>LR991060.1:5114938-6472568 GCA_905163555.1 Notocelia uddmanniana | reverse complement strand
ACCTCGTACTACCATGATTCATAGCCATCTGACTATCTTCATTTATCTCCATTTGGAAACGGAATAGCTACATAGAAACACCATAAAAAACCTAATCAATTTTAATGATGTTTTCGGTATATGCCCTACGTTTTTGCGAGGTTTTTTACTGCGAGCCGGTCCAAGGTTGGTTCCGTGACTTCGGACATACGGTCACGATCGTATAGTCTTTGATCACGCCTTATTAATGATATGATATTAAGCTTTTCCTCCTCCACATTTTTATTTCCCTGTCGGTTATTTTCTTTCTACACAAATTTTCTTACTTCAAAGTTTACGATTAAGGCGGCTATTTAACTAATATAGTCTAGGACCATGCAACGTGCATTGTCCTACTTTAATGCTAAATGGCGTCTGGATTTGGCAAAAATTTGAGGAATAACCGAAATTGTTTCATAACTGTGTGTGCCCGATGACTTTTTTTTCTTTAAGCACCCGTATTCTTTTTGGTATCGCATTTTTGCTTAATCTATATCTCAGTTATCAGTGTAATCGCGTAAAAAAACATTCAGGGTAAATACCGCGAACTGAAAACGAAGTTAGTTCGTGTATCTCCCTCTCTGTCGCATGTTTGCAAATTCGAGCGACGGAGAGAGAGATACTCGAACGAACTACCTCGTTTTCGATTTCGACCATCTGAACGTTTAAATCAAATGGTTCATTGTCAGTCTTATTTTCACCCAGTTATATACAATGAATGGAGTAGAAACTGACTTATTATGTGCATAGTGACATGAGGACAATTACCAGCAACGCTTTAGACAATGAATGATAATTGGCCACTATGATACGCGGATACAACGATCATTAAAAAGGTGTGACATCACGCGTCATTTTGTCTAGCGGTCTCGAACAATAGCTTGATTGATCGAGTGAGCTTTCAAATTGAAGGTACGCCATTTTTAAATGGTGATCTTATATTGTAATGAGAGGAGAGGTGAATAAAAAATAGTTGCTGTGGCAATTTCATACCCATCAATCTCTTTTTGGTGCTATCACTCAAATGTGTTTTCGATTCAATATGAGAAAACTGATACAAGGCATCTAAAGGCACAAAGGTTTTACTAGACTGAACTTTGATAATAAATCTCGATTGAATTGATACTTTCAAATTTTAAACAATAAAATATCTTAAATTTAGCGGTTAGTGCAAATTATTGCACATAAATATTCCCTTTTCATAACCCCTCCACTAAAATTCAAACGCCATGAACTATACCGCATTTCAAGTAATTACTTTTATTACATACGCAACGTAAAGTGGCCCTTATTGTTAGAGCATCAGATAAAAAAATTGAATGAGCTACAGGTAATTATGGAGCAATTTCGAGTATTGTGTTAGGGCCGACGACAATGGGAGAGTATGTGGTAATCACGGGCGGCTAATTTCGTGGCCGGGGTGTCGCAACAAATCACTTTCTTTTATTCACATTAATGCTGCGGCTAGCCACGGATTGAAGGCGATAGAAACATCAGTGACGATGAAGTGGTAGATTTCTATGAGCAAAAGTACGTGTTAGTATATTGTTCGCAAAATTGTTGATTTCATGTCACCCTTAGGCCAATATGGAGTAATATAGCGTCATTGCATGTAACACCAATATGAAAAAGTATGTTCAATAAAATGTACAATTGTATGCAGATAACATCTAGTTAGTAACATTTTGTGAAGCGAAGGAGAAGGTAGATGTCGTGTCCTATCGAAATGTGAAAGAACTTGCTGGGAGAAGGACAAGAGTCTAACTCTTAAATACTGAATGAATGAAGGCTTTCTAACTCTAAATGTTTAATTTTATTTCAAATAGGAAGACATTACTGCCTTGTAAACTCGTCTCATTCTAATACACCGTACAATTAGTACCGCAGACAACCTATCGTAATTTATGTCATATCGCAAGCTGATTCCGCCTTGTTTACACCTGCCAGTATTCTGTCATTAAGCAGATAAAGGCGGTTTGCATATCCCGAGTTGGAACAATTCTCATTTAGTTGGGTATGCTGAATGTATAATGAAATTATAATAAGCATCCGAGGTTGTTCTAGACGTGAACGTCGAGTTTGACCGCTTGGGACCCATTAAAAAGAAAGTGGCACGGAAATAAGAGGTTATTCCCTGTAATAGGATTTTACATCGAATCTAAATTATACAATTAATAGAACCAGTACAAGAGTAGTGGAAGTGGGTGGTAGTGCAAAGGAAATCAATTTTCTATTAAGAGTTGGGCTTTGATGCGTATATTCATTTCTAAATGTACAATTGTATATCGAATCTAAAACAGTGGTAAACAAACCATTTCTCTGAAGTTTATAAAAGCGAAATTTTAAATATATCTTAAGAGTTCATTGCCCCAGCCACGTGGCGGCGTGTAAACAAGCATTTTACATGGTACAAATTAATAACATTTCGAGCAGGAAACCCTTGAGATGTTAAATATAGGGCCTTGCGCAGACGCCGCGGCGCTCGGCGCATGCGCGAATGTTTATATCGATAGACACGCACTTTTCAGTCGAGATCCCAAACTGTTTAATATAACAACAATGTAAGTTTGCTGCACTTTGTTCGAGTATGTTAACAGTTGGCTGGTAAGTTAGTTTCATTTGTGAGATTATTTTTATTTTCTCACCGCGTGACTCTAATTGTAGTTTCCACCCGGAGCCTTTGTTACTATTATCGTGAAAGTATATTTGTGCAAGCATTTATTTGAAGCGATTCAAAAGGTTATAAAGCGGGATTCCTATTAGTAGTTGAGGATGCAACTGAAAAACGATGAAATTGATAGTGGGAAGGATGATGATACCACGCAATAAAAACCAGGAAACGAAGTAAGTAACAAGGAAAAACTTGTTAAAGCTACCATTGATTATTTGCTCGAAACTTCCTCTGAGTTGTTCATTACAATCTATCTACATTTGCTCACCGCAGCCCCTCCAAATATCCATTAGCGTTTACCTGTAAACAAATACCAACCATTAGTTCACGTGTTAACGTTAAAAAAATCCAATTTATACGATTAGTAACGAACTACGAATGAAATTCACGCGTTCGTACGACTGGAAGACTCACAAGAACAGGAATACTGTAATAAGATTATGGGTTTACATGAAGTGAATGGTTAAAACGTAAGTGGAATATAATCCTGCTTATTGTAACGCCGACCAACATGAGTATGCTGTGTAGTAGGTATAATGTAGTAAAGTTAATTGAATTATCCTCTAGTAGGGGAAACTTGGAGCAGATTTCTTGGAACAACGTAAGGGGCTACCCGGGGAAATTAGCGGATTTAGTGCAGTTTGCATCGTAACTAATTCATGGGGTCTTAAGCTTTCGCATCCAAAAAATACGTGGTATGGTGGTATTTTACTTACACTTTTCTCTGTTAGACTTTAGAAATAAGTCCTGATCACTTCACAAAAATATCCCCGGGTAGGCATAAAAAAAACACAAAACTCGTAAATAAATACATTTTTTTAAGTACTTATGTACAAGATGAGACAACCTGCATTTTAGCATTACTTTTTTTGTTGCATCTGCGCCTTTTATTTTCTTAAACAAGTACTTTTAGAAAGAAGTAGTTTGGTTTCAGTGTCTGGTTGAGGTAAAGTTGTTAAAGACTACCGTTTTTAATATGATGAGATAAGAACAACACGGAAAAGTGAAGACCAACAGATCGAAGGTCATTGAGATAGTGTAGCCCCTTAAGAACATACCATTGTGCGCAGCGGGTTGTACCGGGGATACAACCCTAAAATATATTAAGTGGATACTTCTTACGGTGCCTACCTACTTATTTTCGGCACACAACCCAAACATAATATTCATAATAGTATTATGTTTTTAGTATTTGATTGATAATCACCGATATCATTACTTTTATTTTAGCGCTATCTAGCGTTAGTAACGAAACTAAAATTGAAAACGTTGAGTGTAGGGCAGGTAACTCATACTAGCTGCCAACAAATAAGTATCCACTTATACAGGTGATATGATGATACCAATAAGAATTAGGAAAAAATTGCTGATGAGGCGCCTGAAACATACTGTTGATAAAAGAACTGGCAAGATAATTTTGATCAATTACGCCTTTAATATGTAAAATTAAAAACAACGTGAGTTCAAACGTCGGTCGTGCTGTACAGAGGAGAAAAAAAAAACGTTCTTAAAATATACGCAAAATAGTGACTAAAATTGTGTGCATTTAAAGATACACTGCTAAGTCACAGTAGATATTATAGCATATATTGTGGCTAAGTTAAAAGTAAACAACGATATGTTCTTATTTGATAATGTCATCGCAAGGAATTCGTAGAAATAAAGAAAGTATATGACAGAGATATAGAAAAGGTGTACAGATCTAAGTTTATTAAGGCGCCCCTCAGGGTTCTATACTTGGCCCAATATTTTAATCATTTATTTGAATGACTTCTTAGAATATCTGAAAAGTGTACTAATTGACGAAAATGCTCTAATATTTGCTGATGACACGAGTCTTATTTTATCTGGTAAGAAATTGAAGTCCTAAATGTTAAGGCAAACATTGCACTCGTAGATGCAAGTCACACATAGTCATCTCAAACTATCAGTAAATCATCTCAAACTTAACAGTACTAAAACGTTAGCAGTGCTCTTTAAGACTACTGCCAGAAACAACGATTTATTAGATATATACAATACAATACAAAAACTCTTTATTGCAGTGCAAAAACTCTTTATTGCACACCTCAATAAATTACATAACTTATTATAACAGCGTAAAAAACTTAAAACTAGAGGTAAACAACAGGCGGTCTTATTGCTAAAGAGCAATCTCTTCCAGACAACCTAGCGGAAAAATAGCGACAAACGTATTAAAAGTGGTATATATACTTAAATAATGATAAAATTCGGAATGTAGAGGCAACCAAAATGCTTCGTGTGCATATTGACGCTCTGTTAAAACTGGAAGGACGGATTAAATGGAATAGAAAATTCACTTGGTTCGGCTTGTCATGCTATTCGCTGTCTACATAACATTTGAGCAACTGTAGATGGTCTACTTCGTTCTTGTCGGATATTCAACAAAATGCCTAATGAGCTAAGGGGACTTGTTAATCATAGTTTTTAATTTTATATACTTCATCTCCGTGAGTTAAGATTTTTTTTTATTTCTATCCTAATTTAATATATATATATATATTTGACTTTAATTACTTTGATTTGTTTTATACAATTAATTTTAAATCGAATTATTTTGAATTGTTTCTTTTTTGTGTGGAAATCATCGATTACCTACCTATATTATAATTATTTTTGTGTATAATTTCCATATTCAAACACAATTGTCATTTTTATGAATAAATATCTTGGATCTATCTTGACGCTATGGTCATCGATACGTCATTTATAATATGAAAGTAAAAATACGTCCCACAAAAAACGTACAAAAAAGGTCTAGGTTTTTTTGGCCCTTAAAAATGGTTATATATCTCCTGCACTTATATTATAATTTACGTGTACAATAATCTCAATTAAGTGTAATAAATACTAATACCTAATGCTAAAATTTTCGCTACGTCATATTTCACATTTTTCAATTTATATACACGTGGATTAATTTTATTTATATGTATATACCAAATTTCAAATCGACGGCGTAAGTAGTCCCCGAGATATTTGGCAATGTGACAGACAGACAGAGTCGCCCATAAGAATTTCTCTTGTACCTTCTTGGTATGGAACCCTAAACATTTGTTACATAGGTATAGATTAGTAAGATGGACTACAGACGAGCGGGTTCCTGCAGCTCGTGGGAAAGGGTCAGTGCCGGAGCGCCAGGGGCCGGTGCCGGCGCCGCTCCGGAAGTGTACGACGTGCCGGGCATTGCTGCTTTATGGCCCATACCCTTACGCCACTATGCCTATATGGGATTGCCTTCTTTTTAATTTATTTTTCCACTCCAGCATTATAATCTGTCAATTAAATGAGTAACAGTAGTATTAAAACAATAAGGTTTTATAGAAATGCAAGTCTTATACCATAGCCTTGCATTTATACATTATATTACTGTTGGGATAATCAAAATGGATTTACATACATACATTATTATACAACTGTTATTTTTTTAGTTTTTAACAGAGGCACACGCCAATTTCTGTCACCATATCGATTTTTAATTTCAATGAAATTATTTTGCTATCGTAGAATAAATATTGTATGGAACGTTATATCATTAAGTTTTAAAATGTTTGAGTCTTTAATAACGAAACTCGCTACGCTCATTTATTACAGCGGCTCTCAAATTTTAAGAACCCTTTATTATGTAACTGTTGCATAAAATACTATTTAGCGTATGGTTAGTAATGAAAATTAAACAGAAGTATCACCTAACGAAATCACCAACTTGGAAGTTGACCAATGTGATTTGTTTACATGAATTGTACTGGTTTACACTCTTCTAATGATAACATAAGTACGCTCGACATGCTCGTAGCAACATCTACCGTGAAGATTGTACAATTTCTTAATATGTAGGAAAGGCGTAAAATTGAGATTCCATTTGATTAAAAAGTGTGGTTACTCGTAGTTGTCCATGCCATGAAATAAGTACCCACAGTAACTTAATTACTCATATAGCACGCATATCATTCTTCGATCCGTTTTATTATTTTAGTATGGCATAAAATGTTAATCTTATCTATAGGGCACAACGATTCATAGACCACAATCCAAGTGATATTGCAGAAAACCATCAGACTCTCGGATACACGCCCACGGTCCGCGGTAAATAGGTTTTTTCTATGACACTGTCTCTTTACCTGTAGCATT
Organism: Notocelia uddmanniana; assembly: GCA_905163555.1. Classification (NCBI taxonomy): domain Eukaryota; kingdom Metazoa; phylum Arthropoda; class Insecta; order Lepidoptera; family Tortricidae; genus Notocelia; species Notocelia uddmanniana. The sequence continues at coordinate 6,465,727 of LR991060.1, read as the reverse complement.
ATACTGTCCAGTTCAAGATTTACTACAGTATGAAAGGGCTTATTTTCAATCAACCGCACCGCAATAAAGTATCCGCTACCAACACCACTGATTTACATACATTCTAGCAAGCCCGTCTTGCAGTCTCCATAACTCTCATGTATATCAGTGTAAGTCGCATTTTCCTCCGTCATAAGCACCTTTATTTACATATCGATTGATTTAATGCAGAAATGCAGTCGATGAAGACGTTATGTATATGAGCTTAAAGATCAGTTTGTTGTCTCCCGGGGCATTGGGAAGATTGTGGCTTCAGGCATGGACGTGCATATCTTTTGATCTCCCAAGTGCAGTATACGAAGTGAATTCATTAGTGGCCGGTACATTGAATGTGTGTAAATAGAACGGAAGCTCTATACTTAAGCCGGCGTGATAGTTTGCGATGTTAATAATAGTACAGCGATTTGTTTTCTTTACCGTTTGTTTGAGAATTACTTTAGTTTGAAATTGTATGATTTAGTGCGAGAAATGAGCTGTAACATAGTTTGCAGTAAGTTTAAGCCGGATGAGAATTTATTTTGTAATGTGAAAGTGTTATTCGTCTTGATAAATTTCAATAGTTGTAATAATTTAATGATATAAACTAATACCAATCCCATTCCTTTGTTAATTAACCGCATTCCAATACGTGCATAACTTCATGTAAAATCCGTAAATATTTATGTTAATAAGTATGTTTTATTCGATGGAATGGAACTTTCAATGTACCACACACACATGAATTTTCCTAAGTTAATAAATGAACAATGGATTACTTAATTGTAATAAAAATGAGTAATTTACTCGTAACAGCAGAAGTTGCTATTATCACCAATACTAACATTACATTTAAAACACCGGCCAAGTGTGAGTCGGACTCGCGCACTGAGGGTTCCGTAACAAATATTTTTATTATATGATGTAACTAAAAATTTACGATTTTCTCAATTTTTCCTGTATCTGTGATATACGTTGCTTCGTACCAAATTTCAAGATTCTGAGTTCACGGGAAGTACCCTGTAGGTTTTGATTCCCTTGCGAGTATCGAAATTTTGCGGAAATTTGCGGCATAAATGGCTGTATCTTTCGATTCCGTTGCCTTAGAAGTTTGATTTTTTCACAGGTCCAAGGGACAGTAGACCTGAGTATATTTGATATAAATTCCAACTTGATACCTCCACGCGTTCCTGAGAAATAGGGTCTTGACAGACAGACAGACGGACGGACGGACAACAAAGTGATCTTATAAGAATTCCGTTTTTTCCTTTCGAGGTACGGAACCCTGAAAATACAATCAACTGGCTAAAATGATGCAGCTATTTTTGGCATAGACAATGTTGGTTCCATTGTAAAACTTGTTTTTCTACATAACAATTACTATGGAACAAAGATTCTTAAGTATATATTTTTACATCACGACTAAAAGCGATTCAGAAAGAATCTGCAGGGATAAAACGCGCGAACATTCGACGCTGTATGAATACAATACAATCATTTTCAAAGCCTGGCGCTTGCCTAGAAAAACGAAATCGACACATCTCGCTCTCTGCCTGTTCCTCGTTAAAAATGCAACTGTGAAAAAATGCATCATCATTTTAAAAATAGAATCGCGTACGCTAGCTCACCCTTCCCTCCTTTGTGCAAGCTATCTCCCGAGAACTGGAGAGTCTCGGCTCGGCGAGACAAGTGGGAGTACCGGGGCAACGACCCGCCTTGTCGTAGGTCGCGATAAAAATATTGTTTGGTCATGTCAGCCTTACGTAAGTACGAGTATTCTTGTTTTAGGTGATACAAGTCGGTAATGAGGTCAATCTCTTAAACTGTTACTCTAAATAGATATGAACTGTCTTCATTACATAAAGTCAAACAGCAAAGGCTAAGAACAAGCACCGTTATGTTAAATTATATTCATTTCCACTTTTGTTTTTAAGTAACACTTACGTGGCGTGAGTGCTCGCGTGCACGCGAGTATTTTATGACGTTCGTAGGTACTTTGTGTTAAGCGGCATTTTTGGAAAGCTCTCAACAATAACACTCACAGATAAACCTAAAACATTGACAATGGGACGCAATTTGGTCAACAAGGGAACAAAACAAATAGTCGTTAATCCTCTGAATGAGATTAGGGCACCATTTGCGTCATAGGGGGAAGTGGAGGGAGTCATCAACACCCTGTTGTGTGTCGAAATAACAGATCAAGAATTTGGTAAACTTATTATGAAAGCGCTACGTATTCAAACCCAAGTGATATATTATTTAAACCACAAAACTGAATTCAAGTTAGCTTTAACCTATTTATTTAGTTATATATATTACCTACTAATTATTCTTGGGATTAGGTCGCGGACCTCAGGAATCCTTCAGGATGCAACTGTACTGGGAATAACACTAGGATGATGATGATTACCTACATATTTAGTTACGTTGTACATACTCGTTTAATTTCGAATATACTTAATATTTACAGACCACTTACAGTTTATTTATTAAGGATTCCCAACATATATCACATCGAACATGCTCGTATACCTTAAACTAATTATAGGTAACCGAAACTGACAAGTAACTTAACTTTTTTTTTCTTATATATGACAACTTTAACTTACTACTTTTGATTTAACTTTAAAATACTTTAAATATTAAACCAAGGAATATTCGGTAAAGTATTTGAATCAATTTTTTTGGAGTCTTTGTTATCAATTGAAATAGTACATTTCGATGCTAGTGCGGAAAGTATGTCATTTCTTCACGAGTGCCGAGGGATGCCACGAGCCGCATGCGAGTGGCAACACTCGGGACGAGTGAAGAATGACATTTCCGCACGTGTATTGAACGACGTTTTTTAATACAGTTGCGAAAAAATAAGAAAAACAACAAGTAATATTTATAAAAACAATATCGAATGTTGCCTTTAGAAACTTAAAACATGCTTGCAGTAAGTAAAAACGCCTCTTCTTTGATAGGCGTTTCGGCAGCTATTCCGTTCCACTCAGACAACTTATTAAGAACGGTTTTTCAATATTCAATATTACAAAATAAACGTGTTATAATGATGAAGAGGTAAGTAATAAAATATGAAATGTGTATATTTTTCGTATTCTGATATTAACAGTAGGTTTTTATGTTGATTACGACGTTTAAAGGAAACTAATATTTAACACCCAGCAATAAGGAGTCATGCATAGGAACAAGCATAAATTTAAAAAAATTGGAAAAGTGAAAAGCACTAGTGCGCGAAAACCAACTTTCCGCACGCTAAACAGCTACGTAAAGTAGCACTTTTTGAGCAACTGTATTAAAAATAACTATTACATTACTAGTTCACAATACGAGTACATTGATCGGCCGAATCAAACAAAAAAATATGTATCAAAATATTATTAACATGAGTTCAAACTGTTTGCTACAAATATATTTTGTCACAAAAGGTATTTTTACAGTACAGAAATATTTAATAAGTATAAACGAAAACAGAAGTATTGTAAAATCGACTTCTACCTCTACCTACAACACTGTTATCAATTATAATGTCTATTAAGTTATTTCCTAATAAATAGCCACAAGTCTGTTAACATGCAAACTTTATGTTTTCGTTCAACAACAGCGAAGAAGCTCATATAACATCGTCGTTAAATGACATACAATGCATAAACTGACACTTAATTCATACTCCTACAAAACCGGACCATATGTATGAGTGAGTTATATACTTATAATAAATTCCAGTAATAGCACGGGCTAAATAAAGGCCATAATTACGTCTGCGTCTCAGCAGGTGATATAATACAAAAACTCTGATGGAATTGTGTGGCGAGAGAAGCTGCTAGTTGAGTTAGCGAGGAAATTCTTGGTGCAGTATGAACTTGTAATAAGTAAAACTGAACATCTTATTATAGTATCTAAATTAACTTAAAAAAACAAAAATAGACGAGCAGTGTAATAAATCATTTTTTGTTAAATATAATCGACGTAATAGAAAAAACGTCTATACACAATTTCTAATCATTATTTCTCAGTTTGACCATAATAGGTAGCTACTTAGTATAATTAATACCAAATGCAAAGAAAAGATACTGCTACGTGTGCTATTCTAGTGAAATTCATTTAAATACAAGTATCATTAACAATGTGCTTGGAGAGCAAAGAAATGTCCATGTATGTAGGTTTTAAACGTGAAAGTAAAAGACTTTGTTCAGCTTAGCCACCTTAGCGGACATTATCCCTCACCGGTGCTAAGGGGCATTAATATGCAAGTGCTTTAATTAAAAATACAATTAACAGTGTACGAGGGCCCTTTGAGCAACGAGTCGTTGAACGACTTTTAGGTTTTTTTCTTTAATTGGGTATTAAAACCATTGTTGCTCGTTTGTTGCTGGGCTTAATTTTAACTAACTGCTCAATCTTCGTGATCCCAAGCGTGAAGTGAACGTCATCGTAATGAGCGGAATGTCAATACAAACGGGTAAACAACGTCATTTTTGTATGTCCATTGATAAAGTTGAACGTTATTCGGTATTGAAGGGTTTTATTCTAGTATAGGAAATATAATCACTCACACGTCAAACAGTATTAATTATAAATGTTCCATATAATGATAGAAATATTGCAAACTACTCAAAAGTTCCACAAATGAAAACGTCTAGCATATTTTTTTGAGTTTGATAAGAACGTACACGGACAGTAAGGATTATTGTAACATACAGTAAGATAGGATACACAAAGTAAACATGCTCGTAGTCATATTTTAAACAACTACTCGATGCGACATCAATGTCATCCCCTCAATATTAAATGATGTACATTTCCCCTCGTAACGGACATGTGACAAGAGTCTCCCAAGTGCCATTCTACACAATAGGCCCCTTTGACAGTACAGCACCCTGCTGCAGTAACAACCATCTTAAATATTACCCTTGAAACCCATTCAGTGAAGTGCGCCTACTGTGCGTTGCCATATCGCCTTTGTTACATGTCTAGTAAGTACATTTCGCTTATTATGATGGCACTTAAGAAGTGTGATAGCGGTAAAGACGTATTCAAATCAGAACAGCCTAGCGAGAATTGTTGTAGGACGAGAATTTAGAAAGGAACATAAATTAATCACCAAGTAGACGTAAGGGACTTGCGTTGCGATTGATCGTAGTAAATGCTGGAGTAGATCTAGCTGCACGCCTGTTTCTTGTATTAGAATACCAATCAACACATACCAAACTACAAACAAAATGGCCGCCAACGGACATTTACCGGGAGCACGTAAACGAACATTTATAAAAAGAACACAGGACTATCAGTCTACCAGCAGCAAAAGGTTATGGGACCGCTCGTACCTAGAAACGTTATATTTAATTGCGATAACCGAACGAAGTAGCATTAATAAAAACTTGCCGTATACATTTGGATGATAATTGCTGCAATAAGTACTGGAAACTAGACTCCTGTACTCATTTCCTTTGAAACAGACTTTGCCTAATAAAATGTACAGTTAAAACCATTGATATTTTTCCTGGACACGTTTTCTCCATCAGTACAGCCGTTATCTGATAATAACATTTCCAGGGAAGCGTTCAAATACAGGAAATGTTTTTTCACGCTCATACCACGCCTCATTGGACCGCCGTAAACTGACTGTTTTACGTTGTTTGCTTTTGAGTTTTGGTATTTAAATTCAGTTTCCTTTAAAAAAAAAACTGCCGTTTACTAGATAAGCATTCGATATTATCTTTAGAGAGCTTGAGTTTCGTCAATGGCACAAAATTTTTGTTGCGATGACAATGGGTATTTCGTTCGCTTACACACAACGAAATACATTTGAAGAAAACGTAATTACTGTCGCTAATATTTATTTATAGAGGCATAGTTCACACTCACTCAATCACGTTGTGACTCACTGGTTCCAAGTTAATGAGGTTTCGGTGCACGTAGGAACGCTAAAATAAACCTTACTTCATTGTGATAAGGTCTTAACATTGGTGTCCTAGGGGATTATTTTATAAGGCAATAAATAATAATGGATCGTCTTCGACCTTGGTGGGTTAGTCAGCGTCTGCCGCTGCCAACCAAACCAGCAGAAGAAGGCAGTATCGATGTATGCATCCCATATGGTCCTACTGCACTTGTTTTTTGGTTGTCAGAAGTTGCCTTTTTGTTGTCAGTGAATTAATGTCGTGGCAGGCGACATCTTCTGCATTGCAATGTGCCGCGACTCCAATTTGCTCATAAAATTGGTACCAGCTATAAAAACAATTATAATTTATGGCATGAGAACTTGAAAATATATGGCAGTTGTAAGATAAAAACTGAATGCATGAAGATGCACAATTTTAACGGGAGTTGACAGAGAAAAATACTACTTATAGCTGAAAAAATCCTATTATATTTTGTTTAATTTCAAGTGTAATTACTTTATCGCTCGAGAAATCGCTCATTTTTACTGAAATTTGTTTGCTGCTTTTAACTTTTTTTTGATATCGGGTAGAAAGTACCTGTTCTAAAAACGCTCGAGTAAAAAGCACACAGAAATACAACAAAGCAGTTTTTGCTCTAAAAATGTTGGCACCGTATGCGTAACTAAGCTACGTAATAGTGAACTCACACGCGAGTCGAAAAACGTTGCGACCGGCAGGTGCACTGGTGCGTTACCTTGGTGCGGTTCCAAGCGCGGTGTTTATGGCGGGACTACTCTTACCAAATTGCGCAGCAGTTAGTAACAATGTAAAGAATAATTTTACGTGAATTCACACACACTTAAGGGGTTTAATTTAAAAATATGATAGTTTTTTGTCCAACTACTTTTTTGGTAATTTATTTTATTCATTCATCACGAGTTAATAGGATACCAAGTGATGCGAAAAAAAAAAACACCGAACGAAAACATAAGATACAGTAGTTAATGAAGATCGAAATAGGCAAGCCAGTGGGAAGGGTACCAAAATCGCAAAGTTGTGACGACATGGAGAGATGATAAGCGCAATCAATAATCTATCACTTTTAACATGTATACGTGCGCTATACATATAAAAAAGTAATTAACACAATCACATTTGCGTAGGTACTTGTTAGAAAGAACAATGCTTATAACGACCACTTATATCACCATTTTATCGCATGCCTGTAGGTACAAGTATGTAGTGATAAAGCCTCGACAAAAGCGACCAATTCAGGTTCAAACTCAGAATACACTACGTATATGCTAGGACCATAATCCACAAGAAACGTGACCGAATTTTTTGCCCATCCGCCCGGTGACTTGTATGGCATTACCTTCGCCGTATAATTTCTCGACCGTTATTGACGCAACTCATTGTGTATTTATTGACTGAGTGATTAACCTTTTTCAGCGAATTCGAATCGTCGAATAAAAATTATCGGATGACAGGTTGCTTTAATATTGAATATATTTTTCCGTGAGCTGAGCTGTATCGAGGCTAGCTCTTTGTCTTCATGTACAATATTAAATGGACTCATTTAACAGAACTCGTCATGACATATATATGTATATATATATATATATATAGTTCTTAGTTCTTAGTTATTTATTCAATAAACAATATACATTGCATTTGAAATAATTGTGTCATAAATATTAAAAGAATAAAAATCAAAATTGCAAATAATTAATAATAAACAAGTCATGAGTGAAAATATCTGTAAAAAACGTCTACAAAGTAAGTGCATAAATTATAACAAATAAAAAATCAATAATAAGAAATTATAAACAATGTCAACCATGTTATTTATATATTAATGACTTTACTTACCAGATATCAATCTGATATTTCTTTTACGTATATAGTAATGATAATATTACAGTTTTCACAATTATACCCAATTACCTGTTAAAAATTCTTCAACTGTATAGAAACACTTCCGCAGCAAAAATGCTTTTAGCTTATTTTTGAACAAATTTTTACTTAAAATTGACTTCAACTCTACCGGCAACTTATTATAGAGGTTTACTGCTTGGTAGCCGGCCGAGTGCCTGACCACTTTTAGTTTAGCCTGGGTAGCCTGAGGCAAGTCCTTCCTTCTAGTAGCCACACGCTTTTCTCTTTCACTAGGTTTTTCTATATCCGTGAGGTGCTTAATTAAATCGGTTAGGACTACGAGAATGTACAAGCAGGGAACAGTAAGTATCTCAAACTCTAAGAAATAGTTCCTACAAGATACAATTTGTGAAATTCGAGCCATAATTCTAATAGCCCTCTTCTGGGCAACAAAAGCCGATTGTATGTTGTATTTATAACTATTCCCCCAGAACTTAACACTGTAACGGATCCGTGATTCCACCAACGCATAATACACCATTTTTAGTTGCACTAATTTTGCTTCATCTCTAAGACTTCTAAGAGCATAGCAGGCTGAACTAACCGAGTTAACGATAGCCTCAAGTTCGTTTTTCCAGTTTAGCGAGGAATCTATATGGACGCCAAGAAATTTCACAGAATCCACTTGACAAATTCTGGCATCTTTAGTAGAAACATGTAGCACATCTTTGTTACTAGCAGTAGTTCTAAAAAGTAAGACGCGTGTTTTGTCACAATTTAACTCTAGATTATTTTCACTGAACCATGTTTGAAAGGCAAAGAACGCATCATTTACTGTATTGTTCAGTTGTACAATGTTTTCTGCAGATATGATAGCATTTGTATCGTCAGCAAAAACCACGAGTTGAGTATCCGGCAGGGACGCATACATATAACTTATAAGGTCATTTGTGAAAATGATGAAAAGTATAGGACCCAATATAGATCCCTGCGGAACCCCTCTAGCTATTTTGGCCATTTTAGACTTGTACGCTGTTTCGTTCCTATCCTCCCTCCATTTAATCTCAACATATTGTTTCCGGTTTGTTAGGTAAGAACGAAAAAGCGACAGTACATTACCTCTTATTCCGTAATGTTCCAATTTTGCGAGCAATAAGTTATGGTCAACTGTGTCGAACGCTGCACTCAGATCCAGGAACAAGCCCGCAACCTTTCTTCTGGAATTGAGCTCACGGACTACATCCCCAATCAGCGTACTGACTGCATCGTTCGTCCCCCTACTCATCTGGTAACCAAACTGCCTTGCGTTTAATATGTCATGCAGATGTAGGTGCTTCATCAACCTGTTCTTCATAAGTCTCTCCAGAAGTTTGGAGAGTGTTGGCAGTAGAGATATGGGCCTATAGTTCTTTGGGTCCAATTTGCAGCCTTTTTTGTGCACAGGTAGAACTTTGGCCAACTTAAACTGATCAGGGAATATACTACTTTCAAAACATTCGTTAAACAAGTATGCTAATGGTTCTGCAAGTATGTCTATATTTTCCTTTATGATGCTAATTGGAACCTCGTCATATCCACTTGAGGCTTTTAGTTTTAATTTTTTCACTAAACACGCGATTTCCACTGGATTCACCGGCTCAAAATCCATATCTTTTTTTACTCTTGGAATATGTGCATATAACATCGAAAGAGCTTTATCAGAAGAGAGATGGATGTTGTTACTTTGCGTGAATTTTTTCAAAAAAGCTTCACACACTTGTTTGGGATCATTTACAGTTTCTGTTTTCCCATTATCCCTTTTAATTTTTAACTGCATGTTACTCAGAGCTCTTTGAGCAACTTTATTGCGATGTTTTTGAACAATTTTCCATATTGCCTTCGAGGAATCTTTCGCCTTTTCAATTTGCGACTGAACCGCCAATCGTTTAGCATTCCTAATAACCCTCTTGAAAATATTGATATATTTTTTCCTGTAACTATCAAAGCACTGAGAAATACAATTCTTTTGAGTCACAAGGACGCGTTTCATTTTACTTGAGACTCTTATGCCTTTAGTTACCCATTTTAATTTACAAACCGTGTTAGTCGATACTTTAATTTTCCTTCTTTTGAAACTTTCTTTAAAAACTCTATTAAATTTCTCAATGAAAGTATTGACACCTATGTTTACCCAGTTTTCACTCTTAATTTTTTGGCGAAATATCAGTTTACTAGTTTTATTAAGTTTTCTAACTACTTTAAATGATGGTTGGTTGTTGTGGGAATTATTAATGTTATTTACTGTTAAGGTGGTGTGAATACCAGCATGTCCGTCAGCCAGGCCGTTGTGATCTATAACTGGAGCGGCAACGGAAGTAGCTGGCAGATTAGTCAAAATATTATCCAAGCATGATTGGGTGTCATTACGCACAAAAGTGGCAGTTGAAATTAGGTGTCGAAAATTATAAGACTTAAGTAAAGATAAAAACTCTGCCGTTTTTTTGTCCTCTCTCAATAAGTTGATGTTGATGTTGACGGCGGCGGATCCATATTTATACTTAAAATGTATCATAAACTAATTCTAGTTACTATCCTTGTAACTATATCGTACAAACTGGCAACCGTACTGCTGTCTTCTCGAAGATCTCACAGTTCGAAAATAAATGCCACACGATTATTATTATTTATTATTATATCATACCTTCTTAAGACATCTTCATCTCTTTCGAATATCTCTTGCTAGTGGCTCTGTGAGCTTTAGAACTCGCGATTTTTTTAATTTAAGAATTTTATAAATACTTATTCGTTTTTTTTATACCTTATTATCAAACCTGCTCACAAAATTTCAGGAGAATCGTTTGAGAAATGCGACCTATAGAGGTCCACATTCTATTCTACAGCATTTCTGCCGAATTTTAAACAGAAACCTTTGTTTCACTTGGTCAATAATGTTATGAATAGTTTAATTGAACAATTAGGATTCATCACTCATCAGCGTATACTGATTTTAAAAGCCTAACCGCGACTGGACTTCTGTCGCGAATCAACGTGGCGGATCCATATTTATATTTTCGAATAGAATACAAAGACTTTATTCTGTAGTTTATTATAGAGGTACAATTTTGACAAAAGATACGTAACATAACTACAAGTTATATTCGTAAATAACTTCGCAAAATAATCTTCGAAAGGTGCGCAAAAGCATGCGCGCAAGCGGCGCTGTTAATTACAGACGAAATGGCTTCATTGACGTTAATCGCTGCAATTAGCCTTAACACTCTTAATTGGAGATTAATTTAATCAGGTGTAAGAAATTGTTCATGAAATAGTTGCAATACTTGCGATCCGTTACTTGACATAGTCAGGCAGGTTCCCTGACGTTTTACGCCGCGTTCGCGCAAGTAAGTCCTACGGGCGTATATACGGGTGCATCAGTGCGCTAGTGCGGCGTCAAATGATGTCAGGCCTGCTTTCGAGGGCATTAGAGCAATACAGATATATTACCGCGCCGACACTATTTCATCTGAGGCATAGTTTACCTAATAATAGCAGATAGCAGCTTTGTATCGGTCAATATAATTAATCTGTACGTATATAATTGAATCTATCACTCAATATCAGAATACAGGAATTTGAAAGGTTACTAGTGTGCAGAAATAGAAAACAAATGCGATGCGGTTCACACGTATGCATGCACTGATATTGCTCTGTTCAATATTACAATACAAATACTAAACAATTCAAAAACATAGCATAGCATAACACAATAAAAAATAACTTAATTACTTAACAACAATGTACGCGTCCGTATGACTGCAAATAAATGGTTTATTATTAATAGCATAGTGAGATATTAGCAGGAATTATCTATGTAAGCACATCCTGTTTCAGTTGAGGCTTGCTGTGTAACAACTGTTATCTCTTTAGTATTTGTAACTTTAAAATGCAAAAATACTGATATAGCAGCTGCCACCTGCAGCAAGCGTCAATGCATGCATGCATTTCAGTAAACCCTCTTTAATTTTACCCCTTCAATGTCACGTCAAATGCATATCGACGATTACATCCCCCACTGTTGCCATACGATATGCTAGCGACATGACTCATGGAAGTCATGAATGTTATGATCGCAATTGGTGAGTTCAGCGTTATTTATTAATCATAATTTGTTTTGTGGGACTGTGCTACTGTATGTTTGATTTTAAACTACAAACGGCCTTTACAATATATTATAATATTCAGACAGATATTATTTCCAGTATGAATAGATTAAGTAGGTACTTGCAGTGTGTTTAATAAGGTATGTAATGAAAGTGATTCGTTATTTCAAAAAGGAAGTTTCATAATAACCAGTACAATTTCACAGCAGACTGAATATTCAACAATAAAATCAGTGAAAGCGGGGTTAACATGCTGGGTGAAGTGTAGTACAGTTATCTAAATTAACTACTTTACTCTGTTGGCCATTCGTTATTACGTGGACAATGAGATCGTGCTATGGTTTACGCTGTAGATAATTTGTCAGAGTCGGGCGATGTTAACAACCATTTTCATTTTGTCGGACCTAATCTTGTCAATAAAGAAAGGAGAGTAAGTATCGTAGAGTTAATGTTCGGAGACCTACTTCGACCGACTGGAAACAATCGTGTTGAACACTCTTCGCTCGTAAAGTACACAACTGTCGCCAAAACAAACATTACCTCTCATGTACACACGATTATTCTACTACAAGATCTCAAAAACACCGATTTAAGATCATGTCACAAGTTAGAAATGTTCCGCAGAAACATCTTTCTCAGTAATCGTTTTAACGAATACAATCAGCAAGTCGGTGATTCTATCATGCATGTCTAGAGTTCCCTGTAATAAATGCTACACATGCCATGACTTATCCAGGCATCTTACCATATTTTATAGGACATGGCATTTGAATGCCAGACTTATTTTACTCTCAATCTAAAGTTGTAAATCTGCTTTTTAGATCTTAGATTAAATAGGTGGTATAACTATGAAAGTGTTAAACATAGCCATCTCTTGTTAACACCAGACAAAGTATGGAGTTTATGGCAAAAAAGTAGTCAAGGGCTCGATACCAGGTTACTTTACGGCCATAGAGGCTCAACCGGAATATCATGCTCAACAAAAATGGCACTACCAATTAAATAAAAACTTATTCAGGCATCCGCCACTGACTAGCAAGAAACAATCGTTTTATTCAATAGGGCTTCACTTTAACATGATAACCGACATGCTATTAATACGAGATTGGTAGAACAACACAATCATGATCCTTTGGTGTTAGATCTTAGATCGGCGGAGGCGTAATGAGAATTAATGTGTAGTTTGTGACCAAAACTGGGATGATTAACTATACCTACTAAAATAGGATGAACTTGAGAATGATGACAAAAGACACTTACCACATTGATTTTAGGCACATTTAATAGTAAATAATAATCTGCGCGTTTTGAATGTGCAATATAAGAATTGAAGACATGCGCTTTCTGGTTTTATTATTTATTTTTTAGATATAATCTTAAACCCAGTTCAAAAAGGATTTAAGTGCACCAAAAGGCAATTTCTGCGTTCAATGTTCATCAAGGTGCTAAGTCACCTAATTAGGGTTAGGTTATTAACGGCAGCAAGATTTAGGTAAGTACGCACATAGCATATGATTCTCATCAGCGCGGCTTGGGAGCGTCTGGCAATTACTATTCGCGAAACAACCGACGCCTTGGATATTTAGTATGGATTTAGGTGACACGTAATTGTAAATTGTCTATTATAACTTAAAGGACATGAATCCATTTGCATAAGATTATAATGATAAATCAGTAAACATCTGTGAAGTAGATGACTTGGTCTGACCCACTTTGTATGTAATAAATGAAGGAATTACAGACAACGAAAAAATGATCCTTATTGATAAGTTCTTTTTTAATTTTAAAGTTCCATACCAGTAACATACCTATAGCCATAGCCAAACAAAGTCTAACTAAAAGTAATATATAAGGTGCTTCCAAATTAGATGCCAATACTTTCAGAGCTGATAGACCTGATAGTACTCGTCTTTAGAAGTAGACTTAAGTATAAAACTAATTTAATATTTATTTTTTTAACTTTATTGCACAATGCGCAATGTACAAATGGCGGACTTAATGCCATAAGGCATTCTCTACCAGTCTACCATTGGGCTAAACAGAAACATCAGGTGCAGGCATTTAACTTTACAAGAGAACTTATTACAAATACATTTATAAAATACATATAGACATATACATACACATATTATATATATATATATATACTTACATATACATAACCTACCCAATGAAAACTACCATGACAACAATTATTCTGCGAGCTTATCAGAGAGATACTTACGTAACATGCGCTTGAAACTCAATTTACTTTGAGCTTGTCTGATAGTTAGCGGAAGAGCATTCCTGAGTCTAATCGCCTGAACAGTAAAAGAACCAGACATAAAACCAGACCGATGAGGAAGAACAGCTAGCTTGAGGTTCCGGGAATTGCGTAGAATGCCACCGGGTCGTGCAGCAACAAACTTAAATTTAGACCTGAGATATTCCGGCGCAGCAGGGACGAATAAAAGTGAATACAATGTGCATAGAACTCCTAATGACCTACGTTCACGAATAGGGAGCCAGTTTAATCGACGGCGAAAAGCGGATATATGGTCATATTTACGAAGTCCAAAAATAAATCGGACACAATTATTAACGAGACGATCGAGCTTACTTAGAGCAACCTGAGTTAAATTGGTGTAACATACACCAGCGTAGTCTATGACCGGCAAAACAAGAGCTTGAACAAGAAGGGTCTTGGTGCTAACTAGCAGGAAATGCTAAAACCGGTATAGCGCTCTTAGCGTGTTGGTTACTCTGCGACTGACGTCCGATACCTGCAGTTCCCATGTCAGACCGCTGTCCAAAATCAGCCCAAGGTTCCTTACTTGCGATGAAAGCGATATAAGAACGTCCTCAAAGAAAATTGGAGCTGCACGTGTCAGGTCAATCGTGGAAAGTAGACGGAGGCTCCCGAGCACAATGGCCTGGCATTTGGACGGGTTCACAGCTATACCAAAACTACGCGACCAAGCGGAAATGCGGCACAAGTCATCGTTGATACTTGCAATAGCACGGTCCAGGTCGCTGGTGCTAGCTCTAGCGTATAGTTGCAGATCATCGGCGTAAAGATGGTGAGAGCATACAATATGGGACGTGATTAAATTAATAAATATGGAAAGTAGAGGAGAAAGAATACCGCCCTGTGGTACACCAGAAGTAAGGTTACACCAGTCAGAAAAGGAACGAACGTAAACCACTTAGCCGCTGAAGACGAAATATTTAAGTAATTGAGTGTAGCTAGTAAGAGGTCATGGTTCACCGGGTTAAATGCGTTTCAAAAGTCTATCAAAAGTAACACTGTTAGCTGAGAGGACTCCATGCCGTGCCTCACAACTTCAACGATCTTAAGAAATGCTGTAGTCGTGCTATGACCGCGGCGAAAACCTGATTGATAGGGAGAGAGGGCATGATTAGAAAAGGAAAAACCCCAGTAGACAACGAAAAGTTAATAACTTGAGTTATAACTGGGATAATACATTCTAAGATGTTTACAACCATCAGCCTACTTACTTCATCGGACAGACCTAATCACTTTGCTAACTTTGTCCTCAGCGGCAAGGGTGAAAGTGAAGATTGTTTTAGAAGGGCAGGGCAAGGCATTGATGAGCGAGGTAGTTTGGGATTTAATTATTAGGTCTACTGAAGATTTGGCAAAGTGAGAATTAATGTCGTTTAAAGAAAAAGAAGAAAGAGAGGTGGATGTATTTGAAGGTTTACCAACGGCTATGGAGTTCATGTTAGTTTTTGGAGAAATTTAGGAAAACAACTGTGTCACGTAATAACTAATAACATCCCATTAGTGAGATAATCAGTATTCAATGATTAAAACTTCTTTGATTATCGTATGAAACCTCTTTACTGGCCTCTTCAATACAATGTGTAGCTCCACCACCACCACCATATCAGCCCTTGGACGTCCACTGCTGAACATAGGCCTCCCCCAATTTCAGGGGGGGTAAATGCCATAATCGCCACGCTTGGCATGCGGGTTGGCGATCGCAGTATGTCCTCCGCACTCTAGGAGTGCTGGTGCCCATTCCCCGGTGGTATGTGTAGCTCACTTGACAGAAAATGATAACCACTTTTGTCAGGATGATTATGTTTGGGCAAAATTTTATTTTCATTATTTTGTACGGAAAATGAGAACAAAAAATTCATATAAAAAGTTTTATTAATTCCTATTTAACGTAAATTATTTTGATGTAATTAAACACCCCTTAAAGTATTGGCATCTAATTTGGAAGCATCTTATACATTTCTGAGGAAGTCGTGAAATTAAACAATAAGAATTGTTCAAAGGTTAGCTGGAAGAGATCACTAATAGGGATAAGTTCGTATTTGTACTTCAATTTGTTTTGAAATGTCTTTAATCTGTTATTGTGCATAATAAAGTGCTTACACCACTATAGAAATGGCATATAAAAGGCAAATTAAATCAGAACACTTCCACAAAAACTTGATTGTGAATAAACTGCTATTAGCTATTTAACAGTTTCTGAACAAGTATTTCACCTGGAAATCATTTGCAAAGGAAATTTACAGACAGTAAACTGGCGAGCAAAAACTGGAACAAATTGACTTACAAAACCAAAATCTATTGTTTATGTTATGAATGTTATGATGTAAGTCCATAAATGTATGCAATAGTGTGCAGTGTCGTCATTTTTATTACCGGAACGATCAATAATAGCGCTATTAACAGTCTAGTGTTCTATAATGCATCAGAAGTGTTCTTTCAATAGTAAGAAAATGTTGTTTTTTAAATAATAATTCAATACGATATAGTTGAACGTTACGTTTGTCGTGGTGGGGGGCTTTTCTACTCGCACTGAGAACGGTATAGTGATTATGTTGCAATAGACTTGATGTAGTGAATGACATACCTGGAGAATTGGAGAAGATAGAAAATATCATATTGATGTTTTTTAGTTCCGTTTAATCTGTGTCAAAAAAATATTAGTCATCAGGGATCTACAACTCAACTTGGGCAATATCCTTTCATAGTCATATCATTATTTAGGCGATTTCAAAATGAACATCCGATTGGTATCGTACCATACTTGTGTCCGATGATTCACCGGTTACCTGCCAGTCAACATACCAAATACGACAAGGATCTTATGTTATTGACTGAGGGAGTATTATCGGTTGATTCATGCCTCCGATAAGTTGGCACAACGAGCACGTGGTCACGCGTCATGCAAACGATGCGCGCCGCGAAAACGTGCCCACGCCCGTATGTAGTGTAAACTTATCATAACATGACAAGTGTTGTGGTCATCGTGTATTGGAAAACTATTATATACTGCAGCTTGACGTGACTGTAAATGTGCATAAACATATCTGTGTGAATACAATTGACGAGGATCGAATAAGTAAAGCTGATTCTGTAATACATACATAGCCTCATAAATAAAGTAAAACCAATTTAATCGTAAATTCAAATACCACAATCGTAAAACTTATCTTTAACAAATTGCCCAAAGTGGATATTACGATGAACTGGTTCGTCGACCCCGATGTTTTGTACTTCAAAATTAGGCATAAAAAAAAGAACAATAAACAGGCACATGCGTAATAATTAGCTACTTGTCAAACAGAGCTGAACCGAATGCGCGGAAGTTGAAAATTTACCGACCAGTTAGGTTAGGCTAAACATGTGCGGTTTCAGCGATGGTGACGTGGAGACATTCTAGTAAAGAGGATATACATAGAGTGAAGTGGATAAGTCACGTGACAGACACATAATTACTCGTTTTGTTATACTTTACAATGACTTAAACACAAGTAGTGATATTGCCATTGTCTTTGATAAAAACATTTTTTTGATATTAAAAGATAATTATTCTTCGCGCTATGTAAGGCCGCCACCACGCCGGCACAACTGGTAGAGGAACTAGAAAAGGAAGGAACGGAAAGCTTATCTGCATTCTATTTATGTAAAACATCGAACAGTGAAGCCACAGCTAAACGCAACCATGTTTTGTGTTATTCGTAATGAATGTAAAAACATGCAAATGTAGCCTATATAAATAGTAAGAGTCACTACCATTCTTTATAAAAGACTATTTGGTGTAATTTGTAGGGCGTTCGGGTGGAAAGGTGAGTTGAAGAGAAAACAGAATTAGTCGGAACGGTTTAATGGATTTCGACAATTTTAATTTTATGTGGCAAGGCATAAAACAAGATAACCTTCT
The DNA here is from genome assembly GCA_905163555.1 of Notocelia uddmanniana. NCBI lineage: Eukaryota > Metazoa > Arthropoda > Insecta > Lepidoptera > Tortricidae > Notocelia > Notocelia uddmanniana. The sequence goes on along the minus strand of LR991060.1, from coordinate 6,447,622 downwards.
TAGCCCATAACTTTATGTCAGTGCCGAATGTGCCGATAGAAAGTTAGAGTAAATACTCGACAAGTGCATGTTATCATAACAAAACTCTTGTTCCATAGCGTGATTTAAACACGTAATACGAAAAGTAGGAAGCCTCGCTATTAAGTACTTACATAATAAACATTAAATATTCATGTATTGTCATAACCGGTATTAAGAAAGTACTTAAAATCTTTTTGACAATATAATGCGGAGGGCGTTTAGACGTCACATGTATCTGTTAGTTATCGTTATCGTGTCCATCTCGTTAAGGAAGAGCAACGTCACGCTGCAGTGATACTCAAGTGCAACGACTTCTCGTAACACCGGTTGCACAATGCTGTGTGTTGGAAACTCTAATTGGCTGACTGGCCGATAGGAAGGCATCGCTCGATTGAAAATTAATTAATTTGACGCTGTCAGCGGCCGATTTAACAACACTAGCAACGAGGTTGAATGTTGGGATTACGATTGCGTATTGTACACAACAATTAAAACTCATCATGTTAGGCAATAATGAAGACTTGAATAAACTTATTGCATGTACACGAAGAAGCAATAAATTAAAAAGCGATGGAAACCATTAAGTTAAAAAAGGGCTTTTTCTTTTCATGCGACACTAACAACAACGCAAAAGGTACACATGGGGGTTTTGAATAAAGAACTATAGAAATGAAAGTAGCAAAGTTCAATGACTCCTGGAAGCCATTTATCATAATCGCGTAAACGCTATCCGATTCAACCGCAGCCATTGAATAGGATCACAGATCGACGACCTTAAAGGAAAATGTAACCTTAAACGATAAAAAAGGCGTTCGAATAACCCTCATTAATCATAAGAGGCTCTTTGAGTACTTCCATTCAGAACAGCATCAAAATACTTTCGCTCAAACCATAGTAAGCAAGTTTTGTATACGTAATATATTATGACGTTGTATATTTGACGACCTGTTTAGCCTAGTTGGTAGTGACTCTGCCTCCGAAGCTAGAGGTCCCGGGTTCGAATCCCGGCCAGGGCATTTATTTGTGCATTTTTCACGGATATTTGTTCTTGGGTCTTGGATGTTTTCTATGTATTTAAGTATGTATTTATCTATATAAGTATGTATATCGTCGTCTAGTACCCATAGTACAAGCTTTGCTTAGTTTGGGACTAGGTCGATTTGTGTAAGATTGTCCCCCAATATTATTATTATTATTATTATTATATAACATGCAAAATAACGAACGTGAAGGACGTGATGTCATAAAACTCCTAAATCATTTTAAAATATTCAGAAATATAAAAAGCTGATAATAATGAATAATCCTCGCTGAGCAACTTAAAATGCCAGTGTCCTGCAACATAATCACTATACCGTTTTCAGTGCGAGTAGAAAAGCCAGGATCCTGATTCACAAACCAATAGATTTCGTGATGAATACAAATGGCCGAAAATAAAACAAGCGACACGTGACTCATAATACAAGTCGCCGTGACACTTTTAATATATACCTTAGTAAAGTAAGTAGCTTGATCCCTTGCTATGTTTTGTAACGTGAAGAGAATTTAAGAGAAAACCTTACCAGAATGATCTTATTTTTCAAACGCATGAAATATGTAAATGTCTGCAATATGGTGATAAAAAGTACCATCACCGTTATAAAAGTCAACGTGAAGCAACAGCAATGTATTCTTATTGTATATTCAGATCGAGCAGTGTGATACATCGCATTAGAATATTTTGAACCTTTTTAAAATCTGATAAAGGATAGTGGATGTTTTCGATTTCAGCACCGCGATAACCTCTGAATCCAGCTTTTTAATATTCCGTAATCATTTGGCAACAATACGGTGAAGTCGAGTTCAAAGACCCCGTTACGCGGAATGGTATTGTGCAAAAAAAATTGAGTCACAAACCTGCATTGTTCAAAATTTCGATGCTGTGAACTAGTTTGTGCAATGTACCTGTAAGAAATAAATGCATTTATTAAGTAAAACGTTTAAAATACCTATTCACGACTAGGTGTCACAATAGCAAGGTTACATTAATAATCGTTGTTTGATAACAAACGTTTAAATGAAATAAACTGTTTATGTTTTGAAGAACAACGAAAACAAGGCACTCATTCATGTTTGCTTCAGTATGCTCGATCTTCAAATGTTTCATAGATCCCAGCGATATGGCCGAGGAAGTAATAATCTAAACGTGGACATGAATCAAGATAGCCCAGACTGAATTTGAAAACTAGTGAATGAACACGGAGCATTGAAATTTAAGTAGTACTTACGCGAACTATTTATGTCTACTAAAGCAGCATCTATGAATGAGTAAATATGAATGTAGTCTCATAGTTTTTGTAGCAGGTATTTTATGTATGGTATATTGTACTTATGTTGTATTATATTATATTATATTAAGTATGTACGTACTGTATTCTATAACTATTTTACATATAGGCATATAAAACGACCAATAATTTGTCGGCTTTGTTCGTTTCTTTGTCTTGTCTCGCACCTACTATATTAATTCTCTGTTTGCCCTGAAGGTTGACTGGTAGAGAATGCCTTATGGCATTAAGTTCACCTTTTGTATCTGTAACTTGTTACTATGCAATAAAGTTTAAATAAATACGTAAAATGAATGCTTTATTACATTACGGATAATTTGGTAATAAAATTACGGAGTTATATTTATACGTGTAACACATATTTAGTACCTACTCTATGAGGTACAATGTTCATAACGTTACTCGCTATGTAAGCGAGCACTTAACATGATTTTAGTGTCAATTTGCAATGCGTAAACTCTCCTAGACTTCCTAGTCAGTGAGGCATGCTTTGTAAATCCACAAATAAGTTTGAGAGTAACATCATGTTCAGTTGCCGCCAGGCTTCCCATGAATGAAAATTTAAATAAACCTTTATAAATTCCCTAGTGTTTACAAATTTTTAATCCTCTTCAGGCTAAATCTAAGGAATGACAAACCTCGAATCGAATGTCAATTTTACTGATAAAAATTAGGATTCATCGTTGTATGTGGTTGATATACCGCCTGTGCCCGAAAAAGGGTTAATGAAATCCTTTGCTTCGAGTCATAACAAACTTTCGTCGCAGTTGGTTTCGTTTTGACTGTAATAATTTATCGATACCCAAGATTAGTCATTTCACGACGTTAACTAAACGAAACTAAAAACATACAAGCAGAATAAGCCACCTAAATCACAATGGTCTACGATTTATAGTTAACAGGGGATCTATTTTTGCGCAAGGGCCGTCGCACGTGACCATAATTTCCTTATTCGCTAACGCAATCGCTATAAATAGAAAAAAAAAATCTAAGATACCTAAGGATAACAATGTCTATCTCGATGGTGGCGTAACGGAAGATTCCGAATAGCTGTTTATCAAGCTGCGCGATAAAATCTGCATCACTTATAATACTTTTACTTCCAATCGTTTTGTGTGCCGGAACAGAATGCCTTTGAATTGCTTCTGGTACATTTTGCAACGATTGAAATGATTTTGCTGTCAGGTATGAGCCGCTACATAATATTAAAATAGAAACTGAAAATTTGCCTGTGTTTAGTAAATAATAAACATATAATATCTGAATAGGATTGCGCTTTTCTTTTTGTCCAAGTGAACTGTCAAGTCACTTATCTAAGATACCATTCATGTCAGCTTAATGCAGCCAATTCTCACCATTGTATCTAAGTAATTAATGTTGACTTGTTGACTAAACAAATAAAGACGAGGTGAGTTGTCAGCGAGGGCATTCGGGCTGCGACTGCAAGTCATCACATACAAAAGAATTGGTTAATGGGCACGATTTTGGAGGATGAAATTTGGTCTGAGAAGGTAGGTAACAAGCCACAAGCGGTGAAAAGTAGGGTGATCAATATTTTTATTAAAAAGTTGTAAAAAAATCTACTAAGAGCGTGTCGGACGACGCGCAATGTACGGTTCCGTGGCATTATGCGGACTTAAAATGTTACAAATTTATATTTACTATATAACAACTAACAAAATATCTAAGTTATCAATGGAAATGGTTCGAGTTTGCTTTTTCACTTGGAATATACTTATATTTCTTAAGTTTGGCTATTACTCGTCAACTAGTGTCTACTTAGGTTTAATAGTTGTCCTTTTAAACTCATTGGACGTATATACAATGAAACTACCATGAATTCGTTTATATGCACAGTAGCAACCGTTTAGCTGACAGAGGGAGAACGGGGCAATTAACTAAAAATATCACGCAAACGGATTCCTGAATCAAATGATGGTTAAGGCAAAAACCCACATTACTTTTAAACGACCTATGATAGTTTGCAAGAAAAAAAATTGCATCCTCACGTTATATGTAAAAAAATCTTTATTCAGCTGAGATCAATTAGCATTATCTGCTTTTCACATTAAAAGTGCCGACATATCAGCAAAAACTGGCATTACGATTTTATGTTTCCAGTTCACTGTTTTTAATTATTCTTGTTATAGTTAAAATAATTCTCGAAATTTGGGACTTAGACATAAAAGACCAAAATTGAACCCTGTGGTAGACCAAGCCTAATAGTCATGCTTCTTGATTGAAAACCACTTTCTGGGCTCTCTGGATATAAGTTCAATCAGACGTGGTGCTAAGTTCCAACCAGAAATTAGTTTTTGGGCAAGATTACAATTCTGGCAGCGTAAGCTCTCTTAGGTCTCTGTCTTTTGGCACCGGCATTTCGAGTGGGTTGCTCCACCCGATATATTTCTCGATACTGCACGTTACGAAACCTCGCGATACCATCGCAGTTCCGATGACTTTGCTCTTCAATTGGATAATAAAACTACGCTTACGTAAACAGGGCTTGTCGAACTTTCTTTGGACTAGTTCTTGCCATAATGCTCCAGATATTCTTAACATTCTACTGGTTTCTTATCATGCTATGTTATTTCTACGGGGCTAGTTGAGTATTGGGGTTATTATATAAGCATGGACAATATATTTAAGATACAAATTCGTTATTCTCAATAGCGTTTCAACTGTGAACTTCGGGCATTTTGTAGGTTTCCTTATCCTAACAGCCGATGAGTGTCGCGTGTTTAACAAGCCGTGTATATGTTAGTCAATTGTTTACGTTCACTTGTCGCACAACTAAGTGATTGATTTGTTTTTGTTAATAACGTAACTCGAAACTGGAACACATGTTTGTGTCATGTTCAATGTTACACGCGTTTAATCGGACAAAACGATTTCTTTACTTCATACAATTATAATTATATGTAATTAACGGTGTGGCAACGTTTATATTACACGGTTTTAACACGTATTTATTTAGTTTATTGGCCGATAAAGGGTTCAGTATGCAAATCGATGTGTAACGTAATACGGTTACGATGTTAAATGAGCCAGTACAGCTCATAACAGCTACTTTACTTACATTTATTGTATCGAATAATAATGTATCATGTCACATAGGATACTTAGTAACAGTTTTGTCACTTTCTACTTGAACTGTGTGTTTGAATGCATTAGCTGCGGTGCGCTGCGCGGGCGCACAGAAGCCGGTCGTGAGTCACGCAGACGACGAACACGTTAATTGTTACATTCGCATGTCTGATGTGGGGTGATCGCTCGGAGAACACACGTTGCTTCGGTATTCTTTGATGTTGACGAAGATAAAAGCGTGAATCTGATGCATGCACGTATGAATTGTTATTATTTTGCTGCAGGGACTTTCATTTTATTTAATAATACCTGTAGTACAATCAGCGAAGATTGCAAGCGGTGTTTTACAATGCTGAAAAAATCATCATTCTAATAGAACATACTCGTAAAATATGCCTTCTCGTATACTTTTTCATAATGATTCATGTTCCATATGATACCACAAGGTTATTTTGTTGGATTCTGCAGCTTCAAACACCGTTTTAGAATTTACGTACACAAACGTACTATAGTATTAAAAGACACATATAAACATATTACGCTTAAACACACACCTTACGAATATATTATTAAACGAAATGATACTGTTTACATAACACCAGGGACAGAAGGTTATGACGTAAGATAATTAATGGACAGTGAATCGTTATTGACAATGCTATCTACCTCAGCAGGCCGGAGTAATGTGCTCCATCTGATTATTAATGTTCTGTGATAAACCACGTGGATAAAGCCAAAGGTTATTTTGATAACGGGAGAGTTACGTGAAATACTCGTATGAACGTAATATTATAAATATACACTAACGTGTTAAACCATAAATCTCGACTGTTAAGAGAATTTGCCATCAGTGAAAATAAATCCGTATACTCGTAATACTAGGCAAAATACGTCAAATTTTTGAAACGCAAAAAAATACGTACGGTTTATGCCTGTAGTATTTAAATATGTTCCAACAGTAGTCGGAATGAAATTTAATGATAGCAATGAAAGTTTTATTTTGGCTGTTTCAGATTACAATGCCGCGTCAAAATATAGGAAACAAATCATACTGAACGTATTATAGTTAGAATTCCAATATGCTCGTTATCAACCTTCTTTCAAAAAGGAGGAAACTTCTCAATTGCATTGTATTTCTGTGTGTATCATTATTTAATTATACTCTATGTACTTGAGAACTGAGCAAAACTCCTCAAAAATTTAGTATCTTTTGCGAATGAGGCCAAGTATACATTTAAAGCAGATACAGTTAAAGGAAAGGACTTTAATTTGTGACCCACTTAAGGTTGACAGTCCTGTCATAGTGTATAGAAAATCAAAGAAGAAAATTGCGCAAATTTCGCAGAATTCTTCGCGCGACCGTACTTTATACAGTCTTATTTAAGTACTGTAATTGAATGGTCAACTTGGTCCTACTTGTGGCCTTATGATATACCTATAGCTCACGATTTACCTTTTTCTCATCGGTACATCCACTCATTTATTGCAACCTAACTGCACAGCGTGCATAAATGACTGGCTCACGATTTTAGGTCAAGGCAGCGCAGCCAGGGAACTAACATCATTACAAATTGCGCTTGCGCCCCCGATCAATGGAACAAAGGTTACTCTAATGCCACCATGACATATCGCACCCTTAATATTACAAAGCCGTAACTTACTACTTTACTCATAGTAAGATGGGACCGTTTCCCAATATTTTGTAATAAATGAGGGACAAGTTCAAGCTTCTGGTGCTTTGTTAATGCCAAACATATTCTTTATGGACTTATTTATTTATATGCATAGTTATAAGCGGCTGCGAAACTTAATTGAGAGGAGAAAATATGGCCTATTAAGGATGTCTCGTGAGTCGTTGATAATTGTCTAGACCATTAATTAAGTACGCAAATGGCGATAAGATCGGATAGAGCAGTCAAATACGGTCCAGCTGCCATATTCAATTGCATTTACAATCTATAGGTAATGTGTAACAAGAGACTTAAAAAAAAAAGCGAAAATAGCAACGCCAATAAGTTAATAAAATCAATTGTCTCTTTCATCAATTTACTACGAGTATGTACAACGCATTTATGAGTATCATAGGTGTATAGTCAACAGCAGAAACATCTTACATTAGCTCTTGACTGTACCATATACAATATTTACAAAGTTAAACAAAGGCATTTAAAACAATTTAGGTCACACCGCAACAATGCACGAATCTACATCTAAGTCCTGAAAAATAGATTTGGCTAGATTGCTAGTTTTCGCAATGCTAAACCTTGCATGTAATAAAGCCAGAGTCCGAGCAATCAGTCTCAGATTACTGGATAATAGCAGAGACTAGAAAATTGGCAAGACTGCCAATATCTACAGGTATAATGTCGCGTTCCTCTTAAATAACATGAGTTTCACTATAGACAATTCTCTGTACAATCTATATCTTCTGGCACCTAGATCTCAGTTTTACACAGTATATCTATTGGGAGCTTTTAATGAGTTCAAAGATGGCGTTTTTGTGTTAAGCAGAGGTCCAAGTGCCATATGAAATGAATGGTAGGCATTCCTCGCTTTAGTAGAGCCACAACAGGCTTAAAACTTTAAACAAGTGCGTGGTTGGCAGTCTTGACCATTTACTAGTCTTTGATAATAGTGTCCGTGGGAATTATAATAATCGGAGCTATAGCTATGGGAATGGCCAGTCGTGAGATCGGACTTACGGTGACCGCGAAGAAGCTGAATGGAAACGATAATATTGATTCTAGGAAGAGTTGTTGATAGGATGGAACAATAGTGGACGTTAGTCAACGCACTGGCATATGAGATGTTGACCCATATTGTTTTCGATATGAATGCTGCCTGGCCTGTCTGCTGCAATGAAATGAAAAGTAAGCGAAAGATCAGGCCCCTGTTTCAACAACTTGACAGTTGCCACCTGATGATGTACAGCAACATTTCTGAGTACTTATATAAGCAAATATAGTCGCTGGGTAAAGTCGTTACTTATACTAATCATAGGTATAGATACAGTTTGATCCTCTTCGGCCTACTAAGTCTCTCGCTAGCTTCAGTTAGGTAGGTTAATAAGGTATATCCATAAAAATAATTTGATATATTTTTGGTTAGTCTATTTAGTTTGATTTTGTGTCGACGTGTCGTGTCAGTTACATTTACCATGAAATATCCCTAGGTATTTCAACCAATTAAAACAAGCTGTTTACCGCTTGACGCTTTTGGACTCGATTCAATGCTAACTACTGGTTGTAGTCCAAATATTTACGTAGTCGGTATTGGAGGATGTTTGCAAACACCCGTATTTCGGTTTCGTGAAACAACGCTTTCTAATTGAGGGCACATTTAAATAGGGAACAAAGAATTAATAACGAAATTGAAAGTTTAAGTAAGTAACATAATAAACTCAAAAAATCATACGAAATCGCTATTAATTCAAATCATTAAACACATAGACAATGAAAAATATGTTTATTCCGTTTACATGTCTACTGGATGCGGGTGGCGCAGGACAAGTCTTTGGGAGAGGCCTATGTCCAGCAGTGGACGTCTTTCGGCTGACATGATGATGATGACATGTCTACTAATACTTAAGCGATAAATTAAATAAGTGCTAAAACTGAGAAAACATGTTGATGAAATATGGTATGACTCACTTCAAAGCATCCTTTGGAGTGACCTCCCTACCTACCGACCTACATATAATTTAAACATAATAAAACGGATGTAAACCATGTTTCACACACAATACTATATCCAGACAAAAGTGCTCGAACGTTTTTACTCCACTAACGCTATCCCTGTTATTTTAAAACGCACCGATCCATGGGAATGCGACAACAGGTGATGCAGCATGTGCAGTCACGGTGTTCGAACACAGAGGGTTCTGTGGATACATTCGTAATTTACAAATGCAACAAGCGATAACGGCCCTTTCGTAAATGCAATAAGAACTTCGATGCGTCGATAACTAAGTGTGTCGATTTCAACTGTCCGTTATCAAAAAGGGCGTAAATGCACACAAGTCTTCATTTACATAGCTTTTTAAAGTGCTTGTAGCCCTGAGAGACGTAGGGTGTGCGACGGACTGTGTCGCCTAGGGAGGACCATGTTAAGGCATGCTGAATGCGGGTGGTGGAATATTTTGCTTTGATGTCGTTGATATGTCGTATGATGATGTCGTACAAAGGGTTGGTAAAGCAAATTCCAACCTCTTGACCTTTGTGCTTATAAATACCTCTACGATGAATATATGTGACGACGAAGTAGTTAAGTTTGTAGCTTCACCGTATAAATTTTGAATATAATCCGAAGTTTTGATAAACGGAATAACGGAAGCTACCCCTTAGAGTGTAATCCCCTAAAAAGTTACCCCACGTTCCATGTGTCGTGATCAAGCTATTAAGGATGACATTTGGTGACGAATGAAAAATATTGAAGCTAAATCCAATAACAGGATAGAATACAATAACATAGTTTATACAACAATTTATCGTGTAAACTACTGTTGCATTCCAATAAGACAAAATAGCAACAATGAAAAAGTACAGAAACAGTTGTTATCCGTCAAACGACTTGACGATTAAGTAGGTACTAGTTATTTATGACAAAGTCAAAACGACATTTGTTAATAGTAAGAAGCGAAATAACACATCGTAACGCTAGACTTTAGAACGAGCTAAATTATTTGAGGTTATAATTATAACGAATCAAGTGTGGACAAAAATTTTATTATGAAATCACCTGACCTGTTCAAAACAAGTGAATTATTAAGTAATTGCAATGCAACAACGCTTAAAAATATTGCGCCGAAGAATAAGCCCGAGGTGTCTATGCTATACTGACATAAGGAGCATGAAACATAATATGTATGTCGTACTAAAAGTAGTTGCAATGCTAGGAGTATCACTTGATATACTCGAAGCATTACTACTGATGAGCTCATATGCGTACAATGAAATCAACAATTAAATCATAATGCAATCACGTATCCTGCACTTAGTAATTAGTTTGTATAACGTAAGCAAATATCGGAATGCGGCAAACAATGTGGCTTATGCTTGGCGAGATGTGGGTAGAGCTGATTATAGAATACAGTTTAAATGTGGATGAATAGCAATAAGCACAGTATAAAACAAAATATAAATAAAAACAAAAATAATGTTTCAGTGAAGAATTGGCAGTGCAGTAGATATGTTAGGATTGCGAAGGCCACTCAACACGGTTGATAAGTCATGTTTTCTACCCATACAATTACGTCTATACTTTACAAGGTATATTGAAAAGCAGTTGCGTCTGCTACACAATAGTGCCATATACCTATTGGGCAAGATAAGCTAGGTAATTGTGTTCGCGTCTGCCAAGTTGCCAAGTAATTTTTACATATTTTTTGTTTCTCGTGAGAATTCAAAATAAAAAGCAGCCAGACGCATCAGGGGAGCATTTCTGATCTCCGCCCTCGGGAACAATGCACAATACGCATGCGCGACTCCGGCGCAAAAAAAAACTCTAATCAGTAACAAAATGACGTAATAACCAAGAAAGTATGTACGCGTGTACGTTTTTCAAAACTAGCGACCCAGAATATTTTATTCCACTTTTTATTTCCAACAAAAGAGTTGCACAAAACAATTGACCCACGAATCGCCCCCGTTCCACTGTCTTTGTTATTCGCAGCGTGAGTGAGGGGGATGGGAGTAGTGTCTGTTGTAGTACGATTGAATAAGAGGCTGGGTTACGCTTTATGGTCGTCAACAAAAGAGGTGATGAAATTAATCATCGTTGGTCGAAGTGTCATTTCAATTTGTGCTCTATTTTTGGCAATATCAAACCCGTTGAACGTATTTGTTTTAAATGTATATTTTAAGTCGAGAAGAAGAGTTCATTGCTAAGCGGCACTTGCACATTTACTTACATCGATTGTGCATTTTGTGGAAGTTGCTGAGCTCTTCCGAGTTACCATCTTCGTGGAACTACCATAGATATATACCATATATATTACTTTTGGGAATTACACAAACCACCACAAAGTTGGAAGGCGGGTAAAACTGTTCATATCATGGTTGTTCTCACATGAACGGGTGACTATACCAATAACCTGTGTTGCTCTTCCATCAGAGCTAAGTTACTCTTCCGTACGTGTGATATGTAGTTTCGTAGCTTAGCTTGCAGTCATAGTTTAGGCCCTAAACTTTAGGGGGACGATGAAGTTCATTCAAACGCAATTCACAACCGCATGCACATATATTCTTGAAAATCACATTTTCTGCACACTAATAAACACATCAGTCTCGGATCGAACGCACACAGCACACACGTGGCAGCCACGCGTTGCCGACCCTTTGGTCCTCTGGCCCTCGGCCCTCCGGCCCCTTTTTGCGAGGGGACCCCCTGTGACGCAGTTATTATATATGCAGATAGTATATGCATTACATAAGTATCTACGTTATCTTTTCGATGCATGGTAGATTAAAAGTGGTTTGGAAGCGCTTTGTGCAAGAAATGGGTTGGAATGTTCATATCTAATGTAGCAAATTACTCTTGCGTATTTGATTGTGATGGTTGCCTATTCCTAACATAATTTTAATATCGTAAGCATCTGAGTAAAATACCTCTTTGGATTTATTATTTGGCCCTATAAAAATGTGGGTGAAATTTCTTCACCTACCTTATACTTCAGGGCGGCCTTTCTTGTTGCTATCGTGGTCTTGTGCCGTGCTGCCATAATGAAAGTTCTTGTAATAAATTTCTTAATAAATAAAATACTATTAAACCTAGAAGAGTATCATTGTATAACTGTTCTGTAATCCTAGGAATGAAGTTACCATTTTTTTACTGTGGGGTAACAAGTCTACTTATTATTGTATAATATTACAATAGAGATTATTTTATGATTTACGCCCATCCTCCGCCAACAATTCTGAAATACCGGATTTATAAAATCACATTACAAGCCCGTAAATGGCCCTGGTGGACGTTGCCACGTTATAAATTTTCCAACTCCATTGTACTGTAATAGGCAATAAATTGACACCCTGTATGGCTAGGATAGGCAACCCTTTATTTAAATTCCATTTCTGCACTAAACCTGTATTCTAAAAGAGCTTTTCAACATTAGAGAGACCCAATATATCCACGCCCTTTTAACTATGCACGACAGTAGAGTTTACAAGCAAGAAGTGTCACACGCTCGTTGCCCATGCTGCACAAGGTAGTTTAAACCTTGTGTCATGGATATATGGCCCAAATTATAACAAAACATAAAACGTTCACCAAATTACACCTAGCTTTAATTTTACTTTTTTGCGTGCATGAAAGAGATGCAGTTTTAATATGGAATATTACGGTCGATGCAATTTATCGCAAAGAGGAGGGTAAGGGAAACATTCGATTTGCTTTTGAATTATCATAACAATCAAACTACATCGACATCGAAAAGGGGTGAGCAGTTTGAAATATTATGATATTGGTTTTAATATTTTTAACAACACCTGATACGCAATAAAGTGTTGTGGCTAAGTGATACTCGTACCAAAGGTTTTTTTCTGATACTAGTTAAAGTTTAGTTCGATACATAGTCAGTAAACTGATAGCCTGCGTTTACTTTGCCTAAATGCGTGTGACAAGAATCTACTAAAGAATATTCAACAAGTCCCGTTATATCCCCAAGTACCTACAACACCACTTGGAAACATCCAAGTTGTCCTGTAGGTCGGTGTTCCGGGTTCGATTCCCCGCTGAACGCCACGATAATCGGTCCACATTGTGCGCCAGCGCAGCGGAAGCGTGATCCGCATGCAATTAAACCGCATCCTGTGCTAACTGTAACTATGCCACTGTTATAGTGCTGCTTTTAAAACTCTATACTCTTTTCAGGGAAACTATGCAGTAGCGGGAGCTGAGGAAATTCAGCCATTTCGTCCACCAAATAAAATGACAACATATTATGATGTATACGTATGAAGAAAGAGATGGGAGATTTTTCCACAGCTTAATAATTACCTGGATTTGGTTAACGCGATTTTTCGCCGATTACACGCGTCACTGGATTTAGAATGTTCTGAAAGAACCTTTTATCTGAGACAATACCGGTTCACAGAACATTGAGGTACAAGTAAATATAAATATCTCTGTTTCATTTGCTTAATATGGATTGGGCCTAATCGTCTAAACGGTCGTCAGCGGCAGTCAGATTGAAGTATTTATATCCCAGGCAAGCCTTGATGGAGACTCACAAGAAGTACCGTAATCCACACTGACTATAGAGTTACTTTTAATTTCGAACATTCACAAAATCCGTTACTGGCACTAAAGTAACACGTTACTTTTTCGGATGGCTGTCTATAAATCCAACAATTCTATCCTAGTTGTGAATTACTGTTAACTTCACAGTTGGTCAAAGATTATCTGATAAAATACCAATATCCTTGAATGAGACGTGATTCATGTGATATGTAACATTAGATATGAGCAAATAAAGCGACATATCATTTGGTAATAACATAAGGTTACGCTCTACTAATCTCAAGGTTAGATCAATAAATGGAGTGTATACTATAGAAAGTTATCGAATATATCTTATTGGGCATAAACAGACAGTGACTCAGATCAGGCAAGTGCCAACAATGTCGTACAACTAGGGTCGCGGTTAGTATTGACTATTTGTGAAATGAGGATCTTACCTCAAACCTCAATTCGTGCACACAATAGGAATCCATTTAAATGTTACGTGTATTGGTTTCACAAATAAAATTTACTACGGGGAAAACCCAAGGAGATGGCATTTTTAAAACAATGAATGTGATGGTGATGCGACTATTTTCCGGTAAAATTGTTATGTAACTAACTAATCTCAAATTTAAATGAAACATGTGTTATGGTGATCTATTAAAGGAACCTAATGTATATATCATACTTTATTTTAATCGAGTGAATGCAGTGGCAGTTAAATGTATAACGTGTCAATAAATTGTATAACGTGTCAATAAATTAAAGAAAAAAAACATCACATCTTTCACATTACACGGTCCTAATGGTGACGTCATACAAATGTTACCAAATATTTGTTAATTAAATAAATACTTATACATTAGAGAAAAACAACATTTATCTGCTCGTATTTCATCACGAATTAATCAGTTGCAGTTGAATAACAATTTGTATTGTCGAATGAATGAATTTGGAAAATGCTTATCAATTTCTACTTATTAGACAAAATGTAATTGATAAGTCGAAAATACTTATAAGTGTACGTACCTATGACGTGTGTAGAAAAAGGTATGTATATAGAAGTAAGTAAAAATGAAGAATTGATAACGTACCTTTATAAAGTTGTTGCTGAGGTAAATTTATTACCTCAAAAATAAAACATTCCGCAACACTACCAGTTTGAGTGAGTGTGCGGCCTTAGCAGCCGTGACCTGCCTCCGGGGCGGAGGAATCGCGTTCATGAGCGAACAGCGCAGCACTCACCTACATACTATGATGAGATAATAACGCCTCACTAACTCGACCGGCAATTGTTTCAATTTTAAAGTGCTGTAAAATTGGAAAAATAGGTTGATGTTACTTCTGTGAGTTCATACAACTAACTGGAATCAAAATGGACGATAGCATCCAAATACTACTCTTATTTGGATGCTTAAATGCCATAATATAATTTTATATATGCCATAGTTTTATTATGAACAGATGTTAAGGGCGAGTTAACTGAGGACCTTTAAACTGATTTCTGTTAATTTCCATACCTATCTGGATTTCTCATATCCGGATATGAGAATTGTTAGTAGGTATTCAAAATATTCAGTTATCCAAAACGGCCGAGTATTACAAGCCACCTCAATATTTTCTTACAAGACCAATGTAGAAAGATCTATGGTATAATATGATACTCGTATATGTATGAAGCGGCTTATCGATATATCCCTACAATTCCATCACACTATCTAATACTTATTACAAAAAGTTGTATATAATAACACTTTTCTAGACTTATAAACACGATAAAGACGACGATAAGTAACATGCTTCTGATGATGATTTGATGATACATATTTTTCCAAAAACGACTTGTTTTGCAAGCGTCGATAACAAATGATCAAGATATGTATTTATAAAATGCTGGCGCTGTTGTACAGACTATGTGTGTGTACATTGATATAATTATGAGTGCAAGATAGTCTATTTTGAGAAGAAATTAAAAATACCACAGCATAGAAAACTTTACAAATAATTAAACAATAATGTCCTTAGTACATTTGTACTGTACCTATAAAGTACATGTTAAGAAAATATTAAACTATTCATACAGACTGAGATAACATAAAAAAGGTACGTAGCAATGATGCAAAAAGAAGAAACAGCATCAATTCAAAAGCCCATCGTACATGTTTTATGCGCAAACTGGAGAGCGCATGCTCAGAAAAGCATACAATTTTACCATCCTCTGAAATGCTGTCATTGTGATCTCGGTGCGTAACAGTGTTTATAAATATAGCATGACTTCTCGGCCAATTATTTGTCATCAATCAACTGTGCTAGGGTCTAGGCAGAAAAAATGTTAGTATCACGTATCTTCAGGGCATATTTTGTTTAGTACGAGTAAGAACAATGACCGCGTTGTAAAAAATGAATCGTTGTGATCAACATCGTGAGTCCAAATGTTCTAACAACTAAAACTGTGACTTACGGTATGGTGGCCCTGTAATTTACCCCGATGTAGGCGCGAATAATTACCTACAATAAGGTTAAAACGGAACGTTTTTTGCGCCGCCAAAGGTTGTCGACCGTTTCGGGGAAGGATTACATTGGACGGATAAGACCCGTTCATCTATAAACTTGTTCTTTGTACTTTGAGAGGCATTTAGATGTACGCCAAATGTCACCGATGTTTTTAAGATAGTACCTACTCGTACTTATCCAAGTCGCCGTCATTAAAGCTACATTATTTTAGGGTAGGCACTCCGGTAAGTTTTTCCATGCATAGATTTAGTATAGCGCTAATATACATATAATTGAGTATGAGTAAGTACCTATTCATGGAAGAGGGTAACAAACTTTTCTGCGCTGTAATAAGTAACGCTGTAAGGTGCCTATTAAACGTTTTTGTATTAATATTTGGGCAGCTCTACAAACTACATCCTACAAAATAAATCAAGAATAATATTACATACTTGAATACGAATTAATCGCATGTACATCATGTAACTTATAAATCCCCGGAAGACTGAAATTTTAAAACAATGCGAGAAAACCATATCTAATTATACTCGCTGTAATGCAATATACATATATTTTTTTACAAACTGATGATAGCCTGTACAGGAGCAGACTGCAAAATTCAAGCACGTTGCAAATCCAGCTCGCAAATAATGTGAAGCCGTATAAGCTAGCATCAAAAGACTTGATGAACTAAAACAGCCATTCAAAATGTACTCTGTATTCATTCCATTCATTACCTTACCCAAAGGAACTTTAATACCCATGCGCGAAGTGGGTCGCTCCCCCGAGTTCCACAAACAAGAAACTGTGAATCTTATCACCGAGTAGCAGAGTCCTTATGGTATCCTCTTGGCAAGTTGAGTGGCATCTTAATAAAACAAGTTTAATTAAATGAAACTTTAGTAATGTTATGACTGAGTTTGTCGTAACTCTGGATGTTCATGCAGCAGTCATTTTGAACTTGCAGCGAGACAGGTATCAAGTTGCTTTGCGCTGTTTACTGTAAATATGAATAAGTAGTTTTAAGAGTACGGTCTTGTAGAGATTACCTAATAGATGCTCAATTTATTTTGTTGTTTTAGGCCCAGTGCTTTTTTATTTACACATTTACGAGTATAACATTATTTTTTTAAGGTAATGACGGCGTTAAGTAGAGTCAATATTATACGGCTTTTGATCTCTTCATATGCGTAGCTGTTGCTACTTCTGATGCTGACTGACTGACTGACTGTACGCGAGTAGCTAGTGTTGATACAATCAAACAAAGAATCAAGGTTCGCTTAAGGAAAGAACTATTGACAAGAAACGTAATATTGAACTTCAAATATAGAGCAATAAGGCACGCAATAACCAAATATACAACCCAGGAAGTCACATATCAAACGCGAAGTGATCCAGGTTCTTGAATCAACCGTATTGTATGAAGTAGGCAAGGCCGCGGGCGTGCGCTAGTTATAAATCAATGTAGTGGCAAGTAATTTGTTTATTCAAATGGTCCCGTATCATTTGTAGCCCGCATGTCATCGGCTCGACATTCAGCGAATTGAATAATTGGGAGCCGAGGACCTCGTGACTCTCATCGGTTTACAATAACCGAGTTATCGTTGTGATTTTTCATGATCGATGTGATGATAAGACGTAGAATGCACATTGTTTGAATTTATCGACGAGATTTAAGGCTCTTTTTGTTGTCACTTGCTGGTACTGTCCTTGTTTTTGTTCAAAGAGAAAACAAGCTAGCACGATCTATAATGATCTGTGAAAACGCACCCTTAGGCTTGCTTTACTAACTACGCTACGATGAGTGTGCTGAATAAATTAAATTAACAATGATCAGTGTCCCAACTCTGAAGTATCTATAATTATTGCATTTTGGCACAACTTTTAAAACTGCACTGTTGGGTTCTAATTTGATTGAATACAACTTACTCGATAGAGTATGTCCGCATTATGAAGCAAAATTATCAATAGTAACCTAAATGCCTACCGCACTTTCACGATTCCTTAAAACCTTCGACTAAAACATTAGGGCCGAGGCATTCTAATATAAACATACCACTTTTCTGGTACCTTGACCATCGGCCTACATTTCACCTCGTGCTCATATGATTGATCGATTGGATTTTCGATTTGGATTGACACCCGGTCAGTGACTGACCGGCAGTGACAGGCTGACAGCCGAAGACTCGTGCACCGGCCGAGGGCGGGGTCCCGACCTTGTGATTGTGGGACTTGGTTAGAGCAGATCGAAAAGTTGAAAAACATAGCTAATGTTTAGTTATTTTATTCACTAACGTACCGATAAACGATTGCACGTTTACCTTCGCAATTTTACGCTAATATTTAAATCGATAAAGCGAGGAAATATTTTTTTAGACTTAGACTTTCTTCTTTGAGAATATTTTTAAATTCTACCATAACATATTACGTAACTACCGGTGTGAAACTCCTAATTAACGACCAATATATGTATATAAGATATCATAAAAGATTTGACTGTGAAATAATTCTCATATTAACGAAACTGGTACTTAATTGCTAATGAAGTTTCTAATATAAACAAGCAGAGACATGTGACACGACGCTCAAGGACAGCGTTCCCGAATTAGACCGCCGCCATCGCCATCGCAAAACAGACCAAGGTATCAAAGTCAACACTGTTAGCCAGCAACGGGTTTCACCCCCCGCTGCGCTCGTGTTAATTGCCGGTGTCGTGTCGCCGTCGTGACCGACGGGGCCAACACGACACGAGAACCCACCGACATCGATATAAATGGGTTTTGCGGTTCATGCGATCATTACACGGTTCCGAGCCGTTCGAACACGAGACACGGCCGGGGCATAGATTCGTGGTATTCGAGTTCAGAAGTCAGGAGTTAACTAAGGGAACGTGTTGATTTATCCCCCTCGACACTACTCGCGAAGTCGCGACAGCGTGTTTGCACAGCCGCAGCGCAATATTACACTTGTACCACTCCGTTTTAATTGTAGGCTTGCCATAACGTAGTTTGGCACAAGATGCACTTTTGGTTACATGGATGGATTCGCTAAATATATTTGTTAGAGTTGCGGTACCTTCTTCTTCTTCGTCATGTGCCTCTTGCATAACAAACTAAAAAATTGAGACAGAAATATCATAACATTAATCCACTGCTAATAATAAGTTAAAATATGGCTAACACTAAAGTGCAGAGAAATAAAGTAGGCAAAATGATTAACTCACACATTTAGAAACACTTAGTCTACAAGAAACAGTATTTTTCACCGACTACCGGAGTGTCGTGTCGAGTAACCTATACACGGGTTGCGAGAAAATATCTTCCGTAAATGCTAGATGTCCTGCACCGAGTGAGTGATGAGCGGCGTACCTAACTACCGCACCCTAGGATACCCAGATATGGGTTCAGAAATAATGGGCTAATTAATGAATAATGGATGTACTGCAGTATTTCACGAGTTTCTCTAACCATCCTGCTCGTGGGTGCGCGATGAGTAATCGAGGAAACGATGATTTGTGATTTAGATGTATGTGACTTATGGGCCATAAACATGCCAGCAGTAGACGACGCGAATAAACATTGTGTCCAATAACTCCCGCAAAGCGATTCGCGACCAAACACTAACTTACATCCACCACGACATCGCAAGAGTATCAAGAATTCAACAAATGCGGTCTCGAAGTTGGCTCGGCCCCATAAAAAGGTATTTTCTCGTTTTCTCGCAGCTAATCTGTTCGCAGAAAAATCTTTATGTGTTTTTAATTAATTGCTTAGCACTAACATCGCTCCAGGAGCGCTCGAAAACGCACTCTATTCCAAAACCGGCGCAGGCCACCCAGACAATTAATCGGCTGAGTTACAGTGTCAGGTAAATTAATTTCTGCCTTAGGAACTACTGTTCGACTTAATTTATTAGGGTTATTCGTATGCTAGTAAGGCGGTGCAGGTTGCGACACCTTTCGCCGTGAGTGCACTAATATGGGGAGGGCCAGCTGTCGTTTTTTCAACGATACCATAAAAGAGCTCGTGCGCTTCACCTGGACTAGCCGGGTTTTTGCGTAGCATTGTAAGATCGCCAGTTCGTGATATAAAATCTTGCGGCCGTATCAAAAACGATGACAAAAAACGAAAGTAACGTTAGAAGGTAATGGAGAATGTAAACTTTAACTTACACTTTCTAGTAACTAACAGCATTGACAAGCCATAGTAATGTTGAGTGACTGAAGTAAAAGAAAGTTGAGTGTTTGTAAACTTACACAAATGCCCGATGAGTATTATTTACATTCTTACGAGCGTTAGTTACGAGTTGAGAATGGTGAGAACGATAACAGTAGACGATCAATTGTGCAAACAGTTTGTGTGTTCGCGACAAACCGCTAATCGGTCGCTCTAATGTATTCCCGCGTTTGGTTGATGATCTCCGATATAGTTTATTGACTTGACTATCGCACGCGTTTGTACGAGTATATTGTGTGCTGTATGTAGGTTATAAAATTGAATTTGTTTTCAAAAGGGATCTAAAGACCACCAAGTTATCGAGTGTCAAGTTGCCTAGAAACCCTTAACATTTTTTCTCCATGTATGTAATAGAAACCAGGGTAGACTTTCTCGGAAGCGGTTTAGAAGCGTTTAACACACATTCCCGGTTTAAGGGGCTGACACGGCTTGTTATTACCGAGAACCTGGATTATGATTAACTTTACCGTTAAAACACGCGGCCTAAGTGACTGGGGCATAAATGTCACGACATTTAAATATCTAGACCGTGCTACATCATCGTTACTTACAGACAGTTATTTATGTAGATGCGTTTTCAAGTGTTTTTAAAAGCAATTAGAACGTGATCGATCGTTGCGGACAACGGTGGAAACCTGATTACTAAATGACACTGTCTCCATAAATCATGGGACAAATCAATTTATTTGTAGCAATAAATCTAATCTATTAAAACATCGTAATAAATCTAATAAAATGGTCATTGCGTTCTATAACATCCAACGAAATACTCGTAGTATATAAAATAGGCAAGACATTAAATAAGTGATTAGCATTTTCCTCCCTACGCTGCTAATTAATTGAAATTACATTTTTAAAGACAACATCGGTTCTGCCTTTTAAGGCGTCGTCTCTCCTTTTGGGATGTGTGTTCGTCTGACGGCATTCCGCATCAGACCTGCCAATTACCCAGGATGGAAACACTGGGACTGTTTTTTCTCCCATTCAAACCGTTATTCGACTTCGACAATCGTAAACAACCAGTTCTTCCTTCCATATACGAACTGTCTTGTTCCGATTTTCTAGCACCATCACACTTTTCCACTTTTTCGTCAGGCCCTACGCCGCGTGACATTTTGGTGTCAATGCAACACTAAAATGTTAAATGCATTTTATTCCGAAGAACACCAGATTGTCTGTTTAACTTGTGCGTATTGTCGTCGGTTCGACGCTTTTACCGATAACCGACCTCTTAACCAATATTTACAGTCATTAAATCTTTAGCCAAAACAAATGAGACCTCAATAGTTTTTGTGCCTTCGCAAACGAATTAATTGCAAATAATTATTCAACGCCAACCAAATGAGGTAAAACCAAGAGATTGATTTGTCGAAACTGAAACCGACACAAGGTTATTCACGGATTAGCAAAATACCGACTCGATATGGGATCAGAAAGTGAAACTAAATCGGTATCTAATTAGTGCGATTAGTCAAGCCCGAACAGGTCGCAGCCCGTGCCCGGTCACCATGAATTTCTCGCTTCACTTTTTTGGCGGCATGACATGAATAATTAAGCTTGCAGACATTATTTTGGTAGGGCGAACGCATTGTTCGGCAGCTGCTGGCCTCATGACACCAATAAATATCCTTGTTCACAATGTGCACTTCGTATTCCTCAAGCCTCTTCTATTGTGTCAATATTGATTTAGCAAGATGTAGACCCAAGAACATTTAATGCATTTCTTTTCAAAGAGGACGAACAAAAGACTTGACCAATCGGAAACTGTCGGACATTACTTTTGTTTAGTCGCTGCGAGTAATTATCCGCTTACAAAATACGGGCTGCGGTTACGAAAACGAAACGAGAGCCGGCATAACACACGAGTGTAACGTAAACGGTTCATAGAAACTATTAATAAACGTAACAATGAGTTGCCTCGCATTTGATGCAAGCAGCACCCGCGTCATAGCAGCGGCCGTCACTCGTAAAACTAATTTCAGTTCCAGCACCGAGAGAGCCGGCCAACTGCACCGTCGCGAAATGCACCAGAATACGGGGCTGCACCTAAATACAACGCAAGGCTGCAGATTTAGTTTCACGTCCGAAACTGCGAGATGCAAAACATGTCACCATAAAATCGGTAACAAGTTATTTTCACCGCAAATGCAACGTGGGCAGCATAAATATAGTGTTATGGGCGACCAACACCAGGTCAAGCACCGTTACCACTGCAAATGACGCGATTTTATTTTGCATATACAACTGCTCGCGTCTGCTCGATTGTAAAAGTGGATCAAACCTTGGCATCCGTGATGTCCTGGCAGAAGGCCAACCGCCTCCGATTGAATGAGTGACGATTTGCAAAGACGAAAAAACCAGGGGTAGACAGTCACGTTCGATCTATTTCGGGGAGGTCGAATTATCCGACGCTCCCTGAGTCAGTGGCGCCGGTACTTGAGAATTTAAAGCTAGAGAAATGCAAACGGGCCTGCTAGATAAAGACGGCACTTAGAGTATTTCAATATTGGGAATGTAAGCACATGCTAGTTAATAGTTAGGTTTGTTTTGGACTGAGGAGCTCCTGTTCGAGAGTGTGTCAAACGTGACCAGTGAGGTAAAGGCCCCTTGTGAGAGTCACGTACGCGGCGCGCTGTCTGCAATGACGGAGCCGTCGATAAGAATTAATCGGCAGTAGGAGTCATGAGTTATCGTCTATCATCAGATAGACAGATATCTTTTCATCCGTTTGGAGATTCCCGATCATGTACGAGTATGTGCGTAATAGAAATAGTTAAGGCTTGGTAAAATCTTGGTTTTTTTACTTAAAATCACTTAGTTTTGTAACCATTTAAGTATTAACTATTTAATTTTAGTACCAGTCAATAATTTTCCGTTCCGTATCCGAAAATAATGTACCGTTTTCTTTTCCTTTTGAGGTACGGAACCCAAAAATAACAATAAGAAAGAAAGTGGGTTACTTTTTATATAGACAACTCCAGTGAGTTTCAGACAAATTAAAATTTATAACGGGTCACTCACGTCTTTGCGGTCGAATATCGCTGATATACGTTCACTTCTAGGAAAATTACAATTTAAACCTATACAAGTTACCATTTACGTCCAAAATAAGTTCAATTTTTTTACAATAAAGTAAAAGAAAAGAAAAAAATACAGGACAGTTTTCAAGTTTTTACGTTATGGTTATGGTTGATTTGAGGTTATCATAACATCCAACATCGTATGATGTTGACGACTATTGCGAGAAACAATAAAACGCTTGTATGGGATTAACTGGGTGATATAAGAATTAACAGAACTAAACAACGGCGTCGGCGAGCAGATAAGCTCGTAGTTCGTAATTGTGCCCTTGAAAAGTACCAGATAACGAGCCATAGATAATAACAGGCTTCGCTAATATTGACCTTGAGTCAGACAGAACAAAAATGATTTATAATAGTAAACTGTGAAAAAAAATACACGCATGTTGCACAATATGCTAATCACAATAAATTTAACCCACTTTGAAATATGTACGTAGAACGCCATTGTTACTAACAATAAGATTAGAAAATCTGAATGATTTTTTCTTGGTAGAAAATGGTTTATGGTTCTTATGTGCAATTAAATAATAAAATAATAATAAAAATAATAAATAATAGTTAATATTAAATAATTAGGTTAAGAATTTTGTTTATCTTGCCCTAGTTCACATATTATGTAGTTTTTTTTGCTATGTGATTTGCTAACTGTATAATCATAATAATAAGGCAATAAAGTTAATTTGAATTTGAAAGATTAAATATATAAATGAACGAGATGTCCATCCATTTCCATTAAACATCCTATACTATTGAGCGAGCAATATCTCATGTCTTTATTTGTAATTGAGTTGTCGAAAACGGTTCTATCGATTTCAATGAAATTTACGATATATAGAGGTTTACGGCGACGAAAAACCGATTTAGGCCTAATTTCCGAGGAAACTCGTTTTCTACAGAAAAACACGAAAGATGTCGAATACAGCTCGGTGTCCCAGATGCTTATACATGCTTAAGTTTGTATACACAGCCGATTTTAATAAAATAAACCTTTAATAACCAAATAGTGAAATAGCGTGTCGTACGTAGCAGACCATAATGATGATCATTTTAGCATCAGTGATCGTAGATCGCAATGACTTTGAATCCATGCGTGTTTTATAATGATGAAATTTCAATGATCATTGTAATGGTGTACGACGAACGTTACAAACAATTTTACCGCTATGAATGATAAGTGTGGTTAGCATTGAGGGGCAATTATACAATTGTTTGAGAGTTAAGACAATAGACGCACGCGGAGTGAAAACATGGACAGTTATTGTCCATATGAATTAGGAACAATAAGGTCACTGTTTTTATTTTTCATTCAAAATGTAGATCTATTTCTTCGTAATTAATAATAATGTCACATTCACATCCACAGGTGCTTATGAATCTATGGCTGTACTAAGTTACTGGTCCTTCGAGTCGGATAAAAAAACGTTTGCAATATTAAAACAGGAAAATTCTCAATTGAGTATCCGCACGAATACTGATAAAGTCGTTAATCGCTGCAGCAATGGGAATGGGACGTATAAATAATATAAATATCGAACGGCGGCTGGCGGGACGTTACGATAAGCAGCAAAGCTGAAGATAAGCCTGAAAAACAACAGTTTTATAGCTGTTTCCTGCAAATTTACATTTTCATCGGCGAGGATTCAGATTTCGCTCACCTTAGCAGCGGGGATGTTGGCGTTCATCCAACTGTGGATTCGGACGCCTTGGCTGTCGCCGAAATTCGTGCACCAATAAATTATTTAGAACACGATAGTTTATCTCTTCAACACAAGCACACAAAAACTAAGCACGTTAACACAATCGACCGCAAAGATCGGGTTTGGCTTCTTGATAAACACTAAGAAACAACAATGGTCTTTCACATCACGTCAAATATTTGCGCAGTCACAGGTGTAAGCGTCGGAATCGGAGCATTCTTCGCCGGCAACACGTGCGCTCTCGACGGCTAGCCGCGAATAACAGAAGATAAGCGGGCGCGCGACTCAACGCCCCTCCACGACCGCTGCACGCACCAGGCACAGCGAGACTGACGGACTGCGGACCCTGCCCGAAGGCCCCACAACCGCCGCATCTTCGCAACCAACCCTAACCAAACCCTGCCGCTTCCTTCCACAGACATATTTTTTCCCCCAACAAAAACACGACCATCGCAACTCGTGCAGGACAACTTTGCGTTTTAGTCTTGGAATCCGACCGCTTTTTCCGTCGCCCGAGTAATAATTATTCACGCCTTTTACGACGCGTAAACAGTAATCTATTCGATTATTCTCATGCGAATGTCAAGCCTTGTAATTATGCAGAACAAAACTAAAAATTGCAACAACTAAGTACCTACCAGCGCGGCTTATTGATTTAGATGTCACTGGTGGCATGAAAGTAAAAGTATATATAGCGTCGACCTGGAAACCCTTGTCAACTGCCTGCGATGGTCAATGGTCCCTAATACAGTCTTTGATATGAGCGCATTCTCTCGATTCGCTGGTCGCAATGTTTTCAAATTTAGTTAATTTAACATAAACCCGTTATTGGGTACGTTGTTATGATAAAGTTCAATGGTGACGGTTACGTCTGAGAAAGTGTGTCATATCCTGAAACCGAGTTAATGGATGGGTAATGACGGGCGTCAGTGCCGCTAGGCGCTAGGATCACGTAGGAGCAACGGTACCCATCGTCTGCGACGATATGCATGCTCGACGCTTATATTTGAATAATCGCAGCACACGGCCGGGTATCATTAACAATCGAAGGAGGTTGATAATTACTATTAGGTTTCTAAACAAATTGGGCCGTTCATGAATAAACGCAACCTCACAAACATCAAGCCTCTTGAATGGAAGAGAACATTGCAAGTCTTTGATTTAATAGGTAATTTTCTTATCTCGATGATTCTCCGATTATGGACCACGCCAAAGAAAATCTTAATTATAATGTTGGCGAGGAATCCGAGCGGGCAGAATGCATCGTCCGACTTGTAAACCGATTGAAACGATAATGTCTCCCATAGACGAGAGATGCATGAAAGCTGATACAATTAAATAGGAATCCAGAGGACCCAGTCACATCGGCGCGTTTATTAATCACCGGTAACACGGCCAAATAGGATATGCTCGACTTTGCAACGTTCTCTTACAGGGTTACGTGTGCTTGTATTTACCACGTTGTTTGCGGCGAAGTCTTTTGAAGAGCATCTGTGAGCATTCGTGGATGCAGAATCCATCTCGTTACACAGTTCCAAACGTTCTGCGGAGACCAATTATTGCTTTAGTGGCCTGATGCATGCTCGGTTGGACTTTCCACGATCGCCGTTCAAAATTTTATTACTTTATTAGCTGCTGTATAGGCTATGGATAACGGAATATCACGCGACGCGTCGCGCGATTAGATAAGACTGTCTTATTACTAACATGTTCATGGGTCGCCAGATTTAAATGCTGAAGCGTTACGTTTTGAAAATAATTGCTCATTAAATTTTACAGCTTAGGCTTTGCTTTAATGAAGTATAAAATTTAAGCCCTTTATATTTATCCGCTTACTTTATCAGAATTGAGAAACTGGCCATTATATATTGTCGTTGTATTAACACAAAGTAACTTTTACATGCGATCGCGCCCTGTAAAGTAAACGGTACCGTTGCAGAAACCCTTTAAAACGCGATTTTTGTCAGTTTCGATCGTGCGATGGCGACTTTCTCCCATTGTTTTATCGGAGGTGTCGACTCCCGATTTATCGGGCACGCATCGTTTGACAACGACGACATTTCGAGGGAATCGAACCCGCGCCCGCGCTAACAAAGGCATAAACAAGTTTCTCCATGACCCTATCGAGGATTAATGAAGCTTTTCAATAGGAAAGAATAAAACTTGCGAGAGTAAAACCCGCGCTTCTATCGCCCAGAGAAAAGTGCATCAACAGTGTTTAAGTACCATATATTCATAGTACCTTTCGACTTCCGACGACAGTTTTAAGATCGAGCGAAGGGATTTGTATTCAAGCGGGTCGCTACCAACGCATATAAATAGACCAAAGAAACTAAACATTAAAGAAGGCCTAGTTGCAAGAATAAACCCACACACAACCCTCGGGAAGAAACAAGAGCAAGCCTAGACCTTTCGCAACGACATTTCAAACGTAACCGCGTTTAGTTGCATTTTCGAAACGGAAATTGCATATCACGTAGCGGTGATAATGTCAATAATTAATAGAGGGCGCTGGGCGGCTTTTGAAAGTCCGTCGCTAGTATATGTTGACCCATCGAGTCCGTACCATTTTGCGTCATCCGTGGACATAATTATAGTGCTGCCTACAATCGTGGATAACTTTGTGAATTGCAGGCTAAGGCTGAAGCAGCGGGAACATTTCCCCAGCTAATTGATTTTGCATACACTAACGAATAGCGGAAATATATGCGGATCCGCGATTAGGTTACATCCGTGTTGCAACTTGTAAATAAAGGCATAATTGACAGCGGCTTGGCTCAACCGCACGACCATAGATGTGTTGATTGCAACTGTTTTTATGTAAGTAACACTAATTTAATGTTTAATAATTTTATGCAATCTACATGCGTAGGGACTATGTAGGGGGACTGAGCTACGGTGTAGAATTAATACGTTATGTTTTCATATAGCTATATTAACTGGCACATTACAATTCAACCGACTTTTCTCCAGCACCGTCTCAACTAGTCTGAAGTCTAATTAGTACTGAAAGTTTTACCTTACATACTAACTTATAACTAATAATAAGTTAAAATGTAAATTAAAGAAATTTATAATTTTTTTATCTGAATATAAATAATAGGAAATAAAGTACATATAAATCATTATTAAAAAGGATGGTCATAATTAAAAAAAAAAAATACTGGTGGTTACTTTTGACTGCAAATAGTGACACGATGCGGCTAAAAACGATTCTCAAACGTGAAAAAGATATCAAGTTGACTGTCGCTCGTTAATATGATGTTAAACAAGTTTAGCCTAACTGCCAGTCCCCGTCTCGGAAGGAGATCTGTAAAGGTGGTTATACAACCTTTACATACGATACATAAGCATTGGATTCAGCAAAACATTGATCTTACTATGTACGATTTTTGTTTTCAGAAAGAAGGGTTAATATTGACTGCAGCTTGCACCCTGAATCCTTGCTCCTCCAGACTAGTCCCAGATTGGCAGGAAAAGAAGGAACATGGACTTGGGATATATTCAGTACGAACTTTAAACAAAACGTACATGACTTTTAAGTCTTATTAAACAATCGAATTTGAAATCGTATATTGTTGACGAATGGATCCGTGTTTGTTTGTACCAAACGTGCATTAACTCAATTCAATATTGTTGTACCAGGCAGCCAAGAGTAGCAAAAATAATTCATGTATTCTGACTCCAGCTTTCGTAAGTAAACTCTTGATTTCATTAACCTTCGGGATGATTTTCCAATTAGCCTGTATCTCGACTCCCGCGCATCCGAGCGTGCCGCACGACCGCTCCCTCGCACGCAGGCTGTGGTGTAATCGAGTGTTTTTTTTCTATTTTCTAGGGTGGCAGAGTAGAGTGATGTGGTACCGAATCAAACCATTGGCAGTGCCCTTGGCTAAAAAGCTAGTGGCTCCTCGTTAGAATCTTGGTAAGGGTATATTTATATATAATAATTATATTGATTTGTGTGATATTTGGTTCTTGAGTTCCTGTGTAAAAAAATACTAAATTAAATTATTTTCAAAATTGCTTTCTTGGGGAATGAGGATACCACGTATTTGTGGGATATTGTACAAAATAAAAAATCTGCCATATCGTTTCTGGAGAAGCCCAAACTTAATATATTTTGAAAATTATTTTTAAATGGCTGAAATGTAACCATATGGTATATTTTTAGAATCGCTTCCAAAAGCTCTTTTATATAATGCTACATACGATAGGTTTAAAAAAGAAAAAAAACCATGCAATATAAATAATGACTCAGCACTCCCCTCGCAGGGGATTTTTTTTAAGATCTTCGGGTCCAATTTTTTGTTTTGACCTCTAGTATGCGTGTGCCAAACGGCTAAACTGTACATCGATTTGCGGTTTTTTTTGCGAGCTCCTTCCCCTATAAAATGGCATCGAAATTTTACACAACTAGCTAGGAGTCAGGAAATTGTGTTCACGAGTGGTTCATGATGAGTACCTCATTCACTGACTGCGGATTTGCGATAAAAAAAACTGCATGTGAAAGACGGACAGATACCGCGTGATGGCATTAGTGTTCCGTTGGACCAATTTTGGTATGGATCACCAACAAGCTCGCGTAACGTGATGCAAAGATATGCTTAGAAATTTTGATCACGGAGCAGAAAAGTCCATTTTTAATATTATAACTGGAGACGATTGTTGGATTTACCAATATAATCCACCGACTAAACAGCAATTGACAGTTTGAGTGTCTCCAGACGATAAACCTCTAACGAAGGTGAAAAGCGGGCGAAGTGTTGGACACAAATGGTGGTCACATTATTCCTGCAAGTGGTCATGTCATGTGGCTACAATATCTTTAAATGATCAAAAAACTGGGAATGCTCAGTGTGTTTACCTGCTTCAATAATTAAAACAAAACGCTACCTAGACTCAGATCTGGTTTGAGGCGGTTCGTTCTTTTTGCATCACGACAAAGCGTCGCCGCACAAGGCCAATCTCACCCAAGTTTTTTTAAGAGTACAGAGATCGAATAAGTGTCTCATCCTCCATATAGCCCCGATTTAGCACCATGATATTTATTTCTCTTCCCGAAAATCAAACTCGGACTTCGTGACACGCGATTCTACACTTGTACACCTTGAAGGTAGATCACAGCGTATTGTATATTTTATTCTATTGTCATCTATTATTTATTATTATTTGTGATACACAGGCCTTCAAGCATCCTCAGGGCTGTAAAGCCCTAGAAGCCGTAGAAGGTCTTCCCAAAGAGTAAAAAAGTAAAAAAAAAGTAAAAGTAGTTTATTCTTCAAATTAGGCATATTACATGCACCTATATATAGTGCTTGGAATGCTATAAATAATGGTTTAGGCAGATGAACCGATGCACAATAGAAGCTAATGGAGAGTATTTTGAGAAACTATAATAAAAATCATTAATTTGAATAACTTTAATATTTTTTTATATCTCAAAACGTCCGTTGTGACTTAAGGTAAAATAGGTTTATTTCTTGTAATACAAAAACATAAGATTACGGTAGGTACTGTATCATAGAAATTTACCGTGCACTGGCGTGGCGGTATTTGCGCTCAGCACCCATGAATATATCTTTGAAATTTATTGAAGCAAACTATGGCCATTAAAACATGTGGCATCCACACTTATCTGTTTCAAAAGAGTAAGGCCATATCTGTTTTAGGATCCATGCAAACATAGGCATTTTATATCACAAGATAGATACAAGAATAATGTATCTATCTTGTTACATGTGCCACTCTGTATACGAGTTCTCGGAGTATACGAGTTCAGTTCAGACATTCAAATATGACAAAGATATGGCCTCAAGCTGCGAGACCTAGGAGGTTTATCTGAATCGACGCTTTGGTTTGACATCGAATATATGCATTTATAGTGCGCGTACGTTTCTGTGCTCGCAATAGCATTAGGATTTTGCAGACAACTTTAGACTCTAACCGTCAATTTTAAAAATTGCCATCTGCTAACGAGTAATGTTCCAATATTTTTTTTAAGATATTTTTGTGACCTGTATTCTACTTTTTCACGCAGTTAAAACGTTATTTAAGATTGCGCTGTAGTTGCGGTAGGTACCTTTTGATTGTGTTTAATATTTCGTTTGCAAGTAAAGAAAAGTGTTAATTAAGCAATGCAAAACAAGATGGCGTATCTGACAGTACTAATAATATGATATGAATTGCATAGTAAATTTGATATCCAACCAATGCGTCTAACCAGATGGACCTCTAGACGTCTGCCCTTGACGCATGCGCTATATATTACCAACCTTACGTCCGAGACGATTAATTCTCCACCAGTCAACCTGAATCACTATAAAGACGGTATAAATTTTGATCCAAAATAAAATCACATACCATTTTATCCACAAAAGAAATTGGTAAAAAATAAGCTGTAAAATTTAACTGAGGCCTTGGATCGGGTTTCTCACTTTCGATTGAGCGGAACTGAGTCACCACTAATTGGGCTTTACTTTAGGCTGGCTACACACACACACACACACACTTTGAAGTCAGACTGGTTATACCCTCATTTGTTAAAATCAATGTCTATAACTACACATTGTCTTATTTGTGCTATAATCATCCACTATCTATATATTAAAAGTACAGTGGAAACTGGATAAGTGGAATCGCAAGGGACCGGCTGTTTAATTCCGCTTATCCAGGTTTTCCATTTATCCAGTTTTCCACTTAACCAGGTTCAAATAAAATGTTTTGTCACTTACAGAGGCTCTCGCTATCAGAGTTTGTGGGTGCTAGTAATGTCACTTATGCCTCCATATATATACCCTCCATACGTATAGTATGGTTAAATAAAAGATGAAGACTTAAATAATCATCTTTTATTAAATATGTATGTATGTAGATATGTATGTATTAACAAAAAATTGGTATGTAATCCTGACTTTAAAAAATCAATACTGTAAATAATCCACAGTACCCGTATACAAAAATAATATCTGTCCTTTGTTATGAAGTAACTTATATTTAAACAAAATCACTCCTAATATTTATGTATGCAAGAGAAACCAGTATGGTTAAATAAATCAATGTACCGATTGTATTTTAATGAAAAAAATCCGTCATTCGCCGGTTACGTCATTGAGTTTAAAACCGGTTATAATGCCGAGCTATTCCACTCACAGAGGTTTCGGAGACGGCTGCTTCCAGTTACAGAGGTAAAAATGTGAAATTTTCGAAAAAATGGATTCTGGTTATAGAGGTCCCAAAATTCCACTTATAGAGGTAATTCGTTGCCAAGGGACAAATTTTATAATTTTATATCCGAAACCTCTACGACATAGCTCGTATCGTAGAGGTTTCGGATATGGCTGCTTCCAGTTACAGAGGTATAAATAAGAAATTTTCGAAAAAATGGATTCCGCTTATAGAGGTCCCAAAATTCCACTTATAGAGGTAATTCGTTGCCAAGGGACGAGAATTTGGGTCCACTTAAAGAGGTTTTCCACTAACCTAGGTTCCATTTATCCAGTTTCCACTATATATAGGTAATAGTTGCTTGTGATAACGTTTATTTGCTATAAAAGTTAAATAGTATAAACTCAGTATCTTAAAATTAAAATGAATACTTAATTATGTTTAGGTCTAATAATCATTTATCATAAATTAAAAATTCGAAGCTGCGAAGGTGAGCAATAGTGAGTATAGGTGCCTGCACTACGTGGAACTGGAAGGGTTGAATTGCCCACAGTGCCGAAGCAGTTGCTACTTGCTACAGTAACTTTGGGTGATACTTCCCTACAACTGTATTTTTAATCGCCTTCAAAAAAAGGAGGAGGTTCTCAATTCGTCGAAATATTTTTTATTATGTATGTTCACCGATTACTCGGAGACTAGTGGAACGATTTCAAATATTCTTTTTTTGTTTGAAAGGGTTTGTTTTCTAATTGCTCCCATTGGCACCAAGTCTGGATCTGATGACGGGATATTGGAAAAATCGAGGGAACTCCTCAAATTATATATCAAGAGGATGGGGTAAGGCAAAAAATAAGGAACTCCTCAAATTATATACCAAGAGGATGGGGTCTGGCAAAGTTTGGAGTCGGTGTTTTTTTGTTAAAAATTTACTTGTACTTAAAAAAGTCCAAGATTATGATCATCAGACTTTTTTAATGTTCTATGTTTTAAATGTTCGAACAAAATAATTATAGACAATAAACAATTATATCCTCTGACTTTCTATCCTTTGAACGTTATAAACCATGAATGTTAGAGATTTCGGAATTATAGCTTTTAATTATTACTTAAAATGAACTATATATCAAAAATGATAATAACAAATGATCTTATAGAAGTTGTAGTTATAGATTAATTTGACAGTAGCAAACATATAACTAGTGGTTCTGTGAGCTGTTTACCTCGCATTTTTTTAAATTTATATTATCAAATTCCAAAATTATCAAAAACTGACTTAAAAAAAATTATATATAATTATCGAACCTGCTCACAAAATTTCACGAGAATCGGTTGAGAAATGCGACATGTAAAGGAGAACATCCGGACAGACAGACGAAACGAAAGATTGTTTGTCGAAAGGACGCTGCGCTCGCTTTGCTCACTCGGTCAATTATGTGTGTGAGTGTGAATAGTACATAGTTATTTATATGAATTACGCTGCATTTATTATGTATGTAACATTGTATGTAAAATGTAACATTATTTTTAGATAAATAAATCCTTAAACCATAAACATATGATGCTGTGTTGAGAGTGGGGACCTTAATCGTAGCTGAATAATTTACCATGTTACTTATAAGAAGCTTTAATTTTAAAATATAATCACATGTAAACATGCTCGTATATTTATATTAGTATAATACTTAATGTCATTTTGATAGGTTTAAATTTTACAGACCTTAATGTACCTATTTGAGATTGTTGTGGTTGATGACGATGCAAAAGTGGTTCAATGAATCCTATTTGAATAAATGAGTTCTTATCTTATCTTATCTTATACATTGTCTCTAGCTGTCAATACAACGGATCCTCAAATCATGTAGGGTCCATAACACGCTTGTGATTCTGCTGGAATAGCAAGCGTCCATAGGCTGCGCTGTTCGCTTACCATCAGGCTGTACGTATGCCGTCGTAGTATGAAAATAGTGCCATTCGCACCATTATGGAAGTCAATAGATCGAGAAGGTTAAGCAAATATTTTCGGAGGTGTGCGTTACAGTATGTCGTTACAGTGTGTATTACTCTCAATTCATTTGTTCTATTCCATGTAAGTCCATTGTGCCACTTCTCAAATTGTGTACACATTGCATTGCAACCTACTCCCTGACGCATCCATACTACACATTTACAACAAACGAGAGTTTACATTTACAAGCTTGGACGATGTCAAATGCCTTACAGCCTAACGATAAGTGTTTGGCAAGTCGTATTGAACGAGCCGATAAGTGGGCATCATAACATAACACACGCACTCGAGTACGTACGAGTATTTATTTTATGCTTATTACGTTTTATTTATAAGACGCGGCTAACATTGTGTTTCAAGATTCTCTAAATTCTAAAGAAGTAGGTGAGTTAATAAACGTTTTAGTGATTAAAGTGTAATAGTGCTAGCGGTACACCCCGAAATTCAGTATAAAGTTTTTCCATACAAAAAAAGATAACGTCATAACTCCTCTCCTTTTTTGTTTTTGGTGCTACTGGTCAAATTGATTCGTATGGCCTGAAGATCCATCGTTCCGATTTTCATGCTTTTAATACCTATACAATTGCAGCTTTTTTGGCGTACCGCTAGCACTATAAGTATTATGATGGGTTGGATGCGGAGACTTTTTTAAGAGTACAGAGATCGAAGTGTCTTATCCTCCTTATATTATAGCTTCGAACCTAACCAGCAGTTCACAACCATTTTTATTGCATAATTTCGTATGCCACACGTACAAAAAAGGGATCTAAATGCAAACGGCTTAAAAACTAGTATAATTACTTACAACTCCCAGTTGTAATCACTTTGCATAGGTACCTGCAATCAGAAACATAAATATCAACATACGTCCTATTTATCTCCAATTAGACATATGATAATTACTTTGCTGATCATAATTTGCCTTACGGCTATTTGCAGTCGGATTTATATTCCAAAAACCAACATTAGGAAGCGAGATACAGTGATGCAATAATTTATTTTTGTTTATAAATCCGGTAACGGTTATGTTATGTTAAATTTTCCACATTGTCCCCTGAGGTTACATCATTTTTGACTACACCGGAAAAGAGAGTTCTACTCTCGTTTTAAAAAACAAATTATGATTCATGCCGATCTATTCATAATTTATCAGTAATTAAATGTATGGTCATTGGCCACCCATTCTCTGATAATGAGCAATTATGTTATGCAACCAAACTAAATTTGATATCAATTTTAATTAAAGAATGCACAATATGCACATAGAGGCTGTTATTCGGTAGGTATGACTTCACCGTGGTTTGAAAAAAAAAAAACACAAAGAGTAGTTACAATATGGCTTACGTCAAAGATAATATTTAAGGCCCTGTCAGATCGGCTGCGGAAACGTAAAAGTGTATTTTTACGGTATTTGTATATTATTATATTGTTTAGGACTAAATAGTTAGGTACGGCAATCAGAGCTAAATAAACGATTCAATATTCAGTCATGCACAGTCGCGGAACGATAAGGTTCGTCACTTATCAACTCTATTTTAATGTCGTTAAGGTCGAATAGTGACGAACCTTTTCATTCCACGACTATGGCTGGCCAAAGAGTAAGAGTAAGTTTTATATATACATATAAGAGTTAAAATAATTTTTAAGAAAAAAAAAACCGACTTCAATGGGGGAGTCCGGTGAAAGATTATTAATCTTAGATGGTGCACTCTTAGATTCCATACAATAAAATACAAAAATGGCTATAAGTATGTTTATAATGGTAGAAGACTAAGTACCCTCAATTCCTCATGAAATCATAGAAAAACCTTGCTTGCTTGACAAACAAAACGAAGAGAACAAATCGCCAAACGTGAACTACGCGTCGTTGAAGAGTTCCGTTCTGATCATCATCAGCAGTTCCACTTCATCAAATGTCACTTTTATGAATGAAAATGCTTGATTAGTTCATGAAAATACTAAAATCACTATTTGTGTGCCTTTCACATTTGAGGAGTTTCCTCGATTCCTAATGGATCCCATCATCAGAACTCGAGCATGACAAAAATCAATCGTGAAAATAGAACTTGCTTAACAAACACAGCTAGAAGGACAAATCGCCAAACGTGAACTTTTCGTCGTTGAAGAGTTCTGTTCTGATCATCATCAGCAGTTCCACTTCATCAAATGTCACATTTTTGTATGATAATGCTCGATTTGTTGATAAAAACACAAAAATTACTATATGTTTGCCTTTAAGATTTGAGGAGTTCCCTCAATTCCTCATGGATCCCATCATCAGAACTCGAGCATGACAAAAATTAATCGTGAAAATAGAACTTGCTTAACAAACACAGCTAGGAGGACAAATCGCCAAACGTGAACTTTTCGTCGTTGAAGAGTTCTGTTCTGATCATCATCAGCAGTTCCACTTCATCCAATGTCACATTTTTGGATGCAAATGCTTGACTTGTTGATAAAAACACAAAAATCACTATATGTTTGCCTTAAAATTTGAGGAGTTCCTTCAATTCCTCATGGATCCCATCATCAAAACTGCTTTTTGACAAAAACGGGACCAACTTGGATATATATACATACAATCAAAAAAAGAATTTTTCAAATCGGTTAAGAAATGACGGAGTTATGGAGTAACAAACATTAAAAAAAAAAACATACAACCGAATTGATAACCTCCTCTTTTGAAATCTTGAAGTCGGTTAAAAAATAAGCATTAACAGCTCATATATTCTTTTATAATATCATTATTGTATAAGTATTCTTAAGGATCATCTTTCTTTTTCTTGGATGCGGGCGGCCCATGACTGGTCGTTGTGGCGGTCTCTGGTGGAGGCCTATGTCCAACAGTGGACGTCGATCGGCTGACGATGATGATGATGATGATCTTCTTAAGTACCTATACTTTGTTTTTAGCATTTGGGCCCTAAATAATTAAGAAGGTATCTCTTGTGACATTGTAACTGTTATGATTTTGGATTTAGCATTTGGGCCCTAAGTAACTAAGAAGGTATCTCTTGTGACTTGTAAGTGTTTTGATTTATGCACCGGAGTATGTTTGTACGTGGGAAGGACACGGATCGCGACGCTCCGTCCATATTGTAATGCAAATAGTCAGTTATATATCCTACAGAAGCCCAACACTGGAAGTCAAGTAGGTATGTATTTGCTCAGTGGACTTAAGTTTTATACCCCTTAACAATGAGGCGGTTCAGTAAGGCGACTAGGACCGCATAGATGTTGTACTCGTACTGATTGAAAGACAAGAAATTTATTCGATAGTTTTTCTCTCTGCAGATTAATTTTAGAAGACGAAAAAAGCGTGTGTCTGTAATATCTAGGTTAGCTAGAGACAAATGCTCAACAGCAAATTCTCGGGAGCTCTGGCGACTTTTCCACAAGGAACACAACACCAGACACCTACAGAGGAAGTAGTGGTGTTATTATACTTATTATGGCTGCGGTTTTCTGTAAGGGTGAGTAATTTACTTACTTATAAGTAATGTGAACGTATTATATTTAATCGCCATGACGACTTTGATTGACTGTGACGAGTCATGGTGTCATTGACGGAATACGGAACCCAAACGTCTGATTGATCAACGTCAGTGGTACCCAGTACCCCATACTTACGATTAAGTAGTCATAAATATCCACAATTTCAGCAGTCGTAAGAAATTAGCGAAGTCCCTCGTTAACTTATACGGTTTACCTTTTCTGGGGTTATTTTATGGTGCAGGAATTTGTGGAAGTTATAACGTTTATATTATATCCGGGTACCAAGATCATTAAATATTCCGAACAGGATTCGAACCTGCGACATCCTGGCATACCCAGCACGTGAAACGCACAGAGCGCGGCGCAGCGTCGTTGCGGGGCGGAGGCGGTTTTGCGGTAAGCGAATGCGATCTGGGACACGTTGCACCAAAAAACCGCGCGGTATTCGCGCGGGATAGCGGAGCGGAGGCGGCTTGTGTGACATATGAAGCGTAATCGACAGTTTCGGAAAGATCAAAATTGCAAAACCACCTCCGGCCCGCATCGCGCCGCGCCCGCTCTTTGCGTTTCGGGCTTTAATAATATTTATATGCATAGACATTGAACAAACCTAGTAATACGTTAAACTTGCCGATAACAGAAGTAAGTATGGAAAATAGACAAGTGACGAAGACGTCCAGCTTCATTGTTCCAATCGAGACAGGCTGAAGGCGAAACACATGTAAATGTGCAACAAGCCAACCAGCTACATGTAATGGTATTGTTCATGAATAAGCGATTTAAAATCATTCATATGTTTTCCAGTTTTGATTTACGGCGCTCGACGTGGCCTTATCATGGATGCAATACTTAAAACAATTGGCAAAAAAGTTGTTAAGTTTTTTTAACAAATTCCTGGGGTTCGAGGATGGTCGTCGAAAATGTCGCAGGCCGAAAACATTGAAAACAAACTAAAATGGTCAAGGTCCCTTTGTAACTGAAGATGAGTAAATAATAAACAACCGAAAATGGACTTGAATCTTTTTATACAAGGATTATATTACAACAAAATTGTTTGAGAGACGATCTTCATTTTTTTTGTAAACAATAACATATGCGCATACCTAGAATAGCAACGGGCTCATATTTTGCAATTCGCGTTCCTTTTCGAGTCATCGAAACAAATATTTTTCGAACTAAGATTCCTCGATGCATTTAAATGGTAATTCGTTTTCGTTTACCATATATTCAACTTCTTTATACGAAACAGGATATTTAACAATAACAATATAATAACTTAACTATGGATTGCATTTTTGTTAACGTTAAATGGACAAGGAATTCATTCTCAATTATTGAGCAGTTCGCTGAAACATAAGGCGCGCGTAAGTCGGTTGATTAATCAGGATACTTGATTGGACCATTTTATTGACTACTTGTACCCATTTATCGAGTTTTTGTATAAGACACGCTCACTAAGATGGACAATAAAACCGTTTTATGACGTTTACAACCGTATGAGATTGGCTCTGATTAAGGTAAGGAAAGAGGGCCATTAAGGTTGTTTTATAGTAAATGAATGCATTTTAATTGGCAGATATGGTGACAATGGGCTTTAGTAAAATTTGCAGCCACGATATCCGAGTATTGATAGAGCGCGCACGCTCGGGATCGCGTGATATGCCAGCGCAGGCGCACCATCGCACCGCCATCTCCGCCACAACTCGTATTGTTTTTAATTGATTAAGTACGATAAACGACTCATACCTACGCTTTTAGTATACTCGCGTTTACATACTTAAATACGAGTACTACGAACGTTACGCGTTGAGATAAGCGTAATTCGAATCAGCATCAATCAGTCTTAAGTAGCCACTCGTTACAAATTACCGCAATAAGCCGTCATCTCGATCGATAAATCACGTCTCACGGTTTTCGTCAATTTCCCTTAATTGGTCTCGTTACCCAATCGCGAGCGCTGCGATCTCGCGATACCGTGTGTGGCCGCCCTTTGCCCAAATCAGCGGGGTGATCTCGGCGACACTGACCAGACACGAGAAGTAATTAGCGCCTCGGACCACACACCAGCATTATCCGACATCGCGCACTTTCATCCTCACTGGCCCGCGCCTACC
Organism: Notocelia uddmanniana; assembly: GCA_905163555.1. Lineage (NCBI taxonomy): Eukaryota > Metazoa > Arthropoda > Insecta > Lepidoptera > Tortricidae > Notocelia > Notocelia uddmanniana. The sequence continues at coordinate 6,407,678 of LR991060.1, read as the reverse complement.
CGCCTCTGGGTCGCGTGAATCACGAACCACGGATACAAATGTATTACCTACAACACCCGGTTGACAACGATATAAAATAACTCGCCGGGTGTAACTAAGACGGTAACATGACAGGAACAGTGCTGCGAGGAATTTTATTCCGTTAGTTACATGGCTCGTAGCGCCACCGGTGTAAGCGGTGTTTTCGCTGTGGCGGGAAAAGCGTCCGGTTATGAACCATCGGAAGACACGACCACTGACGCAACAATGCGTCAAATTAGAATAAATTGCATAATTGGCCCCGAATTTATCAGTGAAAGTGAGGAATCGTCGCACGACGAATGTGTAATATCGTACTAATGATAGATCGTGTCGGATTGTGCTCCCGAGTCGTAGAAAGCTCGCATTATTTATAATTTATGAACAGATGAAACTATTGTCGGTCGCGATGAGTGATTTACAATGATGGCCGTCGCGGATCGGACAGTTAATTACAAACGCCTTTCTTTACGCAAAGACTCATCTGATGACAAATTAAGCTTAATCAAAGAGTCATAAGGTTCATAATTGTTTCATAATTGAATCAATACCGCGATTATACCTTGGCATATTCCACAAGGGTTCGTGATGACACCCGTGATGGTTAATTTCTAATAACGATTCCTTGTCAGTGATTAATAGGCGTATCGTTGATTAGTTCCGCATTTAGCTTCCTCTTTATTAATAATATAAATTTATTAGGGAAATTATTTCCTATATTGTTGAGAAATTGTTTTGTATTGTAATATCCATACTAATATTATAAATGCGAAAATGTGTCTGTCCGTCTGTTTGCCTGTATGTCTTCACGCATACATCGCTGAACCGATTTAGATTAAATTTGGTATGGAGGTAGTTTGAGTCCCGAGAAAGTACATAGGATAGTTTTTATCCCGGAAATCATTCCTTAGGGGGTCAAAACGGGGGTAGAAATTTGAAAGAGAGAGCGATAATTAAGCCTGGGTCTACAATAATTTAATAGAAATTATTTCTCTAAGGTGATAACGAGTTCCACGCGGACGGAGTCGCGGGCAAAATCTTGTATACAATATAATATTAAGTAATCGTTGGTTGACTTTGTTATATATTTATTATGGTGGCTGTTATTATTCGCAGAGATCTACGAGACAATCATAAGTACGATACACACGCGAAACTCTATGGCGTCTCTACATAGCTACTGCACGCAGATACATTAGAGTCATTGCACTTGTTTTCAAGATCGTTTAGTGCAACGCGTGGGAACTAAGCTCTGTTCAAAAGACGTACGTAATTTATGAAATCTTGAAGGTGACTCATGATCTATATAAAATAATGACGTGTTACGCCACCGTGAACTATGTTTATTTAGATAAGAAGCCAGATAAAGGGAATGTAAAGGGAATACCAATTTTGTTTCGGCACTGTAATTATTATTGTTTTGAAATCCACAGTTTCTATTGCAAAATAATAAGCATTGTTAGAACGTTGCGTGTCAAAAGGGCGATTTCGTTTTAACGATTTAACTTGGCCAGTTTATTCAGAGCTGATAATATTATTCGACCTAAACGAATCAATGGGTCATTCCGCATTGGTCAAGTGCTCGAGAAAGAAAAAGTTCATGTCAAACATGATTGGCTTCGGGTATCATTATAACAATTTCAAAATTACGAGCCTCATTACCTAGTTCATAATAATTAGCAGGTGCCTACTTGAAGGTTCGTAGCATCTTTGTGTTTCTTTTGACTCCGTTATAAAACTTAAAGTTTTGCTCTGAAAGCTTCTAGTATCTGTTGCTATATTGAACCGATAAAAAGTTATGGTTGCACTATGGATATGGCTTCACACGATTTGGTTCTTTACTCTCACTCCTATAGCCAGATATGAGTTACGCCATATATAGTTTTGCACCAGTATGAATATGTTGACGTTGCATTTATCTGTGCCCAGTTTTATTGCGGTTTCGTGATGAACATTTGCATACCCCATTTTACCGACTTCAAAAAAAGGAGGAGGTTCACAATTCGTCGGAATATTTTTAGATGAGGTGTTACCCGAAGTAACTACGCAATTATAATGATGTAGGAGGCCTATTATGATGCCTAAAATTATTATAAAACATTATAATTATTTATTTTAACTTCCAGGATTCCGTTATACGTATAACAATAAATAAGAGAAAAAGGATCATCAAATGAAAAAAATACACACTTTGTAAAAACAATAATCGTTTTCCACGGTTCGAGCCAATAACCATAAATCGTGTTACACAACTGGATTCGTATTAATGTTATCAATTGAGTAGCAATTAAAATCATGGCGGTGCAAACAAAATTAATGTTTCGACTTTCGAGCCACCCGCACCGCTAGGAAGGACACGAAACACCGTGTCAGCGGGTGGTGTTTAAGTCGTATAAACATTCGTACACAGAAGTTGTGTGTGCCCTAGTTGGAATACGACTTCGTTCGCTCGTATTTTTCGCTGTAAATCATAAGATTGGAAAGGTGATTGCGCGCTAAAAGTTTTTGCCACGGTTATTGCTTTGCGAAAATATTAACTTGCCTATGAAGCGTGGAGTTCGGAAGAGATTTATAAAGTAATAAAAAATTAGCTGACCTAGATGCGTGTGTCCGGTTACGTTGTATTTTACTTAGCTTACATATGTAGTACTTAGAATAATGGTAATCGTATGCCTTTTAAAAAACAAACTGTAACAGTAACATAATTTAAATGACTATACACAGAATCACAGTAGAGGTTAAATATATCATATTCAACTAATCGAATCGAAGTCAATATCTGAAGCGATACTCCTTTCTGTACATAAAACTTTAAAACCAAACCGAGTTGGGTTACGAGTAATATATTACGAGCAATGAGCATTCTTGAGCTTAACTCAACCAGTGAATACCAGCATGCCTTCCTTACTCGTCATCTTATCTCGCCCGGAGCGATGTCAATACGAGGAATATGGCAATAACGACGGATCTTGATTGCAGTCTGCGTGAGTGGCGTGCCTTACATTGCTGCGCATATGACCCCATTTTTAATGGATTCGCATCTCAAAGACTGTATTTTGTACAAAAAAAGAGAAGTAAAGACACTGTTTTTTTACATATTTTGACAGAAAGAGGATTGATTATCAATTAACTTGTGGATAATAGTTTTTCGCTAAACCAATATCATACATCTATATTAATAATTTCGTGCAGGGGTACGGTAGACCCGAACGAGACCTGTCTCAAATTTAAGAACGTATAAAAATAACGATTTTCGAGTTGAACATATGTATCCGCAAAATTCGGATTGTCGCGTATTTTGCATTTAAAAGTGTTAATTTGATGTCAAAACGTCGGCCATATTGCCCACAGACTATATTGCTATATTAAATTTGTTGGTTGACAGTGTCGGATACGTTCGAAAATCGTGAACTATTTTTGCGTCCGGTATGTTGGCCAGGTTGTGCTGGGCTGCGTTCTGGGTGATGGGCCATCATCGCCCATTGTGTGGATTCGGCTAGCCGCGTCTGCAACGTTTTGTTTTTGTAGTTTTCAAGCGTTCTATACACCTATCAGCCTAGCTAGCACGATAACTTATACCGTCACGTTATATGGGCGAAATGTATTAAAACGTCACATAAAACGTAACGGTATAATCTATCGTGCTAGCTAGACTGATTGTCACAACAACCGCCTTCAAAGCGAATGTATGGGGCCTGTTACATGGATTCATATCACGATAAGTATCACGTGAATATTAAAGCAGAATCCATACAAATTTGAAAACTGCGATAATATTAATCGTGTTAAGGACGCCACTTGAATGTTTGCTGAGTCTGTCCGCCATCTTAAAGCTGCGTCTCTATTTTGTTTGTGACAAACTACTAGGTGACTTATGGCTTTTAAACGTCTAGCAAAATTCTATCCCTATCTCGCTCTATCTTATAACTTAGTGGTACTGGGGGACTACTCCGAAATTCGAAATCCGAACTTCGTATGGTGCCGTCCCTTTCACTCATATAGTCTATGACAGGAGAGTGAAAGGGACGGCACCATACGAAGTTAGGATTTTGAATTTCGGAGTATACCCTCAGCTCATGCCGTTCGCCGCGCTCGGGCGTTAGAGGCGCTACTGCGAACCGAAAACGAAGTATCTGCCTCTCTCGCACATGTATATTCGAACGACAGAGAGGAAGATAGTTCGTTTTTGTTTCGCGGTAGGCCCTCAGGCGTCAACTTTAAAACGAATAGGGTATTTTACTATAAGAGAAATAAAATTCAAAATGTAATAAAAATCAGCCAAGTGCGTCGGAGTCGCACACTGAGGGTTCCGTACAACTAAAAAACAAATGTGATTTACCAATATATTGATATTTTTGGTAAAACATACTTCATAATAAACATTATCACTTAATTTCAAGTTCATAGGTCGATGGGAAGCTAAAAAATTATATGTGTAATTATATGTGACAACACACGGAATGTTCTTTGACTTTCTTCGACCGTCCGCCACGCTCGGACTAAGGTGCTACCAACCGAAAACTAAATATATATGCCTCTCTGTTGCACTTGCATATTCGAGCGCGGAGAGGGAAATACTTCGTTTTCAGATCGTGGTAGGCCCTCTGGTCTGACGGCTCCTATTCCTGGATGGTGCGCGTATCGGAATGTGAAATACCTTTGGCAAAACGGAACAAGTTGTTAAATAGCTTCCATTAATTGGAGAAAATATTACCAACTGTTATTATTATCACGTGAAACACTGAATATTGAAGCAACATCCATAGGGGCCTGTTACATGGTTATTATTATCACGCGATATACTCATATCACGATCCGTATCACGTGCAATGAATATTGAAGAAAAATCCATACGATTTTGAAAACCACGATAATATTGACACACCAGTATTGTGATAGTATTAAGCGTTTAACAGACCCCATACAATTTTGAAAATCGCGATAATATTGAGTGTAAAGGGCCCCACTAAATAGAATTTGGCGGAGAATAGAGAGCTGCTATCGCGAAACGAAAACGAACGAACATCGTGTATTTCCCTCTGTGTCGCTCGAATTTGCAAGTGCGACAGAGAGGGAGATACACGAACTTCATTTGTTTTTCGCGTTAGCAGCTCTGACTTCGCACCAAAAATACTGACTGGCACATCAATATTTAACAATGCACATCTGAATTGAATTTTAATGAACGATTAGTATTTTAGCTATACAAATCAGTACTGATTACGGTGTCAAATTTTTTATGTGCCTTTAAATACTACCCTTATAAAAATGCTTAGGATTAACTTGCAAAGATACTAGCCTTTGCCCGTGACGTCGTTTGCGTAATCTTTTACTCCCAATTCCATATAATTCCATTACATACTTTTATTCCCAATCCAGACTACAGACTATATTTCTATACGATTTGAAGTTTCATCATAATCCGTTGTTGTAATGTTTTTATTTTATACATTTTTGTACACTATTTCTTTCGTCGTTTGCATAACTGTCACGAATAAATGTTTTGTTTATTTCTTTCTTATTTATTTCACCCGAGCGAAGCCGGGCTTTCATCTAGTATGAATTAAAAGCGATTGGAAATTCATTGGCGACTTGTAGAGCAAAAAATGTCGGCAAAAAATGGAAATAGAGCGTCGTAAATGCTTTACCTTGCGAAATGGTTAAATACTCTTAAAAATGCATTTATCTTCATAAACGTTACTCAAACTAAAATGGCCTTTTGATTTCATCGGATGGCAAAAATAATGCATATGCCTGCGCATGTGTCAGTCGTTAGTCCTTTCAGTGAGAATAAGTTCCAATAGTGGCAGACATATAGTCTGATTATCGAGTCTGTTATATAGATTATGTTATATAGACAGAGACCAGGCAAATTATGGGAAATAATGCCTAATTCTAAACCAAAACATTTTACAATGAATTAACAGTGTTTCATTTATTTTTATTTTAATAACAATAATACAACATACTTATGCATAAACATGTTTAAGTGTGTGTGTTTTTGATTTCATGTTTTGTTTGTTTCTGATTGTGTTTTGGCAAAACACTTTACCTCTCCTTATAACACATGGATATATAGTAAGTACTAGCTAGATATTTAATTACTGTGATGCATACGAGCCAGGGACCCGTGTATGTCCTAAAACTACGACCAAGACCACCGTGGTATCGGCAGCAGCATCCCTGGAGTGCGGTGGAGATACTGCGATCGCCAACCCGCATGCCAAGCGTGGCGATTATGGCATTTACCCCCCATGAAATTGGGGGAGGACTATGTCCAGCAATGGACGTCCTTCAGCTGATATGGATACGAGCCAGGATTCGAACCGAGGACATCCATTTGAAAGCCGCATGTTAGAACCGCTACCCTACTATCGCTTGACCACTATAGTTTATAAAATTAACGATAGATATATATGGGGCCCACGACATCTATTTTTGGAATTGAAGCGGTCCCTAAACCAAAATCTTAATCAAACCATAAAGAAAAATGTTCAACAAAGCTTCAAGGAAGCACAATATATTTCACATTCAATTTATCTTACTTTTACCCGCCGCAGTTCAGCGCAAATTACTGCCGTTGTTAATTAAATAATCCATTAAAGGTGCTATTGATCTGCGCTATATAGTTTTCGACTTCATGCTCCCCTCGTCAGTGCGCAGTTAGTTTCTTTATATGGATGAAGAATACTAACTATTACGTAACTGCTGGACACAGGCACCAAAAGTAACCGTTACTCAAATATCGAGCTATGTCGTTCATGTAATCGGAGCGTTTGAATTGTACGTATATATGAACTTCAGATGTAATTACTGTAATTAGTATTGAACAATTAATATTATACCTAGTTGGTTACTAAGTTCTGTTACTCGATTTGCAAACTCTTTTCTTGCGTTAAAACAAATGCTACCGAAAAAATAAAAAATGACATATAATGGCGGGTTGTCAGTTATAATTTTATAGCACACACAACACTTATCTCGTCATATTTATAATGGATTGGGGTCTAAAAGAAAATCATGTCGCTGTAATTGCGTTGCACAAATGCGGGCATCCGCCAAACGTGATTTTGAAGTTGCTTCAATATCTGAAAATCAACAAACAATTCGTTTATCGTACCATTAATAGGTACAATAGTACCCTGAGCTTTGATGACCGCAAGAGGTCTGGAAGACCACGAACCGTTCGGACCCCAGCTCTAATAAAGGCAGTGAAGGCGAGAATCGCAAGAAACCCCGTTCGGAAGCAAAAGTTGTTGGCAATTCAGATGTCTGTGAAGAGAAGCTCCCTTAAAAAAAAGTTATCAATCAAGACCTTAGACTACACGCTTATCGTAGACGGAAAGGTCATTTGCTTAATGGACGATTGAAGACTATGAGGCTGAATAGAAGTCGCGTGCTACTGAAGCGGTACGCACAAAATGGCCACCGAAATATATTATTTACAGACGAAAAATTTTTTACCATTGAAGAATGTTGTAACCGCCAGAATGGCAGAGTGTATGCAAAAAACAGTCAAGAAGCGAGTGTAGCTGTTCCGAGAGTGCAACGAGGCCATCATCCCTCTTATGTCATGATTTGGTTAGGTGTGTCATACTCAGGGTTAACACAGGTCCATTTCTGTGAAAAAGGTGTCAAAACTGGGGCTAAAGTTTACCAGGAAACCGTTCTGGAACCAATAGTGAAGCCTTTAAGCCACTCTCTATTTCAAAACTAGCCCTGGGTCTTTCAACAAGACTCAGCCCCTGCACATAAGGCAAAAACAACTCAAGCCTGGTTTCGAAGCAACAAAATTGACTTCATTGCCCACGAAGACTGGCCCTCCTCCAGCCCGGACCTCAACCCCCTGGATTATGCTATATGGCAGGTTATTGAGGAGAAAGCCTGTGCTAAACCCCACACAAATCTTGACTCCCTCAAGCGGGCCATAGTCAAGACAGTGACGGAATTAGATATGACAACCGTGCGTGCCGATATTGATGACTGGCCTCGTCGTCTGAAGGCCTGTGTTCAGGCCCAAGGAGGCCATTTTGAATGAAATTGACAAATGTAAATCCTGATTGTGTGTACTTCATTTTAATATATAATTTATTTAACTTTCGTTACTATATTTTATGTAGATAAGGATTATTACAGTAACATAACTTAGTAACCAACTAGGTAGTATACGTAGGTATAGGTTGTATTATGGAAAGACATATTCAAATCTGACACCTCGACACAGGAGACTGGAGTCACTGACCACATTTATCTGGAAGATACAAAAACCTTGCTATATTTATTATTTTTAATTATTTTTTGTCTGTAGAATTTTGTTTTCGTCAAAGGGCGCTGACATTTTCTGACGTGACGTAATAAGCTCGCTGTTATGGCTGCTCTATTTTACCCAGACTAGCTCTTATTTTACTCTTATTGCACAAAACATTTCAAGTTATCCCTTTACCCGATCCCTAGATCCCTTTGACCGATCTGCGCCTGACCTTAAGGGTTATATCGAAATTAAGCATGACACGGGCGGCGGCCCACACAGCCGCTTGCGCCATGCTCCGTGCCTACCGGGTTCGATACCCGACGTAGACAATACGTCTACAGTTTGATTTATAATTTCGTATCAATTTCGTGCTGGAAGCAAGGGTGCACAACATTTTCGTCATGTCATCGTTATTCATTTATTTTTATCTGACTGCGGAGAAGCCCAAGAGGTGTTTGAAGTGTATGTATGTACATTCATATCTCAGTTCTTATATCCGCTCGTAACTACTCAATGGCTTAAGCAATTTTTAAATGATACTTAATGAAGTAAATCTTAATCAAATTTGACGTCATTTCGCTTTAATGCGTGGATTTTTTTTTCAAGGCCTTGTATTAAAATAAAGGTCTTTGAAAGCTGATTACGACAATATTTACAATCTACAAAAAAAAGTACCTACCCTCAACGTTTCTACATTTATTCTTCACCACTTTCGCGTGTAGAGACACAGAATCAGAGGTTTGGCCCTGTGGTTGACTGGTAGAGAATGCCATATATCTGGTATATATGTATTATCTCTTATCATAGGTACACTGGTCAAATCTAGCACTACTCGTCTGATAAGTATGTCTAATTCTATGGCTGAGCAAGTCAGCAGCCAATACAGAGCAGCCTGCCAGCAGCAGTACCGATTGATAATTTACTGTGAGTATAACGCAACCAAATTTCTAAATCGTTCGACATTACTCTTCACAATTCGGCACGAACACAAACGGTTCGATTAGCTCAGTTTACTTCGCAGTTATCAAAATATGACTCAACAAGACTAATGTACCACACCAACGTTTTTAAAAACAACATTTCACCAATCAAATATCAACTCTATGTAAACCATTTAGCGCTTACATTAGCTTCTAAGTAATATCTCGCGAATGCTAATGCGATTATACGGTATCGATTAAAGATCACCCACACAATCTGTCATACAATAACTGTACGCCAAAGCGTGCCAAAGCCGACGTTTTGTACGCGTTTATGTAACTCTGAATAGATTACTATAAGATTATTGTAACTGGTATGGGTCACTAAGAAATTATCATAATCTTTATGCTTATTTTAGCAAAGAAGGTACTTACTTGAGTTCAATTTTTCATTTTTCTCTGAACAATTAGCCATCAGATAACCTGTATGTGTAGTATTTATTATATTTGTAGTAATATAAACAATATTAACATGGATATTGATGTTAAGAGTCCCCAGTACGCTCGGCTGAACTCGATTCTCCATACAAACGTAGTTTCATTCTCATTTTAAAACAACTTGCTGAAATAGAAACTTTTTATACACAGTGGGAGCCGTCATATTCATATCTAGGTCGGAAATTAGTTTTTGTTGCTAGAAATCGTAATAGAAAAAAAATACTAGCAACAAAAACTAATTTCCGACATAGATTTGCCGGATCCCAAGGTGCATACAAAGTTTCATGTTATTCTAGCACGGCGTTTGAAAATGAGAGCGTAACTACGTTTGTATGGAGAACCGAGCTTACTGCGGACTCTTAAGACTAGCTCACCGTAGCAAAACGCAAATATTTATTGGAAACGAACGTTTCATTACCGTTTATTGTTATTTTATGAAAGTTAGTATAGTTAGGCTTAGGTAGTTTAGTACGTTGTACGTAGTTAGTAGTTCATTATTCATAAGTTAGTAAGTAAGGTATGTAATTAAGTGAAGTGGGCAAGTTTGTTTTTAAAAAAATGTTAAGGGTAAGTAAGTTAGTCAACTGTTAAAACTTTCAATCATGTGTCTAAAGGTATACTTACAACATACCGAGAATAAAAGGAGTTAATATATTTAATACCAAAAGTTTAAGATTTAATATGAAAATTATATGTTAAAGCTAAGCTACGAGGGATACGCCGTATCCCGTAATATATTTTCTCGGTATATGCCGTAAAACCATAAAATGATGCCGCAAATCATTAGTGCTGAAAAGGTTTACCTTTTCTTCGTCTTTAGACCTTAAGTATGTGATTTCGAACTTAGGCGCGATAACTCTCAAAATGTGACATACGCCCAGCCTGTTATAGGAATATCCTTCGTCTCTTTGTCTTCCAAAATGAGACCACGTTACGTTTTTCAAATTGAATACCGGGCCGGTATAGCTAATACCTCTAGAAAGTCGTTTGTTGATCAAAAACATCGCGATTTTGAAGTTCCTTATTACCTCTTTTAACTCGTTGTTAGTAAATCCCTCACAAATACCGACACCTCTCTAATTATCATGTGAAGTCTTTAGCCGATGGCGATGTGCAAATGAGACAACGACTCTTTATCTCTTAACTAATTGCTTCATATGCATGTGATGTTACAAAGCAATGAGATTTCGCATATATTCATGATGTGAAGACCGTCGAATAGCGTATAGTATAGAGGAAATTATCTCGTTTGGTGATAATGAAAATGAGCGGGCAATAGTTTTAACGCTGACGCAAATGCAAGCGTTTTCACAATGTTTTTCTTCATCAAAAAGCTAATGGTAAAATCAAATGATACGAGTATTCCGTACATAAGTTCCGGAAAACTCATTGGTACGAGGCAAAATTCGCCGTAATAAAGCCCTATCGAACGTCTCTTAAAGCTCCTATAGCTGGTATTACTCGTAGTCATGTAATATTAAATCTGACTTAACGAGGGCTTACTACAAGGATCGAGGGGAAACATGAGGCGATGAAATGGACGCCCTTAGGGCTAGTTCGGATACACGTCTATGTAATGTCATTTATTTACGTATGGTTGTATCTACGTTCATATATAGCTTAATTACAAAGCGTTTTCAAGCACGGCGGTCTGTTCAGTTTGAAGATAGCGCCGCGCCGGTAAGAACGTGAATTAATTAGGCTGCTGAACGCTGGAAAGGATTTAAAAATGGTACACTGAGGAACAAAGAAACCCTACCCCGAAATTGGTTTGCAAACTCGTCTAACGGCCGAAGGTATTATATTATATAAATATAATAATGAATTCATACCGTGTAAGTTCATCCGTACTTAGCTATTCAAAGTTCAGACCGGTCGCGAGCCGAGAGTGAAAGCCTGCACACGCGCCATATCAAATTAGTCGTGGAAATCTACATATCGCGGCGCGAAATTCGCGAGACCATTTTGTAGCGAAAGTGTGAATGTTGTCATCTCATATTTTATATGAATGACACTTTTTAATTGGTGACATAAATAATGACTTAAGCGACAGGACGGTAATTTGTACCCGCATAAAACCGAGCTACCTGTCATATCTGTGACGTGGAACATTGAGACGATTCCAAATACATAAGTAACTCAATTAGTTAAAATGGTCGTTACGGCATTTTACGTTTCTCAGGCGAATATAATTTTTCACTAGTCAAATACAATTCAGGTTTGGACGTTATATATTATGATAACGATTTCTCTCAAACTCGAGCGGTGTTTAAAAAAGATGCCATAAAATGAACGTGTTTTTGTAATATTCTGCAATGCCAATATTTCTTGCTGTCAGCACTTATTACATTTCATTTTTTTATATTTTTGTGAAGGACCAAGTGTGTTTTTTGTCAAGCTTTTGATCACCGCTCAGTAAAAGAAACGATTCAATCAACCGGGTTGTTCGTGATAAAAACGTTGCAAACGTTTTTCTTGCACAATCTTGTACACCATAAAACGAATCGAAGAAATATGCATCGTAGTTACATTCTACGGAAGCAGAATATCCAAAAGAAACAAGAACTCGTGTTTCTTTTGACTGAATCGGTAATGCCACCCAAAGCGTATAATTTCCAACCGACATCTACATACAAAATCATTGTTTCCATCACTTGCACCAATCGTAGATCAACGATAATATATTGCGCTTCCAAAACCACTCACCGATTAAGATGTCTTTGTACCGCGGAACTCGAAAACAATAAAGATCGAGATAAATATCTCGATTAAAATAATCGGGCTGGCCTTTAGCCCGATCCGTCATTCGAATATCGTCCGTTTTCCGTATTTAACTCCTACCTTATCTTTTAAAACTTCGAAAGTGAACTTTATTTTGTTTATCACAAAAATCTTTTTGGTTTGATTAACTAGATAAGATACCTGGTTCAGAAAGTAAACGTGCGATATATCTATATTCAGGCTGAAAAAAATGACGTGCGTCAAAGGCCATATAAGGCTCGCCGTCGGGCGCTGACAGAAAAATTGCTAGGCCGCGTACCCCATTGTTCCATGGAACAAGACATATCGAGGATGATTTCACTTTTCTTTCGCATGCACGTCAGATTTATGATGTTATGGTTTTGTAATTTATGTCTTAATGTCGGTCCAGGACAATGCCGCTTTTTGTTCTTTTTTAATATAATAACATAATTGATGTAAATAATTTTATATCAAAGTTATTTGAAGGAGTTTTTATTTGATTTAAGTAATTGAGGATAAACAAAATAAAAACTAAAAGTTATTATTTGGAAGTCATCTTTTTAAGTATACACAGTTACTCAGAAAAATAACTTTATAGACGTAGTAATAATACTAAAAATTTAAACAGAAATAAATTTTGTGAACTAAAAACATATTCGCAACAAGTAGTTATCGGACGCAACGAATATAGGACGCAACAAATATCGCACAAAACAAATATTTAAAATAATTTCTGTGGAGGATGCGTTGTGTTGCCTGCATATGTCTCTAGCTTGACAGCTGGAGACATCTGCGGGTCCCTCACTCTTAACACAGCGCATACCCAAGTCAACAAAGGGTCGGCAACTCACTTTTGATTTCTCTGGAGTCGCAAGTATCCATAGGCTACGGTGTCTGCTTACCATCAGGCAGGCCGAAACCTTGTTTGCCACCGTCGTCGTATAAAAAAAATGAAAAAAATTAAGAGATAGCAGTATTTAGTAGTTAAACTAAAATTAGCCCTTTCTCTTAACCCACAATGGGTTTCACGTCAGTTTTCACTAAGCCGGTTCTGCCTATATCAGTTCACTTCAGCCCACCAGTGGGCGGTACTTTAATTGAACCCAAGCTCGCCCACGGGGAACCGATACTAGTGACTCAGCAATTGTGGCTCCATCGTTTGTCACCAGCGGGCGTATCATGGTTGCGATGTTATCATCTATCCTCCACGCACACATACTAAAAAAAAATATATCGCCGTCTAGTACCACACAAGCCTTATTGAGCTTACTATGGGACTAGTTCGATTAGTGTAAAAAATTGTCCCCTAATATTTATTTATTTATTTTATACTCGCCAGACCGTGATGGGTGTCTTAGTGACAGGGATAAGTAAAGTGGCAACCGTCATACTATTTCAAAGCCCAGCAGCATATCCCCTGGATATGCCGTTTCCAGGAATATTGCCCCCATAATCCTCATCGTCTTCCTCTTAGCGATTTTCCCGTTGTATCCTACAGGAATTATTCCCACTATATGTATATACACGCTTACTGATAGTCAATGTGTGCGTAAGCTCAAAATGCTCAGTATTGTCACAATCTCATAAATATGTAGCTATAACGTGCAATTGTGTATGTATAAAATTGTGTTGTGTAAGTTATAAATATGAACCAGATAAATGAGGATGTGGAGGTCGTGTCGTAGCAGGACGTCAAGAAACTGGCCTTGGGCCGGCAGAAATGGAGAGAACTGCATCAACCTGCACCGAGAGCCCAGCTCTTAAGATAATAAAGATAATGATGGTAATGATGTGCATGTACAGTCAGCAGCAGAAGTAGCTACGCGGGCCTAGTACTCCAAATAAGCTACACACAAACGAGTACTCTAATATCAAGAGAATAAGGCTCTATGTAGATAAATATGAACGTGTTATATTGCTTAGCTATTTATTCTGCTGACTGTACTTACATATTCCCACTAACCGTTCGCGAGATGCAAGGTCTAAGGGTGGATATCCCCAGTGACGTGCGAAGTTGTTTTTATACGAACAGTCGTCAGCTGCAGAGAAACCTGACCCACCGTGCATACAAAATTCTATCTATGCAGGGGCAGGGGAGTCTACGTGTCTCTTGAGCTGACTGTACATTTGGCACCTAGCAACCTTGAGAGCTAGGCATCAAATGTATGTAAAGTAAACACAGTCATAACATCATTCACCCAGTCTGTTTTTAATTAAAATTACTCATTTTGTTCTCTATACAAATTAGCTCCCGATGCCCTACAATGAATATTCCCAACTTTTTCGTCTGGAAGTCAACAAAGCTTCTATTTACAGTCTATCTAGCATGATCGGGCTTATGTCGGGTCTATGTTTGTCTCTCTCGCACTTACATACCCTTCATTATCATCATCATTTTCAGCCTGAATAGTCTACTGCTGCGCTGGCCTAACTTCTAGTACGCCACACTCCTTGGTCTCGTGCTAGTCTCATCCAGGTGTGACCCGTGGTCTTCATAATGTCGTCACCAATCGTTCCGGCACCCATCGAGCCGGTGGACGACTGACGCTTCTTTTGCTTGTAAGTGGCCCCCAGTTAGCGTTTTGGTCCACCTGCCATCACTTACATACCCTTACTAATAAATAATTTACATGCTGCCAGACATATAGCATTAGCGCCATCGAATGCTATATGTCTGGCAGCCCTTTTTTTTCGCTGGAAAATGCTTTATCATACCGTCCTTCATGGGGGTAGGCACGGTGATGTGGGACTCCTGTTCATCAGGTTACCCACTAAAAACCAGCGGCTTCCCATCATCGCCTTAGTGAGACACCGCGGGATTCACTTGCGCATGCCACCGCTGATGTCTCGGCATATGCCCGCATCGACGCGAGCTTAGGCCCTAGAAGGTTGCTGCCATTGAGTGCACTAGTTTAGAGGCAGCACCTTCCCACCGTTGAGCACCAGTGGCTCACTAGGATGGAGGGAGATGAGCGTATAGTCGCCTCCTACCTCCACCTCGTCGTCTTCAAAGCGGGTTTGCGAGAGGATCGTCTTCACGCGCCCGCTCCGCTGCATCCTTCTGCATGATAACCTCCTCGCAGAAGGTGGACATTGCCTCCCAGCACCTCTCGCTGTCGAGCATCGCGCTTACGAAATCTCCCCCCACAATAGCCCTTAAGGTGTGCCTCTGAGGGCCCCAAGCCGCACAGTCCATCAATGTGTGGAGCGTCGTATCCTGCGGCGCGCCACACTCGTGACAGACGGGTAATTCCTCTCGACCTGCCACCCGATGCAGGTATTCGCCGAAACACCCGTGTCCGGCGAGCACCCGCGTCATTCTGTAGGACAGCGTCCCCTGTCGCCAAGTAACCCAGCGAACCAGATACGGACGAATCGCCTCCACCGTCACTAGGCCGGCCACAGGGGACTTCAAGTCTTCCGCCCACCTGATATGTATATGTCCTGCATAAATGCGAAAACTTTCATTTCACTCATTATTTTCTTTTGTTCACTTAAACCCCTAAGGTTCTATATCTCTAATATTCAAGATATTACTATTCATAAACCATAAGCGATAAAACATGACATTAACATCTGCAGTAGAAAGTGTAAGTGCACAAGTTACGCGAAAACGGTATGTCGCTTCTTGTGAAGATAAATATATATTTGTTGTATAGATATTGTGTTTATGCATATCAAAAAGACAATCGTTTATTAGTGACCGTTTGTCTATTTAGATTCGTTTTTAGGTATACAAGTTTACTAAAATGTGGGCCAATAAAATAGTACTTTATTATTACAACACTAAAATAAATCTTATACTTTACCAATAAACAAATTATACGAAAATACTCAGAAAAAATCTGCATTGAGCATAATTATGCAATATTAAAGATTTTAAAATACATAACCATGGAAAAAAGGGACGCAGTTTGACCATAGAAAATTGGGACGTCATTAAGCACATTTCCCTACAAACTTCATACTAACCGAGCGTTTTTGACGTTTCGTACAAAGTTGCTGATTTGACTATCAGTGATATACCGTATCCCATCAAAAACATAAATGTGAAAATGGGAGCCAAGTTCAATATTAAGAATATGCGATGCTTGGTTGTCGTCTTCACCGACAAAAGAATTTAGATCTAAATGGGTGCCAAGTTCCGTAGATTCTCTGAAATGGTGCGAAAGCCGGCACTACATTGTTTACAGTAAAACTAATTTACTAGCTGCGGCTTAATGCATTATGAATTTTAACTTGGCAGTTTTCTTAAATATCTGTGGCGTCACTCGTGGCATCCGTCAAATCTGACAAGTTCTGCAACGCGCTATCGAAGTTTCTTAAACCAGTTGCATATATATAACTTCTAACCAACTCTCAATGGACTTCGGTCCCTGAGAGATCTCTCTATTGTCGTTTTTTCTTGTGACTCCTATCTATTGTATATCTAAATATATAAAAGAAGAAACTGACTGACTGACTGACATATCAACGCACAGCCCAAACCGCTGGTCCTAGAGATTCCAAATTTGGCACGTAGGTTCCTTATAAGGTCTAGGTCTAAGAAAGGATTTTTCAAAATTCAACCCCTAAGGGGGTGAAATGGGGGTCCGAAGTTTGTATGGGGAAACAAGATTAGTTCGACTATTTTATTCGAAACTTCACAGGAGTATTTCTAACGATAAATGAGTAAATACGTGTTTCAGGTTTTTTGAGAAATCAACCCCTAAAAGGGGGAAATCTGGTGACAAATTCTGAAAATCGACATGGGTATTGTTTTTATGATATACCGGGTCGCTGATAACGAAAACAACAATGATTTTAAAATCCCACGTGGAGGACGTGAAATACCATCCCCTCTGTTGGGGTCCGAGGGGGATGAAATGTCTAAATATTAATATGGGTGTCGTTTTTATGGTTTTTTGGGACGTTAATTACGAAAATGGCATCGGTTTTGAAATTTAATATAGTGGTCATGAAAACTTTTGAAAAATTGTGCCACATATCAAGAAATAACTGACTGACTGAGAGACTGACATATACACAGCGCAAACTGGTGGTTCGAGAGATACCAAATTTGGCATGTAAGTTCCTTATAAGGTCTAAAGGTGCATGAAGTGCCGTGAGTTCCCTATGAAGATACGACCTTTTTTGATTCAATGTATTGTAGATGGTTTTATTCATCAGTGCCGTCCGATACGATTTCGACATAAATCGATATTTGAGCGTCCGAGAGGACTCTTAATAGGAATCCGAGGTACCTAAACTTTGAATAAAGTAACGGCCATATTGATTTTCTTAATTTCCGTCCCGGTTTCGTTCAAAATCGATATCTGAGCGTCCGAGAGGTCCCTAATACGACTCCGAGGTAAAATGTGGAAAAAGTCGCAGTCATTGATTTTCTTTTTTTTTTCGCCCCGATTTCGATCAAAATCGATATCTGAGCGTCTGAGAGGTCTCTTAATACGAATCCGAGGTAAAATTTGTGAAAGTGGCGGCCATATTGATTTTCTTCATTTTCGTCCCGATTTCGTTCAAAATCGATATCTCAGTGTCCGAGAGGTCTCTTAATACGAATCCGAGGTAAAATTTGTGAAAGTGGCGGCCATATTGATTTTCTTTTTTTTTGTCCCGATTTCGTTCAAAATCGATATCTGAGCATCCGAGAGGTCTCTTAATACGAATCTGAGGTAAAATTTGGCACTCCATTCATACCTGTATGCAAAAAAGTTTAATGTTACTATATAGGCGGGTGGGGTATCTATGGATTTGCTTTTAAAAACGACATAGAGGTTTCGATATTTTTTTCCATTTAAATCAACCTTCAATTTTTTTTATCGTATGGCATTTATTTACTAACCGTTAGATTTTCGAGAAGACTAGTACGGTTGCCAGTTTTTGTTGCACTTTTAGCACCACCCAGGGGTTCTGTGTATGGTAACGGTGGGTACTCCCTACGGACGCGGTGCAACTTCGACCCCCCTTTGTCAACTGAGTGGGCAACTTGACTGTTAGAAGTTCGCAAGCCGCTCGAAGACCTCTAACTTGGCTTAACGATTGCAGCCGGGATCAACGGCTTAGCGTGCCTTTCAAAGCACGAGAGTCAGTTAGTAACCACTCAAAGCGGTCACCCATCCAAGAACTGACCTGCGCCCAAATTGCTTAACCTCGCACACCGCACGCGGTAGGCGGGTGCCGTTGGGGCACGAGCGCTCTAAATTCTTGATAGTTTGTGCCAAATTGCAATTCAATAGGTCCAGTAAAAGCAACTTGGTTGTAACAGACGGACTGACAGTAAGGAGTGCGAATGGAAGTGAGGCCAAATTTTCTTTTTGGATGCTCCAATGGTAACTGGCAAAACCTACCTAATAAATTTAATTGTAGGAAAAATAAATGTTACACATGATATTGAATTAGCCGTATTTCTGTACTTCAAAGGACCAGAGTTTATGGCCGCTGCGCGCTGTTAGGTCGTTTACAGACCTATTGGTGTTACTGTAGTACACAGATACTTTTACTAAGAGCCATTTAAGACATGCTTTTATTTCATCGGCCCTTTCCCCTTCGGTTTCTCGGAAATGTATGATAATAGTTTTCGATCCTTATTTTTGCCAAAATCAAATGAAATTCAACAGTTTGCCGGTTCTCAGAATGTATACTGACTTTTTATCTGTTCATCTGTTAATGAATCACAATCACCAAACTTCGTATAGCGAAACCCCAGAATGTAACAACTACTTTTCTGGAGACCGCATCTAAATCGGTTCAGCCAAACGCGAGATAATCGTGGACAAACATACGAACCTGTTTTTTGTAGACGGTTAAAAATTTCGCTTAGTACGCGGGCGAAGCCGCGGGCAAATGCTAGTTATGTATATAGTTTGTAGATAACCCTTTCCTGTATATATTCCTCCTTGTACATATTATCCTACCTAGGAGCAGCACATCTCATATCTACATATCCAACAGCTTTTATGGTATTATACAATACTGCATAGAAAACTGCCAAGTTAAGGCTCAAAATACATTAAGCCGCAGTAAATTATTGGTAAAAATGCCGTTTTTTGGAATTTAATATCTCAATAATTATTAAACCTATATTTATGAAATTTGGGGTTCTAGATGTTCTAAAGGATCTTAATACATGTACCAATTTTTTTAAAATTCCGTTAACTATATTTGGTGATCAGTATTTTCATATTGATCATGTGTAATCAGTAATTTGTAAGAGTATGTGGTGATGTGTTTCTGGTCGTGAGTGGGGAAAGTGTACTAGGTTGAGAGTGAGGAACTGGCATTTATCTTTAGCTGTCAGTGCAAGTACAAGGTTGCTCAAATCAATAAAGGGTAGGCAAAGCGCTAAGGGAATCATTAGCGCTTTGCCTGCTGGTTTCAAGCTTTAATCTTGTCTTCGAAGGATACATTTTTTTTTTCATCAAGCAGCCCGTATGCTTGTTTGCCAGTCGTTATTCAAGAAAAAATGTGGATACGTGAATCCGTATGAATTTACAGTTGCTGTTCAGCGACCATGGCTGCGTTCGGCCGAATTCATAATTACATATTGTATGCAAAACAACAACCTCAGATTTATCGTCTCCCATTAAACTCGATCCGGGTGCCCCATATATTTAAGACAAATTATTTTTCTTATCGAACTCTTTCCTCGTTCTTATGTGGAAATAAATACAAAAAAAATATTACTAAATCAATTTTTGTGGTAAGAGTGTGCTACGGACTCGCGGTAACTCTCGGCTAATGTGCGGTTTGATAAAATTTTAATAAATCTATCTCTGCAGTTGAAGATTAAACATTAATATTTTGTAGATTATCTTAGGATAAACTTTAAATGCACAAAACAAATTTTGCGTTATTCTGTGTACACAATGTGCATGTTATGTCATATTTAGAATTTTCGCACATTCCATATTTCTTCCCTCAGACGCTCCGGTTGTGGAACGAGTTGCCACCCGAGGTTTTCACGAGGAACTACAGTTCGGGGTTCTTCAAGAAAGGTGTATATAAATTTTTAAAGGGTCTGTAACGCGCATGTGATGTGACACCCCTGGAGTCGCAGCCGTCCATAGGCTGCGATGACCGCTTATCATCAGGCGGGCCACATGGTCTAAGGAAACAAGGTCTGCTACTCCGGATCGTGACAAGCCTATACGACACTGTACAGTCTGTCCAGTTGTCCACACACGAACTCACACTATGACCGCCAACTACCGATAGGCTCGATGAAGTGATGACGTAGGCTTGTGTCACTCGCACTACGAATTTTCCCCGATGTGTCATACCTTGTATTATTTATTGTATCATGGGTGGGCCGTACGCTTGTTTGCCAGCGACGTGGTATAAAAAAATACCTGTTCTTTTATCCGAACCATTCAATAATTCTAAAGTACAGTCACATCACATCCACAAAATTTATATGCTATTCAAAGTAACTATCTATGACAAAGTAGACTTAGAGATATTAACACAGTACAGAGATAAAATTGCTAATCTAGTCCAAGTAGCGAGACGTAGTAACTTACGTACACTTACAAACTTACCATCATTTGTAGTACCCCGATGTAGAAATAACTATGGACAGAGAGCTTGGTCATGTATCCTTCCACGCACATGTAATAAATTCCCCAAACAGTTAATACTGCAGCTGAATAATAAGAAAGCCAAAAGCTTTAGAAACACTATAAAATTACATTTGTTAAAAAAACACACTTGTAGTTAGAATACATAATTTAAGATAACAATGTATGATTAGAATAATTTCATAGCAACTCCTTAACTTATAAAATATTTTATAATTTAAGATTAAAAGTTAAGTTTTTGTCTTAATTTGTAGTATATTTTTTGCTGAAATAAACAGTCTAAATTTTAAAATTTTTTTTTTTTTTTTAAGTAACATTCTACTCAGGCGCCAAGTCTTGTAACAGCAAAAGTTGATGATCATTTTAGTACCTTGTCACTTTCACTACTTTGACGCATCCCAACTGTCGCAGTATTGTTACGTTAGTGCGACAAAGTACTAAATTGATCGTCAACATTTGCTGCTAACTGTACTCGCTATCCAAACATCAGTTGCCATTATTGTACTATCGCGAATTCCGAAGATATGTCGTTTGGTAATGACCAGTCACAGTCACACGTGTAGATCGGCGCGCGTGATGATTATCGCCAGGCGAGGGCTTTCTACCATCCATTAACGTTGTTCTATTTAATAATTATGAAGGTAATCTGTTTAATTTATTGATATTGCAATGTGCACTTACAGCTGTGTATGCAATGAAAGAAAACCAGTAGTTGGTGATATTCACTTATCTTTACAGGCACTTATTTAGTACAAGTACTTAGGCACATACGTGGTATATACAATCATTTAAAATAAGTTTTATTTTATTGTATTAAAAAGTACATCTGCAACCTAAAACTAGCCGCCTAAGCGTCACAGATCTAACACATTCAGTGCCGGTACGAATACGCATCATTTTTGTGTGGTAAATTGCCTTGCCGGTGTCGAATGTGTCGCTAAAAGGTTGATGTGACTTGTCATATAGCTATGATATTGGTATGACAATTTAACACGTATTGAGACGTAACGCGTCGATGTGCGCTCTTGCTAGATGTCAAAGACGTTTTGGTAGGACCTAAGTTACGCTACGCCTGTGACTTGGGCCTGGCGCCAGTGGAAGAGAGCGACAATGGGTGACAATATCATGTCAACATATTATACACCTTTACTATTCAGATACTGATATATAGATGTACTTTTATCGGCCGAGGGTCAATAGATTGATAGATAGATAGATAAGTCATTTATTTGTTTGCCACATAAGTACACATAAGTTATTAAAAAAATAGTTATAACACAACAAACTCAAAACTTAAAATAATTCACAAAAATAAAGAAACAATATTTTTTACACAGTTAATTCTTAAAATGTAATATGCTCATTGTATTACTATTCTGTGTCTAATTAACACATTCACCGCCAGCCACGCCCCCCAGGAACAAACTTGCATAGAAGTGAACGCACATGTGCATCGGTGGCAGTGAATGCGTTAAGTCTTAGAATGAAAATCATTATTGCACTAATATGGTTAAGTAGTTGCTATAATATTTATTATTTGGTAAACAAGGTGCCGAAGATAAAACGTAAAATAATGATCCAATTCGGGTTCCCATTTTGCAAAGAAGTTTCATGCCATGAATAATTTACCTACGTTAAATTTGAACGCTGTGATTGCCAAACCATTAGGACGATCATATAAATTGCAGCCAGTTCACTTTAAACATAATATTTATCCATCCATATACGCGTAAGTTCAACCTCAATAGATAAGTGTAGGTTAGTGTGATCTCATTTAGACGTAAAAGTAAAGCGGAATGTGTTCACCGTTATAGTAAGTAACAGTTACCCAAAAACATATGAAATGTATGAGTGCGTACACTACTTCCCATTACAGTAATCATACTAACTTATTGAGAACTTTAATCTGAACAACAGGATTGTGGAAGCACTCGACAGCGATTAAGATTTTAAAACGAGGGCATTCGAGGGCCCGTCTCACTTTTATGGCTTCGCTCAAAGTAACCACATTAAAAAATCTCATGTTTTACCAGTGAACCGCGGTGCGTATTTATTGCTGGTTTCCCTGCACAATCTTACTACAATGGATTATTTATTTTTACATCTATTCGCATTCTACCTTAAATTTATGACTTGTTCAGAAAATAAACTATTCCGTCCAACTACTAAAAGTCAACTTAAAACATGAATTCACAACAAAACGCAGATAAAAGAGCTCTATCCAATCCATTAATAAACAGAAAAAATATAGTTTCCTACTAACAAATTTACAGCTCAATTTGAGGGGCAAATTAATACTAAAATTAGATTTTAGATATACTATAAGGAAGCGTGAAGTGCGTCAGATGCGTGAAACTGCGGTCGTATCGTAAATCGGGGGACATCAAAGCTTGCGCGGGCGCATACGAGCGACAACACAAGAGCGTACCTAACGTGTGACGCGAGTGACGCAACGTGTGGGCTTCGAACTGTTTATAAACATTTGGATAACATTACAAGTACTCCTAAAACCACTTTCGATATGCAAATGAACAGCACTATTACTCGTAAATGTAAATTGTTTCAAGAAGCGCCAAGCACTTAGCTCGCGCTGACGAAGTTGCTAATGGAGGGCTAGAACCGTAACTGACCATACTGGGGAATGGTTAACAGTAACTGGTAATGATAATGTTAAGAGAGGTTAATTTGTATTGGTTGTTTATTTGCATGTTTAAATTGAAATTGCAGGCGGTTTAAATACCGCTTCCATTAGATATTAAAAGAGGTGAAAATCTCTGGCGGCGTCTTCTACCCCAAACATTTTGTTTCGTTTGATAGTCGAGGGAAAAATCTCCGGGATCGGTAGATAACGGGGTGTTGGTCCAAGTGTGCAAAAGTATCGCAATACGATACGAGTAATTACTGATGGACAATAAAGTAATTGTATGTAGGTAGTCACTGTAATCTCATTTGATAGCCAACATAAGATCTAAATGTGACGCTTGTCTATTTTGTCCGTTTCGTAACTGATAATATGGCGTGAATAGAACCCAAAATCCTTTAACTCGTTTACATCCTGTTTATATTTGACACTATAAAAAGACATTGAGAAACAGTTGGACATTAAATAAAAGCGAGCCCAGTACCGCACAGATGGCTAAGAGAGATAATCTAGGCACATCTAGATATAAACCTAAATGTCACTGCGCAGCCTGTGAAAGCAAAACAAAATGGCAGCGGCAATTTCTCTTGTCATTTCGCAAATGAGTTTTGCACATCATTTAGAAATTCAATCTTGCCCTGCTGAAATGGAGGGGTGAAGTAAATTTCTCTCACATTGATTTTTGTTCTAATTTAATATGATAATTTGATAATACAAGGTATTTTTATTGAATTCCGTTAATTGCGAGGGCACAATCCTGCGATGAAATAAAGCAATCTTCTCTAAGACACTAGTATCCCAATTCGTACCATTTCCAAGATAAGTATTCAAGAATTCATTTTCGTTAATTAACACCCCTAGTTTAGTATAAAAGATCCTTAACAATTGAACAATGTTGACCTGCGTGTAATTCGAATTGTCATACTTGACATGAACTTTTGATTAACTTCAAGTTAACTCTTAAGGCCGGTTTATATTCACCCTTGGTGATATAAATAATTATTTTGTATGAACATGAAAAAAATACTTTTTTCTCGAATTTTGAAAAACAACATATGCTACGTCGTTTCTTTGGCTATACACGGCAATATGCTAGAAACAACGGAAATCAATAAAAACATCCTGTATAATAAATAAAAGATGGCCTTCATTATATTTACCTTGTGAATTTTACATTACTCGAGATTTTCACGGAAAGTAACAGTTCTTAGTTATTGAGTTTAAATGGAGCGTACAGGCAGCTGCAGAGTAGGACTTGTATTATTTTATGTATATTTGCGAACTGACTTTCAAACCCTTTTCACCCCTTTTTAAAAACGCTGAAAGCATCTTGATCCATTTTAAATAATTTTAATTCAATAGGGAGATTTCGAATTTCTTTCTTAAAAATAATAATTTTCCCTATAAAAAAATGCCACCCCCTTTGAATCTCCTAAGGGGATGCCATTTAAATAAATTATACCCTATATATTATTCTGATATCCAATGGACAATACTAGAAAGTTTCATAGAAATATCAGTATAATAGTTTTTAAGATTAAGGGGAAAGATAGTAAGTAGGTCTGAAGAACGCGCGGAGTCTTAATAAGCCCTTAAAACTTTGTGATATTATATTTCTAAGGGAACGTACATACATCCGTGTGGATACATAATCGTACATGTGTAAGTATATACATCGGTAGAAATATTTACGTTTATAATATTATTTTATTAGGATTAGGATTATTAAGATATTAGAATATACAAGTGTTAGCCTGTAATAGGAGCAAAAAATCTAAAGGCTACTTCCTTAGAGCATCTGCAGAAACCTCTTGTGTTCAAAAAAATATCTTTTTTCACTTGGGAGAAATTTTGATCTAAAGTTATGATCTCCAAGTAATGGATCTTAGCACCACGACATTATTGCGCGGCAGTCACTGCTGATATTGAGGTAGCATCTAGTTATGACTCATAATCGTTGTTGCATTTTTGGTTTAAAAGGATATTTTTGGGTTTTTTTTTATCATTTGTTAGTGTTTTTTAAGTAAATAGTTATTAATATTGCTCCAGTAGAGTATAAAAGGACATATAAGCTATTTTCGCGAAAAAAAGTCCTAAATACTTTTTTTTTTCAATTATAACCATTTGGAAATAATTGCTGGAGAGCTCAATAGTGTACCGTTTAATTTTTTGCTCCTATTACAGGCCACATCCTGTATATAACCTAATATCTTAACATATATGTTACATAAAACCAGCACAAGATCCATATTTAACTAGTAAATATTGCAATAATCGAACCTGAATATGGCTTATTAATTATAAGCTGATCAATATGTGGACACCTATCGCAGCCGGTTATTAAGATCGGATCAAATCTAGGTTTCACAACTGTAACTTAATACTATCTAATTTGGCCAGCTGAAACTAGTTTTAAAATTAATTGTTAACTGTCAATCTCAATACTAATATTTATGATATTAATTATGATCATATTTTTATTGCGTCGTGAGAATTTATACTGTAACTGTTTAAAGAGGCATCAAGTTAGGTATCATCAATAACCAATTTAATAACAAATAAGGCTACGAGAGTCTCACAAGAATTAGCCTCGGGTTTTTTTTTTAAATGTCAAAATTTCCAAAATCTGACTCGACGGAATATAATTAACAAATTTGCTTACAAAATTTCACTAGAATCGGTTGACAAATGCGATCTGTAGAGGAGACAAGGAAAATCCGGAAATTCGACATCCGCCGGCCGGACATAAGAAAGCATTTTTACCGAAGCTTAAACAGGGACCTTCGTTTCACTCGGTCAATAATTTAGTAAGACCTAATAAATACTTACCAATTGATAAAGTTCCGTTACTGGCGTGTTTCGACATTTATAAAATCCTGTCCAATTGCGGTTTGCAAACTGATCTATCGCCAAACTTTTAACGAGGTTCTTTAAGTACTTATATGTATTATAATCCCAATGTGTACCTGGAACAAGAAAAAGAAATGTAAAAATCATCATCGAAGTATGAGATATATGAGGTTGACACGTTAGGTAAGTAGGTTTTAACTCGTATCATACTCGTAGTCATTTTAATGTTCTGAGGTTACAAGTTTAAATTATAAGTTAATGAACAAATATATGTAACATCGCCAACACAATCAACTATCCATTTGTACACTTTATGCGTATTGTCATGGATGGTCAGTTAACTGTGTCGGCGTTTGTATTTTCAAGCCCAAGCTCAAGCTTGTAGGTAATGTACTTACATATTAGCTATTTACGATACAAGGGGTTGTAAAACAAAGAAAGGCCGATAGCGCAGATGTTTGAGGCCCGAGCCGCAGGCGAGGGTCATAAATATGCGAGAGAGAGCTTTCTGTTTTACGACCTGTGTTTTGTACACAATTTTACGGCACCACTTGGCCAAAAACGTGCTTTTTGGCAAGGTGTGGTGTAAAATATATTATATATGCGTATGTTTCTCTGTTAGTATGTGTAAGTAAATACTAAGTATAGTTTTCTACTAAAGTTAAATGCCTGCACCAAATACTGGTAAAGAATGCCTTATGTAACACACACTGCATTTTGCAATAAAGTTTAAATAAACATGTGTATAAATGTATACGAAGAAATTAGTACCTTCTTTGTAAATAATGTGTAAATTAATTACGTTTTTGTGCATTCGTAGTGCAACGATACTTTAAGTATAAAAAATCTTTGTGGTTCTTGGGAAGTCACATCTTATAGGCATTTACACATGCGCACATGCACAGTGCTTTGCATACTAAACCATTGAGGAAACCACATTTTGAATTACTTCAGTTGCATCAGGAATTCACATAATATTATTGCGACAGATGACAGTCATAAAGAAACCTAAGGTACCCCCAATGACTGATTTCATATTTTAGTCGTGTAATGAATGAGTACATTTGCACCTTTCTCTCGTACTTTATGATATTTACAAACTTTTTTTGTTTCATAGCGCCTTCGAATAATATTAATAAGAATATATTATGTTTCGTCACATCGTCCGGCAATATTTCTTTTATATGCGTAGATATTTACATAATATTTACTAAGCCAGACACCAACAGTTTACTAGTAAAAACTCCCATTTTTGATATAAAAATAGAATACCAGCAATAGTAAAATAACTCAACATTAATAAAATTAATATTAAGTTAATATAAATACAAATACCATACAGTACCATATCGTGTCGTTGATGGATTAACATAAATGAAGACCAACCAAGACCATTGATATGAATTCATTTTTTTTCAATATTGGTAATCGGAATTAAGCAACAACACTAGTTGCGCAACACAAACTGTAAGCACAGCTTACAGGTCTAAAGCGTAAGCGGTGTAACCCGGAAACGGCGTTATTCATAGCTGACCAGCGCGCGCGCCGCCAAACTGCAACCTACACAAAAGGTCGTAAGTCGTAGGATTTTCCCGTAAACATAAATTGTTTGGTATTAGAAGACCACCGTAACCTTTCGACAGCTTCAGATATTAATGCTTGCACGTTACTCTGACGAACTGGAGGTGCTATAACTCACGGTAAAGATCATTTTAGTTCGTTGGTTATGCCTTTAACAACTTTGTTGTGTCAGATCGTATCGTATGAATAGTAAATTAGTTATAGTGTGTGGTAAACACTTACAATGTATTGAGTTATGAAGCTATTTAAAATAAGTTGTGTCTTCACGATGTCGTATAAATTTATTTTGTACTAATGTGTTTTTACTACAACTGCCAGTTAAACACATTTTAATAATTATTATTAAATTTCTCCTGGGACTGACTTTTGCATGTAAATACGATATTTGAAAAGTTATTTATTTAATATTATTTTGTGTAAATGTAGGTAGCTATAGTCAACAACTTATCTTCTACTTTACAACATAATAATGCCATCAAGACACTACAAATTAATAAAAGTCAAACGTGATACATTTCTCCGTTTAAAATAAATTTCATCAAATCGTAGTTTCCCAGTTTAAGTGGTCAATAATCGTCGATGACCATGCGCGCTGTAAATCAAGATCGAACTCACGCGCACCGGGTTGTCTTTTAGCTATATTTATGTGGTAGCTTCGCGTATATCGGTAAAGGAACTTACTAGTAACATAATCGCATTATGTCGTTTAGTTGTGAGTAATGAATGACTCTGGTAAAATCCGAGCTTGGGTCAATAAAACTTAGGCAATCAATTTTATGTACGAAGCCAAATGCTCTGGAAGTAGAGCAGACAAATCAAAAAGTTATTAAGAATATTCTGTTTCACATAAGTAAATAGTATTTATTGCAGGTACTAAATAAATTTTAGGATTCCGTAGTCAACTAGGAACCCTTAAAGTTTTGCCATGTCCGTCTGTCTTGTCCGAGGCTTTGCTCTGTTATTGTTAGTGCTAGAAAGCTGCAATTTGGTATGGATATACATATAAATCAATAAAACTGCGAAAGTTGTAAAAAAAATGTTTTAAGGGTACCTGTCCTATTATTTATTTAGCTTCAAACCTATGGTGTGGGGTGTTGTTGGATAGGTCTCTCAAAATGAATAGAGGTCTACATCAATCATTTTTTGATAAAGGGGATATTTTCGGAAATATTCACTCCAAAAAAAAAAATGTGTCTCCCCTCCTCTAACTTTTGAACTATGGGTCTAAAAAATATGAAAGAATCATGAAAGTAAAGCTTAATAAAGACTTTCAACGAGAACTATAGCGGACATGATCAGTTAACACATTCGGCGCCGACAAGGCAATTATACATTCAAAAATGACACGGTTTCGTGTCACCGGCACCGAATGTGTTACGCCGTTTTTGAGTTATAGTAAAAAGTTTGCCCTTCTGACCTATGAAACGCTGCGAAAGTATTCCCTTTTGCTTGTTATTGAGTTTTTTACCGAAAATTTATTGGGCAACTACAGCAGAACTCTACACTGAGCATGGCCCGACATGCTCTTTGCCGATTTTTAAAGCTTTAGTTTAGACCTCCTTACCAAACTGTTCAAAGGATCCGCCTTAATTTACAACGTACTTAAAATTATTTACTAATCTACCTAACCTACCCTTAATAGTTATTAGCAAAGATGAAATGCAGGACAATACCTGCACACTCCAGTTGAACAACTTTCATAAAGGGGTGTGCCTAGTCCCAACTGAATGTAATTTGCAGAAATACATTACAAATTAGCTTGTTTACATTATTGGGCACAGCGCCATATCATTGCAACTATTAAGTAAGAAAATGGCCTCTATTTGATGTGCGATTGTTTGTAGCATAGTGGGTTTAGAGTATTAGATACAATAAAAGGGAAATTAACAACTCGATATTACAGCGACGTCATTATACTTGCTAAAATCCGAGCCGAGGATTCCATAGTTATTTAGCATATAAAGGATTTTTGATGGTTTAACAAAAATTTACTAGATTGAGATACTTATGGTTATGTTTTTCCTGTAATATTTACATCAAGACTAATCATATACCTACTTATAATAATTTCATTACTTCGGAGCTAAAGAGGGAGTAGGAATTTCTATTTTGTCCAACATTTTGGTAATTTTCAATCAATCAATCAATTATTATTATTTTTTCATGTATTCAGCCATGTTAGGCTTGCAAATAGTTTACAAATTATATAATTTAATATTAGATTTTTAAAATGTAATAGGTACTAGTATTGAATCAGAATGTCACATAATTACAAAAATATAATCTAATACTATTATTTAAATCGCTATTGTTCGAGAAAATAAATAACCCAATAGAAGCACTTCTCCATGAGCAAGCTATTTAATGTGGACTTAAAAATATTCCCTTGGAGCTTTCTCAAGCCCTCAGGCAAGCGGTTATACACCCCACAAGACACATGTTGAAGACATTGCGTTTATACATGGCCTTACTACTTTGCGGCTTATACAAAAGGTTTTTTTTTCTCTCGTTTGTCATTGCACAGTTTCTCCACGTAGTACACTGTATGAGTATTCACGAAAAAATGTTGTGTAAGTACATCATTTTATTACTACACTTGGCCAGAAAGCGGCTGTTTCCGTACGCGTAGCGTACGGTAGAAACCACTTTTTGGCCAGGTGTGGCATAAAAACTATTAGAAAATTCATATCAATAGCATAAAGTAGTTCCTAACTGACTAGATACATAGTTGTGACTGTAACCGACTGACAGCCGCAGTCGCCCCGTAATAGTTTCCTTTTTATACCCGACTGCGCAAGAAGTAGGGTTATGTTTTTCGTGAGATTTTTGTATAATTGTTTGGCACGCTCTGCAGCCTGAACGGCTCGATGGATTTTAGCTTGAGAGGTGTCGTTAGATTGGTATTCACTGTGAGAGTGAAACTGGGTATATAAAAAAAGCGGGTTTTTGGTGCCAAATTCCAAATACACAGAAACGCAGTGGGTTTTTTTTAGTTTTTTTAATTAATTAGTCTTGTTACCTTTTGGGTTCGAAACTCTAAAAGTATGTCGTTGCAATGTTGTTCTAATAAATTCATTTATTGAGCGTCATTTTATAACGATTAAATGTACCTGTCTTGGAGCATGTTCACAGCTTATATTTATTTTATTCATATATCAAAATTCATAACCACATTTTCTTGGAGAGCTGCAACTTACCAGTGATATATCCACGATGAACATGAGAATACGTAAAGATATGAAGTCCCAGCAGTGTGGCGGAAGGGTAGCATTATTGACTGTATCCAAGCAACGATATCACTTGGAAGCAGGAAACGAGATGCACCGGCCATCCGCGCTAAACGGCGCCTAGTCATTTCCATGTGCAATACAACTTACAAGTATGTCGTCGTGTAAGGTAGATAAAACTTACTGCTGGAATAAACTTACGCGGGACTATCGATATTCACAGACAGACTGATCGTCAATTTTGTAATATTTCGAGAAAATACCTATTAAACTTCAAATAGTCATGTCACAGAATCTTATGAGCTTATGAATAGTATACCTAATTAAGTTGAATTCGACCCAGGCAATTTCTTTTACTGAGTGAGGAGTGACGTAGTCGAAGAGAGGCCTATGCTTAGCAGTGGGCGATTACAGGCTGAAAATTATGATTATGATGATGAATTTCTTTCAAATAGGTCCATTTAACGGATGTTACGGATCGGTTTCGTAACCAAACGAACAAATAAGACATCACATTTTAACCTTAACTTACAACTTTTTGTTTTGTTTCTATTTATTATGGTTTATTAAACATTATCCATCTATAAGTTTGTCGGCAGAAAACCCAGTTACCCTCCACTACATCAAACAATTAATAATAAAGTGTCGGTAATTAAGAGACGCCACATAATTATCATAAGAACACTTAACTTTGTAAATAAATACAGAGATAAGAACAGTAGGTACTCTATCTCACGCAGGGGAGAAAAACAAGCTGACGTGCCCATAAATATTTGAAAACTAGTAAATAGCGATACACCTGTCACCATACTACCGATCCTACTCGATGACAGACAGAGAACCCACCGATTCACAGGCGTGATATTTTGTACTTTGCCGCTAAAGCGAGTAATTTATGGACATTTCTTGAACATCGTATTTACATCGAAAGAGAAGGCTTAACGTGTAATTGTTTATGGTTAATTTATAACGTATTCATACGTGTTGCGGTTTTTGCAAACATGCTGGCTGTAAATTTATCTATGTGGGATGACATAAAAATCGTGACGGTGGCTATACGAGTAAGAGCCGGGCCACACTGCTCCGTTGCGTTGCGTTTTTTGAATAGAATCACCCCATGTGGTCATCCTGATTATATTCATAAACGCAGCAGTGTGGCCCGGCTCTAAGGTTGGTTTTGTTACAGTTGCGCTGATCGTCGACACTGAACACTCAGCGACGCTGATGCACGGTGCATACGATGCGCACGCCAGCGTTGAAACCGTTGAGCTTTCGGCGTTACTTTAACTAAAACACTTGTATTGTCAATGTATAATATCATTTTACATCTATACTAATATTATAAAGCTGAAGAGTTTGTTTGTTTGAACGCGCATTTTTTTTATATGTCAACAGCTAGTTGACATATAAAATGATATTTTTGCCAATAAACAATTATATGGTATTACACTTCTAGAGCATCCTCTCCTACAATATCGATTTGACGGCGGCGCCGCGCCGCGCCGATGGTGAGCTTAAAACGAAAATAGAAGCGATATAACATTTCAATGATTATCTTGAGTGTCTGTCGCGACACTTGTCGGTAGTACTTGGCTCCATCAGTCTTACACAACAGACAATACAAGTTCATAGAACAGCGTCAAGGAAATCAATATACAACTCAGTCGGATTGAGATATCGGCTGCACGCACGTAAAGGCGAATGATTAAAGTAATGGTCAGCTTTCACCGTGATTGTATGCAAACTGCGTCATTTAAATAAACAACAGAACATAAATTTTCCCCGGGCAGAATCATGCCCAAATACGTGGCTACCGTGCGCCTAAAAGGATTTTAAGATAATGTGTTAAAATCACAATTTATAAAACTTTATCGGATCACACTGATAAGATTTTAGTACTTGCAGCTTTGGTCTTGCGTAATAAAAATCGAAAATTCTGTGCTTTTCTGGCCGAGGCTTAAATT
Source organism: Notocelia uddmanniana (assembly GCA_905163555.1). NCBI lineage: Eukaryota > Metazoa > Arthropoda > Insecta > Lepidoptera > Tortricidae > Notocelia > Notocelia uddmanniana. Next base: position 6,374,410 of record LR991060.1, on the reverse strand, counting down.
GATGGTGCAGATTTCGTGTTTTAATTTTCGAAATGGAAAAGCCGAAGCCTTTATTTCTTAAACAGTAAAAGTTGAAATTTTAAACAACATTCACATTTTATATTTATGCTTCAAATACGATTTACTTTTTAACAGACTTCAAAAAAAGGAGAAATGTTCTCAATTCGTCGGAATATTTTTTTATGTATGTTTACCGATTACTCGGAGACTAGTGGACCGATTTCAAAAATTCTTTTTTTGTTTGAAAGGGTGTGTTTTCTAGTTGGTCCCATTGTCACCAAGTCTGGATCTGATGACGGGATCTTGGAAAAATCGTAGGAACTCCTCAAATTATAAACCAAGAGGATGAGGTAAGGCAAAAATAAGGAACTCAAATTATATAACCAAGAGGATGGGGTCTGGCAAAGTCTGGAGTCGGTGTTTTTTTGTTAAAAATTTACTTGTATTTAAATACACAAGGTCTAAGGTTCACCTGTCTTAACACCCAGGTTAATATAACGCATAGCCCACCTTTAATTACGAATTACCAATTAGATAAAATTACGAATTACCTAAGATATCATTCCGCATAGATACCATTTACAAACTAATAGCTATTTTATTACCGGCCTTTTAATTACAATGTAATTTTATTGACTTTATTAGACAGACAATGTAGGAAAACCTGAAAGTGTAAAAATAAAGATGCATACCTATTCCTAACATAGAAAACTTAGAAATCAATGCCATACTTTTTGATTTACATTTATAGCTTCATGAAGCATATGCCACGATATATCAATTTTATCATCTTATTCATCTTACACAAATATATATACATCCAATGTGTTTACAAACACCTCAACACATAAGAATACAGTGCTGACGACAATACAATAACTGAAATCATAACAACGTTGCAACGTTTCAATATGGCTAATTTGAAATAAAGCCGTTTATTTAGAAACTAAAGTAAAAAAAAGAACAATTAAACACACCTACTACTCCTGGCTAGAAAATATAGTATAAATTACATCCTAAAAGAAAAATTAACAATAAAATTATAACTAAACTACATTACATCTAAAATGGGGCCCCGTGGGATTGTGCCAAAGATGCTGGCAGCATTTCCTCGCTGTATTGCGATACTGATCCGCTGGATGAGGAAGCTGCCAGGTCTTTGGTCGCCTGTCGTGTCGACGACCCGTTTTGTGTGGTCCTTGAACAAAACATGAGCACGGGTCGACGGGCCCAGGGTATCGACACCTAATGCCATAAAGTGGAATTGGGAGCGGAGATGTGATGTATATTTAAGTTTTTTGCAGGTTTCGGCAGCCTCTGCCGCCGCGCCTACCCGGCGGTCCGTGGGTGTGGGCGTCATGTGACGGTGCACAGGTTGACACGTTGCGTCCCCACAACAGCACGCGTCCCATCTTCCACGGAACCAAAGTCATCATGTCCGTGGCCTCTTGCCTTTCGGCTCTCGTTGTTTCGAGGATTACGTAGGCGTATTGACAGTGGCAAGAGCCCGGCGGGTGATGTCATTTAGGCTGAGTTGCACCAACTTACGATCACAGACCGATCAACGTTAAATATGGCGCAGACAGCTGTCATCCCATAGAAACTTGTCAAACTTTCTATACATTCAGATTTTAACGAACACAGCTTACGATTACAGGCTGTTTGGTGCAACCCAGCCTTAATGTGGCATGTCTGGATAGGCGGCCTGCCTTTTTCTGGCATGATGATAGCCCGTGGTGTCCAAGCTTGTCAACAAGTACGCCGTAGGGGCATTTATGTGGTGTAGCTGGTCTCAGGCTTACCGCCAAACGTAAGGTTCCAAAAAAGTGCCGGTGGATGGGGAGGGGATACGCGTGGAGCCATTGACCAGCTTTCCAGTTGAAATTGAAAGAGTCGTTAAGTAAATTTTACCATTTTTTATCTAAATAAGTAATGATATTGTATGAAACAAATCGGTGTAAACGTATCCGACAAATTGATTCCATGCAGCTCCCACGTTTAAAAGGCCACGGCGCTGCTGTTCAATACATATTTGTGTCAAAAACCAGCTATATTGATTGCAACCACTTTGAGCGAAACGCTTAGCTTATTAGCGTTATCAATTCCGTATTAATCACAAACGCCACTGACCGAATGATGGTCATAAGTCATGAAGAAAGCGATAGTTGTTTGTGCTCGTTCGGTAGCTACTGATTTGTGCCTTGTGGACCTGCGTTGTGTTGGCGTTAGTATTATGAGAACTTCTTGTTGTGCCCTATACTATTAAGGCACATTGTTATTACAGACCTTTACAAAAACAATATAGATATAATGGGAATAGAAATTATTTATTTGCATTAGGCACACAATACAAGAATAATCAATGAAGAGAAAAAAAAGTTAAGTTGTGTGCCAGCAAAAAGGATCAGGCTCAGCATGATGCTACAGCCTGGTGGCTGCAGCGCTGATTTTCAGCCTGATCCATGTGGGTGACATCCAATCACTCGCACAGAACATTATGAGTAAACAATTATAAAGTACTACTAAACAAATGAATAACTAAACCACCCAAATAAAAATAAAAACAAAACATGACAAAAAAAAATAGTGTAGGAATTTTAACAATATACTTAGAACAACATACGAGTATGTGCCAAAAGAAAAAAAAAAGAAACAACTCCAAATCTTACACAGATCGGTATAATTGTACAGATACGCTGCTTAGGTGTGTTGAGCTTTTTGCTCGGAAAGAAGTATTATTTTATAATTATGCCTGAAACTTCCCACCGTTTTACTATATAGCCATTTTTTGTATTTACTATAGCTTCTTATAAGCGTAAAAGGTTCTCTTGGTTATAAGCGTAAAAGGTTCTCGAAAACGGCTTCAATGATTTCGATGAATGTCTGTATTTTTAACTTACTTGTTTTAAAATAATCAGGTTTTCAATACGGAAGTTTTTTTATTGTTCGAAGTTTAGCTACACTAAGCAAACTACAGTAAACAAAGAAATAGTTTCTTTTGCTTACTCTGGATAGGTTTGGCTTGACCACAAATCACCTGATGGCAAGCGATGTAGGATGGAGCGCGCTTACCTAGTAAAAGTCGGTTCACTCTCGTCTTGAAGACCGTAAGGTAGCTTACAGGAAACAAGGATTCCGGAAAGGGGTTCACAGCTTGACATAAAAGAGGAAGCGTTTCGAACCCGGTATCACCAGCTTTGTAGTAGGGTCGCTACCAACCAACTAGGCGTGGCCGTCAGATGTTTGCTGTCTACAGTATTTTTGATTTTAATTAAACTTATGTTTTATAGAATATGATGATGGTTACAAAATATTTCTCCAACATTATTGCGTCAAATATGACTTTGATGACGTGCTTTAGTTTTTATTATTTTAATAGATGCCGTCACGAAACACTTCCCTGCGTGCGCTCTGCCAGAGATGAGTTCTCCGAACAATATATTCAGCTGTGGGCTGATTCTATGAACTGCCTAGCTAGTATGATCGCGACATCGAACTTATAGCATTCGTCCTTCACTAGCAAATATGTAGGTGCGATAAGGACGTATGCTTTAGGTAGATCATGTTGACAATGCTGCATGCTTAAGCAGACGGATAGATTTTTACACCAATTTATTTGCGTAGCGTAGGAGCAGAGAGGAAGATCGTATTTCCTAACAGTTGTTATAAGGAAACTATTTGAATACTATTGTTAAAACCCAACATCGTGATCTGTTGCTTTATTATTAGTGTCACTATGTTCTGTTTCTCCAATAAATTAAATACATATATAAATAAGCGTCGATATTTGCACAGTTATACTTACGAGTAGTTCAGTTGTACTTAGGTATAGAGTTTCGAGTCAGTATAAACGTGAGTCCAAAAATCAACTTTCGCAAATCACAAAATAATTAATGTTCACGTCAAACTTCCATGTTTATTAGCATTAAGATATATTAAGAGTCAAGATAATCAACGTCAAGCACACAACACTTAGCCATACATTAAATACAATCATACGTTTACCATACGGTTTTTCCTTGCGCAACGAGTAGCCAACAATGGTTGAAATAGACACTCAAGTGTCGTAAACGGCATTTTGTAATAGATTACGGGATATTAAAGCATGGGTTAGTTATGGCACGCTATAAATAAATTGTCAAAACTGGCGTCTGAAGCTGACCAGGTGAGTGCCTTTTTGAGAGCATTGCGTATGACAGTTCGTCACTGTCAAGTGTCAGGGATACACAGTTGGAATGATAAAAGGTTTTCGTTAGTATGTCTAAATTTCCATGACTCACGGAGAAATATAAGTAGTTTGATAGCCAATAGCCAATTACGTTCATCATATTAATAAATCAAATCAAACAATTGCTAAAGCTACATGAACGGACTTATCCGTGTATGTACCAATATAACGGATTTTGATTGTTTTTTTACCTGTGTTTTGTGTAAAATAAAGTGTTTACATACGTGAAAATCTTTTTTCGTCTGAAAAATTATAATTTGTAACAAAATACTAAAAGCCGTAGCAGGATAAGGGGAGAAAAAAATGCCCTTTTATGATTAAGAGCTGTTTTTTTTTTCTACAGTTACTTACATTTAGTAGTACTATTGTGCCAAGTTTTGTTGATAAATTCCCAGTGGTTCAAGCGGGAAAAAATAAAATCCAAATTCATGAAATATGACTTTTCTTTAAAACTATTAACCTTTTCGCCGCCAGACTTCAAAGTAATTCGCCGTGCCCCTGACGCCACAACGGTAAAAAAATTATGTTTAAAGAAATAATGCCAATATAAAATTGGACAGCTTCTCAGTAGTTTTTCATTAAAAAAAATTGTCGGCCAGTGCCGTCGTTGGCGTCGGGGTGACGATTTTACGTTGACGTCTATGGCCGACCGTGGCGTTCAAAAGGTTAAACTTTATCATACTATCTTTTTTTCATTTTGGTTAGTTAAATAGTATATATGTCCTGTAAGAAAATTGACTATCTATCTTTAACATTTTCTGTAAAAAAAAACGTAAGTGAAAATTTCAAAAAAAATTTTTTACTTTTCTTAAGGAGTGACCACACTAAATATCATGTCTAAAAAAGCCTTATTTAACGTTCTATCAGTCATTTTAGTTTGATATTTAAAAACGAAAAGCAACAGTGTCAAATTGAAAAAAAAATTATTTTGATTGTCTTTTGTTACTTTTTTCTTACACCATTCTAACACCGCCAAGGAACTTATTCATAAATCCTCTTTGTAAAAATAAAAAAGAATCATTTTTTGACATTTACGTTAATATTAGCTTGAAAATATACTTATGTCAGTTGTCGTCATTTCAACTTATGAAATAATAAAAATAATAAAATAAAACATCTTTATTTAGCCTCACAAAGGGATACATAATTTTTTACATTTGAAACAAAAAGATCCTTATTCTAATCATCATCGCTATCTGAAGTCACGGTAACACTAATTCCGTGTTTCATAAAAAAAATCGTATGTCTCTCTTATTATACCAATCACTTGTCCATTGCGATTTGGTACAAATATTTCGGATTTTCCGAAAATATATTGTTAATGGCATCCTTTTTAACCCCAAAGCAAAAAGAGGGGTGTTATAAGTTTAACGTATCTGTCTGTGTATCAGTATGTCTGTGTATCTATCTGTGGTATCGTAGCTCCCAAACGGATGAACCTATTTTCGTTTAGTTTTTTTTGTGTCGTAGATATATTATCCCGTGTGTTCTTAGCCATGTTTCATGAAAATCTGTACAACCGTTTTTGAGATATTGAGGTTTGAAATGAAAATGTCGGGGTTTTTTAACTTTTCTAAGTAGTAGTTATTAGATAACATTTTTATTTGGTGTCACAGATTTGAATTCATATTATACGAAAAAAAACATGTGAAGTCGCTTTACTGTCAAAACCTTTTTTTTAATTCCGTTTTAAAGATGATTTATTCTTAAGTGCTGTAGCAGAGTGAGATATTATTTGAATAGAGTCTAATAAAATGCAACTCAATTGGGTATTCTTTTAATTATGACAAAGTTACAGTCCGTTTAAGCCTACAGATTAGTATATCTGATAAAATATTTAGTAAGGTAGTAAGGTTTTAGGGCATGTAAAATTAGTTTTTGGGGACCCATAATTGGGCTAAGCAATTATGGGTTCCCAAAAACTAATTTTACATGCAACACATATGTCACTTTATTGACTATAATATTAAAATTATCTTACTTATTAAATTCAAATACTTAAGAAATTGAAGGAATTGTTAATTTTGTTTCGTTTTAGGTACTTATTGTTTTTGTGGGAATAAATGGCTTTATTATTACTAAGGTTTACCTATATTTAGAAATGGTGATGATGATTAGAAGAAGACAGTTTTTGGTTTACAAGTTGGAATGGCGACAACTGACATAAATATATTTTCAGGCTAATATTAATGTAAATGTGAAAAATTGATTTATTTTTTTACTTTTTACAAAGAGGATTTATGCTTAAGTTCTTTGGCGGTGTTAGAATGGTGTAAGAAAAAAAAAGTAACAAAACACAAACAATAGTACATTACGATACAAGGGTTGTAAAACAAAGAAAGGCCGATATCGCAGATGTTTGAGGCCCGAGCCACAGGCGAGGGTCATAAATATGCGAGAGAGGGCTTTCTGTTTTACGACCCGTGTTTTGTACACAATTTTACGTCACTACTTAGCCAAAATGTGGGTTTACCCAGACGCGCAGCGTGCGGAAAAACGCGCTTTTTGGCAAGGTGTGGTGTAAAATATTTTTTTAAATTTGACACTGTTGCTTTTCGTTTTTAAATATCAAACTAAAATGACTGATAGAACGTTAAATAAGTCTTTTTTAAACATGACATTTAGAGTGGTCACTCCTTCAGAAATGTAAAAAAAAATTTTTAGAAATTTTCATAGACGTTTTTTTACAGAAATGTTAAAGATAGATACTCAATTTTCTTACAGGACATATACAAAAAGATAGTATGATAAAGTTTAATTGTTTTAGAGAAAAGTCATATTTCATGAATTCGGATTTTGTTTTTTCCCGGCTGAACCACTGGGAATTTTTCAACAAAACTTAGCACAATAGTACTACTAAATGTAAGTAACAGTAGAAAAAAAATCAGCTCTTAATCACAAAAGGGCATTTTTTCTTCCCTTATCCTGCTACGGCCTTTCTAAATTTGTATTAGGTAACTGCATTATTTCTAATATTAAAATATCGTTGTAGTCTTTGACAGACGTGCCATGTAATTCGAGTCCCATATATCTATCGGGGAGGAGAGAACACAACGGGTAGTGATCAACGGGACTCAATCAGCAGGGACAACGGTTGCTCTTGGAGTTCCTCAAGGATCAATTCTGGGACCATTTCTGTTTCTTGTTTATATCAATGATTTACCAAACCTTGTGAAAGATAAACATGATATAGTGCTATTCGCAGATGATACGTCGCTCATCTTCAAAGTAGGCCGCAAAGAGAAAAACTTTGACGGTATTAATGAGAAACTAAGTACTGTTGCGAACTGGTTTACAGCAAATAATCTACTCTTAAATTCCAAGAAAACAAAGTGCATCAAATTCACTCTGCCTAATGTCAAGGAGGCAAACAATCCGAAGATCAAATTGAAGTCTGATGAACTGGAATTTGAAGAGAGAACAGTGTTTTTAGGAGTCACCTTAGATTCAAAACTGCAATGGCACGCGCATATTGCCACTCTGGCTGGCAAACTTAGTTCTGCGGCCTATGCAGTAAGACGTATTAGACAGTTGACTAACGTTGAGACGGCCAGGCTGGTGTATTATAGTTACTTTCATAGTGTTATGTCCTATGGAATCCTTTTGTGGGGAAAAGCGGCAGACATCCAGACCATCTTCGTGCTACAGAAACGAGCTGTACGCTCCATTTACGAACTAAAGGCCAGGGAATCCCTCAGAGAAAAATTTAAGGAGGCAAATATTCTTACTGTAGCATCTCAATATATTCTTGAAAATATTATGTATGTTCGGAAAAATCTTCATGAGTTCAAACTTAACAGTGATATCCACGACTACAACACTAGAAGTAAACACAAGATTGCAGTGAAAGCCAGTCGTCTCCGGAAGGTTAGCACGTCGTTCGTGGGGAACTGTATACGATTTTATAATAAAATACCCACCGAAATAGTTAATCTGCCACTGAGTAAATTTAAGTCTCATATTAAACGTTATTTGCTAAGCCAGGCCTATTATGCTGTCAACTATTTCTTAAATGATAAAAATGCTTTTAAGCCAGTGATAGTATAATCTTGTTAGTTAAAATATATATACCTATGCTTCACTTAGCCTATTTCCTTGTACAGCTCTTTCGTTGCGTTTTATGAAACATGATGCTGTTTCTTGCCGAACAGTTGTTTTAATCTTTTATATTATTTATTAATGTCCGGCAGCCTGAATATGTCATGCTCGCTTAAAAGGCTTTGCTTACGGTGGCGTCGTTGATCGGGTCGCCATCTTCCCTAACAAATGGTCGAGGGAGGCGATGGCTGAAATACGCGTCATACTCGTGATCGGGTGCTGTTTGTGGAGTCCGGTCTGTTCATGCTTGCAAGGGCATGATTAATACCTTAATACTAGTGTTATTTTATTGGAGATTGACGAGAGACATCATCCTGTTTTGGATTAATTTTATTGTTATTGACGCTTAGAGACCTTATACATCTCTGACAATATTAAATTACTTAAGTGCTTTTTTCATTTACTACTTATTTTAATTTAGACGCTTAGAGACCATGTACATCTCTAAGGACTTAGGAATAATGGACGCTCAGAGACCATATACATCTCTGAGATATTAAATTTATTGTATATACTTTTGTGTATTCGGACAGAGACTGTACTATACATACGTCACTAATTTTTTTTTAATATATAATGTATTATAAGTTAATTTTAATTGAATATTGTGAGTTTGTTAATCACTATAGTTTTAAAATCATTATTATTATTGTCTACTTTTTTTTAGTTCTGCAATTCTGTTTTGAAAACATTATAATTATTATTGTCAATTTATTTAATTGTATAATTCATGTGTTGACTTGTAAAAGTGCCCTTGTGGCCTATTTGCAGAATAAAAATTTTTGAGTTTTGATTTTGATTTTGATTTATACATATGCGTCTTCAATTTATTTCTTTACGAAAGGTACGTATGTACTTGTAATACTGTAGTCGGACTGGTGATCAATATACGGAGTATTTTTTTAATCTAAATAAATAAATATTCGGGGACAATCTTACACAAATCGACCTAGTCCCAAACTAAGTAAAGCTTGTACTATGGGTACTAGACGACAATATACATACTTATATAGATAAATACATACTTAAATACATAGAAAACATCCAAGACCCAAGAACAAATATCCGTGACAAATGCACGAATGCCCTGGCCGGGATATGAACCCGGGACCTCTTGCTTCAGAGGCAGAGTCACTACCAACTAGGCTAAACAGGCCATACCATTTAAGTTGAAGTTAGCAAAACTTGGAATGTGGAAATAATAGCGTGTTTACATAATAGTGATAAGTGACGAAACTTATACAATAGAAATAAATAGTAAAGAAAGTTTTAATAGCTCCCCAAAAATAGCGTCTATTATTGTATCCAAAGCCACTTAAGTTTCATCACTGCGAAGAACATATCCATTCATGGGCTAAACGCAATTTTAAACTAAAACTCTACACGCAAGCTAATCTTCTTATGCGAATAAAGTGTCATGTGGCCTGGTGATTCTTAGTATCATGACTCGCTATTATTCTAATCAGGTATTCACATGTGCGATTGTTTAAATTTATGTTAAACAGCTGGCGTCTTGTGATCTTGTGGCAAACTACCTAATATTCAATATTATAAAAATATTAGCATTTTTTTAAAGATATGATTGACGTTCTAAAGTTACTAGTACTAATATTAAAAAGTTGCAGAATTGTTCTTTAGTATGACTGAATGTTAATTTACAGTTAGTCAGCAGTAGAAATAGCTACGCGGACCTGGTATCCAAAATGATCTACACACGGACTCCAATTCCAAGAAAATAAAGATCTGTATAGATGGGCGTATTATTATGCTGCTTACTGTAGATACTCTGACGAATATCACCATTCGCTTGCTGTAATCGTATTTACTTGGAGTCTGCACAGGATTATGCCAAATTTCTTTCAATATTTTAATGTATAACAGGTATTTTATTGTTCCAAGATATAATTTATTCTATAAATATATGTATATACACGAGGTAATTCAATAAACATTCTGTAAGCTATCCAATATCGCCATACATCATCGGGAGAGTAAAATCGACAGACGCGGAAACGTTCTCGGCATAAATAATAAAATCACTTTAAAAGTCATCTTATTTCATCTCTGGCGTGTGTTTTAATAACTGATGGTAATATTATGCGCACTTAATTTTGGGTGGGTGGTCGAGCCGAGGCCGTGGACAATGAGAGCCCGTGGAAATACATTACTTTCATATTAGGTAAGTCAGGATTCAACTGTCGGTCATCGGTAGTTTCATGGGAGCCGAAAGTATCGGCGTATTTTTGGGGTAACATCGAATTCATATGGACAATTGGGCAGGGTTGTCGTGTGATAACTGATAAACGACAACATAAAGCATCAATTACTTTCTGTCAAGCGGCGTTAAGTATGGGTGCGCCCAATGCTTTTGTCACTATGACGGGGTAACATGTTACCTTATAGAGTTGTAATATACGAGTACCTAGTTGGGATGGATGATATAAGAGCTGATTCACAAATGAACAAATAGTTAAATGATACCTCATTCAAATTATAGTCTTATTGCTGTGGTGTTGTAGCTTGGACGAGCTTTTTGTAGGCCTGAAAGCAGGGCTCGGAACCGGTTAATCTCAAAATCCTGAATTAGCCAAATATTTTTAATTAGTTTATGCTCTTTATGTAGGACTCAATAATGTATTTGGGTTATTACTTCATATTGTTAGATTGCCTGATTAAACATGAAATAGTAGACGAAAGAACCATAAGAACTAAAAAAATACCGGTATTTTTGTATGAACAGAATACCGGTTTCCGAGCCCTGCCTGAAAGTATTATAAAAATCTGAAATATTGGTGTAATAATATATAATATTGACCTCAAACCCTACACAATTTTATTAATATAACAATGTAACCTGACAATAAAAGGAGAAGAAGAAACAAAATACGTTTATTTAATGTCATTTAAAACATTATACAATAGAAATAAAATACAGAATTGTAAACGTCAAGTAGAATCCCCACTCAGTATGGTGCCATTGCCATGGCATGCTGAGGCTCTAGTTTCTCACATGAATTTATGAGAATTTGCCGTACATGTCTGGATCAAAATTGGAAAAAATATGGCGACAATTGTTAAGTTAATGAAATAGGTAAAACGCACGAGCAAGGTTCAAAAGCATATTGCAAACTGCTAAGGATCTTAAAACTAATTTAGCGGGACCTGAGGAGTGCGTGAGAGTAACTTTCGCTGCCCTTATAATCCCGCGCATCGTGTCTGGCCCTTTTCGGTTCTGCCTTATATAGAAAAGTAGTTGATATGGTTTTGATAATAAAGGTGGTTGATATGACAGGCCTCGGTTATCTGAGAATTCTAAGTCTGTATTCGGTTAGGTAATAGGAATAATTATGTCTATATGTTGCTAATAGTGGACCCGGGTATGTCCTTAAACTACGACCAAGACCACCGGGGAATGGGCAGCAGCATTCCTAGAGTGCGGTGGAGATACTGCGATCGCCAACCCGCATGCCAAGCGTGGCGATTATGGCATTTACCCCCCATGAAATTGGGGGGGCCTATGTCCAGCAGTGGACGTCCTAGGGCTGATGTGGTGGTGGTGGTGGTTGCTAATAGATACCTAAGTCAATAAAAAACTCGCACCAAGCGTTGACTGATATAATGTAAGTACATATTAGATAACTACCATAGATCATACATGACATGATGATGCAGTGATAGAGTAGGTTAGTTTACCGTCTATGACAGTAACTATAAGTAGTGTGTAACCCGATTATATTTATTGTGTTTATTACCCGACTGCGGCGAAGCCCAAATGGAGTTATGTTTGACTTGTATATGTATTATTTAAGGCCCTCTAGTTCTGCGAGAGTAGGTATTTAGCGCTGTCCTGGCGGTGCGTGAACAAGCCCGCGCGGACGAAGCGACTGTGAACTCGGATGACCCCGCTAGCTTCATACTGGTCACAGTATAGAAATATAACTGTATTTTGACTTAAGAAATGCATTAATTATGATTAAACTTTAGTATGTAATTGATATATTTTTTTAATAAGGTAGTTAATAAATAATTGAATGTCGAACTTACGGTAAGATCCATTATAATGAAAAAAAAAACAGAATTCGTAGTACATACCTACAACCCTGAAATTCGTTATTTTAGTCTATGAAACCTAAGAACCTAAGAAATATGTCTTATACCCTTCTACTCGATTTGTTTAATAGGTCATGCAATTTTTTATCTAATTGTGTTATATTAAACAGGGTGTTATATTTATTTGTCGTGTGCGTGTTATCATCATCATATATATGTATGTATGTATAACACTTTATTGCACAAAAAACAATAACAATCGAAACAGAATAACAAAATGTAAAAGTACAGAGGCGAACTTATCCCTATAAGGGATCTCTTCCAGCTAACCTTCGAGAAAATGAGAAAAATAAATATAGTACACAAGGCAACAAACTAATTTTGCACAAACACGGATATTTAAGAAAGCAATGACAGATTATGAATACACATAAAACTAATAAGCTTGTATACAATATAACAACTATTCATGTAAATATATCATCATCATCATCATATCAGCTGATGGACGTCCACTGCTGGAAATAAGCCTCCCCTAAAGAGTGCCACAATGACCGGTCCTGCGCCACCCGCATCCAGCGGACTCTCGCGACCTTTACCCGGTTATCAGTTCACTTTGTGGGGGCCTATCTACGCTGCACCTTCCTGTACGTGGTCACCACTCGAGAACCTTCGTCTTCGCCCCAATGGCCATCGGTTTTACGTGCAATGTGCCGGGCCCACTGCCATTTAAGCGATCCGGAGGGCTATATCGGTTACTTTGGTTTTTCTGCGGATGGCCTCATTTCTGATACGATCGCGCAGATATACTTCCAGCGTAGCCCTCTCCATTGCTCTTTCCTCTTGGTTACAGGTGTATAGTAGAGAAACACAGATAATTTAATAGGTTTCTATTGTGATGTCGTCAATAAATATATTTTATTGCGGTTACATTGCAAACGCTGGCTGAACCCTACGAGATAAATCATAATAATGTACTAAAGTATTGTACAACTTAAAAAGGTCTACAAAAAAGTCGATTATGGTATATGTCTATCTCTTAGGGATAACCCACAATAACCATTTTTTATCCTTTACTTTTTACGAAAAATAATGGCTTATTTACGAAGCGATTTTAAGCAATACAGCATTAATCCTTCTCCAATAAAATACCTTAAATACATTTTGCATTTTATATAGATCAATATGGCACTTGACAGCATGTAATTTAAATGAATATTTTTGAAGATATTACTGATTTAAAATGCAGGAACATAGCGGTTGCGGCGGTATCGGCCGGGTTGTATATAAATACATTCTGTAGTATATAAATATAATTAGTATCAGCATTGCACCCGTACGAAGCCGGGGCGGGTCGCTAGTATACCATAATCAACTTCAAGTTCGAGTATAAAGTGTCCAATAGTAACGACAGTTGGTGCTACATGGGCATTTGACATGACCTTCATCTTGTACATATTCAGCTTAAGACCAACTCTCACGGAGGTTTTACCAAGGTCATTGAGCATGGTACTTAAATCCTGTATGGTCTCAGCCAAGACTACTGTATCGTCAGCAAACCAAAGGTGAGTGATGTACTCGCCGTTTATGTTGATGCCTATTGCCTAGGCTTCTCCAGTCCAAAGTCTTGAAAACATCCTCCAGTGCAGCGGAGAACAGTTTGGGAGAAATAGCATCTCCCTGCCTGACTCGCGGCTACAACGGAATAGGTATCGAGTTCTGGTCCTGGAGTCGGACTCACATAGTGGCGTTGTCGTACAAACACTTCAGTACTTCGATAATAGCGGTAGTCTACTTGGCACCGCTGGAGAGATTGTAGTACAGCCCAGGTTTCAACCGAATCGAAGGCCTTCTCGTAGTCCACAAACGGCAAACAGAGGGCACAGGCAACAGGGTATACTCCTCAGTCTACTGTAAAACCGGACGAAGCATATGGATATAAGTTGATAATGTTCGACTCTTCATATACACAGGCCCAGTAGTAGTGAACCACGACTGTCATAAAATTATACTAACATGGTTTTTTGACCGAGAGAGCGAAGCGTCTCCGTTTCAGCTCTCGACAAAAAATCTTTCGTATGTCTGTCTGTTCAAATGTTCTCCTCTACAGGTCGCATTTCTCAACCGATTCTCGTGACATTTTGTGAGCAGGTTCGATAATTATATAGGTTTAATTATATTTTTGTCGAGACGGTTTTTGTAAATTTTGAAAAAAAAAAAAATTGCGTGGTCTACAGCTCACAGAGCCACTAGTTTTAAGCTTTATTGTAACAGCTAACGCTTTAGGAGCCACGAGCTTGGAAAAAACGTTAATTTAATTTAATAAAATATAGATATTTTTTGGTGGTTAAATTTATTCGTCTAAAGTTATTAGCTCTCAACGCATAATAAACTGTATTCTTTTAAAATAAATAACAGAAATGATTTTTACATAAAGATGATAAAAGAATCAATTGGTATATGAAATGATACCAAACTTGCCACGGTAGCTACCTGGGAATGGGTAGATTTATTAAAAGAAGATTAGCTAGAAAGATAGATAATGTATAAATTTTAAAAGGATCGGCAACGCGAATTTGACACCTCTGGAGTTGCAGGCGTCCATAGGCTGCGGTGACCGCTTACCATCAGGCGGGCTGTTAGTTTGCCACTGACGTGGTATTAAAAAAAAAGACGGTCGGAATAAATGTGGTGAAGCTCATAGCTTGATAAAAATATTCATGTGCAAAGCAGTAGCTCTCTTACTACGAGTATATCTATAATTTCTGGTAATAAACATTTCATTTATAATTTTACCATGTTTGGTTCCATTTCTGCAGGGGTTCAGTTTAGTTCTTATACTGTCATTTCTATACTGTGGCACTATGACCATAATTTATTTGTTAATAAATACGATGTTTTTCGTTTGGGTTTTTATTGCCCTTATTAAATAACTTGCAACAATTATATAAATTCGTCAAAAACTGCTTGTTTGGTGCACGAAACTGTCGCGGATAAAACTGACACAGGTCCGTTGTCCGTAAGCGCCAGCGCGCGACTGATCGGGCCTGCCGAGCCTCCGCGCTCGGCATTTTGTAGGTATTTAAACATATTAATTAATACAATCATTTTATCTTTTTAAATTCTGCAATAATGTCTAGAAATACTGAATGGCTTTAGTTTAGTTCAAAAACTTTATTTAAAACATCAATAGTTTAGTCGTCAGATTGTAAATGCTTTACAAAAAGGAGTAACTTTGGGGTCTCTTTCTATCGAGCGAAGTTCATTAGATCGTGTAACTGAGTGCAACTTTGACTAGACTAGATCCTTAAGTAAAACATATAATTTTTTCAAATTTTTAAAACCCTTATTCTGCGTTTCAGTTTGTTTTTAGAAAACTCGAAAACGCTAACTCGCTTGACGACCTAGCCTTAACAATGTTCGTTTCTATGTCCGCTCGTAACTACTCAACGGCACAACCAATTTTGATAAATGATACGTCATTATATTTGCCTTGAAAGCGCCAGTGTCAGTGGATTCTCAAAATAATAAAATCGAAAAAAAATTTTTTCGACGTCCTCTCGAGTGCGGTATCAAAATAAAGGGCTTTAAAAAGCGAGGATGGAATGAAATTTTTTTCCTATAACTCTTTAGCAAAAATAAATGAATGTACCTATGCTTGAATTCACGCTATGTGTACGTAGGTATATACAACTTTCCTATAACATTAAAGCCAAAGTACGCACTCAGCGGATCAACCCCAAGAGGAAAGCTTATGATGATGGGTACTAAAAGTAAACTTTAATGTTCATTTTATGCACAGATTGCGAGAATTAACCAAGTATGTTAAAGCATTAATAACTGCAATCTATGCAAAAGCATTAAATTACTGTCATATTACTCTAATGCAGGCTGCATAACGCACTTTCGCATTGAATTCATCATAAAATTTGATTGCTTTCGCTTTCACTGCCCTTAAGAGGCGCGTGGACATGATGTCACTCGCTCCTATTTAGGACTGACGATTTGCTCCGCCAACCTTAACGTAGTTTAATAGTGTTTCTCACGGATTTAGATTCTAATCAGTGCTTTGTTCTTAATAAGTTAGCTATTTCAATAAGGGCTTCCTGACCTGACCGAGAATCATAAATTGTCTTACGAATTCGTTGCGTATGTTTTAACTTACATGGTTCTACCTTTTACAAACTAAAACAGAATAAAAATGTGTGCGTGCGATTGTAAGTACCTAACAATCCAACTTAATTATGTAGGTAAGTACATACTTGATCCAATGCACCAGCCATTTGTTTTTTGTGGACGTAAAATGCCAAATACTAGTTTATCTACTACAATAATTTTATTTAGTTCACTCATATAGCTTAATTATCTAATCGATTATAGCTTAATCATTATCCTTCATTAAACGTTCATGAAAAACTCATTGACGAACTCCATTTAAAATAAGTTCTCAATCATCGAATTCTGTTGTCTGTTGACGAAAGGGCTTATATGTGTTAGAAAAAGACCCTCATACGATACGATGCCTTCCGTCACGTACATTACCTTATACCTCACAGCAGAATTTCTACCAATCTCATTACTATTTGCGTATTTATGTTTTGCAATTGTAATACGTGACTTACTTATATGCCGTGGCGCCAACAGCTTGTCATCGGCAAAAACTTGTTTGCCACAAATGCTTTGCAAAAACTTGATCGCTCTCCCGCTGAGAACAATTGTAATAGATACGACTACGACTATCTGCAGAACAAAGGCAGCGCAATAGTTTTATTTCACAAAGGTCATCGGTGCAGGTGAAAAAGTTCACGTTAGATGCAAAACGGATGGCATTTGCTGTACAGTTTTAAAAGGTAAAACAAAGACGGATTTGTAAGACCTTAAAATGAATATTTTCTCAATCATTACAACGATGTTACCTATATAGAGAACGATAGTACTTATAAATTTCAAGGTGGGCATTGAATACGTGGTATGGATCTTTTAACTAGAGATAAGTAGAAACTAGTATAACTAAAAAATAATTAATGATTTAAAGCTCAATCAAACATTTGTTTGATTTATGCAAAATTCAAGAACCTACAGATTTAAACAACACTTCGTAAGTTTCACTAAGGAATGGATATGTATCTTTACTTTATAGTAAAAAAAAGGTAAATAAATAAATAAATATTGGGGGACAATCTTACACAAATCGACCTAGTCCCAAACTAAGCAAAGCTTGTACTATGGGCACTAGACGACGATATACATACTTGTATAGATAAATACATACTTAAATACATAGAAAACATCCAAAACCCAAGAACAAATATCCGTGACCGAAGAGCTGGCGGTTTCCTCGCTCAACGTATCAGCATTGCGATACAGCGAGGAAATGCCGCCAGCATCCTCGGTACAATGCCTCAAGGGCCCGTTTTAGATTTAAGTTAGTTTTAATTTTCTTTATATTATTTTGGTTAAGTATTCTTGTATATATTTTCGTTGTACATAAATAAATGTAATCAATATCCGTGATAAATGCACAAATAAATGCCCTGGCCGGGATTCGAACCCGGGACCTCTAGCTTCGGAGGCACAGTCACTACCAACTAGGCTAAACAGGCCGTCATATTAGTTGCAAAAGCTTGTATTATCTACATTATGTTAGGTCCCACACTATGCCTAATAGTGTGGGACCATGAGATAATTTATGTCGTGTTCTGTTCCTGTTTTTTATCTGTAAGAAGGAATAACGCCATTGCTAGATTGCACTATTGTATTTTGGCCGGTCACGAACTCACTTGCACGATTTTTTAAATACCAATCTATTGATTATTACACGGAAGTTCTACTAAGTGCTCCTGCAGATGTCAGATATAGTAGTTAAAGGTCTGTACGTTTGATTGGATAATGCAATTTAATTATCGTACATTAAACCTGTAATCACTCGCTTGAGTGACTTGTCCAATAAAATGACTCTAGCATTACGTGAGTTAGAAGTAGCAACGAGGAATTGTACGATATTTTAAAAATTGGTATCGTCTATAAAAATCACATTTCGCAGAAACGGCCTTCCATCGAACCGCGTCCAAAGAGTTGGATAAAAAATCGCGCGAAACATTAAAACCGGTCGGTCGATATTCAAAATTGGAGCGAATCGGAATACCAAAGTCTTTTGTTTATGGTCATTGTCCAAGCGCATGTACGGCGAACAACGTACTACCTTTTTTCTCTCGTTACATTGGCAACAATGGGTCAAGTAAATGGATGTGGTACCGCGTAGAACGCACTAGCCTACAAGCTGTTGCATGTCGTATCTGCCCTTTAGTTGTGATTTTGCCGCGGCAGTTTTTTTGGTATAAGAAAGATAAAATACAATTGAACGTTAAGTTTCAGTTCAAGTTAAAGGTCTCGTAGGTATACAAAATGTTTTATGTTATACAAAACTTTAAAAACTACAAGTTGTATCTTTGCTGCGCTTATATGCATCAGGCATATGGGACTATGTAATGTGTCATCTTGAAATGTAGTACTTTTCATATGGCGATCAGTCATATGATATGAAGCAGGTAAAAATTAAGGACCTTCTGGCCTTTTTATTTACTTTTTACAGAATAGTATGACAGAAAAGACTAAAACTAGACATATTTAGTTCATCATGTCAGCCGAAAGACGTCCACTGCTGGACATAGGCCTCCCCCAAAGACTTCCACAATGACCGGTCCTGCGCCACCCGCATCCAGCGGACACCCGCGAGCTTCACCAGGTCATCAGTCCACCGTGTGGGGGGCCTGCCCACGCTACGCCTCCCGGTACGTGGTCGCCACTCGAGAACCTTTCCGCCCCAACGGCCATCGGTTCTACGTGCTATGTGCCCAGCCGAGTCGGATT
This sequence comes from Notocelia uddmanniana, assembly GCA_905163555.1. NCBI lineage: Eukaryota > Metazoa > Arthropoda > Insecta > Lepidoptera > Tortricidae > Notocelia > Notocelia uddmanniana. The sequence goes on along the minus strand of LR991060.1, from coordinate 6,355,164 downwards.
CGACGATTAACCTCTTTCTCGAAGTTGGACCTACCTAACTGGACAGTCTGTCCTAGGTACGAGTATATGTAATCGTCTACAACTTCGAGCGTAAAGTGTCCGATTGTTAAGGGAGTTGGTGCGACATGGACATTTGACATGATCTTCGTCTTGTCCATGTTCATCCTTTCATATTTAGTTAAATGAAATAATTTATACGTAGTTTAAAATGAAATTGGGATTAAGCTAAGCATATTAGGAATTAAATGACCCATTGGTTACATAAGTTACTAAAATGTATATGTATTTGTGATCTGACACGGTGTTTTTTGATAAATACATAGTAAGAGTGCCGTAACATACGACTTGCCGTTAAGCACCTATATTTCTCCTAGGCCGTCTAGCCCTTAACCAGCAAGTATGTAAGTTCCCTGGAGGGACGAATGCTTTATGTCTGACATATAAATGTGTTCATGCTAGCTAGGCAACTACCCGTAAAAACACACATAATTACACAATTTATCATTTATAAATAATATCGCTTACAATGTAGATACAGTCACTTACCAGCTATAAAAATATACCAAGCGAACGGGACCTTACCTGTAACAAAAAATAAATACATCAGTAAATTACTGACCAAATTGCGATCAAAGTAACAAACGTCACATTACAATTTATGATATGTACAGTAAAGAGGACCCATCAATTTTACGATTGTGCGCTCCATATTAACTATGTGACGACGGCGTTATTTTGTTACAAACAAATGGGCCTCAACTTATTTTGTGTCTTTCACATCGCAATTGCTTTTAAAATTATGTTTTTCGCTCGTTCTGTCACGTTAGCGTGGTGCATGTGTAAGCGATGGCGCAAAATACAGTAAAGATTAGGATCAGAAGTGACGAACTAAACTAGACCTGCTGATCCAGGTTTTGTTAAAAAATAGCCAACGTCACAATAAAACGTCCTATTCCACTAGAACCAGTCTGCGCATTTAAATTCTTGGTGCACTTTCGTTGGAACTATTTCAATTGTTGTTTTGTGTAGATGCATCTTAGATGCAAGCTTTATTTAAAGGGAAAGGTGGTTTCGAAGAATCCATGTTGCGCAGATAAAAGGGTATGATAAATTGTTCGATGGATGCATGTGGACTAGCAGAAGTTGAATTTAAGGCATAGTAACTAAACAAAGACTTTTGTTATATGAAAAAAATACGAAAATATTTATTGTTATTCACAGGGGTGCCTACTGCCCATGAACACAATTATGTTATTCCTTATTATACTTTGATTTTGTTTTCTTGACTTCCCCAGGAATGCGTTGCGATGAGAGTGAAGGACCACCATCACTTCACTCGTTATCAACACAATTAATCCTCTAAAAATAATAGTTTCTCAATGGATAAATGGATTTTACAAAAAATAAAGGCATCAATTTATTCAAATTGTGTTTTTTACTTCAAGTGAGCTACGAAGTTATCTAATACATTATTTTGTTGATACAATCTTCTTCAAATGTACACATATAATCATACATATAGTAACACTACACATTGGCCTCAATGGGCCATATATTTCAAAACTCGACAAATAATGCAACACGAAAAAAAAGTAAAAATCCACCTTGCCATGTTATCGAGAAGATAAAGTTGACAAATCAGCACAACCCTATGCATATATCGCGGTTAGGGGGCTATTCATCTCCACTCGACAAATTCTCGAACGATCCGCGGGCGGGGATAAATTACAAGATATCGCCGGTCGTGACAAACGGCCGCAAACCGTTGTGCCGATGAAGTGAGAATGAGTGTGCTCAGATGGAAGATTGGGCTTTCGAATGGTATTGTACAACTGTACAAGCTGGTCATAGTACAGTCAGCATCATAAATTTGTATACATTTTCTACCTTTTCTCTAAACAATAAAACGTTAGTATGTAAACATGTTTTTCTACTCCAGCAATTAATGACTGACAGCAGTATTAAAACAATAAACTTTATTATACCAATACCAGTCTATACCATAGTCTTTATGACTGATGGGACAATCATAATGGATTTCCATACTATAGTAGTCGGCGGTTAAGAAGTCAATCCTGACACCTGTCATTTCCATACAGTTTATAACCTAAGAGTCACTTTGTGGTTATAAACTGTACTATATAACTGTTATTTTTTTAATATTTAAAAGAGGCACGCGTCAATGTTCGTATACTGCCACCATTTCGATTTCTAATTTAAATCAAAGTATTTTGCTGTCGTAGACAAGATGCAACGTTACATAATTAGGTATTAAAATTCTCGAGTCTTTGATAATAATGTTACAGGTTACAGTAAGCCCCGAATTTTTAGTACCCTTATTATCTATCTGTTGCATAAAATACTATTATGGACCTGCTGTAGTGTAGGTATGCAAACAAAACTAATTAATCAGCGCATTAACAAGTTTCTATTAAAAATAATCTTTTGAGACGGTCATCGAGATCTATGTGATATGGGTATTACTTCATGGCCAGATTGTTTTGAACTACCTACCATGAAACTTGCACTATCACAAAAATAACCTAACTAATACCTATGTCAAAGTTCAAGAGTTCGAATAGGAAATTTTGAAACGATAAATTTTGAATACATAAACATGCATAAGATTGTCGTAACTGTTCTGAGTAACTTAAAATATGTATAAGTAAAGCTTAGTAAAAATATGATACACTGACGACATGCATATGAAAAAGAAGCTTCTATTTTTTTAACGTCACTTGTTAAACTTCGTTTTTGACGACAAATATAGTGTCAGGTGGAAGAGTGAATGCGATAGCGATATAATGCTGGCCGATAACTAACTATAAGAAGCTGTATTTTTATTTTATACTCATCATCCTCCTAGCGTTATTCCCAGTACAGTTGCATCCTGAAGGATGCCTGGGGTCCGCTACCTAATCCCAAGAGTTGGCGTAGGCACTAATTTTTACGGAAGCGACTGCCATCTGACGTTCCAACCCGAGGGGGTTTTATTTTATACTGTAAAGCAATAAATGGACAAGTGAGTTCAAGGACTGAGACGTAGATGAAGTAAAAACATATGAAAGTGTACTTCATTGTGAAAAAGATTCAAACTACGATACCATTATTACCCTTGTATGGATAGCCGGTTGCGGGCACTATGGGTCCATCTAAAGGGCTGAGAATATGTTTCGTATACTTCATATGGTTTAGTTTAGAGGTATATTTAGTTTAACACCTACTCAAATAGAGTATATAGGCGCTCATCAAACCGAGTGCTAATATGAATGCGAAACATCGTTCCCAGCCCATAGACAAAATCATATTAATAACAAATGCCATATCGCATTCGCACGGCTCCAACGGGCACACAATGCGCTTATTGTTTCGCGGCGCAGGAGCAGCGCGTGCGCTAATGCGACAGAAATTAATATCCTGTTATTACAAACGATCGTAACTTTGTATGAGACTCGTAGTGACGTAAAACCTTTTAGAGTTGAAAGGTAGAATATCGCGCTCTTGGCGACCGGCTGCGCTGTGACACAAATTCACTGTCTGGGTTAATTGGGGCTCCGCGTCTGACATCGGCTTTACAGATTTACGCACAAAATACCTACAATTTGTAAGCATTGCTGGAAAACTTCTGCCCATCAGCCGAATTTTCTACAAGCAAAGGAAAAACCAAAAAATAGGTTTTTTGGGCTATATACACACATCTGTAATGGGTCGGCATTACACATTTATTTCACACTTATTATTAGGTAGGTAATAAGTAATCAAACTAATCTAGGCTATAATTACGAGTATAAGTTTGTGTAATATACTTTGTACGACATCTGTCTTTTTACGGTGCAAACCACGGACACATAAATTAAGATTCAATAGCTAAAATACAGACAATACCGCTCGCACGAAATGGACCCATATGTCTATACGTAATTTTCTAGGTAACTTCTAAATTGTTATGACGCAATACTTAGTGGGTTTTTTATTTTACTGCCAGGTAAAGCACAAACACTTAATAACCCCCTCACGCGACCAACGACAAGCGAGAATTCTCCAAAAAAAGAAATTTAATAAGCTTAGACAATCTGTTAGAAAATAGAATCACGTAATAAATTACAAGAGTACAAAAACGTCTTACGAAATTCGAATGATTACTTCCCATACTTCGTATAACGATTTGAAATGATTTTAAAAAGTGGACTTTATTCTGTATCTATTTAAGTCAGTCTTAGTGTGTACAACTGAATGAAATCCAAGATAAGGAAAGCAATCCGGTGAATTATGTTTTTGCATGCCTTCGAGTGGCGCTAGTTTTGGGAAATTCAATTTACTCATAATACAAATTGTTTGCTGTGTTGACGTGAATATGTTACTTATTATTATTATATGCTGGATAAGGAAGTTGGATACGTTTTCGTAGAAACAAAGTACCTACGGCGTATTGAAGTATACATTGACATGCTTATGCCGCCCGCCCTGCATACATACACGTACAAGCATACACGCATGAACAAAAGTATAGGGCGTAAGTATTAGAGCCGTATGACCGGAATCAATTTGACCAAATAGGAATTAGGAATTTAATCTGAGGTTAAATGTTAAATTTTCACGGGCTAATCTCGAAATAATGACTTAGCGATGAATATAGGACCAGCTCAGCTGACACAATAGGTTTTATGGTCGTTACGATATGTGCTTTGAATGTAAACGAGACCTCGGGCCGAGGCTGGTCGAAATTCGAAAGTACGCCAAAACAATAAGCCGATACCATCGCCATTTAATTAACCACACCAACGTGTCACACGTGGCCTTTTACACGTATATTATTTATATGTGTGTTTTAATCAGTCGGGCGACAACGTAGTACATGGAATAATAATACAAGAAAAAATATAATTGAGTCAGAATGCCTGCCTTTTTTGCGTGAAAAAAAAACCGTATTAGTATAGGTAGTCACTTCATCGGGGGATGATTGGGTTGTGTGGTATTTCTATTCACTAAAAACTCCACGAAGGGCTCCAGGGTCTTATACTGAACGCACTGGAACTCCCCTCGCGCTTCGCTACGTTTGGCTCATCCTAGAACGATACGATATTCATCGCCTTCCGTTCCACTCATCCTGAAATGATACCGTATATTCATTGTCTTCCCAACACGGATAGTTTGGGAATACCATTGGTGCACTCGTAACCCTGATGACCCCTTTTAATCGCCTTTTACGACAGGCGGGGAAGACCGTAGACCTATTCTTGCTTGAGCCTGAGTCTACATGGTTCAGAATGTCTGTCTAGTCACTTTCTTCTTTTTACATAGATGAAGTTTGTGTCATCAAACAACATCCCCCTGTGAATTCAAAGCACTTCGAAATACAAAAACCAAAGGTATTTTAAAGATCCTTTATTCCCATAAGAATTTATACAATTCACTTAAATATTTCAAATTGTTACAGTGCTGATATAAGTTGTCTTAAAGTCTGATAATGAGGGCTAATTAAAATGGTGGTGTCACATTGCGTCGTGCACCGGGGGAAGTGATCCAGGTCAGTGGAATCGTTGCAGTGTCATGAAAATGATAGCGATCGTAAAAAAAAAAATTGCAACAAAATTGTGCGCGCTGTCGGTAGCGTTGGGTGCATGATGCAATCAGGCTTTTGGACGGTTTTTACAATATATTGGGTTTGTACTGAACTGTGATAAGAATAAAGGTTATTTGTGCGGGTACTACCTAGTTGGCTTTAGTGTTCTGGATTTCTAGCATTCAGTTTCAGTGACAAGAAATCAAGATGACGGATGTAGCATAGCATTACAATACAAGAACTCTTTATATACTCGTTAATCAATAATACAAAATAAATATAAGTAGGTGGTGTAATCTTACGAATCCCGTAAATTGGAATATGGGTTTATTTCGAAGCACTAAATAAATAAATAATGTACCTAGTTAATAAGATAACATTGTAATGCCCATGCATGTACACTCCCCCGTCACAATGTAATATCATGTATTTATACGCATTGAAATTGTACATGAACACAATAAATAAATAAATAGGTAGAGCATCACCACAAATTTTCTTGGCATTTGGCAGTCTTAGTACTTAATTTATATGACCGTTATAGATTCAAATGAGTGTAAAATAGAAGTTTGATGTTGTAGGTCTACAAATGGCTTAATTGTCAATTTCAAAAATGTAGAAGATATAAACCGATCAGCTGGACACACCGCACACATTCGTAGAAGCTGTATTGCGATTTCAGCACAACATTGACATGAAACTTAGCGCCATATCAGGTATATTTGTTGCTAAATAGCGACTATTATGCAATTGAAGATAAGAGTACAAGAAACTCTCACTTGTCTCCGCATTGAACAGAAGCATTACAGCATCAGCTGCAGCCGTGTGCTGTACTAAACGGCTAACATTTAAATTGGCCGAACAATGGGTAGCACCTGTTTCTGTATCGTATCGCGTGCCGATATCGCGATCTGCGATCAGATAGATTGTCTTGGGAGCGTGCGCGGGCGCGGGGCGATATGCCCGCGTTGCACTGTCCAAGTTGGCAAGCTAGTGCTGTACCAACAAGTGTACAGCTACTTGCCGGTTGTGACCGTCACATCACATCCGAGATATAGTCAGAGAGAGGTTTATGTCACATAGAGCTTGAGGAGAAGGAGTGATCCTGTAAATCACATCGGAATTATAATATAATAAATATAAAATAACAATCACATCGTAATTAATCAAAGCAAAAAGAAAATGATGCTAGGTTGAAGGATTTTACATCGGCAATGACTTATACCGGCGGCAGCAGCGCCAGCGGTGGGCCATCCAAAGGAGTCTAGTACCGTGCTTGTTTCTTGTTCTCACGTGTGGTGCATCAATGTCACTGCTATCGTCACTCGAAGACATGGCCAAGTCCTAAATCCAGGTAGATCCCTTACTGGTGGTACCTAGCTAATTTTACTTTCAATGGACCCACATTTAAGTATGGGCAGTGCATAAACAAAATATAATATCTATGTATTATCTATGACCATAAACCTGGAGCCAGCGACATCCAACTTTTGCATTCAATAGACACTTATTATCTCCCACGGTGTCACAATAAAGTAGGTGAACATCGTTCGCACCACACTGAGCCGAGCTACTGGCTTGCGAGTAAATAAGACAGTAAGCTTTCCACTGTCAAGGCAGAAGCTCGCACTCACGTGACAGGCGTTAACAAGTGGGCAGTGTAGATTATTGTTCGTGTTGCACGTAAATACCTCTGGCTTTTCACTATGTTTAAACCTTCCATATTTTAGTAATGCGGCGTTGAACTTTGCAGTTTGTGGGAAATATGTGGTATTTTACAATGTATGCAGTGCAGACTCGAGCCAATTAAGATTTGTTATAGAAAGATGATCATGTCGCTAACTTGAAAAATGGAATTTTTGATTAGCTCATTAATTTTGCCTAGAAACTGGTATTCTATTCGTTTTATCACTCAATCAGGCATTTTAAGTACCCTAACAATGAATGAAACAAGTTCGCAAATTTTTCGCGGAAAGTCTGTATACGATTTTCTAATTCTACTTTAAATTATACATTCCACCACCATATCAGCCGAAGGATGTCCACTGCTGGACATAGACCTCCCCCAATTGAATGGGAGGTAAATGCAATAATCGCCGCGCTTGGCATGCGGGTTGGCGATCGCAGTATCTCCAATGCACTACAAGGATGCTGCTACCCATCCTCCGGTGGTCTTGGTCGTAGTTTATATAACCTAGATCTTTTTAAGGCACGAGTGTATAGCTGAGCTCGCTTCATCGTCAGCCTCATCTTTGCCCCCTGGCTAGATGCTGGCCAAGAGCAATCACGCTTCTGAAAGGAGGAAATCCATACAATGTAAAGACCTGCGAAGTCCACGACGTATACAGATAATACTATACCAATAAATAATAAATTGCCGATAAAAAAAGTCTTATCGGTCATGTGATCATCCAACCATGATTGCGTTTTTGTACTTGCTAGTTTAGGACGAGTGCTATGTATGTCCGACATAAATTACTGACCGATGTGACAGTAATATAGCATTGTCAATAAATAATATACCAACTTTTGGTCAAAAAAGTCTTAATTAAACATTTTTTATGGCCAAATCATCTAGTCGGTCTAAGGAGTCTAAATTATTGAACCATGATTGCGTTTTTGTACTTGCTAGTTTAGGACGAGTGCTATGCTATGTATGTCCGACATAAATTACTGACCGATGTGACAGTAATATAGCATTGTCAATAAATAATATACCAACTTTTGGTCAAAAAAGTCTTAATTAAACATTTTTTATGGCCAAATCATCTAGTCGGTCTAAGGAGTCTAAATTATTGAACCATGATTGCGTTTTTGTACTTGCTAGTTTAGGACGAGTGCTATGCTATTTATGTCCGACATAAATTACTGACCGATGTGACAGTAATATAGCATTGTCAATAAATAATATACCCACTTTTGGTCAAAAAAGTCTTAATTAAACATTTTTTTATGGCCAAATCATCTAGTTGGTCTAAGGAGTCTAAATTATTTACACTAACTGTAATTATAATAAAAAAAATAGGCTTCATGTACTCGTAAGTTAACAATAACTCGTGTTTATCGGCCACAGCAATACTTGAAACGTCTCCTAATCTCCTAAAGAAGTCTATTCAGAGTCGCATCAATTCTCTTGGAATTGAGAATTAAAAGTGTGGCTTAGCCACTATACTCCACTGTACTTCACTGCAGCCTGATAGCCTAGACTAGAGAGACTCATCGTTGTAGGCACGTGGAATAAAAAAGGAGTCGCGAAGTAACACCAACCCGTTGGACCGACGCCGTGAAGTAAATTGCAAGGGAAACTTGCAGACGTCTACGCGGATAGCCGAGAACCGAGCGGCCTGTAGAGCAATAGTGCGCTAAAGGTAGAAACGCACAGAGCGGGCGCGGCGCGGCGGGGCGCGGAGGCGGTTTTGCATTTTTTATCTTTCTGAAACTATCGCCTGTCATTAGTGTCATTACTGCTTCATATGTCATACACGCCTCCGCTCTACCGTGCTGTGCTACCGAATACTGAGCGGATTTTTTGGTAGGACGTCCACCGGAGCGTTGGCATCACCAAAAAAGCTCCTCCGCCACGCACCGAGGCTGTGCCGCGCTCTGTGCGTTTCAAGCTTTAGTGACTGCCTCATGTAGTTACGACCCTCAGTCATGAGGATGCGACGAAGAAGAGAAAATGCAGAGTCTAAAAGTAGTATATTAGGTAACATAGCTTTGTAGTAAAATTCAGAAGCCTGTTATGGGCCTGGTTACCAATCCTCCATCCATCATCATTCCATTCCACTAATGAGAGAAAGGATGCAAAATACTTTACATAATACCTTGTTATGAGAAATACGATCAAAGATGAAATAAAATGGATGTCTCTTAAACTGGAATGTAAATGAATGGGCAAACTAATCGCCGGAAGAGGCGCGTACTACTGTCAATGTATTAATCAATTAATTAAGACGGCCGATACCATCGGTTTGCGATACGAGTGACTTTCCAGCGAGTTGTGAACACAAAAGATGAAATCAAATTCGAGAACTCTTGACTACTGGAGACTAAAACTTGCAACTGAAACTTGCGAGATTAAATTGTTAAATCGCTTTGAAAGTAGCATACTTTGGCTCGTGGCAGATAACAGTAGTAAGCATTTTTTAGAAATATGAAATGATTATATATGAGCACATTTTATGACTTGTCTGTTGTAGCAGGTTTGAACCAAGCAAACGAGGATGCATACATAGACGCTTTGGCAAGTTTTCTTCTCGAAAAGTGTTAAATTCTTACAGCCCTATTCATAAAAAAACCTTAACAGAGGCTTGATCGGCCTGTTAGTTAGCAGACTGATTAAGCCTGTTTGACGGTTGTTAAGAAGTATGATTTATAAGCGCTTGCTAGCCGTCTGTTAGATAATCGGTTGCTGATAGGTGGATTAGACACGTTATGTTGGCCATCCTGACAAATCATAGACAAAAACATGGCCACATCGTGAATTAAAAAAAAAGATTGACTGCAGTGACAGCTAATTAGCGGGAAGCTAGGTAACCTCGAAATAGTCGAAATTTTCCTGCTCGTTAAGTTTTCAACTATTGAATTTTAAAATTAATTCCACCAAAAAAAGGAGTGATAATTGGATATCGGAGGATAAAGTAAGAAAAACAATTCATTTACTTTTGTTTGGTGTGATATGTGAAGTGGATCTTTGCTAACCTACCTTTAGTGTTCCTATTGAATCTAAACACTGGACGTCCTTTTCAGATGTTGCTTCAAGAGCTAGTAAGTGAGAGTAAACATAATAGAAGATAAAAATACGGACACAAACACGTACAGCCGCAACGTCGCTGCGTGAGCGGACCTTCTTAAAAGGCAATCAAATTGTTGGAAGTATTATATGGTACAGCTTTTTCCTAATGAGTGTTTATTATAGTTATGAAAGTATTGTTCTTGCAAATGAAACAATACGTATAACAAATTATTTTGCTTTTCGCTTTTAGTTCAATATTATGTGAAACGGCGCGGAACGAAAATAAAATCCGCCGAGAAACGCAAAGTTAGCACGGAAAAAACGTCAGGTTTTGGGAGCCTCTGCGAGAGGGCCCCACAGATTCCAACCCCTTGAGAGCCTGGTTGCCGCAGAATTCCAGACAGCAACAAGTTTGATTCGGACTCAATAAATCTGGTTGGTATGGTTATACACTTGTACCAATTTTTTACATTTACTTATGTTTCAATGATGTAAATGTCCACAAGTTTCAGTTTGAAATACATGGATATAAATATCATGATATACTTCGCTTCAGGGTCGGGGTCAAATTATAATTTATGGTTTGATTGTGTGATGTGTTTGATTGACATAAACGCAAAGTTAGCACGGAAAAAACGTCAGGTTTTGGGAGCCTCTGCGAGAGGGCCCCACAGATTCCAACCCCTTGAGAGCCTGGTTGCCGCAGAATTCCAGACAGCAACAAGTTTGATTCGGACTCAATAAATCTGGTTGGTATGGTTATACACTTGTACCAATTTTTTACATTTACTTATGTTTCAATGATGTAAATGTCCACAAGTTTCAGTTTGAAATACATGGATATAAATATCATGATATACTTCGCTTCAGGGTCGGGGTCAAATTATAATTTATGGTTTGATTGTGTGATGTGTTTGATTGACATAAAAAGTAGTATCTGAACCTAGTGAACCCGTTGAAGTAAGTTCAAATTGACACCCATGAGCCCTATAGTATGAAGCTCTGTTGCATAAGTATATGATAAATTATTATTAACTAACAACAATCATTTAATATCATGTAAATAAAAATAATCAATAAATCAATATGGTTAGATAATGTGCATGTAATCAAGCCTGAGGTAGGTTGGATGTAAGAGGTAACTTGTATTTGAAAGAGGTTTAGATAAGGTTACTTATCTACAGAGGATGGATGGAAAATATTGAACAAAAAGTAGCAAGTTAGCAGGATCAAATTAAATGTACCCAACCCAAAATGTATGGTTACCATAATAGACATGACATTTAGTTAGTAACTATAACTAATACAGATGACTAATGTGAATGTAACTTAAAAATAAAAGCATGTCACCTCATAAAATATTTTATTTAAACATATTTTATTTTTTCAGATACTGCTTGTACGAACTTCAGCTACTGCCCCTGCAACTGGTGAGGAGTACTGTTCGTCACTATTGAAGCACAGGAAGCTCTACCAGTTGTGCAAGAAGCCACACCACCTCCCATGAAGAGAGAAAAAAGACAATGAAGAGAGGAGAAAGAATCCTGAAATTAAAAGAACAATTACTTTTAGCTTTTAATCAAAATGGAATATTTTAAAAGTAAAAGGAAAGGTAGTTCAATGTGGTTAAAAGTAATTGTTCTGACCCCAGATTATTTTTCTTATTTTTCTTTTTGGATTTTGTATCTGTCTTCATTTTCTTTTTGGATTTTGTAAACTTTACAAAATAAATGTATTTATATGTCATTAAGTTTTTTTAAATTAAATGTATGTTATTTTTTCTTATAACTTGAGCAACTCCTTGGTAATTAACATTATTAAATCATCAACTTAATGAGGTACTCGTACTTTGTATAAGTACATCATTAAACATATATAAGAAATACTCATTCGAGTAGTTCACTAGTACATGCCATGAAAAGGGGGTTTACACAAGTTATTTATCAATTTTCTTATTAATGAAATAAAGGTCTTCGGGCGACTTGAGGATTTCTGACGGTAAAGTTGTTCACGCATTTGACAATCCTAATCTCAATAAGGTCTAATTTTCCCCTTGGGTTAGAAGGTCAGACGGCAGTCACTTCCGTAAAAACTAGTGCCTACGTCAATTCTTGGGATTAAGTAACCCTGGGCATCTTTCCGGGTGCAACTGTACTGGGTTATCGCTAGGATTCATGATGATTAATGAAATGTAAACACGTACCTTTTTATCCCTTCTTCACATTGCAACAAGAACGAAAACGGTACGTGTTTCTTTTTTCTTGGCTGTACAGTACAGCCACCAGCATAATTTTGTATACATTATTTCTTGTGTTTTATATACTTTGGTAACAAGCTTCTTACTAAATTATATTATATCTATAAAGTAGTTAGGGTCGATAGGCCGGTTAGCGACCAGCTAATTTGGTGTGCCGGTTTGCGATCACTTGGATAAGTTGATGAACTGATAGGATATTGATTCGTTTTATAAATAGATTCCCATTCAATAACTTAAAATTTTTTATAGAACTCACTGTTTCTGTATGTAGGGTGTGTAAAAATATTCATATCTTTAATAGATAAAAATCTCGTCCTTCAGGTGGTCGCACACTGACGATGGTCGCGTAACCGGCCTAGCGACCCTTGAGGTGTGCAATAAAGAGTATTTGTATGGTACCTATTTATGCCGCTGTATCTACTTACTGTTACATACATGATTGCAATTGACGGCCCTTATTAAGGGTTTCCACCATACCCGACGCGCCATAGTTTTCTTTTGACTCAAGTAATTAAGGCAAGCTCTTGTTGAAACCACCAAGTTCGTGGAAATCGTAATTATTGATAACCTTGTTTATTGGAAGTGGCGATGAATAAAAGCACGAAGATGTGCATTGTTTGCCGTCCTGTTGACTGCTCCTGTCGGAAACGCCCGCAGCGCGTAACAGGTCTCTTCCCTCTCGGCTGCATTAGAAGGGATTTTTATATAATGGGCAGAGTCACGCATCAAAGTGATTCGCCATCAGTGCTCGCACCGAGAGTCCGAGAAGCTCTCAATTCGTCAATAATTTGGGCCGTCCCCTTGTCAAACCAGTACCGGAGCCGAAATTCTACATCGGGCAGATCCCCTATATAGGTACTCTCTATAGGATCTGCCAATTTGTAATACACATTGCGACGCCGCGGTTGTGGTAGTCCATTAACAGCTTCCACATTCCGTATAACCCGGATAACTTACATTGTCACGAAAGTAAAGATAATGATAGACGATCACTTAAGAGTCCGCAGTAAGCTCGGTTCTCCATACAAACGTAGTTTCGCTCTCATTTTCAAACGCCATGCTAGAATAACATGAAACTTTGTATACACAATGGGATCCGGCATAATATAGGTTATAACGGAGAAAAGTTACAGCGATTATTAAGGTTTTCATACAAGACGTAAAAAACTCAAAAACTCGCTGTATTTTTTACCAATACATTTTCTAACAACAGAAACTAATTTCCGACCTAGATATGGCGGCTCCTATACAAAGTTTCATGTTATTTCAGCAAGGCGTTTTTAAATGAGATCTAAACTACGTCTGTATGGAGAATCGAGTTCAGCCGAGCGTACTGGGGACTCTTTATAGGTATTTCAATCATAAGATCTACTTTTTATAAAGCGAGAGTATTTTTCCCATAAAGCCGTAACTATGTTAATCATCCTAATTTTATTTAATATACGACTATACGTATCTTCTTAAGTACCCAATTAACAGAATTTATAAAACAACATCCGTACAGAATCCCTTCGACCTTCGTAGAAATTTTCTCATGGGTATGGTTTTTCTCTTGTCGCAATCAGCTGTTCAAATTTGTGGCGGCCATTTTGTGACTTAACAGAGAGATAAAGAAGGGTCTACGGGCCTCTAACTTTCGAACCATTTAGCAGAGCCTTGTTGGACCGATTAGCGTTGACAGAGGATTATGAATCATGTTTTTTAGCATCGGGCCTTCAAGGAGCCTTCAAGGAGCCTCTAACTTTTTATGAATAAGGCTGTTAGTCTATATATCCACCTTACACGAGGCTATAGCTTAAGTTATTAATTATGAATACACTAGCACACCGTATATATTCTATTTCGATTTCATAGTAGGAGTGTGGACAGAATTAAGCAATTCGCGTTTTGGATGATAACATGTTTTATTTTTGCCTAATCCGGTATCAACAGGAAATAGTGACATGAGATTACCGTGTTCGATTTATGTAATCCGTTCTATTGCACGAATTTGACAGGAAATAAATAAATTCAAAATGCAGGTTTCTTTGCAGTTTTTGGTACCCAGACCAGACAACTTATTTTTAGGTAAACACAGTTGATGCATTAGGCCCAAGTACTTAATGATAATTATTAATTAGTGTGTTATATCGAAATCGCTTGTTAAAAATTACTAGACGAGGTGCAGGAAAGATACATGATTACATACAATATAAAAGAACTAAGAAGCATCGTTTAAAGTGTTACATCTTTTTCTCTAAAACATAACCTCAATACCCTCGAACAGTCGAGGGCATAAATATGCATACATTTTTGGACCTTAATTCAATGATATAAGGTGAAAAATGTATACATATTGGTGCCCTCAGCAGTACTAATACTTATAATCAATAATCGATATTGACCGATAAATAGCTTTTTAATCTGATAAGAAAGCAACCCCGACAAACTCACTAAGAAAATAACTGGCTCCTGAATCAATTAGTCTCTTTGCGAGTTAAGTCTGTCCCAAAATTAGCACTCAGCTTCGGTTGTCAGCAGCCTGATTGCGTAACTTATTGTCCTAACGTTAGGCATATTTTAATGTCATTTTTTGACCCGACGGCAGCTTGTCAAAAATTCGCACCGCGTAACTCCGTCCGTACGGTTTGAGATGAGTACCGTTCACTAGGTGAATGAGACTCGCCGTTTCGTTATTGCAAAGGTGATAAAATGAACGAATGATTTATTCTTACAATGTGTTGCACAAATTTGCTATAGTAATTCATCAAATCAAAGCATTTTGTTTTCATTTCTGGGAAAAATGATGTTGATAAATAAACACACGCTAGTATGTTTAAAGAAATAAATTAACCATGCAACCAAAAATCACAAAACGCACTTTTAAAAGCAGCATATGAATCAAAGACAATTGTAAATTTTGGTGAAAGTAATTTATATAGTACTTATAATTTTAAATTATTTTCATTTAGTGATAATAGTATATAAATAATATAAAAATAAATTTACCAGCTATATTGCATCAATAATAATATATCATTTAATGATTAAATGCCATCTAGTATGGAATATCAGAACTTTATGAAAATTAATGCGCTTGAATCTCATAATATCGACATCTAGTATGCAGTAGGAAAACTTTTTGCCGAAAAATAATGTTGGCTCTACACTGAAGGCTAAACCCTCGCACAATTACAATTTGAGAACTGTTATTTTAAAATACAGCTTATAATTGCATATTGTAAATTTATGCTGAAATTGTACATTCATCAATATATTATGATTGAACTGTTCTTATATCAGCGTATAACCTGGCAAGTCTTTCATGTCAGCCCAAAAAGGGGAGAAATTAATTAATTGTAGGTATGGTAATCCTTGTTTTACCGTTCTTGTTTCCGTTTATTCCAGAAGTCTCGTGGAAGAAGTACCGTGGTGGAACTAGTGAGACTTATTGCAAACAGTTCCGTTCCGAATGTTTGGTTCTGACGCTGTATGGTCGCAGTTCTACTAACATTCCTCCTAGATTCTACTACTTTGTATCGTTGACGGAACTATTGGGAAAATAAGTCTCACCACGGAACTTCTTCGACGGGAGTTAGTATAGCTCACCACTCTGCACTACAAACTGAGAAAATCTTTGATGACGGCAAAGCCAAAATAAATGGATTAGATATAAGTTTAGCAGTCTGGCAAAAGTCTTGAAATTAAAAAGTGGCAACACTGTAGTGTCTTCCCTTTCAGATCAATCTAAGAAAAAAGGGACGATACTACAGTGTTGCCACTTTTTAATATCAAAACTTTTTTGCCAAACTATAAAGGGTGTGGCCTTTAATAGGAGCAAAAAATGTAGAGCATCTGCAGTAACCTCTTGTGCAAAAAAAATATATCTGTTTCACTTGGTAGAAACGTCGCGCTAAAGTTATGACCTCCAAGTAATGGATCTTGGCACCATGAGATTATAGCGCGGCAGTCACTGCTGATATTGAGGTAGCATCTAGTTACAACTAAACCAAAAATGCAACAACGAGTATTTTGTTGCATTTTTGGTTTAAAACTATATTTTTGGCATTTTTTTCAGAATCAGAATCAAAGTACATATAGGATACATTTGCGAAGAAAAAACTTTATTTTTTCAATTAAAACCATTTGGAAATAATTGCAGTAGGTATCTCCACCGCACTCCAGGGACGCTGCTGCCCATCCCCCGGTGGTCTTGGTCGTAGTTTTAGGACATACCCGGATCCTACTGCGATCGCCAACCCGCATGCCAAGCGTGGCGATTATGCCATTTACCCCCCATGGAATTGGGGGAAGCCTATGTCCAGCAGTGGACGTCCTTCGGCTGATATGGTGGTGGGTGATGATGGTGGAAATAATTGCTGGGGAGCTCAATAGTGTACCGTTTAATTTTTTGTTCCTATTACAGGCCACACCTTGTATATGGACACTGTGAAGTGGATAGTTGTCCGATCTATTATTCTTACAGCGGCTTATAGGAATTACCACTATTATCTCGGCTTGGAAGAGAAAATAATATAAAAAGGTCCTAAACTTTCCCCAAAAAAATAAAACAAGCATCTTATTTTTTTAAAAATTTAATCAAAAAATATCCACACGGTTTTGAATGTTCTCTATAGTTCAGTCAGATCAGATATTATTATACGTACAACTGTATCTATATTATTGGCAAGGATCTGACAAACTTCCGAAGAATCGAAGTTCAAATTGTGTGTAACCGTGCCCAGTTATTGTTTGCTGTGGCTCTTCTTCATTGGTCTGTATAATCATTTTCGGCGCAATCATGGTTTGCGTTCATACATTTTCATCATCTGAAAATGGATGTAGAAGTGATAGCAGCTGCTGCTTTGTACTCGTAGCGCAGTAGATATGAACTATTTTGGTGCTGCTCACCGCGGCGTTGGGCGTAAATGGATTTCGAATATTTGCTATGCATATTGCAATGTATCCATATAAAACGGAGCCGCTCAAACGCATGCAGTTGTAGCAAAGTTAGTCTAAATACAGATATGTTGCGTGCCATGCGTAAGCTCGGAGTAGAAAAACATGTTACCTTAAAATAAATCCCATCAAAAACATAATTGTGAAAATGGCAGCCAAGTTCAATATGCGATGCGTGGTTGTCGTCTTCACTGGTAAAAACATTGATATCTAAATGAATGATAGAATAAATGAATGAGGCATTTATTTGAAACACAGACACAACAACATTAACATATACTACAAAATATGGCAACAAAGGTTACAATGCTGCAAGTGTTTCAGAATAGGATAACACGCAGCACAAAGTGTTACGACACTGATTTTTAACGTACACGAAAATACAAACACAAAACAATACAAAACATAAATGGGTGCCAAGTTCCGTAGATCATCTGAAAAGGTGCCAAGTCTGGCACTAAATTGTTTACCATAGAGCTAATTTACTGCGGCGTAATGCATTTTGAGCTTTATCTTGCCAGTTTTCTTAAATATCCAACAGCGTTCATGGTATTATAATATACAGCATAGAAAACTGCCGCCGCTTCAGCGCGTGTAGTAGTCGCAAACGCGTAGTTAGCGCTCTACAGATATGTTGCGTGCCACGCGTATGCTCGGAGTAGAACCACAAGCTACCTTAAAATAAATAAAAAGATAAAGCGTTTATTTCAGACCTATTCGATCCATAGTGGGTTAGTTAACAATATTATCTTATTTACTATGTTAATTTATATTTAAGTTTTAATTATAATGGACAGCAACATAAGTCTATCGACACTAACAATTATACCTATTGCTCTCCCTATTGTAACCTCTATCCAGTATTTAGCGAATGGACAGTCAAGTCGCTCTGCCAACTCCCTTATGAGGCTTTTGCTGCTACATCGTACTCTTCTTAATAATGAGGCTATTCTCTTTCTCCCTATCGCTTGCTATCGCGTAGAAGTCGTTTGTTTGCGCCTCCGAGACCATATCCGACGTGCTACAGTGCTTCGGCAACCTCAAAAGCATCCTCATAGTGTTATTATACTGGACACGAGATTGTATGATAAGCCTTGTGTGTAAAACTACGTTTATCCCACTAGTTCCATTAAGTTGTCCCATAATGGGACAACTGAGACGATTACATCCCAGCAGTCCCACGGGACAAGTGGAACTAATATTTTTATCATATTGTTGTCCCATCAGATAGGTAGGTTAGGTCCGTTAGGTATCATCAGATGCCCGAAGGGCAAACTGCGCAGAAATAGGAGCTCCGCGGGGCTGCGTCAATTTTAAGGCAGAGTGAAGTTAGTCATTTCAATACTTCGACTCAATTCTATTTCGACATTTTTATTCCTCCGAGCGCTCGTGGCCCAGCGGCGCCCGCGAACCGCGTGCGGTATGCGAGGTTAAGCAATGTGGGCGCAGGTCAGTTCTTGGATGAGTGACCGCTTTGAGAGGTTTTTGTATGAAAATTCTCGATTTGCTGATAAAAAAACACAAAAATCACAATATGTTAACCTTTAAGATAAGAGGAGATCCCTCAATTCCTCACGGATCCCATCATCAGAACTTTTTTTACAAAAACTGGATCAACTTGGATATATATACTTACAATCAAAAAAAAAATTTTTTAAATCGTTTAAGAAATGATGGATTTATGGAGTAACAAACATTAAAAAAAAACATACAACCGAATTGATAACCTCCTCTTCTGAAATCTTGAAGTCGGTTAAAATCAAATCAAAACATTCATAATTGATTTTTTTCATGATAAAAGTACACCTTCACTCCGACCTTTTTAGTGCTTTGGCGTGGTGGGCACGACAACATACGACCACTTTACCCTACCCTAATTCAGCTAGTGCTGGATTTCAGTAGTCGGTGAGTCGTGTTTATTGTAATAGACAATAGTACATTACTATAAGGGCCGGGAAACGAAGAATTGCAGGCCAAGTAGATATAGACGGCCGAGCGTAGCGAGGATAGGGATACGCGGCCTGCAGCCCAACGTTTCTCGCCGAGATTTGTATAGTGCTTTTCTCAAACATATGCATGAAATAAAAAAATACACCACTCAAAAACCAAGTATAACAAATGCCATTTTTGACATTAAAATAAAAAAAGATAATTCCTGTACTAGGCCTTCAATTTTGTATGAAATTCCTTTACAGTTCTCCCGAGTTGTTTCGCCTGCAACATGATACATTAATTTTCATTGCATGTTTGAGAAAAATAATAAATAATATTGGTTAACGTACGCAATTTTATTTTAAACATTATTTTTTAAATACAGTTCGTGTCATCCAGCGGCTTCCCGCGAGTGATCCTATAAGCATGCCGAAGTGCCGTTTTTTTCCTTTTGAGGTACGGAGCCCTAGAAACAACGAGTTGACGAAAATTATCAAATCAAACTAAAAAAGTTCGAAAGTTCTGTTTCCAATTTCCTTGTCTATTCTTCATTTATTCAGATCAGCGCTGGTAATCGCGCCAGCACAACGCTGAGATGGAACCATTTCGTGCAATACCATTATTACTATTTTTACTGTTTCTCTTTTGCTGTGTTGTATTGTCACGAATAGGAAATATACCTATATGTTTTCTATTCTATTTATGCTCTCATTGTGAATATTTTTTTAAACAATCGTAATTCTGCCCAATTATTTTCACTACATCGCGTCATTCACTCAGCACGTATTATACTTCTTATAATTATATTTCTTGGAGAGGTAGAACACAGCAAATTGTAGTCTTACTCATATTTGGAGCAACGCAACTGAGGATAGCAGACCTTATTCAACTCTGTAAGTACGTGGTGTTATATTCCTGAAGATACCCTCAAAGCATAAAGACACCAGAGCTCCCGAGTATGCGCGCTGCGATGAGTTGAGAGACACCTACGGGTACCATTGGCAAAGTTAACGTGGTTAGTAATAAAACTAATAACTATTATTAGTCCAGTCAGCGTTATTAATATAACGCTCCACCCTCCTGCTAAATGGCGAAGATAACCGCGTGTTAGTGACAAGAGGATTCTCAAATCCACCATTTCGCGCCATTGAGAGGAATCTAATGACGTATCATTCATCAAAATCGGTTAAGCTGTTAAGTAGTTACGAGTGGACATAGGAACAGACATACATACATACAGACCAAACACATAACCCTACTCCTTTTGGGCTTTGCCGTAGTCGGGTAAAAAGTGGTCGTGGGTTCCAATCCCGACTCGTACTAGCGGGATATCATTTGATACCGTTAGCTTTTTAGTGAAGGAAAACATCTTGGGGAAAACTACATACATCTGCCAATAAATTCCAAGGAGTATGTGAAGTCTCCAACCCGCAATGGGCCAGCGTGGGGATTATTGCTCTATCCCTCTCATTAGTTAGAAAGCCTGTGCCCAGCAGTGGGACGTATTGTCCGTCCGCCTGCCAGCTACGGTGTCTGCTTACCATCAGGTAGGCTGTAAATGTTCCGTAGTTGCTCAATGAACTTACTCTAAAAAAATCCATAAGCAAGAGAGAATACTTTCGCAGCATTTCATACGTCTTTTACTACGAAGGGAAGACTTTTTACGATAACTCAAAAACAGCTTCACTGATCATGGCCGCTACAGTTTTCGTTGAAATTCTTTATTAAGTTTTACTTTCGTGATTTTTTTTAATATTTTTTAGACCCATAGTTCAAAAGTTAGAGGGACACATTTTTTTTTGTATTTTTGAGTGAAGATTTCCGAAAATATTAAATTTATCAAAATTGTTTGATAAAGACTTCTATTCATTTTGAAAACCTTACCAACAGCACTCCACACAATACAAGGGTTACAGCAAAAATTATTGATTTATATATCCATACCAAATTGCAGCGTTCTAGCACTAACAGTCCCAGAGCAAAGCCTGGGACAGACAGAGGGACAGACAGACAGACAGACATGGCGAAACTATAAGGGTTCCTAGTCCTAGTTGACTACGGAACCCTAAAAACGGAATGTTTAAGTTATCGTTTCAGGCGAAAAAAAGAAACTACTTAAATAAAAATCTTAAGCAATTCAATAAATATAAGGGTACTTAACTAAGTGCGCCATTTTCAATTGAAACTCCGTCAAAAGATAGTGTACTCGTAGAACGTGCCTCCGTCAATAAATATTGTAGTAGCACGTGATTAGCACTTAAACAATGTAGCCAAAGCTGTGGGGCAGAAAATAATTTTATGTAGAAATCCTTATAGCTCACCACTATAGTGGCATGATTATGATTGCGCCCCGTACACGGTAGCTCTGCGACCTGCGTTGGTGTAAAATATCATCAGACATGGAAGGTTTGATATTGGAAGATTAGCTAAGGCCGTCGGGATGACTGTAGACTACCAAAACCCGCTCATCAGTCAGCAAACGGATTCGAGGTGAGCACTATCTTCTTTCGTTACAAGGGTGTGTTTTACCGCGTGCGTCACCTAACTGCCTGCAAAATGGTACCAACGCATAAGTGGGAGGGCCTAATTGGGCTCAAAATGGCGTTGTGGTATTGAAATGAGCTTCAAGCTTTCAAAGATGCTCATCTCATCAAGTTTGATTTGCGACGTTAGGTATATACGAAATCGCCCTAAGCCTTCATACAACTGATACATTTAACAGTTGAGTATTCCGAGTAAGTTCAGCTGCGCACGTCTGCAACTAACTAGGATGGCCGTCGCCGATCACGGCGTGAAAGATCAGAAGCACAACATGAAAGCCAATATGAGTACAACTTGAAATTATAAAAACATTACACACCTTGTTTGCATATTTGTGTATATAAACCCTTTATAACATACCAAAATACCTTCCTTGTTAATGTTTTACTCGTCTCATATTCTTGCGATTATAATTTCCCAATAACAATTACTTTTAATTCTTTGACAACACGACATTAATTTCAAAATGACACCTACATGTGGCCTACATTTTGATTGTTATGACGTGTCAGAATTTTATGTTTCAAGGAGGTTTTAAGTCATCAGCCTCTTTGTGCTGGAGGAAGACTGCCGGATTTTAGCTGACTGTTGTTAATAAATTGGAATCAAGAGTGATAATGTACACAGTTGTTTACAGCAATAGACATCTAGTGTCAAGTAGAATAAGTTATTACAATTAACGTATTATTACAAGTACATTACAAGTACCTTGTCACTTTCACTACATTGATGCATCCCAACTGTCGCAGTATTGTTACGTTAGTGCGATAAAGTACTAAAATGATCATCTACGTTTGCTGTTGACTTTAGTCCTTTTATTTTATATCGGCACCTTTGGCAGGAGACAAAGAAATATGGTAAATAAGTAAAATCAAAATGTACTTACTTTACATGTAGGTAAAGAGAATTATTTCTCTTGTTAGAAACCCCTTATTGGATTCGCATCAACCCAGTGGGATAATTTACTTTAAAACGTTCAATAATAATATTTTCGTATCACAACACGCTAAACCACCACCACCACCACCACCATATCAGCCAAAGAAAGTCCACTGCTGGACATAGGCCGCCCCCATATTCACGGGGGGTATATGCCATAATCGCCACGCTTGGCATGCGGGTTGGCGATCGCAGTATCTCCACCGCACTCCAGGGATGCTGCTGCCCATCCCCCGGTGGTCTTGGTCGTAGTTTTAGGACATACCCGGGTCCATACGCTAAACCACACATGAGAAAATCGGTACATATGTGTACCCTTGAAAACATAAGACCAGAATGCTGTCCTTATTCCCTCAGCTGCCATTTGTTGTATTTAGACCAACCTGGGTCGACACATTCTATATAATGTACCTATGAAAAGTTAATTATGGTTTTCATCATAAATGGATTACATTACTACACCCCACCAATATAATTCTAGGTATAAAATCTTGATTCATGTATGATTCATTAAACTCAACTATATGATCGTTATTGACGAGCAGCATGGTTGCACCTTTTTGTTCTTACTAAGATTTTACAAAGCTTAAACGTAGGTATAATATAGTAAAGTTATGCTTGTAGCGTAGAGTCGACTTTGGGCGCGATATATATGCGCA
The DNA here is from genome assembly GCA_905163555.1 of Notocelia uddmanniana. Classification (NCBI taxonomy): domain Eukaryota; kingdom Metazoa; phylum Arthropoda; class Insecta; order Lepidoptera; family Tortricidae; genus Notocelia; species Notocelia uddmanniana. The sequence goes on along the minus strand of LR991060.1, from coordinate 6,331,600 downwards.
TTGACAGTCTTCGTATCTATATCTTTATGGTTCATAGATCTGTCCGTACTTTGCTACTGTTTTATTATATTCAAAGACATAAAATAAAAGTATACTATAATTGATAATTTGATTTTTTGTAATTGTACGTCTTAAACCGGTCGATACTGCATAAAATCTTGACAAGAGCCTCATCACGCACAGAGCGGGCACGGCGCGGTGCGGGGCGGAGGCAGTTTTACATGGTCGTTTCGAAACTGTCGGCTGTTGGTAGACTTGGTAGTGTCAATTACTGCTTCATTTATCACACACGCTGCCTCCGCGCGGTTTTTGTAGTGCGACATACCCCGGAATGCGTTCGCTTTACCGCAAAACCGCCTCCGCCCCGCAACGACGCTGCGCCGCGCTCTGTGCGTTTCAAGCTTTAATGATTGTTGTAGATAATGTAGATCAACAAGGCGACCATTGCCCGTAGTGTGTGATCTCGGCGCCGTACAAAGATGACTCCTTTCTTGCCAGAAAGTCCATGCGGCACCACCCACGTCTCCGCAATCTCCTTTGTATCACCTAAAACATTTTACATTAGTATATAACTGTTGTATGCAGTTTTATGTATTTACTAGCTGTCTGCGCGACTCTGCCCAAGTATTATTACTTAGTAATAAAGGTAAAACCGCGAGATAAAATATAGCTCATGTCCATTATCCATACCACAGGTTTCTTTTAGGAGACTTGTAAAAAGAAAGGATTCAGACCCACCCGTAAGTAGAATCAATAAATTCACGGTTACTGAAAATGAATGTAGACACTAGTGTCAATCATTCAGAATGATATGCTGTGATTATGATATTTATTCATCACGTCATTTCATCAATTCTTAGTACCTACCATAAATCGACAAGCATGTAGGAACAACGCCCTTGGCATCAACGTGTGGGGCGCGTGTATGAAAAAATACATGCTTATAGGAGAACACTTCTATATTTCATCATATATTGTTTAATAATATGGCACTTATACCACAGAAGAGATCTCTTTTGCTGGGTACATGTTTTTTACATTCCTTCATTTCATTTTGCTACTCAATCTCATCATCTTAATAGAGCATGGCATCATCATCACAGAGATGGATATTCCGGTTTACATCCTGAAACGAAGCACACAATAGTAAAAATTAAATGAATATTATGATTATGACATAACATAACATTTATTGTTACCTACTTACTTTTCGATTTTTTACAAAGTGATATTGATATTTTGTACTCTATCGTGTGTTATAGCGATTTGACAATGATATAGTTGGAAAATTTTCCCATTTTAATGAATAAACAACAACTATAATCTTTGTTCAATTCATGTTTTGACATGACAGACATTATGACTTTGTCACACAGTAATTGACATTTTGTACCGTCCAATCTAACCGTCAAAAAGTTACGCGTTTCCAATAATTTCATCATTTTCTGATTTTAGTATGGGATTTCCATTCAGTCGTTCATTCAGTTCGGCTCAAATATTACCTAACGTTAGGTAGAAAAAATATGACATAAGCTAATAGATTTTTACTTCAAAAGTGACATTAAAATATGCCTAACGTTAGAACAATAAGTTACGCAATCAGGCTGCAGGTGTAGGTATTTCAGCAAAAAAAGGTGACATTAAAGCCTTTGAGCGAACAAAAGGAGTGAAAGCGTATTAGGAACCCGACCAAAGTAGCGTTAGCAGACAAATTAACGGCCGTGTAATAAAATTAGCAGAATCCAATGTATGATTTACGATTTGGTTTATGCTTGGTGAAATTCTAGTTAAGATAATAGTTAAGCTTTCTAGGTTCTGATTATTCTATGAAAAGTTGTAAAATATTACATAAAGATGCCGATCAAATTCGATTTATGGAAAGTAAATCTTTTGAAGGGAAAATCGTAAACAAGAGTACAGTTAAACGTTTGTAAACCGGGCATGAAATACAATCGAACATAAAAGTTATTCGCATTTTAATCATTTTTGCAGCAACGGTTAATTCATCAACATAAACCCATGAGTTTAAAAAACGAGGTAGAGGTACTATGTGTGATGTTTTGCTATTCCTGCATTTAACAATATTTTTCACTTCTCATGCTCGGAAAGTGTGTTATATTTTAGGCTTATCAAGGGGGCTAAAATGTTATATTTTAAGCTTACCTAGGGAAAATCGTCATCATCATCATGGCGTTCTCCCAGTGCAAGGATGTCCGGGGTCCACTACCTAATCCCAAGAATTAGCGTAGGCTAGTGCTATCTGACCTTTCAACTGAAGGAGGAAACTAGACCTTATGGGCAATTTGACAAGTAGAACTTCTCAAGCGGCCCGAAGGCCTCTTACTTGGGCTTCTTGCATTGCTGTTATTGACAGCAGGTGGGATCAACGGCCTAGCGTGCAATGAAATTGTTTTGTGAAAAATAATTAATCATTTTTGCAACGCTTCGAAGCGCTGAATTCGTGGTATCTAGGTATATTTTATGTGTCAGAGAAGTTTATAAAAAAAAAACGCCGCAATGTTATACATCATAATATATTCGCAGTCGAATTTATTATTTTGGGTGGATAACATCTCGTGGTAATATGGCCTACTTTAGACATTTTTTTTATACCACGTCGGTGGCAAACAAGCGTACGGCCCACCTGATGCCTATGGACCGCAGCCTATGGACGCCTGCAACTCCTAGGGGTGTCACATGCGCGTTGCCGACCCTTTAAGAATTTATACACTCCTTTCTTGAACATTAGTTATACCATCTATTATTCTTTACCAATGACAAATTGTATGACATAATGGGACTAAACGTGGCAAGAAAAAGGAATTTGTAGATCTATACTTGCAAATAAAAGTTTAGCTTTAATTATAATGCACTTTCTACAGTTGACACTTAAAAGACCGTTCAGATTTTCCACTTTGACGACAATCAAAATTGTTCAGTAATCCTTTTTGGTAACACGCCTTCAAAAATATTATTCTTGTAATTAAAACGTTATTTAAGTAGTTCATGTTAAGGTTGAAAATGAATTGATTAAAATAACCGTATGGACTGAAAATAATATGCCTGTACTATTTATTATGCGGACTCTACCTAGCGACGAAAGTTCATTCGAGATTGACCTCGGCCCAAATTTTCTCGTCAGACTACTCTAAACAACCAATCATAAACCAATCATTATCTCGTCTCAAAACATATCACTGTGGCGTCTGATAATAGTAATAAACATATCACAACTTTTAACACTTCATGACTTTTCAAGGGCTATAACTGAATATTTTTTAATCACAGTTTTTTTTTATTAAAAATGGGATTGCTCTTGGCCAGCATCTAGCCAGGGGGCAAAGATGAGGCCGACGATGAAGCGAGCTCACCCAGAAGATGCCTATTCACTCGTGCCTTAAAAAGGTAGTCTTGATTTATAATATAATATCAACCTTGAACTATGTTTGATGGTCCAATCTACAACGACAACATTTATAAAGATAGGAGGTAGAAGTCATAGTAAATAGATATTAGATATCATATTGTCAACAACATGAACGATAATAATTTTATTACTATCTGCCATTGATCTTTGTTATCTATGTTTTTCATAGTAGTATCTTAGTTGAGACTTATGTTTATCCCTTAATAAATCAACACATACACGTTTTTTTATTAATTTTACTTATCAGAGATCAAAGTAACACAAAAGCAAATTAAAATGATTGTAACTGAGTGTTACTCGAAAAACTTAACACTGATAACAATGGTTAAAAGAAAGAAGAGAGCTAATAATTACTACTAATAGACAATTAGCTAGTGCAAAAACGCGGGAGCAAAATCACAATACAAAATAATGCGAGTCAATAACAGCTTAATTACCTTTAACCCTATATCATATATTCGTTGTCACGAATAGAGAGTGTCGTATTACCAACTCGAATGAGAAACATAAATACCAGGGTGCATAAAACTATTACCACTAACCACTAGTGCTATAAGAGAATGCTGACAATACGATAGTTTCCTCATGTTAAACTTTGTTGCATGCCGTTATGTGGATAGTATACCATCCACATAACGGAATAAAATGTAAATCACAAAATAAATTCCGAATAATAATAAGACTTCAAAGTTTCTAAAATATCTGTATTTTTTATGTCGGGCGAGGTCAGTCCTTGGATGGGTGACCGCTTTGAGTGGTTACTAACTGAGCGCTCCCGTGCTCTGGAAGGCACGTTAAGCCTTTGATCCTGGTTGCTGTCTATGATAGCAGTCGTTAAGCCAAGTTAGAGGCCTCCGGGCGGCTTGAGAACTTCTAACAGTCAAGTTGCCCACTCACTTGACAAGCCTAATCCCAATAAGGTCTAGTTTCCCCCTCGGGTTGGAAGGTCAGATGGCAGTCGCTTCCGTTAAAACTAGTACCTAGTAAAACTGTACCTAGTTAAAAAAATATTACGTCTACATTATAATTGATTTCAGTGTGTTACGAAAGTCACCCATATAAAGTGTAAGTATGACTAATTTTCGTAACATACTGTAATCAATTAAAATGTAAACATAATTGAATAAATGATTTCTTCTGGAAACTTAGTTCCTTATTTTGTGAGAATTAAGCTTCGTAAAATTATGATAACAGTTTTTAAATCAAACAGTTATTATGCTTTTCGTATACCTCTTGTGTATGAAATTACTTATGCAAAAAGTTTTTATGACCATTGATAACCGCACCACTCCAAAACATGTCGCGTCGTCGGAGGAAAATCAACGAACACCCAATAACATCAAAAGATGTCAACAACAAAGATTCATATTACTTGCCAGAGTTAACCCAACGTTAACTCTGCGAACGCGAACGAATAGATTGAACAGTAAGAACAGTTTTGCATAGGTGTGCCGATCGTACACTCCAGCGCAGCTCATACAAATCACATAAATTAGTGTGCGCGTGTTCACGCCTCATTAAGTTGTTAATGTTTATGGCACATAATGCTTAAGGGTAGTTATCGACGATTGTGTTTGGCCACAGAATAATGAATGATAATTGTTTTCGAATGGTGTACTTTCTCAATAACATTGTTTACAAATTTTCAACTTGTGTTTTAATAAATTTTGATTTCTAAGTGTCGCGTTCGTATAATTTATTTCATTCTCTGCCAATCTATCGTGAACAAAAATTTTTAAAAAGTTACTAAATTACCATCGGATCACAAGAGCATAAAGAGCAACGGGCTAGGGCCGGCAACGCACAGGTTGCGTCGGCAAATGCATGTGATAACACTGGAGGTGCCGTACACTTGTTTGCAACCGACGTGGTATGTAAGTAAATGAATGTTATCATGAAGATGACTCAAAGATGATCGAATCTCAATACCTTGTTAGTTATGGCATCAAAACACACCTACATAACTGTAACCTTGTCCATTTACCAAAAAGTCCTGTATAATAAGCTGAGAAGACCACGAACCACAGAAACATCACTGGATAACCAACAGCTCGTTATAATAATCTTGGCAAATCGCGCTTTCGCTTCACTTGACGTATTTTGGCAACTTTTTAGAGATTGCGAGGTTGGCTCGACGGGTCGCATGATTACGATACGACGGTAATTTTGTATGGCCCGTACTGACTTTAGTGTTTCATGTCGTTATTGCTTAGGTTTTATGGTACTTTCCTCAGCGTGTGATAAAATTTATGAGTAAATGTTACTACCAAGACTGACTACGTTCTTCTGTCCAAAATTTATGATTTTTCGACAAAGTTGCTTTAATAAATAAAACGCAATCTAACAAAATGGTAAAAAAATGGTAGTACCTTGTTTCGCAGACAAAAGTTTTGTAGAATGCATGTTTCCCATCATTTTCATTTCATAGAAAGTTTTTTTTTCTTTCACAAAGGGTCGTAATTCTAACCTAACCTACTTATCTGGTCGACCTAAATGAGTTCTACACATTGACCTAAAAAGTTAACGGGTTCCGAAAAAAGCTTTCTATGAAATGAATAATTCTGTGAACATTCTATAAAACTTTTGTCTGTGAAACAAGATTACACAGTAAAAATATTAAGGAAATTGCAAATACCCACATATTCCGCTACAACTGTCATTCCGCTAGTTTACAGCACATCCTGATTCTATCCTGCTAAATTTATTAACCTATTTATAGCAGCTGGCATAGCAGTCTTCCTCCAATAAACCCCACGTTTTAGCTTCGACATCCGACATTCGACACGGGCATTCCGACACGAGATCTCATTGCAATAGCTATGGCAATAGCGATAGCGACTGCAATAACGGAGGTAGTGGCACATTACACGGATATCAGAGGGTATTCACAATACTTACCGACACCACTCAGCCTAAGCGAACTACACTCAAGAGCAAACAATAACGGGTACACTTTTTATGGAAACTCGATTCAAAATGTACCCGTTGCTTGAACCTTGAAATCACATTACGCATACCAGACAAAAAGAAATTTCGGCGCGTTTCGTTTAAGGATGGTTTAATTCCATTGTCTAACAAATTTGATATATGTCAGCGCAAAAACCCATGCTTGCTTTTTATCGCATAACACGTGCTCTTTCGAATTCGAATCGCCAGGATAATCAAGTTAGTGGATCAAACGTGTCGCTATTGTCGCCCTGCAACACTTTTTCGATTTTCTAACCAAGTGTTTCGTGCACCTATCTTTGTAATTTTCTGTTTGGCGCTATGGTTGACGGGTAAAAAGTGGTTTGCGGCTTGAAGTCAGCATTTCCTAAGCATAAGTGGAACTAGTCTGTCTCATCTTCATTCACAGCCTGTAATCGGTAATTGTTAAAATTAGGCTTCTCTAAGAGTACGCCATTTATCCCGGTCCTGTGGTGGCAGTGGCAGATTTGCAGTCTTTGCCGCCTTAGGCCCCAGTTCGTGTAGTAAGTATCAGCCGCCTCTTTCTCAGCACCGCTTGGCCGCCCTTAATGTTGCTGACCACCCGAGCCCGGGCCTACCGGGCCTTATGGCAAATCCGCCAGGTAGTCTTATTAACCGAGCGAGCGAAGCGTCTCCCTTTCAGCTTTCGACAAAAAATCTTTCGTATGTCTGTCTGCCTTTTTTATTTCATTTTTTTCTGTCCGGATGTTCTCCTCTTCAGGTCGCATTTCTCAACCGATTCTCATGAAATTTTGTGAGCATGCTCGATAAGAATATAGTTTTTTTTTGGAGTCGGTTTTCGGAAAATTTGAAAAAAAAAAAGCGGGTTCTAAAGCCCCCAGAGCCACTAGTGGTAGTCATGTGCAGGATTGACCTGTCACGAGTTCAAGTTATATTAGGCATGAGTTATAAGTTGAGAAAGTTTGTGAATAGCAGCGAGGGTTGCGTAGGCGCACTGAACGCCGATAAATTGACGGCTAACGGCGCGGAATGGATGAACTTAGATTTGCTTTCGCGAATGCAAAACGGGGTTTAGGGATAACAGTAATATTGTTGTTTTTAGTAGAAATGTTTCAAAGATAGTTACAAGCTATTTTCGTTCGTAATATCTTGAAAATGTCTTTGTTAGTGTTGGAATCTAAGAGAGGAAGTAAGGTCAACAGTTTTTCATTACATCTTTATCCCACAAAATCTGTGAAAAATATACTTAGGTTTATCCAAATGTCTAGACATCATAAATCTGCGTTCATCCCTTTTCTCTGACGAATAGATCAATGATTAATGATGAGAATCAAAAATCAAAATTGCATGATTTAACTGTAGGAGTAGAAATTCAAAATGTATAATTTTTGCAAGTCAAAATCTCTTCAATTTCATTTTTAATATTTTGCAACGTCGTATCAAGAGCAAGAAAGATAAAAGTGGCGTTTACTCCACTTAAATTTAATAATAAATATTATTACAGCTAGAGACAAGGATGCGATTTCAAAATTGACTTTGTATAATACGTAATAATACAATGCCCGGCGCCTTTACATTGCACCGGAGCAGACGCAGCTAAACGTCCGAACGTCGCTCTGAGCCTGATGCAGTGCGTATTACAGCCCGGAAATCGCATTTTGATTATACGCGGAATTAACTGGCCGTAACTATTGCTACAGAATAGTTTGGTACCATTGTAAGCCAGCTTGCGACGAGGTGAAATCAGAAGAAATCAATGTCGTAAATAGTTGTATTCAGCGCCCGAGTCCGGTTTCATCTATGCAATATACCTAAAAAAATATAAAATGCGTGAAGCTTAAACTTCGACTTTCGGCATGGCATAGGTGTATCCTTACTTTTATTTGAAACAAAAGTGAGATCCTATTAGGGAAGTCCCTTCCTGTCAAACACTACAAATGGAATCGCGGCTCAAATATCATTAATCATTATTATATTTCGTATCATTGAACGAAACCATTTGAAAATATAATAAAATAAAACTATCCATTTAAACCAAAATCAAGTTTCTAAATCTATAATAGACACGTTTATAAAACCAAACGTCGATTTGTAGGGAGGGACAAGAAAAGTAAAACTTGTCTCGATAATCAATGCCTTTTGTCGGTTTTAATGGGCAGCATCCTAGTTTGTCCCGCCTCATTATGTATATAATAATGTTAACATACCAAAGGAATGACGAACCATCGTCGATATGTCTGGAGTTCGATATGGGAATGCTGGACACTCAAGACCAAATAAAACGGATACACTTTGATCGAATTTCCATACTAAATGGACCTCCCCGTTTTCTTTGCTCAAACCTTAAACTCTTCTATGGAAACTAACGACTTGCAATGTCGCGCAACATGTTGCCTCTCTTTAAATGTACCAAAACTAACATAATTCGTTACTTACTTATAAATTAATAATGTTAGTTTGCGATCTTACTAGCTGTGGTATTTATTTAGTTATTTATTATTTGTTCGGAAGTTGGGGCCACAGCCGGGCACTTCAGCCCAGCACTTGCTGAGCCTGGGACTGGGAGCCATTGCCTCACCTTTCTGTGTTTGTATAATATTAACATTAGGTAATTCTTTTTCTTACCTACTAGTAGATAATAAATAGTGTTCGATTTGATCTGTTGGGTTTAAGTTGTTTTTGTGGAATATTTTTTTCATTCCTATTTATATTTTTGCGTACCTTGGCCGTGATCCGTAATCGAGATTCGTGTGTACGACTTTGCGCAAATTGAGGCGCGGCAAAAGTTTTAAATGTTCATTGCACGGTCGAGAGGTCGAGACACGCAGCGCACTCCAATTAGTTGGGATCACACGCAATGTATTATGAAAATCGCTGCCGCTGCAGCCGCCACTTGAAGTAATGGCCGGACCAATCCCGCTCCCCCACCCTTGACCGTCCGAGATAAACGGTAGGCCTTTTAAAAGCAAATTGTCACTTTACCCCGTTAATGTCTCTACGCATCGAAACATTAGACGGTTATGTCACAAAACGTGACACGATAATAGCTTCAAGCTTCTTGTCCGTTTTGTATTTCCACAATGTTGTGCCATTTGGTTACACGACAAGATGTCTTTCTGCTTAAATTACATTTATAGTGACCATTCAACTTGATGGTAACTGCTCAGGTAATGTGTTAGAAAGTACGTTTTATTATAGTGATCAGGTTAATTTAAAGGACCAATAAAAATACGGAAACTTGAAATCCACTGATACTTATAAATATCTTATTTAACTTAGCATACAGAGCTCAAGTCTCACTATTTTATTCGTATTAATATATCAATCAATACATGAACTAAGTATAAGAGATATTTTTTGTATGTAAATGACTTGGAAATGTGAATATTTACCAATAAATATCAATCAATCAATTAATCAATACGATATTCTTGTACAAATATGAACATTTAAAACGATGCATATAGTACTCGTAGTATCTATAATATAATTCTCGTAAATGACATCACGACTGCTTGTCCCGACCCTGAATACATCATGTATGCAGACGATACTTGTGTTATCGTACATGCCGATGACTTTGTATCATTAAAATCCAATCTTTGTCATGTAATAAATCAAATCGTGAAATGGTTTTCAGCTAACGGGATGTCTTTAAACCTTGATAAAACAAATATCGTCCATTTCCAGCTGAAAAACACGATAAAAACAAGACTTGATATAATACTTCACAATACACATATCCCACAGGTTGATACTGTTAAGTATTTGGGATACGAAATTGATGCTGCACTGACATGGGCTCCACACATACAGTCAACCTGTGACAAATTGGCATCAGCGTGTTATGCGCTGTCCCGATTGGCACCTAGTCTATCAATTGAGAATTTGAAGACGGCCTACTATGGGTATTTTCATTCGATTCTTACGCACGGTGTTGATCTCTGGGGCACAGCCGCGGACCGCGACAGACTGTTTAGGATGCAAAAACGTGCCATTCGCATAATTGACGGGAAACCTGTTGATCACCCAGCTAAATCGTTGTTTATAAAACATAAAATTTTGACTTTACCTTGTATATATATACTGGCAGCTTGTACGTACGTTAGAAAGAACGTACACCTATATAAAACTACCGCGCAAACTTCTGACCGTCCGTCCCGTAGGCGACCCCTGCTGCTCGCTCCAAGGCGTAGGCTCGCCAAGTCCCGGCGGTCGCTCAGCATCATGGGACCGGCTATATACAACTCAGTACCAGCTCTAATAATGGACTCGGAAAGTGACTCAATATTTAAAAACAAGCTCAGATTGTTGCTCACTGAGAAAGCCTGTTACTCAATTGATGAGTTTACGCATATACGAAAGGATCATTGACCCATGCAATATGTGTAGTGTATAACGTTTATGGAACATCATGATTGAATGAATATTCTTTGTAATTAACCTGACTTGTAAAATGTTTATGTTTTACCAATAAATACTGTATCCTGTATCCTGTATCCTATCATTCGCTACTAAGTAGGAGGTACCTACCTACTTTTACGATGTTTGCTTAAATAGGTACGGCTATATTTGCCTCATTTCAGTGCCTCTCTGTTCTCTCTGTTTTTGGCCTCGATTCAGTGTCATTATGCTATAATCTGTATCTAAATTAGCAGTAAATGCAGTGAGGCAACGCAATAACTAGAGCTGCGTCGATATAGCTTTAATCGTTAGACTCGATCGATATTACTCGATACACTTGATTCGCTCCGATAAAATCTACAAAGTTGACCGTATAATCAGCTGTACAATAACTATATCTACATTATAGTCAAGTAATGACTTAATCAAGCTTGCTGTAGAAAGCCATTCGATATTGAAACTTTTATGCAATGAATTCAAACAGTCACAATTCGTTTCTTATATAAGGAATTCTATCAATAGCGATCGACTTGAATGTTAGGGAAACAGCTATTAATTATTACTTTGAGTCAATATTTTGCTCGTGCTAAGACAGTTCAATTATTTAATCTGTATTCAAGTATTAATCGCTATTGTAATTGTAATCAAGTTAGTACAGATTTCTAATTAAGTCGGTAGTTTAAATCACCCCGTACACAATTTTTATAACACGTATGGCAAATAGCTAGTCATTTATTTCCCAGTTAAAAAGTAGTATTCTCAACAGATTACAGAAGTTAATTAGAATTAGACGCGCGTTAAATTAGGAAAAACTACAAAACGCAACTTCCACTGCCGACCCGTCTCGCCGCGTCTACCGGGATTTCCTCACACCGACAAAAACTAAACGTGTACATAAACACATTAATTACCGATACAACCACGTTACGCAAACCGCCTTAAATGTAGCAGGCAATGTTGATTCATCTATAAGTAGAGTCTATAATTCATAGCCAATTTGCAACTTCCTAGTGTACAGATGAGGTGGGCTTTCTCGTGCGAGTGGGCGAAACAACCGTCGTAATTAATGCAACTGCACACAGCCGCGCATCGGAGACCAGAAATCGCTGATACAAATAAATATGAAAACGCGTGAGACCGCGTGAGGAAGAAACATTACGGATATGGCAAAATAATGGCACAAGTCAACAACGTATACTACTCCAAAATATGTCCAATGGCTCTTATGGTCCAGGACCTAGCTACAGTCCTGTAGGGAACTTCGCGTATGGAGATTTTTTTTTCGGGTAGGGAGAGCAGGAGTTTTAGGAAGTATTTTAGACTCGGGTAGGTGCAATGAACAGCTATGATGTCATAAATTTCGTGTATGAAAAAAAACACATCTTCAAAAACCTCTTGACTGGCGTATCAAATAAAAGGGCTCATGTAATGGTGCGGTGTATTTTTGGAATCAGCTTATGGAGCCCTTTCATTTGATACCTCACTCGATAAAATTTGTTTGATATTCTAAATAAAAAAAACATGATGACATCATAGCTGGAAAAATGTACCAGGTGACAGATGTCTACCCGAGTATAAAATACTGTTCTAAAATCCTGCTCATCTTTCCCGAAATAAAAGTCTCCATACGCGAATTTCGGGACTTACAGGACAGTAGCCAGGTCCAGGACTATTACTCGTATGTCGTCGAATTAAGGTTTCGGTACATATTTATGACAGGCTCAATTCGATATTATGTTTTTGCGATTGACTGTACTATGTTACATTCTTTGAACCCTGATTCTTGATTTGCAACGAAATAAAGACAAATGTTTGAGATTGGAAAAAAAATGAAAAAAATATTGACAACAAAGTTGCAGGTCGTGACTAATTACATGATTTAATGGTACCCATAAATAAAATTACATAACAATTTGAAATAAAGTAATTGATGATAAATGATAATCCTCAATGTAAAATACAATGTTTGGACTGGCCTTATCTCGACATTGAGTACTTAACTTGAATGTTCACTTAATTAAATGTTTGAATATGGGCGCCACATGAGGATGAGTTATATTCGACATTTTCCACTGTGGCCGTCTCAAAGAAGATGGTAGAATCTATACCTGCTTGTAGCATTTAGAGGCAACGTTAAACTTCGGCAAACCACAAATAGATCGAATGTCAGGTTAAAATAATATATATATGTATCCTTTTTATGATTTCTTTCAATGTAGTAGCTACTAACAACCTTCTCCAAGGATTCAAAACTCCAGTCGTCACTTTCTAGCCACGGATAGCCCGCAGACGGACGTATCGCCTCTGGCCACAGCTGCCTTGTTAGACCCTGCAACAGTCGATTACGGCGACACTAGTGCTCCTCATAATGATATCAAACACGTAGTAATTGACACCTCTGATCGATTCATGTGGATTTATTTGGACATGATTCTTATATGATGATACCCATGATATTAGTGGATTTTTACTGCTAGATCTCTCGCCACCGTATGGTCAGGTAACGCATTCTAAAAATCCTCATTCTTAATTAACACGCCTTTGTGATATAAAGCAATAATTATTAGACTCATTAAAAACCTGCATTCCTAGTTATTTTACTTCAAATAGTACAAAGTTATTGAATAATTTTGTTAAAGTTAATTGTTGAGCTAAGCGTGCTTCCCCTGTTTCACACCTGCCTGATTCCGGGTGAAAAAACGTAATTGATTCAATATTCGCTGATTGATTATGGTGTGGAAATATCATTGAACACGAACGTATAACCAAGCGAGCTAAATCATGTTTATTTTAATTGGCGATGTTTTTATTGAAAACGTTCATAATAGCTTGTACTTGGTATTTTAACTAACGCATGATGGTGTTTTTGTGCTATTATTAAGCTCTGACTTGTTCTCTGAACTTGAAATGGAATTCACAGGGACGTCAAGATTATGCAATGTCTTTATTTTTAAATATGGAATTAATCATCACCATCGTCGTCATGGAATGATATAGGTAAATATGATCCAAGATAAAGTATAGTTAATTAATTAGCTAACTATGAGTTCAAAAGGGAATATGAATATTAACATAAGCAGTAGCCACGCACTTTCTGGAGGTATTTGTGCCTCTTGTCACAAATCACATTTATTATATTAAAAGTGAAAATTGCTTTCATAGCATAGCAACTCTCTATACACGTACATGTCATTTACTAGATTTCGTCGTCGCCATCATGAAATGGTTTGCCTCATTGTAGCATAAATCAACATTAAAATTGTAACGCACTACCCTACATAATAATTATTAAGTGTATAAATAATGTATGTATTTTTTGGAGTGACATGTAAATGAGACGTAGGTAATTAGGTTACATTAGGTATTAATAAATAATTTGATATCTTTCTTTCCACGATTTTTTCAAGCCCCATACATAGTAAAACTATTCTACTGACTCTATTCGTCTCTGCTCGAACCTAAAACTTCTACATTATATCTATATACCTAAATTCGAAAATGATATTTCCATTACATCGCTAATACATAGTTATTTATATGAAGTTTAGGGAGATTTAGGACTATAAACGGAGAAGGAAAGAAAACACCGCTCGGAATGCCCTAAGGATCTGTTCCCATCCCAGCCCGGCATTTTTAACCTACATCTATGGCATACGGATAGTCTAAAATCGCTTAAGTACCTAATAAAATCAAATATGCATCGTTTCCAACTTTATCCTACCTAACCTGTTTAGCTTTTATAGACAATAGAGTTGAACATAACAGTTACATTTGCGTTGCCTACTGATCGGTATTCACCTGTTGACCTTTGGTAGCCATCGCGCATCGGACCTTTTATAGCTTCTTCTTGTTATCTGCTCTATCTGCTAATTCTCAACCGACTTCCTCGCAGCCCGTGCCATTTACGATCTCGATTAGAAATCATAATTAAAAGAGAAATCAATCCCTGTCCCATTAACTCGCGGGCAAGTTTATAGTTAGTTTTTGCGCTACCACTTAATATGTATGTAATGTGATGTATAGCACTTAATTGAACACAATGACAGGTTAAAAAAATAGGGGTAGATTGTACCATGGAAACATTGGTAACTAATTTGTTAACACCTCGACCACCACACAATCTGTCAGCGAGCTTGATTTTTTAATTGCAACGATTCTGTATATACTGTATAGCCAGCATTGCAGAGGTTGAACATACAACCTCTACAGTACGAGTATATATAATACAAGATTAAGATACAATAAAAGCAAAGTTACGAGTAAGTAGGCCTGATATCGATATATACAATCAATATATCACTCACGCTTCCAAATGGCATACTTAATACGAGATGATTGTAAAAACTTTTCCCCTCGGTCTTTCCCAAGTCAAAGTTATATATTTTTCCTTGTCAAGTATCATAAACATTTCTAGATAGTCGTGTTGGAGGGTCCTCTATAAGGAGTTATTACTTTTATTACTTCAAAGACAAGATACATTTAGGACTTATTTGGTTAGTTTACACAGGTTGTGTTGAATACAAACAATGGAATCGAGGCAAAACTTGCACAAATGGTATTAAGTCGGCACATTGTTGTACAGTAATGAATACTGTCTGAGTTACGCATGTGCTATGAAGGGAAGAATTCTAACTCTTTTTTTTTTCTTTGTTTTTTATTCTCAAAATGCATAAAACCCTATTTTACGTCAATTCAAATAATATCAAATATAAACAAAAGAAAAAGTTTGATAACTTCGGAAATCTGTAAACAATTAAATAGAGAAATCCCTCCATTTTAAAGTCGGATATTCCATGCCTCGAGCTCAAGCCCCAGTGCAGGCGCTGCAAGACGCCAGTTCCTAAAAGTTTGACACCGTTACGTAACACGACCAATAAATTACTTAATTGCATAAGTTTCGTCGATTCCCGAACAACCGTTTCTTAGCACGATCATTAATTAGCAGAAATGTTAAAGCGGAGAGGTGGTGAAAGCATTGTTTCCAGTTGACCCAGGCTAGGAGGTACAATGGTGGTGGGAAGAACGTAGGAGGCGTGGGTAGGTACTATGCATAATTATCGAAACCAGCCCACGAAGAACCGCAATTCTAATCATCTCTCAACATTTACACGGAACTAAGGAGACGTTAACAGACCAATTTACGGTGGTAGCAATATAGTAAAGGAACAAAACACCGTTAATTTGTCCCGGGTCGAAATCATCTCGTTATCCGTGAAATCGATTCGTATTTGTCTTATAAAATGTTTTGGATAAGCAATGCCGTGAATTATTTATTTTTCCTTGGTTTCTAAATTGAGTGATCATTTAGGGCAGGTCAAACTAATGACGTGCCTGCATTGATTAGGTACTGGGATCATTTTTATAGATGTCTATCGATTAATAGAATTACGTTCCATGGATATTCCATGGAACGTAATTCTATTAATGTTTATTTGGTTATGCTTTTAACGCTGATTGCTTGTAATCACAATTATAATTTCAGATTGATTACCTACCTACCCCGAACCGAGTTACCCAGAAAATGGAAACCCAGGGGATGCTCTGATACACCAATGTCTTGCGCGAAACGTATCTCCGACGTTAATTAGACGAAGTCTCGCGACATCATCTACACTCAACTTCTGACTTCGCGACATCGCGCGAAGAATTCATACTTGATTCCACAATTCCATGGAGTTGTCTGATGTCGCTGCCGACACGTGTTACAGAATAGCCCATTGATAAGGGCCTAACGCTCTAAAACAAACGACCAAAATTCTGAAAAAAATCTCTGAATCTTCGGTATCTAATCAATTTTTTTGTTTACTTACTTTTTTTATATATAACAATACATAATTTTAGACACCAAATATTACAATAGGTTGTTTTTTATCTTAAAGTACGCAGCGTCTAATTCTAAACTATATTAAGTGATATTTTGACTGCTCTTTCGAGTTCAGGAAAAGACCCGAAATGTATTAATCTATACTTCATCATCATCATCATCATGTTCCTAGGCCTTATTCCCGTTCATCTGGGGTCGACCTTCCTTGTCCTTAACCTCCAAGTAGCTTGATTTTTGGTTTGTATTTTACCAAATTGTTATCTTTGAGGTCCTTTTGGATCGTAGTCAACCAGGTGGCTAGTTCGCAAATCTAATCTTCTTTTTGAAATAATTACTATTTGAACTTTGTACTTATTTTCATGACGATTTTTGCAAGTTTCAGCGCGCGTGCGATTAGCTCAGTATATAGAGCTGCCATTAGCGTGCAAGCGACCATTTTTACCATTTGTGATCTGGGTAGAATTTTAGGGGCTACATTCGCCTTAAAGAACACGGTTGCCCCGATCAGATGTTTTCGTGTTGGTAAGACAGACCATAAGAAAAAGAGGTGTTACTCGTATGATATCGATAGCCGACACATTACATGATATGTAACAGCGATGCCCCGCTCAGATAAGACGGCAACCCAGTCGAGTCGTGGGCGTCCCGACAAGCCGACAAGCTTTGCACATATCACAAACATTCAAATAATCAGTATGCTGACGTTATACGAATTTATAATTGGAAATGAGACGCCCCTGGCGTGTACTTGTGAGTCTGAATATTTTTAAGCTTATATTTGCTGCTAATGACAAATGAGGTAGCGGTGTGGTGTCTATGTCTATAAAAGATAGTGCCCACCAGATTGTTTAGAGCGCATTTAAAATCGATGGCCATTTAATTAAAAATAAAAAGAAAATCAAAGCCGCAGTGTGCTGATGGATATATGCCTCATACAACGTTTTACATAATTTATGCGTCTAATTGAGACATTTCACCAGTGAGGCGGTTAATTTTTTAATATCTCCAAACAAGCTACTATAATTCGGATTACTTCTGTCTTATCGGTCATCGCCGATTGTGTGCAATTTCAATTCAATCTTTGTCCCGCCCCTATTTGGTAATTTAATCCTTAAAAATGTCTGCTGCAGCTAATCAGCTGGTTCAAAGATCTCCAGCAAATTTCGTTCTACCAATCCAGATCGTTATTTATATACTTATAGAACATTTTATTTTTCGAATCTTTTGATTCGTATCACGTTAAGGTACTGCATAAATCTTCTGGACCCTACACTTGGAAACGACCGAATGCCGGCGAACGGAACTGGTGCGAAACGGCAACGTGCGAAATGGGAACACAGCGTGATTTATCGTCTTACTGTCATCCCGGTGAAGGCTCATAATAAGCGTGTGTTACGCCATGGACATTATCATTAAGAGCTTTAAAGTAATAACACCTGTTAATAAGTCATCTCTCTCCAACTTAGGGGATTATGAAAGCTCTCGATCCATCGTGTGAGCAAGATGTCTCATGAAGTCCAGCTTAAATCAGAGCTCAGATGGTAAATAAGCTCGTATCATACGTCATCAGTATGATATAATTAAGCACCTGCCAAAAATAATATTCGTAAGTAAAAATCGACTTACTAAGTATTACGTGAGTTCCGTCTAGATTCGAAGACGATTTAGTTTAGTTTTTTGCGTACCTGAAACAAAAAGAAACGATTATATTTAACATTTTTTCTAATTAAAGTACGTGTATAATGAACAGCGTAGTATTTCCATTTATATTTTTACCATACCATAATATGTATACGAGTGATATTCTATGAAAATCTAATAGTGCTGGGTCATTCTCAACTAAAGCTTTTCGGCATTTTAACTTGGGCTCTGCACTTCGCGGGTAATATAAGTAATGGTAAGGACACCGTTTTGAACGCTGCGCTGTTACATTTTCTTGAGAATCGCTGCTATGTAATTATTCCTAGCAGAAGTTATCTTCTACACAATGAGGACCCTCAACATGACTAAAAATGGGAAAATTTTATGATACCAGGAAAAAAATCTTTTGGGTAATCACATAAACAATGGAACTTAAAAAGAAAACCTCCTCTGGAAAAATCTAAGGCTGCGGTTTGGACGCCAGCGGCGCTGCCCTACTGGCCACTGGTATCGAAACCATGGCTTAAGTGTGCAACACAGTCTCAAATTTTACACAAACAGGCACCTTTCGTACGTTATCCGGATGGTATTCCTAAACCCCTATTCCAAACTGAAAACACGAATGGAAAAACACAAGTTCGCAATAGCAGAACACGTCAAGCATCCCGCAACCTTGTGTAGACTGTGAACTTGACACGCGGAAAATGCAGGGACGCCATTTGGCCCCAAGGGTAAGTTCAAGGTATCATACCTACCATAACATAACATAGTAAAAAAGCTCTTAGTACTTTAAAGATACAGTCTACGTTCGCTTGGTTATGGGCTAAGTCGGTTGCTCGACAGTTCTTAGATCGATATCTTGGACAATGACAGTTGTATTCGTTAGTATAAATTTTTGATTTTAACGAGTTTAAGTGCTTCTCAATAAGCCTTAATTTTAGCTTCAAGTACCTACGTTGCTACACAATACAATTTCGTTTTCAATTACTTTCCGAGTAAAAAGGTGTGTTTTTAGGTTGGATGCCTAATAGACACATTTTAGGTCGTCGTGGTAGCCCAGTTAGTTACTTTTTACATACAAACATACTTAATAAATATCTCAGTCTGAAGATAGATTCTGTCCCGCTTATATACCTCTAAAGAAAAATGGACGATTGATATTATTTTCTAAAATCTTTGACCGGCAGTAAACTCGATCATAGTTAAAAACCGATCAACATAATTATAGGGAACACGGTTCACGTAAGGGTATGCACCCTACGTGACCAACTTTTTACAGTTTTTTACCCCCCTCCCCCCTCCTGTGACCAAGCGTAGTATATGCCAAAACCCCCACCCACCCCCTCTAATTTTCACGTAGTATAATTTATTAATAATTTTTTGCGGAAAGTTACAAAAATGGCTCGAGTTTGTATTTTCTCATATGGCCCCTAATGCATGACGTCGAAAGTGCATGCGTAGTTAAATTGTAATTGTATTTAAGTCGAAACTGGAGAAGTTTTAGTGGTGGGGTACACCGTGGCGCGTGAGTCTGCTTCAATTAGAATGTTTCTCAAAAATATTCCACTAGCTACGTGACGAGAAGCTACCCCCCTCCCACCCCCTGTGACCAAGAGTGGTATTTTGACGACCCCCTCCCCCCATAACGAGTCACGTAGTTTGGGTACGTTCCCTTAATTACCAAGCAGTAAAATTTCCACGTCATCTCAGGGTTTCACCGGTGGCATATCGGTAAAACTTGAGGTCTGATTGCCAACTTTTTACAACAATTTCTTCTTTAGTAAACGCACACAATTGCTATAGTTAACACTATGTTAAAAATGAACCTCCAGATCTATAGTCTATTTTTAAGTAAGGACATTTGTACATTGTACTCGTATGTATAGGTAGATTCACAAGAGCTGGCGTGGAATGTCTATGAAATTTTTGACAGTTTCATACATTTTCCGCGCCAGCTCTTGTGAATCGACCTATACCTACTGTAATTTTTATTTAATTTTTGTTTGTAATATACAATACAATACAATACTCTTTATTGCACACCCATACCTCAATTAAAGGACAACAGTACAGTACGTATATATAGTAATATATTTATAGGTATGTGACTTTTGTGTCTTAAATAAATATATAAAATCGTATCACGCAAGGTAGTATTTACGAATTTACAGTCATTTAAACTTCCACCTCCGAGGGGAAAATAGACTATAACGTCTATAACAGGATAGCAGTAACCTAGTTACGTAGTAATGCCTTAACAGAGGCAATATTCATCATACTACGTTCGGCGAGACAACCTTCAACCCTCGCTCGTAAAAGTGGATTAATTCAAATGCGAAAGTTAATAGCCCAGATCAGGCGAGTCAAGGTCACCGGTCAGGGTCGGAAAGGGGAAGGGCTGTAATGGGAACGGTCTGAAAATAGGCTGTGTAAAGTAGGAGTGACTTAGTTTTGTTAATCGGAAATGGCACGCCAGCGTTGGATGTCGTGTCGACTGAAAGCAATCGCTTTTTCAAACTTGTGTTTTGGGTAAAACAAGACATTATAATAGGGATGTTGACTGATAGTCAAATCAGCAACTTTTAATTAAACGTCAAAAACGCTCTGTTAGTATGAAGTTTGTAGGGAAATAGCAACAAGTGGCGTCACGCCTTTTCTATGATCAAATAGCGTCCATTTATTGTTCTTCATGTATTTAAAAATCTTTAAAATAGCAAAAATAAGTATGGGCGTGATATTTTCCGAGTATTTTCGTGAGATTAATTTATTGGTAATGTAGGAGTAATTTATTTTTATTGTTGTCAACATCCCAATTGTCTTTGTAAGACTGGCAGAGGCATTATACACGGCGAATTTATGCACTTCGGCAATAGAGTCGCGCATTTCATGAACGCGCTACTATATTGCTATTTTAGGGCATTTGTCACGTTTGAAATGCGTGATAAAAATGCAGTACCTAACTTTACAATGGTATCGCATTTACTGAATTCCATGACATATTTCTAAAACGCTATTTTTTGCTAAAAAACAAACCGAGCAATTGGGTACTCGCCACATGTTAAAATTTATATAGGTGAATAACTTAAGAAAATGACCTGTTGTATGTAATTAGTTCTGACGTGTTCGAATAGACATCACATATTTACTCGTAAAATGTGTAACACAAACAAAACAAATGTCCATTCAAACAAGTCACAACTACATACAACAGATCATTTTGTTGAGTTTTTTACCTATAGCATGGTGTTGCTATACGGATAGTAAACCATCAAAATATCGCAATAAATTGCAAATTATTATAATTCAATAAAATTATAAAAAATATGAGACTTCTACGATTTTTTTATCCGCCAGTAGTAATTTAAAAGATACCAAAAGAATCCTGATGAAAAAAAAAGTAATTGTAAAAGACTATATACCTAAACGCAATATTTCAAGACGATAACAGCAATTTACTTATTTTCCCATACAACGGTGGGTTCGATATTACAATATTTACAATGTGTCGTCACAATATAATATTCATTTGTAGGAGCCGTTTGCAAAGCCGCTGACGGCGAATTACGTTTGTTCCAAAATTGTAGCTTTTGTTGTGCACTAATTTTAGTTGGTCCCATATAGACTTTTTATCCTCTCTAAAAACCTTGTTCTAATGGCACCATAAAATTAATTAAAAAACTTTGGAATTTGGCGCCAAAAAAGGCAGCACGACAGTTTTGCACGTATATAGTCGCTGTGTACGATGGCTTTAAGTGGCGAGCTTCAGAAACTGTAAAATGCTTATTTAATTCTTCTTTTTACATCAATTATGTTAAAGACCATGTAACTTACCGTCCCATATCAATAACTATGATAATTAATACTCGATTGTACAACACGAATGGAAGCAAAAAAACTCACATCGTAAATACAATGGACGTCGGCCCTGGCTGGATTTATTAATATTATATAGTTAGTTCGTTGAGTATCTCATACAATGACGTCACGAAACAATAATTATTACAGTCATTTAACTTCTTGCAATCGTGAAAAATGGGTGGCCTCGAATTGTTCATTCGACGCCAGCGTAGCGTAGCAGGCAGTGCATTCGTTGCTATCCCTCCGAGGTGCGTTTTAACAATCTACTTACGGCTTTTACGAAATCAAAGAACTGTTTAAACTATTTATTTTGTGATCATACCGTGATTTAAATCGTAATGTTCGTGCTCAATGGCTTCCGTCAGCTTCGATCGCGAGTGCTTTGTTGAAATTAATTGCTGCCAAAATTGATGGTTTGTTCCTTAAGGGTACAATTGAAATAAGGCGCCGTATGAATAAGTACATGTTTTGTCAAAATACTATACATTTATCATTCAACAAGTCCAAATCTGAATAGCACTGATAAATCTGAATAGCACTGATAAGATAAATCTGAATAGCACTTATAAAAATTAACCAAATCTCATAATATAATGCTGCTGAGCTAGTAATTAACTGCCTAGCACATAGAGCGTTAAGAACCCGATTGTTGGCTTGTTTCAGCTGTATCATCCATTTGTTCAATATCAAGGTAGCAATTTTTAGCTAGGTTGACTGGTAGATGTTTGAACGGTAAGTTCTACTTTTATGCAATAAAGATTAAATAAATTAAAAAGGCCAAATATGAAGTATGGATATTAGAATAAGAAAAACATATGATATTTTCCAACGGAAAAAGTAGCAATTATTAGCTAAGTTGACTGGTAGATGTTTGAACGGTAAGTTCTACTTTTATGCAATAAAGATTAAATAAATTAGAGGCGAAATATGAAGTATGGATATTAGAATTAGGAAAACATATGATATTTTCCAACGGAATGGGGAGAAGAGCGAAAATGAGAAGACAAACTCGTGAATGCAAGTTTATATAAAGGCCTCTTAACAATGGCAACTTTGTTGCAGACCCAGTTGCCTTATACTCATGGCCCCCTGTATGACTGAAGTGAATTATTGCCGTACGTGGATGGATGCGCGATGAATTATATCGGTTCAGAATGGTCAAGAACTGTTTTCACGCGTACCGACCGCGATCAAGAGGTAAAATTCACAAAGACTTGTATAAATCATTTCGGTACCAACTTAATCCTAAATAATCGGCTCTCTGTTTCGAATTTTCATGCCAACGTGTAAATGATGATATATAAATGTCCAGGATTTTTAATTTAACAAATATTTAACTGTGTATAGAAAATGTAGTGACGACTACCTGCCTGAACCTTTGTACACCTAAAATACGAGAAATATTAATAAAAGGTATGAACGTGAAAGTTTGTGTCGACTTTGTTCCTGTTGATCTCAAAAACTACTAAACAGATTATTACGAAACTTTCCAGTAATATTTCTAAGGCATCAAAATAGAACATTAGGCCATAATTTATACGAGTACTAAGTCACGAGCAACAGCATTCAAAAATACTTTTATAAGTTTATAAATTTATAGAAAAAAAATTGCGTAACCGCTTGTACGTAATTTTACAGTTAATAACAGCAGTTTACAGTGGCGTTGATTGCTTTTTCATTTATATTATAAGAGTAATAAAATATGACGACATTGAAGACAATTTTACTATTAAAAATCTCCAGTAGTTTTCATATCAGACATAGATAAGTAAACACGACAGCTATAGCCTCAGAACCAAGTCGCATAATACACGGTGCCATAAACGAAATAAAGGCATACGGAATGCAAAAAAATGTCCGCTGCACAGCCGAAATTATGAATTGGAAAACAATGGCCGATGCAAATTACAACCGCTTTTGTTTTTGTGAATTCTGGCCGTTTTATTTATTGTCAGCGTATAGTTCCGGGCACGTGTGTACAATTGTACATTCAGGGAGAATTCAAAGGACGCATTGTATTTTTTATTCGAGTTCAGTGAATCCGAAAGGGATGGTAATTTTGGTGGGAGTACACAATCTAATTTGGTCAGATGGATTCCAAAGAAAGCATACTTCATTTTGTAAAGTGATGAGTTGATGACACTCTGCCTCGGAAACTGATGTCCCTAACCAGATTAAGATTCAAGGGTCGTTAGTTTTACTGCGCAGCATATTGAGTGAGTAAACAGCAAGCAAATGTTTATGTTTAAAATAAAAGGTACAACTTAAAGTAATAATAATAATCGTATGGCATTTATTTTCTAACCGTGAGATCTTCTACAAGACAAGTAGGTACGGTTGCCAGTCAAAAAGTGAAAACGCCCAATCACATAAAGAAACAGACTTGATACCAGTAATTGAACAGATTACATTTTCTCCACCACCATATCAGCCTTAGGACGTCCACTGCTGGACATAGGCCTCCCCCAATTTCATGGGGGGTAAATGCCATAATCGCCACGCTTGGCATGCGGGTTGGTGATCGCAGTATCTCCACCGTACTCTAGGAATGCTGCTGCCCATTCCCCGGTGACATTTTCTCGGTTACTAGCAATTGGCGATTAACCTACATGAAACAAGTTATGCACACGCAAATGAGCTGGAGTCGAAAAAATAAACAGTCAAGTTAAAGTAGCCTTTTTTACTATTGAACATTAAAACATCATTACAAAACATAGCTAATAGCGCCCCAAAAACCAGTCATTGACCCAAAATCGGTTATCAAATGATTCATAAAAGTTGCGTCACATTTGCACCCAAACCTTTCACTGCACTTATGTGCAGCGGGCAATCATTTAAGCTATTAGTCGAATTTCGTGCTGTCGGCGAGTGAAAGCGGCTACTGGGCTTGCGCGGGCGGCTGAAGCGATGGACGGCAGCGGTGATAAGATAAAGGACATTTGCATATCAGCAATACTGCATATCACTGAGTGAAAAGAGCAACAGATGCCAATTTAATAGTATATTATTGTCTATCGTCGGCCAGACATGAAGGAGACAGACATTGGACAAAGAGAAGTGGAGAGTGAAGAGACTGTCTTACGGTCTTACGCCGCTGAGGTGACCTAGTACCTCTATTATATTTTTATTTGAAACATAAACACAAACGAATGCGTTTTCGTTTCGTTTCAATTTGTACGGCAACAAACAGATACCACCAACGGCCGCCAGAAGCGCTGTTCGCGTCGCCATACAAATGAAGACGAAACACGAACGCGTTCGTTTGTCTTAAACCAAGGTTCAAAACCGGTTTCTAAATAAGAATAATATAAATTAGTTTCGATAAAAGAGTACCATTTACACCATTATATCGGTTGTCGTTCACTAACGTTGATCGGTTGACATTCCACAATGTCTAGAAAAATGGCTTCTAACCGATGTATCCTGCCTGCGATGACGTATGGTTCAGAGTCATGGAAAGTTATTTCAGAACAACGTGTGAAACAGTCAAGCCAGTGTCTGACCGACCAATGACATCACCGTGATTTCCGCGAGATCTCTTCCATGCAAACTTGGATCAGCAGTCCCAGGACCGGCTTGTATAAAAGTCCCGTTAGTCCTGGAATTTTCGGGTTTATACTTACGTACCTATAGCCATTCTATCTAGCCAACCCCAACGCAAACATACCCTCAATGCTTGTGTCTTGCACTGCCCGCGCGCGCGCTACGCTCCAACCGGCGATGCTTATCGCCTATTTATGGCTGCATTAACTTGTAAAAACCCTATAATTTCGCTTCTCAACCGCGCGGTGAAAAATGTCCCCGGGCCGGCACGCACGTAGATTATCTCGAAGATTCGTCTATCGATATGCAGTTCGATATGATCAGTTCGGTTGTGCGCCGTTTATGAGGCGACTGCTTTTATGGGGTAAGGGGAAGCTTATCAAAATCTGGTGAGAGTAAGTACTTGGATGGAATTTAAAATATATTTAAGTGCTTAGTCTTTCGATCGTCTAGAATTTTTGATCCTTATGTACAAAGTAGATAATTATGAGCAACCGAATTAGTAACTTGGTACTTAAACTGGGATTTCAATACAAACGCCATCTCTATACCTAATGAGTGACTATTTGAATACAAATCTATTAGATTTATATGTATGATATATGTCGGAGACAGGATGTCATGAGTACGAACACTAAATTGTAGCGCAGCGTGTGGTTGGCTACGATTGGTTGATTTTGTGGCTGACGTCACATCGAACCATCTATCCCCACTCCATGCGCTAGGATGGAGCCGAGTAGGCCAAGCTCCGGCACTCTCTCGCTGACCACGCTAGTGACCGAACGTCTTGGTTCTACTTCGGAACTGTCCACGCTACATTTAAGTTTCATTAAAGTGTTATTGTCTAAGTACGGTTAAAAGTGTAATTGTGACCAGTGTATTCCAATAAAGTTCTTATTGATTTACTGAGTGCTCTCAATACTCGATCTCACCCATACCGCCCCAACTATGCCCGATGGTAAGGCCAATCCTGAGCCCTCTCCGGCATATATAATTACTCAGAATCATCGTTAGTCCTTCATCCAACTATTTGCGTAGAGTTTTCTAAACAATGACTGGAAAAGTTCATTTCCTTAACAATAATTAGGTAGTAAAAGAAAGTATTCCGCAGATGTGCACGTTTCCTTTGTACAAAACCATTAGACCAAAAAGGCGTGTGTAAAAAAGAAACCTAGATGTATGTATACGTCTAACCTAACCTACCATAAATCGTACAGACAATGGCAAAGAAGCGGAATCAGCTAACGAGGGGTGCAACCAAGCGGAGAGCATACAGTTAAATTCAAAGGGTTTCGTATTTGCTCTATTCTACAGTGCTGTGAATGTGAAAGGTTATTGTTTAAATTCGTCCAGAAAACCTATAGAATGTAATGGCGATTATGCTAATTACTGGTCAGTCACGTATAGAAACGTTTTATGTTTTTATGACGCCGCTGTTCATTCGGTTTTTAGGTTTTTTATTGAAAATTATTGATTAACTTAATTTTAAGTTTTATGGTTCTCACAAACCTTCTATGAACGTATTTAATTCAGTCAGTCGCACAAGTCGATCTTTGGCATTGCCAATTTTGTAGTTAATAATAGGTAAGTAACTGATCAGTTGTGATGCTTTGTTACATTGATTAATTCCAATTTTTACACGAGTCCCGTTATTTAAAATAGAGCGGCTGATAGTCAATGATGTACCTAAAATAAACTTATGAAGAAAATAAAGCAACGTCTTCCATAGTAAATATAACATTGCTAATCATCCTGTTCCCCATTTCACAATAGTCACTTGACAATGTCAATCTGCTGTACTTGCTGGGCTAACAAGTAAAGATGGTCACCGGGTACTATAATAAATAATACCCTAACATTTCCTGAAGTTAGCTAACTGCGTAGCGACGCATCCCGTATGGCAATTGGCAAGGCCTTATTTCAAACGATTCGAGCGAATATGAATCGAGCGATGAAAGCTCGTGGGAGTCCGCCGGCTTCCTCGCCCGCCTACGTGTAAACTTGGAAAAGGGATCACTGATATTAGACGGAAAATAAGGTACCTACTTCAAAAGAATAAAATGTAAACCAGACCGAAGCTATCAAAGTTCAACAATACGAAGAAATGATCTATGAAATTACTTTGTCTAACCTTTGCCTATTTTCAAAAGACTAAAGCCCCATTTACAAACATGCAAGAACAGCATGCAAAAATAACTAGGTACACATTGCGGGTTATATACCGAGATCATCATCCTCCTAGCGTTATTCCCAGTACAGTTGCATCCTGAAGGATGCCTGGGGTCCGCTACCTAATCCCAAGAATTGGCGTAGGCACTAGTTTTAACGGAAGCGACTGCCATCTGACCTTCCAACCCGAGGGGGAAACTAGACAATATTGGGATTAGGCTTGTCAAGTGAGTGGGCCACTTGACTGTTAGAGGTTCTCAAGCCGCCCGGAGGCCTCTAACTTGGCTTAACGACTGCTATCATAGACAGCAACCGGGATCAACGGCTTAACGTGCCTTCCAAAGCACGGGAGCGCTCAGTTAGTAACCACTCAAAGCGGTCACCCATCCAAGGACTGACCTCGCCCGACATTGCTTAACCTCGCATACCGCACGCGGTACGCGGGCGCCGATGGGCCATGAACGCTGCGGGTTATATACCGAGATATTAGCACATTATTGCCGACGCTCAAGCCGACGCCTGACAAAAAGACCGAGTTAGGCAATCCCGGTTTCCGCCAAAGTAAATATAGTCCTTTTCTCAAACAATGTACGGAAATTGAAATAACAAAGATATTACAAAAAAAATATGAAATGAAGTTCTTAATAAACACTCAAACTCTGTTTATAATAACACATTTTAGTTTATTTCGTGTTTAAGTTTATAATTATTGTTTCTTATAAGTACGCATGTACACACTGAAAAACTCGTAGTTGCGGGCAGTTTCCTTTGGCTGAAAGTTAAGTAGTCGATTCGATTTAAATTCAATTCTTTGTCAGATTTTTTTTATCGCATCGGGAACTAAATGGTTTTTGGTAGGATACAATAGAAAAAAATAAATTTGGGCGGATACAAATTAGGCATTTTGCATGTTCTCTTTTCAAACAAAATACGACTATTTACGAGCATGTTTGAGTAAAATGAGATAAATCGATTAATCAAACCCCGCAATGTAGTCAAACTCGCATGCGATTGTTGAACGTTGGACATTAAACATCGACAATAGATACAACAAAGAACGCCCACCAACAAGCAGTAGCGTGCTAGTGTCTATTGCTGTAGAGTAGAAGATAAAATATATCCTACATCCAGGTGTGTGGGCTTTAATTAGGTGTCAGCACTGGAAATGAGGATATTGATATACGGACACCGATGATGTTGATAAGGATGCAATATAACTTTCATAGGCAAGCATAGTAGCAATAAGCAGGTGAGGTAAGGTGTTATGTATACCATGGTGGATTAAATATATAGATTACATAGTACAGATATATCTGTACTGAATTTTGAACTCGCTGGCCTTAGCCCCAGTAATCGTATGAGTAACTACTAGCAGCTACGAGCAACGCGCAACCGAAGACCAGCGTCAGGTACTCCAGTAGCAATTAATGCTGAGTGTTCACATGTTTCAGTATACCTAAGCAGTGTACATAGTCAATAAGTTCTTCCGTTGTTTTCTTTATTTTTTATACAACTATTGTATTATGAAATAAATTCTTCTATTCTAATGATGTCATTAGTTGCATTCCGGTGGGTATGCTCTATATATGATAAGTCGAAAATAGTACATTTCGATGCTAGTGCGGAAAGTATGTCATTTCTTCACGAGTACCGAGGGATGCCACGAGCCGCAGGCGAGTGGCAACACTCGGGACGAGTGAAGAATGACATTTCCGCACGTGTATTGAACGACGTTTTTTAATACAGTTGCGAAAAAATAAGAAAAACAACAAGTAATATTTATAAAAACAATATCGAATGTTGCCTTTAGAAACTTAAAACATGCTTGCAGTAAGTAAAAACGCCTCTTCTTTGACAGGCGTTTCGGCAGCTATTCCGTTCCACTCAGACAACTTATTTTTTCTCTCTTAAATCCTTGGCTCCAAATACCAAATTTAGGCTTTCTAGGACATCGGGAAGTACACTAGAGATTTTGAGGACCGAGTGAGTAGAGTGGCGAAATCGTCGTATTACATTATCAATAAAATCTAGTTTATAAGCTACATCAATGATACTTAGTGTAAATCATACGTTCTCTAACTACATTTTATCCTGCGATTTGGGGTTTTCTGGTGTTATTTCTAACTATGCTATCAGGGTTTGAGGATGAGACGAAACGGTACGAGAAAAGGTAGGTAATGTCTCGCCTCCTTTTTTGTTCGTTGGCACTTCTTTGCCCCCAGAAAACTCATTGAAATAATATGAAAATTAAAAAAAATAAATGAAAATCTGTAATCAGCATCGACTAACGGCTAATTATCTCGTGGTCTCACCAGATCCACCACCACCTGAAAGTCCTAATTTTGGATAAAAAAATTCTTAATTTTTGTTTATACTATGGTGGCAAACAAGCTTACGGTCTGCCTGATGGTGAGCAGACACCGTAGCCTATGGACACTTGCGACTCGAGAGGAATCAGAAGTGCGTTGCCGACCCTTTATTAACTTAAATTTAAAGATTATCAAATATTTGGGTACAAGCATCCCTTTAAATATTTGCCCCTGTTACAGGCTACACCCTGTAACCATAGTAGGTAGGCATATATGTATATTATTACTGGGACGTCGGTGTGAACCCAGCATTAAGACCTTATAACCTTCAGATAGCATTTCTACTCAAGCGCTATTTTATTCAAATAAGTTATCTGTAATAATTCCTTATTTGAAAGTCGATTACAAACAACATGTCCTAATATACATAATTTCATACAATTTCGAACTTTCATGAGTTTCACCGCACGTAAGTGAATGTTGCACTGTTGGCGAAGATTGGCATCAAGGGCAGTGAGAAAGGGAACGCGATAGGGTCATGGGAGTGAGTTCCCTGACTAGAAAAGGCGGGCAGATAACAAAAACCGTTTAGAACTGATCCTATCGTTTAAGGTAGTTTCTTAACGCGTCTCGGATCTGCTCCCGAGATTATTTTAGCGTATAGTGCCGGTAACTTGAAACCAGGCCATCGTCTTAAGTGGGCCAGCTGCCAAAAAGGTTCTTCTAACACCACACGAGTGTAGTTTTGCGGGTTGTGAACGCGTCACTTGTGATATGTAAACGAAAATTTCGTGATATCCACAAGTAAGGCTTTGGCTGAAATTAAGCCGCTCACAATTCACGTCTTTACGCTCGTGTGGCCTCACCCTAAAAGAACACACGGTAAATAAATTTACGGAGCGACGGTAGCCTAGTGGTTCAAGCCTGAGGCTGTCAAAAGACAGTCATAGGGTTCAAATACCGGCTCGCAACAATGATTATTTCGGAATTTATCTACGGCATATCATTTGATATGTACCGTTAGAAGAAGGAATACAACGTGAAGATACCTGCATACTTCCGGAAAGAAATTCGAAGAATTATGAAACAATTCTACATGCAATCTGGCACAAAAACCAATAATTATGAACATTGTACATGCACAATACTACATTTTATTACCCTATTTTACAACGTTTGTGTACAAATATGAAGAAAAAACTCAATTTAAATAAATTATGCTCGGCGCATGTTCCGGGTACTTATGAGTTGACCTACTAGCGAAATTGCGAATGCTGAACAAGTGAAGATGGTTTTACGCGACTGCGATAAGCTTGTCGGAATTTCGCGGGTTATTACAATAAACGAGTAGATAAGGGACATTGACAAGGATAATTGAATTTTACAGTTAACTTTTATTTATGGAATGTGACTCTACGTGTATACCAATCTTAAGACCTTGTAACTGGTCGTCTGCTTTGGATTGGAGTAACAACAAAAAACAAAATGAGGATCCGACTCAGCCGCTTCTTCACATTAGGACGAAATGAAAGCTACAGCTTTATCTTAAAAATCCTAATGCAATTAATTTCCGCATTTAAAAATGGCAGACGCGTCGGTCGGTCTATTTACATATATACTTATTTGCACATTAACAGAACTTAAGAACTACTTTCCGATTTTCATGGGGTTTTCAAGAATAATTTTCAAGACAATCCAGTTACCAATTTCATGCCTCCGATCCGACTAAGAAAAAAAGTTGTTTGTTCTTGGTCTGAGTTTCATGCTTGAAGGGTTAAGATATTGTGCAAAGCACGAGGCGAGTACTAGTTTAAAAAAATAAAGTGTTAACAAGAACCACAATTTAGGTACGACCCCTTCAATTGAAAAATGCAGCAAAAGGATGTACTTGTAGTAACAATGGGAAATTCAAATTTCAATGCAACTTAGGTTACGTAAAACCAAAATCAAATGAAAGTGCGATTAAGCAAAACGTAAAGCACAGACAACTATAGTTTCCTCCGTGCAAATTAGCAACAACAATAGAGTCTAAATCAACGTACATCGTTTAACACTTAAGCTATCACAATATCTAAACGAATTACCGCTTACCTCATTTCCTACTGCGGTGAACCCATTTGAGAGCTACCCGCCTCCGTTAAAATACAAGCTTAGCTCTAACATAGACAATACAAAATAAACGAACGAGCAGTTGCCACTAAAGTAAGATCTCGTACACTCCTTACAAAGAAAACACCTAATTGAAATTGGGTTTGTGTGAGCAGAATAGACGACGAACGAAAAAAATACGACCATTTCAAAATTTTATTGATCGAAATTGGGTTAGTTATGGGATTGAATTATAAAATAATTTAAGTATAGAGCATATAGTATTTTCTGTTTTACGTGCGAGATTTAATGACATTTGCACAATACTTAATCGTTGTCCACCTAATACGGCAATGCCTAATCACTGCCAGGGGTGGTTTACTACCGTGACGTCATCGCGCCGCGCAAAGTACTACACGCGGCCGCCGGCTCACACGTCGTGTGACTATTCCATAGATAACCCCCTCTAGATGGAGATTATAGGGCGACGTGCGGTCACCTCACCTATGTACCACTAGTACATGTAAGCAGAAACGCCTCGCGCTCTCAGTCAGACTCGTCCAGGTTCGCGATCTATACGTACGTCAGATAAACGAGCATTGAAAATCGATTTTATCCATTAGAAATGGTGTTTTGCTGTGTAAAGTTATGTGGGAAAAGCTCTCGAACAGCAAAGTACAAGAATGACGGAATAACATTTCACAGATAAGTTAAATTAATTACAAAAGGCATATTTTATTCTGCCAGGCGGAGTTCATTTTACATTAGCCAGTAAGAAGTACAGAAGTATTCTTGTCCCTTTCCAACCAATTCAAATGTCAATATACTCTCCCTTCTGACGAAAGTACATGCTCGGGCTAGTGATGTGCCAGTGACGCTTTCGACATTACCGTATAAGTCTCGATTTCAATTAATTATGTATTCGTCCGCGTTTTGTTGCGCTGTTTTATTAATATTGAAATTTTATTGGAAAAGGTCATTAGTTATTTTACATTAAACTGTCAGTGTTGCCAGTGTTCTTTTAATTAAAGTAGTAATGTAGTAAATTAGTGTCTCTTTCTATTTTATTTCTACGCTATAGGTACGATACGGGTACATATCAATGTAGTAGAATGGAATATTTAGTTTGGAAGTAGTTAATGTGTAGTTTTATTTTATTATAAAGTTTATTAACCGGTTGTATCATATTTATTGCTATGTAATATCGAGTATGTATATCTAATGAAATAACAAATTAGTAACAGTATTACCACTAAGTAGGACATAGATTTACCTAGCATTTAGGACTGGTATCACGAGGTGGACCCTATGCTGGACTTCGAAGAAGTATAAAGGATCTCGGAATCGGTTAGAGACGGAGCCATTGCAATTGGGTTTTTTTCGAATCGTTTTGGTGAGCAGTTAGGACTGGTATCACGAGGTGAACCCTATGCTGGACTTCGAAGAAGTATAAGGGATCCCGGAAGTGGTTAGAGGTGGAGCCATTGCAATTGGGTTTTTTCGAATCGTCTTGGTGAGCAGTTAGGACTAGTGTCACGAGGTGGACCCTATGCTGGACCTCGAAGAAGTATAAGGGATCTCGGAATCGGTTGGAGAAGGAGCCATTACAATTGGGTTTTTCGAATCGTCTTGGTGAGCAAACCTTTTGAAAACATTTTAGCCAATCACAAGGCAGTGCGTTTGCGTGGGTAAATTCCTCAACAGCCATTGGCCAACAATTTACGCGCGACGCCGGCGACCACCATTTTGTCTGGCTGCGCGAAGCACGAGAGCACTAGATCAACTGTCATTGCATATTCTACCTTGACCTTACGTATAATGCAACAAGGTCTTTATTGAATTGGTCCTACGTTCGATTTCATTCGGTACTTGTCTACACTCGTCGGCGTGAACGAAGATTGCCGATGTAACTGATATTTGTGGTTCTATTGTATTTATTTATATAGATAAACAAATTTATTTATATAGAAAAACTTCCAAGAATCGGGATCAAATATTCGTGTTAGTTCATCTCACAAATAAATGCTCTGGCCGGGATTCGAGCCCGGGACCTCCGCCTTCGTAAGCAGGACCACTACCAACTAAGCCAAAGTGGTCGTCAAAATATTCCGCAATTTTTACATTCACCAGTGCTGTAACCGTGTAGTGTCTATGAAATTAATGACAGTTTCATACATTTTCCGCGCCAGCTCTTGTGAATCGACCTATACTACATTACACTATGCGCTGCCTAAAATATTATACTAGATACTAAGTTAATAGATGAGCATATACGCTATTTAAATCTGTTACCCTAAAATAAATGGCATTACCGGTAAAAGCCGGTAATAAACAACGCGTCCCATCCCTACGCCGCGCGCGCCATGTTGAACCCAAGCGCGCGCTCTATGAAACGGCCAATGGCAGCGACGTTACCGACCTCCCCGCGACCCGCACATACCGCTAACCTTGGTGACTTTCGATTCGAACTAAATCGTTCATAGGGTCCATCTAGACGGGGTTATCTATGGACTATTCAATGGTTGCGGCGCAGCGTTACGGATCGCACGCGCACGCGCTGGTGTACCGCTGTACGATCATAAAATAATCCGTTTCGTGTTAAATAATAATGTCAAAACCACAGCATTATTGTATTGCAGCAGGTACATTTACATTTATAATGGATTTTAGAGAAAAAAATGCGACCGTTCGCTTTTAGGCCATTTAAAGATACCTACACGAGTCCTAGCTCCTGGACTAGCCGCTATGGACCTTAATAAATCGCCTTCGCGCAGTGCTGCAGTATAATGTATGGATATAGATATAAAATCAATAAAAAAATATCTTAATATAGTTACCCAATTACTGTGTCTTTACCTTAACATTTTGAAAAAACTGACAGTTATCACTCATAAAACTGAGAGTCATTGAGTTTGGTATTCATCAACGGTTGACATAAAAGAAAACGAAAACTTTGGTTCTAAGAAACCTCTTTTTATTTTTTAAAGTGATGCCTTTAAAAATTATATAAAACTTTGTTACATGTATTATCCACTGGTTACATGTATGGAGTGCCCCCCTCCCCCTACTTTAATATTTTTTCGTCATTTCACATCACTTTTACGAAGCGGTTCATACGAGTAGGTAGGTAGGTAGGTACCGAGCATCCAGCCAACATGTTTGTCATATATGGTACCAGTGTTACTATCACGCTGACGAAAGTAGCCATTTGCAATACTTTGCATGAGGAAGCCAGATAATACACCAGGGTGGTCGCTCGGCAAATAAAAGCAGCCATTGGAACCAACGCTAATATCTTGTAAGGAAATAAAATCTAGCTAGCTCAGATAGTTTATAAGCCATTTACATATGATTTCAAGTGGTTGTTATTGAATAATAATGGAGCTTAGCGGTTATTCAACGCAGCAATATTGAGTTCGCAAATCTTGTTGAATGTGGAAGTCGTGTTTCACTTTCTGACTTAATGTCTTTACTTGAAACGTGAACGGGGTAATGTATGAGGTATTTACCAATAACAAGGGTATTTAAACACTAACGCAGACTTACGACTAGCAAAGATAGAACTTAGTGAGCTATGGCGTACGCAATTACACTAGTAGACTGCACCAAGCAAAGGAGCGTTCGTGGCCTAGCGGCGCCCGCGTACTGCGATCGGTATGCGAGGTTAAGCAATGTCGGGCGGAGTCAATCCTTGGATGGGTGACCGCTTTGAGTGGATCCTAACTGAGCGCTCCCGTGCTTTGGAAAGCACGAAAAGTCGTTGATCCCGGCTCCTGTCTATGATAGCAGTCGTTAAGCTAAGTTAGAGGCCTTCGGGCGGCTTGAGAACTTCTAACAGTCAAAGTTGCCCACTCACTTGACAAGCATAATCCCAATAAAGTCTAGTTTTCTGCCTTGGGTCGAAAGGTCAGATGGCAATCGCTTTCGTAAAAACTACTGCCTACGCCAATTCTTCGGATTAAGCAGTGGACCCCGGGCATTCTTCAGGATGCAACTGTCGATTCGATCATTGCGAAAAGTGAATCAATTTTAATAACATTAGACTTAACTTCCGCTATCTGTAGATACCAACGTTCGATGCCTGTTTAAGGACGACTTTGCCTTTCAGGTCCATGATTACATCGATAAATCTAAACAGTCGCCTTCAAATCTAACAAACTAGTTCCACACGGAGGTCAGACTTATCAATGCCCCATAAATTATATTGATTTAACACCACGCAGACCCACGATTGCACATATCAGCTACAATAGCAAATTTCAATTCGACAATGCAAATCGGAATATCGATCGAGGCAATAAATAAACTCGTACATATAAAATCGGTAGCGACTACTGTCGACATAATAAGGTTATTTATGGGTTCGTTTTATCTACTGACCGCCATACGACGCTCGGTCTGGGAAACAATAGGACAGAAGGCTGGACGTCCGACAACTGCGGTTGAGGAACAGGGAATTTTCAAATTTAGCTTTAGATTTAGTTCGAGATGTTCGAGTTAAGATAACGTCAACCAACCGACGCTTCTTAATAAGTCTTCTATCAGAAATAGGCTTTGCTACGTTTCGTTTAAATTATATCAGCGTCTATAATTTGCATGCATGCATGTCAGCCGAAGGATGTCCACTGTTGAACATACGCCTCCCCCAAAGGGAGCCACAATGACGTTCTGCATGGGGGGGATAAAATGCCATAATCGCCACGCGTGGCATGCGAGTTGGCGATCGCAGTATCTCTATCGCACTCCAGGGATGCTGCTGCCCATCCCCCGGCGGTCTTGGTCGTAGTTTTAGGGCATACCCAGGTCCAACACAACAGTATAATTTGCTATGTGCGAATTGATATCTTGGGAAACACATTGTCCGAGCGAGCGAAGCGTCTCCGTTTCAGCTTTCGACAAAAATCCTTTTGTATGTCTGTCTGTCTGTCCGGATGTTCTCCTCTACAGGTCGAATTTCTCAACCGATCCTTGTGAAATTTTGTGAGCAGGTTCGATAATTATATAGAGCACTATTTGTCTCTTCCATAATATTTTTCGATACTGGTCTGTAGTTTACTTTTGGGTCTCACTTAAGTTTGTGGTATATATGTATGTTTATTTATTTACTTATTTGTGCATGTTTATTTTATATATATATTTATATATAGTGTTTTATGTGTTTTTTATTATTATTATATTTCTTTTTATTTCTAGTAGTTATTCCTTTTGTTTGCACCACCCACTTATCATGTTTGTTTACTTTTTTCTCCGCTACCCAAAGGTTGTCTGGAAGAAATCGCTCATTTAGCGATAAGACCGCCTGTTGTTTACCTCTGCTTGTATCTTTATGCTGTTTATATCTGTAATTCTTTTTTTGAGGTGTGCAATAAAGCATATTGTATTGTATTGTATATAGAATTTTATGTCGAATCAGTTTTTAGAAGTTTTGAAATTTTAAAAAAGATTTTTTTTTGCGAGGTCATTGCTCACAGAGCGACTAGTTAGTTATCTATATTAATTATATAAGTTTCATTATTATATGTATATGGCCAGCAAAAGCCTGAACAATTAGGGCAAAACGTTGCTCGCTACGTTTGTATCATTTCAAATTAACCACGTTAAAACTCGCTAGACAATTTCATCAAATTAGGCAGAGCTCTCTCGGAATTGCTGGCTCCAACTTTCACAGAAAGACAAACGCTAGACATTCATATGTATCAGCTGTATGATTACCTCAAATATATTTAGCGAGACAAAAACACATTAATACCGAGTAGTCATTAACCGCCCACTTAACGAGGAAGTGACGTAATGTGTTTAGGACTCATTTGAGCGCAATTTCCTCCTTATCATACGTTGAAAGATAGTGTTTTATGCGCCGTGTCCGTCATTAGATAATGTAGCTATAAAGAAAATTACCCGCCGCGCCCACGCGGGTAGATACTCCTTCGTTGACCGCGAATCGGTCGCTCTGAGCGTTGGTCTTTTGTTTGCAAGATTTTCTCCTCTATTTCGCTACATGCACATTGATTTACTTAGATTTATGGACGAACATAATGGGTGTGATGAATGGGCTCCGACTTAGTACCAATAGATATGACAGTTTTCATACACAGGTACCTATTACAACATTTTAGATACAGGTTAAATAATTATTTGCATTAGAAGTATTTATTAATCAAAAAGATGATCTTCAATATATTATATCTTAATGCGTGTACCCTTCTGCGACTCTAAACTAGGTAAGTAATATATAGCTACTTATATCATAGATACCGTAATAATATAAATGTTAGTCCATAATTCCTTTTTTCTGGTAGGCGTGCTTGAAGATTTCTCCAGGACGCTTCTTTGTTTTGTTCCTTCTAGATTTACATGAACCTACAGGAAACTGCATATAAATCTAAACAAGTGAAACTGACATTCCTTATCGCAACATATAACATCAGTCAACGTAAACATTGTGTCCAAGATATTCCGATAAATCTGATATCCGCGATCGTGGCCGCTGAATCAATACCACGCGATCGTGCGCAAAGTGGGCGTTTAACCTCTGACAGCGGCGCGGCGGCGCGGGCGCACGCGTGAAGCCATCGATCACAGCGCTATCGCTAAATTAACCTAATACAGCCACTGAACGCTCCAACATGGTATCACTGTGACACTCCAGGAGAAATTTTCATGTTTTGTGAAACTTAACATCTAACGTGTGTATCTCCATGATCAGACATTCTAAATTGATATCTTTATCTTATAAAACTGACATGTTAAAAGGGTGGGTGACATGTGATGGGTGTGAATGCTAGTTTAGATTCGAGATCAATATTCTGAACTTTAGACCTAGTGCAACAAGTGACCTGATGATACGTCTTGTCGGAGTTATCAAGATCGTGTGTGAGACAAATAAATTATCTGCCTATAGACCTTATGTGTAAGACCTGACTTTTATGTTTATTTATTGAATAATAAAAAGACACCAAAGCGTTACAATGATTCGATAGGTACTAAAACTAATTATACAATTTATACATTTAAAAATTCGCCAAAAATTATGTCTTGAAAGAAACTGTTTTGCTTCATCTCAAGCACTCTGTTCCATTTCGTCATCAGATTTGCTATCCCAGTCCCAAACAAATCACATTAAGAAACTGCTGGGAGTGGTGCGCGCCTAATCTCATTCAATCCTAAACGAAAATCTAATATATTACCGAATTCTCATAATTAATACCAAATTTGCACGTAATCGTAGTATTACCGATTACCTACTCCAAATTATTACGAAAGATAAACAATGCCCAACATTGCGATACCTATCAAAACCCATGCCCTATCGACCCATTGGGTCACCGTTCCCCGAATGTGACGCGTACAAATCGCCCCGCACAGCCCGCGTCACGGATGCCAATTTAGTCCCGACCCAGCCGCTGACCCCGCGTCATAGGAATCGTGATGCTCAGCCATTATTTGCATGTCGATCGAAGCTGTTAAATTTATAGTACACGTGAGACGGGGCGGAAGCGTACCTTTAGCCGATGATTGTGTTGTACGACGTAAATCATTGAGAATGTCTATTTTGTATTGAGAAAGTCTAGATTATATGTAGTAAGTGGAGATACTTGTTTTCAAGCTACTGCAAGGTTTAGAATATATTATGGGTATATAGTATATATATTAAATTTCAGGTTACACTTTATTAAGTATGAGCATAAAAAAAGTTAAGGTATGTCACTGACAATTATTAGAAGTCGTGCGTGACAGACCGAAATTTCGGTTTCGGCTGAAAATTGTATTTTTCGGTATCGGCCGAAAGTGAAGCAAGAGCCGAAATTCGGATACAATTGATAATGGCGTTTAAATGGGGCACTAATTGTTACGGGGAGGCTTAAGTCCAGCAGTGGACGTCCTTGGACTGATATAGTGGTGGTGGGTTTAATCGCTATAAAAGGAAAACTTATTTTAAAGACAAAAGCTTGGTTTGTACTTGTAAATACTTAGTGTAGTTTTATATTCCCTACTGACTGTCAAACTAGGAACCTATCTAGTAAAACCGGGTTACTATCTAGCAAAAACTGTGGACCTAATGAAGCGGAATGGACAGAAGGAACAAGGGGACATAAAACAAGGAGACAAGGCGTCAGTCAAGATGACGCCTTGATAGTGATACAGAACTAGTTTGAACTAGTTTCAAGTTGACTATAGACTTTCGCTGTTGAAATTTTGGGGTACTTAAGTGAGCGTGTACGTACTAAATATTATATATTATTATTTAGAACTTGCGTTTCAACTTTTAGGGGCCGGCCATTGTAGAATCATGTGCAGTGCAACCACGATAAAATGTTGGTTGAGTCAATAAGAGTACATTATTGAACCGTTTGCAAAGGACCTAAATATTAGATTTGATTACAGACTAGTAGATGACGTCCGGTGCAAGATTACAACTTTACAGGAAACATGTTTTTTTTTCAGTATAGCAAGTGTAGCTCAACTATACTTAACACCACCTTAAAAACAACACCAGAAAAAAATATTAAAACATTTCAATAATCGGACATTAATAAACCATTAAACCCAACCTACTACCACTACCAAGGTTTCCTTTTTATACCCAAAACAATATGGACCTTGTTGTTAGTATTTGTACTCTTCAAATAATTAACAAAAATGGTTTAAGTACAATCAACAAGCCCGTCAATTAGCAACACAAACATTGCGCAAACAAAAGTGGGGTGTGCGGTATTATGCCACTGCATTATTGGGCATACCCGAAGCCTTACCTACTGAATACGGGCTAATTCTAGTAACATATTTAAGAGAGTAACGTCATTTTAATATTGAGGCTACATATGCGGCTAATGAAACTATTGTGGAGTTGCGTAACATGGAAGTATGCAGTTCAATCAACGACAGATTGAGCCCTGATGCCTTTAATCAGCTTCTGACATATGTGATGTTTCGACACGACGGCGGATACATACTTAGAACATACTGACTTAGTTCACTAGTAGCTGATATACTCGTATTTGTAAATTTGTACAGTAGAGTATGAAAACTTCTATACGGAGAAGGTGATCAAAAGTAAGTGATTATGACTTTAATGCTTGTTGACCGAGTGAACCAAGGACTCCGTTTCAGTTTCAGCAAAAATGCTTTCGTATGTTTAGCGGACT
Organism: Notocelia uddmanniana; assembly: GCA_905163555.1. Lineage (NCBI taxonomy): Eukaryota > Metazoa > Arthropoda > Insecta > Lepidoptera > Tortricidae > Notocelia > Notocelia uddmanniana. The sequence goes on along the minus strand of LR991060.1, from coordinate 6,290,263 downwards.
TTCGGCTGTACTACCTCTAAAGGTCGCATTTCTCACCTGATTCTCGTGAAATTTTATGAGCAGGTTTGATAAAAATTATATAGATTTGTTTTGTCGAGTCATTTTTAGGTAATTTTAAAATATGAAAAAAAATCGCGATGTCTCAGCTCGCAAAGCTATAATTGATCGATTAAAACGAAGATTCGGCAAAGATGCATTTGTATATTTGGCCGGCGGATTTCCAGCTGTTCTCCTCTACTGGTTGCATTTCTCAACCGATTCTCGTGAAATTTTGTGAACAGGTTCGATAATCATATAGATTTTTTCTTGTAGTCAAGTTTGGAAATAAAAAATAAAAAACCGCAAAGCCTACAGCTCACAGAGCCACTAGTCTAAGAACATATTTATAAACTCGACTATACTGAAACGTTGTCAAAGTAACTTCCGTATCCGTATACAATATCCACCTAATACTTAACGAACGGAAACAACTCATGAGTCCTAAAAATACTTAAAGAAGTAATAACGGTTAAAATTCACTATTTGCGATATGTTTCGGATTACAATTGGAGTCCTACTGCCGCAACGCTAATACGCAATACTGCCCGCCGCTGGGCAGCGGGCAAGCAGGGGCAATTTACACAAAACCTCAAATAATTATTCCAACCACATGAAACACTTAGTCTATTTATAAAAACCATATGAAAATCCGTTGGATAGTTTTTAGAGTTCATGACATACAACAAACAGACAGATGCAGCGGGGGCATTCTTTTATTTTTTTTAAACCACTTCGGTGGCAAAAAAGTGTACGGCCCGCCTGATGATAAGCGGGCACCACCTATGGATGCTTGGAACTCCTTTTATGTATGGTTTTGTACTATTTGTGCAAGGTGTCGTGGCAACACCGATTAATGTAACGATTTTTATCTTGATCTCATAGTTCATTAAGCAAAGCTCGTATTAATTCGATAATTAACCAAATAAGACATCGGATTACATTACAAATACTTATGCAAAAGGACAGTTTCCGTTACATAATGTTATGATGTCGGGAAGGAAGTCCAGATAGTAAAAAGTCGTATTGCCCGTGCCAATAATGGCAGGAAAAAAACCAATACAATTTCAAACATTTATTTTGCGAAAAGACTACAGACAGAGGCAATTTTGGTATAAACTGACGTTAGGTACGTTTTAATTGACGTTGTTGAGCTAATCTATAGAAGATTAGCTCAACAAGTTCGTGTTTGTAACGTCTGGTAATAAAATAAAAATCAAAATTAATGGTTAAAATTAAAATATTTAGTGCTCCCAGCAGGATTCGACGTTGCGACATCCTGAATCCTGGCATATGTGCCAGTATAGTTGGTGCCGTAAAAAGAAGCCTGAGTTTTCTAGGTAGACGTTGCTGTACGCCCGCCCCCATAAGGCGTTGTGAGAGGGAACTAGTAAAGAATTTCGTGCCTGAGCTTAATTGTTCCAATAGCTCAGTTGGCTAGAGCGATTGGCCGCGTACGCCAGCTTCAATTTGGATTGAAATATATTCTCTTCAATTTGGATTGAAATATATTCTCTTCAATTTGAAATTTACAAACTTGTTCGGTTTGTAATCAATTGCTTTAAAATACTTACCAGTACAAGCATCATAAGTTCCAGTTGGCATGCGTACCTACCTGAAAAAAAAAACATATTGTTAGTACATTCATAATACATAGGTGCATAATAATAATTATTATAAAAAGTATGGTATGTTTGCACATTACTTTTATCAGCCTGGATAATTGTTATTAATATAAATTAATCGTTTAGTACTGACAAAGAAAAAATCTTCATTCCTCCTTACGAGCGTTGAATTCAATGCAGACTTAATACAAAGTAATGATTGTAACTATGTAATAAAAACAATCGAGTTCTATGCAACAATTCAAAAAGACAACAAACAACAATTCAACAAGCTATCTATTGTTGTGATATTGAGGTGTGTTTAGATACTTTTAATTGCTATCGCTTCGCTTCTCGCTCTCACTCATCACGTACGCCCGTCGTAGCCCGCTCGAGAGCGGAAACGCGTCATCCACTCAAGACGAGGTTGCAAGCGATAATAATTGATAATTAGTTGCGTTACGGACCACGGCGCTTTCAGTGTCATGGTTGAAATGTCTAGACGTATAATACTTCGGGAAATAATATAGTGTTCAAAATTAATTTCAGAGCAAAATAAGTCGCTTGTGTTTTAGACAGTCAAGTGTAAACGAGACCGTCTCGTAATACGAGGAAGGCAATCCCTGTACCGTATAGTTTGCTTTTCTCCAAAAAAAACGGAGGAATTTTTTAATTATTAGAGGAAAACTAGTAACATTCTACAAACAAAGTTACAAACACTCGGCATAGTCGTGCGTCTGTTAATAAGTTACATTACCTACTGAACACTCGAGATTGTAAACCAGTGCAAAGCAATCCCATCTAACATTTTGCCGCGTAATTCTCGACATTTGAATCTTGGCCAATGAACGACAAACGTATCACAACCATTCATACAATCGAAATGTTAATTCAATTACAATTACACTGACAGACGTTTTGACAAGTGAACCCGATCGATATGATGTAACTGTTGAATTGAGTTCTCAATGTGTTAATACTTAAATCATCGCTGTCAGAATGTTTGTTTTGGTTAGCCAATAGCATTAATGGCCATTTCAATATCGAATTAGTGTGTCAGTAATGTTGTTTTTATTATATCTGCCCTCAATTTTAAAGTGAGTACTTTTTTTTCAGGCATCATGTGCCCAACACACACTCGTGGATCGTTGGTTCTCGTGCTCCCTCTTTCGTTAGAATAGCAAAGAGTACGTGAACGCATATTGAAAAGGGTTTGCTGTGAAATTAAAATGGACTCTTTGGTTGGTGTTATTTTATTCATGTATATGTTTCATTCAGTACAGTCACCAGCACCAATATTTACCATAAAAAAGCGCGCATAAATATGTGACACGACTCTATTTGTAGGGCCGTTAGGACGTGTCAGATAGATATTTTCACCGTCTATGTTTTGGCAGATATTAATGCTGGTGACTGTACATTCAAATAAAGGAATTTAACTTTATTAAAACGTGTTATGTTATGTTCAAAACCTGTCACAATTCGATGAATGTATTAAGTCATGTTTCATTTACCTTACTTATGGTGTACACACGTTAAAGACACGGTAAATAAACGAGCTAAAACAGAATCTCAATAGTGTCTTGAGGCCTTTTTTAAACTTGCGCTCCATTCTATTATTCTATCTAAATTAATACGGACCCGTACGACTCAGGTGATATTAAACTTTTTTAACAGTTCACTTCGAAGTCCGCGCAGCCTGCTTAGATATAGTATACAGGATGGCCCATTCAAATCGGTCAGTATGGGAAAGTCTAAAACTATAAGACATACGAAGATTTGTTCTTAGGAACCATGTCACCGATTTTACAAGTAGAGAGGTACAAACAACCATAGAGACAATTTTACATGCCTGAACTTGTTGAATATTGTAACAGTGGTCACTTTGAACACCTACTATGATAAATTAAAGTATGTGAAAAAAATGCATTTTATTCATTTTAGACATTATGTTTCTTAGAGACATTTACTGCTTAAGACCTACACAAACGATATCTGAATAGAAATAGTGTAAGTTTATTTTTTCAAAACAACCGGGTTCGATTCCCTAGCTGGGTACAGTGTTTTTTTCAAATGTATGAATGCAGTTTTTCTTTTTATCAAAATCGGTGACATGGTTCCTAAGAACAAATCTTCGTATGTCTTATAGTTTCAGACTTTCCCATACTGACCGATTTGAATGGGCCACCTAGTGTATGTAATGTGACTACTGTGGCAAGGCTTTGGCGAAACATTCCGCTTACCAAACGTTGGTTTAGAATCGATCGATGGATATCTGTCGTAGGTTAAAGGATATGTCCAATTAGTTTCACTTGATGTATTTGCAGAGCTTGCGGCGGTTGTTTCACAAGTGTCCTGTAAGAGAAGTATATAGATACCTAATCAATTTTGAAGGTGTAAAAAATACATACACAGGTTGAGTTGTTGATTGAGTTATACTAAAGGTGGAAACGAACACGTATTTTAGTATCACATCGAATCGAAAAAATATTATAGGAACGATATTTTGGCACGTGGATATTGAACTACAATAATATGTCAATATGTATAGAGATCACGATAAGATTGCTTGTTGTTGAATTTCCTTTTCTGTTTTGGGCCTGGCTGTAGCTTTACAGACCGGGTCCGTTAAGCGATAGGAGTGCGCGGTGGAATAGAAGCCTGGGGAAAATTCAGGGAAAACCGGCCGGTTTCCTCTGGTTTTTTTTTCTGATCGTGTCATAAGGACCACGCGGATGGGTTAAACACTGGAATAGGAGTTTGCGCTCCAGTCAGATTGGTTGAACGGCTTCAACCGAATCTGGAGTTGTATTTGTGTTCTATTAAGTGTTTGTATTGTATTGAACCCGGGTATGTCCTAAAACATACCCGCATGCCAAACGTGGCGATTATGGTATTTACCCCCCATAAAATTGGGGGAGGCCTATGTCCAGTAGTGGACGTCCTTCGGCTGCTATGGTGATGGTGGTGGATTGTAAATAAATATATTAAAAAATATCAGAAAAAACATAAAAATGTAATGACTTCGAGGTGTATATGTAGGTACTGCCAGTCTACTCCCAGTCTAATCTATTTTAAACTCGATTCACCCGCATCGATTAATCGACATTAGTATCCAGGATAATCGATGGCCAGTACCATCGACGACAGTTCACTGCGTGCTTTTGAACCTTATTGCAACTTGATATGGTCTAATAAACGCCAGATCAATTTTGCTGTGTCAGCCCGCGGCGACGGCGCAGTTTACCGCGCATAATACCGGTAATGTGCGCAGACCCAGTCGTCTCGTGATGAAGAAATCTATTAACCCATCCGCTGCGAGCGACTAAAGGTTTACTGTTTATCAGCGACTAGTTATTGCCTGCGACTTTTTCCTTGTAAGCCCTCTATAGTCACATGCTAATTTCTAGCCGTAGCATTATGTCCCTATTTTTACGGGATAGAGTATAAAACCATGTTTTATTTCATTTTGGTGTTCCCAATCTAATTCAAGTCCATTTAGTATTTCTGTGTAATTGATTAACAAATGTCCAAACTTTCACAAGTTAATGTTAGTACTGAATACTTACTGTATTTAATTAACACTTCCGCTGCCACCCTTTATTTTGCAAAAAATGCATGTATGTAAGACCGAACATCAGGCTAGTAGTTTTCGTTTTTACACATTTACGTAGGTGTCACTAGGTTTTAATACCTGCGTTCATAGGGAAATTTAATCTATGTATTTACATGTACTTTAATAATTTGGCCTTAAAATGTATGGCATTGTCATTGATTGTGAGATATGCCTCATATTAACGAGGGATAAAGCAATCCTACTTACGAAATAGGACTACGACTTTTACTCGACATCGTCCGTAAAATACAACTATGTGATTATGATTCGTAATTTACTGAAACAACAGTTTGGGAAAATAAACAATGTATTCATAGTTTGCTTAAATCCTTACAAGTGAACTAACTGTTCCCGCAGTAAGATATGTTCGAAGTACATCGTAAGAAGAACTAGGACAATTGATAAAGCTATACAACACACAAACATGAACATGAACATAATTTCAATGTTATTTCAATTTTAGTCAATTTTATTTGTGTATAATTATCGCATTGGATCTAGCCTGTAATGATAATTGTATGCATGGAAATAAATAAAATAAATAATGAGTACTGAGACGCTTGCACATTCCAGGTTTTATTATAGTTCTACTTGAAGAGAGGACTGGTTTAATACAAATACAAACGTTTCTACATTTTGAGATGAAGGCAAATGTGTTATGCGAGCCTATAGTACATCACTACAGAGGCCGGGACAAAAGGGGTTGCCGGCCAAAGACATATAGACGGCTGAGCGAAGCGAGGCCGGATAGGTCTAAGGCCGGCAACCCCATATTTCCCGCCGAAGTATTTATGGTGCTTTTCTCAAACATGCAATGAAATAAACAACAAAAAAATCAAAGTTTTATTTTTAATACGCATAGTGGCAGAATGTCATGATGCCTGTGCCACAAATTTATGTGGAATGGAAATTAAAAAAGAGGACTTTGCAGGCCTAGGCCTGCAAGATTTGTATGAAATTCCATTAACTACCTCTTGTCCTAGCCGCACCTGAAACGTCATACTTCGCAGCCTATTATAATGAACATAACATCAATATTTCATTGCGTGTTTGAGAAAAATAATGAAAATGCCCCCTCAGGCTTCTGCAAATACATATTATTGTATCACAGTGAAATAAATTCTTGGCACCTTACTTTTTAAATTTCGAAGGACGAAAATTTTCAAAGGCTGGCAGATAAAGCGCATCTATATCTGTAAATAAATATAAAACCGTTTATTCTGGCTGATAAACTGACTTATCAGCGCTGAGTCGTAGACTTTTCTGAGTGGCTCAATATGGCAGGCTAGGCAAGGATTAAGAGCATTTTACAAAAAAATATGAACTACTGCGGTTTCAATATCGTAATATCTTCATTTTCACTGAAACCCGCTGTCAGCACATCCTGGCATCTTATTTACAAGTATCACAATCACACTTAACACATTATAAACAACTTACCATATAAAGCTTGCATAACTTACACTTAGTCCTCGACCGATACTGCCCTTGTTACTTTGTTGCGCACATAACTCAAATCTCTATCGGATCTGATAAACCGGTACAAGAAATTTTGTTTACAGACCCTATGAAACGTCGGATGTAAGAACCATTTTTGGTCAACATAAATTATTATTATAGATGTAATAAGTTTTTATCGTCAAAAACATTTTTTTGAAAGTATATTTAAGCCTCGGAACAAAAGTTGACAGATGCGTGACATTGTTGCCAGTCCATGAATTTTAGGTATTCTAGGGTTTATTATTTTAGCCAGTGAAGTGTACCAACTTCCGAGTCAATAATCAAATCAACTTGATGGTGCCAAATTATTGCATCGTTATATCTGCTTATTTGAATTATATGTTTCAACTAGACACGAATAATGGAAGTGGATGAAAATCGAGTTATCGATAATATTTCATTACATAAATCGCATGACATATTTACTCGTATACCAGGTAGAATGATATTTATAAGCTTTGTTTAAAAGAAGGTTAAAGAAGGATTTCAGTGAAGGTACTTGCATGACTATAATTTTATGCAAACCAATTGAATATAAATTAGACCTATACCTACACACATCATAATAAATTAGACTATACCGTATTAAATATAATGAAACGGGTCACTCACTTCTTTAAAGTAGAATATCGCTCGACATGTTTGAGACCGGTTCGCGATCCTTAATCATGAGTACCTATCGCGGCGGCGGTTTTTTTAGCATGAGTGACCCGTTTCATTATATTTAATATGTCTCAATCTCACGGGAGTTTTCTATATAAAATAGACTATAACGTGTTAAAATATTCATTATCTTAGCTATTGGCTTAAAGGTTAGTCAAATGTTTGCTTCAACTAATAGAGATAAACGTTTAATACAGTTAAGTGAAGTGCGGTCCGTGCAACATTGTAACACAATGTAGCATGCAAATTGGTTCCGAAACGATCTGTGATCAGCAAGCTTCCGGTTTGTAAACATCATTTTAATTCGACCAACAGTGGGACACCTTGGTTCAGGGCATCGTGGTAATATTTATGGGTTATGAAAGATAACAATTACCGGTGGTAGACCGCACATTATTATACCGTCATGTTTGGGCAAGATGGGCAAGAAACCTTTAACTTGGGTCCAGCAGACCATTTCAGTTATAGCTTTGTTGGTCATGAAAGACAACAGTTTGGAGCACCAGCAGTAAATTGACCATCAAAACTGTCCAAAACAATCTGCTTGTCATCTATATGTGTCAACAAAAGATTGTGCAAATTATTCTAGACACTTCTTGGCTACATCAAGTGGTAAAACTTAGAGCACTTTGTACAACCGAATTGAACGCTTGAACGATTTGATTTGTAAACACAGAATGGAGCCCTTAGAAAGCTGCAATATTTCACGGCGCAGGTCTATTTATTAATAAATAGGCTGTAGAGGGTCAGGAGAGAGAGCTCGCATCCGTTCGCTTGGTTAATCTAATAAATCTTCACCACAGCCTACGACTTGGAACAATTGCAAACTTACTTCAATATGGTAAATGAAGTTTTTTTATCATCAACACAATAGTAACATTTTTAGACTTATAAATCTGTATAGGTATTTATTTATTAGGATTGCCAACGGTCGATACAATACACATTCATAATAAACTATACATTATCATAATTTATCACTGATCTCCCACTTACAGACAATCACAGCATGCACTATTTTCAATATAGCTTGCCATAATATGCTACATATATAGAAAAAAAAAACAACCAAGTAATCAAGTGACAAATAAATTAAACTTAAAATAAAGGTATAATGTGTAGGTAATAATTAGGAGTATAACTTAAACCAAAGCTTTTATTGCTGACTATACTTTTTCCACAATCATCAGTTACTCGTTGAGACAGTTCGAATGAGCCCAAATACAGCGGGTTCATCTTGTTTAGTTTAAGAGTTGCTATGGTCTCCTGCTGCACTCAGCTCGGTGGTAACCTAATATGGTAAAATACGTAAATAAATATTGGGGGACAATCTTACACAAATCGATCTAGTCCCAAACTAAGCAAAGCTTAATTGTACTATGGGTACTAGACGACGATATACTCGTACATACGTATCTAGATAAATGTATACTTATATACATAAAAAACATCCAGATCTCAGGAACAAAATAATGCACTAACCGGGATTTGAGCCCGGGACCTCCGGCTTCGAAGGCACCCTGCCTTCGAACTACCAACTAAGACAAAGCGGTCATCGCATTGTATTGTCACCTTACATAAGTATGCCAAATTTGAGCTTACTCGGATACCTACAAGTTATTGAAAACAGGATTGCAAATTTAGATGATGATGACACCTTACAAATTTACATACGAACAGTGCAAGTTAAATAAAAGTTTGTAAAAATAACTCGAAAGTAGAATAGGTACTCTGGCTAATATCCATAGTAACGTAATACTAATGACGAAAGATTTTAGTCTACTAACCCATACGGCGACATTCTAGACGCCCCATCAAATTTTCTATAGTCGCGTTGTTATAAGTTGAATCGCGATAGATACTTCGTAGCCTTTGTACCAGGAAGAAGTAGAAACGGTAGTCAAGATCTCCTGCATGATGCATCGCTTCCGTAACAAAATGATTAAAAAATTGTTTTCAGAGAACCAGAAACCGGATGACCCATAATCTCTTCGGTACTGAACTTAACTGAATGTCATCACCACCATAACAGCCGAAGGACGTCCACTGCTGGACATAGGCCTCCCCCAATTTCCTGGGTGGTAACTGCCATAATCGCCACGCTAGCATTGAATGAATAGCAAGCATTATATTCATCACCAAGGTGTAGTTATTCATTTTGCAGATATAAGTATACCTAAAAACTTGTATATTTGTGAAAACATCTTAAGAGAACAAAATGCCCTTTTGAGGCACGAAGACAAAGTGTAAGAGTACTTTACATACTTGTTTATTTAATGCCTCCGTTGTGTAAACACTGCCATTACAGACGCGATAAACATAACAAAGATAATAATCTCTGCTTGAAAAAATGCAATAAAAATCGATATTATTATTGATTATAATCGAACAGCATCATCGCATGAGTCAGCGACCTTACAGGAACCCTGAGGTGACCAAAATGTTGGATTATTATGGATTTATTTAGTACAACCTTATGCTTACAACACAATTTTTTGGGTCTAAGTAATGTTACTTACTTACTTACTGCTGTGGTGTTACGTAATGCACTTACCCAAAAAGTAATGACGTAAAATTAAATAATCATATTTTTTCTGTTTTGGATTTACATTAAAAATACTCTGTACATTTTAACCAGAGCCACAAAAGATAATAATTACGATTATGATAAGGATAACCAGACTATGGATTCCCATATTAATTCATTAAGGTATATCTGAAAATATGGTAATACGTGGGCCTTGCAGTATAATTCAAATATATAAATAATAAATAAATATTGGGGGACAATCTTACACAAATTGACCTAGTTCCAAACCAAGCAAAGATTGTACTATGGGTACTAGATGACGATATACATACTTATATTGATAAATACATACTTAAATACATAGAGAACATCCAAGACCCATGAACAAAATCCGTACTAAATTGCAGTGGGGTTCTCAAATAACAGCGATAGGAAGTAGGTTGAGCTCTGCTGCATTTGCAGTCAGGAGAATAAGGCATCTTATCAATATGTGGCAACGGCACGGTTAGTTTACATACTTTGCTTATTTTAATAGTATAATTACTTATGGTCTTATCTTGTGGGGATCAGCTGCAGATAATGAAACTATTTTTATTTTGCAAAAAAGGGCTATCAAGCAATTTATAATTGGGGTCGCGTTAAGAGAATTTTACAAAGAAATAGATATTCTAACCCTGCCGTCCCTATACGTATTTGAAATAATAATGTATCTTAGAAAGAATATGTGCAATTTCCCAACGAACGCTGATAAACCAATAGCCACCAGAAGCAGAAATACTGAGTAACTCAAAATAACCTTCTATAGACTAGTAAAGGCGAAAAAGTCGTTCTTGGGAAATTGTATCAAATTTTACAATAAAATTCCTAAACACATTACTGAACTTAACAACTTTAAATTCAGTAGTAAAAATAAACACTTATTTCAAGAGCATATCGCGAAAATAGGTTTTCTACTGTAGCATTGTTATTTTGTAGGAGCTGACACTGTAATTTTATATTTAATTATACAATGAATATTGTTTTGAAAAAATGACACCTCGCCGAGTTTCTTACGCCGGTTCTTCTCGTGGCAGAGGTTTATTTTTCCGAACCGGTCGGTGGTAGTTTATTGACGTTCAAAGTTGCATGTAAGATGCCCAATTTGAAAAATAAACTACTTTTACTTTTTTTTTACTAAATGCACAAATAATGTCCTGGTCGGGATTCGAATCCGGGACCTCTAGCTTCGGAGGCAGTGTCACTACCAACTAGGCTAAACAGGTCGTCAATATATGGAATACAACTGAATCTACTTTGGAATATATATAGTGCAGTGCACATTTTCGTACTTAGTCGACTGTAAATAGTCCTGTTATATTATACTAGCTGTTGCTCACGACTTCGTCCGCGTCTTCGCTCCTATAGGTCGCAGCGTGATGTTTTATAGCCGAAAACCTTCCTCGATAAATGGACTATCCAACAAAAAAATATTTTTCAATTCGAATCAATAGTTCCTGAAATTAGCGCGTTCAAACAAACAAAGAAACTCTTCAGCTTTATAATATTAGTATAGATATGCAGAAGTTCTGTCAGTAAATGCCAGTAATATAATTTAATATTTCTTAATGAAAAAGTGTGGTCACCATCATACTACCATAAAGATAATTGTGAATAATTCGCGTCACACATTAAGTTCGGTGCAGGAAGCCCTTTACGAGCTCAAGGCATTACGCGCCATCATGTTAAAACCAGAGCACGTCGGTTGTAAAATAATTTGCCTTTTCATTATTTTTAGTTTTTTGGCGTGCTTTGTTATTAGGTATTTCTTATTTTATTTATTATTATGGAAGTCACGTTAAGCCGTTGATCCCGGTTGCTGTCTATGATAGCAGTCGTAAAACCAAGTTAGAGGCCTTCGGACGGCTTGAGAAATTCTAACAGTCAAGTTGCCCACTTACTTGACAAGCCTAATCCCAATAAACTCTAGCGTGCTTTGGAAGGCACGCTAAGCCGTTGATCCCGGCTGCTGTCTATGATAGCTGTCGTAAAGCCAAGTTAGAGTCCTTCGGGCGGCTTGGGAACTTCTAACAGTCAAGTTGCCCACTCACTTGAACTAAACACCACGCACAGGAAACTAAACCTATTTATTATTTCTCGAATCAACAAAAAACGAGCTGGTGAAACTTCAGTTGTCCGCTGTGGGGCACTTCAACAATCAAACCACAGTGGTCTGTGAATCAAACATAAACAGATTTACTGCGGATTTCAAATCAAGTCCAATATCTTTTAATTAAGTTACAGTCGATTTGAAAGTCTCAACAAATCGTTCCGCCGCACCGTTAGTGGCTGGATGGTACGGCGGTGAAAATGTATGCTTTATGTTGTTAGTACTAAAAATGTTTAAACTCTTCACTTGTGAACGAGGGACCATTATCTGTAACTAAATGCACAGGGTACCCAAACCTACTAAATACACTATTAAACACATCTATTGTACGAGAACTCGTAATGTTTGGCATTTCATAAATTTCCGGCCATTTAGAGAAACTAACTACGATTACCAGCAACATTTTGTTATAAAATGGTCCAAGAAAATCGGCATGAATCCTATGCCATGCCTGGCTAGATACTGGCCAAGAGCAATCCCATTTTTAATGTAAAAAAATCACGTTATAACCAGATCAAGTATGTTATCAAATAATGAGCCGTCCCTTTATTTAAGGGAGTTTTTCGTCATTTCTTTCAGCATTTCGTACCCGATCCAGTGGGACCGGGTACGAAAACAGCCCTTAAAAGTATCGATATTAAAGGGATCCAATTCCTGTCCCGTTACCAAGTCTATGGTGTTAGGACTTTTTCTTAAAACATAAAACTACGTGTATATTTAATTAATTTTCAATGCACTTGGGGTAGCCTTATTTACAATTATTCCACAAATCAATAGCAATGTAGATTTGAGTGCGGTTTTTTAATCGAAAGTTTTATATGTGGCGACGGTAAAAAAATACCCAAGATATTAAAAAACCAGGAAAATTTACAGATTTTGATTAGTAAAAGGGGGGAATGTTGATAAGGGAACATCACTAGCGACAAGTTCAGTGTTAAGTAAAACAACAAAAGAAGATTACAAATAAACCTGTATTATGTTAGTAAAGTGTACTTTAAATGTACAACAAAGACTGACAAACTACTACTTGACAAACAAAACATGGTTCTTCACAACATATTGCTATCTTAGGTAAGTTTGTTTATCCTTGTTTTTATATTTTTTAAATGTAGTTTATTAGTACAAAGAGCAGGTCTGTCTAAACGAATAGGATTTAAACTAAATACTAACCTAAACTAAATATATAGATTAAATATATCGTCGTCTAGTACCCATAACACAAGAATTATTGAGCTTACTATGGGACTAGTTCGATTTGTGTAAAAAAAAAGTCTTCTAATATTTATTATTATTATTTATGACAGGGCGGGCCACGTAACACGTTCTTAAAAGCGGTGGCCAAGACAAATGTAAATTTGATTTGAATTGAGCTAGCGTAATAAGATTAGAATAGTTCACATTTAATGAAATCGAACATAGAGCAAGATTAATGTATGTACTCACTGTCTCAGTAGCTTACGACAAAGGCAAGCATTTTTTAGGCACTATGTCAAACAGGAAAGTTTAATCCGCATTGATTTACATAATCGAATTATAACATTAATCATCGGGTTTCCTGCCCATTGAGTCGGAAGTACGCTTAGCTTGTCGGTATCAATTTACTACGTACGATGTATGTATGGTGTGTGGTGCAAAAGATAAAAACGCCTCATAGCATTTCAAATAAATAAATAAAATAAATGAACTTTATTTTGCTAGAAGGCCGTATAGGCACTTATCACGTCAAATTTTACTAGCGTTTCTGAAAAAGATGACCACTGCCGAAAAGAAACGCTGAAAGAATCTCCACAGTCAGTAATTTGTCCAAAAAACGCTGGTAAATTAGTTTATAATATGACGACCACTTTGGCTTGGCTTAATGCGTCACTCAGCCTACGAAGCCGGAGGTCCGGGGTTCGAATCCCGGTCAGGGCATTATTTGTGTGGTGAGCATGAATATTTATTTTTGAGGCTTGGCGTTTTCTATGTATTTAGGTAAATATTTATTTATCTCTATATAAGTATGTATATTATCCTCTAGTACCCATATTAAGTACAAGCTTTGCTTAGTTTCGGACTAGGCCGATTTGTGTAAAATTGTCCCCCAATATTTACTAAAAAAGTTCTTTTTAAACTCCTCAGTAATATTTTCGTTATTGAAATCTGTAAAACTTGCACGTATGAGTTTAATGAACCTACATTACATACCTATAGGTACATGACATGACATTTTCATACATAGGTGGTGTAATAACATTTAGCAGGTAATATTATCCAATCAGTAATTAAGAAATATGTAGTTCTAAGAATACATTCATCCATACGTTCCTAAAATTTGTAACTTAAACCAAAGTCGATCCTAACTATAGGCTGTCCCAAAAAGAGTGCACTTTATAAATTTCGAGCATTTTTTCTCGTGCAAGTATCAACTCTGATTTTACACAGCTGTCATGTTCCGATTAGAGATGAACATTATACCGGAAATATTCCCGATTTTGTATGGGGAATGGGGAATATATCCGAGCGGGGAAAAACATTAACATCGAAAAAATGCACTATTATTGAAAATCCTTTACTTACGTGTAGCCGAAAGAATTCTATAATTGCGAAGTGATCGACGAAATTTCTTGCAAACATTACTGTTTTCTTCTAAATGCCAAGCCGGTAAACCGGTACTTAAGCCAAATAATCTTTTAATATAAATGTTTCTAATGTAACTGCATAATATAACTCGCTTGGAAAAAATGTGTATTACACATGCTTGTAGAAAGCTAGTAAGAAGATAAAAAGATCAAATGAGATCTATAATCAATGTTTGAAAATAATTTTGTACAGCAACTCCTGAACATTACTACAGAGGCCGGGACGGAAGGGGTTGTCGGCCGAAGACATATAGACTAAGGCGGGCAACCCCATATTTCCCGCCGAGGTATGTATATAGTGCTTTTCTCAAACATGCAATGAAATAAATAACAAAAAAATCAAAGTTTTATTTTTTATACGCATAGGGGCAGAATGTCATGATGCCTGTGCCACAAATTTATGTGGAATGGAAATTAAAAAAGAGGACTTTGCCGGCCTAGGCCTGCAAGATTTGTATAAAATTCCATTAACGACCTCTTGTCCTAGCCGCACCTGAAACGTCAAACTTTGCAGCCTATTATAAGGAACATGACATTAATATTTCATTGCATGTTTGAGAAAATAAGTACATCCTAAATAGTTATTCAATCATTTAAAACCGGGCAAGTGCGAGTGGGACTCTAGAAATTAGGTTATAGGTTTCGAAACATAGATCAAGTATGTACCGGCAAAATCACGTTTCTTGTACGATGTCTTCCTTCACCAAAAAGCTAACGGTATATCCCTAATTCGTACTAACTACTGGATAGATTAATCACATTCTAAACCCAAAAAAAAAATGACGCAAGACGAATTACGAAACACAATTGAAGAGGTAATATTGAACAGAAATATTATTACAGATTTGAATAAACAGGCTTAAATTTTAATCTCTTTACATGCTAAAGGTGAAAGGGATCGTTATTGCCTAATAATAGTTTACGACTCCTCGTAAGAAAATCCCTTTCATAAACGTCTGGGATTTTAATTTTACTGACTATATACCAATCATAATGACCTTGTCATAATCTGAATGCATTATGTAAGAGTAATAAAAGTTATAGATATAATACCTCGGGTCTACGATGTCCCATCCAAACGTCGTTGGTAGAAGTTAAGGGTTTATTGTGATTACAGATTACATCACAGCTTTACTAGACACAGGAGCTAGTTATAATATTCACACAGACTAAACCATAGTTTGGATAGGATCGTACCAACGCTACGGGTTCACGCCTCTAGTATTATTTTCGAATGCAGTTCACAGCGTTCTCTATTTAAAGAACCCCGTACCAAAAGTATGGAAAATGTGTTTCAGTTACATATTCTGAGATTTTGATATAATATAGATTTTAACTTCCTGAACAAAAGTCTGGGCAAAAAAAAAACAAAAGTCTGGTAACTCTGAAAGGGACTCGGCAACAGTGGTAGGCCCCATAGAGACTATTGTTCAGGACTTTAAAATTATATCAAAATCTCAGAATATTTAACTAAAACCACATTTTCCATACTTTTGGTACGAGGTTCTTATGTACTAATATTATCGGCCAGCCTGCAGACGATTTTGTTAAAAAAGTGTGAACCCGTGACGATGGCCGATAGTACATCAGTCACCCGAACAACTACGTAACCAGAATAAGTGCACCACAAGTTACGATACTCTGCAAAAACATAATGAACTCAATCAGTGACACGAGTATGCAATTAGAAATGATATAATTCGATATTATCGATATCATAGACGTGTGCGCGAACTAGTGAAGTTCTCATGATTCGAAGTGACTCAACGTAATCAAGCAGTAAGTCGTTAGGGCAGTGCTACACTGAAAGAACGAAGAATCAAAGAGAGAGTGAGTTATTAAAGCGATATTTAGGTACCCGTTGGTCGTAAATGAAAACCAAGCATTCCAATTCTTAAGAAACGTATGTCGTATCGTATGTGATTTAGTGTTTCAATGATGGGTACACGACAAACTGCTAAAGAAGCGACTTAACGACATTTTTATCGATTCCATTTATTTTAATTCTGGGTGATATAATTAAACATTGAACCTAGACGACTAATGAATGAGAAAACGGTTGTATAAGAAGTTCTAAAACAACCTTTTACTGGTGGTTTTACTTTATCCCATGTCAGAAAAGACTAAACTTGGATTCGATCATAAATCTATTTAATTTTAAAGTATTCGTATTATGTAGTTAGATTAGGTAAAAGAGTGTATGCTTTGCCAAGCGAAATGAGTATCTTTGGGCAATCTAATGGACAAGGACCAATGATGCACGTTGACTCTTATTTTAAAGAAATTATTTTTTTATGCAACAGTCAATTTAAAACCATATGATCTTTGAATTAGGAATGAAGTGTCCATTATTGGTACTTGTCAGCTTAAAGTGCCACTGGTTCCGTTACGTAGGGGTGTATCTGGGAAATATGTCTATTTGAAATTGATCATTACATTAGGTAGTTTGATCAACTCAACCAACAATTATAATACGCTCTGTCGGGCCCCGTTGACATTTGTAGTAGACACGAATATCATCTAGGTATCCCAAAGGCATCACTCGTTTCTCACTACATACATATAACAAACTTACGTACACAGTGAATATGTGAATTTGCATGTATAACATGGTTATTAATAGTTCAGCTCCGCTCCTACTGCGACACGACACCGCCTCACGTCTAATCCCATTATGCAAGAGAATCGCACAGAACCAATAATTCGATCCGATCCGACGTCCGATTTCTAATTCGA
Organism: Notocelia uddmanniana; assembly: GCA_905163555.1. Taxonomy (NCBI): domain Eukaryota; kingdom Metazoa; phylum Arthropoda; class Insecta; order Lepidoptera; family Tortricidae; genus Notocelia; species Notocelia uddmanniana. The sequence goes on along the minus strand of LR991060.1, from coordinate 6,272,811 downwards.
TTGTAATTGCGTTGTATTATCGATCGCGAATAATGGTGAGCGACGTGAATGGGTATCGCAATCCGCTACTCGTATAAATCGTTATATAATGCGAGTTAATTATGCACGGCGAGAATTGCGAATTGATTCATGCTTTACTTCGTATAAGCAGACGTTGAGTCGTTTTTTGCCAAGATTTAAAGCCGTCGTGACTAAACGAGTAACTAGTAGCGAGCGGAATAAACATACACGACACGACCATTATTGGTAATTGGTTTTAATTTCAGTGAAAGACTTAATTAACTCTTATTTAGACCGGCAGTACTTTGAAAAATGTCAGTATTACTCGTTCAAATTAGCTCACATATTTGGGTTGTTTGGTTGGCACTAGGGTAGTCCACATTTTTTTTTTTCGATTTCCGGTTTGAAAGCTCATCCAATCTGTTGCTTATGCCTAGTGATTTAAAGTCCTCAAAATAAATATTGTCTCACTAATCGTAGTAGAACTTGGTGGTAATAGGTTGTTAAATACAAGAACTGTGTGATTTTGAAAAAGCTCTAAGATTCTGAAATATACGTAACAGTAAGAAAGCAAGACTTTTCCGCCTCAAAGACCTCTTTTCAAAGGACTGGTAGAGCATTTTTCGGTCAACTAAACGACTTGTCATCAACTGCACCCAAAAAGACACCTCACCAATTTTATTTCTATGAGTCAATTATCACTAAAAGACTAGTTGTTTGTGAGTAACAGAGACACCAATCACACAGTTCTTGTATTTAACAACCTATTATCACCAAGTTTTACTGCGATTAGTGAGTCAATTTTTGTGGACGTTAAATCACTAGGCATAAGCAACAGATTGAATGAGCTATCAAATAGAAAAGCGAAAAAAAATTTTTTTGGACCACCCTACTAGGCAGTATATATTCGCGCAAGAGTCACAAGCGTCCATAGGTTACTATATCTGCTTACCATCAGGCGGGCCGTATGCTTATGTGCCACCGTCGTAGTATAAAAAAAAAAAACTTAAAGTAATATTGACCTCCCACTTAGCAAATATCTAATCCTGATTCGTCTCTTTTGAGCCGGAAAATCAGATGGCAATCATTTTCTCTGAAATGAGTCCATACGGATATTCTTGCAAAGTAACCAAGTAGATCGCGCCAACTTTGGGAATGCAAGTATGCTAACATTGCTAACACAAAGATTAGTTCTCACAAAGAAACTCTCCCCGCCCCCTCCACCCAGGTTATCTGAATGTTTCCTATCTATAATCCTTTCCAACTTGAGTCGATAATAATATCGTATCCTAATTTTTCCATCCATTTTCGAAATATTTCTGCAGCTTTTTACCTAATAACAGTGATATTTGTATAAACTTACATTTACTCGTAAACAAACATATTAAGCGACATTAAAGTTGAAACATAATATCCGCGCTAGGATTTACGCCATACTTAACCACTAGCTTAACGATCTCTTACAATTTTGCTATAAACTGTTAACATATGTAAACAATTTCCGACCGAACACTTGACGCGGTATCAGTACGTCTACACATCAACCTCCTGTCTCTAAAAGAAGTCTTTTAAACTATAAACTGAATTTCATATAGCACAAAGTTTATTTTACGATAACATTGGAGCAAGATACGACTTTGCGAGGATTGTTACGAGTAAGCCTTCGTCGTAAAACGGCCAATAGAAATTCTTGAAGCTCGTTGACAAATTGACTTTTATCCTCTTCATAGCACCTTTTCGTATTGTATTGAACTGTGAACTTGGTTTATTATAAAGCAAGGTTTATTTTTGGTTCTACAATTATGAATTTGAGTGAGTAAATAGAATGCAAGTACAAATCACAGCACGCGTCATTACCTCCCTGATTTATCGCTGGCCAATCCTCTCCTAAGCAAATTTCTAGTTGGATGTTTTCAATTGCTTTCTCTAGGGTGGGAAAAGGAATTTCTTGAGAATTTAAAGCGCAGTTAATATGCTTGAAATGTAATTCTACAATGTAATCATACGAGACGGGTCAGAAAGGGTCAGTATGGGAGACTGGGAGTTGTTTTTAGGACACGTAAAAACCTATTCTAAATCCTACTGAAATCGTTAAAATTACAAGGCATTGAGCCTAAATATATACCTATACCTACCTACTTACATAAGTATAAGAACATACAAATACATTTACCCGTCCTTTGTACTACTGAAATAAGCCGCTTTTAGTTATCTCACCAATCCTTTCCATTTCCCTTAGGTACCTAAGTTTAAGTGTGCGTCCCGATTATGCGCTATATAAATATATATATATATATTTCAGACCATAGATCCATAATTTGTTAGTTACATTAGGTACTTAAAGACTAGGGTTAGAATAAAAATAAAATAAAAGATAAAATCAAAAAAGAAACATTACATGTATCATCCCTAAGCACTGGTTAATCCTACATGGAGTTTATTCCAGTGCCTCGGTAGTGGCGCATTCAGTTTATTAACGAACGTTTTCAAGATGCTATTGTCACTGCCACTCAATCTCCACATTAGTGATGCCGACCGATTGCGTATGATCGCGTAAAAATCATTCGTACGCGCCTCCGCGAACATAGCGGACGCACTGCAATATCGTGGCAATTTCAATAGCATCCTGAAAACGTTGTTATACTGTATACGCAGAGCATTGTACGCCCGCTGGGTGTAGTCGGTCCACAGGCTGCATGTGTAAAAGGTTTGACAGAATGCCTTGAAAAGTGTTATTTTTACGGCCTTATTACACCTCGCAAACCTGCGGGCCAGCATGTTTCCCCTAACCGCCAACGCCCTGCGCTCCCTCTCGATATCGAGATCGTCTGACAGCCCCTCGGTGACCCAACGACCAACTACTTAAACTTTTTCGTGACTCTCAGAATTTCACCCCCTAAAGTCACGGGAGGCAATTTCTTGTAGCTCTTTTTACCAGCCTTAAAGACAAGGACCTCACTTTTCTTCCCGTTGTACCTTAGTCCGTGAGCCACCGAGTACCTCTCACACACATCTAACAACTTCTGAAGCCCACTGATGGACGGACTCAACAAAACCATATCATCCGCATAACTGATGTTATTCACCGACCTACCATCTATAGAGCATCCGACATAGGCTTTGTTGAGCTTGTCCATCAAACGGTTAACATATAGGTTGAACAACCTGGGAGAGGTCAACCCGCCCTGCCTGACACCACACTGCAATATGTACTCATCTGAGTGCACGCCCGCCCACTTTACAGAATTGATTTGGTTCCCATACCAAAACTTAAAGACCTCAATCAATTCAGCCGGTACACTGGTCTCATCTGACATCTTGTTCCACGAAATGTCATATGACACCAGATCGAAGGCCTTAGATAGGTCTAAGAAGCAGGCGTACACTGGCGTGCTCCTCGTGGTATAGTACTGGACAGTGCTCATGCATGCTGCATGTATATATATTCATCGTATCATTTTCTAAATGTCAACGCCCTCCAACAAAATGGCGACTTTCATCAAAGCTTTATGACGACGATGACGCACGGAGAAATTCTCTAATAGTACAAAAGCGTTTAGCGCTAATAGAGGCTTGCGGGATCAAAGTTGACTTGAGTATTAGCATAATCATCTATGAGATTCATTATAGGCTCGTTACCACAGTCACGTACGATACGTCATAACAATATGCAAAATTTAAATGTTATTTTATGACATATGATAAGGGCGACGATTATGGTTATTACATTAACATTATATCACGAGCTCTTATAAAAACATATCTACCAGTACGGCTAGCACAAGACAGTGCGCGAGCTACATCGCGCGCGAGATAGACTATCCGTCTCTTTTCTTGTGTACCCATTAGATAGAGACGGATAGTCTATCTCGCGCGCGATATAGCTCGCGCGCCGTCTTGTGCTAGCCGTGCTGAGCTCTTGTCACGCTTAGCTTTAGAGATCTAGAGGCAATGTGAAATTAAGTCGCAATGAAACATAAGCTAAGCTGAATCTAGATAAATACTACCAACAAAAAATATTAATATGCCATTAAGATTCTTTTTAACATGCAAAACGTTTTTTAAAGAGCTAGTAGTTCTGTTAGATTTTAGTTTTATATCAGGTACCTATGCAAATATTCTAAATATTCCTTTACTTCAACTCGCAGCATTGCTTGTCTTTGATTCCTACCTACTCTATTTTTAAACTCAAATCTTTAACTGCTCAATTTGACTATAAGCACCCAATTAACCTACTAAACCACGATTAGTTATACTGTCCGTTCATCAGCCATCTCTGACTTTTATAAGCGATTGTATTAATTTATAAGGTTGTAAAATAGCAGTAATTACACATAAATATATATCGCGCGTGCGCAGTTCACTTACATTAACTGTCTTGTAACTAGACGAATATTTCCAGTCCCGTGATTGAGAGTATGAATTAAAGATGTTACTCGTACCTAATCATCATCATATATTTAAGAGTGTAGCTCTTGTCGGTGGAGTAATCGCCATTCTGTTCGGTTCTCTGTCAATGCTTTCAGCTCCTGATACGACATTACATTGACCTTCTCTTTGGCTTGATCCATAAACGCACGTCTCGGTCTTCCCCTGCCTCTGCTCCCCTCTATCTTTCCTTCGATTATAGTTTTTATGTAATTGTCATGTCGTATCAGGTGCCCCAACATATTTCCTCTTCTGTTCTCAATTATCTTCAAAAGCAGTCTTTTCTCTCCTACCAAATCCAAAAACTCTTCATTTGTTTTCCGTTCTGTCCAGCTTATGGCTTCCATTCGCCGCCAGCACCACATTTCGAAGGCACTTAATCTTTCTCTAATCTCGCTGAGTCAATGTCCACGTCTCGCTTCCGTACAGCGCTATGCTCCACATGTAGGTCTTTATAAATCGTTTCCTGACGGTTTTAGATATCTTGGCTCTGAAGATGTGTTTTTTAGCATTGAAAGCTTTCTTGGCCATAGCTACCTAATTACTATTATATTCGTACCTAATATAAGAATAAAATAGGTAGCAAAGCAATTGGCCCCCACACGACCCCGTTAAGGTTCATATTTTCATTGGGTTTTACCGTACGGTGGATGCTCGTACTTTGTTTTAGTAAAAAGTTTGCAGGCGGCTGTAACGCGCATAATCATCCCTGGAGTGCGGTGGATATACTGCGATCGCCAACCCGCATGCCAAGCGTGGCGATTATGGCATTTACCCCCTATGAAGACGACAAAAAAGCCACGTGGAAGTCTTTGGGGGAGGCCTATGTCCAGCAGTGGACGTCATTCGGCTGACATGATGATGAGGCTGTAACAACGAATGTAAATGAGCCCTCAGCCCGTGCAGTATCTGACACTGACTTCGGTATATTTATTCTGTGATGCAGTGCGCACGCACCAAACCGTCAGCTGTCAATCGGCGCGCGCGACGCGTGGGTGGTGATCGCGCGCAATGGAAAGTGCTAATTCATAGTGTATTTTCACTAAGGGTGGGAGGTTACCCTTGAGGTAATGTAAAATAAGTGAGATATGCAGCTTAAAGCGTCGTAAATTTTATCGTTGTATAATTAGTAGAAATTTTACTACAACTTACATTATGAGACAGCATCATCATCAACGAAGTTTAAGTATTCTCTGAGTACAGTCGACGTGAATAGTATCTAGAGAGTTCTTCCCTTTATGCCATATCGCCAGGTGACAGCAAAAAGTCACTATAAAATCTTACATTACTCTTAGAAACCTCGTATCTCAGTACTAAAGCGATGGTGACACACGAGCTTTATTTCAAGTAGGTATTTGTTACTAATTGTTAGTGAGTTTTGGTTGTCAACCGACGATATATCCTTCCTTATATAGCCAAATACCTACATTTGTATAAATTATCTATCCATACTGGTTGACTATATGAAATGTTGGAATGTTCTTACAGTTGAAGCTAACACAGAGTTTTAGACTGATATGCAATTGATAATTTGCTTATGTTCTGACATAGGTACGTTAGGTGACCACAGCGAATAAACGTACTTACGTAAATCAACAAAATAAACCACTAGATATTGCTTCAAAATTTGTGTAATTATCAAGCAAAGGCGCAGCGTCAATAAGGCGCTATTTCTTTTCTAACGTAATAAGAATTCCTCCTTTATTAACATTGACGCAAAGGGACGTTAGGCTTGCCATGGTCGTATATAGATAGTTTTGACGGTTTATCCGCTTTGATATATCCGAATCACAGAGCGGAAGTGGCACGGTCATGCGGATGTTATTGTTAAAAAGGATGCCCAAATAGTTACCATGAAAAGGATAAGGATGTTTTGTCTACTTAACACATAAAATTGGTCAATAAACAAAGTGTGTCATAACACTATGTTAATTTACTTTCAAATTTGTGTAAATTACTACGCTTACCTTTATTTAAGTGAACATTTTGAAGAAGGAAACTAACCCGCCAATTAATTAACAACGGTTTATACCAATTAAACTTGCAGTGAATGGACATACCTATTATAATTGACAACATATCAAATTTTTAAGAAGTATGAAATCTTAACCCAGTTCCTTAATTTGGTAACAAGAAACCCCAAAATATTTTTTTAATATTTTTATAGCTATTAGTTTCCGAAATATTCACGAAAATGTGAAGAAAGCCCATATCGTAGTAATGACGTCATTACTATGAAATTGTGACAGTCACAGCGCACAAAAAGAACAGCAGTCCACTTTCTTTAGTAAATTTGTCTTAGTAATAGTGCTTCTGTATGATTTGTTACGCTGTGACGCCTTATTTGTCACTTACTCTCTTTTAGAAGGAGGAACTTATGAAATTAAATTATTTATATGAAATTGGGAGATTTTTTGAAAATTTAAAAATGTGGTTTTAATTAACTTTTTATCCTCTATTTGATTTCATCGGAAAAAAGCCTGTTTAAAAAAATTAAATGTTGTCAATTGTAATAAATAAATATAAACACGCCTAATATGTAGCGGACCCGGGCTCCATAAGGATATTAAGGATAAGATAAGAAGGAAATAGGTAGGCTAATACCTAAATACAACACAATCAATAAAAATAAACTTTTTAGAAAATATACCGATGACTATTAAACCAAATTCTGCTAATAGGCCGCAAGGGCACTTTTAGATGTCAAAACGTGGATTATACAATTAAAAAAAGAACGGACACTACTAATGATTTAGAGGTACATATAAAATAGTACATTACTGCAGAGGCCGTGAAGTAAGCGGACTCGTTTTATCCGGCCTCGTCTACGACTCGGCAGTTTATCCCAAACTCGTTCAGCAATCCCTATTCCGGCCGAGGATTGTAAAGTACTTATCTCAAACATGTTAGAAAAAAAAAACAATAAAAAAAAATACAAAACGTCCAAAAATAGCAAAGCATCACGACAAATAACGGAAATTAAATAAAAACACGAAAAATGATACAAAAAAATTTCCAAAAAACACGAAAAAAGCCAAAAATATCAAAATAATTAAACATAAAAAGCATAAGAACACGAATCATCATGTCAGCCGAAAGACGTCCACTGCTGGACATAGGCCTCCCCCAAAGACTTCCACAATGACCGGTCCTGCGCCACCCGCATCCAGCGGACACCCGCGACCTTCACCAGGTCATCAGTCCACCGTGTGGGGGGCCTGCCCACGCTACGCCTTCCGGTACGTGGTCGCCACTCGAGAACCTTTCCGCCCCAACGGCCATCGGTTCTACGTGCTATGTGCCCCGCCCACTGCCACTTAAGTTTAGCGATTCGGAGGGCTATATCGGTCACTTTGGTTCTGCTGCGGATGGCCTCATTCCTGATGCGATCACGCAGAGAAACTCCCAACATAGCTCTCTCCATTGCCCTTTGGGTGACTTTGAGCCTTCTTATGAGGCCCATAGTAAGCGACCACGTTTCAGTGCCATATGTCATCACTGGCAACACACACTGGTCAAAGACTTTTGTCTTGAGACACTGCGGAATATTGGACGAAAAGATGTGCCGTAGCTTCCCGAACGCTGCCCAGCCGAGTCGGATTCGACGATTAACCTCTTTCTCGAAGTTGGACCTACCTAACTGGACAGTCTGTCCTAGGTATACGTAATCGTCTACAACTTCGAGCGTAAAGTGTCCGATTGTTAAGGGAGTTGGTGCGACATGGACATTTGACATGATCTTCGTCTTGTCCATGTTCATCCTTAGACCAACTCGCTCGGAGGCTTTACTGAGGTCATTGAGCATTGTACTTAAATCCTCCATGGTCTCAGCCAAGACTACTATATCGTCAGCAAACCGAAGGTGAGTGAGGTAGTCGCCGTTTATGTTGATGCCTAGCCTTCTCCAGTCCAGAGTCTTGAAAACATCCTCCAGTGCAGCGGAGAACAGTTTAGGAGAAATAACATCTCCTTGCCTGACTCCCCGCTGCAACGGAATAGGCTTTGAGTTCTGGTCCTGGAGTCGGACTGACATAGTGGCGTTCTTGTACAAACTTTTCAGCGCTTCGATATACCGGTAGTCCACTTGGCACCGCTGGAGAGATTGTAGTACAGCCCAGGTTTCGATCGAATCGAAGGCTTTCTCGTAGTCCACGAACGCTAAACAGAGGGGCAGGTTATACTCCTCAGTCTTCTGTATAACCTGACGGAGCGTATGGATGTGGTCTACGGTGCTAAAGCCTCTTCGGAAACCGGCTTGTTCGGGAGGCTGGAAGTCATCTAGCCTGCGTGCGAGACGGTTCGTAATGACTCTTGAAAACAGCTTATAGACATGGCTCAGAAGTGAGATGGGTCGGTAGTTCTTCAGTAAGGAGTTGTCACCCTTTTTGAAGAACAGCACCACCACACCTCTGTTCCATGCCTTTGGAGTTTTCCCTTCCAGTAAGACGGAGTCGAACAACTTCTGAAGGGCCCTAAGGACCGGTTTTCCACCCGCCTTCAGGAGTTCAGCTGTAATTCCGTCTTCATCGGGTGCCCTGTTGTTCTTCAGCTGCTTAAGAGCCATTCTAATCTCGTACAGGCTGATGTCCGGGATATCTTCGGTATAGTGCCGGGTTAATCTAGCTCTAGGGTCTTCCGCCAGACCAACTTCGGGTCTGCTAGTTGACGTGTATAGCTGTCCATAAAAGCACTCTATCTCACTCAGAAGCTCAGGTTTGGACGAAACGATTCTACCATCCTCAGTTTTTAATCTGGCGAGCTGGCTCTGCCCAATAGACAGATCTCTTGAGAAAACTTTAGAGCCCTTATTCTGCTCGATGGCCTCTTCAATCCGATTTGTATTGAATTGGCGCAGATCGCGGGTAAGGGACTTAGAGATCTGTTTATTGAGCTGCCTGTATAATCTCGCATCGGCTGAAGACTGCAGAATCATCTCATTCCTTTCCTCGATGAGCCTCTGAGTGGAGATAGAGAGCCTTTTGGCTCTTTGAGTTCGTTGGGCCTTAAAGAACTTAGACCCAATGCTATGGACAGCTTCCACAAACCCGTCGTTGAATTCGTCCACATCGCCGCCTAGACAATCGAAACGGTTTTGGAGTTCCAGCTGAAAGCTCTCGGGGTTTTGGATTTGGACTGCTGCTGGACGGAGCGTGGACTTCATCAGTCGTGAGCGCTCTAGCTTGACGCATATATTCAATGTGCCTCTTACCAAACGATGATCACTTCCGGTTTTAACCGCATTGATCACAGACACATCATTGAATATATGCCTCTTCGTCGACATGATGAAGTCAATCTCGTTTTTTGTTGCACCGTCGGGACTCATCCAGGTCCACTTCCTGTGCTCGCGTTTCTTGAAGAAGGAGTTCATCATGTAGAGTCCCTCCTTCTCCAAGAACACGAATAATGCTACAAAAAATACCAAAAAACATGAAAAAACAAAAAAGTGATGAAAAGTACATAAAAACACGAAAAAACTCAAAAGTTCCACAAACATCAAAAAACAAAAAACGCTACAAAATAACACACACGAAAATTCACGAAAACTTCGAAAGAAAACAAAATACACGAAGCCGCCGGCCAAGAAGTAATGTAGGGAGCCATAAACAGGTAACTTCATGTCCTCTTTTCGTGACATTAATGCAAACATTTAGGCGCATGTTTGAGAAAACAATTAATACTTACTGATTTACCAAAATTATATGTTATTCAATGAGAATAAAATTATTCAAGATATTATCTATTACAAAATTTGAAGGTAATGTTAGAGAATACGTTTTAATTCCGAATAAACAGAAAGTATATATATAAAATTAAGTAAATATTTAAGAGATATATAATATATAATGGTCTCCGAGCGGCCGTCCAGATGTACATGGTCTCAAAGAGTCAAAAGAAATAATACAGCATTAATTTAATATTTTTAGAATTGTATAACGTTTATAAGCGTCAATAACAATAAAATCCAGAACACGATGATGTCTCTCGTCAATCCCCAATAAAATAACACTATTAATATGAATGACAACCTACAAAATAAATCTATTCTTGCCTTTTCATCGTCTACGTTTACAGAGTTCAGAAACTATACTTAACTGAAAACCGATACGGTATATTCTGCCTTCGCCGTTGTAAGAACAATAAAAATGTAAGGGTTACTATTAAACTTACTGCGTTTCGCTTCTGCGCAGTAATATTGCGCCCGCGTTTATTTTTAATGCCCGTCAGTAGTTGGTAATCCCGGTGTCCTGTTACGAAAATATTGGGTTTCCTGGACGCTGTTTAACGTACAAATAAAGACAGTGATGTTTTGTTTTATAATGTATTTTTTAACTCATGACAATTATTTTTTATTAATAAAAAAACAAACTAGTTTGTACTCTGCAAATGTATGTTGTGTTGTCAGATTCTTTTTTGATCTTTAAACAGAACACCTTGACCTACACTGTGGAAACAACAGCCTTTTTCGTGTACCAATGTAAATAGATCACTTAACTTAAAATACAATAGACAGACGGTTATATCCTGATACAGGACTGACAATTCTATGGAGATTATGCAAATCATTGTCATAAAGCAAGGTCCAACCTGTTCAGCCCATAAAAAATCCTACAACAAATCTATTGGACTTCAGTTTGATTTACGTTTCAAAATGAAATAACTAACCAAAAACTTATGTTTTGATATAAGACAGCATATCTAGAGCGTGGAACAGAACGTTTGCCTTGGTAAGCAGCCTATGGACGCCTGCAACTCCGGGGCGGGGTTGGGGGTCTATTCCTTGGGAATTAGGTCAAAATGTAATATCCTCGTTATTTGATGTACAATAGATTTTTGCAAACAAATATCTTCACCTCGACGAAGTTATCCCACAAACACTTAACTCCACACAAGACGTATACAAAGCACGCTATGCAATCTGAAACTGGAAATGGTAATATCCATTAGATGTTCCCCCTTTGGATTTTTTTATACCACGTCGGTGGCAAACAAGCGTACGGCCCGCCTGATGGTAAGCTGTCACCGCAGCCTATGGACGCCTGCAACTCCTAGGGGTGTCACATGCGCGTTGCCGACCCTTTAAGAATTTATACACTCCTTTCTTGAAGAACCCCATACTGTAGTCCGCATCACAATGCTTAGGGCATCAAGATGAGCCTGAAACGATGTCAAGGGTATTTCGAAAGGTCTAACAATGCACAGTGGATTATTTTCAACAACGATTTAGACAAAAACTGCTTATTCAGTTGATCCAAAATAATAAATCGTAAAGCGACGGAGAACGAAGATGTCCTTATTATATTCTATTCAATTCGCTTCCTTTAAAGCTAGTTTAGAATCAAGTACGTAGGTACTTACTACTACTCGAAATATTTTCAATTGGATTGGAAAGTCCAGTGGCACAGGCCAAAAAGTATATATAAATATTATGATTTATGTATCCTTACACGTATATATATGTTCATGACACTTATATCTATATAAAACCATTCAGGAACTGCTAATATGTCAATATGAAGAGGTAGCGCAAATATACATGTTTACCGCCAACACGCAGCAATACTTAATATAGCACGTTACCTACTGAACCTATGCTCTCTCATTCATTCCTCAGCATTGGGACATGGAACGTTTATTTGACATAAACATTGCATATGAGCATTTGATCCAAAACAATCACAAGTGCGCTAGAGACGAATACATATGTCCTCACTTTCAGAACAGAGCATCCATGGGTCGGTTAGAACTGCCCCATGTGCAATGACGACCTCTGAGCCCTTTTACCTTTAGCACAATGGTGCACCGGCACGCGCGGGCGCAGGTGATAATAATGAATCGGTCAGTGCGCATGCGCTGTAAATCAGAGGCGCCTGCGGCTGCCCGACTCGGCGAAAGCGACAAGCCGCGGGAGGGCGATACTAATGTGTGCTGTGGCCAGCTTTTAGGATATTTCGACTTAAATTAGGGACTCATTTGACAACAGGGTTTGTTAGGCGCACTTGAAACTTATCCCCTATGAAAGTCGTACTTATGGCAAACCGAACTTTAGGGTTTGCTTTGTGACCGAAGTTTTAAACTTCTTACTTTAAAAACGTCATGTTTTCCATACAAAATTTCCAACCCTCGTTTGGCCCTCTTAGGGTATGAATTTTTGTAACAACGCTATTTCATTTATTTTTATTAAGAAACCTTTATACAATGATGCTAGTCTATACTATAACTTTGCAAATTAACTATTTCCCTTATTCCGCCCTTAAGGGTTGAGTTTCGAAAAATTATTTCTTAGTAAACGTACTTTAAAGAATATTGGTATGTTCCAAATTTCATGCTTATACCTTCAGCGGTTTAGGCTTGGCGCTGTCAATCAATCGTTATCTAAGTAACGCAAGAGTTTTGTAATATGTTTAGATAATTCAAAAGTAATCTTTCAGAACTTTAGAGGTATAAGTAAGAAATGAATGATTTTATTTTCACAACGCCGCTGATCACGTAATGTTTGTTGATTTGATCATTAATCGAAGCTACATCACGCCGTAGTCGTAAGGAAATAATCACGATTATACTTGGTATATTTCCACTGATTTTGTAACAGCTGATAAATTGTTGAATCTAGGGGAAAACACAATGTTTTATAGACGTTAAAAATAAGAGGAAAAACAGATTATGTGGTGATATTTGGCAGTAAATCGTGTAGGTAATGTGAAATGTCATTGGTTAGCCCATAACATCAGTTGTCGCCACGAATTCCACCTTCCAAATTGTTGACAGACATAGTTTATTAAGCTCGGGGTTTCTTTGACGTAACATTAATTTCCACGTTTTACGATGTCTTGATGATTTGATGATCAATCCTTGTTCCAAATGTGCGTAAAACCTGTGACATATTTTTGTACTTTTTCCCCAGAAAAATATTAGCGAAACGTATGACTATGGGCGGACATTGTGATTTTTGTGACGTAAACTTGAAATAATAAGATAATTAACTACGATAGAAAAATAAGTAATTTCATAATTGAGGGCCCTATTGATAGAAGATTTTGCTAGAAGACAATTTTTAATAGAAGAGAAGCTACAATACTTTTACGCATTATCTTATGGGCTTAACTTATCGTCAGGAATAAGATAAGTCCATAAATTGGCATGAAGCCATTTGCTGCTACGAGTATCATTCCTAATTCGGTGGTTTAAAATGATCCGAGGTGTCATAGGTATGCTGATAAGTCTTTAAGTATAGTCTAGGGCCTATTTACGGCTAGAATAATTGACTGAACTAGCAAGCTGTCATCGTCAGATGAGGAGTGTCCAGTGTTGTCGTCGCCAGCCAGTCTCGCACTAGCAATTGCATCTTAGGTTATAAATAAAAATAAGGCTCGCTCTTGAAAGCCATGTTTATCTCGGTTTACTTTGGCTAGCTGTGAGCGTATTACTTTGTATAACCGGGTCGTTCCTTTTATTAAAAAAAATGGTAAATTAGAAGTTCTGCCCTCAACTGTTTCCTCCTCTAATTTAAACCAATTTAAATATCTTTAAAAATCAGAATAATGAAGAGTTGTATGCCTAGAGGGCTAAAAGATAAGGAAATTTATAAACAATCGAGAGCTGTATTTCGGTTCTTCCCGTGTTGTATGTAAGTACGATGAGGCTTGTACAGTCAGCATCAAAAGTAGCTACGCTTGTGAACAGTTTGAAAGTCTTTATTATAACGGAATACTATCCTTAACTGGTCGAAATGCCTCTAATTCGAACCAAGCGCTTTGCGTCTTCATAATGTGCACTTCTAAGGTTTGGAATTCTCTGCCGGCGTTTGTATTTCCGAGTTCATATAACCTAGACCTTTTTAAGGCACGAGTGAATAGGCAATTAGGCATCTTCTGGGTGAGCTCGCTTCATCGTCGGCCTCATCTTTGCCCCCTGGCTAGAAGCTGACCAAGAGCAATCCCATTACTAATAAAACTCATACTACTTTTGACGCTGACTGTACTCATTATCCGTTTTCCCGGTTGTATCCTAAAGGAGCCCGCGGTCCGCTTTGGCACCCCAGACATGCCAACCCCTTACAACCACCTTACAACCCCTAGACCTTGTTGGGGATAGACCGACCACTAATCCTTTTTAATAACTTCATATTACATAATAGAATTGGCTTTCAGAGTACAAAGAGCATGGTTGCCCTAGCGATAGCGCTAGCAGCCGTCAGCCGTAGAATCCAACCGACGAATTATTGCAAAGGGAATTGCAAAGATCTCGATGCACTTTCTACCGCGAGCTTATTGGGCGGAGGTAATAAGCTATTTTTCAATTGCAAGCCGGCGATTTGATGCCTTTCTCGGATTGCCTTCGCGGTTGTGAAATTGAGTCGAGCTTCCTTGTTCGCGGGTCTGTTTTAGTAAATCATTGGTTGCGAGTTTCGCTGTCAATATTGTTTGGTAAGACGGGAGTATTGGATGATGCAACAACACATGGGATTCACACATTAGGTGAGAAATTTTCTTGATAAACTGTGATTTTTTTAAATTTAGAGGCCTTCGGGCGGCTTGAGAACTTCTAACAGTCAGTTGCCAACTCACTTGACAAGCCTAATCCCAATAAGGTCTAGTTTTCCCCTGGGGTAGGAAGGTCAGAAGGCAGTCGCTTTTATAAAACTAGTGCCTACGCCAATTCTTAGGATTAGGTAGCGGACCCCGGGCATCCTTCAGGATGCAACTGTTCTGGGAATAACGCTACGATGATGATGATGAAACTGTGTTTTTTTTGACAATATTGTGCAAAAATGTGGAGTTACGAGTAACATTAACATCTTCACAATATGTGCGTGTCTGTGTGTCCCATCATTCATAAATATTACTGAAATTTTGCACATAGATACAGGTAGAGAGGTATAATGCAACTTTTTAATCATACAATTAGTACCCTAGGTTCTATTTAGCGTAGACAAAAGAAACTTCTCCGTTAGTTTTATTTATAACGGTGTTGTTGCGTTGTGACAAAACGCACGCGGCGGCTGACAATTGAAAAACGGACTTGTTTTTTTAACAGATGGACTCACAGGTTACATAAACATTTAAAAGGTTAATACACCCACTAATGGTAACAACAAATAATATCAATAGTCCGACAATCTAATCCATTGTGTGCTCCGCGTAGGTGGAGCCGGGCTTAATAATACGCCCCATTTGAATCCATTACATCGACTTAGGTTCGATTTAAATGCTGACAAAGTGATATTTCAGTGACGCCAAGAGTAATTGTAAGTGGGTACTAAAAGCCCGCTTACTTATAAGTTGCCGTCAGTGCGTAGTTTATTTCTGCTTTAAATGAAGGCTTATGTCATACTTCGAAGTAAGTCATCAAGACTACTTAAAAAAAAAAAAACAAAGACTCCTCATTTTTAGGGTTCCGTACCCAAAGGGTAAAAACGGGACCCTATTACTAAGACTTCGCTGTCCGTCCGTCCGTCCGTCTGTCACCAGGCTGTATTATATTTTAGCCCTTTTTCATGGCTACCACTCGCCGAGCTAGATCTCAAGAACCGTAATAGCTAGACATTATGTATTTTTATTGTGGCTACAACAACAAATAATAAAATCAAAATAATAATAATAATTAAGGAGGGCTCCCATACAACAGAGTAGTTGTTGGCGTTTTTTGCTGTATCTAATGAACCGTACTAGCAAGGAGGTTATTTCTGGTACGGAACCCTTCGTGCGCGAGTCCGACTCGCACTTGGCCGGTTTTTAGCGATATCCCAGTTGCGCCCGAAAAAAGCCCACTTTATTGGCGTAGGCCCTTGTTTTGAGCGAAGGTGATTGCCGTTTCACTTTCCAACCCAGAGACTCTCCAGAGAGAATCTAATTTCCATACAAAGTGTACCCGCTTTAGGTAAGAAATTTCAAGCAGAGTATCAGTTTCAAATGCGATACAGAAAACTGATTGGTACCCAGAATTGGAACCCGTGAGCTTACGATTGAAAGACACAAGCCTGAACCACTACTACCGCTGTTCCGCGAAAGTTTCGTGAAATCTTATACGTTATCAATGTTATCTATCATGACTACTAGTTCTGCTTATTTTCACTCATATGCCAATCCCCGCGGGAGCATGCAACAAGTCTAAGGAAAGCTGTACGAAAAAATCAGCGACGACCATTATCTCAAATCAATGTAAAACCCTACATTCCGCACGGAACAGATGCGTTTATGTAATTACGTGCTTCTACAAGTAGGCTGTATCTTAATTGGGAGAGATTCCCCTCATTCCACGACGTAATTATGTATTAACAGTAGCAAGTACTAATTACTAAGTGGGCTGTTACGGTAACGAGGTGCTTTGGAAGTCAATCTTACTTGGCATCTTGCCTACCAATATCGTTCTGACAACATTAATTTTCAGGGCCATTTCTTATTATTTTTCATCTTTTAACCTGTATATCGGTGCTCTGTATGAGATATAAAAAAATATGGCATTGATCTAGGTTTTTAGTCCATCGCCCTTAACATACTTCAAGCCTTTTCCTTACAGTTGACACAGGCTTTTATGACGGAAGAAAGGGGCTGATGCTATTCTAACTCGACTCCACACGCGCATGGCATTGATACCATACTGGAATGCAAACTGTCGAGTCATATTAACCTCTAGGGAGACATACTCGTGACTCTGGGAAAAGTATGGTTTTCGCCCGCGCAACTGTATAATTATATTAAATGATTTAACAAGTAATTATGAAATAATTACTTTATTATCTCCGGATAGGTAAATACGTAGCCGATAAGTAAAGTGTGATAACTACAGTTTTTTTTCGGTAGGGCTATTATAAGAAAGGCGGCCTGCTAAGCTTGTTTGTATACGAAAACTGTAGGAACTTTATCAATTGATGTATAAATGAAATAGTTTGTGTACAGTACCTACGAGTACCTATTTATTTTTGAGTAATATTCGTATATAGAGTCCTTAACATCTAGTCACGCGAGTCAGCCTAGTTAGAGTACTTAATTGCCACTTCTCTTTTTTCTGCATGCCTTCTGGGATCAAAATATCAACTCTCAACAGGGTTTGCCACGGGTTTGCAGTCCACGGATCGTGTGTATTAAAAGACGGAGATTTTTGATACATTTCAATAAACCCGGTCCAGGGACTACAAAACCCTAAATCTACTATAGTCAATATTATGAGGCTTAATACTTCGGCACTGACTTTGTGAAGTCTATTTTACCAGTTCCTGGGATGAACTTGGCTGGACACGATGAAATGTAATGAGAACTACACAGCAGTAATAAAATCACGTAGTTAACTATACTATTTATCTACCTATCATTTAAGTAAGCCCTAAATCACAAGAGAACCATTAAACTCGTGTCAAAGTCCCATTTGGTTACATTTTACATGTGGTGGTTACAGGCCATCAAAACACCGTTATATGTACAGCCAGTGCCAGCAAATGGAGGCATCGATTTACTTAAACAATTGTAGTGCAATAAAAGCACGACAAACGGTCTTGTCGAACTCGTCTGATTGCCTGTCAGACGCAGAACAAGTACACTGCAGTGCAAATAAACTTACGATTAAATAAGTAATTCAATTAATAAATCCAATATTACTTTTTTAGATATTAATACAGCATTTGATAACATATGTAGAATATGAAGATGTTTTATAAGCTTAAATTATAGCAATTATTTGAGTACATTCATGTTACTATGCGTGTAGTTGGCAGATTCATAGATGAGTGAAATCGGGCAGTAGTCCCCATTCCCCCCCACGCTGGCCCAGTGCGGGTTGAGGACTTCCCATACACCTTTGAATTCTTTGTACCTCTGAATTCCTTGGTTCGTACCAATGAGTTTTTCGGAACTTATGTACTAAATATCATTTGATATTTACTCGTACCGTTAGCCTTTCGGTGAAGGGAAACATGCTGAGGAAACCTGCATACATCAGCGAGGAAATTCTGCATTTATTATCGTAAACCCTCTGGGTTTATTTATTTATTGTATGGCAAGCATTTCGAACGGTGAGATCAGAAGACAGTACGGTTGCCAAATTGTTGCACTTTTAGCACCAACCAGGGGTCACGTGTCACTTGTGGGGTAACGGTAGGTACTCCATACGGACGTAAATCCCTCTGGGTTAGTAGGTTAGACGGCAGTCGCTATTGTAAAATTAGTGTTTACGCCAAATCTTGGGATTAGGTAGAAAGTGGACTGGGCTACTTAGATCGTCATCATCATCAGCTTATATACGTCCCACTGCTGGGCACAAGCCTCCTCTTATAGATGAAAGGGAAACGCGTGAGATACAATCGGTAAAAAGCTAGGAGGATGATGTAATTCGATGTATACGCACCGCGCAGGAACCGTCTTAGTTAAACGGCAGACCTATAGTAGTGTTTTGTGTAAACCGCATATCCAATAGTATTTTATGCAACAGTTACATAAAAAAGAATTTTAAGGACCTAATTATGTGAGGAGTGTCTTTTCAAAAGCGCTTATTTTTATATATTAGCGGCACTTCTAAAGATAACCTTGCCTAAGAAAACTTAAGGTCCAATTTAGAAGTAGAGTTACAGAAAATATAAACTTTTTTGAAAAGACACTCCTCATGTAACGTTACATACAACAATTTTTCAACGAAAGCAAAACAATTTGATTTAAATTAAAAATTGATATGGTGGCACAATACGGGATAGACGTGTGCCTTTTTTTAAAATTTAAAAAATAAACAGTGTATAATAATGAAGGAAAACCGGTTCGATTTCCCCACCAGTCATATAATAACTTCTCTATGGTATAGACTTGAATTTGTATAAAAGGTTTATTGTTTTAATACTGCTGTCAGTCATTTAATTGAGAGATTACAATGCTGGAGTAGAAAAATGGTTGTAGGTATGTCATCATCAGCCTGTGTCAGTCCACTGCTCCAGCAGTGGCCTATGTCCACATAGGCCTCTGCCATGGCACGTCACGCCACTGAGCGCGGTCTTCAGCTCTTCTACTATGAATGTCATCGCCCCATCTAATTACAGGGCGCCCTCACTTACGTTTGCCGACTCGTGGTCTCCACTCAAGAACCAGTTTGCACTAACAGCCATCGGTTCTTCGGCATATGTGACCTGCCCACTGCCACTTCAACTTGCTAATTCGCTGAGCTATGTCGGTAACCTAGGTTCTCTGACGAATAACATCGTTAAATATATTTTTAATTAAATAAATATAGTATTAAATAAATATATTTATTTAATACTTATAACTGCACGTGACTGTACACACTGGACGCAGTAGGTCAACTCATTAGTTCAGCCCTTATGTGGGTCACAGATTCAATACCGAGAGATAAGTCCACGCCAGATGAGAGCTGCCAATTAAAAAGGTTAAATAGAAATTTTAATTAACTTTGACGAGATTAAGCAACGCAGACCGTGATTGCATTGTGGATTCCATGTAGATAAACATGGAGAAAAACGATTTATCATGTGAGGAATGGCAGAAATGTAAAGATACAATCAAAAATATGAACGTTATCTAGAAGAATAATGAGCCAATCAATATTTAAAATGTCAAATTAGTGAGTTTTATGATTTCATGGATAGTGCAAAGCAAGTATTAGCCAAAGCAAAGCTGATTTAAATAGTTGACGTAATTAAAATTAAATAATATAAATATTTGATGTAATTGTAGCATAATTGTTTGAAGTGGCAAAATAGAGGTGTTCTATGCTCTAAAGTCACAAGCCAAGATCATCTTTGGATCATTGTGCCAGCGTATAGTAAGAAAGTAGTATAGCAACAAAAAAAAATTAGCCATTCCGGTAGATACGTAGTGAATGCTACTAATTCGAAAATCGGCAAACACGTCTGTTATCCTTGTGAAATGAATTTATCTTATGGTAATTTAAATAAAAGTTATCCCCGGAACAGAATGGTCACTTAGAAAGGCTTCTCCAAATTGGCAAAACAAAACTCGTCATGATAGCCGGAACTGGCCTAAATTGCACCAGGTCCGTGGTGTTTTAGGCCAAGGCCCGACCCCGCCCTGTCTGGCCGCGTCATTAGTTCGTGGAGGGCCCTTATCTGGGTCAGCCAGATTTCAAACACATGATCTTTAGTGCCGCTTTAATGACGGAGATTTCGCGTGAAAGATTAGTTCGTAATTGAGTTCGTTGTATAGTCAGTTACAGCTAATGATGTGCCACTGTTAACAACACAATTTACGTTTTGTAGGTACCAATGGGTAACTTTCCTGAGCAGATTATATTACGGATTGCAATTGTTGTCGGGAACAGCATATCACTAAATTATGTACCTCGGTACAGTGCTTAATGACAAACGCATAAAAGGGAAACCAAGAAAGTGTAATTTACAAAAGAAGCAATCCAAAAGAAAAAAAACTTTAACTCTTCTCGGTTATACAATGTATATGCTGGTTAACCAGACACAACAACGTCAACAACCGCAGAAAATACAATTAATTTGTAAACATAGCATGTGTCAATTGTTTATGAACAATAACATCACTCAAAAGCAATGTGAAACGCAACTAATTTATATGTAAGAAAGAGACAATGATTCACAAAGTAGATTTGCGATCACGTGTAAAGTATAATGATTTACAAGACACGTTTTTTGCGTGGCGCCAGAACAATGTGTTGTATAAGAGTGAGTCACGTCTATCGCTTTCGTATCGATCTTGAACATGCCATATCATCGCCGACAGATAACGATTAGCATACATGCGGTCGCAAAAGAATAGAGAGCCGCCCACTCGTTATGTCGCAGCCAAAACAATCGAAAGTCTTACAAAGGCTCGATAAACATCCTGCTATGCTGTTCACAACTTGTTTCACCTCATCGCTCACTCCTAGTATGTCTTGAGGCCGACATTCGTAATAACAACGCGTACTCGGAGGTCTCACTTATATTGGATCATCAGTGAGATGAGGTAGTGTTGCGAATAACAGCCCTGGCATCGGCTCAGCGAAAAGGATACTTAATCACATCAAGCTTGAAATGTGCCAAGAATCCAACGAATAAAAAGTCCCAGTTAGCAGTATGGTAATACCGAGATGTGTGGGACACATACGAACGACAAATAAACATGCTGAGAGCAGATAGCATTGTTAAAATGTAAAAAAAGCACAAGGGTCAAAAACTGCGTAAGGCTTGAACATCAAAAAGCATTCAAAGTCGCCGTAGAAGGCAAGGTTGGTTTTGCTTCATTTTTGCTCTCTCGGGGCATTAACTCCCGTATATCTGACGTCCGTTACGAATTAAACCGGCTACTGTATTACACGAACGCGGCCAATAAGCTGAGAAACGACGCGGTTTATGCGATAAAAAATACGCGAGAAAAGTTATACGTCGCATTAAAAAGCTCTGCATTGTTATTAACTTTTAACACAGTATTCAGCACAGGTCTGCTCATAGGATTCCATGCCATAAAATGATAAAAGTTTTATGTAGAAATCGTTACAAAATAGCTGTATTTGTTTTCACATAGTTTTGTAACAAAAAGTTCCCAGAACGAATGGAATCATCAATGAGCGTAATTCTGTTATAATATAAATTCTAATATGAGTTACATATGTAGCAGAAATCAGACAGCATAGTTTGAAAGGCCACTGTATTTTATTGAATATCGACAGAACGACTCACCGATAACCATGTATTTAGTTATATTCAATTTAGTAATGCATGACATTATGGCGCAGGGTAAGCCATCGTCCATACTAAGGTTGTGCAAGTTTTTTGCGTTAGTTTTGGCACTACATCATTTAATTATTTTTTTTTGGTAAATATTGGATATACGCAGAAGTTGATGTTGAAAATTTGCATTATTTCAAAAAATAAATAAAAAAAATACAAAAAATAATTAAAATTAAAAAAGAAACACATCAAGACATAGCAACAAAAAAATAAGCATATGGACCAAAAATAGTGACTGGAGTGCAAACACAAACGAAGAAAAACTTGCACAAAGTTTGTATGAAAAGAGCTTGCCCACTCCTTCGCCTTAAATCCAATGCGGAGAACTGGGTGGGATACGGAGACGGACAAATGGGATATTTTTATGTTTCGGATCACTTAAGGACTTACCTATTTTCCTTTCATGTAATACTCGTATGAAACTACAAATGACAGAATCGTCTGTGATACATTGATTGACTTTCTAAAGTAGCTCATTTTCTGAATATTTCATTTTATAACACTAAACCATAGGTACCTAGGTACCTACTATGTGGATGTGGCCGCGAGGTATATGAGTATTGGTTTGGTAGTATGTACATGCACCTACCTGAATATCTCTCCTCGGCTGCGGTAGCCTCATGACTGGCTGAGGCACAGGAGCCGGCATCCTCGGCTGCGGCGGAGCAACGTGCCTATGCACAGGAGGTGGCGGCGGAGCGGCCGGTCTCGGCCCATGTATGACCGTCACAGTCGGGACCAGAGGATGGACCGGCCGTCGCTCCGACCACTCCACTAGAGCCAGGTGTTCGGAAGGTCTGATGAGGCGCGGGGGTGCGGGGAGGTTGGCGGGGGAGACGGGGGGGGGTTCGGGGAGATGGGTGCGCGGGCGCGGTTCGGGCGGCCGCGCGGGCTGCCGCGGCGGCGGCGCGGGCGCGCGCCGCGCCCGAACCTCCTCGTCGGTCATCGGTGCGCGCCAATCTGTTAACAATGAAAAATTTCTAACATGAATAATGGATATCAACATGAAAGATCTAACATATTAACACTTTTTTATATAAAAATCTTAATACGTGATAGACAGGTACAGTCTAGGGATATTTGTTTGTCATTTTGCCGTGTTTTATGTACAATAAAGCATTACATACATACAAAGGTTTACATTACCAACTGTACATCGATACGATAAGAACACAGCGTATAAGCAATTAAGCATACATACCTACTCAATGATTGGTTAATTATTTGTCGACTGTCAAAATCCAATATTCATCAAGTACGTACTATATCTACCTACCTATAACGATTACCTATGCCCGCCCCTAGGGTAAATATACATTTAAACTTAGTATGCAAATAATAAAATAATAATCGTATGGCATTTATTTTTCGAACCGTGAGGTCTTCGAGAAGACAAGTACGGTTGCCAGTTTTTGTTGCACTTTTAGCACCACCCAAGGGGTCACGTGTAGGGTAACGGTGGGTACTCCCTACGGACGTGGTGCAACTTCGACCGCCCTTGTCAAGTGAGTGGGCAACTTGACTGTTAGAAGTTCCCAAGCCGCCCGAAGGCCTCTAACCTGGCTTAACGACTGCTGTCCTAGACAGCAACCGGGATCAACGGCTTAACGTGCCTTCCAAAGCACGGGAGCGCTCAGTTAGTAAACACTCAAAGCGGTCACCCATCCAAGAACTGACCTGCCCCCACGTTGCTTAACCTCGCATACCGCACGAGCACTCATTGTTGTAAATAAATCTCTCAATGTAAATAAAAATAATCACAATCGAATCATGAAACAAATTTATCAGGAGCTTTAAGGGGAAATCTTAACCAAATTAAATATCTGCCTACGTTGAGAACGACTATACACGACTATTATATATGTATAACCGACTAACTTGCAAAGCTAGCCTAAAATAAACGGATAGATTTTACACAGGGTCAGACAGAGCCTTGCGTGAATACTTCACATTAGGCCGCTGAGTTTCCTTATTAACCTAGTTGATTCCAAACCTAGGCCTAGGCAATTGAACCATGCGTGTGCAATATCAATAAAACTGCGACTTGCGAGTTCGTATCATAAAAAAACGACATAAATAAACCGCAGCTATTAGAACATTCCCCTGAGCGCTGAATAAACAAGGCACCACTCGAACTCAAGTAGGGAGCGATCGAAAAGTATTTGCTTGAGCCTCCGAAATAACGATGTATCATGCGATCCCCAATATCCCCATAGGTACCAGTTTACTGAGGGGTGACATTAATAGCGTATTTCAAATCACGTCTTCGTTTGAATGAAAAAAAAACTACTTATACAACACTTGATAATTTTTGAAGAGGTTTTTAAAAAGCGTATATACCTACTTGTTCATTTTCAAGAAATTCTAAGTTATAAACATACCCGTAGTCACGAAAATATGTGTATACACTCTACCATATAGTCCATATATGTACCTTGATTCGCCAATCACGATTATGAAAATGTTCGATTTTCTTCATAATTACAAAAACTAACGAAAGCGCCATCTAGGCGCCGCGCGCGGAACTCTGTGAGCAAGCACGTGGCGGAGAGTTTCCCGAGATGCACCGGGCGACACTGCGTCTACGCCAAGCGGTTTGGAATCCAGATCGCTCGCAGCTTCGAAAGCTCGGTTTCAAAATTTGGCCGTTATTGGAAATATTTAAGAGTTCCGTTTTCCTGTTACGTGTGTGTAGTGTATCTATAGGTATTAAAAAGGCTACCTGTGTCATCAAGATAAGTAAATTTTGATAAAGTTGTGAAAATGATAAGGTCCCTTCCGTCACTTTAGGATTATTTTTAAGGCATAGGAATAAAGTCGAAAAAGAGGCGAATTTTCATTGCTCGATAATTAATTGAGTTTTCCTTACTTTCAGTTATAAGTACACGTTTTGAATTTATCTCAAGAGGAAGTGAAAAAGTACTTATTAGACTCCTCCCAACAATGCAATTTCCTGTTACCTATCTACTACCTACTAGCATTCAGGAATAATTAAAACATGAACGTCTCGAGAAGTTTTTTTTAATCGTGACGCCCCAGCTGATTTGCATAAAGGCAATAAATATATTTTAATCTACAGAAACTAATTAAATTTACAAATTCCATGGAGCCACCACTACTGTTTTAACGAATTTCTGGGACATCAATTACCTCTAAGTAAATAAAATTTACAGTCGATTCAGCGATTTAAACGTGAAACCCTTTCAGGTATTACCCTTTCAGGTAGTCAGTAATTACCTATTGGATATTTAGAATTGCGCGAAACCCATCTTGATGTTGTTGTAGTCCTAGGATAGATACCCCAGAGGTGCATACTACCTCCATAAGTTCGCGCCACTCGCACTCCTACGTTAATTTTGTTAGAGTTCCGTACCTCAAAAGGAATATCGGAATCCTTATAGTATCTTTTGTGGTCTATCTGTCCGTCCGTCTGGACCGATTGGGTTGGGTTCAAATTTGGTAGACAAGTGTAAGTTGGTATCCCAAACAGTTTTGAAGTTATTTATTAATATTATCCTAGTAACTACTGGGCATAGGAATAGGAATTCTATGGTAACTAGTTAAAGTAGGTAACATGCACGGAACCCTTTCCATGGGAGTTTAAATCCCACTTCTCCGGAGTTTATAATATGTGAAATTTGTCGTAGTTTCTTTTGTCCGAAACCTCACAACTTTTCTCAACTTTGGCATCGATGAATTCTACGTAAAAATAATACGAATACCAGGCATTCTAAGCGCTGATATTCTCAGTAGTAAGCTCTAATTAAGTAACAAACAACATACGGCATATACAAACGCTTGAATTAACTCCTTTGAAAAAGATTCCCTGTCGCATTGATACTTTACCCCAAGTTTGTTTATCCCTTACTAACATACATAGTTCGATAGTGAAGGGACTACGTGGGTAGTTTGTCGCTTTAGGCTCAATACGATGTAAATAACGCTAACAGTTATGTGAGATACGACGTTTTAATATGGAAGTAAATTATTTAGGATAGCTGTGAATGGAAGGGTTGGACAGGTTAGACCGGTGAATTAATTATGTGCTAATTAACCACCTCCTGTTGGAACTCGTTTGTATTTTATGGCTATAGACGGGTTATATTGACTGGCATGATGGTGTATTTTATAGAATACTGTCCTCTTTTCTTACTTAAGAGAAGTGCATTTGTTGCGTTACTTATAATTTCCTGTACGCACTTACATAGTATTTCTCCATTCCTGATAAGATTCTTAAAGAAACTAGTATTCAATTTTTATACTATTTTTATGATGTTATTCTAAATAAATTTAGCTTTCTTTAGTTGATATAAAGTCTTGACGACAGTGTAAATCGTCCATGCTTTTGTTTAGAATGTTTAGATACATATTTGAGAGTTTTAATATCGATTAGACAGATCTTGTATGAATCTGATGCAATGAAAGCTATAATGTTTTTGGTGCTACTTGTCCTTCATTGCCTCCTCTTTCCTCTTCTCTGTCCTCCATTGATACGTCAGAATATTGTCAGTTGGTAAGACTTGTTAACTGAGTTAACCATAGAGACCATTTACAGTATCCAGATCTACTGCTGTAATTTGTTTTCTATTTATTTTTAAAAAACAATATGTATGAAGAATAATGCAGAAGTTATCGAAAATGAAGAAATACGCGTTAAATAATAGTGTTAATGTTTAAGTTACTGAGTTTTGAAGGTGTTTTGTCTTCAGCATCAAGTGGTTTTAGAGCCAACCATCAATTGCAGTTTGGAGTACCTACGGTTATGTCGATGATTGAGTGCATTATTCTGAGATATAATCCAAATTCATCTTATCTGTTTTAGCAGACCAGAAACAGACTTTTCATGAATTTTCCGTTATCAATCTCTAGACAACGGTTCAGGAAAGATTAAATTTTTTTTCCGAATTTCTGACAAAAGAAAATATCTTTTCGTTGTCAGAATTTTGGTAAATATGTATTCTTGTGTTAAAGATAACAAAAATTGATAAAATATTAGACCTACTAATAAATTCAAACAAACGTATTTAAGTTTTCGACGCACACTTAAAATCGTTCATATCCAGATTATCCAGCGTGGGGTGATTAACCTTTTAGCTATAACAAACTTCTAAATATACCGTACAACGATATTTATTCTACAACTACAAACACAAAAGATAGCAGAACCAATAAAACAGCTAAAGGAAACTTATACAACAAACTATTTACCTCAAATGTAAATAAACCTTGTAGAGTTCAGTCACTGTCCATAACTTCAATGGAACAAAACCTGTATTTGATCTCAAAAGACAAAGTAACTGGCAATTTATAAACCGATAACCAACTTCACAAATTAAACAATGATTATGATTACAAAGGAAATTACGACTAAAAAGAGCTCCACGGTGCAATATGCGTCATTGCTATGACAACACTGTGGACATTTTTCGCTCCAAAACCGAACGCATGCGCTGTGCGATGTACACGACCTTTATCATTGAGATTTTAACCCTATAGTGTCAGCAAAAGGATCATTATTGGAATGGAATAAAATTGACTACTTAGGGTCGCGTGCCCCACGCAATTCGATTCTGATACTAGCCTGCGGTAGCAATTTTCCTTTATTATGAATATGTAGGTATACAATACATATGTAGTTATAAGGGGGAAATGCTACTCATTTCCTTTGTATACATTTTCTTAGTGTCGGCTCGTGAAAATGAACTCTTCACGAAAAAAGATTTTGCTGCTATTATGAAGAGGAGTTTTGAATAAGTAATTTCTGGCTGAATTTAAGGTACTGTTTCCTGTAGATAACGGAGTAAGGGCAGATCAAAGATTTTAAATCAAGTTTTTCTATGCATTTTAATGAGATGTTGAAAAAATACAAATCCTGTAAGGGCAGAGGGTTTCGAGAAGGGACGTACCCCTGGGGTTTGGAAATCATAATCGAATTAAGATAATATTGTCATAGTAATACTTATGCCTATCTTTAAGTTGCATTTATATAATGAGTGTACGATCAACCACTTTGATTTACTACTTGTCACAGTGAAAATCACTATGAAAGCTGTTATAGATCTCATATTCTTGTCACTGTGCCAAGGTACGTAAGTGGTCCAGATATAAATTTGGTTGACTTTACCAGATGGTTACTAACTTACTAAGACGCTGACAAGACAAGTGCTAAATTTTTGTCTTGTTCGCTTGATATGCCGTACGTGCTATTCATCCGCATAGAGCATAAATCAGAAAACTGATGATTATAATAAGAAAACACACTACACGTGTAAATCAAAATACTTCTTAGTATGATCATGATGTAATTGTGGTATTAATTATGATCACTTAAGTAAAAAAACTATTTTTCTCAAACATGCAATGAAATATTGATGTTATGTTCCTTATAATAGGCTGCGAAGTATGACGTTTCAGGTGCGGCTAGGACAAGTGGTCGTTAATGAAATTTCATACAAATCTTGCAGGACTAGGCCGGCAAAGTCCTCTTTTTTAATTTCCATTTCACATAAATTTGTGGCACAGGCATCATGACATTCTGCCACTATGCGTATTAAAAATAAAACTTTGATTTTTTTGTTGTTTATTTCATTGCATGTTTGAGAAAAGCACTATACATACCTCGCCGGGAAATATGGAGTTGCCCGCCTTAGACCTATCCTATATATGTCTTCGGTCGGCAACCCCTTTCGTCCCGGCCTCTGTAGTAATGTACTATTGTTTTGAGTAGTGTATGTATAATGAATAAGGGTAAGGTTCGCGGGTGTCCGCTGGATGCCGGTGTCGCAGGACCGGTCTTGTGGTCTTTGGAGGAGGCCTATGTCCAGCAGTGGACGTCTTTCGGCTGACATGATGATGATGATGTATAATGAATATTAACCTATTTTTTTTCGCTTTCCCAAATCAATTACTTTTTGTTAAAATACTGTTAAAGTGAAGCCAATTTTGGTCTTACCGACTCTACTGTTGGTTGGGGCAAAGTACAGGTTCGGTTATTGGATTACAAAAACGTTTCGTAACACTAACACTGTTTTTTTTATTTTGTCTGTGATTAAATTGTATTTGTTTCTGTTTTGTGTATGTTGTCACGAATAAACGTTTGAAGTTTGAAGAAATTTGAAAACAGATGCAATTTACAAAAAGAACATTTTATATCTTAGACTAGTTTATTTCAGATTATTTCAAGTTGAACGGCATTTTGTGAGAGTCATGATGCCAAAATAGCTCAAAAATGCCGTTGTCATCGAAAAGGAGAGCCATTTTTATTTAACGAATAAGACTATTCGAGAAAATAAAAATCTCTTAAAATTTGGCTGACTGTATGTGCAATTAAAATCCTAAAAAATATTATATTCCTTTCGTTGGTCTTCACATTTTGATATACTTTGTCAAACCAATTCAGTCTATTAGGCACAGGCAACGCTGATCAATGGTGGAGATGTATGTGGGTACTCGTAAGCGTAATACTTATGTATCGACAATATAATCCTATTTGAATTGCTATTCTCGCTTAGCATATATTGATATTGAATAATAGTCCTTATCTACTTGCGGTAATTGAGTAAAAGTCCCACAAACTTAATCTCAACAAAAAACAATTGACAATGGAACCACAAAAACGTAAAACTGTGAAGTTGTTAATGAGCCAGATTGAAACGGAAAAGAGTATGGCTCATAAATTTCGAATACAATAACGCGCTCCCACAACAATAAAATGCGGTTGTTATATTTTTTCGACTAATAAGATGTTATTAAGATAACTTTTTTCAATGTTCCGAGTAAATGTAACAACAGTTCCTTGTAATAATTTTTTGTTTATCATATAACAAAGTTGCTTAACGAAATGCATTTTGAAATGCCATAACCTTTTCAACATCCTGTAATTGTGGTTTTGAGTTTTGGCCTTCATTGGATGAATGTATTTACTTTTTATATATTTGTTTACGAGCGCAATGTATCAGATTATGAGTAAAAATAATAATGGCCACTTATTGAATGAATAGCGTGAAAGTTGTTTTACGATACAATTTATCATAAAATGATTTTATTGTTGTTTTATGTGGCATCGTAAATTATTTGCAGTTTTTAGCGCACCAGTTGTAAGGTAAATGTTTTCCTTATTTAGGATTAAGTAATAAATAGGAAAGGTAAATTTCAAGTTTATAATTGAAAAAATTAAAAAAATTATGCTCCGAGCAGGATTCCTCAATGTAATTTGAGACTTAGGTACCGTTAATAGAAGTCTTCTACGATAGAGGTTGCTGTACGCCTCTCTAAGGCGTTGTGTGAGGGAACTATAGTGAAGGATTTCGTGCCTGAGCTTGGTTGTTCCGAGAACTCAGAGGCTAGAGCGATTGGCCGCGTATGCCAGATGTCGCAGGTTCGAATCCTGCTCGGAGCATAATTTTTTTCAATATTACCCTTTAATTTGAAATTTGGTATTTTCGTTAGCAGCGTTACTGCTTAGTACAAAATTAATTTATGGTTGGATCTCGACGAACAGTGGTAGTTTAATTTACAAAGGGGTGGGCAACTCATTAGCTCATTAAGTCGTTAGGTACACAATATTTTTACGTATTATTAAATATATTCATATTCATTTATTCATAATATTAATATTACATGTCAAAATTGTATGTATACGTAAATAATAATCGTAATTGCATGTAATTGTAATTGTTGTGTTTTGTATACATCTGGCATAATGGTTGTAATCATAGCAAGTGGTAACAACTCGATAAGTAAATCGATTGATTCCGAAGGATGTAAGCATGGCGAGATACTGACATCTAGAGAGTTGAGCGATATGCATTTGCATACAGGTACAGTCAACATCAAAAGTAGCTACGCATATGAAGAAGTCAAAAGCTCTTATACCCCTCTATACTTTTTATTTCTTTTTTTTGTCGGCCTGTTTAGCCTAGTTGGTAGTGTCACTGCCTTCGAAGCTAGAGGTCCCGGGTTCAAATCCCGGTAAGGGCATTTGTTTCTGTGGTGAGCAGAGACATTTGTTCCTGAGACTTGGATGTTTTCTATGTATTTAAGTATATATCTATTAAATATATCGTCGTCTAGTACCCATAACACAAGCCTTATTGAGCTTACTATGGGACTAGTTCGATTTGTGTAAAAATTGTCCCCTAATATTTATTTATTTATTATTTATTTATTTAAGCAACGTCGCCCCAGGTCAACTCTTGGATGGGTGACCGCTTCGAGTGGTTACTAACTGAGCGCTCCCGTGCTTTGGAAAGTGTGTCTAATATGACAGCAGTCGTTAAGCCTAGTTAGAGGCCTTCGGGCGGCTTGAGAACTTCTAACAGTCAAATTGCCGACTCACTTAGGCTGGGTTGCACCAACTTACGATCACAGACCGATCAACGTTAAATATGGCGCCGGCAGCTGTCATCCCATAGAAACTTGTCAAACTTTCCACATTCAAATTTTAACGAACACAGCTTACGATTACAGACGGTTTGGTGCAACCCAGCCTTAAACTTGACAAGCATAATCCCAATAAGGTCTAATTTGTCCCTTGGATTGGGAGGTCAGATGGCAGTCGCTTCCGTAAAAACTAGTGCCTACGCCAATTCTTGGGATTAGGTAGCGGACCCCAGGCATCCTTCAGAATGCAACTGTACTGGGATAACGGAAGGATAATGAAGAAAAATGGAAGGCTAAAACAACTCACCAAGTAAAGTTCCATTTCAACCCTTAACCAATTCCTGGATCCCACCCTAGCCTTATCTTAATTATTTATATCTGACAACAGTGACAACCACGTGTAGATTTATAGATACTATCGTCCCTCCCAGGCATAATGATACCACAAAAACTGTCATTACACCTAACAGACGTACGCGCACGTAATTATGGAGAATCGTAGACACGTAGCACATTCTAACTAAGGTCGGGCAATAATGAACCTATAGTTATTGTAATACGGACCTTGGCAAATTCTACCTCTAGATACATCTAGTTATAAGGGTAGAGATAGGGACCACCCTCTGGAAACGTGCGGTGAATAACACATCAGCAAAGGGTTGATGTATTGCTATATGAATATTTCAAAATGAAGGGAGCTATAAGAATGTGGAGTCCATTGTATGTTTTACTACCTTCCTTCCTATGCTTATATTTGCGTGCAAGAATGACAAATTGCCAATAGTCTATTTGTGTAGATCAATTTCGCCCAGAGTATACCATAATACAAAAATTTCTAAACCGTAATGATATGTGGTGTAAACGCTATTGATGTAAGTTGACTTTCACTTAACAACAATGATAGATTTTTTGCCAAAATCGATCTCTCTAGGCATTTTATTACAATTGACATAAAAACCGTTTGATTTGCATTTTGATGAGGCCTTTGTTGGGCTTTCCCCACGTCATAACGAGAAACCTAAAAAGGCGAAAGTTGAGCGCATTATTATACGGCTCCCATGTTATTGTTGATCGAGTACTACACTGAGGTGATTTGCCATTTCATTAACTTGTCGCATCATCACCCAATCAGTGCCCTGTGCTTATTCTCTTGTTTGCTTTCATGGACGACGTAAGACAGAATGAAACCAGTTATTAGATCACAAACTACGGGCATAAATGAGGACTAAATTACTTCTATACGTGAGTTTACGCATGCGAGTCCTTTTCATGGCTACATCTTAAAAGCAAAAACCTCATTTTATCTTATAACTGTAAACGCAAAATGCGTAAAGTGAAATCGATGGTGCCACGGATAAACGCATCCGCGTCGGCGCGACAAAGTTCTGTCGCGTCGCGAGAATATTAACATCTCACCGCGCGACAGATGTCGCGATACGGGGACCGTTGCACAATAAAGGGTTAAGGTTACCATGATTATCGCGCGTTTTGAGAAACGATGTCAACTAGAGAAAGAGTGCTGTGGTTTTTTTCAAAAAATAGTTTAGTATCTTACCGAGGAAGTAGGTACTCATAGGGGTAGTGCGAAAATTAATGCGTCCAGGCGAAGCTCAGTCTTATGTTAATGTTACAATTAATTTATCAAGATATAACTTCTTCCAACTAACTTCTGTCCCCACTGGCACAACTGGCTCGCTATGTGCGACATCTAATCGCGACGGATATATTATACCTACTTACTACCTGCCTACTACCTACCTACTTACTACTTTTCATTCCGTATACAGCCCACTGAATTCAAAATCCTTAGGACGTCACGTTCTCGCACATTTGACAATTCGGTAGCGTAACGCAAGCGAGTACGCAACGCATCAACGTATATTTTCAATACGTCGGCAGTGTTATTTCCACATTAATCCCGGTAAGACATGTCGCGTGACACTTCTAGTTGTGTGGTCCTATGATATTCATGTCAACATGCAAACAATAATGTATGTAAGTCAATGGCACTGTCCCTAAGCTAGATGGATGCGTAGCTAACGGGATCAAAGTAACAATGTACCTGTATAAAATTAATCACAGATTATACAAAAAAATTAACACCCAGAAGCTCGAGACATTTATCATTGTGTCTACTGTTTTGTTATACAAAAGTTTAGCTCAGAATTACCTAAGTAAGTGTACAAAAAGAAATGAAAAACCAGTAATTTTTGTAAGTAGCCAAACTTCAGCAAATGTATATAGTCACAGATAAAGTGAGAAACGTTTTTCCTATCAACAGTCTTCTTACATTGACATTATAAGTTTGAATTAGACGGATTTGACGGCACCTGGGTAAGGTTTTTAAAATAATAAATGCAAAGGAGGTAGGCCACCCGCGCGTCGCGTGAAATTTGTTGCGATGCGACCACGTCCACGACAGATACGATCCGGCGACGGCCCGTCTTAAGTAATATTCGGCTTTCTCCAGATGATAAAAATTTTATGTCCTTTTTTATACCATGTTAAAGGATGATATCGTGTCCCAATTTCTGCCTATACTTAAAATGGTTTTTGTGACCGTTACTGTTACCTATAAGCAGATAATTGGTGGGTTAATTGGTTGATGGTTTCTACAGATGCAATCGGCTTAATATGACAGTTTTTTGGGTTCCGTACCCAAAGGGTAAAATGGGACCCTATTACTAAGACCCCGCTGTCCGTCCGTCCGTCCGATCGTACGTCTGTCACCAGGCTGTATCTCATGAACCGTGATAGCTAGACAGTTGAAATTTTTACAGACGATGTATTATAGTTGCCGTTATAACAACAAATACTAAAAACAAAACAAAATTAATATCTAAAGAAGCTCTCATACGAAAAATTGCCTTTATCAGGCACTGGGTCTCAAAATGTATGGGAAAACTATAATCCGACTCGCACTTGATCAAAATTCTACTTGATCAACTCTAAATGTCTAATTTTGTATAGATAATATTACGGAACCCTTCGTGCATGAGGCTGACTCGCACTTGGCCGGTTTTTGTATATCAACGTGGAAAAAATCAAATTAAGTTCAATTATGGTAAGCCCGCCCGACAAACGGACTATACGGCTGGCCGTGATGCAGCGTACCGTTTCGGCGCGGTTTTTATATGATATACAACGCACTATATGTGAACTCACTACGATCGCCAACCACCGATAGGCTCGATAGCAGTATTATTGTATCATGTCATGATACTTGGTAGCCGGTACTGCAAATGATGACACGGTCTAAGGATACCTACAGCCTACACGTTATATAAAATGAAATTTGCAAAACACCGGTGACGGAAGTTGAATTGGCATCAGTCTAGCGAAATGCATAATGCAGTAAAAGTAGGGGTGGTAACCTGCTTTAAAATCATATTTCTCTTCAGATGTCTCTGAAGAGAGTGTCCTGCCTATTATGTTAAATTATCCGACAGTGACAAACAGTTATGATCATGGAAACACCTACGGTTTCGGAATTATTCATCGAGTCTAAACCACCATCTCTTCTGTTTAGTTCAGACAGTAGAAATGGTCCGTATAAATCAAGACGCATACTTATGAACGTTGTAAAGATGACAAATTATCAATTTATTCACTGGTTTTATCTTGCATTGTTTAAACATAGGTAAGGGCCTTAAATTATTTTAAGGGCAGTTGTATTTGTATTTGAATTTCCCAAGCCAACAACAACAAATATTTCAATCGATATGGCCGCTACCACGCTTATTGCGTACTGTAAGTAAAATTCAATTCTAGTTCACGGATATCGTACAAGTTGGCACCGCTGTAAACTCCGGGATCCTAAATACAGTCAGCCAGTCAGTTCAGTTGATTCCAATCAATTTTCCTTGGCATACCCGTTAATCGAAAATAACGAAATTGCAAAACCGTTGGGATCCCATGACGATTCAGCTGAGTAGACGCACCGATTGCACGAGGCGAAGAATCGAAGCCTTTCTCTTAGTAACAAATGAGTCGGGATGCGACGTGATTTACTTATTCAAATCCGATCCCTCTGATGCCGGTCACGTCTTCGGTAATTGAGGCACGAACTAGAGGTGTTGCTGATCTGTGATCTCTAGCTTTACACTAGTTATTAACTTGTGAATGAGCATAGGATTTGGATTGTGAAAGCTTGTATTTGCACATTTGTTGTTCGAAAAATAGGTTTCGGACGACTTCGTCATTAAATGATTACCTATATGAAAAATTGTTTAGTATTTAAAGTCACAAATATACATTTATAGGTACTGCCACCACAAGAAATAATAAATATAGGAAAACGGATCTAGAGTCTAAACCACTTTTGCGTAGCGCGGTAAAAAATGACAATATGTATGATCTAGCTGAACTATACTAGTATAATACTGCTACTATAACATTAGAAGTACCACACATGGCTATACCTAAACTGTCGCTACCATGAACAAAGAAAAACGTAAAGAAAGGCATTTTCATAATTGCCTAAAATTGCCTTCCAACAAGAAAATGGCAGTACGGTTTTTTCCCTAACCACATGACCAATTACCCTTTGAAGTTCACAGGTTACCAATACCACATTTCCTTGTTTTATACAAAGCAATTTTCACAGCAATTGATTATTTCGAAATTCTAGTACCCTGTAATATTGTCAGTGGAGAAGTAACACCCGAGGCACTCCACACGTACTGATGAGCGTTGCGTTGAAGTGATTGCTTAAAGTTCAGTCACGACGTGGATAATTTGCAAGTTTTGACATTTGATTGTACGATCGCAATGTAGATAGCATTAGAATTGTTGCCTTCCGCCTGAGGTGATCCGAATACAAGACACCCTACTGATTGCCGGATTTCTACATGATCAGAAGGTAAGTTAAGGTGTAAGTATTACATTAGATATCGACATTGTTGAAATTGTGAATAACAATGCTGATCAGTCATGTACATTCTATTCGTATAACTAGCTATAGTCGTAATGCTAGGGGAAAATACTACTTATATATTAAAGAGATACAAGCAGGAAATACGAATATCTCTGCTCTGTGTATCTTTTATAATACCTCAACATATCTTCCGTTAATCAAAGCATGTAAATTCCTTTTCACCTTCTTCTATCTATTCGAAAACAGTCTTTTCTAGCCCGTTTAGAGGAAGCAAAAGTTGATTTTGCTCACTGTATTGTTTTTATTCATTTCTGCCCTACCGACAGAACCTCTAAGTTTAGAGGGAGCAAACTCATTTTTGGTTCCTGTCGGCAGGCAGAAATGAAAAAAAAATACTGGAAGTAAAATCAAGTTTTGCTACCTCTAAACAGACTACAAAAGACTTTTTCTTCGATTGATATCAAGTTCCTAAGTTGGTAAAACCACATGTGCACAAAAAAAAACTTAAAATATGTCATAAGCGTTTTACACACCTGTCTCAATTTGTCACAACAACCGACTTAAAAGTGAATGAATCATGGACATAGGAGATACTACGTATTTATTTGTGGCCGAGAACGCGAGCCGATAGAGAGTCACTTTGTCTTGGTGTCCCTTTCTAACATGGGTAATATCCATCCTTATATATTTAAATGTTGCCATATGTAGTGTAGTATGTGTGTCGTCTTGAATGAGAAGTGAAAAGAATAGTGTATTGCACGGTAACTCTAGCGTGGCGCTTTGAATCCTTCCATATTAGAATCTTGTTTCGTTCAGGATTCAACGCGCTAACCCTCGCTGAAATATTACATTTTGCTCTGCTGTAATACAATCTACAATTATACACTTGTTATTCAGAAAAGAGTCATTATTGCCCTCGAATGAGGAATCAAAGTCGTACTTTTCTTCCCTCATCTGAGGGCAACAATGCCTCTTTTCTTCATAGAAGGTGCGAAAAGCAGTACGTGCCACATTTTTAACAGCAGGTCTCATAGGTGGTGTGAAAAGCAGTACGTGTCACACGGTAGCAAAATTATTTCCGTCTTGGGCGTAAACATTAGAATCCCTCGCTACGCTCAAGATTCTACTTTAGATTCCCTTACTACGCCCAGGATTCTATTGTAGAATCTTTCGCATCACTCGGGATTCAATAAACCGTCCTCGCCGTAAATATATCATTTTGCTCCGTTGAGACACAATCTACTATTTTAATCGCGTAAGTGTTACGCAAACCATGGAATTAATTCATTCTATTGGGATCCTGATCCAGGCGCTATTTTGTAACAAAACACGTTACCATCGTTGACATCATTCATTGCATAGTAATCGGTTGTTATCATCTCTTCAACACAGTAGGTTCTCCTTGTTTCCCACAATATTCCCTTCTCGGTTCAAATGGCGCCTACACAAAATGTATCATTTGCATTTCGTTTGCAATTCCCTATTCCAAACAATAGAAGTTCTGGTGGGCCCACGTGTCTGCCGAATCGCCGTGTCCTGTCATGACGCGCCCGTTAACTGGTCTTTGTGTCAGCCCTTGCAAATACTACATTATGTGATTAGGACGTTTCAAAGGGCCCCGACCCCAGCCTTATTAGCATTAAAACGAAAGGGTTGCACATTTAAAGCCTGACAAATCGATGTAGTTTAATTTGTAACAAAAACAACTGTTAGTCTTAATGTTGCTCAATCAATCATGGATAGTTGATGCAAAATACATGCAGTTCCTGTTGATTAGTTGTTGTACGACCAAAATGGGCAGAGAAATAATCGTGATGCCAATAGTTTATGGCCGTGTCAGAATTTATAATACATACATGTTTATCTTGTTTTAGGCCTTCTCATCCAAGTTAGAGGCCTTCGGGGGGGGGGGCTTGAGAACTTCAACAGTCAAGTTGCCCACTCACTTGACAAGGAGGGTCGAAGTTGTACCACGTCCGTAGGGAGTACCCACCGTTACCTACAAGTGACCCCGGAGTGGTGCTAAAAGCAACAAAATGGCAGCCGAACTTGTCTTCTCGAAGATCTTACGGTTCGAAAATAAACGCGATCACTATACTCTGAAGCACAAGAAAACTAACTTTACGGTTGCGACAAGAACTAATGCACTGACATTTTATATTAGAAAGGGGCTGTCAAACAACTCTGGTCAGCCAAAAGCTTTTGATCTTATATCTTAGTGTTAAACCTGTAATTGTACTGTTAGATATCGGAGCACTTTCGACGCTGCGCACTGAGCAGGGTTCAGATAGGAATAGTTTACGAATCTAGGGGTCAAATAACTTTTGTAGCGTGTCTTGGAAAATTACGCGTAATTTAAAATAGTTTAGGAATGGTAAGGAATGATTTTCGACTTCTTCAGTATATGCTAAATCCGAAAGTTGCCAATAAAAAAGACGCCCCCGAAGAGTGAGTTTTTCGTGCACAGAAGACGTTAATCGTGTATCTCTTACATTACATTACACGGGAGAGCGGTTTACACAGCCGAGACCGAAGCATTCCCTTAAACGCGACAAAAACGAGAAAACTTGTTTTTTGCAACCTGGGTTTCTGGTTCCTGCACTTCTCAAGAATCATGACACAGCGCATAGATAGCGAATGCACCTATGGCCGCTAAATTTGTATGTGGGCTGGTATTCATTTGCGATATTTGACAGTGATATTTGTTTGATGAGTATCGCCACTTTGATGTCCCCGTCATTCATCAGACTGAGACTTGAAAGTTGAAATGTCCCCTTTTGTCAAATATCACGGATGGAATATTTATCAGCCCAAGCTCGATGTTTTCTATGAAGAGGGGAACAAATTATCATAAGAAAGAAACAAGTCAAAACTGGTTTAATTAGGGTTGGTCGGTTGCACTTTTGGCCGGCGTGGGCGCACTGTTACCGTTAGAAACAGCTGACTCGCGAAACACTTATCATGTTGCGCAGTTTTGCTATTCACCATCTGTCTCACCTCAACAATCGTTTCCAGTATAACCTGAGCCCGCGTTTCTTAATGGCTCTGCAAAAAGGTCAGACCTATACCTACTGGTCCACCAGGTTCCTGATAAGCGTCGTGATTTTCTACCTTTATTCACTGCCTCTAATGGGAAACGCACCTGCTTCGTTATTGTGGGATAATAAATTCTATCTTTCAAACATGTTTTATGATATTATGATGATAATAACACAATCGTATAAATTGTTTGTTTGTTGTTGTAGAGTGGAAGGCACCAGGCCTAGGGGAAGGTCTCCAATGAGATGGACATACCAGATAAAAGCCAGTACGTCAAGTACGTTAAACGAATGCTCTTGAAAGGCAGCTTTACGGGAGGAATGGCGGCGTGTCGTAAAACGGGTCACTCAAAAAGCCACATAATGGCCACGACCACTCTGAAAAGAGCGAACCGACGAAGATGATGATGATGATAAATTGTTTGCATATAGTGTTAAGTCACGTGAAAGCACAGTCACCAGCACCAATATCAGCCAAAAAAAAGCGCGCATAAATACCTGACACGGCTTTATTTCTAAGGCCATTAGGAGGTGTCAGATATTTTCGCCGTTTTGGCAGATATTAATGCTGGTGACTTAACAAAGGTTTGAGAATCAATCAATAAGATGATTACTTACTTTAAATCGAGCTTTAAACTAAACTATGCACATTGATTACTTCTCTATATAACGTTCTCGTAATCATATCTAATATTTTACGTTAATTTCGATTTCATTCTCTTGAGGTATTCTCCCTCTTAGGTAAATACCTAATGACCGGGATAAGCGAAGCGGCAGATGGTATGGAGGGTTTTAGTGGGCACACCGTGGGTCTCATAAGCCTATACGGGATTCCCACATAACCACTCGGGTCACCCCCTACGCCCGAGTGGTAGGTATGCGTAATGCAATTCCCCCCCTAAACAAAAAAAGGCTAGTAAGCTAGTGCTGAAGCTAGGATAGTTTTAATAGCATGGCGGTTCTATTTTTTGAGCTAGTAGCACCCGTCACCAGTGTCACCACTGATTTCACTGTCCTGGTTTGTGTATTAGCTCCGTTTGGCCGGCGAACTTGCATCCGTTCGAATAGTGTGCAGTGACCACGCGATATTACTGGCTTAAAATTGCTGACGACATGTAAACATCACTAGCATGTTTCAAGCGAGGTCCAAGCTAAACAAGCCAGTAAGCCAGGACAGTATTTTAGCTATCTAGCTTGCTATCATGGCTTGAAAAACTAGTCTCGTGTATCCCGAGCATAACATATAGTGGTCGGCGGTTAAGAAGTCAATCCTGACACCTGTCATTTCCATAGATTTAATAACCTCAAAGTGACTTTTAGGTTATAAACTGTATGGAAATGACAGGTGTCAGAATTGACTTAACCGCCGACTACTATAGTTGCTGCAAACGTACTTACTAAATAATATTGCGCAAATTATTCCGGCTTTGATTGTACGCCTCGTAGACTTAGACAAATGGAAATCTCTAATTGTATTCTATGGAATAACAATTTTTATAAGAAATACTTCAACGAATCTATTTCGATAAATTATGTAATCCAACACTATCTCGGTAGTTAACAAGCTAAGCCTGTTATTTAGAGATGCAAATAAGCATTATCTGTAGAAATTTGCCGGGTCGTCGGGATTATGCGAGGGAGCTAGTATAGCAAAAACCTCCCAACACCCTATCTTACTCAAGAACTACATTTGCAAAAGCAACCTTGTTCCTTCTACACAAAGTTTACTTTTCAAGATCATAAATAATCATAATAAATAGTGATGAGAGGTTAAGAAAGTAATCAATCGGCATGCGGCGTGGGCGTCACATTGTTTGTGCTTGAGTGTCCTTGGGAGAATTGTTTTGTTTTGCGTATAAAGTGGGTACTTCAGATCGAGGTGCTCGAGTACGCCACTTTATATTATGCATTTTAATAAAATAACACTTAGGTACTTGAAGCTATCTGAAACTAAATAAAAATATAATCATTCTCAGCTCAGCTTTAGTATCTTCTAAAAACAAAACTCGTGCACATTTACGCGCAGTCCGTTACTATACCTAACTAAATTGAAAGTGAAAGATTTTTTACTTTACAGGTTTATTTTCAAGTACCAAATTGTAAATGAAGAGTATCTATGGACGGTATAAAGTAACATAATTACACTACCTAAACTCACTATTTCGGCTGTAACAAACACACATATAACCTCCTTATTAAATATCAAAACGTAAATAAAAATGGGTTTTACGAGACTCTATTATTTCAAAGACAACAGACAAGTTTGAGTAAAGTTAAAAACACTCAAATTTCTTTGTTTGAATTTCTAAGTAAATAAATATTTGTGAAACAATTACACACAAATCGACCTACATAGTCCTAGTCCAAAACTAAAGCAAAATCTTGTACAGTCAGCATCAAAACTCGCTATGCATATGATGGGTTCAAACTTTGCACTTCAAAGCTCTTTTTCCCTAATAATAACGATAACTTTATTTGCAAGAAAAGACTTATATGACTACTTACACTTTTTCACACTTTTTGTAAGGTATTATAGTAAACTTAAACTTAATTAGGCTTATGATTTACATTTTTTTTACATTTTTACATTTTTGAAGCCTAATGTTGTATATTATACAATTAGGTACGTAGCGTAGGTACGTACAATCAGTTTATTAAATTAAATTATAACATTTAGAGTAAGCTTCCTCTGTTCCCCGTACTAGTAGTTTTACTGTATCACGGTGGAACAGGAACATAAAGACTTGTGTACTTTTCAAATGCGTAGCTACTTTTGATGATGATTGTACTAAGGGTACTTCGGGCACGAAATAGCTACACATACAGATCATAGATTAAAAGGTTCAATCTATGATAGAGATGTAGAGAATCATGCCTTCCCATCGGCTAAACTCGGAATACGACTAGACCCGAAGTGGATATCAATTATCGTATTAAATTATTGACAATTTCATGTCTGTTAATGTGAAACTTTATTAGTCAATGTCAAATGTCAGAATGAAAACCATGGTATTTGGCCATTTGACATGACAGATGTTAAATAATATGGCAATTAATTGACACTTCTTCGGGTTTTACCGAGTTTAGCCTGCAAGCATTATCCACTACATATGTAATTAAGATAGACAAATACTTCTTAGAGGATAAATACTTAAATACATAGAAAACATTCAAGACACAGGAATAATTCTAGCTCATCACACAAATAAATGCCCTGATCGGGATTCGTAGGAGCACCAGCTTCGTAGGCAGGGTCACTACAAAGTAGGCTATTTTTTTTTTATTAAAAATGGGATTGCTCTTGGCCAGCATCTAGCCGGGGGGCAAAGATGAGGCCGACGATGAAGCGAGCTCACCCAGAAGAAAATGGTCGTGATGTAATAAATTTTGATAGATTCTTTACGAAGCCACAGCTGCTGGCGTCAATAGTTTGTTACATTTAGCCAATGCAACCTGACCATCGCTATGTATAGCAGGACTGTACAGTCAGCAACAAAAGTAGTTACGTATTTGAAAAGTCTAAATCTTTATTACTTATAAGGGAATAAGAGCTTTTTAAACCTTCATATGCGTAGCTACTTTTGATGCTAACTGTACACTACCGTCAGAAAGTTTAGACCAAACACAAAATATGCAAATAATCAACATTGATTGATTATCCACTCCATTTTGATTTATCTGTCCGTAGTACTCTCAACCAGTTTGCAAAAGTCCAATCCTTGTGAGAAATAGGCCATTGCAATCTTTATGCCTTGTTTGGTTTGCGTAATAATATATGAAAATTAAACTAAAAATTGTGTTTGGTCCTAAACTTTTTGACGGTAGTGTACAGTACATATTACATAGTAGCGATCCCATAGATTGGATGAAACGTATTCCCGTGCAGTAATCCTGGCCCTTTGCACCTTGACAGCGATCCGGCAATCGGATGCGCTAACGATGCTCATTACGGTCTACGGCTTCATTAGAGCCGGTACCATCAGATTACCCTTCTGACCGTACAGGACGTGATAGTATTGGTGAAGCATGTCGGGTACTCTCTTTTGGAGAAAGGAATTAG
Source organism: Notocelia uddmanniana (assembly GCA_905163555.1). Lineage (NCBI taxonomy): Eukaryota > Metazoa > Arthropoda > Insecta > Lepidoptera > Tortricidae > Notocelia > Notocelia uddmanniana. The sequence goes on along the minus strand of LR991060.1, from coordinate 6,229,333 downwards.
CTAGCTTAATACGGATCGTTCACTTCTGTGTGTGTAAAAAAATTGCTGTAGTAAATACTGGCATCGGAAACTGAGCTCACCGCCGGAACAAACAGGGCTGGTGCGACTCCTTTTCAGTCTGTATGCGGAAACCCTGGGCAGGCAGTCAGACACCATTGTATAATGGTGTAATGTCCGATCAAAAAATATATAGAACAGAAGGAGCACCTCAAGAACCTTGCCCACCATACTGCCGAGAGCCGAGTAAATAGCTGAAAAGGGCTAATCTGAATCTTTAAAACTAGTGACTCTGTGGGCTGTAGACTCACGAATGTCATTTTTGATTATTTTTTTAACTGACTCGACTAATAAAACTATATAACTATCATCCCTGCTCACAAAATTTCACGAGAATCGGTTGAGAAATGCGACATGTAGAGGAGAACCACCGGAACTCCGGTCATCTAGACATCTGCCGGACATACGAAATTATTTCTGTCGAAGCTGAAGCGACCTTCGTTTCACTTAGTCGATAACCCTTAGTTTTAGTGTTATTTTTATATTGAATCCAGTGATTAAAATGCCTTACGATAAATAAATAAATAATGCTGGAAAAACGGATGGAATTTAAATTATATCTTTTTTGCTTGAACGTGGACTGGCTGTTGTTAGTAGTACTGTAGACAGCCTCGTCTGATGGCCGCGGAACATGTAGCGAATTTAGATAGTAATCGATTTCGTACTCGGAACTCATTGCCTTTATTGTTCTATTAAAGAAGATATTGCCGAACCGTCGTCGTCGTCAGTCAATTTCTCTCGCAACGGTTTGTGATGAGATGTTACAATAAAGATACCAGCACATTCTCGAATATAACAAGGATGGTGAGGTTTTGTCTATATTTTAGTTGGATGACGGATGGAGTAGATTATTTGGGCATTAATCGATAAAATCCACTTATTAATCGACTAAAAAATCAATCGTCAAAGGATTAATAGCGATTAATATTGATCGTGTTTAAATAAATTGACCGAATGACGAATCAACGAATATTCGAACAACGACTGAATTAATTAGTCGTCATTTTAATCGACTACAGTTCACGATTAAAATCTCGACTAAAACTTATAAGATGCTCATTTTTGCAATCTCTTGTGTATATGTCAGTTACTTTACGAAGGACTGAACTAGAGATTGAAAAGTTCATAACAGCTCAGTAATTCATAATTTTGTATTGTAATTTGTGTAATTTTGAAGACTGACAACATAACTCTATACAAAATTTATACAATAAGATCTTATTTGTTTCGCATTTTAAGCGATAGAAGATAAATGAAATTGATTAATTAACAGCCGATTTAAACGTGACTAAATTATTCGTACGGCAAAGATTAATAAATTAATCGTTGGTCGCGATTAACTACTAGGTTAATCTTAATCGTTATTCAATTACATTTTGTCCATCTCTGCCCCAAGGTCATTTTAATAATGGTCGACTAGTGGAAAAGTAAGGAACAGATCATTTTAAATATTAGGTATTCATATGGATACAATAAGTATTTTACTTAAAATTCCGGTTGTGCAGAATCCTAAATGTTGACACTAAATAAGATAAGAGCCAACGATTTAGAATATGAAATAATTTCAAGGATAAGTTTTTTAAATACAATCGTATTTATTCGGATGTGCCAAGTTTAGTCGTTATCAAACATCGTAAATTTAACGTAATACGAGTATAGACGTAATACTTAGCATCAGTAATTTATACGTCTACTAAGTGTTATCTTACCCACGCCAGCCATACATTTGAGGAAACAGGGTGACTCACACAAAGCTAAGGACATTAAATGCACATGCACCGAATATTAACTGCACTACCTTCGAATTCATGCTGGAAGCGGTAGGTTATTTCGTGAAAATCAGTGCAAACAATTGTGACTAAACGTCACAATCCTCAGATTTACTAATAAAAATTATCAAATTTTAACTAAAACGTGTATTATCCCTTATATAAATAGACAGACACATTTTAACAGCATTTTTGCAAAAAAAGGAGCGGATTGTATCAGGGATATACAGCCAATACTTCTTACGTTGCCAAACTATTTATTTTAGTCACTACGAGTAGTTAGTGACTATTGCAAAGCTAATTATTAACCCAATATTTAATTAGCTAATACCCAAACATAATAGTATTATGCTATAGTAAATGATAACTTTATGGACACTTAAATATCATATTCTCTATAACTATATTATTTAATCACCGATACTATCACTTTTATTTTGGCGCCATCTAGCGTTAGTAACGGAACTAAAAACGTTGAGTGTAGGGCAGCCAGCTCATACAAGCTGCCAACAAAGAAGCAAAATAAATAATATAAATAAATATTAGGGAACAATTTTTTACACAAATCGAACTAGTCACTAAGGCTTGTGTTATGGGTACTAGACGACGATCGACGATATATATTTATATATGTTTTTTTTTCATTAGTTCGTAGTATTTCATTTTAATTAACCAATTGTAATTAAAAAAATAATAGATATATACTTAAACACATAGAAAACATCCAAGTCTCAGGAATAATGTTTATGCTCACCATAGAAACAAATGCCCTTACCAGGATTTGAACCCGGGACCTCTAGCTTCGAAGGCAGTGTCACTACCAACTAGGCTAAACAGGCCGACAAAAGTATCCACTGAAGAAGTATCCACTTCAAAAAGGTTTAATTAACGTTATGAATAAGGTACTAAGTCTATATTCCAGTTTAGTCAAGAAGTTGTATACCCGCTATTATAGTGTTATTAATCGTAGTTATAAACATTTTATTAGAGGTTAAATTTTTACCAGTATTATAAAATGTAAGCGGTAATTTCAAAATGAATAGTTTTAATTGGGACATCCTGTAATGGCTTATTACTCATATCATAGGACAGTTACAGTCGAATTTGTGTGAAAAAACTTGCAGCTAAATAGTTGTATACCTACCTACTCGTATTTTAACAGTCATGCAATCCCTTACTCCGTCTGTATACATATTACTTTGAAATAAAATTGAAATTAATTTATTTGCGATAAATGTTGTACAAATAAGGTCTTACGTATTCTTAACCTAGACCCATACATTTAGACTTTAGTAAGCCATTGCAAACTTACCTAAGTACTTATAGTTTAAGATTACCAATGATCGTAACTTTTGCAGCATTTTTGGTACAGCGTAGTGGTGTTAACGGAGTTGGTATGGACAAATATAATTAAAACGGTTAATTAAGGTTAATATTAACGTTATTAACGCTAATGAATCATAAGAATTTAAATAATTTATCCCAATTCCGATAACACCTCTACGCTGCACCGAAAATGCTACAAAGGTTACGATCACTGAAGATTACACTTTACACGATTATTAATTACAACTGTTGATCATTAATAAAATCATTTAAGGTGTAAAAACACTTTTCAACAAGGAAAGAGTACAGCATTTTTTTTAATTTTCTTTTTTGACTTTTAAGAGGTAAATGTATATTTGATAAATTATGAATGCACTTTATGGTGCCTCTTCCTAAATTTATATGGCCGCATCGATTCACCCTTGCACAACAAGGGTGCATCCACGTAAACGGGGGTGCAACCCCACTGGGGTGCAAGTAGGCTCAACTCGGCCGTCGCTAAGATAAATGTGCATTCATCGACTTAATTATGGTGGGGGAGTAATTAATAATTCGTTGCCTCGGTATTTGCATCTTGGAGTTATGGCGTTGGTATTTTGCATAGAAACTCTTTTTAGGGTTCCGTACACAAAGGGTAAAAACGAGACCGTATTACTAATACTTCGCTGTCTGTCCGTCCGTCTGTCTGTCACCAGGCTGTATCTCAAGAACCGCGATAGTTAGACAGTTGAAATTTTCACAGATGATGTATTTCTGTTGTCGCTATACCAACAAACATTAAAAACCGGCCAAGTGCGAGACGGACTCTTTGCCTTTTTTATAGATAATGGTACGGAAGTACGGAACCCACCCTTCGTGCAACTTAGCCAGTTTTTTTCCCTTTGTAATTTTACATACCCTGTAACTTAAAATTTATCAGCAAGGCTAAATTACTGAGTTAACTTCCATGTAAAACTCAAAGTACAAGAAGTCTACATAGCAAAGGTTGTCTGGAAGACATCGCTCTTTATAGCAATAAGACCGCCTGTTGCCTACATGTGTCCTACCTCCAAAAAATATACGTACCTATTCGTATTTTCAATTGTCCTAACCCAATAAATTCGAACGAAAAAGAATAAAAACTGTATGATATTTACCATGTTTTGGTTATTAGAAAAGCCACAAAACAAAGAAAACTTTCCACAATAAACTAACTGATATGGTGACTTACAAATAATGAAAACAAACACACTGTACCCCTAACGAAGCGTTACGTTGATGAGATATTTCAATCAAGGGTTAGCCAGGCCATGCATGCGTGTTTGATTGGTAATTATATTATTGATATTAATAAGTTGAGTAAAACAACTGTTATATTTTATGAGCTGGTTTTATTAGGGATACAAACTGGCCACTCAGATTAAGACGGGATGCCATAAAATAATGCTAATCAATATTTTTAGTGGCAGATTGGATAACTTTTTAATAGTTTTGTTTTCCATATAAAGTGTATGACTAATTTTCGTTACACAATGAAATCAATTAAAATGTATAAATAGTGTATATAGGACTTAATTATGTCCTTAATCTACTAACAAAAAATTTGCAATTCACCATGATGTCAATATTTCCATTATTGAGATTATGGTCAATTGCAATTTATCCATTATGCGGATTTCTGCGGTATTTGCTTTATGTGTAATTGTATATATTAAAAAGTCGTGTTAGTTACACCATTTATAGCTGAAGAACGGCTGGTCCGATTTTTACAAAGAGGATTTATGATTAAGTTCTATGGCGGTGTTAGAATGGTGTAAGAAAAAAAAAGTAACATAACATAAACATATTTTTTTTTTTAATTTGACACTGTTGCTTTTCGTTTTTAAATATCAAACTAATACGACTGATAGAACGTTAAATAAGGCTTATTTAGACATGACATTTAGAGTGGTCACTCCTTCAGAAACGTAAAAAAAAAACTTTGAAATTTTCACTTACGTTTTTTTTACAGCAATGTTTAAGATAGATAGTCAATTTTCTTACATGACATATATACTATTTAACTAACCAAAATGAATAAAAGATAGTATGATAAAGTTTAATAGTTTTAGAGAAAAGTCATATTTCATGAATTCGGATTTTATTTTTTCCCGGCTTAACCACTGGGAATTTTTCAACAAAACTTGGCACAATAGTACTACCAAATGTAAGTAACTGTAGAAAAAAAATCAGCTCTTAATCATAAAAGGGCATTTTTTCTTCCCTTATCCTGCTACGGCCTTTTGTACGGAACGGGTCGGGGGCGGAACAAAGTTCGCCGGGACAGATAGTATTTAATAAACGGTTATTTCTGCATAATTCATTGTATACATATAAATAAATAAAAATTAAAAAAAATAATTCGTTTATTTAAAAGAAACAAAACACAATATAAATTAGACCGTGACCCCACACTAGGCGTAGCCTGTATCGTGGTTATCATATATAGGTAAAGTATGTAAATAAATGGTTCCTAAACTGTAATGTAATGTAACTTTGTTTAAAACGTAAAAAAGGATGAACAAAGACATATGAAAGTATTAGATTATTGTTATTCAAAGATACTCGACGCAAGTTATATTTGAAACGTTTAAGATAATAACAACTCTCTTCGATCACGATTCTTTGCGGTAGAGACTGATGCGAGTCGATGCACGATGTCTCAAATTGCGGTCAAAAAACTGCGCTCTGGCAATAACTTCAACCTACACTTAAAACCTACGCGAAACAAAGCTATAGGCATTTTTCATCAAAACATCGCCTAGTAAGTAAAATTGCTATTCTGGTTTTACCATATTTTATATAACTGGGAAGGGAAGGTTTGATTCAATTATCAATACCTACGGTTTTATTAGCAAATACTTCCATAGTGCCTGTCATAATCACAGCTATTTTTTGAGATGAATAATTATTTAGTATGTGTAAATTGTGTTAACAACACAATCAATATAAAGCGAATACATACTCAAATCTCTCTCATCTAGCGTTTATCCCGGTTGCAACCTGAGCTACTGCTTCGAAGCCCAGGCTCCGCTTTCCTGCTTTTTCTCTTCCACTTCGCACGGTCTACGGCATCCTCTTTTGTAAGACCATTGGCACGTATGCCATCCCTCGCAGCATCCGACCAGCACCTCCAGGGCTTTCCCGTTTTTCCAGGCCCAGGCGGAAGAAGCATAGCCAGACATTTGTTACGAACGGTATACCTTGGCGTACAAGATACAGAAGGCGACGCACTTGCAATTAAGTACCTAAGTACTCAAATCACCAATCAAATGACGATTTGAGTTCCTACTTACTTAAAGCGTAATTTCGTTCATTCCGTTCAGCCTTCTTATTCACAAACCGACTGGTCCTCACCTGTCACCTAACACCTCACCCGTTTTTATATAGAAACTGTCAATGACATAAGTCAAATTTCGACAGTTTCCATGTAAAAACAGGTGAGGTGAGGTGTGAGATGAGAGGTGAGGACGAGTCGATTTGTGAATAACACCCCAGGCAATTTTTTAGCACGCTTAAATAATAATTATTCGCTTCTAAAATGCCCTGATTAATGTAAGACCTTATGTACAACATGTAATGCAATGAACGAACTGAAATTGAAAAACCAACTACAAAATTTCTAGTTCAATGCAGGTATAAAATTCCTAACATCAAGTCGTAGTCGGGTCCAAATCGGGTGTTGAATGCCCGCTGCCAATCACGAGGATCGCTATTTGCGAAGCTTTAGATAAATTAAATAGATATAGAGCCAGACGCAACTGGCAATTTGGCCCAATTAGGACCGGGCGGAGAAAGCACAGATACGATCCTTTCTGTAGGTGAGCGTTTACGATGCCAACACTCCAGTTTGATGGAAAGGTTCCGATTTTATATCGGAAATGAAAATTACGCTTTCATTTAGAGTATTTTTTGTCTCTGTACAATTTACAATTTCTTGAGACAAAAATCTTACTCCGAGACGTACATATATACTAAGAGCGTCAAACCACCCAGCTAGGTGGTTGAATCATAATATCACCCCCAACAAAAACTAAAATTATCACCTAACTAATATCATTTATCTGAAAATCAAGCCTTTTGTTTCCTTGTCTGGTCAGAACGGTGTTTCAAATAATGCAATATTTTTCTTTGCACGCCCTTTTTAATATATATATTTAAATAAATGATAGGACTGAATGTACTTGTCATGGATTAGGTACCTACTCGTATAAGGCTTTCCAAGTTCAGTGATACACATTATGTCCTATGCGCTTAATATCGCAATGTAATAAAAACTTTAATATGGGGACTGTAAACTTGTAAACAATAATCACAATATGCTCCAAATACAATACATATACAAATCTGCAAATTGCTTGTTTAGATAAGAATACCAATAAACTTTGTATCAGGCACTCTGTAAAACTCAATCAAGATGTGGTGCAGCTGAGTAAACTTTGGTTGAAATGAACAGCGCCAGCGGGCCATTATAAAGCAATAATGCCGTGGCCGAAAAGTTCGCAAACAGCAATAAAAATAAATAAAACAAACAAAAATACGCACTTTTTAACGGTTCACCTGAGCGACATGTAAGTGCAATTTACTGCAAGCGCGGGGTCCTTGTGTGGTACAAGTCAAAGATTCAAAGCGTTTATTGCCAGAACACAGTTACATAATTTTTAAGAAAAAAAAACCGACTTGAATGGGGAGGCCGGTGAAAGATTATTATACTTAGATGGTGCACTCTTAGATTCCATACAATAAAATAAAAATGGCTATAAGTATGTTTATAATGGTAGAAGACTAAGTACCCTCAATTCCTCATGGAATCCTCCATCAGAACTCAAGCTTGACGAAAATGTGTCCTGAAAACCTAGCTTGCTTGACAAACAAAACGAAGAGAACAAATCGCCAAACATGAACTACGCGTCGTTGAAGAGTTCCGTTCTGATCATCATCAGCAGTTCCACTTCATCAAATGTCACTTTTTTGAATGAAAATGCTTGATTAGTTCATGAAAATACTAAAATCACTATTTGTGTGCCTTTCACATTTTAGGAGTTCCCTCGATTCCTAATGGATCCCATCATCAGAACTCGAGCATGACAAAAACTAATCGTGAAAATAAAATTGCTTAACAAACACAGCTACAAGGACAAATCGCCAAACGTGAACTTTTCGTCGTTGAAGAGTTCTGTTCTGATCATCATCAGCAGTTCCACTTCATCAAATGTCACATTTTTGTATGAAATTGCTCGACTTGTTGATAAAAACATAAAAATCACTATATGTTTGCCTTTAAGATTTGAGGAGTTCCCTCAATTTCTCATGAATCCCATCATCAGAACTGCGTTATGACAAAAACGGGACCAACTTGGATATATATACTTACAATAAAAAAAAGTATTTTCCAAATCGGTTCAAAAATCAGTTCCTTAATTCCTTAGCTTCTACAGGCACGTGGAAATTGGCATCACATTTGATGTACCTATCGTCAAATGCAAACAAATTAATTTATAGTTAATACAAAATTTCAATATTTATAATATAACAAACAATTCAAAAAACTTAACTACATGGTAGGAAAAAGAGACTTCAATTAAGTACATAGATGTTCACTTAGCTTAATTGATGAAATTAATTTAAACCGTAAAATAAACAAAAGTAAACGTTTACATAAAAGTACACAGGCATTCGCTTGTGCGCTCGCAAAACTATTCGGAGCGTGTTCCAGAATAAGTGCAATAAGCTAAATTGAGGAAACGCTAATAGCTCAGCACATATTCCGCGACTTGAAACACTATATATTACAGTTTTATGGTCCCCGGCTTATAAAAGAGATATAATTGCATGTTTCAATACTTATTACTCATAACACTTCCTACTTAATTATATACTTTCTTGTGTCATTATTTACATAAACATATACATACAATGTTTTTCTTTTTGTTAGACTTCTACTATTTTATATAATAATAATTATTCCTCTACGAGGCAAGTTCCTCAATTTTGTTCAAATAGGCCAACGCGTCGGAATCATGAGCTAATGAGCATTTAATTTGTGGAACTTGAGTAAATAAACTATAGATTAATATTGGATTCATGAATACCCTTAAATATAATCCCCTGAAGTGTTAAAGACTTGTCGTATATTTTTGCCTAATAGACAGAACTGTTTGGGCTATTCAGTGTTAGGGAGGGAAGAACCTGTAGATCTTTGATGTTTTTTTATCGAAATCATAGTTAAAGTTGAACATAAAGGACTTTTATAATGATAGTAGGCAGAAATTTACACAAACGTAATCATGAGCATGAATAAAAACCAAGATTTTCCTGAAAGGTACGGCTAAATCTAAACGGCGGTAGACTATTACCAATAGCCGTAAATGTATAAAATGCAATGCATGAATGACCAGTTTTTTTATTAAGCAAACAGCTACATACCAAAAAGCTATACGACTATTTGCTCTGTAAACATGGCTATTGCTTATCAACTTGGCGTTATATCAACATTAAATGTGTTATTCATTCATTCATAACGCTCACTTCGCGTCATTGAATTAGAGTATGGAACCTAATCTACTAAAATTAAAAATGATTAATTTGGGTAGTAGTTACTCAATCGCAAAAACCTAGATTATAGAGTATAGTTTAAAACCTACATTTTAAAGTACCCCTATTATATTGTTACCCTGAAAATAATACAGCAAAGGGATGAAATTTGAAGCCAAAAGATTCACGTGGAAGTAATCGCAAGCAAACGCTAGTATAAAATGAATCTGATAGACCCAAGATCTATCCAAAAACTAGACCAAACCCAAATATTAGAATCGATAACAGACAGAAATGTTCAAACTAGGCCGTTCAGCAGTCTCGAAGATGATATCGTATCTCAAACTCGCCGGTATCGAGTCGGTCTGTAATTGATTCAATCTTCTTCCTATCTTTCACGGACGGTAAACGTTTAAAGCTAATCTTCTAGATAGCATCTTACGGGGAAATAGATCTTTAATAAATTTTGTCAGGTACAATTCTATACTATATAAGTAGATTTGGTAAGGCGTGTTGTGACTTTAGACCGCGTTTAGGTTCACGTCCGCCATTAGGTAGGTATGTGGTGTTGTGTTCCTGGTGGTGAGTAAGGTCCCCAGAGCTCCCGAGGGTGCGCTGTGTTGGGAGTGAGGGGCCTGCATATGTCTCTAGCTTGACAGCTGGAGACATCTGCGGTTCCCTCACTCTCAACATAGCGCGTCCCCAAGTCAATAAATGGTCGGCAACGCACTTGTGATTCCTCTGGAGTCGCAAGTGTCCTTAGGCTACGGTGTTACCATCAGGCAGGCCGTAAGCTTGTTTGCCACCGTAGTAGTAGTATAAAAAAAAAGGATGGCTATGATGAATATTCGCCTGACAGATCGTGCCTTGCGTCGCTCATTATGTAGACCTTAAGATTTCGACTCGCTTTGCAAGGACGGTCGATAGAGAAAGATAGATAATGCTATTATTGTTAATTATTAATAACTAGGTAGTAGGTGGTAGGTCTTACACCGCCCTCATCCAACGGCTTCTCGCATTCTTGACCAGATCGTCAGTCCACCCCCGTCCTCGCAGTCCCACGCTGCGGCCATTGTGGAGATCCTTGGGGAAGGCCTTTGTTCAACAGTGGACGTCTTTCGGCTGATATGATGGTGCGGTGGTAGGTACTTCGTAAAACATTATTAATCAATCATCATCAGCTCTCAGATGGTACATTACTACAGTCCTCTCACAGAACATAGTACCTACCTACAGAGTTGTTTGTTTTTTTTTTTGGATTTTAATGTTGAAACACTCTACAGTTGTCAAAATGACGTTATAAGCTATACATAATTATTCGCAGTCTTTCTTAAAAAAAATCTTGGCAGACATTCATTTCATAATCTTACAGGTATCAAAGCTCTGGACAATGCAGACGCCTTTCAATAGTTTTAATGCCCCAGTCACGAGCAATACAAGCATGACATCACGGCACAAAAACCGACACGTGTGTCGATGCCTGCGGGCGTAATTGCTTCGCGATGTCTAAATTACACGTTTTTGCGGGTGCTCGAGAATTTGCTACTCGATTTGAGTTTATATAGTGTAACGTGCCCGGTTTCATGATGGAGATATATTTTGAGGAAAAAATCAAGCTCTAGTCAAGTGTCACGTCTGAAATTAGATCGGGAACGAAACAGAAGTCGTAATATGTAATTTTTTACTAATGGATTAAGTTTGACAAAAAAATGAGTATAGTAATGGGCCATTAGGCCATTACTATACTCAATTACAAGGGGGAAAAAATATAACAATTAGACTAGTAACCTAAAAACTGGTAATACCGTGAACGACTCCATGCAAATTATAACATACGAGTACATACCGAAGAAACTTTTACACTAAATATTGAAAACAAACAGTACATTCAGCAGCAATTAACAGCTACATGAAATGCTTAAAGTAATATGCACATGGACCTTTTGTCATGGAAAAAAGGTCATTTTAAACACGATACTAACGCGATAATACTTCCTGCCTCTATTCTGGTTGTATCCTGCAAGAGCTCGTGTTCTTAGACTAAATAATCTTCTTACACCATACGAGAAACCAATGTAACCATAATAATAAACACATAGGGGTAAACGACCGCTAAACAAACGAATATCGATAAACCCGTGTACACACAAGGTGTTAATTTACCGGATCGTATGCACTCGAGTGGCCTTAGCGAGACATTGCCAAGGCTGTCAAATGTCAAGGATGTGATCTAATATGATGACGAATGTTCAAAGTGCATTAAGATTAAGAGAAATTCGGATCTGATTTAGGGCCTGGGGTTTGGTTACTCATCATCTTGCTGAGTATACTGAGTTAAAAAAAGTTTTTATCGTGAATTTACTTTTGCATCTCATTTTACATCACACACTAAACTATATACCTAATTAGGTAAGATATGTCGGTTTAGCCTAGTTGTTGGTGTCACTGCCTCCGAAGCTAGAGGTTCCGGGATCGAATCATTTTGTTCCTCAGACTTGGATGTTTTCTAAGTATTTAAGTTTATATTTATTAAATATATCGTCGTCTAGTATCCATAACACAAGCCTTATTGAGCTTACTATGGGACTAGTTCGATCAGTGTAAAAAATTATCCCCTCTGTTTTTTTTATGTCGTACCGAAGGCCGAAACGCACGCGGCGCGGTGCGGCGCGTAATAGGCGGTTTTGCATTTTTGATCTTTCCGAAACTATCGACCAAAGACTACTATGAATATATCTATCGACTATCATTACTACTTCATATGTCACAAACGCCGCCTCCGCTCTACCGTGCTACCGAATCTTCTTCTTGGTCGTATACTCTTGGCAGAGTAGTCGTGGTCATGGGGGTCGTAGCACGGCCTTTTTCACAGTCTCCCGCCATCTCTCCCTCACCGCAATGCTGAGCGGATTTTTGGTAGGACGTCCCCCGGATCGCAATCGCTTCAGCAAAAACCCGCCTCCGCCACGCAACGACGCTGTGCCGCGCTCTGAGCGTTTCAAGCTATAATGAGAAAGTGCACTTTCCTTTGGAAGCATAATTTGTCGTCAAAATTTACAGGAACATGATGTACAATTGGCATTATTAGACCAACCACCAACGGGTCAGTATATGTACATTTAAAAAAAACAGAAAAGGAACACCTGTACTCTTTGTCCTTTATAATAATTATAATTAATAGTTCTGTTTTTGAAGCATGTGACGACTTATTATCTACGAAAGTTACAAGTAGAAGAGCTAAAATGAAACCCAGAGCTTACAACTGACCATAAAATTTCCGTTCCTCCCAAACTGACCTCCAAACTCCAAAGTTAAACAGAGCAAAAAGATACGCAACACTTGTACAGGCGAGCAAAGATATGTAAGCGTAGATACATTTATTGCCTTATTAGAAAGGTATAAGGTGCAAATTGTAAACATATCTGCACGCCTACCGTACAGTCACGTCGAAATAACTTTTTGTAAGATAAACATTAATTATCCCGACAATGGCGCGAGTACAGTCCGCCAACAAAAGCACACGTAATTGTTACCCAAAGTGATTTGCATAAAAAGTTAATTGTGAATACTGACAATAACAAGGTGATGTTTTTGTCGGGGTTTCATCACCGGCCGTATTTAGATCGTTGTTGTTGGTACCTACCGCAAATAATAAAGGCTTTCGTAATATAATTAAATAAGTTACATTCATAAACAAATTCCTGCTTAGAACTGTAACTGCTGAGATAAAATTGTATTCATCAAGTCGATCCTAACGAACCTAAAGTCAATGCAGTTGACAGAATAGCATAAACAGTATATGCAGTATGGGGTTCCTCAAGAAAGGAGTGTATACATGTTTAAAGCGTCGGCAACGCGCGCAAGTGACACCCCTGGAGTTGCAAGTGTCCATAGCTGCGGTGACCGCTTACCATCAGGCGGACTGTAGGCTCGTTTGCCACCGACGTGGAATTAAAAAAAAGAACAGAAGAATAACTCCTTCACGACACCAAAATTATTGTATTAACCCCCAATTTATATTTTAGGTCGACCGAACACGGGTAAGTGGGCTAAGATTGACTTATTTACTTATATAAGAATTCATTATAGAGCTTGTACAGTCAGCATCAAATGACACATACAATACTCTAGGACAAGTAAAATTAAATAAAGTATGTTTTAAAAACAGAAATACGGTTGAAAGTGTTGAAACTCAGTAAAGTCACTATTTGCGACGTTTTACGGACTATATACAAATCTTTCTTCTTCTTCTCTCTTTCAGCGTTTATATGTGTCACGTTAATATAAATTTATTTATCAATGTTTTGATTATAAGAGGGCGAAATAAGTTCCTGTATTTGCAATCAGCTTGCCTGCCCGGCTAGCACAACTTGGCGCGCGAGCTATCTCACGCGCGAGATAGACAATCCGTGTCTTTCTGTGTGTACCAATTAGAAAGAGGCGGATAGTCTATCTCGCGCGTGAGATAGCTCGCGCGCCAAGTTATGCTAGCCGTCCTGGCATGATCGCCTTTATGTCGGATATAGAGGTAGCATTCGTCCCTTACTAGCAAATAAATATGTATAATCAAGTCCGACATCTAAACGAAATCATGCTAGCTAGGCAGGACTTAATAATAATATAAGAGGATGATATTTTAGTTCAACAACTCCTGTTGATAGTGACTGTGGGCACATCAACAACCACAGGTGTCCGAACACTACTACAAATAGTTTAGTAGCGATTAGTAGCGATCTAAGATCGAATAGATCACAAATCATACTTTCATTGTTTCGCACGCGATCATACATCAAATAAATACTAGACACGAATACAATACCAGATATATCACACAGCTTCCCACGGATTCATACTGATACAAAAACGACAAATACATTTAAAACTAGTAACTCATATATCCTTTCGATCGTCACTACGCCATGCAGTCATCTAATAAAGGTCGTATACTACGATGACTACTATGAGACTCCTACGTAGATACGATCTTTTGGATCTAGGCGTTAGTATTGTTCTCTACAATATTTAGCCAACATAAACAAAGCGAGCCGAAGCGTGGACATCTTACGAGCCATTGTGGGACGTTGGATGTGAAGATTTAAACACTGCATGTTTACTTAAGCGTCGTTTACATGTATTATAGGACGGATATGTCGGATATACAAACACTTAATAGTTTTAGGAATAGCTGATGAAGAAAGAGAGATGTTACTAAGTACATACTTAATTGATCGGCAGTGATCGGAATTAGGTCAGCTAAAATACCTATTCTTCGCAAGAGGACGTAATACAAAGTGGTTACAACCGGGTAGAAACGGAATATTTTTTCTGGAATACTTACCGGGGATTCAATATTTATCCGGGTAGTAGTCGTAATGAAAAACAAGTATATTTTTATTTTCAGAACGGGATGTTATAAGTTAATCTAAAAATTATAAGTGTCGGCCTGTTTAGTCTAGTTGGTAGTGACACTGCCTCCGAAGCTAGAGGTCCCGAGTTCGAATCCCGGTAAGGGCAATTCTTTCTGTGGTGAGCAGAAACATTTGTTCCTGAGACTTGGATGTTTTCTATGTATTTAAGTATATATCTATTAAATATATCGTCGTCTAGTACCCATAACACAAGCCTTATTGAGCTGACTGTGGGACTAGTTCGATTTGTGTCAAAAATTATCCTATAATATTTATTTATTTATAACCATTTCTAGTTAATATTTGGTACCATTTACGTAAATAAAAAATAAGATTTATAAACCTAATTATATAATTAACTAGTACTAGTGCCCGGATAAATATCAAATACCTGGTATTAAAGAAAAAATATAACTCTATATTATATCCTTTTGCGGAGAATAGGTATTTGAGCTCACCTAATTCCGATCACTGTATGATCGGTTACCAACCCTAGATCGCAAACAGAACGGCCTTCATCCCGCGGCCTCGGGTTATGTAAACTAGAATAACAAACGTTTCAAACGCTAATGAACGCCCGTTTCCGCTGACTAACTGGTTATTAATACCGATGCAAGTCATCAATCAGTGTGAAATGCGACGGGAGACAAATTAAAGTGGACAGGTCAAAAACAACAGCTTGAAGGAACAATGAGAAATCAATATAAGATGAGACAACACTTTAGCACCACCAACACAAGTTGTGTTGAGAGTTAGGTAACGAACTTGCATGTGTAATACCTAGTTGTAACTCGACGAACCCTGAAGCCATTAAAGGGAAGGAAACGATGTGATGTTGTCACGTCTTTGGAGAGATCTATACATTAATACATATCCGTACCGTATTTCAAGTTAAAAAGCAGACTTGATTCGCAAAGTATAACATCATTCGCGTGCCCTTTTCCCATTTACTCGTGGTCGGTGCAGCATGTTTTCTTTCTTCCATACCTCTCTATCGCCCGTCATCTCGTCACTCAAATCCTTCCTTTTTATATCGTCTCTCACGCAATGCATCCGCCTTTTCCTTGGCCTACCCCTCCTCTTACATCCCTCTACATTCATACCTAATACCTTTCCTTTCCTTTCCCTCCGCATAACATGCTCATACCACCGTAGACGATTAGCACTCAACTTATCATCTATGGGTGCTACTTTCAGGCTTCCTCTTTTATACTTGTTCCTTATCTGATCCATTTTGCTACGCCAATTAACATCTCAACATTCTCATCTCTGTAACATGCAATCTCTTTTCATCCGTCACCTTAAAATATAAATGAAATAGAAATTAACAAGGTAACTAAATAAGACAGCACGGTTAGCACAAGACAGCGCGCGAGATAGACTATCCGCCTCTATCTAATCGGTACACACGGAAAAAGACGGATAGTCTATCTCGCCCGCGATATAGCTCGCGCGCCGTCTTGTGCAAGCCGTGCAGGGCAATGCCAAATCCATTGTCGAAGTATGTAGAAACACCTGCGCTTTCTAAACATATTCGAATACAAATAAATATCAGTAGTACCTACGTAATCTTAGTAAGAATATGTTATAGGTTGATGCAAGTCATCAATCATGCGTGGAACGGAACGCTGCATTAGTCTACTCTAGTTAAAAACAAATCAGGCCGAAACACCGAAGGGCTGACACTAGAAGGTCATGGCTAAGAGGCGCTTCACACGAGCCGTGCGGTGCGACAACGATGAAGAAATTCTAGACAAGAAAGTTAAATAATCCTTCTCAATGCGATTGTACCTGCTGCAGATACATGTTTTAAGGTTAAGGTTGTTGCTAGATAATAATCAAATTCATTTCAGATCTATTAAGTAAATAACTACTCGAAGTTACTCAATGTGCTTGTACATGATTTATAAATAAACTTCATATTATTATCCAAGTTATCACTTCAACTAAGCTGCAATTTATTTTATCACAACGCTAGCATGCACGAACACCACGTACAATTAACTGTAAAAACAGACGATAAATGACGTTATTCAACTATTTTCGTTAAGACTCCCCCGCACGCTCGACTAAAATCGATTCTCCATACAAACGTAATTTGGTTCTCATTCTAAAACGCAATGCTGAAATAACATGAAACATTGTATACACGTTGGGATCTGGCGTATGTAGGTTGGAAATTAGTTTCTGTTGCTTTAAATTATAATGGAGAAAAAATACAGCCATTATAAATGTATTCATGTATGAATACATTACACATACAGAGGTATTGTAATACCTTAAAAAAACTCAAGAACTAACCGGATTTTTTTCCATTATAATTTCAAGCAACAGAAAGTAATTTCCGACCTAGATAGAGTGTATTGGCTATGTGCGAAGTAGGTGGTGGGGGTAAGCTAGGCGATCGCAGCGCACACCATGGCAGAAATGTGTACTTACCGGGGACAACTGTCAAATTTACTTTCACGTTTTCTATTGGTTTCTTAACGGTTTCCTACGATTCGTTTCGCTTGTATGTATTTTTATTTATTTTCTTATTTATTTCAGTAAAATTTCCAATACGGGGTCTTTCTCGTTTACTAAAATAAATCAAATATTCATGTGTCATTATTTGACATCTCTGAGTTTTGACATTGTCTCGGGACCTTTGACGTTTGACGTTTCAGACGTGCACATAGCCAATACAATGTTTCGTGTTATTTCAGCATGGCGTTAAAAATGAGAATCAAACTATTACGTTTAGTACGAGTATGAAGCATCGACCGTGCTGGCGACTCAAGGAGACACTCTTTTTTGGTGTCACTTACATTATTATTTTATAACACGTAAGTAGTTCAAAAATAAGGAAGGCGTAGCGGTGGGCAGGCCCCCCACACGGTGGACTGATGACCGATGACGGGTGGCGCAAGGACCGGTCACTGTGGAAGTCTTTTGGGGAGGCCTATGTCCAGCAGTGAACGTCATTCAGCTGACATGATGATGATGATGAAGTAGTTAAAGTTGTAGTTATGCCGTATGTACTTACACATTACCATGACTTTGTTCCAATATTAATGTGTAAACTCATGGGTACGAGCTATCGGAATCGCAAATCGCAAATATATGATCGTGTGAGAGGGCATTATCGGCACGAGAGACGTGACCTTGTTTCTCTACGCATGCGTCCGAGTCGTCAACTCGTCACGATGCGTAAGAGTCGCTTTAGTGTTTGCTTTATGATACAATCTCGTAGTAAAGTATAAAATATGAGGTTTCAGTAGGTACTGTAATGAATTCGCATACGACAGTTGTAGGTCAGCAAATTAAACGCTACATTATGCTGCATATTTTGTTGTGTATTACCTGAAACAAGCAAACTTAGAGATAAATATAAATTAAGAACGATATTAAAACTACGAAATCACTTTGCAACGATTACCATTTAATATTCCAATAAATATATGATGCTGCGATCGCCAACCCGCATGCCAAGCGTGGCGATTATGGCATTTACCCCCCATGAAATTGGGGGAGGCCTATGTCCAGCAGTGGACGTCCTAGGGCTGATATGGTGGTGGGATGGTGGATTCCAATAATAAAAAAAACAAATCCTCATGTTTTTGTAACCGTATATCGTATAAAGTAAAAAAGAAAAGTAAAAGATATTTATTCACCAAAATAGATCTTAACGCTAAAATTATCTTTTTATCGGCAAACCCCACACTAGGCTATGCCTGTATCGTGGGAGTTAGAAACATGCGAAATTACCTTACATAGCTAACAGTTCATATAACTAACAGTTCAAATAAACAATCAAGTAGAGTCAAGTGCAAAAATAAGGGTGCATACAACTTATTACCTACTTAAAAATATGTTCAATGGCACTACGGTATAGGGTTCTTCAAGAAAGGAGTGTATAAATTCTTAAAGGGTCGGCCACGCGCATGTGACACCCCTAGAAGTTGCAGGTGTCCATAGGCTGCGGTGACCGCTTACCGTCAGGCGGGCCGTACGCTTGTTTGCCACCGACGTGGTATAAATAAATAAAAAAATGATTGTCGGCGAATTAAGGTTTCGGTTCATGTTTATGAGAGCATTAATTCGATACATATTTTTGCACTTGAATGTACCTATTCTAACAAAAATACCTACCTAGAGAATTTACATAATGAATTGATCACTAAACTTATTGACTCTATTCAAATAAGGACAGTATTAAATCATATCCTTAAAATGTATTATTAATGTTTGATAAACTGATAGCCAACCAAATATACATAACTAGTACTTTCCATAAACGCATATGATCAGTTGTAATAAACGCTCTAAGATTTTAGCGTGAAAGGAACAATCACTGCAACAATACTTGTAACAACAATTGCAATCATTTCTGGAGCATTCCATCACGCGCCGCCCCGAGCAGCGCTCGACAGCCAAATGATGCAAACAAAAACCCAAAATCGACTGCTCCGTTAAACTTGTATCATTCGAAAGTACTATTAACAAAAACAAACCTTATTTTATGAAAAATAAAGTAAAGTTTTCAACATAACACAAGAAAACGATACGAGATTATGTAAGTTGGTAGGTGAAATTTCCACTAAATTACGCCTGACAAATAAATTGTGGAATGGAACGTTAAACGTTACAGTTAGGCGTTCCAGGATTTGAACAGATTTGTTCAGTTCCGAGTATTGGACATGTTTCATTTTCCGCAGAATTTCTATCCATAATTTGACTCTACGTTAGTTTCCCATTCAGTTTGATTTTATTTATATATTTATCATGGCATGGTTTCCTGAGAAGTAATGTTAATAGGTACAAACGTTTGTTTATTAATTACATCACGAAGAATGTTTAGTACTTCACGTCAATCATTATGACAGTAATGAAGACGTAAAAATATCCTAATTAAAATAACGCGGCGCAATATTTGTATGAAACTTTGAAAGTACGAGTATCATCGACGCTGACTTACTACATGATTACGTCAGCTTTTGTGTTCTAAATCATTGTGTTTTTATCGTATTTGGTGATGGAATAGCTTAATGAGGTTTTAACTGACAGCGCTATTGTGGCAAAATTACATATTCACACTCTGGCATTCAATGTATTAAATGTCAATGTAAATTGAGGTTAAATTATCACGTATCTCCGGCTACCGGTAAAAACACAAAATAAGTGTAATGTATAAATGTTATAAATCAATAAAAGAAGCGTATCTAATATAATTTGTGTTTGCACGGCTTCACAGACAACTACATTAATATTATTTGTTTACAGTTAAAATTATGCGACATAATTACACTATTTGAGTAGATGAATCAGTGAATACCAACTTTTGTCCATACTACTACTACTACGACTAAGCACTAGCTGTTGTTGACTTCACAAATGGATATAAATTAACCTTTAGTATGACTCTCATGCAATTAATAATGATCTTAGCAGAATAATTCGTTCTTGATTTTTTACGTACATACGTATTACTCTTTGGAAGGCACGCTAAGCCGTTGATCCCGGTTGCTGTCTATGATAGCAGTCGTTAAGCCAAGTTAGAGGCCTCCGGGCGGCTTGAGAACCTCTAACAGTCAAGTTGCCCACTCACTTGACAAGCCTAATCCCAATATGGTCTAGTTTCCCCTCGGGTTGGAAGGTCAGATAGCAGTCGCTTCCGTAAAAACTAGTGCCTACGCCAATTCTTGGGATTAGGTAGCGGACCCCAGGCATCCTTCAGGATGCAACTGTACTGGGAATAACGCTAGGAGGATGATGATGATACGTATTATTCTGTGAGAAACTTGATTCAAAGTTTCATAGTTTACTTTTAATACAACTCGCATCCAGTGGATTGTAGGATTACCGGAACGGAATCTATACGTAGCATAACACCTGAGTGGGTTATTCGTATTCGTATCATAACAGCAACCGTTCAAAAGTGACCAAAACTGGAGCACATGTCTCTGATATCGCAACGGAAAACTTTTAAAATAACATCGTTCTGGCTCACTTTGTGTAGGAGTGCTTGAGAAATTTTGGCGCAAAACTCACGTTACAGCGCGATTTTTTTTTATTCCCTGCAATGTGGTCGTGTGTGTGGGTTCAACGGCATTCATAATTAAGTCATCATTATTTTTATGGTCGCGTTCGCAATAGTTCCCTTATTTTTTTATCTGTTGTAATTTATTGTGACCTCAGGATGTAGGACCACGATTACTGATTAGTGTATAAAGGAGGCTTGTTTTTCTCTTAGATTGTGGGACGTGAACTCACAAGAACTAATCAAATAATCACTGCTCCTTTTTAATTAAATTTAAATATTAAATTAATTTTGTTTTAACTACAGACAAAAACAAACTTATGTCAATATTAAGGTTTTTTTTTTATTTATTAAAAATGGGATTGCTCTTGGCCATCATCTAGCCAGGGGGCAAAAACGAGGCCGACGATGAATCGGGCTCACCCAGAAGATGCCTATTCACTCGTGCCTGGTAGTAGTTTGTATGGGCGAGCGATATTTAAGCCTGCGCCTACAACAATTTCATAGCAATTATTTCTATAATATAACGAGTTGCACGCGGACGGAGTCCCGGGCAAAAGCTAGTGATAAATAATTTTCGTAGAACACGGGCGGAGCCACGGCTACGTGTACTAATAAACAAAATTAGTTTACAGTAGACACTTTAATTGACATAAGTATGACAAGCATTGTAAACCTGTATCACCGGACAATACTAGTATATTTATGTGCCTGTTTTGCCTTGTTTAAGCACCCTGCAACCAATAAACTATTCCGAACAAGAGCAATGTTAACACCCCGGTAATTACGACTTAAATATCACGACTAAATGGTGCACGATCGTTTCCTTCACGACTGTCCAAATGTCATGGCATGTGTGGCATTACGCCAATTTGATTATTGACCTTTCGTACTTACTACCTAAATATGGTTCAAAGTTGCATAATTCATTGGACATGCACAAATCGATTTAACATAATTTAGGGGTTATTAGTAGGGTTATCTTGTTGTATATACTTAAGGACGTAAAAAGACGAAATGCATGAATTAAGACCAAGAAAAAATGTACATATAAGGGAAGAGTATTCATATTCATATAATTTATTGCATATATACATGTGTTTACATTGGTGTCATAATACAAATTGTTTCAACATGTACCCTTTCGGGCATAGCAATGTACTTCAACGTCTACAACTAAATATACCTAATTACATTATAGCAAAGAGTGATTAATTAAATTTAATTCAACATGTATCCTTTCAGGCATAGCAATCTACTAAAACGACTTCAACTAACTATAATTACATTTCATAGCTAAGGTGTAAGCATACCAACATTAAACATTAATTAGATTCAATTGATACAATTTACATGCATTAAGTAGTATTATTCATTTCAATTAGTTTTTATTTTATTTTACTAAGTAATCTGTAATTTATAATTATTTATGTTATTTATGGATAAATTTTAAAATAAATACCAAGATTAAGGTTATTTAATTTCTTTAAGATTGTCAGTCCAAAATTCATTCAACGAATAATAGCACTTTTGTAGTAATAGTAACTTTAGCTGCTTATATTTCATAACTGTCCAGTGCTTTAAAAGTATTAGGTAGTTCATTATATGTCTTGATTGCAGTGTATTGTGGGCTATTGGATAGCATTTTTAAATTAGCGGGTGGGAGAAGAATCTGATATTTGTTTCTGGTACTTTGGGGTTCTTTAAATAAGTGCTTGTTTTTCCACGCGTAAAGGGCCAACGCCAAAATATACTGGCACGGTAGTGGTAGGATTCCGAGGCTTTTAAAGTGGGGTTTGCAGCTCTTCGGGCATTGTATACGAACCATGATCCGTACACACTTTTTTTGCATCACAAACAGTTCGTTAGCATTTGTGCTGTTTCCCCAAAGCATGATGCCGTAGCTGAGCCGCGAGTGTGCAAACGCGTGATAGGCCGACAGCGCAGTTTTCAGGTCTGTTGTTTTGCGGAGGTTATAAAGTGCGTATAGAAAGCTAGAAATTTTTGTTTTTGTTATTTCTATGTGTTTCTTCCAATTTATACTACTGTCTAAAGTTATTCCTAGCAGATTAAAATTATGTACTTCTTCTATTTTGGTATTATTAGTTACAATGTTTAAATTTAATGGGTTTTGTCTATGATAGAATTGTAATAGTTTAGTTTTTTTAAGATTTATTTGTGAATTTTGTACGTTTAGCCAGTTATTAATTTTACAGAGGGTACTTTTTATAATTTCATTTTGATTTTCACCTTTACTAATTTCAAATAATAATGAAATATCATCTGCAAATAAAATGTTGTAGATGTCAACCGTTTTTGGAAGATCGTTGATATATATTAAAAACAGGGCGCATCCTAGTACGCTACCCTGAGGTATCGAGCCTTTTAACAACACATCTTTCTGAGAATTTTTGCACTATCTCATTTGTGGTCGGGTTGTGATAGGTAATCTGAACATGTTGGGTACGGTTTTGTAGGTAGGACTTAAACCAGTCATGTACGATACCCCTAACCCCTGAGTAGTACATCTTGTTAAGTAAGATTTTGTGACATACCCTATCGTAAGCTTTAGTTAAATCTAGGAGGAGCCCAACTGCATGTTTTTTCTTATTTAAAATAGTTAAGACTGTCTGTATATAATTTGTCTTTTCTAAAGCCGTATTGGTTTGTATGGAGCACTTTATTATTTAGTAAAAAGTTGGAAGCAGGGATTAGATAAACTCTTCATTTGATTAAATCTTTCGCAGGCGATTCTTTTCTTATTATTATTTTTTCTTTAACAATGGAATTGCTCTTGGCCATCATCTAGCAAGGGGGCAAAGATGAGGCCTACGATGAAGCGAGCTCACCCAGAAGATGCCTATTCACTCGTGCCTTAAAATGGTCTAGGTTATACTCGTATGAACGCGGAAATACAAACGCCGGGAGAGAATTCCAAACGATAATGGTTAATACCCTATTTTTAACAAGTATAAAATGGGTAAATTTGTGTTGAATTCCCTTACAGACAGACCCGTTTCATTGCTTCAGAGCGTACTTATAATATGGTTCAAGAGTCAAATAAGTGTTAAAGTGTTACTCTTTTCTGCTAACTTGTGTCGCTGTGTGCTGTTTGTATGTGTGTGTATCCATATATAAATTAAAATTAGTAGATCACGTTTTAAAAACACCTAATAGGGTAGGTATAGGTTTAAATAAAAGTTTTAAGTTTTGGTAAGCGCTTACCCAAATAAACTCTATAAATTTGGTTTGACTACCTTTCGTTCGAGTAAGGCGATGATATTATAATATTATGCTTATCATATTGATATTTATTTCCGACTATTACGTGTGACAATACGCTTAGTGGCCGCTTTATTATTGTTTTTAGGTGTCAAATTATGAGCGTCAAAATGTCATGTTGTCCATCTCGTTTAAATTTATTATGAGAGTTTAAAATTAGACTTCAAAACACGGTCACGTCTGCAAAGAAAAAATCATTCGAAAGTAGGTAGAATAAATTCGCGGAAATATAAATTTTCGTAGTTCTGTAAACCAATAGGGTTCTCTTATTAAATGTGATACGGAGTTTATGGCTAGAACATGGTTATGGTTGGCGGTAGAAGATCTTTTCATTTGAAGTATATTTAAGCAGATATTAAAAATAAAAACTTGAAGCGTTCTACACACCCTATAAATTTGTGAAACGCTTTGAAAGTGAATGAATAGAGTGGTTATAGTATAAATAGTATATCTTATAGCTGCATATATAGGTTGTTACGACTAATTGATAGGTGTTTAATGCCCATTACTCTAATCTAACATCAATACACTAGCGTGGGGATATTCTTAATGACATGTCGGAGACTATTTTGAATCCCGAATTAAAGCGTTAAGACACTTTAGGAAGAAGACATCCAATGTAGACTTGAACCTCAGTCTTGTTAACAACACTGCGCCATGCTTTTCAACGGCGCTGTTGACTGTCAAATCCGCCAAATGTACTTTTTTTAATAAAGACCAATTAAAATTAACGTTCAAAATGGCACCGGCAATCTGTCATCCTAATATATACTTGTCAAACTTTCCTTTCAGTCATATTTTAAAGGGCACTTACGAGTTTAAGTACGACTACATACATCAGATGTTTTGTTGACACCCACCCCAAGTGACGATTAATAAGGTCGGTATAAACTTGGCATTAATACCATCGGTCTGTTCTGAAAGGAGGCTGATTATTATCTCGTCTTAGCCCCTGACATTGCCCTGAGACCTGACTGTGACAAAGTTGTACTTTAATTAATCCCATCAATGTAACGGTAATCGAGTAAGGGCAATATGTAAAAGTTGCTTTCATTTACAAAGTTGCAATTAAAGAGGTAAATATTACTCATATCCTCTGTCATTTTGTTTAAATAAGGTCAAGAGCGACGTGTTCATAAACAAATAATATATCGTGTTTAAGCTTAATTAATAAAGTGCATAAACTGATAAAACACGCTGCTTCGAAAATTTTGTAAAAAAACTTACTTAATGTTTACTTCAAGCCCAGGGTTGTCATAAATATTGATATGATTTTGTATGATATTTAGTCTTATATTCAGGCATTTATACAATTGCAATAATGTTTGTGATTCATAGTAGTTAAGCTTAGGGCTTATTATTAGTAAACGGGACTCAGGCACATACAGAAATCTCACGGCTGATATAAACATCTGGCTATGTTCTAACCCCTGTGTCGCGCCACCGAACGCTGAATACTGCCTTACTATTAATTCTAGTGCTTAGTTAAGTCCCAATAATAAGATTTTAGGGTCCGATGAAAAGACATTAAAAGTTAGTGTGAGAAGGGAGAGATATTAAAGAATACATTTGATATTACACAAACAAAACTCATCCTGTTATTCAACTATCCGGCTTTTTCTACATCGATATTTCTCTTCGACATGTTGACCTAAAATCTATTGTTGGTCTACCTTAACAAATCATGCACCGTGGTTTGCTTTAACACTGCCTCGAGTCAAAACACTTTTAAGCTAGTCCCACGGCGTTTGATTTGCGGCCATTGGTGACGTCAATTGGCAGGAACACAACCAAGACCTAAATCAGTAACGCTCGAATAAGAATTCTTAAAATGTATGGCTAATAAAATAAGATTGAATGGAGGAAGGTAGTAAACGATTAAGATGCAGCAAGAAATGAAATATTCTGATCGTATACTTCCTGCGCTTACATGAACTGGTTTATCGAATGAGTATGAATGTCTGAAGCCAGCTAAAATACGTATATATAAATACCAGCAGCATATGTAGACGTCTCCCACTTATGGATGGGAGGAATCTACGGTAGCCTAGTGCTTTAAACGTCATCATCATATCAGCCGAGGGACGTCCACTGCTGGGCATAGGCCTCTCCCAAAGAGTTCCACAATGGCTAGTCCTGCTTCACCGCGCGGCGTCCAGCGGACTCCCGCCACCTTTACCAGGTAATCAGTCCACCTTGTGGCGGCCTGCCCTCGAGCATGCGGATGACTAAAGGCAGCCGCGGGTTAAGATCTTTCGGTGAGACGACATAGTGGGGAACATCGTGCTCAGAAATTCAAAGGTACGTATACTATGTAAAGATCCAAAGCCACATGCGGCCAAAGTGGGACTACAACCTATGAGGCACCCGATTGACCTGGGCCTCATCATTTCATTAATTGCTTAAATCTCCAATTCTCATAAACGCATAACAAACGCCAATCACGGTGTTACCACGCTTTCAATGGGGTAGTGTATTGGCACGTTAATTGCGAACACAATGCAGCTACTCTGCATCATTGCCTTCCCAATGAAAAATGCAGTATCTACCAACCGGCTTCATAATTCGATACTCTGTTTTGCCATGTTCTGCTGTACAACCCGACCTTGTTGCCTCGATCACGATTCTGCGCACCTGCACTTCCACAAAAACAGAAAACGCCTAGTGCGCTTTTGAAATAGATGGGTCTTAGGCTGTTTTAAAAGTATGGTACCTACACTGACTGATACTATGAACACTCGTTAAAGAACAGAGTATACCTACAGTACAGTAACCTTGATACTTATTGGGAATTAGATAAGATGTAGAAAATTACATTATTTGTCAAACCTTGCTTAAGTGAAAGGGTGATTGTGTAACTGAAATAATGGTATCGTTATATATCTTTATCAGATTTTGCAAGACACTTGGTCAAAACAACTAGTTAAATGACCTTACAATATATATTCAGATAGACGCAAACAAATATATCTACATCATAAAATAAAGTTACAGTCAAACAGATTTTGAAATAAAGTACGCTTTAGCTTTTACTTTGAGTAAAATTTACTTACGTAGCTTGATCCATTCATATGAACAGATAAACGATTAATTAACTAAATGTGCAGCAAAAATATTCGTATAAGTTTAGCGTTAAATCCGATTTTCTAAACTCGCCCCTTCAAAAGTAGTCGCATTTTCAGATACAACAAAACACTGTTGTCGGGCTCTATGGTAGTGGTGATCGAGTCGTGAACGTCTAAGAGCAATCATTATCTAAGCCTTGGTCGATGTAAATTCAAGCTGTCGATTTTCTTGCCGAAAAAGGTTGGTTTTTTATTATTATGTTTTTGTTTTTTTTTTCGATGAGATTTAAGTTGTCGATAAGTTTCTTTTTTACATACCTATACTTTTTCTTTTACCGAATGTAACAGGTACCTACCTTTTAAGCCAAATATAATATACTTCTTTATATTAAACCAAGAACAAAATTTCCAAACGGTAACAAACAATTTTATAAATAAACACAATACCTATCTTATAAAAAGCCAATGTTATTACAGGCGAATAAACACTCGTTCAAAAAAGTCTGCCAATATTTCTCTCTGCCAATTTAAAATTAACTTACTACCTTTCTCTACTGAATAAACAGTGATTATCATGCATCACGTCCTTTAGGCATGATACTCCTAGGATCTAAATATATGTACACAATTCTGTATCTTACCCCTTGAACATAACGCATACAAACATTTTGTCACGTGACTGTACCAAACTTGACATTGACCCCCGGGTCAAATCAGCGATTGCATTGTACTGCAAGTGGGCTCTATCGGTTGGGAAATTCGTACAAATGTTAAGACTGCGCAGTACGTTCGGTTCTCCATAAAAACGTATTTATGCTCTCATTTTAAAACGCCAGGCTAGAATAACATGAAACTTTGTATACACAATGGGATCCGGCATATCTAGGTCGGACCATAGTTTCTGTTGCTTGAAATTATAATGGAGAAAAAATACAGCGATTATTAAGGTTTTCATACAAGCCGTAAAAAACTCAAAAAGCCGCTGTATTTTTTTTCTTTTACAATTTCTAGCAACAGAAACTATGGTCGGACCTAGATATGCCGGATCCTATTGTTTATACAAATTTTCATGTTATTCTAGCATGGAGTTTTAAAATGAGAGGGTAAATACGTTTGTATGGAGAACCGAGCCAGACCGAGCGTACTGCGCCCTCTTAAGGGGAGGTCGTCAAGCGAGTTAGCGTTTTCGAGTTTTCTAAAAACAACCCGAAACGTAGAAAAAGGGTTTTAAAAATTTGAAAAAATTCTATGTTTTACTTAAGGATCTAGTCTAGTCAAAGTTGCACTCAGATACACGATCTAATGAACTTCGCTCGATAGAAAGAGACCCCAAAGTTACTCCTTTTTGTAAAGCATTTACAATCTGACGACTAAACTATTGATGTTTTAAATAAAGTTTTTGAACTAAACTAAAGCCATTCAGTATTTCTAGACATTTTTGCAGAATTTAAAAAGATAAAATGATTGTATGAATTAATATGTTTAAATACCTACGAAATGCGCGAGCGCGGAGGCTCGGCAGTCCCGATCAGTCGCGCGCTGGCGCTTAAAGACAACGGACCTGTGTCAGTTTTATCCGCGACAGTTTCGTGCACCAAACAAGCAGTTTTTGACGAATTTATATAATGGTTGCAAATTATTTAAGAAGGGCAATAAAAACCCGAATGAAAAAAGGCGTAATTATTAACAAATAAATTATGGTCATAGTGCCACAGTATAAAAATGACAGTATAACAACTGAACTGAACCCCTCCAGAAATGTAACCAAACTTGGTAAAATTATAAATGAAATGTTTATTACCAGAAATTGTAGATATAGTAAGAGATCTACGAGTACTGCTTTGCACTTGAATATTTTTGTAAGCTGTGAGCTTCAACACATTAATTCCGGCCGTCTTTTTTTTAATACCACGTCAGTGGCAAACAAGCGTACGGCCCGCCTGATGGTAAGCGGTCACCGCAGCCTATGGACGCCTGCAACTCCAGAGGTGTCACATGCGCGTTGCCGACCCTTTTAAAATTTATACACTTTCTATCTTTCTAGCTAATCTTCTTTTATAAGATCTACCCATTTCCAGGTAGCTACCGTGGCAAGTTTGGTATCATTTTATATACCATATTGATTCTTTTGTCATCTTTATGTAAAAATCATTTCTGGTATTTATTTTTTAAAAATACGGTAACCTTTCGCATAAAGAGTAAAAAAGTAAAAACTTCGCAATGTTTTTTATGCTTTGAGAGCTGTAAATGATGCACTAATCCTGATTGATTAGGCCCAAAAATATAAATGTTTAAAGTGGACTGTATACAAATGACTGGTAGTTCCTCTCGTAAAATAACAGTGACTGCCTCTACTCTAATATTGGTGCCACCTTGGTTCTGCTTTTTCTTATGATTCGTAACAAGTAAAAGAGTTCGGACGGATTATAAATGGGTTATATTCTTTATCACAGATTATGTTCTTATTAAAACGTATTTTGAAGTTAACACTGTATATAATAAAGTTACTTATTTATAATGACTTTAACACTGATTTTATCTAAATCTAGGACACAATGTCTAGATTCCTAATCTTTTCCTGAGCTGAGTTCCCAACGCACTTTTCTTTCTTGTTCTGGGTTTCTTCCTTGGAGTGTTTCTTCGGTACTGAGTGAAGTACGTTGCGAACTCACCTCCTTTCTTTCGTAATGGCTGACCGTAACGTGAGCACCATGAAGTTGTGCACGCTACGAGGCGCCGTCCGAGTATAAATAGGGAATCTTACAAATCTCGCGGTTTTCCGCGGATTGCGGAGGCTGTGATTATCTCACTGGCCTGTACTAGGACTCATCGTATCTTATCTATATGGTAGAATACAAAGGGTCGATGTGAATGGACAGCGATCTCCAGGATCAGTGGTCTCGATGGGTGTACCGCAGGGATCAATATTGGGACCTTTCCTATTCCTTATCTACATAAATGACTTGCCATACCTCGTAAAGACCCACCATGATATAGTATTGTTTGCAGACGATACCTCTCTTATATTCAAAGTCAAACGACAGCAACAAGCTAATATAGATATAAACAATGCTATTTCTAAAGTAGTTAATTGGTTCAATGTCAACAATTTATTGTTAAATGAGAAAAAGACCAAATGTATCAAGTTTGTCACGACTAACGTTAAGCACAATCAAACAAGTGTCATTGTGAAAGATGAGGAATTGGAACTAGTGGATAGTACAGTTTTTCTTGGATTAACATTAGATTCCAAACTCCAATGGGGTCCCCATATTGCTAATCTCTCGAATAGACTGAGTTCTGCAGCTTTTGCCGTGAGCAAGATCCGCCAACTGACAGACGTGAAGACAGCTCGATTAGTATATTTTAGTTACTTCCACAGTATTATGTCGTATGGTATTTTACTATGGGGCAGTGCTTCAGATATTAATACCATTTTTGTTCTGCAGAAGAGGGCTATTCGAGCAATATATAAAATGAACCATAGAGACTCACTTAGAGATAAGTTCAAGAACATTAATGTAATGACATTGCATTGTCAATACATCTATGATAATATTGTGTATGTACATAAAAACATTGTAAATTTCAGGAAGAACTGTGACATACATAATATTAATACTCGAAATAAACACAAACTCGCGGTGCCCACCACTCGCCTACAGAAAATTAGAAAATCATTCATGGGTAATGGTGTGAAGTTTTATAATAAGCTTCCAAGAAATGTAACTGAATTATCTATTAATAAATTTAAAAATTATGTAAAGCGTCAACTCATATCGAAAGCATATTATAGCACACATGACTACATGAATGATAAAACACCGTGGGATTATTTGTGACTGAAATATTAATGAATTAATCATTATGGCGTTAGATATTAATATGATCTTTTTTTTTGATATTTTGATTTTATTCTAGAAACTGTCTAGATTTCTATTTTTTATATATTTTTCTATTATTATTATTATTTATTTTTTGACGATCCTATTGTGAATTTTACTACAAAATAATTTCTTACTTTGACATGTCTACAACAACAATATTTATTTTGAAGAATAATAATAGCATCAATAAATTGCTCTAAATAATTAATTAATATATATGTTAAAAGTAAAAAAAAGTAAAAGTAAAAGTAGTTTATTCTTCAAATTAGGCATATTACATGCACCTATGAACGTCAATAAACTACCACCGGTTCGGAAAAATAAACCTCTGCCACGAGAAGAACCGGCGTAAGAAACTCGGCGAGGTGTCATTTTTTCAAAACAATATACATTGTATAGTTAAATATAAAATTACAGTCTCAGTTACTACAAAAATAACAAGCTACAGTAGAAAACCTATTTTCGCGATAGATTAGCCGTGCAGGACACTATCACTGCCAAACATCCCTGTCCATGATGTAATCGTTTACCTTATAATATGCTTTTGAAATAAGTGTTTGTTTTACTACAGATTTGAATTTAGAATTGCTAAGTTCAGTAATGTGTTTTGGAATTTTATTGTAGAATTTAATACAATTTCCCAAGAACGACTTTTTCGCCTTTACTAGTCTATAGAAGGTTATTTTCAGTTTCCCAGTGTTTCTGGTGGCTATTGGTTTATCAGCGTTCGTTGGGAAATTGCACAAATTCTTCCTAACATACATTATTATTTCAAATACGTATAGGGACGGCAGGGTTAGAATATCTATTTCTTTGAAAAATTCTCTTAATGAGTCACGCGACCCCAAGTTATAAATTGCCCGGATAGCCCTTTTTTGCAAAATAAAAACAGTTTCAATATCTGCAGCTGATCCCCACAAGATTAGACCATAAGTAATTATACTATTAAAATAAGCAAAGTAAACTAACCGTGCCGTTGCCACATTGGTAAGCTGCCTTATTCTCCTGACTGCAAATGCAGCAGAGCTCAACCTACTTCCTATCGCTGTTATATGGGAACCCCACTGCAATTTTGAGTCCAATGTAATACCTAAGAATACAGTTGACGTAACAAATTCTAATGTTTGGCCATTAAGTTTAATATTTGTATCTAAGTTTCTATTTGACGAGTTCGCTAGAGAGAATTTCATACATTTAGTTTTTTTCGGATTCAACACTAAGTTATTGGCAGCAAACCAGTCAGATATCATGGACAGGGTATTATTTGGTTCAATGAGTTCAGTATCTTTCCTATTTACCTTGAACAGTAATGAGGTGTCGTCTGCGAACATTATAATGCCTGATCTTCGGCTTACCATATATGGTAGATCATTTACATAAACAAGGAACAGGAAAGGGCCTAGAATAGACCCCTGAGGTACTCCCATCTCTACCACTGTCTCTGACGAAAGGGCTTTATTTATCGCTACCTTTTGATTTCTCTGTGTTAAATATGATTTCATAAGATCCAATGCATGTCCTCTGATACCATAGAAATTAAGCTTACAAATTAAAGTTCCATGATCTACACAATCAAAAGCCTTGGAAAGGTCACAGAACACTCCAATGGCGTCATATGACTCTTCCCAAGACTGCAAAATAAATTTTATTAAACTTGCACCTGCATCA
Source organism: Notocelia uddmanniana (assembly GCA_905163555.1). Taxonomy (NCBI): domain Eukaryota; kingdom Metazoa; phylum Arthropoda; class Insecta; order Lepidoptera; family Tortricidae; genus Notocelia; species Notocelia uddmanniana. The sequence continues at coordinate 6,196,300 of LR991060.1, read as the reverse complement.
GTAGTTGATCTACCTTTCGTGAAACCGAACTGCTGTGCGTGCAAAATATTGTGTGAATTAAAATGAGAAACCAATTGCGTAAGCATTATTTTTTCGAATATTTTGCTAAACGCAGGTAGGATAGAAACTGGACGATAATCAGAAGGATTATCTCTATGACCTGATTTGAAAATAGGAACTACTTTACTACACTTCATTAAGTCTGGAAAAATGCCATTGTCTACACAACTATTAAAAATGAGAGCTAGAGTGGGTGCAACGACCTCGAGAATAGATTCCAGTACCATGACTGACACGCCCCATAAGTCCTCAGTCCTCTTTATTTTTAACATTTTAAAAGACTTCAGTACATCTAGAGGAGAAACATGATGAAATTTGAAAATATTTAGTGACTCTAATTTTACGTTCTCATTCAGAAGGGATTCTGCTATTGTGGTAGATGATGCCAAACTTTGAGTCGTGACTATAGGAATTTTGGAAAAGAAATTATTAAATTCATCGGCTACTTTTAGTGCATTAGTAATTAAATTATCCTCTATTTTCAAAGAAATCGTGGACTCTTTATTACTTCTCTGCCCAGTCTCTGTGTTTATTATTTTCCAGACAGTCTTGGCTTTGTTATCTGAGGACTTTATTTTATTATTCAAGTGCATTGCTTTTGCCTTTGTGCACACTGTTTTGAATAATTTGGAATAATCCCTAACATACTGATGGAAGCGTTCGTCAGTGGTGCAAGATCTCCTTTCATAAAGTTGGTATAAGTTATCTCTACTCTTTCGAATTCCGGTAGTTGCCCAATCATTAAATCTCATTTTATTGTTTATTTTAATACGCTTTTTACTACAAGTCCTATTAAATTCGTTACACACTGTATTCAGAAGCATTTTGAATTGATCATTCGGATCATTTGATTCTACCTGGGTGTTCGGCATGGCGACTAGTAGATTTGACTTTAGTAGTTCTAGTCTACTTTTACTCAGGGGTCTTATTTCTATAACGCGATCTGGAGGTTTTACTTCGCAAGGTAGCCTGACCATCTGAGCTTTATGATCCGACCGGACTCCATTCACTATGCTTCTGTCTAGATGAGGACAGTTTAACCAAATATTATCTATGCAAGTGGCAGAGGTCGGAGTAACTCGGGTAGGTGCTTCAAATAAGTAGTCAAAATTGAACGATTTAAAAAGAGTGATGTACTTATCTTTTTCGACTGATTGTGATAAAATATCGATATTAAAGTCGCCACAGACCACTACTGGTTTTTTACCACTTATTGCTTTACTAAGTACATCCTCCATAATTTCTATAAAAGATATTAAGTCACCTGATGGTGGTTTATAAATGCAAAATATCAGATACTGATCCGTCTCTGCACAAGCAATCTCACAAACACGATCAACAGAACAACCTGAGAGGTCTTTACGTTCTTTAAAAGTTAACCCATTTTTCACTAAAATAATAGAGCCACCACCCTCTGCGGTAGTTCTGTTGAATGCGCTGGCCAATACGTAATTATTTACATTAAATTTCATCATATGATTCTTTAACCAAGTTTCTGTTAAGCAGACTACATCTACATTAAGCTCTTCTGTAAATAATTCTAAATCTAGTATTTTGCCAGTGAAGCGATTTATATTTTGGTGTAATAAAATTACACTATTGTGCTTCTCCATTGTCCCAACAGTCAGTTTAAAGACAAATCCGCTATTGGAGATGTCGTCCTATCCAAGGGGGAGGGGGAGCTTATATTTCCAAAAACGGAATTAATAAAAGATGCTAAAGATTTAGCAAGTCTGTCAGTTGTAATACGGTAATCACTAATAGCATTATTAGTGTCAAAAAATATAACGTCACTATGACGGCACGTCAGCTTATACATAAGCTTATTGAGATTACACGCATGACTGTTAGCACTGCAAGGAGAAGCAGAATAGGGTAACGCGCCTATAATAACATTTTTAGCACCTAGCTTTGACAGGCATTCGAACTCAGTCTTCATCTCAGAGTACCTAATATTTGAGCCATCACCTAACATTAATACAATTGTGGTCTGTTCATTTATATGGACATCTTTAATATTATTTATGATTTTTTCAAATGAGGCATCGGGCATACAATAATTTATAACACAGCTGTTCTGAATATTATTACATAAAATTTTGCCCAATCCTCGTCCTACCCTATCTGAGAAAACCAGAGTTCTATTTACATTATTACAGGCTGGGGTTATTTTTTCCGGTGACACCGGCAAGCTGCTGTTCGACACAGATGAGTAAACTGCATCTCCGGGCAGAGGGTGAGCCTGCCGGAGCGCATACTCACATTCACACGAAGACTGCTTGGTAAGCAGTGCTTCCAAACATTCCTCGTTGTGGTGGCACAGCTCCAGCAGTTCATCCGCTGCCAGGATATGTTCACTAATTTGCTTCTGAGACATTACATATTTATTAGTTAGATCTTTCAAAGAATTTTGTAATCTGTTCAGTTCGGCTTGCAGCTTGTCAGTGTCCGTTTCATAAATGGTCCTACTGTAGCATAATTGCTCTTTGTAAGAATTTAACTCTTTCAAGACACAGACATGATTTTTTCTCAATTGAGTAATTTTATGAATATTATTATACTGTCTGTACAATCGTTTTGATTTTTTTATAAATCTATTTAACTTAACATACTTTTTGTATTTCTTATAACTTTTAAAACAAACTTGCTTATCATAAAAGGAGTCCTCTGTCAAATCTATTACACTAGAAGGTCCAAAATTGCTGCAATGCTTTGCATAAGCGTTTGGTGTCACAAGTTCTTCAAAGAGCCGCTGAGTGTTGTTTATTTGCTGGCTCTCTGCCTCTTCTTGCAATTGACGGACCACCTTGTGGGCATCGGAGAGCTCATACTCTAGGTGATCCACACGTTGCAGTGTCCGCTCATGGATATCACAGCACTCTTGAAGACTGTTCAGTTTCTCCAACAGATGGTCACGCTGTATGACAGTATCCGCATGCAAAGCATCCAGGTTGGCTAACTCACATTTGAGTCCTGTGTTTTTTTGAATAATCAATTTAACCTCCTCTTCACTTTCATCTCGTTCCCGCAGTAGCTGGTCACACAGAGATTTAGTTTGTTTTAGTTCCTTGAGTGTTGCATTTAATTTCCTTTCCAGTTCACGTACTGTGGCCTTGCGTGTCATAACTGAGCTAGACATGTTGAGCTAGCTGGACACACAGCTCTCCACAGCACCTGAAATATGATGGCAACACGACTAAACACCAAGCAAGGAAAGCACAGTCGAGAGAGAGTAGGACTGAACAGATATTAAGTGTATAGATAGTATATAAATATGAACGTAGAAGGCAGAATTGAATTGTGAATATAAGAGTGAAAATATGTATGAAAAGAATATTTGACAGAGTGAAACACAATTGGCATAAAAGTTATGAATCAGCTGACCGAGTCCGATGTCAGTTCCGAGTGAGGTTATGCTTGTAGTTACTTATTAATTTAATACGGGAAGTATTCAAGTTAAATGTTATTTAATGTAACATAAAATGCAGCTATGACTTATTTATATTGAACACAATACTCCCCAGATTAATCGTTGAAGTTTCAAACGATGATGCGTTACGATGACGTTTGGCCGGTAGCAATTTTAGTTCTTCTTTTTCGTCTTTACACTGTCTCTCGCGATTAGTTTATATAACTAACACTATATTTACACACTATCACTTGATTTAACACTAAGTAAGTGTTTTTTTTATATTTAATTATATTATTTTTACAGCTGTGTAAAATTTGACGTCTATGCTTGGCGGTGTTGCCAGCATGTTTATACATGTTATAACTGACGATTCGAAAGTGCTTGTTGCTAGGCCTATTTGAATAAAGAATATTTTGACTTTGACTTTGACTTTGGCGTTCGGTGTGGTCACACGTGACCCTTTATACTTGGACAGTGTCTCCCTAATATTGACTCTGAGAGGGAAGAACGTTGTGTAAAAACGACTATTCTGAATTTATTCAATCTTAAGAAATTCGCTGCGCGACCATTTCTTAGTGCCTGTGATTCAAACAGGGCTTATAATATGCGCCTCAGCGCCTACTTTATATAATAAAAACCTTATTGTCTCAGAGTCAACTGTTTGTGAGTTAGCTCACAAAACATGCCATTTTCATAACGTAATTTCGATCTACGATCGATACATTTTACATTATTACGCAATCTTTCATTCTACTGCGTATGGAAATTTCCAAGTATTATTACGCAATCACTCGAATTGTGTCATAATACTTGCTGAAATGAATAAACTCGCCCTAAAGAGTTATTCCTTCCGCTTAGTGCGACAAGGTTCTAATATTTACGTAAATATGACAATATTTCTTAAATATTCCATTTTAAATAACAGGGTTACTCTTACATTTACCTAGCTAACGTCTTATCTTTATTTGTTTCTAAATTACGTGCTAGGTACATCAGGGGAGGGTAGGGTCTGCCGTCTACAAGAGCTAATAACTTTTGATGAATAAATTAAACCACCAAAAAATATTCTGTCTGTATTTTATGTGGCACTCTTTAGGGGAGGCCTATGTCCAGCAGTGGTCGTCCATCAGCTGATATGATGACGATGACACGCACACGACAAATAAATATAACACCCTGTATAAATATAACACAAATAGATAAAAAATTGCATGACCTATTAAACAAATCGAGTAGAGAGGTATAAGACATATTTCTTAGGTTCTTAGGTTTCATAGATTAAATAACGAATTTCAGGGTTGTACTATGAATTCTGTTTTTTTTTAATTATAATGGATCCTACCGTAAGTTCGACTTTCAATTATTTATTTACTACCTATTTATTAAAAAATGATATCAATGACATACTAAAGTTTAATCATAATTAATGCATTTCTTAAGTCAAAATACAGTTATATTTCTATACTGTGACCAGTATGAAGCTAGCGGGGTCATCCGAGTTCACAGTCGCTTCGTCCGCGCGGGCTTGTTCACGCACCGCCAGGACAGCGCTAAATACCTACTCTCGCAGGACTAGAGGGCCTAGTGTTGATCTAACATATCGGAGGCGACAGCCCGCGTATAATACGCACTCAAGGGTACGGGCATAATCAGTTGTAAAGTCAGGTACAGTTGGAATCCAATTTACGTGCCAGATAATAAATCGACAAATTCAGTACAAATCTGTCATAAAGTCATAATTGAAAGTTTGAAGGTTTAAAGTACTTTTTATTACTATTTTTTTCATTTTTGCATGTTCAGTGCTTTTTATGGAACTACTTATTGAAATAGATTGATGTAAAACGCGTTAGCACAAATTGTTACAGCAACCGATAGCATCTCTATCTGTAATGCGACTTCAGTTTGGTTCAGGTTTTAAAATTTTAAACCTAATACGCCACCTGCATAGATTTAGATGGCTGGCATATTTCAAAGTAGCGGTTATTGATTATTAAAAGAATATGCATATATCGGTCCTCTGTATGCGCGTATGTCTTTTCAAAGGAACGTGTACTATACGACGGATAAGTGTAAATACTAGGATTAGATGTTTTAAAACAATCTCTTACCGAAGAGTAGATATTTCTCACTGACTGTGCTTACACGGTGAGGATTATCAGTTGTCGATCAGTGTTATAAAAAGGAAATGGTTTATAAAAATCACTGGTTAATTTTAAATGTAAGTAAATTGGTATTTATTGTTAGCGATTGAATCTACTGTTTGTGCATAATATATTAGGTTTTTTAGTAGTTTGACTGCGTTTAGCGTTATTGTAATGGAGCAGGAATATGTTTTACAGGTAGATTAGATGAAATATTAGCTTGTGAATGCAGTTCTGGTGACAAATATGAAAAGATTTTTACTACTGCAACGATTCCTTGAATGCTTGGGTATATCATATGTATCTATATATATTGCATAACTGAATGCATTTATAAATAAGCCAAGGATCGAACCTGGCAGGCGTAAAAGGATGCAATTGAAAAAGTAATTATGTAAAATGTTTACCCTTTGTAATAAAGAGCCAACGGGGTCAAAGCACCCATCAGGAGAGCTTAGTTCAGCATAATGGCGGATGAAAAAAACGCAGATTATTACTTCACGTTAATTCATCACGGGACCACGCCCGCGGAGCGGTCGTGACCCAAACGGTTCACGTTAGACGAAATAAGTAGGTGTTCACCGAGAAATTCTATGCGCAAAAATACTTTAGATACTTTATGTGCACCCACCCACCTAATTGGATAGTTGGATTATTTTCAAAGTCTAGTTCGTGGTAATAAATCGTCTTGACTTGAACGCTGGCTACGAAGTACCGGTCGACGAATCAAAAACATTTAAGTCTCATAAAAAACGTAGAGTCGAGTTCGGAAATAAGAGTGCACGCACAAAGTGATCAATAATATGGTAACACGACTTTATTGTTACGGGTATAAGATTGCTCATATATTTTTGATCCTTTGGGAACGTACAGTAGGCCAAAATGGTGTCTCTCAGTTTTCGACTCTATTATTTGTACTTTTAGTTTCAAGTAGCCTATGTCCAGTAAGTCCAGTAGTGGACGTTCTTCAGCTGATATAGTGGTAGTGGTAAGTTTCAAAACTGCAGGGTAATTAAATTACGAAACATTACGATAGGTAAATCTGTCATTTTTACTACGGAGAATAATATTTAGATCTACGAAGAAAACGATGCGTAGATTTATGAACTCGAGTGTACAACGGTGGGCGATAGTTGAATCTTTGCTTCTGTGTTGCACAATGTACTCTTGAGATACCAATAGAGTTCAGACCATTCATAACAGTCAAAGAAGATATATACTAACGTAAAACACAGACGCATTTCTTTTGTTATATTTCCTAAAAATGTATCTTGATTAAAAGCCCAAGACTAAATTTTTGTAATGGTGGGCAGCAGACAATATACACCGTGGGCCTGAATAACACGGCAGAGTTTAATAATGCGTTTCTGAGCTTATAAGAATTATATTTTTTTATTAATTTTTTTTTGGAGTTTATGGTATTGTTGCGTTCATAATATGAAGATTATTTTCTTTGGTAAGAACACATCACCTAAAATTAACAATAAATGTTCCTTTTTCGAGTAACGATGATATATTATGTGAGTTGTAAGACTTGTAAGTTGATCAGATTAGTAGCAATGACATAATCGAAGGGGCCTTTTTACCGGCTTAGGTTAGGGCATTGGAAAGCCCCCCACGAGGTGAGCTAATAACCTGGTTAAGGTCGCGAGAGTCCGCTACATGCAGGCAGCCCATGACCGGTCGTTGTGGTCGTCTCTGGGGGAGGAGGGACATCTTTCGGCTAAGGGTGATGATGATGAAGAGGTTAGGACATAAAAAAAAATATTTCTCTACAATAAGACCGAAACAAGCAAACCATGTTTGACCTTTTATTATACAAAATCATAGACTATTAAAGTTTGTCGGATTAATCAGGCCCACGGTGTATACAATAATAAGTCACTTAAATTAACAAGTGTACGTATTACCTCCATCTTACCTGAGTAGATTTTATACAGCGAACCAAGCAATCCTTGCATCATTTTGGCCACTTATCATTCACTTCACCACTAACAAAACTCATGTAATAACTCAGTCAGCCATGGCGAACATAGCTGGGCATTCCACGTTTCTAATTCTACATTGAGGTTAACTTATTCACACGATTCAATACAATTAAGCGTAGTTAAATGCGAATGATGACAACGTTCCATTTGTATATTCGCGTGGAGCGAATACATTAGTTACACCTGTCCACCTGTCCTTGTTCCTTCTCGCCGATCAATTCGGATAAGCCGAATCGAAGTAGAAATGTAAGCTTGGAATTAAGACATTGGACATTACTGTAAGCCGAGGTTTTTGACCTTCATACAGACAGTACAGTGGCCAAATTGAACTAACGGTAACGAATGCCGGGATCGTTATCATCAATCAGTTTTGCGTAACTATTTGTTAGCAATTACTGCGCACACTCGGACACTCGGTCCAAGTGGGTCTGTGCTTAACGTACAGTTACCTACAGTCACTATAAAAAAGACAAAGCTGACCACAATTGGAGCTAACTCTCAAAATAACTAACGCTCAAAAGAAAGCCTTCGACGCTCTGTATACGAATAAGGAAAAGTTATGATGAAATACCAAACATAGAAGTAGGATTATCGTAAAGCACAATACATAACCCAAGGTCATCTGTTAACGTAACGTTTTAAAAACGCCCACAAGCTCGTAAATACGGAACTGACCAAGACGAAGACAGCGTGACGTACGGTAGAACAGGAATAATGGCCGCGTGTGGGCGCATCCAAAAGGTTTTATCTTAATCTCGTCGGCGATGCTCACAAACTATATAATTAAGTCTACTTAAGTTATAAGCGATCTATTGATTGAACGAGGTGGTCGATAGCCTGAGAAGTATTAGTGCACGTGGGACCCTTTTGGCACTAATACTTCTCAGCCACGTATTTAGATTAGAACGCAATTAGTATAAATAAATTAAAGAGATAGTACCGACGGATATAAAAGATTGAAAAACTTCAAGTTAATCTTTGCAAAGTTATTAAAAGTTGAAACAATTTTTGCTCGTTTGTCTTCGTCAAAGCGTGACCCCATGAGTGTTAGTTTTTCAGACACTGTAACAAACTTTGATTAATATTTTACAATGTATTTAAAAAGAGGTCAAAAGAATACGTGAATGACTCCAACGTCATTAAAGTGACAAGCACAAAAACACAAATAAAGAAGCGGCGATAAAAACTGTACATATTTAAGAGCGAATACACAATTCAATGTCGTTTTAAATCTTGCAACTCGGATGGAAAGTACAATAAAAAGTAACTTTCTTTTCAGAGGACATAATACCATGATACGGCTGGAGGTCATACAGTTCCTGGGGCGACTTGAAGTCTGGCAAAATAGGTAAATGCAGAAATAAATCGCAATTATTAAAACAAAGACATAAACATCGGTTTGTTCAAGTTCGCCTTGAAGAAGTCTGAACATTAAGAGACATTCCAATGGCGAAGTGTTGGTAATGAAGACACTAATGAGACGCCGAAGAAAATGTACAGTAAAATTAGCCACACATGAAAGCCGTTGCGAAATCAATAGAAGAATGACGACGAACAAAGACGCCATTCAAGCTTAGTAAATCATTATGGAATGCCTTATTTTCTCGCAAAATACTGCTATGTGTTCTATTATACGGCTCAGTGTATCAAGCACTTATTGTCCACTAGACAACTCAACATTACTGACATACTTGACCGTCTCGGTGTATTTGCGTACGTACTCCTCGTGTTACTGAGGAAACTAACGACAGACGAAATTAGACTTTCAAATACACGAACCGAATGTAAATCATACGTCGCGAAATATAAACGAAGAATGTAAACAATACCAAATTTATCTGAAACTTAATGGCTCTGATGGCTCCATTCATTAGTCTGAATGGGAAAATCTCCAATAAATCACTTGAGAGGAATTTCGCAGGCGGGGCCAACAGTAACTCATATTTCTGTAAATTGAAAGCGACATGTCTGCTCTCAGTCAGACAAGCGACAGCATAAAGATCTTAGTGATTTCATTAAATCAAGAAAGTGTTTAACGTGTGTGAAAAGTGAATGAAACTTTTTGAATGGTCAACTTAACACTGGCACGTGCTCCCGCTTGCTCACAATCACATAGCACACCGCTAAATCACTAAGCCACTCGTATCGTTTGCGATCGATGTCGAGATCGTCATATCGCCCGCGTTTTCGGAAGCGCGTCCGCGCCGTCCGCGGTGTGCCGCTCCGCGGCCGCCACTGAAACGTGCCGGGATTATTTATAAATTCAGAGACAGGGGGTCGTAGAATTTGCAAGATGTCGTGGTATGCCAGCTAATGACTGCATCAGCTCGCACCGGAAGCAGGGTTTAGCGGCTTAAGTGTCAGAAGGCCAGACGGACGAAGCGCTTGGACTCTTTGATTTAACTTGACTGATCTTTAATCCGATTTACAGCAGAAAAGATTACCGCCTTGCGGGAACAAAAAAGTTCTTGAACTTAAAATAAAAAATATTTAAGAATCAAATTAAATAAGAACTATATGGTCTAATCATCCTGCATTGAATGAGTAGAATTTAGGTGTTGAAGAAGAAGAATTGTTTAACTGGAAGATTGTCAGATTTAGTGACCTGGGTATCACCTGTCATAAATTCCACAAAATCCGAACAAAGTTTTGAGTAATTAGAGCGCGAATATTTTCCGCCGGCCCTGGCCCTCGCCCACCTGAACACTGTTGTGATTCTATAATGACATATCAGCATTGACGGACCAAGATTGTAAGCCTCTTTTACTTTGCACGGTGGAACAGGTGTTTGTGATGTTCTCTAATCGTTTCTCTGATGTATTAAGCCAAAAGAACCTATGAGCATTTGAATCACCAAAGCTTATAAGTCTTTTTTGGAGCTTGATAGCAGTCCACGGTTGACACCAAGTTCGGTCGTAGGCGTGTAGTCCGATGCCTACTCATTAGTTTTGTAATAAATTCAGAATAAAACTGACCTTAGAAGTTTAATAGATATGTTGAAATATGGCCAGCTTTATTGTATTTCAAATTCAAAGACGGAGGCGATGATAAAAGGTTACAAACATTCAATAGATAATGTGCGTGGTATTCAATTTTTTATTTTCAAATTCAAGTGATCAGAGTTACGTTAATTATAACTCGTTAAAATCTTGGCGTAATTGTATTTAGGTATGTTGCATTGTGACAAGCATGAGTGATGACTAATTATGCGATTTTGAGTAAACAACGTAATTTTCGTCCACAGCCAACCGTTACCAACACGCCTTCAGCCTTGAACATAGACGTCGCTTCACAAAAAATCCTCGAAAAATGTCACCGTGACTCACGTGCCGATGGACAACAAAAGATTCGACGTTTGGCAACCTCGTTTGCAATTCGGTTTCTTGACAAATAACAGCTAAAATTAAAGCAATGAATGTTATTTCTACGCATTGATGAGCACACAACTTTTTGAAATGATACGACATGTTAGAATTTCGAAGAAGACTATAAAGTTATTTTCGGACTTTTCCGTTGTGACCGTTATATCAACGCGACGTGCATCTGTTTCAATAAAGAAAGTGCATTTAACTACTGCCAGTTTGTGACATCGATGGCTACTGTATCTTCCGGGTGCTCTCATTTCATAACAATTTTAGGAGATTTTCATATTGGTTTTGTATCTATAGTTCATATATTTACTTCAAGTTATTTTATTGCACATGCATTGTATTGTAAATAACTTTCAAGCTCGCTAGTAACTTGGTAGCAGCTTTTGCCTATGAGTAGGACGAATGATGAAAGGGCAATCCTGTGATTTAGGTATATCAATAACTTATTCAATGTATACCGCTCCAACAATTTGAACACTATTAGACCAAGATGCACAACTGCATGCACCTTCCTTGATTGTAAGACGAGAACTTGACGCTGTTAGCGAACAAACATAGCTCTAAACCGATGTCACGCTGATATGACTGGCGCAGACCTTACGCCCGTCTATTTGCATAAAGAGATAACTCATTCCGTTCCTACGTACGTACACAGTTCCTGAAACTAACAGCTGTCGGCACCGACGTGGTTTCTATTGTGAACTTTATGGATCGTAAAGAACGTCTAAAATTATAGCAGATAAAATCTGTTATGACGCGAAGTCGGGTCATGTTGCGCAATTCGTAGAATTACTACCCTTCACCTGAACATCATCCAAGTGGATTAGTTAGGAGCTAAAAGTCCCACTTACTACTTTTATCCGTCATTTAAGTTAAATTAATTATCAAGCTCTATTATAGGAACAATCAAGTCCCAACCTAAGCTAGGTGTGGGCCAGAGTCCGACTATCAACCTCAGGGAAGAATTGTTAGGAGCCAAAAGGAGTAAAGCGTAAGGGGGGCTCGCGTTCAGTAGTGAGATCCTGGAGTCCTCCGCATTGGAGCGCAGATGGCGGTCAACGTGGAGTTTTTAGTGGATAGAAATACACCATAGCCCAGTCATTCCCCAATGGCAGGGTAGATACCTACGAACTTTACAAATCCAAGATTAGACAGGAAAAAATAAACGTGCTCATCACGTAAATGCTGTAACTTTAATCCATTCTACCTAACCACTTCTTTACTTTTGCCCGTGTTTATGAACCAACGACAATATTTGGGCCTACAAAACGTCATTCTTGGATTTATTTTACAGTAGGACGATCATAATCGAACAGGAAAAACTGAGAATTGAAAACGAGTAGGTATAATACCTATTGTAGAAAAGCAGATAATTCTACTATGATCGAACTCTGATTTTAGCGCGAAATGACGCTTAACTATCTATGGTATTAACTTTCCGGTGTAAGTCTAAGTTGTCAGGGCATTATATTTGTTTCTAAAATGGTTCATATATCCACTTTTTTACTTTCCTTACTACTTACTATTTCAAATTGGTTTCAGATAATTTTAAACACAAGGTAAGAAGATAATTTCATTGAATGTTGATTTGATCTGTCGATAACCCTCGCTTACGTCATCGTACTCTAGTATTGTTTATGCCCTAAGATTGACAGTTAACATCATCATCATTACTAAGGCAGTGGGGCGCTTCTGTACCTTTAGGTACTATTTATTATTCTGTGGCCTTATATAAATCTTCATACGGCTAAAAGGATCTCTTTTAATGACTTTGTATTAAATCAGAATCGTCATGGGTATTTGGAGTTCGTGCAATGAATGATGATGTTTCGTGACGTCATGGGTGGTATTGGACTGATTCTCTGGTTGTCTGCGCTTACGTCAAACCATCAACGTCATTAATGATGGATCATTTAATATCGTGCCATACATGGACACAAGAATAACTAGACTTTTAATACTTTTAAAAACTACACACACACTTACTCTTTTCTAATCGGATATAAACAAATCTAAATAATGCAACAAAACCTTGAACATGTATAGTCGCGTAAAGACGAGTTAAAAAGTGACGAAACTTTTCTTTCCGCGACTGTACAAAACTAAAACAACTCGAGCAATGAGACCGCCACTCCCAAGCGGTCACTATCAGATGTTTTTTTAATATAAAATTGGTAAGCATTTGACCACTATCTCATTTGATGGTAAGTGATGATGAGGTCGGCATTTTTTACATGCGTACCTAGATAGTGCCTATTCACTCTCGTTTTGCAAAGAGAATTTTACTCCTTAGCTGTCCTCGCAAGAAAACTAGAAACAAAGTGCTTGCTGCGAATCAAAAACTAATAAGCACTTTACTCGCCTTTGTTTCCACTGAGTGTCTTGAAACAAAAAAAGTCACCCAGTTTTTACAAACACTAAAATTGTACAAAACATTAATACCTACAAGTGACCGACACTCAGTTGAAATAAGTCTGAATGTTGAGAAGTAGCCAACCGTGGCCGGTGAATAGTCATAACTCGTGCCAAAACGCCAATTTCGCGCACACGTCACGAGCATTGTGCTGGTGACAAATAATTAGTGACGAGCCCTTATGGTTTTTTCCCCTTTCTCTTTCATTAAAAAGTTCCGTTCTTACATAGAGAGAAATTACTTAAGTAAGAACCTGAAGTGACAGAAAGAGTGGTTTTTGAAATGAATTTGAAATTGCAACGCAATGGGTTTACAAATATTCTGTTCGTGAGCGTAATCTATCAGGGATGGTTCATGTCCTCGGGTTCCTCGGGCAAAGACTATAGTCATTACACAAATTGTACTTTTCACTTCAACATTGTTACAAATGTCATGCAAAATACAACGAACTAGCAATTTCGCTTCTCAGATAGGTACTCTCACACCAACTCCAATTCACGGCCAGAAGCCTTTATTATCTCTCCAAGTCTTTTCTCATCAATAGCAGAGAACCCTTGTTCTCTAACTAATCATCTTTCCTTTCAACAGCCCTGTGCTGGCGTTTCCAACTTCTCTCAGGCATCTCCGACATATACTTAACATTATTAATTAAACATTATTTTATTAAACTTTTTTCTTTGCACCTTTCATAAATGTCTGTTTAGCCCAATGGTTGGTTGGTAGAGAATGCCATTTGACATTAAGCTCGCCATTTGTACAATTTCATTTGGTGCAATGAAGTTTAAATAAATAAATAAATTAATTATTATTAATGTGGTCTGCTGTGTAACTGTATCAAATTTACGACAATCGCCAATTAAAGGATTAACTGATACTTCAATTGAGAATGGAAGTGATAACATATTTGTTCCTGAGATTTGGATGTTTTATATGTATTTAAGTATACATATATCTATTATATATGTCGTCGTCTGGTACTCCGGAACACAAGCCGCCGCGGGTGAGCTTACTATGGGACTAGTTCGATTTGTGTAAAAATTGACCCCTAATTGACCAAGCGAGCTAAGCGTCTCCGTTTCAGCTTTCGACAAAAATTATTTCGTATTTCCGGATGTTCTTCTGCTGCAGATCGCATTTATCAACCGATTCTCGTGAAATTTTGTGAGCAGGTTCAATAATTATATAGATTTTTTTCGTCGAGTCGGTTTTTGGATATTTGAAATTTGATTTTTTTTTGTATTGCGAGAATTAATTAATTTAATTTTCATTTATTCTATATATAGGTATATGTACAGTATCTAGATAACGTAGCAACTACAAACAGGTAAGGAAATTGCAAATAGATTTCAAAATGCTGCCTGCTGAGAACACGAGCAAAAAGTACCAATCAATCGCACAAGATCAGACAAACTCAATTCTCACTTTGCCATGTAAACATTAACAATTAACACTCCATGTCTAAAAGGTTTTATGTCACATCATATTCCACCCAAGAAACACCATTTTGATGAACTTGGATAAGCAAAGCGAAATGTGAATATCCTAGTGATGGATTCTGTGTTTATACTTGTTTACGTAGTTTGGTTACAGTGTGTTTGTTGGCAAGTGTAAACATCGTACTCAGTTTAGTATTTAGTAAACTTGCGCGGTTATTTTGATAGTTATCTGGAGTTTCTATGCGGGTCTTTCGTAATAGACGGAACTTCATTACAATTTTACTAAACTACTATCTCAGTCGTTTTTTACAACACCAACAGAAGGTTTTTAGCTATAGTAACAGTCTTGTATCTCTCTCTCTTTCTCATATCCGGCGATAGCGGTAAAATAATCATAATTTATTGGTAATGAAAGAATTACACGTCAAATCATATAGTAAGTAAGTACATATATGTAATGTAGATCGAAGTTATAAATACACGCAGTAACACGACTCCGGATTTTTATTTGTTTTCCACGGAAATTCAGCCCATGCAACTCCAAACTGCAGTCCACCCCGCTTCAGTCGTCGAACTTTATGCACAGTGTCAAGATACAGTACAGTGTCAAACATGTTGGTCGCCAAATATATGTTTTGATGATTTTCTCATTCTCACTAATACAACGGTCCACCTACGACAGATTTCTGATCGGTCCATCGTAAGGACCACCTGCCATGTGGATAGTGCCTCCTGGGTACTAGACGGCAAGGCGCTCTGTGGAGTCATTGATGGTAATGTTAATACCTGTACAAAAGCTGTTATTTTATGCTAATCCAGTATCAGGATTGAACTTTGACTTGAAATACAGATGAGGAATTGGAATCCGAAGATACAAGTTTTAGTCTGCTCACTAATACGATCGTTTTGATACAGTACTCTAAAAAGATTTATCTAGGAATTAAAAACAGGGTCAAGTTATGGAGCTTGAATTAAGCTGGTTTTCCAAGCTAAAATATGTTTGCATGATATAAAACATAAAACATAGATAGCTTTGTTGGAACAACAGCTGAATTGCCAAATAGCACAGCAGTAAATAATAGTGACGGCGGATATTCGCTGACGAGGACAATTCAGCGCGCTTCCTCCGTGAGCTCATCAAATTGTTGTCCACAGCACTTACGTATATTTGGGTCATTTCAATTGCAGTGCAGTTTACTTGTGTCTCTGACATGAAATGGTCTATTAACGCCGACAATATTTACTTATACAGCCTCAAAAGATTATTATTAACCGACTTCAATAGAAGGAATAAGGTTCTGGGTTAGTCTGTATGTTTGCTTTTTTATGTAACCCGCTAACTGTTAGCCGATTTTGACAATTTTTTTTTTGTTTCAAAGCTGGTATCCCCAAGTTGGTCCGATATAAATTTGGTGAAGGTCTGATGATGGCATCTAGGAGGAATCGAGGGAACTCCTCGAATTTGATAGGTACGCATATGCCGATTTCGGTTTTTTCTGTAGGTTACCAAGCATTGGTTCTCGGAAACCACAAATTTGGTGAAGCGGAACTGGTGATGATGACCACAGTTGTCATATAGAACTCCTCAAATAACTTAAAATGAATAACAAAATAATTCCTAATTCAAAAACACAATATTTTTTCTGGGCCTCAGGAGGTTATAGAAGTACAAAATTGGAGTCGGTTTTTTTTGGTATAAATAATTTTAATATATAAAAACAATGCATTTTTTTATATTCCGCAACTACATAGAGGTTTACAAGGTTGTGAGTTATCGTATGTAGTATGTACCGTAATTACCCATACCTTTTTAAATGCAATACATTTTCAAATTAGTACAGGTACAATTTGTTTCATTGTGCTACCTATTAATATGCATTAAGTTTATCAATACAAAATAAAATGTAAATGAATGGAAATTGAGATGTAATTGAATAATTGAATGTTAATGTAAAGTTATTCTCTGATAATCAAATAGCCATTACTTATAGATGCAATATCATCGTCCCGTTACCTTACATTACTCTGATGTATGAGCATTCACGGCGTATATTCTTACTAATTCTAAATACCTACCTACTTAGGTACCTAAAACTACGTAGGTAAGTTGTGTTCGAATGCAAACGGTCACATACTTACTTCAAACCTACATATTTGACATAGTATTTTTACGGCTTATGGTTTTCGTGTAACGTTTCATGTAAACTGAAAATACCTATTCATAGGACACTGAATTGTTCTTTTTTATACTATGACGGTGGCGGACACGCCATATATATACGCCTACCTGATGATAAGAAATTCTTATCATCAGGTAGGCGTATATATACGGCGGCTACGATGTATTCTTATTAAGAATACATCGTAGCCTATGATCAATCACAAGCGCTGGTTACCCTTTTATAGGTTTCCATACATACGTATTCGTATGGCGCTCCGCGAGTTACCGACAGTACCTAGCTGTTGGTGTCTGACACCTGAGCATAATCCAACCAGCCTGCCAGTGTCCATTTCACTGCATCGGTGACACATTTTATGTGTTTTGTGTGTGTGAAACATTCTCTTCTGTTATCATCAATGGTATTCTTTTTTTCATATCATATAAGTTTTTTCATATTATTAAGTCTTCTGTGTCTGTTCAATGTTCTTAAATGTTTCTTTCTTATTCACAGCTGTGAATAAGAAAGAAACGAAGAATTATTTGTCTATAGCTTAACAAATGCAGATTGCAGGTCTCCCATACTCAACACAGGGCATCCTCGGGAACTCGGTTTCTTATGGGAAATATTTTAAAATAACCCTTCAAGATATTATCGGGAAACTCAATGAACACATGTTAAACCGACACAATTTACAGACACGAGGGCATTCCACCCTTTCCCGTCGCCATGTTGGCCACAATGGCTGCGCTTGCGTCTTTATTAGCTATGAATGGCGACGCCGTAAACAATTCAAAATAGACCGGGCCTCTATCCGACTAAGCGAAGTAGTTTTAAATCATATTTTAATCACACTTGTTCGTAAACGGTGCCATGATAAGCAGGCATACTGAGCTACGAAAGCTAATAACCGCCCAAGGGCGTAATGCATAGGTACATCCCTTTCTTACGCAATTACTTTCTCATACTGTCTCTATCATTCAGATTAATGACTCGACTTTCCGATTAACTAAATAGTATTTGATGTCTATGACAGTTACCATGGTTACCATTATTTACCTATCATTTTTGGCTTTACTGTTTATTTATTTCCTCCAATTGTGATAAAAAACATTGTGTGTATTATGCGCGGTAAGAGTGGTTTTACAAACTCGATTCCAATCCAATATGTTGAGTCAGACTCCCCCCTAGCTCGTCAGTATGGAGTTACAACTCTATCGGCTTTTCCACTTCATTGCTTGGGCTATTTAGAAGCTATTGTGATTGTGATTTAACTTGCCGGCAATTATGTCGCATAAATATATAGGATAAATTACGCGAGGCTAAAGATGTGGTTTTATAGACTCCTAACTCGTATTTTGCTATTTCTTCTATAGTGACGTGGTTAATTTGTTTTCTTTTGACCGTTCTCCCTGAAATGATTCCCTGTTAGTGGAAGGCGTACGCAAAAAAAAAACCGCAAATCGATGTACAGTTTAGCCATTTAGCACACGCATACTAGAGATCAAAAATTTTTTTTAACCCGCATTTAAAAAAAAAAATTTTTTGCTTTTTGACTTAAAAATAATGACTCAGCACTCCCCTCTCAAGTCAAAAATTTTGTTTTGACCTAGAGGTCAGGATACTAGAGTATGCGTGTGCCAAATGGCTAAACTGTAAGGGCCGGTTGCACCAACCTACGATTACAGGCCGGTCAACGTTAAATATGGCGCTGACGTACGTTAACTCCATTTTTGCGTTGCACCATCCATTCGTAGCCTTGACGTACGTTAAATTTTGACGATTACATTAACCAGTGGTCCGACTCCCTGTTAACGTCAAATCCATTCGTCAAATATGGCGGCATAGTACCATATTTATTATGAAAACTAGTTTTTCTTGACAATTTAAGTAATAAATTGCAAAAATTTAATAATTAAATGGCAGTGTATTTTGTAGCAATTTGCGGAAAGTATCGGAACGCGATTCTATAACCTGATTTATGCCTAATTCACTTCTCTCTGTCAACCAACATTTTCGCTCCGCAACAAAGGAAACTTTTACAAACTTTTGTGATGTGAACTAAATCTAGTTTGTAGTTTGAAAGACGATATGGTATTAGTGCAGATATCCTAGACAGAGAACAGACTGATTCATGTCTCACACTCCTTACAGTATAGGATGAAATATATACCGAAACAACGGAAAATATCGGACAACATAAAAGTGGTTTAAAACGGATATTCAAGGGCTATGCTATGAAAATCAAGAGAAGACCGTTTTTAAAATGAAAAACTAACATTATTGTGTTACCTCAGTGATCTTCGTGTATCAAACTTTACAGAAGTATAAAATGGTGTCACAACAACAAACAAGTTTAACTTACAATGATGAACAGCTTTCAGCAAGCCTAAATTGTGTTAAACATTCTGTAGTAAGTGAGTGTGCCATATTACGTTTGAATGTGTTAAAAAATATTAAACAGTTCAACTATTATTACATGTGTTGTTTTATTAGGTAATCATTGATTCGATCACATTTCATTTACCCCTTCATTGGACATAGTTACATTCAGACAAATGCTAGATAAAGCAATAAAGATCGGTGAAGATGCTTACAGCAGACTTTGTTATTTTCCTGTCATTTCATATGCATGTACATGAGGGCTCAAAGTCAACTTCTATTTTGGACAAGTCCACAAATGTTTCTATCATTCTCATTTTGAAAAATAAAGAGTTGTAGATCTACATCTCTTTGTGTCTAGCATCTATTAGAAATAACCCCATGGATAGGTATTTATTTCTAGTACATGCTAGGGACATAACCTTAGACCTTATGTATTTTAATATGCACCTAGGACTTTGTATTCTGTACAGTACCTAGTGCAGCGTAAATAAAATGTACTCTGCATAAAAGTTACTTATTTTGCGTTTTGAGTTAATTGTTCTTTTATT
This sequence comes from Notocelia uddmanniana, assembly GCA_905163555.1. Classification (NCBI taxonomy): domain Eukaryota; kingdom Metazoa; phylum Arthropoda; class Insecta; order Lepidoptera; family Tortricidae; genus Notocelia; species Notocelia uddmanniana. The sequence goes on along the minus strand of LR991060.1, from coordinate 6,176,387 downwards.
TTTAGGCCATCTATTGGAGGGTGTAGGAACTAGGTTGACCGATTCGACACTTTTTTTTGGCTAGTTTGATGTTCGTGTTTGAAGTGGTTTGGTGGTGTGTTATTCGCGTCTTAGATGGCGCTACAACAAGCTTTTCACCTTCTTTGAAAGAGCTAGTATGAAATGCTGGCTGTTTTTTTCTTACATCCCTTCTTTATGTTCAACAAGTTAATTTCAAATTTGTAAATCTAGAACATTCTCAAAGTCATAATGTCACACGACGATGGATTTTTTTCATTCTATTCAGAGCTTGAGGAGAATAAACATTCTTTTTCTGTGACAAATTATTTTTCAATTTGAAGTAATTCTGAGTTATTTCGCCGAGGAGATTGGCGATCTTGGTGAATCCAGCTGCGGTTTAGATCGCAAAGTTACGTGTGCCAGTTGCGTAGAAAGTTTCCACCAGGGTTTTTGGGTGCTGATGCTGAGCAGCAATATTTGTTTGCCAATTTATAAATTGGGTAAGTTTTAGTGCGTCATCCCATGTAATTTGGTTTTTACTTTATCGGGCTAGTTTGCAGTGTGTGATACCGTATTGTTTGTTCAATAGCTCCTAGGAGAGGGCGCGAAGAGCGATAATCTTCCACCGGAGATACCGTGAGGAACAGTATATCCGTGGTCCCAGTGGAAAAGCCTGCCCAAGAACTAAGCAGCGCGTGAACACTGCGGTCCTGTTTTAATTACGGTCCACAGACCGTACGCCTATTCCGGAATCTACGGAAAGTGACAGAAAGGTTTGGAGTATTAGTGCGGACTTCCTGTGTTCTCTTCTTGTCGGTTTTTACGGCTACCTGCTGTAGTGTACACATATACTGCTAAGCGCAGCGAGAACAGCAGTTTTACAGCGAACGAATTTTTGCTCACGTCCACTAGGCGATTTTACAGTGGCTTTACTACGTGGCACATTACGCTAGTCTAATTCCCCAAATTCAAAAAGGCTTTAGTCACGCCACCGTTTCTTATTGTGTATTTCGGATTTTTATTTTTGGCCGACAAGGAAACCATCCATCAATCACACGTTCATCTCATATCACTCGTAAATCATCCATACCTTTCATGATAATTCCACCCTTGATCCAGCGAACCTAAGCTATGATAAATTTATTCTGTTAACCTTTAAAAGGCACATTGAAGTAAAGCTACTATTAGACCGCTTAAGCGTCTAGGTTTCCATCAAATTGATTTCCGATACGGAAATCTCGTCAGTAAACATTTTTACATGGTATAATTCTAAGTTTTCAGCTGTCGCGTGTTTGTGATCCATTACGTTGCACGATATGTCTGTATTTTGTTACCCTTAACTGTATTAGACTGTTCTCGGTTATCCTATTTAAGTGCGGTACTGTGATTGATATTAAAGTGTTCGGAATATTTTTGTGAATAAATTAAACGTGTCATTGTAAGTGAAATAATTGGTTTTTATTTTTTTTTTCACATTAATTCACTACAATTTTGGCGCCCGAATCAGTTGGTAAGTACCTTGGACCCTTATTCTAAATTTCTTCTTTAAAATACCATATTTTTTTTCAATTTGACATTTTATGATTTTTCTTCATTTGCATTTTTTTGGGGATGGTGACCTATTCAGGTCGCTGTATATTAATCTTTTCTGATTTTAGCATATTCTTCGAGTAGATGAACAGTCACCAATACTTGCGTGTTGTCATACGGCGTTGATGAAAACTTAACCCTGCCCCTGCATCGTGTTTTGAGATTCTGACAGCTCTGTGTTGAATGTTGACAAATACATTGTTTCATATAAAATAACAAATGGAATGTGCTTTTACATGTGCTTTTTATTTTATTTCCAAACTAAGTTATCCCGAGTTATTCATTTAGTAGATTAACCCCCAGTATTCTAGTTCCCGTAGATTGTTAGGGATTATTTTACGGTAAGTGAGACTTAGTGATGTTTTAGTGCTTTTTGACGTATCCCGATTTGATTTCGTCTAGTATTATCCGAAGTGAGTTTTAATCCTAGTCACAGCGGTTCCTTGGCGTTCAAGTATCGTTGTTATAGCATTTCAGACCGTGATCGTGTGTCTCTATCAGCTTTATTACTATAGGGTAACATTTTGCGTGACGTAGTTCACGTGTTTACGGAATTTTTTTACTTGAATTTAAACCAACGTGCTCAGGTATACGGATTTGTCATTTTTTCCGATAGTTAACCTTTCAAGCGCATCTTGTCAGACATTTGTATGTCGAATATCACGAGGGAACTAATATTGTCACCATTTGTCACTCTCACTGTGTCTAGTTCGTTTTGACAGTCGGCGTGACAACTATCGTTATTGTTGTTTCTCATTAAAAAAGGTTGTAAACCTCCACAAATTCCATTCGCCTCTATAGATATGTTCGACATTTATCACGTGACCAATTTTCGGTTCAATACGTAGCTTTATTTCGACCCCAAGTGTATGAGCATTCGTAGCCGTGTGGTATGTACGGTAGCCTCACGAGTCGATGGTCGATGGTTCGATTCTCACCAAGAGTGATCTTTTTCTGTTTTTTTAAAAGATGTTTATTTCTCCCTAGAGACATTTCCAATTACTAATTATTAATAATTAGTAATTTAAAATTTAATTTTAATTTCGCAAAGTTTAAAAATATTGTATTATTTTTTTTTGGCCTTAGTCGTGTGTGGTATTAGGTGTTCGATGAAGTTTTCATGGGTCATTTTTTTAGTTTTTTTTCTTTTGACTTCTGTTCTTTAACATTGAATTTCAGAATTATTCCCTGTGCTTAACGATTATAATAGTAGTCTATTAATTAAAGTTATTATTACTTCTCAAATGGTAATAAAACCGCTGTTGGACTTTGAACCTTCTAGCGTTAACATTAAGGTTGCTTTTCTAACGGTTTGTTTCGGGACAACTTTGTCGACTTAAAGAATTTCAACTGTGTTGTTAGTCAATTACTACCTAGTGGAATTTAGTTGCCTATTGTTTTTGTTTACTAATGTTTATCACCTGTGTTTGACATTGTTTGTTGTTGTTGATTTAAGGTTATCGTCGGTTATCGTTATTTATCGTTAATTACCGTAGATATTCGTGGTCAAACTTTTACTTTCTCTGATCATCGTTGATTAACTTTGTCGATCAGTGACAATTTTTAATGTCTATCGTGGGTCACCGTGGACCATTGTCAAACTTTCACTTTCTTTGATCCTTGTCGGCTAACTTTGTCGATTATTGACAATCCCATTAACTATCAGTGACAATTCTATTGTCTATCTATGACAATTTTCTTGTCTGTCAATGACAATTCTTTTGAAAGTTTTCTTGACAATTCTATTGTTAAACATTGACAGTTTTATGGCTGAATATTGCCAATTCTATTGATAAACATTGACAATATTATCAATTACGATCCTATTAACTGTCAATATCAACTTTATTGACAATTCTATTGGCAATTTTACGTTCAGTCATTGTCAATTGTTGACATATTATTGACAATTATAAATTTTTGTTGACGGTCATTCTCAATTGTTGTTTATTGTTTCAATTGTGGATTAACGTTGATCATCCGTTGAAGTGTTAGGCTTCTTGAGTTTTTTTCTTTACGAGTTGTTGACACTTTGTACCTGGTTGAGTTTTTGCAATTATGGATCAACAATTCGAAGACTCAATTCATGTCACACCCCGGGTACCAGAGCTTAACGCACGCCAGCCCAGAACGCTTCACCTTCCGGACAGCGCGGATGAGGAATTTTTTGACACCGAGCCTCGATTCCGAGACACGCATGCTCATTCATATGCAACCCAAGCTGCGGTCAAGAGCGAATCACTTTCTAAATGGAACCTTACCTTTACGGGTGAAACTTGCGTCCGCGACTTCTTTTCTCGGATCGAAGAGGAGGGGATTGCCCGAAACACTGCACCACCTTACATTGTGAGGAGATTTCATGAGCTTCTATCTGGAAGCGCTTTGAAATATTTTAGAGCTATTCGATATCCGGGATTGTCGTTCGCAGAGCTTAAAGCGGCGTTCTTTAAAACTTTCGACGTGTCCGATTATGACTTTAAGGTTGAAAGTCAACTTCGCGCTTTGTCTCAGAGGTCTAATCAATCAGTTGTTGATTTCGTTATACAAGCACGCGATCTTAACGCTAAACTACGTTCTCCTGTTTCTGAGGACAGTTTATTCAACATTATTAAATATGGAATGAACCCCAGGTATCATCCGTGTCTGGCCACAAATATTGTCAAGGATATTGATGAATTGTTGGAGGTAGCGAAAAATTTTGAGGCCTTCCAAGGCATGCGTCCGTCACGTCTGTCAATCGCACCTATCCATGCTCCAGTTAGGGATGAGCCCGGTGCAGTTCTCTGTCTGAAGTGTAACGCGAATGGCCACAGCTATCGTGATTGTCCTAACATTTCCGGACCTGTGTGTTTCAAATGCAGAAGGGAAGGGGCCATTACGCGCGATTGTCCTCGTTGCAATCCAGGGTCGTCAAAAAACTAGGTTGTGGCGCACTGAGAGGACCAACGGTGTCACCTGTTGTATTAAATAAATCGCCAGATAATAGGTTGTTTATTGAGGTTGATATTTCAGGGATTACCGTTAAGGCGCTTTTGGACTCTGGTGCGCAGGCTTCTCTTATAGATATTACTCTTCTTTCTGAGTTGGGTTTCCATTATTGTAAAGAGATACGTCCGTCAGTTGTGTCAGCGGATGATTCACCTATTCTTATTTTGGGTGGTTCGGATCTTCCAATCTCTTTTAATGGCGTTCATGCTACTCATTCCTGCCTTGTTGGTAGCAATTTGCCTACTCGGTTTATTTTAGGCATCGGGTTTTGGAATGATTTCGGGCTTACCGATATTCTGAAACCTGCGTTTTCGAGAAGTCAACCCGGTTTACTTCTTGTACCTGATCCTGTTCTACCAAAGGAACAGCCTTCTATTGTTGGTGAAGTGCGGTATATCCATCCGCGAACTGAACTTACTCCCGTTCAGGAGTCTGAACTTCAGGCTGTTGTAAGCGAGTTCATTGAAATTTCCTCAGACGAAGTCGACTTAGTTCTTACCTCTTGGCACCCGCGTAAGATCGAAACTACTTGCGCGCCTAACAGGCAGCGATATTACCCGATGTTTACCAGCGAAACTTGGATACGGTTGAGTTCTCTCTTTCTCTGCTGTACCGTGTTGAACTTTGGTGCACTTTGTTTTTTTGGTTTGTGTGCTCATGCTCTTTTTAGTGTGGCCATGCTCTTTGTTTGGTTTTTTGTGAGCCATTACTGTTGTGGGTTCTTGTGTGCTCTCATGTATGGTACAGGAGCATTTGAGTTTTATCATGAACCTTTCCGAGAACTCGGGAATTCCCTATCGCTATATGGTATCCATATCGTTAGGCTACCTTGGCTGTTTTTGCTAAACGTTGCTTAGGATTTTATGTTAGATTAAATAGTTTTAGTTACGTGCATGTCCGGACGTGATGTATTGATATGTCCGTCAAGTGTCTATAGTCAGATTGTGGACCAAAAGGTGGGACACAGTCGGGCTGAACACGTTGCGACTTGTCGTACCTTGCGGATGGACTGCACTAAACAACCATCTGTTATTTATTTATCTATTTTTTACCTCAAAATTCAAAAAGACATTACTTCAAGTCACCGTTAATTACCTTTCGATTTCCAATTAGGCCATCCATTGACTGTTTATCCTATTTTTTTATCCTCAAAATTCAAAAAGACACTGCTTCAAGTCACCGTTAACTACATTTCGATTTACAATTAGGCCCTCAATTAAATGCCCCCTATCAGTCCCATTGCTGGGGAGGTCTTTGAACGATTTTCTTCGTTGCTCCTTTGTTCCGCGTGAGGTCGTTCTTCATATTGGTTTATTGGGGTTTTGTATCCTGACCGAATCTCAGGTTCGGGATCCTGGTCGTCGTGCCTTCGATGCTCCTTTGTTCCGCGTGAGGTCGTTCTTCATATTGGTTTATTGTGGTTTTGTACCCTGGCCGAATCTCAGGTTCGGGATCCGGGTCGTCAGGCCTTAGTTTGCTTCTCCGTTCCGCGTTCCGTCGCCACGCTCCCTATTTCCACTTTTTTTGGGGGGGCTGTCGACGGTACGCATTTCCGCGTAGCGTCGTCTCGCTCATTTTCCGTTTTACTTTTCCACCTGTCGGTGGTTGTTCACGGTCACCCGTGGTTGTTTCCACATTCCTTTTTTGGGGAATTGGTTTATTTATTATCGGGACCTGTTTCCCAGGTTCGTTTCTTCCCCGCTTTACTAGGCGTTAAGGCGAGTGTTGTTGGAACAAGTCGTCGATGGAATGGGGTTAGCGTTATTGTTTCGCGTAAGTTTTTTGGGTTAGTTTAATTCTTAGAACGATCTTTGAGGGTTGTTGAGGTTGTGGCGTGCCTAGCGTCAGATTGGGGGCCCAAAGTTGGAACCCAGTCGGACAACGTACGTTGCCATCGGCATCCGACTCGGGAGGATTGTTTTGTCGTTGTTAGTTAAGTTCGTGTGTTAACTTTAGTGTTGCACGTGTAGTTTAAGTTTTTTTATTTAGTAAAAAAGGGTTATTGAACCCACTGGACATGTCGAAGCGTGATTATTCCGCAAACCTTTCTCCTGGTTTCTACCTAACTTCCTTGTCGGCAGCCATGGTGCCGGACAAGCGAATGTTATTATTAATCCCTTTGTGCGTGGAAGTCTGGTGGTGTGGTGCCAGTCACATTGGTGAGCTACTCGGATTTTTTTTGGTCGATACCGTCGCGTGTGCTTGGAAGTCTGGTGGGGTTGTGCCAGTCACTCGCTGATGTCCACCCATAGGTGGATGGTCTCCGTTGTATCATGCAACGATGAGGAATCTTTCCTTTTTACCCGGACGTACTGGTTCGTTTTGTCCATCCTGTACCTTATATTTGGTAACACATCTTAATAGATGTTAAATGGGCAAAGGATCATCGTGTGCTCTGAATGCCACAGACCTTATGATCATGGACCGTAAATAGGTTTATCCTATAATTAGTTATAGATTAGGGTTAGTTGATTTCGGGCTGCTTCCGGCTAGTAGTTCTACGTGGAACTACTAGTTGATGGTTGACTTATATGATGTGTTAGTGTCAGATGTTAGATAGGTTATTATATAACTCCACTATCCCCGTTTTATCGTTGAACTTGTCTCACAACATTCCGTCCTTTCTATTTGTTAAGGCGATTCGTTCTAAGACCAACGAGTTTTAGGTACCAGAACCCTTTTTTTATTATTTTATTTTTTTTCTTTTGGTAAGGGGATATCTGCAGCGTAAATAAAATGTACTCTGCATAAAAGTTACTTATTTTGCGTTTTGAGTTAATTGTTCTTTTATTTTTAGGCCATCTATTGGAGGGTGTAGGAACTAGGTTGACCGATTCGACACTTTTTTGGCTAGTTTGATGTTCGTGTTTGAAGTGGTTTGGTGGTGTGTTATTCGCGTCTTAGATGGCGCTACAACAAGCTTTTCACCTTCTTTGAAAGAGCTAGTATGAAATGCTGGCTGTTTTTTTCTTACATCCCTTCTTTATGTTCAACAAGTTAATTTCAAATTTGTAAATCTAGAACATTCTCAAAGTCATAATGTCACACGACGATGGATTTTTTTCATTCTATTCAGAGCTTGAGGAGAATAAACATTCTTTTTCTGTGACAAATTATTTTTCAATTTGAAGTAATTCTGAGTTATTTCGCCGAGGAGATTGGCGATCTTGGTGAATCCAGCTGCGGTTTAGATCGCAAAGTTACGTGTGCCAGTTGCGTAGAAAGTTTCCACCAGGGTTTTTGGGTGCTGATGCTGAGCAGCAATATTTGTTTGCCAATTTATAAATTGGGTAAGTTTTAGTGCGTCATCCCATGTAATTTGGTTTTTACTTTATCGGGCTAGTTTGCAGTGTGTGATACCGTATTGTTTGTTCAATAGCTCCTAGGAGAGGGCGCGAAGAGCGATAATCTTCCACCGGAGATACCGTGAGGAACAGTATATCCGTGGTCCCAGTGGAAAAGCCTGCCCAAGAACTAAGCAGCGCGTGAACACTGCGGTCCTGTTTTAATTACGGTCCACAGACCGTACGCCTATTCCGGAATCTACGGAAAGTGACAGAAAGGTTTGGAGTATTAGTGCGGACTTCCTGTGTTCTCTTCTTGTCGGTTTTTACGGCTACCTGCTGTAGTGTACACATATACTGCTAAGCGCAGCGAGAACAGCAGTTTTACAGCGAACGAATTTTTGCTCACGTCCACTAGGCGATTTTACAGTGGCTTTACTACGTGGCACATTACGCTAGTCTAATTCCCCAAATTCAAAAAGGCTTTAGTCACGCCACCGTTTCTTATTGTGTATTTCGGATTTTTATTTTTGGCCGACAAGGAAACCATCCATCAATCACACGTTCATCTCATATCACTCGTAAATCATCCATACCTTTCATGATAATTCCACCCTTGATCCAGCGAACCTAAGCTATGATAAATTTATTCTGTTAACCTTTAAAAGGCACATTGAAGTAAAGCTACTATTAGACCGCTTAAGCGTCTAGGTTTCCATCAAATTGATTTCCGATACGGAAATCTCGTCAGTAAACATTTTTACATGGTATAATTCTAAGTTTTCAGCTGTCGCGTGTTTGTGATCCATTACGTTGCACGATATGTCTGTATTTTGTTACCCTTAACTGTATTAGACTGTTCTCGGTTATCCTATTTAAGTGCGGTACTGTGATTGATATTAAAGTGTTCGGAATATTTTTGTGAATAAATTAAACGTGTCATTGTAAGTGAAATAATTGGTTTTTATTTTTTTTTCACATTAATTCACTACACTAGCTACTATATTGATATACCTAATATGTTGGGGTACTTAGTATTCTATACAGTATCGCATTATCGAAATGCAGCCATCCATGTGTGTAACAGATGAGTTAATTTACACACTGCAGGTGGACCAGCAGAAGAGCAAAGCATCCTACACCCCATGTATTCTACACATTACCTCGGTATTGTTTACAGATAAAGATAACACAATACATTTAATTGCATGACCGATTTGATAAATAAATTTGTAAAACAAATATATAGAGTTCCCAAACTTTGTTTCATCATCATATCAGTCAAAGGACCTGACTGCTATGACATTGGCCTACCCCAAAGAGTGGCAAAATTTGTTTGTTTTGCAATAATTAGTTCATAGATTTGCTTTCAAAAATAATATATGTAAATACATAAAACAATAGTAAAGGTTTATCCTATTATATTCAAATAATATGAGTAATATAACAATAAAATTTTGTCAATTTATTTAGAAATGTATTTGTTTTATTTATCGATACTGGAATTAAAGATATCGGTATGGTGTGGCAGAATGTCATCTTGCTCATATTTGGAGCAGAACAAGAAGCCTATTTGACACTTTAATGAAATAGAAGTGTAGACTGAGTTGGGAGTGGTGGGACACAGCACCGGCTAGGTTAGGGAGTACAGGGATTATTGCGGGTTAATGAAATCTAAATGAACCAAGGTATTGGGTGAAAATGATAGTCTATTCTATTTAATGGCTGACATCACTATTTTTATGAGGAAGATAGGGTATATAGCAAAAGCTGATGAAATTGCAGTGTGTAATGTGATATCTTACCTACCAACCTAATATGTACCCAAGTGCATTTGGGATGAAATCAAAAAAGAAAAAAAATAAGCAGTAGATATCTGTAAAGGCCAATAATAAACAAAACTATGAACAATTTTATCAATATATAATAACAATCATTTTTATTACATTTGACAAGAAGCTTATGTAAAGTTGTGAAGTTCTTCTCATAACCTATTAATCCCAGTATTATAAATTCCATTACAATTGGTTTGAATGTGCCACACATTTTTGTTACTTTCACTTCGGTCTAAAATAATTGCTCATGCATCTTAACTGTGCACCTGAAATAAATTCCCGTATTAATAAAAACATGACATGTGATATTTACACCATACAAGTATTTTTATATATCAAGATCTACTTGTTGAGATTTTTACTACAAAAATCTAGTTGTTTTAGTTATGTCCTAAAGGACTCCCGGGTCTGCTTTGGTATCCAAATTCGGATGAGGCATAGGCACTAGTTTTATAAAAGCGACTGCCATCTGGCCTTCCAACCCAGAGGGAAAACTAGACCTGTTGGAACTAAACCAGTTGATGTTCGCCGTCACCCAAAAGCTAATGTTATAAGTTATAATCGATGTCATATGATATTTCACACTCTGACCAAGTAAAAGCCGGGTTTCGAACCCACAACCTCCAAATTGAAAGTCGCGTGCTTTAACGCTCGGCTACTGAAACTAAAATTTAGTTTGTAAACAGCTTAAGAGGTTATGTTAGGTTTCGTGAGTAGGTAGGTAGCGGTAGTATGTAATAGACGTAAAATATTATAACTCACCGTAGGTATTGAAGAAGGAGAATATCATCCATCCAACATATAAAGCTCCGAATGCTTGTGAAACACAAGATGTTCTAATGAAGGGTCGTCGTTTTGAGAAATCTCACTCGGTAGACTGTATTGTGCCCATGAATATTAGAGGCAAGTTTCTTGAATACACTTTTTTTGTTATTTGATCGTGTAAGTAACGTATATTCTCTAAAATATTGTCGAATTTATCAGTATTTTAATAAATAGCTGCTTTTAGCGCGTTTTTATCTCATGTCAAAAGTGACATGAGCACAGACAAAAATGAATTTTCAAGCTCAGTTGCTATATGCAAAAATAATTACCCGAAAATTATTTTGGTGTAAGTGCGTTTCTTAAGTGGCAACCCGATTAACAATTACAATCCGTGATTTTAAAGATGGTGCAACCCAACGGATTTAACGGTCGTTAAAATCCGCATGTGATCGTCAGATTTTGACGAAGACCGCTTACAATTACAGACGGTTTGGTGCAACCGACCCTTAATCTCCTTGCGGTGTTTCTTCAGAATTAGGCTAAGAAAAAATCTATATAATTATCAAATCTGCTCACAAAATTTCACGAGACTCGGTTAAGAAATGCAACCTGTGGAGCAGTATATTGGGAAATTCGGATATCGGCGCCGGCCGGACAATTTTTCGTTTCGTTTCTTTTCGTTTCGACATTTGAAACCATTTTTGCCAAAGCTGAAGAGGAGACCTTCGTGGTATTTTTTTTAATAGGTTATACTGTCGCGAATCCTACGGCTCGGGAGATGAGGGGTTAAAAAAATTATAGGTCACACGAAACATTTTTCCACCAGTGAGTGATTATATCTACTTTCTTCCTTATCCCTAGATAGATACTAAATAAATTCGCTGCCAAATTACATAAATAAAGACCACATTTGACTTGACTATTCTATCTGCAAGTTTCTTACTTACTTCGACTAGATTTCCAGAAACCCTCACCAAAATTTTATCCGTCTTACCTGCAAACAAAAACACAATAAGTAAACAATGCAAGGGATAAACCAAACTTTATCATGTGTCAAACGCTTTATTGCACATATTATATTCGTCTCGCTTTTACAGATAAGGGTGGCATGTACAAGAATAGGATAGAAATACTCAATATGCCACGAGACAGATAAGCTGTTTGCGTTGTGCTATCTCAGTGGGTCATAGATAAGAAACTGGTAAAAATCCACAAGATTATTTGTATGCTCATATTATGCAATGATTGGAGAATACAATCAACGGTCATAAACAACATAAAACAGCGAAAAACAATTACAGTTAAAGAATTTATTACACGAATTAAGTGTTAAATTAACTTTTAATCGAAGTGACCGATTTGTCAACGCTACCTTAAACCCATTCTGGAAATCAATTAAATAAATATTTGACTGATCAGACTCGCGTTTTGGTCACAAGGGCACACAAGTGAACTTTGCAGTAACATTTAATTATTACATTAATTCACGCGGGAAAGCGCCGATGCCCGATTTCGGTTAACTATTACGCCTATTAATTTCTCAAAGTCGTATTTATATTTGTAACACTTTATAATGAACCTTGTTCCCATTTCCATGAGGTGGTTTTTAGAACACATGCTATTAAACCAGTGTTTGACAAACTACGAAATCCAACCTGCCCAACGAGTAGTTTTAATTAACCATCGCGTGCCGCGTAAGTCGGGGGCGATCGTGCAAACTACGATAGATTGAATAATTTACACCGGTTACCTGACCAATTGGCCTACTGTTAAAGCTGAACATATCAAAGAACAAGACAATAAAATGACAAAGCTAAATGGATCTACGGAAGATCAGCGCCGGCTGTACAGCCTGCATATGCTGAGTAGGTTCCTTTTCGCAACTTAGCCTTTGTTGTGTATTGTTTTTGTTTACTTTTGTTGTAGTGCTTGTTGTGAATAAATATTTGAATCTTGATACAGCATCAATTTAGGAAACGTGCAATATTTATTCTTCCGAATTGTAGAGAAGCGTGACTTGGTCTTGCTAGAGAATCGTTCAAACTCGAAACGCACAGAGAGGGCGCGGCGCGATGCGGGGCGGGGGCAATTTTTCATTTTTGATTTTTCCGAAACTGTCAATTACTGCTTCATATGTATGTCATACACGTCGCCTCCGCTCTACCGCGCGGTTTTGGTGCGACGCACCCAGAACCGCATTCGCTTTACTGTAAAACCGCCTCCGCCCCGCAACGACACTGCGACGCGCTCTGTGAGTTTCAAGCTTGAGGGTATTTTCAGTGGTGTACCGGTATATTAACCTTTTCCACGCCAACGACGTATATATGCGCACCACCGGTGCGACCCCAACGACGCATGGCATCCAATGAGATATCAACCTACATGCGTTTCTATAGGGTTCAATTTCGCGTTTGACATTCTCATGGTATGGCGTGTAAGTGACTGCGTTCGTATTTCACAGAGCGCTGAAAAGATTAAAACAAAGCCGCATATGGGCTAATCTTTTTTTAAATTTAAAATCATCTATTTGATTTCGAAACCAATGATTAAGCTTAGGTTTCTATTTTTCTACCAAACGGATAAAGAACAGATTTGAGGAGGAAGAGAATCCTACATTGAAAAATCTGCGTTATTTGATAACCTCGCCGAAGACCACGAAGCCTTTTAGGTAGATATACTTTTCAGGAGACGCCAATATCTGTGTAAATAACGCCGCTTAGCGTAGCTTCGGTGAAAAAACAGTTTACGTAACGATAACCGTGTGAAAGGCTGACACTTAAGCTCTGACATTATGATAATATTAATAATGTAAGTTTAAAGTATCAAAATATGTTTACACATTTTAACGTCGTGCTATTGAACACATTTATGACACCTTTTGCGATCTCATTCGAAAGCGCAATATCGCCTGCTGTGTTGACCCCTATATACCTACATCTCTACAGGCAAATATCATATGTGCAGGGAGAACCAGAATCACATGTGCACGTTTTTCACCTTTATGTCCCTGGATTAAGGTGTGAAACTATACATATATTTTCAAACTAAACCGCGCATATGCACTTCTTGAGCCTTGTTTTATCTTGTTCATATGCCATATGTTTACACTTGGATTACGAAGCAACCTTTCGGGACTATTGTTCATGTCAGTGCGGAATTCGATGTCTCCATCGAGTGTTAGAGCGTGTATGATACAGACGATGATACGAGAACAATTGAGCGATGGCGCCTATATTGAGTTTGAGAGGCTTATATCGATATCTCAATATCTCATTCAAAGGCTCCTAAAATATGCAATGAAGCATTGGACATCTACTCTGTTCTATATTTATTGATTTAAACTTTATCGTACAATACAAGAAATATGTACAAATGGCGGACTTAATGCCATAAGGCAGGCTATATCTTCTGCGACACCGATTTTTTTTTCACCAAGAGCGACCTAAAAGTTTTTATAAACCTTTGTTGCCCCAAAGCGCATATAGAAATATATAGGTATATATAGGTCTTGTGTATGTCCCTTTAAAAACTCAATTATTATTTGTTTACTGGTATAATGAATATGATATAGGTAAATAATAAATAAATATAAATACATATTTTTTTTAAAAGAGGCACGCGTCAATGGCTCTGTGCCTGTATTCGGCCACTATATCGATATTTTATTTAAATCAAATTATTTTGCTGTTGTAGTTAAATTATTGTATTGTATGCAACGTTACATAATTAGGTCTTAAAATTCACGAGTCTTTAATAACAAAACGAGCGTAGCGAGTACAGCAACTCGAGTATTTTGAGAACCCTTATTATGTGATGGTTGCATAAAATACAATTATAGTGTGGAAAATTACATTAAGATGTATCTTACGTACACTCGAATACGTTACGTAATCAATCATCCCTGTTTTATGCTTCATGCATGGATTTTAAGAGACATAAATAGAGAGTTGACATTTTTATAAGAAAAATACAGCATAAGTCCAACTGTCCATCAGTACATCAGTTTACGATCGACTAATTCCGATTTATTGTATCGTAAAACATGTTTAAAACACAAACGTGACGTGTATAAAAGTTGTCGATTATTTTTTTAACACGGCACGTTTCGGCCATTTGTATACCGTTAAGTTGTTTTATTATTCTATCAACAGCACAATATAGGAGATATTAAGTCGGTGTGAGGAACTGGATTTGTAAAAAGTTAACAGTTATGCCATAGCTGATACAACTGATACAACTGCATTGCATCCATATCCCAAAAAAAACTTGGAAATAGAATGGCATTTTTTGTAAAGATATTAAGAATGGTATTTATTTACGCGAGCGAACGTGTAAACAAGGTCCTATAAAATTGTTCTTCTTTACAAATGCATTTTCTAATAGAACTTGACAAGACCTGAAAGAATCATATATATGCAGTATCTTCCTTCTGTCGCAATCGGGTACAAAGAACCGTAAGCGATGTCTAATTTTTCAGCATATTTTGTGTAGTGGCAAATGTGCACTTAAATTACTATTTACCACGTGTACATTAATTTATCATGCGAAAACGCAATTATGCAGTCATTTAAACACAAACTACGTCACCCAACCCCGTGCCTCCATCATATGTCGAGGTGCGAAAGGTCACCAGGCGTAGGCGGTCAGCGCAAACTTTTCTCTCCATTTAGGGCCGGAGAGAGTGACCGCACCCCGACTCGTATCTACACACGATATGCCTTCTCTTTATTAATTCAAGGATATCTATGCCGAGCGTAGATTATAACTTTCTTCACACCTTGTTGTTGTTTGTTCTTATTCTCGTAAAGGGTGAAAGATTAATCAAGGGAATCCGGAATTCAAACCCTACTTGGTTTAGATAAATCTAGTAGGTTTGCATTCCGGACCGGATCCAACTTGTATGGAATTATATCGATTTGGATCGGGATCCGATGTGTCTTCCATACAATTAGTACAATAGGGCAGTTTACTCATGTTGAAATTTATGAGTTTTATGACATACTGCTGTTATATGGATAGTATACCATCAAATTAACACAATAATATGAAAAATACAAAACAAAATCAGTATAATAATAAAATACGAGACTTGAAAGTTTCTAAAAATATGTTTTTTTTTTATCATCTAAAAGCTACAAAAGAATTTACATGATTTAAAAAAATAATAATTGAGAACTGTATTTAAGCGCAGTATTTCACGGTTAAAATAGTAATTATCTTGTTTTTCCATACATCGTTAGTACGGGGCTCGTGCACTGTGACGTCATAATAATCCGTCAATTAGCATGGGAGCGTTTATGGTGTCCGGGAACAAAAACCACCTTTAACACTCATTTGCAGCTTTTGTTGTGCTTTAATCGTAGTTGGCCCCATACAAAAAATTAAACCTCTTTAAAAACTGAGTGCCTACCGCGAACTTCCAAAATCGAACTTCGTATCGAACCGTCCCTTTCCGTCATATAGTGTATAACACGAGAGTGAAAGGGACGGCGCGAGACGAAGTTAGATTTTCGAAGTTCGCGGTAGGCACTCTGGTTCGAATTTCGAATGGCATCGTTATATTTTTTGGAAAATAGCCTATTAGGATTCGAATCGTATACAAATCGAACTCTAAAATTGATCTTCCTTATTATTAACTAGCTGTCCCGCCGAACTTCTTTCCACCTCCAACCCGTTCCGAACAAAATGTATCAGAAAAAAAATCGATTTTTTTACCGGTATTCTGCTATTATAGTTATTCTGCTAATCAGAGCGAAGAAAAATCCAAAAATCAAAGATCATAAAAATCGGCCCAGCTGTTCGCTGCCTACCCCTTTTGGGAATATAGGCGTGAGTTTATGTATTGATGTAGATATTTATTTAGAGGTAGGTTAGTGAATCGAGCGCCGACTGATACTACGAGTACAGCCGGGCTTTGGGCTGCACAAATAAACAAAGTAACTGTACTGTACACAAGCGGTCAGTTTCCTGCCAGAAGGGGATCGCTGCATAATGTCGGTACAATCAAATATATTGTAATACTGTGGTACAATGGTAGCGGTACTCGCGGTATCTAAAATAAGTTGTAAGAAATCGTCAAAAATATGCAAATCATGGTGGACAAATGAGAATTACGGAGACGTTAGTGGCAAGTTTTGCATACAAAGCCATCACGCAGATTAATATGTCTGTTCGTTTGCAGGCAGCTGGCTTAGCGTCAGAAATAAGTACCAATACCAATATACCAATGTCGAGGTCATCATCATCATTATCATGTCAGCCGAAAGATGTCCACTGCTGGACCTGTCTTCCCCAAAGACTTCCACAATGACCGGTCCTGCGCCACCCGCATCCAGCGGACACCCGCGACCTTCACCAATGTCGAGGTATCAACATAATATATACTTGGACTAAACGTATTCAATATGATTTAGATACTTTTTAGGGTTCCGTAGTCAACTAGGAACCCTTATAGTTTCGCCATGTCCGTCTGTCTGTCCGCGGCTTTGCTCTGTGTTGTTAGTGCTAGAAAGCTGAAATTTGGTATGGATAAATCAAAAAATCTGACAAACTGGAAAAATACCTACAAAACAGCCCTACACGAAATGTGGGGATGATTTTTTTTGTTTCAACCCTATATGGTGTTGGGTGTTGTTGGATAGGTCTTTCAAAATGAATAGTGAATATTTTCGGAAATATTCACTCCAAAAGAAAAAAAAATGGTTGGAACTATGGGTCCAAAAATTATGAAAGTAGTGCTTGATAAGTAAAGACTTTCAACGAAACTATAGCGGACATGATCAGTTGAGCCGTTTTTGAGTTAGTAAAAGACGTATGAAATGCTGCGAAGGTGTTCCCTTTTGCTTGTTGTTTTTTTAAAAGTAAGTTCATTGGGCAACTACGGAACCCTACCCTGAACATGGCCCGACATGCTCGTGGCCGATTATTTTAAGATATCTAGTTGTTCAATAGTTTTCAATTAAGCAGGCCTATTTGACTTGTACAGTCGATGGCATAAATATGTAGGTACCAATATATTTTGGACCTGCCCTTGCAATCATTACTCAAAGATACATCTGAATGACAGTCAATTTTTCCCAGCTTAGCAAGCAAGCCAGTGTCAATAAGAAAAAACTTATATGGGCGCCTTGTCACCGACGCCCACGCTTTCACTTCCAAAATCAAATTACAATTTTAGATATCCATGCATTTGCGTATTATTTATTAAAGCCGAATTTTAAGAAACTGGCCTCATCTAATACTGTACTATTAAAAGAGCAACATAATTAATATACTTATTTGTTTGTTTGTAATTCAAATCTCGAAAACCGCTCGAACGATTTCAATCAAATTTACAATATACAGAATGTTTTTATTGATTTCCGTTCCTTCAAGCATATAGCCGTGTATAGCCATAGAAACGACGTAGCATATTTAGAATATCAAAATTCAAGAAAAACATATTTTTGTCATTTTCATACGAAGTAATTAATTATATCACCTAGGGTGAATGAAAAACGGCCTTAAGAGTTAACGTGGAGTTAAGCGAAGTTAATGTCAAGTACGACAATTTGGGATTCGAATGACAGGAACGTCAATTGTTTAATTGTTAAGGATCTTTTATACTATTACAAAACTCGGCTCGGCTTTAGCTTTTATAGTGGTGTTAATTAACGAAAATGAATTCTTGAATATCTTCGGAATGGTACGAATTGGGGTAATAGTGTATTAGAGAAGACTACTTTATTTCATCTCAAGGATTGTATCCTCGCAATTAACGGAATTTAATAAAAACACCCAGTATAAGTGTATAGGGTTTACGGGGCGAAATTCGATCTTGCTTGGTCTTGAAAGAAAACTCGTATTACCTACCCGGGAAAACACGAGCAACGGTCGCAGGTACTATAATAATACTATACAGGATGTAACAGGAGCAAAAAATTAAACGATGGACTATTTAACTGGCCAGCAGTTATTTCCAAGGGGTCTCAGTTAAACTTACTTTTTTTCTTCAAAGATGGCTTACGTGTATTTTTATTAGTTTTCTGAAGTTACCTCAATGTCAAATTATTTTAAAAAGTCAATAAAATTGAAAAAAAAAAACAATAATATCAGTAAAAACAAAAGATGCAAAAACAATTATGACTCATAAGTAACTTGATACTACCTCAAACATTGCATTGACTGATGTGCTATAATATCGTGGTGTCAAGATCCATTACTCGGAGGTAATAACTTTAGATCAATATTTTTCCTAAACGAAATTTTTTGAACAAAAGTTGTACACCAGGTGTTATTTATTGCAGATGCTCTAAGGAAGCGTCCTTTTAAATATTTGCTCCAGTTACAGGGCCCACCTTGTATAGTTAAATAAACAACCAAATTAACTGCATAATTTCAATCCGCTTTGATATCCGATTGTACGCTTGTAATATTTATCGGGCCCTCAACCCCCTGCAACAGACCAGCATTATTAACGGCCCAGGAATTTACAAACATTGCCCCAGCCATATTTGTTTAATGTATCGGAATAATCAATTATCAGACATGACTACGTGCGGCAATGTTCGGCCCGCAGATTGCGCGTCGCTTGCATTTACTTGATATAATTAACGATAGAATACTGATACTTCATTTTGCAATACATTGTTTAACGAGGGGCGTAAGCGGAAAATTTCCTTACGCCCGAGTTAATTACAATGTTTTTCATTGCATTTCCAACCCAAACTTCACCCCCAGTATTAGTGCATGATCGCTGGGGCGTCGTTATGAGAGGAGTGCGCTGCTTCAATATCTCAACCAATCACACAGATTATTCTCGTGGAGCGCGGCCAACTAGATTTTTCAGCTTTAATATTTCAACAAATCACAGAGCAATATTCTTGTAGAGCTCGGCAAACTAGATTTTTTAAGCCAATAACTTCACACACTATCTCAAAACTCCCTCGGGAGTTATGATTTTATAACTCCCGTGGGAGATAAATCGGCTAAAACTGCTCTATACGCCTGCGTGCAATAAAACATTTACGAGCAAGTGTGCTGTAATAGTAAATTACGATACAAGTGCAGAGAACAGGAAATTCGCAACGAGTGGTGATAAATTGGAACACGACCGAAGGTAGTGTTTTAAATCGACACGAGTTGCGAATTACCTGTTCGCACGTGATACACACGATACACGTACAGCGTTTTAAAGTACATATGGTTGTTTAAAGTTTCGACATATGCACGTAATCTCGAGCGGTAATGTAGCACCATATGTACTGTAATAGTACATTACGATACAAGTGCAAGGAACAGGAAATTCGCAACGAGTGGTGATAAATTGGAACACGACCGAAGGTAGTGTTTTAAATCGACACGAGTTGCGAATTACCTGTTCGCACGTGATACACACGATACACGTACAGCGTTTTACAGTACATATGGTTGTTTAAAGTTTCGACATATGCACGTAATCTCGAGCGGTAAAGTAGCACCATATGTACTGTAATAGTACATTACGATACAAGTGCAAGGAACAGGAAATTCGCAACGAGTGGTGATAAATTGAAACACGACCGAAGGGAGTATAAATATGCGAGATAGGGCTTTCTGTTTTACGACCCATGTTTTGTACACAATTTTACGTCACCATTTGGCCAAAAAGTGGGTTTTTCCGGACGCGCAGCGTGCGGAAAAACGCGCTTTTTGGCAAGGTATGGTGTAAAATAATTTCATTTCATTTTAAATCGAATTCGCTAAACCGGCTCGTTGCGCTCACACACGCAGCTATGCGTGCAAAGATATGCAAACACGAAGAAGATTCATACAAAGTATACATTCTTAAAGGGTCGCCATAGGCTGCAGTGAAAACTAAAAATAGATCAAAAATGATTTTCCTAGAAATAAGACTAATAGATGGATATTGAGCCTTCTTAAACCCTCAAACTCGTAATTATGTACACACTGCGTGGGTCTAGATCTTATTAAAATCTTTAAAGACTTCGCCACACTCGAGCCGCGCTTCGCTACAGTAGTGAAACGCCTTTGATGTCGGGCGACGCCGCCGCTCGTGTAAGTACTTACGCTGTCACGGGCGGATGTGCCAGGGTTGTCACAAAATGGAAATAAAACAAACGTTATTATTATGCAATTATTTATTTACCTACATGTGTTGCACAGCCAGATATTTACGTGAGATTTTGTTTTTAGATGTATTAAGTTTTCTATTATTAAATTTAACTATATAATTTATTCGTATGCGTATGAACAATTTGAGCATAAATGTTTGCGGGAAGCGGTAGGTTTAATGCCTACCTACAAGCTCACGCGGCGTTAGTTAGGTAACACTTGAACTTGAAACTACAAACTGCTTTATTCATCTCGCACGACACTTCTGTTTACATTTAAGGGCTGTGACGTCACACAGCTATCTTGAAACGTTACAAAGTATAAACACAAAAATTATATTTACAGTCGCGGAATGAAAAGGTTAATCACTTTTCAACTCTATTTCAATGTCGTTAAGGTCGAAAAGTGACGAACCTTTTCATTCCGCGACTATACCCCTATTGTTTGTGAGAATTTTGAATTTTTGGCGTCTTTTTAAAATAACGATAGCAACAAGTGGGTTAGAACTTTGGCCCGTATGAACAAACAACACTAAAGTTCCGAGATCGCGCTTAAAAAAGATGCTGTTTCATATGAAAATTCAATAGCCACTGATTAATAAATCATTTTTTGTGGACAGATACGTAACTCGCTATAATATTAATAACTCTATAGGCCGTATTAGGTATAACATTAAAAAAAACAAATGGCGCCGGAGCGCGATCTAAACTATTTAAAAAATATGGTTTCCACGGCAATTCAACGCTATTCCATCGCATACCGCTTAGTTTGGTACCTACGTAATTAACGAAATTAAGTATACAAACTTACCTCTCATCACGGGGAAATCTATGAAATCTTTATTTAATATTGTTGTTGGGGTTTAGGTAATAATAAAATCACAATCACTCAACTCAAAAACATGTACGCGCCTGCCTTGAATTTTAGAGAACGCAGACTGAATGAGTTTGCGTCGGCGGCCCGCGCCTTCCGCTCACCCGCGCTAGCCCCCTCAGTTGCTCTGCGCAAGTACATTCGTTGCCCAACTGTATGTTGTTAAACTGTGCCGGCGGCGGCGGGGCGTGAGCGTGGCGCGACGCGAGCGCGGCGCGCTCGGTCAGTAAGCTCGCTCTATTAGCTCCCGCCATATCTCCGCCCAAACAAGATCTTTCATAGTATCATTATAATTTGTATAGATAAGGTCGTATAATAATCCATGTTTTTTTTTAACTATTGAAATGAGCTTATCTACACCCAGTCCCATTTATACGCAAGAACAATGTTAACACTAACAATAAGGTATTCCATTATATAATACTTTCAAATTATTTTTGTCGCACTTCCACTCCACTTGTGCCGATCGCTGGGCTGTGTCTGACCGCGAGGGCGCGCGGCGCGAACGCGCGGCGCTGCGTTTTGAGAACGCGTTGCGAGCGCGACGCTCGCAACGCGCTCGAGTGCGAAAAGGCCTTTAGGGTCGCAAAAAAAAGCTAGTTATATATAAGCAAACAAACAAATAAATACATATACAAATTACTCGTAAATTATTATTGGGTTTTAAATTATTAAAAAACGGTCGAACAAAACGCCGTTAAAACATTTCACGGTACCCAACCAATTAGCGTGAAAATGAATCATTACACGTGTCTCGGGTTTTGCAATAATTCTCGTAATCAAGTTTTACAATATTATGCCACATATATGCAAGTGTAAACAAAACTTTAGTTTCATTTAACTAACGTGATGAACTTTTTACTTTTAGATAATATAAATGTCTTTGTCTAAGGGTGAATTTACCAGACGTGCTAGGTTCCATAATAAGTCTCAAATTAATCCTCAAGCAATGATATTTTGTCCTCAAGGACATAAATATGTATACATTTTTGGACCTTATTTCAATGGGATAAGGTGAAAAGATGTGGATTAGGTAGCGGACCCCAGGCATCCTTCAGGATGCAACTGTACTGGGAATAACGCTGGGATGATGATGATGAAGGTGAGAACATGTATACATTACATATTGGAGCCCTTACCAAAACCTTAACTAGCTGACATTAGAGCCATGGGACATACATGTACTTGGGTAAGTCGTAATTACCCATATTTTTGCACTTGAGTGTACCTACAAGCGATGCATTCAGCGACATTTCTCGTGTCGCCTGTACATAAACAAGGTTTAAGTTGTCGAAAGCTCACTACGTCGCTAATTCACTTGTCACTTAGCAGATGAGATATAGGTAAACAGGGAAAATTGAGAAAAAGTACCTACTTTTCTGAAACGTAGAAAAGTAAATGTCAATTATTTTTTTAATTAAAACCCGTTTTTAAATAAATATTTGATATTATATTGCAATTATACGGTTGATTTTGTTCGTAATAAAATGCATTTATTAAATTAGACCACCCCGGTGGGCCGACGAACCCGAAACCAAGATCGAATAAACTATTCCCGGAGTTGTGCAGCGATTTACGTTCCGCGATTCAGAATGGGTGCATCTACAGACTTAATAGAGACTAACTGCCCACGCGGTTACGCCGGCATATTACAAAGAATGCAAGAGGAGTCACCGTATAAAATATACTCTATGTTCTTCCCAAAACACCATTCTATATGTATACAGGTGAAAAAAAATTTGAAATCGAATGAATGAATAAATCTGATAAAATTGAACTGTATTGGGGGGTAATAGGCTACCAACCTATCGTTGTTATATGTACATACCACATTTGAGGAGTGCCTTTTCAAAAGGGTTTATTTTTTTTGTAACGCTACTTCTAAATTGGAGCTTAAGTTTTATTAAGTAAGGTTCTCTTTAGAAGTACCGGTAAGACAAAAATAAGCCCTTTTGAAAAGACACTCCACATTTGTTCTTGCCATGTACGAGTATTCTGCAAGTATAATTGCTAGAAGAGCTAAATTATCTGGTGTAGGCCCTTTAAGGAAATGCAGGCGTGAGTTTATGTACATTGTAAAGTATACCTACCTTTCTCTCTTTGCGTAGGTAAATTTGGATAAAACGATATCGCCCGTAAAACATAGGCACATATTCTGTGGAAGCACGCAAGCAAGTAAAGCAATCGCGACTACACCACGACTTGAACAAGCCACGGTAATGACATGGCTACTCGTATAAGAACGGATAACACAACTCCACCGAAATTACATTTACATGCATGCATCCACCATCCATGTGTACTCGTAGTTTGGTGGAGTTACGCCAAGGTCTTAAGTTAGTTAGTACGTGCCTATTCGTTGCAATTTTCGAATCCAAAGATAAAGATTTTTGATTCATACTCTTACACGTTCAAACTACTAATCTCGATAAATATAATCGGCACATGAATGTGATGAATCCTTGGTAGATGCTTCAAGACAAAGTGACATAACTATGCGTATTAAGGTAAGTCTAACAGGCACGGAAAAAAAATAACACCAGGATAAAGAGTGTACACAAAAAAATTGCTCCGATGAAGTTTTGGGTGATAGGTACCTTAATTGTATGCAATATTATGTTTTCATGCCTTTAGCTATCGATATTGGGAATAAAATCATTGCGTAGATATTCCCACAGGCAACACAACACAGCAAATCAATATGTTCCGCCGTTTACCAACTCATTAAATTTCGCATTAAGCCTCTAAAACGATTAGATGAACAATATGAAATACATACCTTTCACGTCTTCGTGTCTTATGCTTACATCACATTTCAAAGCAAACCTTGATGCGGTATGAATAAGGTTCATAGTTGAAAAGAACGTGAAACAAAGATAAGAGGGCGCGAGAATAAATGTGGCGATATCGACATTTCGATTTGTGCATTATAATATTTTACTGAACCTTTAAAGGCCTGCGAGTCCTAGAATTTAATTACAGATTTTATGCCTTCTCTTTGATTGTTTATTAAGGGTATTGTTTTAGTATGTATTTCAAACAGAGTTTCCCTTATCTATCCAGGATTGCATTATAGATTATTGTTGGAGTATTCTGTTCATATGATTATGAATTTTATGGGGATCAATCCGTGTAAATCACGCCCTCATGTAAGAGACAACTCTATCTTTCGCACTAATCTAAAGGAAAATGAAAACCCTACGGCTTTGTTTTTTGTTGATAAAATTTTAAGCATAGAATTTAACATACAGCCCAGAATTTTTGAAAATCAGTCCTTATTGTTTCCTAATCAGTATAGTGTTTCAAAGAAAGCGTAATTTGTAAAAAAGTAAAAGTTATTTATTCTTCAATTTAGGCATAGTTCATTCATATAATGCATGTAGCACCTATTATATGAATGAAGGTAAATTGTTCAAGGTCAGCTCTTAATTAGAATGATGTTGGTAATGTAAATGATTTTACCAGTTTCAGCTACAAGAAAACGCACCGTGTAATACCTAATAGGAAATCAACTTCGACTAAAAAATGGTTTTTATTGATATATCAAAAAAATATACACTCGCGAGCTTTTGAGTCAAAAGCCAAAAGTGGCGAAAGCCCGTGGTTTTATTGACAAAAAATAAAAATAATTACAAGCAGAAAAACAACCATACAGCCGGAAATCATTTATCCAAAAGTCAGTCCTTATTGCATCCTAATTAGTATCAAATAACGCGTAATTTTCTATGATCCACGGTCTTCATTATAATTATGTATGTATGTATGTATATGTGTTATGTTTTACTAGATTCCTCTACAGGAAAACGCATCGTGTAGTAATTAGGTAATCAACTTCAACTAAAAACTGGTTTTCATTGATATCTCGAAAAACACACGAGCATTTGAGTCAAAAGCCAAAACTGGCGAAGGCTGTCACGCGGTCTCCTTTTGGTATGATGCCTTTAATATGCATGAGCCTGTTGAAATTTTTCGTAAATTGCTCACCCAAGTCAAATATGAAGTCATTTTCGTCGGCGTTGCTTTTTAAATTGTCGCCGATAAAGAAATATTAATCATGTGGCGAGAAATAATAATGGCGGGATAAATCGGCCAGGGACGCAGACTGATCGCCTCTCAATGCGAAATAGTACACATTTTAATGAACATAAATTAAAGATTATGTTATTAAAACATGTGTTACAACATTTTGGTGCAGACTGGTTGTTTCAGTCTCTTTTTTTGGCTCCTTCTTTTATAATGAGCGAGGAACATCAATGTTATTTCTTCCCACTAGTCCTCATATCAGGGAGAAGTTTAATAATATTTTTTGATGTACATTTTGCGTTAATACTGCTAGAAAATTAGAAATCATAACCAATACAATAATACCTAATAAAGCACGAAGTCAATTGAGCTAACTTTCAAACCAGCGAGCTATTTTGCTAAAGTCATTTCGCATAAGTTTCAGTTCCTAAAGGACGGATCCGGTAAATTGCCAGGACTTTTTTTATAACTATCTTGAAAGATAAACGATTGCAAAGAATTGAGACATTAGAAATAAGAATCGGGCGAAATGAACCACTTGCAAAAAAAGTCAAGTTTGCATAAAACTTGTACGCAGGGATGAGCAACTGTACTTATCTGACAGTACCTCAAATTTGCCACAATGGAGAATATTCCTATTCCACCCGCAATCCTATTACAACGCGCACCTAATAAGGTAAATTTTGTTCTATTCAATTATTTCAACAGCAAATACTTATTCCTGTATAGGGTAAACAATTCGCCAAAATTTGCATGATGCAACCTGCTTAGGTACATACACCAAAACCTATTCAGTCGCAAAAAAGTATTCTTCGGTGTTACCGCCCGACTCAGCTCTAAATTTCGTCGAACGTTGTAAATTGCTAAAGCAACAAGTAAATCGATTCTGCTAATTTCTAAGAACACTCTGCATTGTCTTGATTGTTTCGACATTCTTCGTAAATTAAAACAAAGCAAACACTTTCGTATGAATGATATTCATCACGGTCAGTTCCTCAAAAGCATGACCCGAGAAATTTGATACGTCTGACCTACAAACTGCAAACGAAAGTAACAATTATACCTTCAGTAATAATAATGGTGATTGATACGAAATTTATAATAAGAACATGCTAATACCCGAAAACAAGTTGTGCTTAAACCGCGAAGCCTTGAAACTGATCCAACCGCATCATAGGTGTGCATGTCAACCCACATTTGTTGATAGGTATTATTTTTGTTAAGACGACTGTTTAGTTTAGATATTTTACGTGAACTTTACAACAATGTAGTAAGGTCTATATTGGTTTGATGAGAAAGGGGGGTCAGAGGAGTATTAAGTCCAAATACGACATGTTGATAATTTGATGTTTGTCAGTACCGACGCGGTGTTAATAGCTTTTCAGTATTCTGCTTCTACAGTGTCTGGTATGACCGTATGACCAAAAAAGGACTAGGTTAGCAAATGTTACCTGGCCATGGGATGTTAATTATAAGTAGTCTTAGTTTGCGGCTTAGCATTAGCACACACGGAAATAGGGTCACAGCCACAGCGCATTTTTGAGCACTAATTCTGATATAAAAATTACCCAAGGGAATTGACATGGTCGGCTTAAAACTGAAATAAAGTCTTGTTGTAACGGTAATTTATAATCCGACGACATAAAGGATTAATCCACATGCAACATGCCTTCGTCGGAAACGAATTTAAAGTACCTAAACAGTTACAAAAAAATAATCACGAACGTTACGTGTAGCTCGAACGATAATGTAAAATTAAACTTGCTGATTTGATTAAAGTTGACCAGAATAAATAACCTAAATAAAAAACTCTGATGCAACAAACATAGCTTAGATAGACAAGAATTTTGATTTAAAAACCGAACTAAAAACGATTCCCCGTTTAGGAGCTACGATGCCACAGGCAGGCGTATAGACACATAGAGAAACACATGTTAACGTTGTCCTTTGCGTCGGAGGTTTAAATGTACAATAACGTAGGTACCCAAAAAAAGAAGAAAACTCTTCAACGGCGTAAAAGTGAAATAGTGCCGGTAGCATAAGTAAGTACCTATTAAATAACCCTGATTATCAATCATCACAGTTACAATTACAAAGCAAAGCCAACTCCCCACATTCCTATCTACTCGACACACAAGAATCCGTTTCATTCTCGAATCAATTTGTTCAAACAAACATAATGGGTCACTTAGCGATTACCCAGCAGTTATAAATATCAATTAAATTATTTCTATATTCAAAACAAATCGTGCACTGGCAAGTGCCGACCAATCAACAGTTCTTATCGTTGCTTCGTTTTATTGATCGTAACGTGAATGTTTCTAATTTTAATGCTCATAACATAACATGATCTTGAAACTGACGGCCTGTTTAGCCTAGTTGGTAGTGACACTGCCTCCAAAGCTAGAGGTCCCGGGTTCGAATCCCGACCATGCATTTAGCACGGATTTTGTTATTGGGTCTTGGATGTTCTCTATGTATTTATTAAGTACTAGCATTTGCCCGCGGCTTCGCCCGCGTACTAAGCGAAATTTTTGACCGTCTACAAAAAACAGGTTCGTATGTTTGTCCACGATTATCTCGCGTTTGGCTGAACCGATTTAGATGCGGTCTCCAGAAAAGTAGTTGTTACATTCTGGGGGTTTCGGTATACGAAGTTTGGTGATTGTGATTCATTAACAGATGAACAGATGAAAAGTCAGTATACATTCTGAGAACCGGCAAACTGTTGAATTTCATTTGATTTTGCCAAAAATAAGGATCGTAAACTATTATCATACATTTCCGAGAGGCCGAAGGGGAAAGGGCCGATGAAATAAAAGCATGTCTTAAACGGCCCTTAGTAAAAGTATCTGTGTACTACAGTAACACCGATAGGTCTGTAAACGACCAAGCAGCGCGATGCGGTCATAAACTCTGGTCCTTTGAAGTACAGAAATACGGCTAATTCAATACCACGTGTAACATTTATTTTTCCTAAAATTAAATTTATTACGTAGGTTTTGCCAGTTCCCATTGGAGCATCCAAAAAGAAAATTTGGCCTCACTTCCATTTGCACTCCTTACTTCAGTCCGTCTGTTACAACCAAGTTGCTTTTACTGGACCGATTGAATTGCAAATTGGCACAAACTATCAAGAATTTAGAGCGCTCGTGGCCCAGCGGCACCCGCCTACCGCGTGCGGTGTGCGAGGTTAAGCAATGTGGGCGCAGGTCAGTTCTTGGATGGGTGATCGCTTTGAGTGGTTACACTGAAAAAAAAGTGATCCAATCAAGCTGACTTTTTGCTTGATTAGAAAAAATATAATTGTTTTAATTATTTAATTAATACAATAAGTACAAAAAAATTCAAATGATCGAAAGGTTTAATGAAGTTACATATTATATTTGATCAGCTTCTTAATTGAATTTTCATTTAATCATTCACTTGACACATGGAATTATGAAATTGTTTGAACCTATTAAGTATATTTTACTAATACTATCATTACACTTAACCACAAGAATCATGTTAAATCATTAATTAATTTAAAAGCAACTGATTACATCAAACATAAAAGAGATTTAATTAAACAATCGACTTATTTATATTAGGTTTGTACGTAATAAAATTGAACAATGTACTTGACTAAAGATATCAAGTAAACTTATTGCCGGTAAACATAACAACAATCCACAAATTTAATATTGCGTGTGCAAAAGGCGCCACTGTCGATATACTGGTACAGACGAACTATATAGTTCTTTTTTTTGCCACATACAACAATAACTTTGTCGGGTCGCCCCACAAAATAGTAAACTGATATACTGGTTTCTTTTCAAGTTGCACACTGACCATGTTTGACGTTTTGCTACAACAGTGAAAGTGAAAATCAAAAAAAAATACGTTTTGTGTTGTATCTTGTAAGTGAGGCCTGGCACAGTGTGTACATAATTGTGTATTTGCTAATACTTGTGTATTTGTAATTGTGTATTTCTCAGGATGTTATTGTGAAACAATTGGAAGAACTACTTCTATTTTCGTAAAACCTAAGAACAATTATTCCCTTTTTTTGTGCTCCCACTGTGGAGGCAGGGCAGAAAAGGATTATGGTAAATTAATTAAGAATGTGACAAATACTGTCGTTTTATAAAGTTAGACTAAGTTAAGTACACAGTAAGGTTTAAATAGATTATCATCAGACATAGAAGTTTTCGTATCAGGAATAACATTGAACCAGGACCTTTCTGCCGATATGAATCTATACTTCTATACTATACTATATATGCTATACTTATACTATATTACTATATAATACTATAAGTGAAGAGTTGGTTTGAACACGCTAATCTCAGGAACTACTGGTTCGAATTGAAAAAAAAAATTGTTTTCGATAGTCCATTTATAGAGGAAGGCTTTAGGCTATATAACATCACGCTGCGACCAATAGGAGCGAAGACGCGGACGAAGTCGCGGGCAACAGCTAGTTTTTCGATAACTGCTTAGGACGAAGTTATTGTCAGATTAATTAATATGTGATCACTGGTCATCAGATTATCTCAATATTCACTACGAAATTTCAGGTGTATACAGCAGTTATCAATAAATTACTTTCATTCGCGTTACTCAAACTTCTGTCTTATCGTCATATTATTTCAAAAAATGTGTAGAAATACATGTTACTTTTTTGTCATAGCAATTCCAACTAGCTGAGAAGAATATCCCAGGGTGGGAACTACTGTTAAATACCCCATAAGTAATGTTTTACATTTTGAACTTAATGTACCTAGGCGTAAAATGTCTATAATAAAACAAATATGGTTTAAAAGTGACTTCATTCATTTATGCCACACAAGTTATGGGATATCCAAGCTGCCTAAATTGTGCATTTCAAAATTAAATATTGTTATTTAAATCAATTGTATTATTGTGTTTTGTATATTTGTATAGCCACTTGCTATTATTGCCAGAGTCAGTGCAGTATGGCAAGCTCAGATGTATTTTCTATCTTCGAAACGTTTGCTTCTTTCGATAACTTACGAAATAATTACTATTATCGAAAGAAGAAACAAGCGTCTCGCTATTAGAGAATGCATCGTGGTTATCAATACTAGAGCTGGTTAAACATACTAACAGTAATTGATTGAAATAAATAAGGCCAGTGCTTGGATTGAACATTACCCTTCTACCATTCCATTAGGTTTAATAATCATAGCAATAAAGTGATATATTAATTTAATCGTGAACTATATATATTTCACAAAGGAGACTTGATAATATCAAACAGACAACATGAATACATTAAACGAATTATTTATAAATCTGATCAAAGTTCGTTTATTAAACGAAACTATTACTTTATTGACACGATAAACCTACTTGATTATAACGCTAATAAACTTAATACTGGGTATGATATACATACATTCAATCAATTATATTAGTTTTTTGCATCAAGCATTCAACTTGATTGAATCAATGCGGTTGTTTATTGCGTCAATTATTGGGCCTTAATAACACTATTTAAGTAGCTTAATACAGTGTATAACATACATTCATCAATTTGTTTATTTTACTTGATTACATCAAACACTTCCAATAATTGTGTCTGTAAAGACGTTGATGGCATCTATTGTATATTCCTTGATTATATTAGTCAATAAACATATTTCGTACATTCAAACCATGGCTGGAATTATAAAGTTACTTTGTTACCTATTCCAATAATTTCAACTTGATTGCTGCAATTAGCCAACTTAATCTGCTCGCTATACATCAAGTTACTTTGTTATCACTATCAAAATTTTGATTTAATTAATCAACTTTTTTTCTCAGTGTACTAAATGACTCTCGTGCTTTAGGAAGGCACGCTAAGCCGTTGATCCCGGCTGCAATCGTTAAGCTAAGTTAGAGGCCTTCGAGCGGCTTGCGAACTTCTAACAGTCAAGTTGCCCACTCACTTGACAAAGGGGGGTCGAAGTTGCACCACGTCCGTAGGGAGTACCCACCGTTACCCTACACGTGACCCCTGGGTGGTGCTAAAAATGCAACAAAAACTGGCAACCGTACTTGTTGATTTAAATGGAAAAAAATATCGAAACCTCTATGTCGTTTTTAAAAGCAAGTCCATAGATACCCCACACGCCTATATAGTAACATTAAACATTTTTTGCATACAGGCATGTATGGAGTGCCAAATTTTACCTCAGAGACCTCTCAGACGCTCAGATATCGATTTTGAACGAAATTGGGACGAAAAAAAAGATAATCAATATGGCTGCCACATTTACAAATTTTACTTCTGATTCATATTAAGAGACCTCTCAGACGCTCAGATATCGATTTTGAACGAAATCGGGTTGTAAATGAAGAAAATCAATATGGCTGCCACTTTTCCAAATTTTACCTCGGATTCATATTAGGGGACCTCTCGGACGCTCGGATATCGATTTTGAACGAAATCGGGTTGAAATGAAGAAAATCAATATGGCTGCCACTTTTTCCAAATTTTACCTCGGATTTGTATTCGGGGACCTCTCGGACGCTCAGATATCGATTTTGAACGAAATCGGGACGAAAAAAAAGACAATCAATATGGCCGCCACTTTCACAAATTTTACCTCGGATTCGTATTAAGAGACCTCTCGGACACACAGATATCGATTTTGAACGAAATCAGGACGAAAATGAAGAAAATCAATATGGCTGCCACTTTTTCCAAATTTTACCTCGGATTCGTATTACCTCTCGGACGCTCGGATATCGATTTTGAACGAAATCGGGTTGAAATGAAGAAAATCAATATGGCTGCCACTTTTTCCAAATTTTACCTCGGATTCGTATTCGGGGACCTCTCGGACGCTCAGATATCGATTTTGAATGAAATGAGGAAGAAGATGAAAAAATCAATATGGCTGCGACTTTTTCCAAATTTTACCTCGGATTCGTATTAAGAGACCTCTCGGACGCTCAGATATCGATTTTTAACGAAATCGGGGACCGAAGGGGAAAAAATCAATATGGCCGCCACTTTTTCCAAATTTTACCTCGCATTCGTATTACGAGACCTGTCGGACGCTCAGATATCGATTTTGAACGAAATCGGGAAGAAAATGAAGAAAATCAATATGCCTGCGACTTTTTTCAAATTTTACCTCGGATTCTTATTAAGAGACATCTCGGACGCTCAGATTTCTATTTTGAATGAAATCGGGACGGAAATTAAGAAAATCAATATTGCCGCCATTTTTTTCAAATTTTACTTCGGTGTCGTATTTGGGGACCTCTCGGACGCTCAAATATCGATTTTTGTCGAAATCGTATCGGGCGGCACTAATTAATAAAACCACTTACAATACATTGACTCAAGAAAGGTCGTATCTTCATAGGGAATTCACGGCACATCATGCGCCTTTAGACCTTATAAGGAACCTACATGCCAAATTTGGTATCTCTCGAGTCTCGAACCAGCAGTTTGGGCTGTGCGTTGATATGTCACTCACTCAGTCAGTCAGTTTCTTCTAGCAATTTGGCACCTACTTTTAAGTTTTCATGCCCGCAATATTAAATTTCAAAATCCACGCCATTTTCGAAATAAACGACCCAATAAATCATAAAAATCACACCCATATTAATATTTAGACATTCCAACCCCCTCGGACCCCAACAAAGGGGATAGTATTTCACGTCCTCCACGTGGGATTTTAAAATTATTGTTGTTTTCGTAATCAGCGACCCGATAAACCATAGAAACCACACCCATATCGATTTTCAGAATTTGTCACCACCTTTCCCCCTTTTAGGGGTTGATTTCTCAAAAAACCTGAAACACATGTTTACTGATTTATCGTTAGAAATACTCCTGTGAAGTTTCGAATAAAATAATCTAACTAATCTTGATTTCCTATACAAACTTCGGACCCCCATTTCACCCCCTTAGGGGTTGAATTTTGAAAAATCCTTTCTTAATGCACCTCAAGACCTTATATGGAACCTACATACTAAATTTGGAATCTCTAGAACCAGCAGTTTGCGCTGTGCGTTGATATGTTGGTCACTCAGTCAGTCAGTTATTTCTTGCAATTTGGCACAAACTTTCAAAAGTTTTCATGTCCACAATATTTAATTTCAAAACCGATGCCATTTTCGTAATTAACGTCCCAAAAAACCATAAAAACGACACCCATATTAATATTTAGACATTTCATCCCCCTCGCACCCCAACAGGAGGGGATGGTACTTCACGTCCTCCACGTGGGATTTTAAAATCCTTGTTATTTTCGTTATCAGCGACCTAATAAACCATAAAAACAATACCCATGTCGATTATCAGAATTTCTCACCACATTTCCCCCTTTTAGGGGTTGATTTTTCAAAAAACCTGAAACACGTGTTTACTCATTTATCGTTAGAAATACTCCTGTGAAGTTTCGAATAAAATAGTCCAGCTAATCTTGTTTCCCCATACAAACTTCGGACCCCTATTTCACCCCCTTAGGGGTTGAATTTTGAAAAATCGTTTCTTAGTGCACCCCTAGACCTTATAAGGAACCTACGTGCCAAATTTGGAATCTCTAGGACTAGCGGTTTGGGCTGTGCGTTGATATGTCTGTCAGTCAGTCAGTCAGTCAGTCAGTTTCTTCTTTTATATATTTAGACTAGCATTTGCCCGCGGCTTCGCCCGCGTACTAAACGAAATTTTTAACCGTCTACAAAAAACAGGTTAAACGACCAAGCAGCGTGCAGTGCAAGCCATAAACTCTGGTCCTTTGAAGTACAGAAATACGGCTAATTCAATATCACGTAAACACTTATTTTTCCTAAAATTGAATTTATTAGGTAGGTTTTGCCAGTTCCCATTGGAGCATCAAAAAGAAAATTTTGCCTCACTTCCATTCGCACTCCTTACTGTCAGTCCGTATGTTACAACCAAGTTGCTTTTACTGGACCGATTGAATTGCAATTTGGCACAAACTATCAAGAATTTAGAGCGCTCGTGGCCCAGCGGCACCCGCCTACAGCGTGCGGTGTGCGAGGTTAAGCAATGTGGGCGCAGGTCATTTCTTGGATGGGTGACCGCTTTGAGTGGTTACTAACTGACTCTCGTGCTTTGAAAGGCACGCTAAGCCGTTGATCCTGGCTGCAAACGTTAAGCCAAGTTAGAGGCCTTCGAGCGGCTTGCGAACTTCTAACAGTCAAGTTGCCCACTCACTTGACAAAGGGGGGTCGAAGTTGCACCACGTCCATAGGGAGTACACACCGTTACCCTACACGTGACCCCTGGGTGGTGCTAAAAGTGCAACAAAAACTGGCAACCGTACTTGTCTTCTCGAAAATCTCACGGTTATATGCCATACGATAAAAAAAATCTAACTACACGTGACCCCTGGGTGGTGCTAACAGTGCAACAAAAACTGGCAACCGTACTTGTCTTCTCGAAAATCTCACGGTTATATGCCATACGATAAAAAAAATCTAAAGGTTGATTTAAATGGAAAAAAATATCGATACCTCTATGTCGTTTTTAAAAGCAAATCATACGCCTATATAGTAATATTAAACTTTTTTGCATACATGCATGTATGGAGTGCCAAATTTTACCTCATATTCGTATTAAGAGACCTCTCGGATGCTCAGATATCGATTTTGAACGAAATCGGGACGAAAAAAAATAAAATCAATATGGCCGCCACTTTCACAAATTTTACCTCGGATTCGTATTAAGAGACCTCTCGGACACTCAGATATCGATTTTGAACTAACTCGGGTCGAAAATGAAGAAAATCAATATGGCCGCCACTTTTTTCAAATTTTACCTCAAATTCAATGTCGTTTTAGGAGACCTCTCGGACGCTCAGATATCGATTTTTAACGAAATCGGGTTGGAAATGAAGAAAATCAATATGGCTGCCACTTTTTCCAAAATTTTACCTAGGATTCGTATTAGGGGACCTCTCGGATGCTCGGATATCGATTTTGAATGAAATCGGGTTGAAATGAAGAAAATCAATATGGCTGCCACTTTTTACAAATTTTACCTCGGATTCGTATTAAGAATTTTCTCGGACGCTCAGATATCGATTTTGAACGAAATCGGGACGGAAATGATAAAAATAAATATGGCCGCCACTTTTTCTAAATTTTACCTCAGATTCGTATTACGAGACCTCTCGGACGCTCAGATATTAATTTGGACCAAATCGGGACGAAAATTAAGAAAAGCAATATGGCCGCCACTTTTTCCAAATTTTACCTCGGAGTCGTATTAGGGGACCTCTCGGACGCTCAGATATTGATTTCGACGAAATCGGGACCGAAATGAAGAAAATCAATATGGCCGTTACTTTATTCAAAGTTTAGGTACCTCGGATTCCTATTAAGAGTCCTCTCGGACGCTCAAATATCGATTTATGTCGAAATCGTATCGGACGGCACTGATTAATAAAACCACTTACAATACAATGAATCAAAAAAGGTCGTATCTTCAAAGGGAACTCACGGCACTTTATGCACCTTTAGACCTTATAAGGAACTTACATGCCAAATTTGGTATCTCTCGAACCAGCAGTTTGGCCTGTGCGTTGATATGTCACTCACTCAGTCAGTCAGTTTCTTCTTGCAATTTGGCACCTACTTTTAAGTTTTCATGCCCGCAATATTAAATTTCAAAATCAATGCCATTTTCGAAATTAACGACCCAAAAATCATAAAAATAGATAGATAGATAGATAGATAGATAAATTCTTTAATTCTTTAATCACACCCATATTAATATTTAGACATTCCAACCCCCTTGGACCCCAACAGAGGGGATGGTATTTCACGTCCTCCACGTGGGCTTTTAAAATCATTGTTGTTTACGTAATCAGCGATCCGATAAACCATAGAAACAACACCCATATCTATTTACAGAATTTGTCACCAGATTTCCCACTTTTATGGGTTGATTTCTCAAAAAACCTGAAACACATGTTTACTCATTTATCGTATCTGTGAAGTTTCGAATAAAATAATCCAACTAATCTTGATTCCCCATACAAACTTCGGACCCCCATTTCACCCCCATTGGGGTTGAATTTTGAAAAATCCTTTTTTAATGCACCTCAAGACCTTATATGGAACCTACATACTAAATTTGAAATCTCTAGAACCAGTAGTTTGGACTGTGCGTTGATATGTCACTCACTCAGTCAATCAGTTTGGCACAAATTTTCAAAAGTTTCCATGTCCACAATATTAAATTTCAAAATCGATGCCATTTTCGTAATTAACGTCCCAAAAAACCATAAAAACGACACCCATATTAATATTTAGACATTTCATCCCCGTCGCACCCCAAAAGGGCGGATGGTATTTCACGTCCTCCACTTGTGATTATAAAATCATTGTTGTTTTCGTTATCAGCGACCTAATAAACCATAAAAACAATACCCATGTCGATTTTCAGAATTTGTCACCACATTTCCCCCTTTTAAGGGTTGATGTCAGTCACTCAGTCAGTCAGTTATTTCTTGAAATTTGGCACAAACTCAAAAGTTTTCATGTCTTCAATATTAAATTTCAAAACCGATGGCATTTTCGTAATTAACGTCCCGAAAAACCATAAAAACGACACCCATATTAATATTTAGACATTTCATCCCCCTCGCACCCCAACAGGGGTGGTATTTCACGTCGTCCACGTGAGATTTTAAAATCATTGTTGTTTTCGTTATCAGCGACCCGGTATATCATAAAAACAATGCCCATGACAATTTTCAGAATTTGTCACCACCTTTCCCCCTTTTAGGGGTTGATTTCTCAAAAAACCTGAAACATGTATTTACTCATTTATCGTTAGAAATACTCCTGTGAAGTTTCGAATAAAATAGTCCAACTAATCTTGTTTGTCCATACAAACGTCGGACCCCCATTTCACCCCCTTAGGGGTTGAATTTTGAAAATTCCTTTCTTAGTGCACTCCTACACATTATAAGGAACATGCCTAATTTGGTATCTCTCGAACCAGCAGTTTGGGCTGTGCGTTGATATGTCACTCACTCAGTCAGTCAGTTTCTTCTTGCAAGTTGGCATAAACTTTTAAGTTTTCATGTCCGCAATATTAAATTTCAATATCAATGCTAATTTCGAAATTGGCGCCCAAAAAACCATAAAAACGACACCCATATTAATATTTAGACATTCCAACCCCCTCGCACCCCAACAGAGGGGATGGTGTTTCACGTCCTCCACGTGGGATTTTAAAATCATTGTTGTTTTCGTAATCAGTGACTCGATAAACCATAGAAACAATACCCATATCGATTTTCATAACTTGTCACCACATTTTCCCTTTTAGGGGTTGATTTCTCAAAAACCTGAAATACATGTTTACTCATTTATCGTTAGAAAAAATCCTATGAAGTTACGAATAAAATAGTCCAACTAATCTTGATCCCCCGTAAAAACTTCGGACCCCCATTTAACCCCTTAGGGGTTGAATTTTGAAAATCCTTTCTTAATGCACCTCTAGACCTCAATGGAACCTACATACTAAATTTGGAATCTCTAGAACCAGTAGTTTGGACTGTGCGTTGATATGTCACTCACTCAGTCAATCAGTTTGGCACAAATTTTCAAAAGTTTCCATGTCCACAATATTAAATTTCAAAATCGATGCCATTTTCGTAATTAACGTCCCAAAAAACCATAAAAACGACACCCATATTAATATTTAGACATTTCATCCCCGTCGCACCCCAAAAGGGCGGATGGTATTTCACGTCCTCCACTTGTGATTATAAAATCATTGTTGTTTTCGTTATCAGCGACCTAATAAACCATAAAAACAATACCCATGTCGATTTTCAGAATTTGTCACCACATTTCCCCCTTTTAAGGGTTGATTTTTCAAAAAGCCTGAAACACGTGCTTACTCATTTATCGTTAAAAATACTCCTGTGAAGTTTCGAATAAAATAGTCCAGCTAATCTTATTTCCCCATACAAAGTTCGGACCCCTATTTCACCCCCTTAGGGGTTGAATTTCGAAAAATCCTTTCTTAGTGCACCCCTAGACCTTATAAGGAACCTACGTTCCAAATTTGGAATCTCTAGGTCCAGCGGTTTGGGCTGTGCGTTGATATGTCAGTCAGTCAGTCAGTCAGTCAGTCAGTCAGTCAGTCAGTCAGTCAGTTTCTTCTTTTATATATTTAGATGTAAATTTCTAATAAGTATGTATTTATCTATATAAGTATGTATGTCGTCGTCCAGTACCCACAGTACAAGCTTTGCTTAGTTTGGGACTAGGTCGATTTGTGTTAGATTGTCCCCCAATATTTATTTATTAAAATTTGAAATTATGTTTACAAGTAAAAGTAGTTCATTCTTCAAATTAGGCATATTACATGCACCTATGAACGTCAATAAACTACCACCGGTTCGGAAAAATAAACGTCTGTTACGAGAAGAACCGGCATAAGAAACTCGGCAAGGTGTCATTTTTTCAAAACAATATAATTGTAATTGTTAAATATAAAATTACAGTCTCAGTTACTACAAAAATAACAATGTTACAGTAGAAAACCTATTTCCGCGATAGATTAGCCCTGCAGGACACTATCACATCACTGCCAAACATCCCTGTCCATGACGTAATCGTTTACCTTATAATATGCTTTTGAAATAAGTGTTTGTTTTACTACAGATTTGAATTTAGAATTGCTAAGTTCAGTAATGTGTTTTGTTGTAGAATTTTATTGTAGAATTTGATACAATATCCCAAGAACGACTTTTTCGCCTTTACTACTAGTCTATAGAAGGTTATTTTGAGTTTCCCAGTGTTTCTGGTGGCTATTGGTTTATCAGCGTTCGTTGGGAAAATGCACAAATTCTTCCTAACATACATTATTATTTCAAATATACTTGCTAAAATAAGTATAATATACTTGCGTAAGTTTGCTATATACATTTCGTAACTTTACAATAAGTAGTTACTTTATTAGTAGTTTCATGATTTTTAATTTAATGTGGCCTCACCACTAGTCAAATAGGTTACTATAAATAAAATTGGTATTTTTAGATTAATTTGACTTCTTGATTTTTTATCCTAAAACCTTCGCGGTATTAGTGTCTATTACGATCAATTTGGTTATTCTATGTTGTGTGGTTCCAGAGGTGCGGAACTTCTAACGAAATAAGCGAATTGAGGGGGATTACCTACAAATTATATTATTAGAGTAAAACCAGTTATATAAAATGAATGCCTCTCCTAGTGGATATTGTTTCAATTGTCTATGTAATTGCGCCTATGCTTACGCCAGATGTGATCGGAACTCAGGATGGGACGTTGGTTTTTACTCTATCAAGGAAATGAAAGCACGTTAAAAGTGAAATAGAACCTACTGACCATTATGCGCATACGTGACCTTGTGGGTAATCAACCTGCGATGTCCCGGTGCCGGGTCGCACTTGCAGCGCATCGGAAAAGCGAGCGAGAGCGCATACTTCCACTTTGACATGTGAATAGAGGATTAGAACTATGTCCCCATTTGAACAGGTATGCGCATGTATTGCAAGACTTCATCTGTAGATGATTTCAAAATAATGTGCTCAGAGGGCTTGCCTTGCCCTACTGGGAATATTTCCTATAGATTCTGTTCAGTAAAGAGATTTTAAAAATGCGCGAATGTTTTGATAAAAGCGGATTTTACCACGACGGCAAGTATTGTAGGGCTGTTTTCCCTACGTAACATTTGAATATTTTGTTTATGATGTAAAATTTTGAATGAAAAAGTATTAGGTACGAGGGGCGGCTGAAAAGTAATCTACCTAACAATGAGACAAAAGACTGTCGTGGCAATTTTATTTTTATTTTTCTATATAGCCCCCTGCTAATAAAATACACTAATTACATTTTTCAAATATTGAATTTAAGCCATTAAAAAAAATCTTTCGGTTTGTCGTCAAAAAAGTCGGTAACCGCAGCCTTCATTTCGTCATCGGTCGTAAACTTTCGTCCCCTGAGGTCTTTCTTGAGAAGTCTAAACAGGAAATAGTCACAGGGGGCTAGATCTCGACTATAAGGGGGGTGGTCAATGGTTTCGAAGCCATTGTCTTTAATTGCTAGCTTCGTTGTGCGGGCGGTATGCACTGGTGCGTTATCGTGCAAAATCAGAATTCCTTTGCTTAGTTTACCTCGCCGTTTTTCTTTTATTGTCTCTCTTAGTTGATATAGTAAGTTTGAGTAATAATCAGCATTCATTGTAGTTTTCTTCGATAAATAATCTATGAGCAAAAACGCTTCTGAGTCCCAAAAGATTGTAGCCATAAGTTTACCTGCCGATGGACAGACCTTGAATTTCTCCGAGGCGGCTTCTCATCCTTAAATTTCCACTGTAACGATTTGCTTACTTTCCGGGTCCCATTGTCGAATCCATGTCTCATCACATGTTACAATTCTAGAAATTATTTCTTCCTCTTTCCCTCGAGTCATGTCCAAAAACTCTTCGCAACATTTGACACGTCTCTCCATGTCAAATGCAGTCAGCATTCTGGGGACCCAACGTGCACTAACCTTGGACATG
The DNA here is from genome assembly GCA_905163555.1 of Notocelia uddmanniana. Lineage (NCBI taxonomy): Eukaryota > Metazoa > Arthropoda > Insecta > Lepidoptera > Tortricidae > Notocelia > Notocelia uddmanniana. Next base: position 6,135,396 of record LR991060.1, on the reverse strand, counting down.
TTCAAATGCTCATGAATTATTTCGTGGACTCGCTCTTTACTGACGCCCACATCTCTAGCTATCTCCCACTGCTTCACTCGTCGGTCCTCTAATATAATTTTTTTCACCCTGGCTACATTTTCATCGGTGATGGCCGAAACTGGTCTTCCGCTACGAGGATCATCATTCAGGCTCTCACGACCTAATTTAAACTGCCTTGACCAAAACTTTATAACAAAATCAGAAGAACACGAACTGCCAAACACACGTAACATACGCTGTCTGATCTCCGAAGGCGTTATCCCATCTTTAGTCAGAAACTTAATCACCGTACGCTGCTCGATTTTATCCATTTTCACTATTTCTACCGACATGTTCGAAACAATTGTATGAGACAAATAAACGTGATGCAATAAACAAATGAATGTAATACATTTTGAAAATAGTATAACAAACGAATATAAATCCATACCAGCCAGCATTATTTTTGTATATATTTCTGACCAAGGAGGATACTTTTCAGCCGCCCCTCGTATTACGATCAGTTGAATAAGCCCAACATCCGCCAAATCAAAATGCCTTTTATAAACGCATGTAACTCAAGCTGTGAACCACGGAACATTTAAAAGGATGAATTATTACAATTTGATGAACGAGGAGTCATCGAACTCTCAAAATGGAGGCACAATAGACACTATCAGATCTATAGTCAGAATCGTACCAAACGCTTACTTTCCAAACATCGCATCCCTTACGAAGGAGAGATCGTAGAAATAACCTTGTGTAACGAGCATAAGATTTAAATTGCATTGCAAAGGGAGATCAATATGCAATGTTGAGGGAGGTTAACAATCGTATTGGCTTTCTACACAAGTGGGCAATTCACGGCGTTCGATAAATGGAGGTATTGTACTCGTATCGCTTCGAGATTGCATCGCCAAGGACATGCGCCGATTGATAGTGTATACGGGTACGAGTAGTTTATGGTTTTATTATAATATTTATAATCTTCGTAGGTTCAGATATAGTGATCGAATAGATATTTCACCAACATCATCATCAGCCTATGTACGTCTCACTGCTGAGCCAGCGCGGGTGGGGACTTTACATACAGGACTTTGAATTCCTTCGCAATTTAACTAATTTATTTATTTTTTCATTTTTAAATAGGTATTTAAATAGATAATATATGTACGGTTGGAGCGTTCGTGGCCCAGCGGCGCTCGCGTACCGCGTGCGGTATGCGAGGTTAAGCAATGACGGGCGAAGTCGGTCCTTGGATGGGTGACCGCATTGAGTGGTTACTAACTGAGCGCTCCCGTGCTTTGGAAGGCACGTTAAGTCGTTGATCCCGGTTGCTGTCTATGACAGCAGTCGTTAAGCCAAGTTAGAGGCCTCCGGGCGGCTTGAGAACCTCTAACAGTCAAGTTGCCCACTCACTTGACAAGCCTAATCCCAATAAGGTCTAGGTTCCCCCTCGGGTTGGAAGGTCAGATGGCAGTCGCTTCCGTAAAACCTAGTGCCTACGCCAATTCTTGGGATTAGGTAGCGGACCCCAAGCATCCTTCAGGATGCAACTGTACTGGGAATAACGCTAGGAGGATGATGATATCTACGTTTGTTTACCTATACAACCGTACATAAATTAAAATATAACTTACGAAAATAAAACACATACATACCTAAGCATAACAGTAGGTAACGAAGTCGCTTATCTAACTTGGAAGTTGGAATTAAATATGATAGTCGATAGAACATATTGTTTACACCATTCATAGGAATAGAATCAAAGTTTGAGGCGAAGAGGATTTAAGTTTTAAAAAAAGTCATATACCTACAATATATATTTAATTGTGGTTGGTAGGTAATTTAACCAAATTTTAGTTATTAAACTGATAGTTAGATAGTAGTGAAAGTTAAATGATAACAAAGTTCATGATTCGCTCTTATTTCAGATTACGCTTATAAAATACTTACAAAATAATAATTATTAGGTTCGTTAAGGTAAATTGTAACCCTGCCTAGATAGCCGTATGGTGTTCTGAACCAGACTTTACGAGTAATTTCTCAAAAAGTAGAAAGTTGATTTTACGCAATCATGAAAAAACACTGTCGTACATTTACTTATCGGTGATGGACTCTTAAATTTTACTTCTGATAAAGACACAATCAAAGGTATTTATGGTGTATTTTTTTTAATTATAAATGCAATTAAATTCATTCCTGTTTAAAATATCAAGTTATTTATTTATTTGACATGACATGAAATAGCTATTTACAGTACATATGGTGCTACTTTACCGCACGAGTGCGGTAATCAGCAAATTACGTGCATATGTCGAAACTTTAAAGAGTCATATGTGCTGTAAAACGTTGTACGATACACGTGCGAACAGGTTATTCGCTACTCGTGTCGATTTAAAACACTCCCTTCGGTCGTGTTTTAATTTATCACCACTCGTTGCGAATTTCCTATTCTCCGCACTTGTATCGTAATGTACTATTACGATACAAGGGTTGTAAAACAAAGAAAGGCCGATATCGCAGATGTTTGAGGCCCGAGCCGCAGGCGAGGGATTTTTTTGTACACAATTTCACGTCACCACTTGGCCAAAAAGTGGGTTTTTCCGGCCGCGCAGCGTTCGGTAAAGCGCGCTTTTTGGCAAGGTGTGGTGTAAAAATTCTAAAGCAACGAATAAAAATGTATAAGGCCGCGAAACGTTCTTTACTATTAATAATTTCTCACAGCTCATTGTCGCAGGCACCCTTTGGAGGAGGCCTATGTCCAGCAGTGGACGTCGTTCGGCCGATATGATGATGATGACCTTATATATACCTCGTCATAAACTGCGAGCCAAGCTTGTACTGAAGGTACTAAGCAACGATATTCATACAGATACATATCCATAGATAAATAAATACATATAGAAGACGCCCTTATCCGCAGGTTAGTTAGGCTAAAGTATAGTGGTCGGCGGTTAAGATGTCAATCCTGACACCTGTCATTCCCATACAGTTTATAACCTCAAAGTGACTTTTAGGTTATAAACTGTATGGAAATGACAGGTGTCAGGATTAACTTCTTAACCGCCGACTACTATAGTCATCTAAATAACCAATAAATAAAATTAGCCGATTTTGTTGATAAATTATCTATTCCATTTTATAACTTACCACCATATCAGCCGAAGGACGTCCACTGCTGGACATAGGCCTCCCCCAATTTCATGGAGGGTAAATGCCATAATCGCCACGCTTGGCATGCGTATTGGCGATCGCGGTATCTCTACCGCACTCGAGGGATGCTGCTGCCCATCCCCCAGTGGTCTTAGTCGTTTTAGGTCATATCCGGGTCCCATGGTTTATAACGTAAATGTAGATGATCATTTTTAGTGTTTTGTCGCACTAACGTCGCTACATTGCGACAGCTGGGATGCGTCAAAGTAGTGAAAGTGACAAGGTACTAAAATGATCACGTAGTTTTGCGGTTGACTATACTCGCGTTGTAAAATAAATCTCAGTTATAAACCAATAGATTTTTTGACGTCGACTTGTATTTATTTATTTATTTAAACTTTATTACACAATACAAGAAATATGTACAAATGGCGGACTTAATGCCATAGGGCATTCTCTACCAGTCAACCATTATATATTCTTCATGAAACGTCAGAAGCTTTAGAACACCGTTAATAGTTCGTGATGTACTCTGATAGAGCTTTTAAATGTTGACAAGTAGAATAATGACAGATGCGATAACCATCGAACAAGACCGACCCACTTCTGAACAATCCGATGGTCGTGAACTTGTACTATTTTATTAGACAAAAACTGCGCAGACAAAAAGTGTGAGTAGGCACGTAGCTTTTACAATTTAGGCAATAGCTTTGGTTTTAAATATTTAGGAATTCTCGAAGTCAGACGTTTAGCTACAAGGTTTGTTACGAAATATATTAGATAGTATTTAAACATATCGGCTGTCGGCCTCATTAGCCTAATTGGTAGTGACACTGCCTCCGAAGCTAGAGTCCCGGGTTCAAATCCCGGCCAGGGCATTACTTGCGCATTTAGCACGGGTATTTGTTCTTGGGTCCTGGATGTTTTCTATGTATTTATCTATATAAGTATGTATATCGTCGTCTAGTACCCATAGTACAAGCTTTGCTTAGTTTGGGACTAGGTCGATTTGTGTAAGATTGTCCCCCAATATTTATTTATTTATTTATATCCTATACTATTAATCGAGCAACATTTGAATACTTGTTTGTTTGTTTATAGTTGAAATCTCGAAAATCGTTCCAACGATTTTAATGAAATTTATAATATAGGGGTTTATGAGGCCGAAATATTGAACAAGCTTCGCCTTCGGGAAAGCTCGTGTTCTCCGGGAAAACACGAGTAAAGCTCGGTCGCCTAGGATTTTTTTCATAGAACAGCTATGACACCGTAGTGTTACGACATGAGGTTTTGATATAAAAACAAACTATTTACTGTTAAAATTAAAAAGATATGATTGTCTATCATCTAAATACACATGGAAATCATAAAATAAAAATAAAAACAATCACAGATCAACTTCTCAGGTCCTTATCCTTTTCGGGAACGTATACAACCAAGGGCTGCATATCTAGTATTTTATTATCCAATTTCTGATTGTGTATACATAAAGAATAAGCGTACATCAAAAATTCTAACATACATTCCGGGAGGACGTCTGTCTGTCTGTCAAGACCCTTTTTCTCAGGAACGTGTGGAGGTATCACGCTGGAATTTATATCAAATACTCAGGTCTACTGTCTCTTGGAGCTGTGAAAAAATCAAACTTCTAAGCCAACGCAATCAAAAGATACAGCCGATTTTGCCGCAAATTTCCGCAAATTTTCGGCACTCGCAAGGGAATCAAAACCTACAGGGTACTCTTCCCGTGAACTCAGAATCTTGAACCTTGGTACGAAGCAACGTCTAATAGCACAGATAAAGGTAAAATTGCGAGAACCGTAAATTTTTAGTTACATCATATAATAAAAATATTTTTACGGAACCCTCGGTGCGCGAGTCCGACTTGCGCTTGGCCGTATTTTTTTTATGCTCGGAGAAATGATTTAGTAATAATAGCCATAATACTCGTACTCATAATAGCTATTCCCGTTCCAAACCGCAGAGTTGTAGTATGTTTACGATCAAGAATATGTGCTTATTGTTTATGTTACTATATTACTATTTAATATGATAACAATGATACCTAATTTATTAAAATATAACGTGTTAAATTTTTATTTGTTACGCCGCAGAAGAAACAATAATATTCTTAAACCTTTAACCGCCGTAGTCTGAGATATAAGATATAAGACACAACTTATCCAGCTTATTTCGCCGCAGTCAGATAAATAAGACAATTAAGTGTCTGGTATGTTTATTAGCAGGATATTCATCTCTCTCACTGATTTTAATTTGATTAGTTTATACATAGAAGTATGTGTAACTTCGTAACGGCGACCCGGGCACGTTTGATGAAAAATTCTCGGCAGTTAAAGGGTTAATTAACCTGCCCTTTATTTACCGTTATTTATTCAGAACACAAACAGTCATATAAACAATTTAAATTCAGAGTACACAAAATAAAAAATGTACTAAAACAAAAATAAACAACATACCTACCTGGAGGTTTATTATTTTAAATAGTGTTAACTAATTAACTATGTAGATATTAATTGTGTAAACAGAGTGTTAATTAAGTAAGGTACAATAAATGGGAAACATACTCATTCAACAAGATTGATATCTAGCTACATAAGTCATTAACAAAGGACTTATATTTATGTTGCTACTACCGGACGGAGCAGTGTCCCTTGCGTTGCGTTGCGTCGCGTCGTCGCAACGGATTTAATGTGGCATATCATAAAAAAATATATGTAAAACGTCGTAGCGACGTCGCAGCGTTGACGCTGCGACGACGCCAACGCGACTCAACGCTAACGTAATGCAGCAAAATGTGGCCCGGCTCTAATATAGGAATGTTTACCTTCTAGTGCAAGAATGAAACGTGTCATAACAGCCTAGAATCCCTTGACCACTAAGACGTAAATAGTCACTTCTCTACATACAAATGAGACTGACTCTTCGTTTATACTTTGCTGCAAATGACACAGGTTATGCAGGACGATGTCAAAGGTATGTGTGCAATTTTGCACCCTATTCCATTGCAATAAGGCGAACAACGTGTACATATCTTTGACGTCGTACAAGTGCTATCTTGGCCATATGAAGGTAACGCGAACTGGCCGATAATGGCAGTGCATCGCACTTAAACGACACACGTGTATATTTCAACGCATGGAATACAACATACGAGTGTTCGTATTTCGGTAGGCACTATTTAATTGTGGAAATCTACAGCATTATTGCGACAGCGAAATTCAGTGTGTTAAGACATAGGCATATGATCGTGATCGTGATGTAAATTCTTCCTATTTTGACTTACGAAAATCTGTACTGCAATTAATATACTAAAATAAATCTAATCTGAAAAAATATTTTAAATTTAAAATATAAGTAACGAAACGTCTTTAACCTATTGAACGCCAAGAACCTATAAGGTGGTCATGTGTCGTCATGCATGCCCACCACACCAACAACCACTAAAAAGGTCGGAGTGAAGGTGTACTTTGAGCGTAAAATAAATCTATTATGAATTGTTTTTCGCGGGTGTCCGCTGGATGCGAGTGGCGCAGGACCGGTTAATGTCGAAGTCTTTGGGGGAAGCCAATGTCGAAGTCTTTGGGGGAAGCCCATGTCCAGTAGTGGACGTCCTTCGGCTGACATGATGATGATGATGAATTGTTTTTATTGGTTTAAACGTTACATAAATTTTTGATACCTTGGTGTCAGAGTCTGAGTGATCACTTCATTCAAATATGAAAGCGTTCAAAGGGTTAAATTGCCTGAAAAAATATGCACCTAAACATGAAAAACGTCACAAACGAAAAGACAACATCACAAAACTGTGCAGAGTTATCAATTAGGTAAGTTTGTACTTCATACCTCTTCCACATGAAAAAGCGCTGGTCCACCCAGCACTACTGTGTAGAGTCCAAATCATAGCATTCACGCAGTTAGAATACAACTGTTCGAAGTCATGCATGCACTAGACGCATAGGACAGTGTAGTCTTCTTAGAGATGTAGTGATTTGAATAAACTACTGTTTATCCCTTGTAAACAGGGAATGCTCATGTACTTTCATTCATTTAGCAAATTGAGTACTAGGCATTAACTTTATTGATTAAAAGTGACATTTAACCAATTTTTCATCTGTGACAGTACGAGTAGTGTAGTGATCACATGTGTCAATTGATTTCTTCTTCCATTCCGATTTCCGGTTCGTTTCGTGTCTCGTGTCAAAGGAGGTTTATTTTTGCATTGCATTTAAATTATAGAAACGGTAAATAATGAATATAATGATGTTGATATTGAAGAAATAAATGAGTACTTAATGATGATACACCAGATAATACCAGAATACAGCGCGTGCCACAAAGTATTGTAGTAGGTGACTAATAAAGTTGCACGCTACACTGGAGGATGTTTTCAAGACTCTGGACTGGAGAAGGCTAGGCATCAACATAAATGGCGAGTACCTCACTCACCTTCGGTTTGCTGACGATATAGTAGTCTTGGCTGAGACCATGGAAGATTTAAGTACAATGCTCAATGACCTCAGTAAAGCCTCCGAGCGAGTTGGTCTAAGGATGAACATGGACAAGACGAAGATCATGTCAAATGTCCATGTCGCACCAACTCCCTTAACAATCGGACACTTTACGCTCGAAGTTGTAGACGATTACATATACCTAGGACAGACTGTCCAGTTAGGTAGGTCCAACTTCGAGAAAGAGGTTAATCGTCGAATCCGACTCGGCTGGGCAGCATTCGGGAAGCTACGGCACATCTTTTCGTCCAATATTCCGCAGTGTCTCAAGACGAAAGTCTCAGTGTGTGTTGCCAGTGATGACATATGGTACTGAAACGTGGTCGCTTACTATGGGCCTCATAAGAAGGCTCAAAGTCACCCAAAGAGCAATGGAGAGAGCTATGTTAGGAGTTTCTCTGCGTGATCGCATCAGGAATGAGCCCATCCGCAGCAGAACCAAAGTGACCGATATAGCCCTCCGAATTGCTAAACTTAAGTGGCAGTGGGTGGGGCACATAGCACGTAGAACCGATGGCCGTTGGGGCGGAAAGGTTCTCGAGTGGCGACCACGTACCGGAAGGCGTAGCGTGGGCAGGCCCCCCACACGGTGGACCGATGACCTGGTGAAGGTCGCGGGTGTCCGCTGGATGCGGGTGGCGCAGGACCGGTCATTGTGGAAGTCTTTGGGGGAGGCCTATGTCCAGCAGTGGACGTCTTTCGGCTGACATGATGAACTAATAAAGTAGCAAGTATAAAAATAGAACACTAATTGTTCTATACTTTAATGGCTATAAATACAACATATTAAAGTAATCATTACTCTGCACTATTCTAAGGTGCAGTTTCTTTTGCAAGGCAAGCCACCGTGCTACTAGTGTTGTAAATAGATCATTATTCAACAACACGCAACCCGATGCCAGCAATCATACAAATATTTCTAATTTACATTCCACTGACGGTGCTTAGTAAAGATAAATTATAGGTTAGCTTTGCAAAGAACGGAGCCGTATTATTGTACTTTGTTACCAAGATACGATATTGTCATACGATTTTACTATTTATTGGTAAGGTAAATAAAAATATACAAGAAAAACAAACGAAACAAGTAATAACTTAAAATATACCTATTTATTGATTTCTTTATTTTATTAGGTACACTAAAGAAACTTCGTACAATATCATGTTTAACAAACACATGCATATTATCGCTTATGAACTAGCACGAGATCCAAAAATAAAAAAGCGTACACAGCATGTTTTACAATTAAGCGCAAATCTTAAACTAATAAAACAATAACGCAGCTACAGTGAAAAACATGGAACTAAACCATTCAAACATTACAATATAAAGGAGCGATAAACGTTACATTTTGTTAGAGACAAACTTTAAGTGCACAAGTGAAACAAACTTAAATAAAGATCGAAGCATCTGCTGACATCTATGTCAGCACTTAATGAGAGAGGAGGATGTCAGCCAAGCATTTCTTGAACCTAGCAATGTGAGGGTCAAAAATATAGGTAATGATTTAGTTTTTTTCTACGAGTATCTCGTACACTAATACTTGTATGCTAATTGACCGAGTGAGGCGAAAGCCACCGTCTCAATAAAGGTTCGGTAATACGCTTGTGATTCTACTGCAGTCGCAGCGTCCATACGCCACGGTGTCTGCTTCCCTTCAGGTAGGCCATAAACTTGTTTGCCACCATCGTTGTATAAAAATGGAGTAGTTGTAAAGCAACCTTTCGTGTAAAAAACACGAACGAACGATTGACATGCAGGTCGAAGCAGAACGAAACCTACATTATAACAATACATAAATGCTTACGAATTCCAGATAAGAAAACGACCCGCACAACATCATCGTTAGTTTGCTCCGTGATATATAATAAAAAAAAATGGGAAATACTTAACTGGCCATAGTGATTCTTTGTAAATACTTACTATAAGTGATTGTGAAAGTGCATTGTGCAGTGACTATTATTAGCCTTTTTGGTCTAATTTTGAGCAAATATTTCCAATCTCTGTTTGAAATTCACCGTCATTTCTTTATAATTATTAAATACAAATGACAATAATGACAATTTACCATGCAACATAGATACACACGGCTTTTACTATCAATTTAAACTAAATTTTATAGAACTTAAGATTCAAATTGCAACTACGTTTTGGCAACTTAATGCACTTTAGCTACAACGATGCGAGAAATGCACCGATAGTTCCGGCCATGAATTACCGTGAGCTGGAGTCACCGATAGCGTATGTCCGATGTATGTAAATGCGTAGATAACACTGGCGGTTAACGTGGTATACGCCGCTCACCTTGCTAAACTGCGAGCAATATAATAAAAGGTTCAAATGGTTGCTAGCCAGCACGTAAATGTAGGAACTTATAGATTATATTTTAATATTTGTTTCATGTGAACGTATGAGTATGATTCTTCCTAGAAAAATACTTCTCTGTCGGTCTGACGAAGTCTGTATTTCCGAGTTCATATAACCTAGACCTTTTTAAGGCATGAGTAAATAGGCATCATCTGGGTGAGCTCACTTCATCGTCGGCCTCATCTTTGCCCCCTGGCTAGATGCTGAAGCCAAGAGCAATCCCATTTTTAATTAAAAAAAGGTCAGGCGTCAGGAGTGTCCAGGACAAAAGGACCAGGTGAGAAAAGTAACTAAAGTTAACAAGTAGGATTGCACGTACCGGAAGACTCAGTGGTGTATCTTTGTGTAGATTCTTGTATGACGGAGGCCTTAAGCTGTGGACGTCTTGTCGTCCTCCAATTGAACAGAGGGTCAAGATTCTATAATAACCAAACTAAAGTTTGTCTGTAACTTAGTCGTACCCGACTTTGGTAATAACAAAAGAATAAGGCAAACGTCCCCATGCATGACGCCTTAGCTCCCAATAATTGACACTATTGTTTATTATTATCCTAGTGTTATATATAACTGTATACTGGTATACCAGTAATACCAGTATACAGTTGCATCCTAAAGGATGGCCTGGATCCGCTACCTAATCCCAAGAATTGGAGTAGCACTCGTTTTTACTGAAGCGACTGTCATCTGACCTTTTAACCCAAGGGGGAAACTATAGACCTCATATTGGGATTAGGCTTGTCAAGTGAGTGGGTAATTTGACTTTGCTTAGCGACAGCTATCATAGTCAGTTGAGTTGCCGGGATCAACGGCATAACGTGCCATTTCGTGTTTCTTCGGCATGCGTAAGCACTAAATCACTCCCGTGCGCTCCAGTTAGTAACCACTCAAAGCGGTCACCCATCCACCACCACCACAGAGTTGACCACGACCGACGATGCTTTACCTCGCATACCGCACCGCTGGGCCACGAGCGCTCAACCTCCACCTTACATATGTATATAATAATTTCGTCTGCTCGTTTGCCTCCTGTCATAAAAAAAACGACAATATTTACAAAAAAAAATAAGAAAAAAAAACTGACTTCAAGGGGGGAGGCCGGTGAAAGATTATTATACTTAGATGATGCACTCTTAGATTCCATACAATGAAATAAAAACCGGCCAAGAGCGTATCGGGCCACGCTCAGTGTAGGGTTCCGTAGTTTTCCGTCCGTCACATTAAGTTGACATATTAAGTACAGAAACACAAAACCCTAAAAAGCACGTCATTTCATAGTGATTTTGTAGAAATGACAGGTACAATAAACACCTGTTTATACGGTTAAATTACAAACTTAGTTCAGAAATTATTTTTGTATTTTTTTCAAAAGTATTCAACCTATCAAGTTCAAAATAATTTTCCTACAAAGTTTTTATAAAGTTCTACTTTTGAGATTTTTTTCATATTTTTAAAACTTATGGTTCAAAAGTTAGAGGGGGGGGACACATTTTTTTTTACTTCTGGAGCGATTATTTCCGAAAATATTAACATTATCAAAAAATGATTTTAGTAAACCCCTATTTATTTTTAAATACCTATCTAACAATATATCACACGTTAGGGTTAAAATGAAAAATCACTCCCCACTTTACGTATATGGGAGGTACCCTAATAAAATATTTTTTTCCACTTTTTATTTTACCACTTTGTCGGCGTAATTGATATACATATTAGTACCAAATTTCAGCTTTCTAGTGCTAACGGTCACTGAGATTATCCGCGGACGGACGGACAGACATGGCGAAACTATAAGGGTTCCTAGTTGACTACGGAACCCTAAAAATGGCTAGCTCTGTTTGCCTGCATAAGTAAATCATAACTGATCGACTAAAGATATGTTGATCAAAAGAGGTGATAATGATAAGGCTTACCAATAAACAACGAGATAACCGCAACGGCAATAGGAAAAATGTCTTCCAGGAGAGAACGAGAAGGAATCATTTTAATAAACATTGACTTCATGATTTTAAAATTGTGTTTACTCTACTCAACGCCCACGCTAAGTTCCCAGATTCTGTCTCCTGACCTGACGGTGTTAGGATCAAATAATAATAACTATTATAAAAGAGAAATGATAGCTTCGAGGACCTTTGTCAGAGTCAGTGAAGGTATAAATTAACTACGAAATTAACGAGTTAAACCATTTAACAAAAATATGACCCTCGCCAAGTAAGAGTTGTTGGACGAAATTATATTTAAACTGTCACTGTCAAAGTTATATTTTGACATAGCGAAATTCCTTTGCTTTTATCATGGTTACTTCTTCTATTAATTTAATAATTGATATTATACAAGATTGTTAAACCGCTGTACCTACCACCGCATATTTTACAGTACATCCATTCGTATATTTCATAATTCTTCTACATAGTCTCACTAGTCCTCTGGAATGCGCCGCACATCAGATGTTGAAACATATTGAAGTGGGTCGGCTGATGAAGGCAGCGATTGAAATGGTCGGTAAATGAAGCTCTTTCATGGTAAATAGCTTTCTATCACTATCAAAGGGTTCATCTAAATCTCAATAGGGCATTGCGAATGGTTTCTTCGCAGGATACGCGGCGCACAACTCTAAGCATAAAACTTTAAAAGGTGTAGTATAGTTATACATGCAAGCTAAGACACGCTAAGATTAGCTCAGGACCGGGATGATTGACGTACTCGAAGAGAGGCCTAATATGCTAGTAGTGGGTATGCGATTGCGGGCTGGAAATGATGATGATGGTGTCACATGAAAGTTATATCTATATAAGTATAGCAAATGCACAGTTTTGCTACAAAGTAAAAGGCATTCGGACCAACCACTTTGGAACTTCCGAATCGGCTTGGTGGATTTTGGCGATACCACCCTGGAGGGCAAGCTGCGGGTAGACTTCGGTAATATGGGACATCGACTGGATCTGGCCGCAGGTACAATTTGTTTTGATAGATGCTTAAATTGTAAATTATAAAGGAAGGTAGCAATGTGCTGCTTCTTTACACTAACGCAAGTCAAGAAGTCTTAAAATCCCAGGCTTAAACAAACTTCCCATTTAGGTAATACAACTTCAACATCAACCGCAAATACAGCCAGTAAATACTCACATTAATAAAACGGCGCCCCGAATTAAGGAGAAATCAATAATTGTGGTGCCATCTTCAAGATAAACGGAGTTTAATGTTAAGTGTAATTACCCGAAAAGATGATGTGTACTTATGTTTATTTTATAATGAATAATAATAGCGGCCAGGCCTCGGCGAGCCAGCGTCACAGTTAAATTGTGGTCAGTACATTCACTGAAACACGATATGGTTTTCGAGCACCTAGTTAATTTCAATGTCACTTAGCAGCTTTAGCATTCGTATTATTTATAGCTTCACCTGCTTAACTATCGCATATGTCGGACATATGCATATTCATATTCGTTTCTTACTAGTATGTGTTATGTTGGTATGCCCGAGCCGCTATTATTATCTTATTATCTACTAGTCCTGCAACGTTAGACCGTTCACGTCTAGTCCTACTTAATTTCACAGGAGAACAGGAATTCGCTTAAATAATTGGCACGACGGGCTCTGGTCTGTTAACTTAGAATTTGATACTTGATATGCTAGTAGTGCCTCTGTGAGCTGTAAACGCAGCGATTTTTCTTTTTTTTTAATTCAAAATTTTCTAAAAAACTGATGCGTCAAAACAATCTATACTATAATATTATAAAGCTGAAGAGTTTGTTTGTTTGTTTGAATGCGCTAATCTCAGGAACTACTACTTCCAATTTGAAAATTATTTTTGTGTTGGATAGTCCATTTATTACGCTGCGACCAATAGGAGCGAAGACGCGGACGAAGTCGCGGACGAAGTCGCGGACGAAGTCGCGGACGAAGTCGCGGACGAAGTCGCGGGCAACAGCTAGTTTTATATAATTATCGAACCTGCTTATAAAAGTTCACGAGAATCGGTTGAGAAATGCTACCAGTATAGAGGATAACATCCGGAAATCCGGACATCTGGACATACGAAATCATTTTTGTCGAAGCTGAAGCGGAAATCACTTGGCCGAAAAGCAAGGTACTGGTTGTAATATCGTACATACGTGCACAGACGCATCCAAGGCTGAGAAGCGCGTGAGTCGCGTACAATATGGAACGTTGTTAGATCTCATGCGATTTTAACAATGAAAATATGAACGGTTTAGGCCTTGGAAGTTTGGAGCATTAAGTCGGTGTAGAAATTTAATATAGCGGTTGTTGGGGTTACGGGGTTCTATTTAGTCGGTTAAACATCAGGCTATTGTGCATGATGTGCCAGCGAAGAATTTAGGCATCCGCTTACATCCTACCAAAAGCGTAAATATTATACTACATTCTCTCAGAAAGAAAACAAAACTAAATGCTAAGTTGCGATACTAGATGATCATGTTTAAGATATCTGTACCCAACCAAAATAATTTCTGATTTACAGGTAGGTATTTTTCAAAAGATGCCTCTGATTGATTCGAACAGAATCTCGCCTGACCTGTGCGCGTAATGGGCGCCAACTGATATCTAGATCTGACCCTTGCTATGCATATTGATCAGTCGCATTAATATGGCCGCGGTGACCTTAATTATATCTGTTTACAGTATGCACAGACATGCGCGGGAGCCGCCACTGCTGTACTGTAGATCAGATCCGAAACAGCGTAAGTACAAATGGAATTTCCGGCAAAACCGACTTTTTAAACTTGCATGCTATAACTTGTATAGTTTGTGTATGTAGTGCTGTTTGAAAAAGATCGTAAGTACATGAAATGTAATGACCGACGAAGTTGACGTATTTCGCTTGGTAAGCTTGTATGGTTTATGGGACATAAGCCATTGCACTCTTAAATCATGCCAATGTAGGTAAGAAAAAAAAACTATATATATTACTAATACTGGGTTTTATTACTTACATTTTATTAATTTTACGACTTACCTGACATTGATTCTATATTTACTAGGTATATATACACGCCCGGGGGCACATACGCCCGTATTTCACCGTCAAGAAAGGGTAATTGGCAAAACGAAAACCTTTATGTTAACTGACGTTTTGTTCATAGATATCGGTTTACATTTACTTAATTAGCCATAATAGCGAAACATAAATAACGTTCCTTCATACCTATTTCGTCACGATACGTCATCCGAATGACGGACTATCCTTAAAAAGGAAACGAAGGACTTAAATCATTAATAGGTATGCCATCAAAAGTGAAAAACTACTTAGGAACATGACCATCCATAGACCCAACCAAGCTTAATAAGAGTCTTAATTGCTGCGTAAATCTGTATAAGTCGTAATTGCCCGTAATTCCCGTTGACACGGACTACTCCAATCAGGAAGGGTGTTGAACTACACAGTCGTGGACAACTTTATTTTATCCTGGCCCTTATTTTACCAACTTGTCAATTGACACTTGACACAGACGATTCGGCATACGTTGCTGGCTTGATGAGTAACAATGCTGTTCAGTAACCTTCTTTACTTGTCGACCCAGCAATGCCTATTGGATTGTCATTGACCATTGTGTCAGGTGACAATTGTCAAGTAGGTAAAATGGTGCATATTTCCAAACATTAGACCTACCGACGTTTACGAGTTACAGAAATAGTTTCCTATGACTTATGTCATTTTTTTTCCTTTCAGGCGAATTATCCTAAGATGGCGAAATTTTATCAGAGTACGGAAGTTCCTCACGGTAGTAGAAAACTTACCGAGAGGACAAGTGACGCTTGAAGAAAGCTTGGAATACTGAGAGGCCAGGCCTTGGCCCTTGACAATTGAAAAATCAAGTAAGTAATCTGGTATATTAAGCAAGTACACCGCTTGTATTGCTACACAAGATGACATTTTCTAAAAGCTAAAGTCTAATATTTGGGGAGTTCCAAGGAGTCCTCAAAGATTTCATCATCTGATGTAGACCAAACTTACACACGATCGGGTGGTCCACGAAAGTAATTTTTGAAATCTGACACCACTGTACGAACTAGATCTAAACAAAAATAAACAAACCAACAAATTGAAAACCTCTTTTAAAGTTGGTTCATAAATTTCATAATCCTTATCCACACGACACGATGTGGACCGGAGTAATGCTTGGAGGCCGAATATTAGCGAGTGTGTCACAGCTAACGGGAAACATTAACTAAGCAGGCCTTTTATAGGATCTTGTTGCTCGCCAAACTTGGCGGAGATGATTATGTCTGAGTCCGAGTGCCTGCGGTCTCGTTCGTTCTTTTAAGGGCGTGTGGCGACAAATCGTTATAGTTATGCATTTCTGATAAATGTTGGAACGCAATGCGAAAGGCATCCTTTTTTTCAAGAAGTTCATCAAGGATTAGGGATCTTTGACGGATTTCATTTTCTTTTGAACTCGATTCCCGCCGGCTTGTATACTTCATGGCTATTGACAAGAAACTCATAAAATAATACTTTTTATATGTGTTCATCGCTACAATACTCACAGGTTGACTGCGACTGTATAATACTATTATATTTTCTAAACGGTAAACATATAATAATAAGTATTTTATATAAAGTACACATTCGGTTCAGAGTAATAAAACCAGCCACTAACTACTCGATTAGAGACTAACGCCTTGAAAACCCATTCAGCCTCCGCCAGGAAGCCGGTGAATCGCTTAAAATTAATAAAACGGGGCAAAAAAACTCACGAGCAATCGTGGAATCGTGTATGAATCATTGAAATAAATCGATTCGATCGATGCTATCAATTTACTGTATTCGGTTTACAAAAACTGCCCACAAAAGGTTTCGGCTGCACTCGAGAACGGCAGTATTTCACGAGCGTCACTCGATAGGGATCGGGCTTCGTCTGCGGCTTACTCGGTGTACGTTACACTACGCCACTAAATACATAATAACTCCATGTAATACTGCCATTTACGTCCGCAAGATGCATTTAACATGTCTACTCTTTGATTGATGAACTTATCTTTATAATCGTCGCTTTTGACATTTTGTCTCCAAGTTTGGCACAGAAATTAAAATTCATCACCGCGCGGTGACGCAACCGGCGCCGAGGGTCCAATAAAGACTTGTTATGCTGAATTTTACTGGAGCATTGCACTGCAACGGTGCGTTGCAGGGTAATTAGAGTTCGATGACCTGAAATGGCTACAATGGGTGCTAGTACTAAAATTCAATACTCCAGCCCACTGGGAAGTGATTTCAGCTAGGCACTAAAGTTACACAGTTTAGAGCTTTCAGCGCTCCTAATAATAACTTGGGCTTGAAGCTGTTTCATAACACGGCGTCTGAAGAAATATTTAATTAGCGGAAATAAAGCCGGCTTTTCTTTTGCGAAATGCGTCCGTTTTTAAACCTCACAAAGAGTAATTGCCTCGAGTACGCACGTTATCTTGCAGTGGGACCTTCGAGTCTAAACAATAGATCTTTTGTGTTTCTCTATTCATTCTTTAGGCCAAATAACAAGATAGTAATTTACGTTGTAAGTCGTACACGAATTGCGATTAGGCATAGGTATTCAGTAAATAATAGTCCAGTAAAACAAGTAGGTACGTACCTACAAAAAGTTGTTTGGAATAATTTATTACAGACGTGCGCACAAATCTCTATCATATTATAGTGTCCATTATATTCATAAAATAAAATATCCACCAGAGCCACCAGCTTGCTTCGATATTCAACCTTATTTTAACACAAAAAATTTCTGGTATATGTACAGCGCCTCTACTCCCGTGAGCCTAACAGCCTGGGCCGTCATATGGTAAAGAGCATCGGCATTCAAGTGTCAGGCCAGAGCGAGTATTGTCCGAGACCAGGTTTTTGTTCCACCGCGTGAGACTCCGCGGCGACTCTTAACGACATCAAACCAGTTCCACTTTTCATCGCGTCAGGCCAAATCTGGTAATAAACAAGACACTACGTTTGTTCTCACGACTTTTTTTCATTACAACTTGTAACGCTTTACCGTTAATGATCGATTGAGGAATAATTGACCAAAAAAGCGCTCCAGCGTCGCGCATCATTATAACTATCATATATTAAGGTAATTATATACTTTCACTTGTCCGTTAATACCGATGCCTTAGTAATTGACTCCGAACAAGAGTGCAGCGAGCGAAAATATTCACAACATAATACTACTTATATGTTGATGTAACAAAAAAGAGGATCATGCAAGACTTTCCTTTCACCTTCTTGGAATGTAACCTGCTAATTAGGAAGTTCAACGTCTCATGTTACACCGTACCAGTAAATCAAGTATCTATCCAGCTCAATCTTCACCGAACACATGGACATTTGTTGAGAAAACACTACATCTTGAGTGCGTGCTTAGTTCAGAGAACTGAATAGTCAAGGATCATTAAACGAGGGCTGTAGGAAATAACTAGTTCGTATCGTATGACTCAATTTCATGGTCAGTTTTTTTTATGATAACCTACGCAACGCAGCTGAGGCACTGACATCTAACAGGAAGCGGGCAGCACATGTTTCTGTAGTGAACTCAGCTGGGTCGTGATCAATCACGATCTGCGTCCACCATGCACTGACTGAGACTGATTAGCAATGGCGCAATCGAGATGCAGTGAAAAACACTTCGATTTGCTTGTGAAGAAATCGGATGCAATCATTTACCTTCACGGTTCCTCGTCACGAACGGTAAAGGTTTTCAATCTAATTTTGTTCTCACGTAAGGAGGTGGAACTTGTTATTCTGTATAGCTAGTGCAATTTTTTGCTCCGCAAATGAACTCCCGAGGCTTGCCGCTGCTGGTAGGATAAGTATTAACTTAATTATACTAGTTAGACTGGTTAAAACGGAAATCTAGGTAAGCGGGCAGTGATTTAATGAATCGTATCCGTACTTGTCGCGGCGACCGACAGCAAGACTCCGGGCGACTTAGCCTCATTAAGCAGAATCCTTAGGCTTAATTCGGCCGACAGAATCTTCTATATTGGAATCTTTACCAGACGACATGTGCATCTGTTAGCAGTTTCATCGTCAAGCCCAATAGAGAAATTTCGGAATCACTACGTGATGCTTGATGATGTGCGGTGGGAAATCCAAAAATAGTAGAATAGGTAGTTTCCGAGGAACGTGTATCGAAATTAATTGGGCGATATCGTGACTCGAGGTCAGAAGGGCGTGTGAGATGTTTGGACATTAATGGATGACGCCAAATAGATAAACGAGGTTGCATCGGCGATGTTTACATTCACATATACGCATCTGGTCATATTTCTTGGATGTATGTATTACTAGTTCTAGGGTTTGTTTAAGCTAGGAACTCGTAACAATTCTATTTCTGAACACACTTCTTCCATGGACATGAGGAAATTGGGCGATGGCGATGACCCAGTATGAGTCAGGATCTCTAAATTTAATTTTTCGCTGATATAGTTGTGTAATGTGTTAGTTTCCTAACAGTGTTTTCCTTACACTAAAAAAACTAGTAATTTATGATACATTGGTAAATATCGTATGTTCTGTAAACTTGCCGGTACAAGCCCCGATTGGGATAGGATAGGAACCGAGAAATTTATTCTTCGTTTACTTTGGTTTAAAACATTGGCACTTTAAATTGGTTTCTACATTGTGTATATTTACAAAGTGTCGAAGGCAGTAGGTAGAAAAATAAAGCTGCATAGTTGGCCATCATTTGCTGTGTCATGAGATCATGTTGCAAAAACCAGCGTTGCATAGTTGCGGTCGAGGTGCGCTATTTCGAGTGACGTCATTGGACACCGAACACCATAGTATCTAGAGTGCCGTTTATCGGGATGATAACGGCACGCCGGTTTAGTGATAGGGAACGTTTTAGCCGAGCGAAAATGGAGGTCACTTTGTGTCTGTGATAAGGAGAGAAGAATTATCAGTGGGTGAATTAGAGCGCTGTTCGGCTTCTGGGTAGTCGGAAGTTTTGTATTTAAATATAATGAAACGGGTCACTCACGTCTTAAGGTCGAATGTCGCTTGACATATTTCAGACCGGTTCGCGGTCCTTAATCATGAGTATCCAATGTACCTATCGCGGCGGCGGTCATTTAATATTTTAGAAAACTCCAATGTAATTTTTGACGAATGAAGTGCAATAAATGCATTCAGTTGATCCGCAACGGATTCAGTAATGAGCATACCGGTAAAGTCAACACGAAACCGGTTTCATTAGCATATATTCGTATTGTTTAGGCACAACACAACATATTAACCTAATAAATGATAAATTGCCCGCTTCCGTGAGCGCATTATCAATAATAGAAGCGGCAACACGCGTTGGTACACAAAACGATTTGGGTAATGGTAATGAAAGACGGGTCCTTTGGCTTTGGTTTTTAGTCGTTTTATTCCCGGGTCGCTTCGCATTCCCGCGCCCGCGCAACGGTCGCTGCTTCAATTATTTACTGCATCTTAAAGCAGTTCTGTTGCTTTGAGAAGAATTTAGAAACGTTATTCGATAATTGGGGAGGTTTTTTGATGAGATGAGTGTCTTGGACGATGTTATAAAAAATTATGTATAATATAAAAATAAGGAAGATAATGATCGAATTAACTATACTTATCTAACAAACCTAAGTTAATCAGCGTATGTATAGTAAAAATACCTAAACAGTTGCTGTCATAAATAAGAAGAAATCAAAGACTTATCTCATTATCAGTAGAGATTAACACAACTGTCAAAAAGTTCGAGTTACTAACCGTATGACTCGACGCAGTCGCTCACAATCCAAGCTGCATTTTAACCTCAAAAGCACCTAAAGCACGATCACGACACTAGAAGGTCACGGTTATGTTACGTTGCATAATATCACAAAGCCTTGGCACCGGCAATCGCATGGGATTTACTAAAAACAATACACGATCGAGGATACTGTTATCATAAACACACCAATACACAGTTCGATGCACGAATCAACAAACTAAAGAAATACGCGTCTGAGAGTCCATCAGATAGCATATTTGTTGTGATTATTAAACGTAAGAAGCACCAATGTGGACTCGTTGTCATGAGTTGTATGCAGTTTACGATAAAACATGTCACGGCTGCGCTGCACTCCGCCTGACACGACGAATATGGCGGATGAATTTGAACTACGCTTGCGCCAGTTGTGCCGGCCGACCGCTACCAGGTAGCAAAAAAAAAACACGGCCGCCACGAACGCCATCTAGCCATTAAGGCCAGAACTCGATACAAGTTCTTAAGGACAGTTAGTTCTAGTAACTTAGTTATGGATCCAGATGGCGACTGAGTGCGGACAACTTCATGTATACAAACTCGCTCATCGCTATCTCACGCAGCACACGTGTTAATTATATTACACATGTGCAATTGTTATCCTATTATTATACCTTTTTCGCCTGCATATGTAGCATATGTATCAATTTGTCTAGTGGCTGATAAATTGTCTATAGTAAATAGTTAGATACCAAAAACTTATTTGACCAAATAGAAATGGAATCCAGAACCTTTCGACCCCTATTTAGTTGTTATCTGGTGAATGCGGCCGCTTGGTTATTTTTATTTTTTAAGCACGTAATTAATGGACGGCCCTTTTAAAGCGTTTTGGACAGGTTCGATATCTTAAACTTTGGGTAATCGTAAGGCCCATGTTTCATCACGATTCTTATTTCGGAGATACCGGGGTATCCTACGCGTAGGTAAATATTATGTGAGACACTCCGCGGCGACTTGTCTCCGAGAGAGTCTTGTGTGCGTATCGTGATGAGAGACGGGCTTTACGTCCATTAAAATCCGACAAAATATGAAAGAGTTTCCTTTGGGATAACAGATTCCGAGGGCATGCCTTTTTATTTGATGATAACCGGGAACTAATCACGTAACTTTTCTACTCGCACGATAGATAAATCTAACTGTCATTCTTACTATGGAAAATGACATTTAGATTTACTTTACTCAATGGAGAACTCCAAATGTGGTAGTTGTGTTGTGACCCACCGTAAAAGGACAATCGACCCTGTAACTGGAATATCTAATTGCTCCATTACTTAATTGCTTTAAAATATGTTTTACACCTATATTTTCACCATTTACAAAAACCTGCCAAGTGCGAGTCGGACTCGCGCAAGAAGTGTTGGTAAAGACTTGAGTCTTCGGAGTCTTCATTCCGAAGACTCGACTTAGTTTTTTAGACTAATCGAAGCTGGAGTGATTTGTAGAGACTCAAGTCTTCTAAAAAGACTCGAGTCTTTTATAGAGACTTAAGAGTTTTTTTACTAAGTGTAAACAAACGGCTTTTAACTCATTAATCATTATGATTAGAACTCAACTGTACTTGGAAAAACACGTAAGGTTACGCGGCCTGCTCAGTGAAGTAGGTAGGTTTAGAACTCAACTGTACCTGTAGAAATACGTAAGGTTACGCGGCCTACTCAGTGAAGTAGGTACCTACTGTAGAAATCAGTTCTTTGGATAGAAACTTCAAAAGTGAGTCTTTGCTGATTCAAGTATATTAAGGCCCACACCTAAAGAAAAAAAATACTATAAAAGATTCGATCGTTGGAGTCTTTTCTAAGGCTAGAGTTGTTACTACAGGACTCGATAAGACTCGAAAAAGGACTCGACTCAAAAGACTCGGAAGTCTTTTAAGCTTGGAGTCCCATAAGTATGACTCGAGTTCTTGAATTCGAGACTCCAAAAACTTGAGTCTTTACCAACACTAAGGCTTTACAACATTACATTAGACACTTTTTTAAATTATATTTTACTTTTACAGTAACGTTAAATAATATCAAGTAGAATTATGGTCAAGCGCGAATCGGATTTTAGTTTTCCCATACATTTTGTTAAGCAGCGCCTGATGACGGCAACGAGCAACTTTCTATTTTTTTTGTATGGGACCTCCCTTAAATATTTTTTTTATATTTTTTAGGGTACCGTACCTCGAAACGAAAAAACGGAACACTTATAGGGTCACTTTGTTGTGCGTCCGTCTGTTTGTCTGACAAGATCCTTTTTATAAGGAATGCGTGGAGGTATCAAGCTGGAATTTATATTAAATACTCAGGTCTACTGTCCCTTAGATCTGTGAAAAATCTAACTTGTAAGCCAACACAATCAAAAGATACAGCCGTATATGCCGCAAACTTCCGCAAATTTTCGACACTCGCAAGGGAATCAAAACCTATCGTGAACACAGAATCTTGAAATTTGGTACGAAGCAACGTCTTATAGCACAGATAAAGGAAAAATTGCGAAAACCGTAAATATTTAGTTACATCATATAATAAAAACTATTTTTACGAAACTCTCGATGCGCGAGTCCGATTCGCACTTGGCCGGTTTTTTTTTGTATTTTTTGTAATAGCGGGAACAGAAATACTTAAATCATCTGTGGAAATCTACTGCGTCTAGCTATTACGGTTCATGAGATACAACCTGGTGACTGATGGACGGACAGCGGAGTCTCAGTAATAGGGTCCCGTTTTACCCTTTGGGGACGGAGCCCTGAAAATGAATAGCGAAACCTTACTGAATAGCGAAAATTTTTAAATACTTACATTTATCGTGTAACATTAGCAAAAGTTAAAAGGGTCACGTAGCATAATGCGACGGCAAGCCTAAGCCTTGACGCTAGTTTTCACAACGATCGTATATAAACGTATTATTACATTAAAGATCAAGGGAATAAAAGAAACCTGACAATTACGTAAATTTATTCAATATGTACATCACACAGTGAAGTTAAAAATATTAATAGACACCATTAAAAACAAAACAATAGTCAATCAACACGGATCATGTCATTATGTATGCTCATACATTCACACTGCACCTGATCTGAACTCGGTACCAACGGTGCCGGTTTTGCATCTGTTTCGTGCTTCAATATGCAGCGCACCCGAAAAATTGCGAAATGCGAAACAGATGCGATTGGGGCGAACGAAAAAGACCTGACCTGCTACCGCGAAACGAAAACGAACGAAGTTCGAATATCTCCCTACCTGTCGCTCGAATATGCAAGTCCGACAGAGAGGGAGATATTTGTGTTGTCTTTGATTCGCGGTAGAAGCTCTGATCTAATCCTTCGAGTAGGGCCCACATTGGACGAAGTCCTCAGTGCCTCGCAACCACAGACCACTTATCCCTAGCTATCATCCAAACAAATCATCCCTAAGCTAGGGATAAGTGGTCTGTGCTCGCAACTAATACAATGTGACCCTCTAGCCCCTAATAAAATAACACCTGAGGCCTATACTCCCTGCCTATTTCGTTAAAGACACTCCTGATGCATTGGCCAAATCAAACTTGTGTTTATTGGTGCGCGTACGTACATCTTTATTTCTGTTGCACCACAGTCCCACTCCAAACATTATATGCATCATAAGATAAGGATTAGGACCAGATCCATCTATTTCAGACTATTCAGATCAGGGGCGATGTTCAAGCGCAACAATCTGGTTATTTTCGCCTAGTTCTATGCCTCAGCGCCAGCAAAGCGAGGAGATGGAAGGCCAGATACAAGACCGCCAGTGCGATGACGTCAGTCCAGAAGCGGCTGATGGTGAAGTCGTATACGTTGAGAACCTCGTCGCCGGTGCTGAGACAGGGGGCGCCAGAGTCCGTGGGGAGGCAAGCTAGAATAATTGCAACATCTAAATTAAGGATATAGTAATAGTAGTTATATGTGTCAATTGCGGATCTATCATTGAGCAAGTATTCCAAATTACTTAGTATAAGAAGGAAGCCTGGCTTATGATCCCAAAATATTTAAAGGAACAGCAACAGAACGAAACACGTAGGCGACTACTCGGCTGTTACATTTGTGAATACTTCTCAACCTGTTGAATGAGGTAATGCTTTTTTAACATCTGGCATCGTCCCCATAAACTACCTGCTCTGTCTCATTTTATCCCATCGGGAAACCCCCGGGATAGCGCCGTCTTTACCTGATTTCTTACAATAGATACAAACAACTGATAAAACAGGCGTTAACTGGGTGATAAGACTGATAATAAGCTTTTTGTTCTCGGTGTGAACGCAATGTAAGGCTCATACAGTGTTCGATCGGTAGTATACAAAAAAATACGGGTGTACAACTTTTGGCCTGACCTCTAAGTTCCGGTATACATATGTGAAAATGTACCTTCATCTGTTATTTGATAATGACAAAAATGCCAGGCTAAAACTATTTTACGTAAAAATCAAGCGCTAGGTGAAAACAATATGACTATACCTTGTAATATGTTACTTCAACCATTTGACACATCAGAACACCCATAGAACGTAAACACGCAAGACTTATCGGAATTATAAATAAAATCACGTAATAGTATTAGGGCTTTTCAAGAAAATGAAAATAGTATTTTACTTTACATAAACATAATTTAAGTTAAGTTACATTTTTTTAGTTCATTGTTGTTGAGTATTTTACGATAATAATTCACCACCCAAACAGTTACGTGTTATGTCGTTTTCTTTTTAAAACTAGTGTTTTAAAAAGGAACGACCAAGTCTATCGTTTCGATTCAGAAGATATTTCCGTAAATTGATAGAAATCGATTAGGTACGCATACATTTATAACGATAAATTTATAAGCAAACAAATATCTGTTGACGCTGTAAACCTAAAGATTAGTAAAACTCCGTAAAATTGGAAAATGTGCGCAATGTTATTGATTGACATAAATGACAGAGAAAAATCTGTGACAGCTGTAAAAACATAAGAGCCACTGATACCGGGGGCCTTTCAGCTCGAAGTACGATTTTTTCTATGGAGATGTTAGTTTACTTATTTGTACCAGATGTCACTCTCTATCGCACTGAAGTTCAATCAACGCCTTTCGTTGTTTGGCCTTTAGTTCCAGCCTCTTTTGTGCTGACATGGATTTGGATGCAGACGGTGCCTTATTATGCGGTGACAGCGGATGCGGCACACCGTCCTCCCTCAAGGCCCATTCGCTCCAGCACGGACGCGTTGTCCACTCGATTGTTAATAAGCATTTGGAAATAGTGCACTTTATGCAGTAGTTTAGCGATGACGTGATTAAGGCGCAGGGTAGGGCAAGCCATTCTCCATACAAAGGTTGTGCAAGTTTTTTGTCTTAGTTTTGGCACCACAGCATTTAATTTTATTTTTTGTTGGTACATATTGGATATACGCAGAACGTGATGTTGGTATTTTGCATTACTAAAAAAAATACAAAGAATAATTAAAATTTAAAAAGAAAGACATAGCTAACAAAAAAATAAGCATATGGACCAAAAATAGTAACTGGAGTGCAAACAAAAACGAAGAAAAACTTGCACAAAGTTTGTATGGAAAGAGCTTGCCCACCCCTTCGCCTGTCGAGAATATGTCTGTCTTTCTTATTTCTTCTTAAAATGTTTCTTATTGTATGTAATACTAGCATTTGCCCGCGGCTTCGCCCGCGTACTAAGCGAAATTTTTGACCGTCTACAAAAAACAGGTTCGTATGTTTGTCCACGATTATCTCGCGTTTGGCTGAACCGATTTAGATGCAGTCTCCAGAAAAGTAGTTGTTACATTCTCATTTCGGTATACGAAGTTTGGTGATTGTGATTCATTAACAGATGAACAGATGAAAAGTCAGTATACATTCTGAGAACCGGCAAACTGTTGCATTTCATTTGATTTTGCCAAAAATAAGGATTTCCGAGAGGCCGAAGGGGAAAGGGCCGATGAAATAAAAGCATGTCTTAAAATGCCCTTAGTAAAAGTATCTGTGTACTACAGTAACACCGATAGGTCTGTAAACGACCAAGCAGCGTGCAGCGGTCATAAACTCTGGTCCTTTGAAGTACAGAAATACGGCTAATTCAATATCACGTGTAACATTTATTTTTCCTAAAATTAAATTTATTACGTAGGTTTTGCCAGTTCCCATTGGAGCATCCAAAAAGAAAATTTGGCCTCACTTCCATTCGCACTCCTTACTTCAGTCCGTCTGTTACAACCAAGTTGCTTTTACTGGACCGATTGAATTGCAAATTGGCACAAACTATCAAGAATTTAGAGCGCTCGTGGCCCAGCGGCACCCGCCTACCGCGTGCGGTGTGCGAGGTTAAGCAATGTGGGATGTGTGGATGGGTGATCGCTTTGAGTGGTTACTGAATGACTTTCGTGCTTAGGAAGGCACGCTAAGCCGTTGATCCCGGCTGCAATCGTTAAGACAAGTTAGAGGCCTTCGAGCGGCTTGCGAACTTCTAACAGTCAAGTTGCCCACTCACTTGACAAAGGGGGGTCGAAGTTGCACCACGTCCGTAGGGAGTACCCACCGTTACCCTACACGTGACCCCTGGGTGGTGCTAAAAGTGCAACAAAAACTGGCAACCGTACTTGTTGATTTAAATGGAAAAAAATATCGAAACCTCTATGTCGTTTTTAAAAGCAAGTCCATAGATACCCCACAGGCCTATATAGTAACATTAAACTTTTTTGCATACAGGCATGTATGGAGTGCCAAATTTTACCTCAGATTCGTATTCAGAGACCTCTCAGACGCTCAGATATCGATTTTGAACGAAATTGGGACAAAAAAAAAGATAATCAATATGGCCGCCATTTTCAGAAATTTTACCTCTGATTCGTATTAAGAGACCTCTCGGACACACATATATCGATTTTGAACGAAATCGGGACGAAAATGAAGAAAATCAATATGGCCGCCACTTTTTTCAAATTTTACATCGGATTCGTATTAGGGGACCTCTCGGACGCTCAGATATCGATTTTGAACGAAATCGGGTTGTAAATGAAGAAAATCAATATGGCTGCCACTTTTTCCAAATTTTACCTCGGATTTGTATTCGGGGACCTCTCGGACGCTCAGATATCGACTTTGAACGAAATCGGGACGAAAAAAAAGATAATCAATATGGCCGCCACTTTCACAAATTTTACCTCGGATTCGTATTAAGAGACCTCTCGGACACACAGATATCGATTTTGAACGAAATCGGGACGAAAATAAAGGAAATCAATATGGCCACCACTTTTTCCAAATTTTACCTCGGATTCGTATTAGGGGACCTTTCGGACACACAGATATCGATTTTGAACGAAATCGGGTTGAAATGTAGAAAATCAATATGGCTGCCACTTTTTCCAAATTTTACCTCGGATTCGTATTCGGGGACCTCTCGGACGCTCAGATATCGATTTTGAACGAAATGAGGAAGAAGATGAAAAAATCAATATCGCTGCGACTTTTTCCAAATTTTACCTCGGGTTCGTATTAAGAGACCTCTCGGACGCTCAGATATCGATTTTTAACGAAATTGGGGACCGAAGGGGAAAAAATCAATATGGCCGCCACTTTTTCCAAATTTTACCTCGCATTCGTATTACGAGACCTGTCGGACGCTCACATATCGATTTTGAACTAAATCGGGAAGAAAATGAAGAAAATCAATATGCCTGCGACTTTTTCCAAATTTTACCTCGGATTCTTATTAAGAGACATCTCGGACGCTCAGATTTCTATTTTAAATGAAATCGGGACGGAAATGAAGAAAATCAATATTGCCGCCACTTTTTTCAAATTTTACCTCGGTGTCGTATTTGGGGACCTCTCGGACGCTCAGATATCGATTTTGAACGAAATCGATACGAAAATGAAGAAAAGCAATATGGCCGCCACTTTTGCCAAATTTTACCTAGGAGTCGTATTAAGAGAAAGTTTAGGTACCTCGGATTCCTATTAAGAGTCCTCTCGGACGCTCAAATATCGATTATTGTCGAAATCTTATCGGGCGGCTCTAATTAATAAAACCACTAACAATATTCATAGGGAATTCACGGCAAATCATGCGCCTTTAGATCTTATAAGGAACCTACATGCCAAATTTGGTATCTCTCGAGTCTCGAACCAGCAGTTTGGGCTGTGCGTTGATATGTCACTCACTCAGTCAGTCAGTTTCTTCTTGCAATTTGGCACCTACTTTTAAGTTTTCATGTCCGCAATATTAAATTTCAAAATCAACGCCATTTTCGAAATTAACGACCCAATAAATCATAAAAATCACACCCATATTAATATTTAGACATTCCAACCCCCTCGGACCCCAACAAAGAGGATAGTATTTCACGTCCTCCACGTGGGATTTTAAAATTATTGTTGTTTTCGTAATCAGCGACCCGATAAACCATAGAAACCACACCCATATCGATTTTCAGAATTTGTCACCACCTTTCCCCCTTTTAGGGGTTGATTTCTCAAAAAACCTGAAACACATGTTTTTAGATTTATCGTTAGAAATACTCCTGTGAAGTTTCGAATAAAATAATCTAACTAATCTGGATTTCCTATACAAACTTCGGACCCCCATTTCACCCCCTTAGGGGTTGAATTTTGAAAAATCCTTTCTTAATGCACCTCAAGACCTTATATGGAACCTACATACTAATTTGGAATCTCTAGAACCAGCAGTTTGCGCTGTGCGTTGATATGTTGGTCACTCAGTCAGTCAGTTATTTCTTGCAATTTGGCACAAACTTTCAAAAGTTTTCATGTCCACAATATTTAATTTCAAAACCGATGCCATTTTCGTAATTAACGTCCCAAAAAACCATAAAAACGACACCCATATTAATATTTAGACATTTCATCCCCCTCGCACCCCAACAGGAGGGGATGGTATTTCACGTCCTCCACGTGGGATTTTAAAATCCTTGTTATTTTCGTTATCAGCGACCTAATAAACCATAAAAACAATACCCATGTCGATTATCAGAATTTGTCACCACATTTCCCCCTTTTAGGGGTTGATTTTTCAAAAAACCTGAAACACGTGTTTACTCATTTATCGTTAGAAATACTCCTGTGAAGTTTCGAATAAAATAGTCCAGCTAATCTTGTTTCCCCATACAAACTTCGGACCCCCATTTCACCCCCTTAGGGGTTGAATTTTAAAAAATCCTTTCTTAGTGCACCCCTAGACCTTATAAGGAACCTACGTGCCAAATTTGGAATCTCTAGTACCAGCGGTTTGGGCTGTGCGTTGATATGTCAGTCAGTCAGTCAGTCAGTCAGTCAGTCAGTCAGTCAGTTTCTTCTTTTATATATTTAGACAGAACGCCATACATAATAATTAACCTTTTTTTTAGGAGACTGATACAATCATGAGATATAAAATATATAAAGGCATCATAAATTCATTTCAAATATCGGATGTAAAATCGATTCAATCAACCATTCGTTAATAATCGCTTCATTTGACAAACGATACGTCTTAGCCTCATCACTACAAACGTCAATTCATAAATGTCAAATGGTTGAAGTAACAAATTACAAGGTATAAAAGAATTCGAATAGCTGACAACAAAAGTTGGAATAGCCCCCGATATTTTCATTTCAAAGTTCAATATCTCAAAAACGGCTGAACCGATTATGATAAAACATCAGTCAACCATCATCAAGACTTATGATTAAAAAAAAACGGTTCATCCGTTTAGGAGCTAGGTACTATGGCGCCTCTTTTGCGTTCCGCGTTGGGGGCTAAAAATAGAGGTTGCCTACTATTTATCAAATAACTATATCCTGAAAGTACGCCTTTGCCAAAAGAAAAGCACAAGGATTGTTAAGGCACAAAAGTGTTCTTACTGATGTTGCTGACGCCGTCCCACTGCAATATGCTCATGGCCTCGTTAGAGTACATCAACCATGACAGGTGACGAACCCAGGCTATATATTTTGGTAATGTACTGAAAGAAACAGAAACAAAGTCATGTTAGTTACATGTATGACTCGATTTTCATGTTTTTAGATTTGTGTTAGCTCCGAATAGCAGAATAAGTATAAAACTATCGGCAAAATATTAAAAAAAAATCTCTCGTACGAAATGCGAAGGGGTGGCAAGCTTTTTCCAAACAAACTTTGTGTACGGTTTTTTCGTTTGTGTCTGCGCTACAGTTTTTATTTTTTGAGATTAAGCTTATTTTTCTGTTACCTATTTCTTCTAGTTATTTTTTTAATTTTAATGTATATTTTTAATATTTTTTTTGAAATAATGCAAAACTTCAACTTCAAGTTCTGCGTAAATCCAATATGTAGAACCAAAAATTAAATTAAATGCTGTAGTGGCAAAACTAACGAATAAAACTTGAACAACCTTTGTATGGAGAATGCCTTGCCGTACCTTTCGCCTTACTCATAAAAGTTGGGTATTTTTGCCTTTCTTTCCAAATGTAAAACGAGTGTTGGAATATGTAGTCGATTTTTATTATGTAACTTTTATCACTAATAAGAATAAGTTACATGAGAAGTTACGTGACTTATTTATCAAGTTACTTAGTAAAATAGAAAAAACTGAGAATTTATACAATTTAAATGTTATCTGTATTAGATAATTAGTTAATAGTTTATATTAAAATGTGTTTTTTGGTAAAAGATTTAATTGGCGGCCGTACCCATTTTTACAAGCTTTTATTTAACTTGCACTGTTCGTTTGTAAGTAAGTACCGTAAAATGGGGTGAGTAGGGACAAAACTGACATTCAAATTTCGATAACATTTTATTTTTACATATGCAAACTGAATGGTGAATATATTAAGTGTTCCAGACGTTTGTATTTTAGTTTTTATTTTATTTTGGGTAGTTCCATTTCATAACTTGGCGATAAACAGGAAATCCCACCTCATCCCGTAGTCTCTCGTAATTGGGGTAAGATGGAATTTCATACAAAGGTGAATTTGGAAGATTGTTGGATCGTTTTTTATTATTATGAGTATTACTATAGCTCCATGTTAAATTGGAATACATTATTTTTGTAGCAGTAGCCTGTATTTTCAATACAGGGTGCGCCCTGTTGTACCAGGAGAAAATATTTAAAATGACGCTTCCTTAGACCATCCGCAGTAAATCTCTGTGTTCCAATATATAATTTATTTTTCTCAAACATGCAATGAAATATTGATGTTATGTTCCTTATAATAGGATGCGAAGTATGACGTTTCAGGTGCGGCTAGGACAAGAGGTCGTTAATGCAATTTCATACAAATGTTGCAGGCCTAGGCCGGCAAAGTCCTCTCTTTTAATTTCCAATCCACATAAATTTGTGGCACAGGCATCATGACATTCTGCCACTATGCGTATTATAAATAAAGCTTTGATTTTTTTGTTGTTTATTTCATTGCATGTTTGAGAAAAGCACTATACATACCTCGGCGGGAAATATGGGGTTGCCAGCCTGAGACTTATCCGACCTCGCTTCGCTCGGCCGTCTATATGTCTTCGGCCGGCAACCCCTTTTGTCCCGGCCTCTGTAGTAATGTACTATTGACAATTCGGAGAGATTTCGATCTTACGTTATTACCTCCACCTCCAAGTAATGGATTTTGACACCACGAGATTATAGCTTGTACTTGTTCTGAGATTATAGCGCGCCAGTCAATGCAGTTTTTGAGGTAGTTAGTAGCAAGTTTTGAGTCATAATAGTTTATGATATTTTTTTTGTTTTTTAAGGTATTTCTGGTATTTTAATTTTTTTTCCGTGTTTTTAAAATAAATAGTTATTAATATCACTCCAGAAGAGTAAAAAGTTATTGAAAGCTATTTTTGAAGACAAAATAGGAAAAACGTTCAATTTTTTTTCGACTGGGACCACTTCAAAATAATTGCTGGCTCGCTCATTTCATTAGTGGCCCGTTTAATTTTTTGCTCCTGTTACAGGGCCCATCATATCTACATCATACCTACTACAAAGTTAACATGTCAATTAATCTGAGTCAGGTAAATAATTAGATACCAAAAATATATAACACGCAAAAGTGTCATATAAGACTTTATATTTTATAATGTCTTAGATATTTAAAACAGGAGAAGCCATTAGTATACATACCCCTCTGCCAAAAAAAGAGACACAATATGTTCACAAAATTAATAAAAACTACTTCATTAATCGACTATAAGTCAGTCTCAAAATCGTTCTCGGCGTGTGAAGAGCTCTGTGAAAATACCTTTATCTGCTGTTTCGGGTCATAAAACTTTATCCAATAATGGATCTGATGGTAACGAGGATAAGGTCGACTTTTATTTCTCTTATTTCTTTTATTTTTGTTGTACGTAGGTTTTTTATACGTGTGTTACTTCGCTCCTCTCAAAAAATGGGATAATATTTTGTTTGGCAAGATGCACTGATGGCTTCTCCAGTGTTAAATGGTCTAAATAATATCCATATCAAACAACTGAACAGTACCATGTGTAGATGAATTATTTACATAAGTAGGTACCTTAATTTGATGAAGATTCCGGAAGTCATCATGAGACAATAGTCGAAAGGCACGAGGTAGGCGATAGCGACGGGCATTGAGCCGAAAGCGCACGAAAAGAACGAACCTGCAAAATCAAACATAAAATTCGTTTAATACACATAATGTTAGGCCCCTAATACTAATGGATTTATTTAACATCAAGACTATTTACAGTCCTTGCCTACCGATGCTGCTTTTTAATGCCATACATAATGAATGGCTTGTGATTTCCTCCGGCATCATGCGTATACTGCAAGTGACAGCTACAGTTGTCCGAGGACGCTAGTATAAAATAGACCATAAGGGCCTACGCTAGCTGGCGCGGATTACACGGAGCGGGCGCACGCCTATCGTAACATAGTACGAGCGGCGCTAAATGACCCGCAGCGGGTTGCATAGAGCGAGTACCCGCAGGCGCACCGGCGCGCGCCCGCGCATTGCACCCGCGTTAGCTAGCGTAGGCCCTTAGACGTAGAGCCTACCTCGGCTGAATAGCAAATATTTGCAGATTTTCCAGATGGTATAGAACAAAATTTTTTTTTATTCGTGCTATCGGACGGCCGAGACATTGCTGGAGCGACATGATCGAGGCGGATCCTAATCAGCAGTTTGGGTCGCTGAGGCTAAGGAGTTAATAATAATAATAAAATTAAATTAACACGCACATTGTTGCGAACAACATTCTGGCCCCCGCTCAAAATGGATGTAGGGTTGGGTCACGTGGTACTAAAGACCTCTCGGCCGCCTGGATTGACTATAAGAAGGCCTATGATTCGGTGCCTCATTCATGGCTGAGGAGGATCTTAGACCTGTATAAAGTTGATGCAGTTTTGAGATCCTTCTTAGTTGCTTGCATGGGGCAGTGGACCACAGTCCTTCGTCAACCTGGGGGAGGAGAGGGCCCCTCTGTCCCGCAGGATTCCATCAGGATTGAGCGAGGTATTTTTCAGGATGATAGTCTGAGTCCCTTGTGGTTTTGCCTAGCGCTGAATCCGCTCAGTACCCTGCTAAAGGATTCAGGACTAAGTTGCCAGCTACGGAGAGAGGGTGAGGTCATTTCTCATCTGCTCTACATGGACGACCTTAAACTATTTGCACCAAATAAACATGACCTGTTGGAGCTACTGAAAACCACAGAGGTCTTCAGTAGTGCCATCAAAATGGAATTTGGTGTCGATAAGTGTGCGGTCATGCATGTACAACGGGGGAAAGTTGTAAATTCCACAAATTTACATATTTCTGAGACAATGGCTCTCAGATCTCTCTCCGAAGCAGAAACCTATAAGTATCTTGGTATGTCACAGTCTTTGGGTATCGAGGGTGGAGACAACAAAAGGGCGGTGAAGGAGCGCTTCTTCTGTCGCCTGACAAAAGTACTCAATAGTTTTTTGTCGGGCGGCAATAAGGTTCGCGCCTTCAACGCCTGGGTGATGCCCTTGCTCACATACTCCTTTGACATATTAAGGTGGACTCAGACTGAGCTTTCCTGGATCGAAGGGTGCGTATA
Source organism: Notocelia uddmanniana (assembly GCA_905163555.1). Classification (NCBI taxonomy): domain Eukaryota; kingdom Metazoa; phylum Arthropoda; class Insecta; order Lepidoptera; family Tortricidae; genus Notocelia; species Notocelia uddmanniana. The sequence continues at coordinate 6,100,577 of LR991060.1, read as the reverse complement.
CTGCTCACTGCGCACCGTATGCTACACCCACGATCTTCTGTTATGAGACTGTATATCCCGCGGAAGCTTGGAGGTCACGGCTTCTTAAATGCCAAAGACCTTCACAACCGCGAGGTGTGCAGTCTCAGGGATTACTTTCTAAACAGCGAGTGTAGGATGCATCTTGACGTAGTGGCAGTAGACGCATCTTTCACCCCGCTCTCCATGGCAAACGAGAACTGGCGCAGATTTAAAGTGCTAAGCACCGAGGACCGCAGGGCGGTGTGGAAGAGTAAGGAGCTACATGGGCGGTTCTACAAGGCCCTTACGGGGCTCGACGTAGACCTGCTCGCATCGGTGAACTGGCTACGTTTTGGGGATCTTTTTGGGGAAACTGAAGGTTTTGTCTGCGCAATTGCGGACGAGGTTATCATGACGAACAACTACCGGAAATATATCCTGAAGGACGGTACGGTCGACATTTGTCGGGCATGCCGCCGTCCCGGAGAGTCACTCACTCAGGCATATTATTTCTGGTTGTAGTCATCTTGCTAACGGCGAGTACTTGCACAGACATAACTTGGTGGCCAGGATTATTCACCAGCAGCTTGCTCTTTTATACGGTCTTGTGGACTTCGAAGTGCCGTATACACACCTGCGCCAGTTCTCGAAAATGGTCGTGCAACGCTCTATTGGGATCGATCTGTCATCACGGACAGGACTATTGTAGCCAACAAGCCTGATATCGTGCTGACAGATCGATTGAAGCGCCAGGCAGTACTCGTTGACATCACCATCCCCCATGACGAGAACCTCGTGAAAGCTGAGAAGGACAAAGTCAGCAAGTACATAGACTTTGCACGTGAGGTAACCGCCATGTGGGATGTTGATTCAACGATTATTGTCCCGATAGTCGTCTCTGTGAACGGTCTAATAGCGAAGAGTCTCGACCAACATCTCAAGAGACTCTCGTTAGATGCATGGGTCAAGGATCCAATACAGAAGGCGGTACTCCTGGACACGGCGCGGATAGTCCGGAGGTTCCTCTCACTGTCGCCCTAACCACCGGTAGCTTAGGCTTGCCTCGCTGCCGGCGGCACCCTAGGTTAGGTTTTTTATAGTGCTTTTATATTTTGTATGTATATTTTTATATTTTACTTGTATAAATTTATTGTAAAAAATCTAACCTAATCAAAAGAAATAAATAAGGTCAATAATAATAAAATACTTTATTGTGCACTACACGGAAAATTTTACAGGGGTAAAACATGAATAGGACTTAGGTACGTAGGTAACAACAGGCGGACTTATCGCTAAAAAGCGATCTCTACCAGACAACCTTCAGATAGCGATACAGCGACAAGAAATGCGTTATTGGGCAGTGCAAACCAACAAAGATATGTAAAGTTACATACAAAGCAACATATACTACATCATACTGTATACTGTTGTTGTTGTTGTTGTTGACGGCCTGTTTAGCCTAGTTGGTAGTGACTCTGCCCCCGAAGCTAGAGGTCCCGGGTTCGAATCCCGGCTAGGGCATTTATTTGTGCATTTTTCACGGATATTTGTTCTTGGGTCTTGGATGTTTTCTATGTATTTAAGTATGTATTTATCTATATAAGTATGAATGTCGTCGTCTACGAGTAGTACCCATAGTACAAGCTTTGCTTAGTTTGGGACTAGGTCGATTTGTGTAAGATTGTCCCCCAATATTTATTATTATTTATTATTATTATACTACACATATAACAGAATATATACTAAATAACAATACATAAAATAAAATATATAAATGAATATACATAGGAGAAAACAATGACAAGGCAGAGCAAACAAAAAGGGAAAATAGGGGAGGGATACGTGTGCAAGACTAACAAAGAGATAAATAATAGTCTTTTAGACGCTTTTTTAGTTTTTTTTTTAATAATAGAATTATTATTATTATTGGGAGCTTGTAGCCAGCCAGAGGCAATCTTGGCAAACAGCTTACTTGGTATGCGGCAGACATGACCAGCCCATTTCAACTCAGCTGCTTTCCGAGCTACATCGGCTATTTGTGTCTTGGAGCGCAGCGTGGTGTTCCGGATATAGTCCACTATTAGATCCACACCTAATATGCTGCGCTTCATGGCCCGCTGGCAAACCCCAAGTTTCCTGAACCTTTGAGATGCTGTCAACGACCAAGTCTGTGCACCGTAGGTGAGAACTGGAAGTATGCGCATGTCCATCAGCCTACGTTTATGTGAAAATGGTATAGGTCTCCTAGGTGTTTCATGGATCAATAACTCCTCTAGGTGTTTTCGGTCATATATTAATCTATACTAATATTTAAATGCTGAATTGTATGTTTGTGTGTTTGAACGCGCTAATCTCAGGAACTACTGGTTCGAATTGAAAAATTTTTTTTGTGTTGGATAGTCCATTTATCGAGGAAGGCTTTAGGCTATATAACATCGTGTTGCGACCAATAGGAGCGAAGACGCGGACGAAGTCACGGGCAACAGCTAGTAGAATATATTTTTGTATTCAATTACTATATCTCATTGCTATAATCACTTACCGCAAGCAATGGCAACGTTGAGCACCAGTATGGAGAGGAACACTGTGAAGCCGAAGGCGTAGACAGTGGCGCGCAGGCCCGCGATCCAGTACACCACCAGCGTGAAAAGTGAAGGTTCCACCACCAGCCCTGGGAACTGGAATTGAAAATAAATGTACAACCTCTCAAATATTAAACAGTTTAATAAACTTTAAAATAATAAAATAATTTCCAATGAAAGAAAAAAAACATATACTTATAATAAAACTACTATTAAATTAAAATAACTAATTAATTAAATATGAGACCTGGGCCTCTTGGCAGTGTGCCCATCACGTAGGCAGCATTCCCGCGCTGAACTGCTATCGCGATTCTTTGCGCGAGAAAGCCACCGGCGCGAGGGTCGCCTGTCGTCTCCCTCAACCTTCTGCTGATTTCACTGTGGAGCTCCAGCGCACCCTTACCCCAAGGACCCAGTGTCTCGACGCCGAAAGCAAAGAAATGATATTGGGCGCCGAGACAGCTGTATTTCGAGACCTTCAGGCGTTCTCGGGCGTCTGCCGCCGCCCCCGCACGTTTGGTAGTTGCTGGCAGGTAGGACGCCGCCAGGGTGCCTGTACAGGTGGCGTCCCACACCAACGCACGGCCCGTCTTCCAGGGTATCAACGACATACCGTCAGGGCGCTGTCTCATATCAATGAAAAGAAGATTATTTAAAATTTAGGGCGGATTGCACTGCACCAGCTCACGATAACAGACCGATCAAAGTTAAATACAAAGAGAATATAAACACTACGTTATAGTCCAATATGGCGGCGGCAGCTGTCATCCTATAGAAATTTGTCATACTTTCCACACAACAGATTTTAACGAACACCGCTTGCGATTGCGATACTCCGGAGTAGAAATCCTAGAATAAAGGCCCACCCTGATCTCTCTATGGAAGAGCGAGAACTTATTCGAGTAGGTACTTTCCGAGGTGGAAGGGATTCGGTATCTAATGCTTACATACATACATACATATTCTCGGAGATGATGATGGAAAGCGCCCCGTGGATGTCTTGAATGCCGGCCTGCATGAGGCGGGCGGTGCCAAGGAAGCAGACTTCGGCAGTGAAGGCTTTCAGAAGAAAAGTGATAGAATAAAGATGCCCTTACCAACGCAAACATCCTCGCGATATAACATTCCGGTGTAGAATACAGTCCCACTCTAATCTCTTTGTGGAATAGCGGAAACTCTTCCGAGTAAATACATACTTGGGGCTGATGGTATTCTCGGCAATGATGATGAAGAGGTGAGGCGAGCGGTGTCGACTAACCAGATCGCAGTGGTGAACACTTTAAAAATGTGACAGAATAAAGGTGCCCTTACCAACGCAATCATCCATGCGATATAATACTCCCGCGTAGAATACAGCCCCGCTCTGATCTCTCTATGGAACAACGGGAACTCCTCCGGGAACATGTGCAGCACAGAGTACATGGGGCTGAAGGTGTTCTCAGCGACGATGATGAAGAGCGCCCCCTGGACGTCTTGGATGCCGGCCTGCGTGAGGCGGGCGGTGCCGAGGAAGCAGACTTCGGCAGTGAAGGATTTCAGAAGAAAAGTGATAAAATAAAGACGCCATTACCAATGCAATCATCCTTGCGATATAATACTCGGGTGTAGAATACAGCCCCGCTCTGATCTCTCTATGGAACAACGGGAACTCCTCCGGGAACATGTGCAGCACAGAGTACATGGGGCTGAAGGTGTTCTCAGCGATGATGATGAAGAGCGCCCCCTGGACGTCTTGGATGCCGGCCTGCGTGAGGCGGGCGGTGCCGAGGAAGCAGACTCCTGCTGTCAATGCTATGGCCTGGAAGATGACGAGAAATAGTTAAGTGCTGGGGAGGACAATATTGACATGTTACATACTTGATGACTTGACGCAAAATTGCAACAGACCAAAGTAATTTATCACAGGTATTGGCTATGTGCACGTCTGAAACGTCAAACGTCAAAGGTCCCGAGACAATATCAAAACTCAGAGATGTCAAATAATGACTCATGAATATTTTATTTACTTTTGTAAACGAGAAAGACCCCGTATTGGAATTTTTACTGAAATAAATAAGAGAATAAATAAATACATACAAACGAAACGAATCGTAGGAAACCGTTAAGAAACCAATAGAAAACGTGAAAGTAAATTTGACAGTGGTCCCCGGTAAGTACACATTTCTGCCATGGTGTGCGCTACGATCGCCTAGCTTACCCCCACCACCTACTTCGCACATAGCCAATACAGGGTGTGATCTGTAATAGCAGCAATAAACGATACACTATTGAGCTCTCCAGCAATTATTTCCAAATGGTTTTATTTGAAAAAAAAAACGTTATTTTTTGTTTTATGAAAATATAGCTTACGTGTACTTTATTACACTACTGGAGTGATGTTAATAACTATATGTTTAAAAAATTCCAAAAAAATTATTTAAAAAATTCCAAAAATAACCTTTTAAACCAAAAATACGACTACAATTATGAGTTATAACTACTTATAGATACAACCTCAAAATCAACATTCATTGCCGCGCTATAATTTCTGGGTGCCAAGATCCATTACTTGGAGGTCATAACTTTAGATCAAAATTTCTCCCAATTGAAAAAATATATTTTTTGGACACAAGAGTTTACTGCAGATGCTCTAAGGAAGCGTCCTTTAAATTTATTGCCCCTATTACAGGCCACAGCATGTATAGCATGGTGACTAATGACATATTTATAACTTGAAGACCGTGGTAACTTGTGTGACTATGACTATTGAAGCGGAAAAGTCCGTGGGCTAGGACGACGTCGGAAATAAAAACCGACCGAGATGGTGTTACCCTCATTACAAAGGAATAGAGTTCAGTTAGAAATTCTAAGTAAATCAATTTAGTAAAAAGGTATTTCAGAAAATATCGACATACCAGTTTTTGAAGAATTCGTATTAACTGCACCCTGGAATCCCGGATGACAATCAGCGAGTACCGGTACACCAGCCACATGATTTTCGTGAAGAAGAGCGGCGCCTTGAAGCATTCTTTACTTGATAGTTTTTTTCTAGCCTATGACAAAAAAAGGGTTGAAAAAAAAATGGTTTTGCTTATTATACTTGATAAATTTACACACGAGTCTATAACAGCTTTATTACCATTTTAAAACCTGTTTCCATAATTTATTGTGTCGTCATTTCACGTGAAGCACAGGAAACTTTTTAGAAAAGATATAGAATACTTATTCCTTATAAATTCCCTAGTAACTAAAAAGTGGCAGAGTGACGTATACTTTTGCTGCCATTTATGGCACATGTGAGCATGTGACCATCTGACAAACGAAATAACTGGTTCTCATTATCCATTAGATAAGGGTAATAGGTGAAGTATTCAATATACATATATATACACGCCTGATACAATACATACATAAACTCAGGCCTGTTTTCCCGAAAGGGGTAGGCAGAGCACATGAAATTTAATTTCAGTGCCACATTTAGAAATAGTTGGTTCCAAGATGGAGAAAATGTGATATTTCAGGACCTATCAAGGTTGGTAGCCCATCGCACACAACATACTTGATCTCACCCGGTTCCCTCATACATATCAGTCGACTCTTACTACACCCGGGAAGAAAAGTAGTCAATGTGTGTATCCTGTCCTGATATATTTGACACATAGACTGAATTTTTTGAGGGATTTTCGGAAAATATAGCTGAAAACCCAAACGACTATTATGTTTTAATTGGAGATTTTAATGTTAGCCAAGCTTTATGGTCATCAATAGGCGCCAATGCTGGATCACACATGCAACTTGAGTATAATGTGAGTTGCAATATAACTCCGCTGGTGGATTCGCTCCGTGCTTTCCTCTCGTTTAATAATTTAATTCAATTCAATTCAGTCACCAACAGTAACTTCAGGATCTTGGACCTTGTTATTTCCAACCTGGAGTGTATTGTAACACAATCTACGGCTCCCTTAGTAAAAGAGGACAATCACCACCCATCCCTGGACATTGTTGTGAAATATGCATGTTTTACATGCTTACGTTCGCCACCTCGTAGGATAACACTCTTTCAAATAGCGGATTACGAAACTGTTAACGACGCGCTCGCTGTAATTGATTGGAATGACTGTCTAGACCTGGAAGATATGGATCTTTCGGTTAAACGTTTTTACGATGTCATCAATGAAATCATCTCTATTAATATACCAAGTTAGTGTGTAACAACAATAAATACCCCATATGGTACTCAAAAGGTTTAATAAAAATAATTTCTGAAAAACTTAAGTTTCACAAAAAATGGAAAACTTACGGGCGCTTAGCAGACTATAACACATTTGCACTTTTGCGAGATAGGCAAAAACGAGTGCAAGAAACGTGCTACAGAGATTATTTAATTATGTCAGAGTTAAAAATTAGATCTAACAGTAGGTATTTTTGGCGTTTTGTCAAAAGCAGGAGAGACAATACGGGTATTCCTGCATCAATGCACATGGACGGTAAAAATGTGTCAAATGGTGATCAAATATGTAGTGCTTTTAATAAATACTTTTAATCAGCCTTTGAGACCGCTGATCCTTTTCTAAATAACCACTCTTAAGCTCTTCTTAATATGGAGACTTCTATTAGTATCGATAGTGTATATATTGATGCGGATGTAGTTTGTAGATATTTAAATTATCTAGATATAAAGAAAGGAGCTGGCTCTGATGGCATACTCGTACCTCCCATTTCTGGCGTAACTGTCGAAGCCAATTATCTAAACCTATAGCTAAGACCGGTGTAGTGCCGAAAACATGGAAACAGTCTTATTTAATGCCGATTTTTAAATCAGGAGATAAACATGATATACAAAATTACAGGCCTATATCGAAACTAAATACTATCCCCAAGTTATTTGAAAAAATTATCTACGACCAAATATTTCCTATATTGAGACCCTACATCGCCACAGAACAACACGGATTTATAGAATCTAATCTCTGTGAGTTCGTTGAAAAAAAATTCTATGCTATGGATGATGACTATCAGGTGGATGTAGTCTACACCGATTACTCAAAAGCTTTCGACAAGATATATCATAACCTGCTTTTGAACAAGTTACAGGTCCCTGGTATCCACGGAAACCTTTTGCGCTGGTTTACTTCTTACTTAAGGGATCGGTCCCAGGCTGTATCGTTGAAAGGATATTGTTCTAGCTTTGTTCCTGTCTCATCTGGTGTGCCCCAAGGATCTCATTTGGGACCTTTAATATTTACGTCAATGATGTTGTGTCGCGATTTCAGTATGCTTCATGTCTGATCTACGCAGATGACAAAAAAAATTTCAAGGTTATAAAAGGCATCAACAATTGCCAAGAGTTGCATGACGATCTTAACCGATTTTATAATTACTGCCAAACAAATCACTTATATCTAAATATCAAGAAATGTAATGTTATAACCAGAAAAAAGCAAATAATAAATTACAATTATCATCTTGGAAACGAACGTCTGCAACGAGTTTTCACTGTTAAAGACCTGGGTGTATATCTGGACAGTAAATTGATGTTTAACAATCATATTGACATTATACCACAGCGTGCCTTCAGTTTACTGGGATTTGTTCTAAGGACAGGTAAAGAATTTAAAGAGGCTGACACATTATTGATGCTCTTCAACTCATTAGTTAGACCTGTACTAGAGTACGCATCAATCATATGGAGCCCGCGATACAACATATACATTAACGCCATAGAGGGGAGCAAAAAAAGCTTTTAAAATACTTAACTTACAAAGCTAGTAAGTCTGATTCCCAATTTGACTTTGCTAAAATCGTTTCGCTTGAAGACCGGCGCACGTTGAGAGATCAAATGTTTTTGTATAATTTTTTAAATAATGCAATAGACTCCCCTTATTTTATAAATGCTAAACGTTTCAAGGTTCCACGCAATAACCAATAACGCTAGACGTATTCACTGTTTGTTCAATGTCCCCCTAACACGTAAGAAATATAAGGCTAATTCTTTCCTCAGCAGAGCTTGTAAAACATATAATGATAAATTTAGCGAAGCAGATATGTTTCATATGTCGAAAAGCCAATATAAACGTAGATTGCTCTGCAAAGTAAAATAAAATAGTTAAGATGTATAAGATAATGTAATGTTTTCTAAAAGTTTACCTGTAGTTTAAGTTTATTCATTTCCTGCATATTCACTAGGTCTTCAGGCAGCTCTGAATTTTGTTTTTGGTTACCTTCATAACTCATGTCAATATTTAGATGTATCACTTGGTAGTGGCAGCTTTACTGGTCGATGTATTAGCTATAGTTATTTATAATTTTAAGTATTATTTATACCGTTGTTTGCCCAAAAATAAACATTAAAACATCTATATTTTGCTCGCTGGTGGCGTCACGCGCAAACGCTGTATGACAGACTGTCGCGAGGCCGCCTTGATGAAGTAGTCCATCGGATTGTACGTGATTAAGCTGTGTAGCCCTGAATTGTACTTGTGAGAACGAGCTGTACCTGTTCCTCACTATCTATAATGTTTCTCAATATCACTATGTAACTCCATATCGAGCTCCTTGGCGACATCGCTGACTGCGAACCGGCCACTGACGCTCTTGACAGCCCGAGTCTGGCGTCATCACCAGCACCTTGATGAAGTAGTCCGCCGGATTGTATATGATGGGACTGATGGGACAGTAGTGGCCCGAGTTGCACTTGTGAGAACGAACCGCACCTGATCCTCATTATCCATAAGTTGGAACTCCAGGTGTATCTCCATGTCCTGCTCCTTGGTAGCGTCGCTGACTGCGAACCGGTCGCAGACGCTCTTGACAGCCTGCCGCGAGGACGCCTCTGAGCCCGGCGTCATCGCCAGCACCTTGATGAAGTACTTATAGTCCGTCGAACTGTACGTGATGGGACAGTGGCAGCCCCGAGTTGCACTTGTAAGAACGAACTGTACCTGGTCCTCATTATCCATAAGATGGAACTCCAGGTGTATCTCCATGTCCAGCTCCTTGGCAGCGTCGCTGACTGCGAACCGGTCACAGACGCTCTTGACAGCCTGCCGCGATGCCGCCTCTGAGCCCGGCGTCATCGCCAGCACCTTGATGAAGTAGTCCGTCGGATTGTACGTGATGGGACAGTGGTAGCCCAGACTAGACAGAATGAGCAACACTATTATATTAAAAAGGAAGAAAAATATTTGGTAATGATGCATTGCAGTTCAGACCCTTTCATGCCTTTCAATAGATCTTAGTATTTTCAAGTTTGAAGTAAACCTTACAAATGACGTGTTAAGTAAAATTAAACTAACAGTTACTTACAAATTGAGATAGGTACTTACATTTTGTCATATCCGCAGTCATACTCTAAGTGACATGCTAGTATTATATTATATATCTACTTAAATTATCCTCTTCACGTTGTCTCAAACAAAATATTACTAAATTGAATTTTGGAAATCAGTAGTGCCCATGATGAAAGCAATGACGCATTTGAGATAAGTTCCCTTCACGTCCATCACATAAAGGGCTTTCTCAGAAGAACTCAGGATGTTCTATTAGGGTCAGCAGTCGGTCGCTCCAGATCATTTAAATGGGTCTAGTCAATTGTATTCGATTACACTATGGAATTAGACATGGATCTATTATCCGATATTGAAGCAAGATTCGCGTTTCAACTTTCAGTAGGCTATTTGTCTGGAATACTTTACAAAGCCAACGTTTACCTTGTTGTTTTTAAAGTTAATATGATATTATAATAATATGTTAGTTGATTATTTACCTACTGATTCAATGCAATTAGTATATTTGCAATTGCATTTTTGATCGGTAAATGAAATCCAGTAAAGGATGGTACGGCAGTGTTTGCTTCGCGCTCGACTTGGAGGGGGCACTGCCGTGCCCCCAGATAAATGGGTTTTATTCTGCAAGTAGGCAGCAATGGCAGTTGTACAAGTCAAATAAACTACTAAAGTAATAAAGGGGCAAATAATATCTCTGATCAAGAAAACTCATTATTTAACATAAAATATTTTTCAAGACAAGAGAGGTTTTTTGTATAGTTAGCTAGCTTACAATACTTATCTATTTTGGAACTGGAATAACGAGTTTTAGTAGTCCTATTAAGTAAAATTATAAATTAACTATATTTAAAAAAAAAATATGTGTATGGCTAGCTCGTGACATTTTAGTACGAAATTACTATTAATTGTGAACGAGTTATTTGGTTAAAGTATAAATCACTATCAGCATTCCAATCTCGTTTTCTCAATGATATAAAAAAAAATAGAATTCATTATATTATTTTCCAAGAACAAGATAAACTGGAATCTAAACTCATAATGACTGTTTGTAATCGCAGAACAAGCCAAATTAGTTCACTATGTCTCGAAGTCAGTTCAGCTGGAACTGGCTCCTAGAAACGCAAAAGGAGCCCAAAATTATCAAATAATGTAACACATTCAGTTCACCTTTCAAAGAATGTGAGTGCTCCTTTGGCACTGCCAGCATACGCTACCCTCCCTTCAGCCAGCAGCACCAACTTATCGAACAGGGCAACCAACTCCGACGACGGCTGATGTATGGTACATATCACGGTCTTCCCTTGTGCCGCGCTTGCCCGTAGCAAAGACACCAGCTTCTGCGCTGAGTAGGAATCCAGACCCGTGGTGGGCTCATCACAGAAGAGGAGACCAGGGTCCGTTAGGAGCTGAGAAAAAAAACAAGCGGTGTAGAATGTTAATGAGAAGAATCGCTCTGATTTGCATTACAACTATTACAAGTGGCTTTTGGACAACCTGCGAGACATCCTGAATGTCCTCATGAATAAAACTGGCGTAAAAACTATTATAATACTGAGATAGTATCTCATTATCAATTTAAAATTCAGCAGGTAAGTGATTAGATTAAATTGTTCCATTCATCGGTGACCTTGCGTTATTTAAAATACTTAGGTCTACCTTCTTATTCTTAGGGATGAGTATTTTGAAGAGTACGAATTATTCTATCTTGGAAACGGCTATTTTGATGCGGAACAAAATAGACAGTTTGGTTTCCCATATCTAACAGCAATAGACATTACTAAATTCGTTATCATAAGACAGTTGCCATCTTCACCGTAGTGGCAGAGGACAGCTATCTCCTCTCACCGCCTGATAAAATCTTCTGTGACTTCTGTCCGTAAACGCTGCTAATGCGCGTGAAACGTGACCCGACTAGTACAAATTGGCGTAGGAGTTGGTTCACAGGCATTGCTTCAGCTGAGTGGCCAAGGACAGTCCCTTGCTCTCGCTGCCAGACCTCGTCTTCTGTCCTTCACAAAGCGCATCGATCCTGCGATCCTGCTGTTGAATAACTGGTGTCACACTCATTCTCCCCTCAGTGGCGATGAACAGTCTCCCCCTCTCGCTACCAGGCAGCGTCTTCTGTCTTCCAGGAAGCGCTTGAAGTGCGAGCTACAGCTAAAGCCCCAGCTGCCGGATGATTTGTTTCACACTCATTCCTCACCTCAGTGGCGAAGGACAGACTCTTCTTCTAGCCATCAGACATCGCCTTCTGTCCTTCAGGAAGCGCTTGAAATGCGAGCTACACCTAGAGCTCCACCTGCTGGGTGATTTGTTTCACACTCATTCCTCACCTCAGTGGCCAAGGACAACCAGAAAATCCTCTCACAACCAGACAGCGTCTTCTGTCCTTTAAGAAGCGCTTGAAGAGCGAGCCTCACCTAGAGCTCCAGCTGCCGAAGAGTTTGTTTCACACCTAACCTCACCTCAGAGGCGAAGGACAGCCTCTTCCTCTCGCCGCCTGATAACGTCTTCTGTTTGTCAAGGCCCCCGATGCTCTTGTAGTGTTAGTTCTATAACGGTAGTTGGTGCAGGAGTTAGGTCACACTCATTCCTTACCTCAGTGGCAAAGGACAGCCTCTTCCTCTCGCCGCCTGATAACGTCTTCTGTCCATCCAGGCCGCCGATGCGCGTGTAGCGTGAGCTGTATAGCGCCAGTTGCCGTAGAAGTTGGTTCACGCGGCGTTTGCGCGCGATTGAGGATGTGCGCCGGTCCATGCGTAGCCTGGCCTGAGATCAATATTAAGCCAAGTAAATTGTTTTGTATATATATATATATATATATATATATATATATATATATATATTTTTTTTTATTGTACAAAAGAAGTTTTTGACGTTTTACGTAGTACATTTTGGCCGTAACATACGAGTATGACCATCTCTAACATCTATTGTGCTATCAGATATGCGATAATGCGGAGGCCCCTGGCTCCCGATAGTTTTTTGGACGCGTATTATAAATTAAGTCGATACGAGCTAAAGCGAAAACTACATTCACATTTCGCCAAAGATGCCTACCGCAAATAAAAAAATATTTTCACTATAAAATGATATATTTAAAGTGGTTAGATTTTATCGTCTATTTAACCCTACTTGATAAAATGACACGTATGTATGACCTAAACTAAAATATTATAGAACTTGTATAATAATCCCAAACATTGACCTTCAAATTTAATTTTATGTTTGAAGTAGGTAAACACTAAAACTCGTAAAGTAAGCTTATTATTACGAGTAAGTTCACGTTATAGATATGAATCTAGTTAGAGGTGTGATATATATGTAAGCGAAATATTTTTAATCAAATAGTTCACTATTTTAGTTGGAGTGAGTAGATTGTATAAACTATGATAAAATAATTATTGTCGTCGTCCAGCCAACTTTGCACAACCCCATATCAACTGTGACAGCTGTACTGTAGTTGTTAAGCGGATTATAGGCGTTTATTAATTTTTGTAAAGCGATTAACGAGTCAAGAAACGGGGCAGTAGTAAACAGAACGAAATACTAATGATGAAGGTGGTGATCTGTGGCTGTAAATGAGTTTGTAGTGTTATGTTTTGAGAGAGAATCATATATGCGTGCATGTGGTATACGCACCACGTGAAAATACATACCATGACGCTGAGGTGTTCGATAACCGTGAGGTTGTCGACGAACAGTTCATCCTGATGCATGTAGCCGCTGTGTCGATGCATGAAGTCCCCCACAGGCTGACCGTTCATTGTTATTTCACCGTCTACCACTGTGCCCACTGTGGGAAACATACCAGTATTAGAATGACAAATAAATCGACTCCTCTTTGAGATTCTCCTCTTTCCTCATGAATCTAGTCATCAGATCTTTGCTTTATCAAAATTGTATGGGACCAATTTAGTGGTTCCTCTCCCCCCTCAAACAAAAAAAATATCAAATCGGTTTAGGTATAATTGACGGCATTCTGAAATTGGTATCAAACTTTTGAAATATATAAACGAAAAGAGATCCTCCTCCTTTTTGAATTCGGTTAAAATATATAATTAGGGGATAAATCCGTTCATTTTGAAAGTGTTGCCGCCCCAGGTTTGCTGAAATAGATGATAAAGAATTTTAAAGCTAAAATTAATTCATTGGTATTAAAAATAAAAATAGGTACCTACCTACCTATACATCTTTTTATGAGCATTTTACGATCATCGGGGTAACCGTATTCTGCCTTATTTCGTTGATACAAAGTTGAAATTGTAGCCGTCTTCATTTGCATTTTGCACATACCTATAGATACAAAATTTGCCTTGATTGACTAGTCCCAAAAGGAATATAAACATGTTTACGTACCGTGCGTACTGCGTAGTGATGTTTTCGTAACTTTATGCATTCTTTGAGACTGGTTTTGACTTTTTGTTCTTATATACTTTTAACATTTTTAACCATGTGCTTAATTAAATACACGGTATCGACACTGATGCAAATTATATCATCTGATAAATTATAAACAATCTTATTTGAGAATTGTGTAAAATGTTAAATGGTTAAAACCATTTTTATGTTCAAGTGGTTTATTCATAGGTGATGATAGGTGTATGAGTATGTCCCATACAAAGTATAAGTATTGCAAACCTATCTTCATTTCCGATAATTTCGTCAATTTGCTTTACTCATTGGCAGAAACAAAATATTAATATTTTTACAGACTTAAAAAAAGAAGGAGGTTCTCAATTCTGTTTGTTTTTTGTTTTTCCTCAGAACTCCTCATTTATAAATCGATATGTAGAATTATTTTTTTGTTTAAAAGATTTGGTAAAAGATAAGATGACATGATCCTGTATTATTTCATCTGATCTTTCTACGATTGCCATGACAAAAAAAAACCACATCGACGCCTCGTGAAATTTAGTTATTTTTTTTGTCAAACACTTTTCTTGTTTTATTCAGTACAAAATAATAAAATATTTAATCAGAGTATGTAGTAAAAATAGTATATAATCTGGATTTACTTTAATGGATAGCAAAGGTAGGCGAACCTTTATTTATTTTTTTATTTTTTAAGATAAACATTTTAATATAAGCTAAAATTAAATACAAATTATAATTACTATATACATTCCCCGAGGTCGCTGCCTCTGGGGAGGGTGCCCATAAGGCTGGTCACATTTCCCCGCTGGATAGCGATACCTATCCGTTGACCGAGGAAGTGAAGTGTAGTAAAAGGGCATTTATACTAAACTCAGTCAAACAACAATTCAATAGGTAGATAAGTTATTGACAAAACTAGCTGACGAAGACGTCAAGCCAAGGCCAAGTTGCACCAATAAATCAAATCTATTTTAATATTAACAAACTGCATTTGCATCAGATTCATATGAATTAAATGTTTAAACGATTGTTGTTTTGTTTTTGTTTGTTTTAGAGCTAGACGCTGTTTACTTTATACAATTTAATATTTTATTTACATTTAATTTTATCTAATTTTATTTTTTATTTTTTAAGTTGGTTTAATAATAATAACTTAATAATAACTTTATTGCATTCATGTTCTTGGTATACAGCAGGTCTTAAATAACTGTTAACTACAACATGACACCCTGTTTTTAATTAGTTTTTTAGTTTACCTTGTAAAATTACGGGATTTTACTTAAATTTTCATTAATGTATGTGGCAGTAGCACTGCGTGAACCACATGATGATAATGACTGTGCAAAAGGTCCCAATAAAATAAATTATAAATTAAAAAAAAATGTTTAAACTACATTTAAATTTTTATTAGGTAAATTTTCTCTCATTAATGTTAATGAAAGTTTTAAACTCTTGCGTAAACTAAATGTGATATTAATGAAGGGCATTAAAATACAAGTGTCTATGAGAAATTGGAGAAATAAAGGATGTACTGATGCAAGTAGTGAAGATCGACCAATAATTTTAACCCATTTTCAAACAGAGGAGTTACATGTAGACCACACTACCTAAAATTCTAATATTCATAATAATAAAATAATTATAACTTACACAAACAGATCCAGTCTCAAACTAAGTAAAGCTTGTACTACTAGACGAAGAAAAATACCATAAATACGAAAAAATATAAAAATACGTTGAACTGCTTTCTTACCTGGACTCCGATGGGCTAGTGCACTCATTAGTGTAGTTTTTCCGGCGCCACTGCAAGAAATATCTCGATTACATGACAATTAGGTACTTAAATATATTATGAAAATATTACCACTCTTCGGGACAGGCCTATGTTCAGCAGTATTCGTCCTTCGGCTGATATAGGTATATGACGAACCAAAATATACCCACGAATTACGTCAAGTGTAGGATGGATTTCATAAATGCTAGTCCTATTTTTCACTATTATCCATCGTTACTCAGTTTCTATGTAATTACTAATTAAATTACTCTCAGTAGTAAGTAGTGTTGGACCCGGGTATGTCCTAAAACTACGGCCAAGACCACCGGGGAATGGGCAGCAGCATTCCTAGAGTGCGGTGGAGATACTGCGATCGCCAACCCGCATGCCAAGCGTGGCGATTATGGCATTTACCCCCCATGAAATTGGGGGAGGCCTATGTCCAGCAGTGGACGTCCTAGGGCTGATATGGTGGTAATGTATATTATTTAAATGCATTTCTTAACAAAAGCTTTTGACTTAGCTCCTTAATAAGCAACCCACTCCTTCGTCTGATAACTTCAGTTTCCAATGCTAATTGAAACCTAAAATAAGTAACTTTATACAGGATTGATTTTTTATGCCACCTGGAAGGAAAGAACTCTAGACAATGGAGATAGCAAGTTCCACTCAAAGGAAACATTCTTTTATTTTTAAAATAAACAAAACTGCATTCAATTATTTTTTTAAATACGCTTGCCACATCCAAGAATCGAACCGGCTAAAATTCGAAAAAACAATAGTCTGTACTTTTATGGCAATAAGGGATAGGGTCAAATCTCTCTAAAAACATGGTACTTAAATTAAATGAAAGGAAAATAAGGCGTCCATAGGCTGCGGTGACCGCTTACCATCAGGTGGGCCGTACGCTTATTTGCCACCGACGTAGTGTACAAAAAAATCATGAAATCAAAACCAAATACGACAATTCCACCTTGTATAAGTTACAAATATGAGTACTTATATGTGTAACATTTTCGCATAGGTCGGCTTTATAGAAAGCTACCGCATGTCAATCAATCGTTCGTCGATAACGGGCTTGGTAAACCATGAAACCCTATACAGCCGATAGAATGTTCAATTTCCACACTACTGGCTAGAAACTTCGGCCACAGTAGCATTGTTACAGTACTTTATCTGAGTAGAAACGTCGCAGAAACTTATACAATATAGTCTTGCAATACCAACTACCTACTGTAAAAAGATAATTTTAAAGTCGAAATACTGTGCAATATTTACTGTGATACTTAATGTCAGAAACAACAGTAGCCCTCTAATAACATATCGCTTTAATGAAGTGTGACGAATCGGTAAAAGTAGGTAATTTATTTGTAGGCTGATAAGTGCTATAGTATCAGCACATCTTTTCCTCCAATATTCCGCAGTGTTTCAAGACGAGAGTATTATTTGACCAGTATGTGTTGCTAGTGATGACACTATCACTATAACACCACTTTTATTTATTTATTTAATCGTATGGCATTTATTTACGAACCGTGAGATCTTCGAGAAGACAAGTACGGTTGCCAGTTTTTGTTGCACTTTTAGCACCACCCAGGGGTCACGTGTAGGGTAACGGTGGGTACTCCCTAAGGACGTAGTGCAACTTCGACCCCCTATGTATATGGCAATACACATACTACTACCACACACACACGTACACTACACATACTACGGCACTGTATATGTGTATGGCACTGAAACGTGGTCGCTTACTATGGGCCTCATAACAAAAGTCACCCAAAGAGCAATGGAAAAGTCTATTGCTGGGAGTATCTTTGCGCGATCGCATCAAAAATGAAGCCATTCGCAGAAGAAAAATAACAGTAGCCCTCCGAATCGATGACCGTTGGGGCGGAAAGGTTCTCGAGTGGCGATCACACGTACTGGAAGGCGCAGCGTGGGTAGGCCCCACAAGGTGGACTGATGACCTGGTAAAGGTCGCGGGAGTCATTGCGGCACTCTTTATTAGAAGGAGACCAAACAAGCGTACGGCCCGACTGATGGTAAGCGGTCATGTCCAGCAGTGGACCTCCAGCCGATATGATGAAGTGCTATAGAATCCTAAAGCTTCAATACTTTGTTTATCGCAGGTGTTCCCAAACTTTCTTTCTTCTCATAGACCACTTTCAATAGTTAACTGGTTCTAGTAGTCCCCCTACACCACATTTCAAACCATATTCCCAAAACCCCCATTCTTTTGGCACGCCCACGTAGACCCCCGTCGAGGTTCCTGTGGACCCCTGGGGGTCCACCTGGACCACTTTGGGAACCCCTGGTTTATCGCATAAAAAAACCTCTACTAAAGTAATTTGCTAAAGAAATGGTTAAATACGGTTCTACTTATACTTTTTATAATGCAAATGAATGTAGAAACTCCGTTGCGCCCAGAGTACGAATATTTTACGGTAAATCATTTTTTCAAACCGAGGCACCGGAGCACTAAAAATTATTAGAGCAAATCTTTAGCATTTATGATAACTGTAAAACCTAAACAGTCTCAACCTCTCAGCACCTAACTCACTCCCAAAAAGTGTGGGTTTATGCCACATCCCTTATTATAATAACTTATTATTTTTATGTCTTTAGCTGTAACAATGTAAGGTAGGTGTCAGAATTAAGATTGACAAATGTATAGCGACAGCAATACGTATCTTATTAGTGAAGTTTTTGCCAAGCCGATCATTTTGCGTTAACTTAAATGGACACGGGTTCTGGATTCCTATAGCTATAAGTTAATGTTAGGTACATATTAATAAATAAAATAATAAAGATTTGTGGACAATTATTCACAAATCGACCTAGCCCCAAACTAAGCAAAACTATTTACTAAATAGGACTAGACGACGATATACACACTTACGTATATAGATAAATAATTTTATACCCAAAAATATCCGATTCCAATTTTGTACTTCGCCATGTCACATACATGAGATTTCCACATATCCTTCCCACTCACATGTACTTAAAGTCGACTACAAATAGATCGATTGCAGAAAATATCGAAATCGCCATACGCGTGCCTATCATATTTGAGGAGTTCTCTCGATTCCTCCTGGCTATCAGACCTTCACCAAATTTATGTAGGACCAAAGAATCATTAAAATCGGCCGACGTGGTCAAGAGTTACCGGGGAACATACATACATAAAAAATAAAATCAAAACAAACATGCAGACGAACTAAGAACCTTCTTCCCTCTATTGAAGTCTGTCATTAAATAGATACTTACTAAAATACATAGAAAGCATCCAAGACTTAGATACAGATATTCATGCTTATCAGCTTATCACACAAATAAATGCCCTGACATGACCATTAGTTTCATAAGCAGGATCACCAACCACCAACCACCACCAACCACACCAACCACCAACTAGGCGAAAGTTGTCGTCAAATATGAATTGAGAACTTACCTGGGTCCCATTAACGCCACCAATGAACCAGGTTTCGCGATGCCACTTACTGCAATAATAAAAAGCTGTTAAAAGCCGATTTATCAATACAATTCTAAAAATAAATTAATGAATGCGCCAACACTGACAATTATTTATTGACTAATCCCTTAAGGGTGGTCACTTGTGAGCCATGAAAGATCAAGGAAGAGAAAAATACTGACCTTTATTGATTAATTTCTTAAGGTTGTGGTCACTTAAGTGAGCTATGAAGGATCAATGAAGTGAAAAATACTGACCATTATTGATTGATCTCTTAAGGTTGTGGTCACTTATGTTAGCCACGGAAGATAAAGGAAAAGGAAAAGGAAAAACACTGACTATTATTGACTAATCTCTTAAGGTTGAGGTCACTTTAAGTTAAGTCATGAAGGATAAAGGAAGAGAAACGTATTGACTATTAGTGATTAATTTCTTAAGGTTGTGGTCACTTGTGAGCCATGAAGGATCAGTGAAGTGAAAAATACTGACTATTATTGATTGATCTCTTAAGGTTGTGGTCACTTATATCAGCCACGGAGGATCAAGGAAGAGGAAAAATAATGACTATTATTGACCAATCTCTTAAGGTTGAGGTAACTTTTGAGTCATGAAGGATAAAGGAAGAGAAACATACTGACCAGTATTGACTAATTTCTTTAAGGTTGTGCCGGTTGTGGTCACTTTTGTTAGCCATGACGGATCAAGGAAGAGGAAAAATACTAACCATTATTGACTAATCTCTTAAGGTTGCCGTCCTTCAGCTTGATGTGCACAGAGAGGTCCCGCCACACGAGCGTGCAGGGCGGCGGCGCGTGTGGTGACCCCAGCACCGCCTCCACCTCGGGGAACAGGGGCTCGTACTTCGACCTGAGTACTCCATCGTCCATGTATAGAACGTCCGCTGGGGCCAGCTCCTGATAAACATTGGTTTTTATACAATGACTGTGGCGGACACGCTTACGGTCTGCCTGAGAGTAAGTAGATAACGTTGCCTATGGACACTTGCGGCTCCAAAAGAATCACAAGCGCATTGCGGACCCGATGTTGACTTGAGGTTTCGTTGTATTTATTAGACACTGTAGCACAATTAAAATTTAATTTTATTATAGACCGTCTACTAAGGCAAAAAGGAAAGGACTCCCGCTCCCAGTCGTTTCTGGTGCAAAAGCTCTCCATCGCTAAGCAACACGGAAATGCTGCTAGTATTATGGGCACTTTTGATTGTGTTATTATTTTTTTACTTATTTATTATATTAGCCTTTACTGCCAGCAACATTACATTAAGGCTTGAAACGCACAGAGCGCGGCGTAATAGCGTCATTGCCGGATGGAGGCGGTTTTGCGATAAAGCGAACGCGGTCCGAGGCACGACGCACCAATAAGAAACCGCGTGGAATTCGGTAGCGCGATAGAGCGGAGGCGGCGTGTGTGACATATGAAGCATTAATTGACAGTCGACAGTTTCGGAAAGATCAAAAATGCAAAACCGCCTTCGCCTCGCACCGCGCCGCGCCTGCTCTGTGTGTTTCGAGCTTTACAGACCCTATATTAGAATCAAGTTATTTAATGTGTCTCCTTTAGCTTATCACTAGGTAAATTTAACCATAATATTTTTTGTCATTATATCAAGGACCGATCTGTAAATTATTTGCAATAGTTTAGAAACAATCTATCTATATTGATCTAGGATGTTACAGTTACTGGAACTAACATCTGATCGCGTGAATGTGAAATTGCAACCAGTACAATGATTCTCATGTATCGGTCTAGATACCTCAGTGTCTAGGGCAGCCCCCTCAAAGGTTTGCGGTATAATCCATACTCGCTATATCTCTATATGTTAGAAATCAATACTATCAGTTACAGACTTACAGTGTCGTGTGTGCGAACCGTGCCTTTTCCGGTATGGAAGACAGTTAACTCGTCATTGCATTTCTAAATCTTATTGCAACTGGATGAGGTCCTTAATGAATATTTGACTATATCTTGGATAAAGGTAGACGAGCGCAAACAGACATTCACACCAAACGACCGGAGTCAGCGCGCACGCCACCAGAGTCAAAGGAATTCGAACCCTCCATACATAAACTATTTGACTTCGTATCCAAACGGCAGCGGCACAACCTATTCGAATATGAGATCTATCTTCTGTATGGAGGGCTCGAATTCCTTTGACTCTAGTGGGGTGCGCGCCGACTCCAGCCGTTCGGTGAGAATCGTCCATTAGGTATCCCTACAGAAGCGATATACAGTCGCCATCATCAAATATGTCTTTACTCTTCAGTGTTCCCAAAAATATCTAATCGTTCACTCTAAACTCCAACACCATGACAATAGCCACTTATTGGGCCCCTTGTCCGCTGATATATATCTGTACATGCGTGAATGCCATAGTCGCCACGCTTGGCACGCGGATTGGCGCTCGCAGTATCTCCACCGCACTCCAGGGATGCTGCTGCCCATCCCCCGGTGGTCTTAGTAACTTTTGATTGCAATCTTATTAGATTGATGCACATGTAAAAACATTCCCAAATACGAATACAAATGATGTACAACGTTACTATGTAACATTAATATTGCGTGCTACTATGCAATGCTCTTGTGATAATGATACTCTAATATGATACGATGTAATATTTGTGGTGATGTATGATGATGCTTACCTTACTACTATGTATGTATAACGAAATTCAATTTAAATGTTTTTTGACTGGGAAATATTTTTAAAGGGTCGGCACCCCACATGTGACACCCCTGGAGTTGCAGTTGGAGTCCATAGGCTGGGGTGACCGCTTACCATCAGGCGGGCCATACGCTTGTTTGCCATCGACATGGTATAAAAATAATAATAATAAGTATGTATGGCGTAGGGATGTGACGACCCCATCGCCCACTGGATTTCCAGTGCAGTTAGTCAACGTAGGGCAGCTTGTGGCGAGCTGTTAGGGAGCAGCGACCCTATGTACCTAAGTGCTCCTGGTTGTGTCCTATGGGTTGGTTGTATGAACAGGCCCCCCGCCTCTGGCTTGCCTTAACCGGCTGTCCAGAGTGGAGTCGCTAGAGCTGTTGCTCGGGGGTGGATGTGGTCACCTAAGTGGCGAGTTGGCTATATGTTTAAAGTCCAGTTCCACCTCTCTACCCCCAGTCCGGTTAATTTAGATTCCATCAACCAGCAATAGTCCCTGTACACCCTGGCGGGTGCTGTCTTCGTGTGCGTCCCATGATCATGACACGGGCAGGGACAGCATCCGCTCGGTGTACTTACCCCTTTATTTCATTAAATTGTCAAAAGGGCCTCTACGTGTTGGCTATGTGGTACTCGGTTGGTACTTCGGCTCCGCGTACGCCTTCCAAAGGTCCGGGACACCATTGTCCCGTGAGAGTAAAAGACATACAATAATAATAATAATAAATGGTTTAGAATATGTTTAGATGGATTAGATTTATCTGTTTTAGTCTCTCGCGATATGCGATTTTATTGTATGTATACATATGCCTATTATAAAACTTTCAAAACAAAGTCCTCGATCTAGGGTTTAAAAAACCGGCCAAGAGCGTGTCGGGCCACGCTCAGTGTAGGGTTCCGTAGTTTTCCGTCCGTCACATTAAGTTGACATATTAAGTACAGAAACACAAAACCCTAAAAAGCACGTCATTTCATTGTGATTTTGTAGAAATTACAGGTACAATAAACACCTGTTTATACGGTTAAATTACAAACTTAGTTCAGAAATTATTTTTGTAATTTTTTCAAAAACTATTCAACCTATCAAGATCAAAATAATTTTCCTACAAAGTTTTTATAAAATTCTACTTTTGAGATTTTTCTCATATTTTTAAAACTTATGGTTCAAAAGTTAGAGGGGGGACACATTTTTTTTTACTTCTGGAGCGATTATTTCCGAAAATATTAACATTATCAAAAAATGATTTTAGTAAACCCCTATTTATTTTTAAATACCTATCTAACAATATATCACACGTTAGGGTTAAAATAAAATAAAAATCACTCCCCACTTTACGTATAGGGGAGGTACCCTAATAAAATATTTTTTTCCACTTTTTATTTTACCACTTTGTCGGCGTAATTGATATACATATTAGTACCAAATTTCAGCTTTTTAGTGCTAACGGTCACTGAGATTATCCGCGGACGGACGGACAGACGGACGGACAGACGGACGGACAGACATGGCGAAACTATAAGGGTTCCTAGTTGACTACGGAACCCTAAAAATCGCAGTGCTAATTGACATTTATATTGTGAACAAGACATATTTAATTAGGATTGTATGTATAAAACGTTCTAAAGAACTTGCCTAGGTTGCCTATTACCGACTCATTTAAATTAATTAATTGTTCGTTTAGTTTTAAATTAAGAATGCGAGATGAATGGTTTTTTTTAATTCATGGTGGTGTCTGACAACATGCAGACCGGTTTGTTTTTCCTAAACCCTTAAATCGTCGATAATTTTTCATCGAACATGCCCAGGTCGCCGCCGCTCGGTACGAAGTTACATATTTGTTATGTACAAATTATTCAAATTAGAATCCGTGAGAGAGATGAATACGAGTATCCTGTAAAAACATACCAGACACTTGACTTATTTATTAGACTGCGGCGAAATGAGCTGGATATTTTTTGTCTTAGGTATGTATCAGACTACAGCGGTTAAAAGGTAAAAATTAGAAAATAGTTTGAAGTACTAATCTGCATGACTTTATACTCCAGAATAGTCTCTAATATGTATAGATATACATAATAGAGAGAGTTTATAATTGATTGTCTTCATAAAATCATCTCTCATTATATGTACTTTATAGTTATTTGTAAGTAATTGTACTTGTTTGCGATACTTTCTGAGATGCAAATCACCTAATTATGTTCCACATTAAACAATTCAATCAAAACGAAGTGAAGTGTTTGTAATCTAGGTATTTTACTTTAATTGAATAACGAATAGTTGAAACACTCACATAAGACTCATCCGCGAGCGATGACGGGTTGGACGCATTCACCGAATTCTTCCTGGCCACTATACCTTCGTCACTACCGGACTTTTTGCTCATTTTACACCAAATTTAAAAACAACCGTCGAATTCTAAATTTAAATTATAAAAACCCGCGCGTAAACATATTACCGACGCTTTTCGCGGTGCGCGCGTCGAGCACAGCCGACAACGGAGGTTTGACATTAGACCATGCGTTAGAGAAGGATAGCTAGCGTGATCGAGTAAGACGAGATGAGTTTTATTGGTGCAGCCTATAAAAGTGACAATAATGGAAGTCGGAAAACGAGTTACGAAAGTGTTTTTCTTAATTTTCATATTTGTTAAAACTAGAACTGTCTGTGTCTGTGAATAGGTATGCGACTTACACAATCATAGAAACTTTTATGACCCACAATCGAGTAAGATTGGATTTACTTATAACAGTTAAGTATAGGTTTTCACATGGCACATATGAGTGGTAGAAAGAGTCAAGGGATATTGAAGGCAGTAGGTATAGCTATATAAAATTACAACGTAGGTCCCGTAGAATTTGAAAAGGTGAAAATGTATTACAAAGTTGTGATTATTATGCTCAGTGGTATTACGAATAGGGCCTGTCCTGCACAACGTGCTTGTTATACTCTTATACGAGACCTACATTGCGAGTTATTACCGTCAAAACTTTTGTATTTTTACTGTCTAGGACCCGGGTAGGCCCTAAAACTACGACCAAGACCACCGTGGGATGGGCAGCAGCATCCTTGGAGTGCGGTGGAGATACTGCGATCGCCAACCCGCATGCCAAGCGTGGCGATTATGGTATTTACCCCCCATTAAATTGGGGTAGGCCTATTTCCAGCAGTGGACGTTCTTGGGCTGATATGGGGTAGGTATGTTGGGAGAGTTGATGTGAATCTTTATTGGATGTGTGGAACCAATAAGTTTTTGTTGTAAAACGTGGGTATCGTAGCCCGGGCATAGAATATGGCTACGGTATCCCCTGCCTGCCGTACAAGGCGACTAAAAGGAGGTTCTTGGGGTCGAAGACGGTCACAGTTGGGTGCTTTCCCCCCGAAGGAAAAAAAAGTATCAAAGTCAACGATACTTAAAATTAAACACTGCTTATATGCAACATGCGCAGAAGCATTTTCACGCGTTCCGCATATTTCAGGATTTTCTAGACGAAAGTATGTATATGCAAATTCTTGTGTACCCGTCACTTGAAGAAACGTCAAATATGTCATGATCATGAACAAGCACACAATAGATCTCTCGAAATATATAAGGTCGCATACGCCATGTATTTGTTTGATGTTTACTTCTTTTCAATATTAAACTGCAAAAGCACGTGTTCGTTGTTCGATAGGACTTTACAATGTCAGTTGACGCTGTTTAATTCTTCAACAAATAGACTGTTTTTTCAGTAAACGTACATTTAATTTAAAACAAGAATGATTGACTTTGTGATAGGAATAGCAAATAATGGGATTAACCTACAAAAATCAAAGGAGGACGTCTAATGTATATGCGTTAGGTATGTTTTGGTATCTACCTGCCATACGTCTAGACACATGTATGTACTTAACTATGATGCAGGATAAACATACCACATACACACTCATTTTTCTCCATTTGAAATAGCGGCCAAGTGCGTGTCGAGCCACGCAAAATGAAAGGGTTCCCTGCTTAAACTACGTATAAAAAGTTTTTCGGCGTTCGGTTGCACTACTTGAACTATATATAAATAGTATCAAACTTCTAAACTTCATTCTCGTGGGCTTTACTGATCTATAAAATTATCAATAACTTACATAATTTAGCCAAACGTGAAACACCTAGCAACGGCTGGACGCCATTGCTCGATGACCCGGCAACAAGGCTTCACAAAACCAACTATTCGCGTCATCACCAGTCTAACCAGTATAGACGCAACCTCCGAGTGCCCATTTACTTTTTAAGCGCACATTGAATCTCGAGGTCAAATTATATCGGTCATTGACTTTGTGAATAGGAGGTTCCGTATCAGTTACCGAAGTCCCTCAACGGCTGTCACATCGGGCCGGTTCACACCAATCGAGCCGAATCCACGCCCACTCTAATTGGATGAAACTATTTGAATTTGGAGCGCTAGTGGCGTATTGGTTTTCATGTTTCGGTTATGCTTATTTAAACAGGCAGCGGTTAGGTTTCAGGAATCTTAGGTGGGGCTGTGTTGGCCAACCTAGACAATACCTACGAAATATTGCTAGTGAGCGAATTCTGGGCTCTTTCAAAGAAACAAACGGTTCACTAAGGCTTAAATGAAAAGGACACACACGCATATTAAACACGGTAGGTATACCACGAACCAGACGGACGTATTTTACTTCGCTCGTGGTTCTTCTCGGCAGCTTTCACGGTGTTGGATGCAAAAATAACCTCAAATATTACGTTGGATGACGTGATATTTAACGTGATTTTACTCGTCGCATTTTGTGAAATTCTCACGACGTGAATTCTACGTCCAATATGACTTTAATAAGACGTGATATTTTACGTCCGCTGCTAGTGGGGTGGCTACTCCTGCGTTAGGCGATCTTGGAGCGGTGGCCGATATATGTTAGGGCCTAAGCTAGCTGGCGCGGATTACACGGAGCGGGTGCATTTTTTTTTATGACATAGGAGGCAAACGAGCAGACGAATCGCCTGATGGTAAGCGATTAGCGCCGCCCATGGACACTCGCAACACCAAAGGGGTTGTAAGTGCGCATGCCTATCAGAAAATAGTATGAGCTGCGCTAACTGACCCGCGCCAGCTGGCGTAGGCCCTTAGGAAGGCACGGCTTCTGGCACTTACAGCAAATGTATAAAACTCGCACTAATCAATGTGTTTACATGCCCTAAGGGCAAAAACATGCGAAGCCGAGACAAAATTGATCACAAACCGGCTCGAAAAAAGTAGGTATTTTTTCATTGTTTTCAATGTACTAAATTACTTAACAAATAACGGGAGCCTGATTCATGATTCATGTTAGAAAAATCATTGCAATAAGTTGTGTCACTTTATTTCATTGATATTAGATGACCTAATTTAAATTTGATTGCCCGTCATTCATAAATCGTGTGATTTATTATATTAATAAACGAACGATCTTATTACTCGTAATCATACCGGTTCCGTTGAGCATCGATCTAGTAGCATTCAATAATTGCACATTTTTAATGTTTTAACATAAACGTAATAACCTAATAACTAACTGGAATATTGGTTGAGCTTTCTACTTAATTCATTAATTAATGATGTTTAACTAAAGAATTATAGCGCCGAAAGATTTCATACAGTTTAGCCTACGTACGTAATCACAATGAAACAAGTAACCAACCAGCAAACAAAGCTAACCAGGGCCACCCAGGCCCAGGACAGACAACGCTTTCGATTTATAAAAAAGTCCAAGTGCGAGTCTGACTCGCGCACTAAGGGTTCCGTGCCATTATTATAGCGGCAACAGAAATACATATATCATTCGTGAAAATTTCAACTGTCTAACTATAACGGTTCATGAGATACAGCCTGGTGACAGACGGACAGACAGACGGACGGATAGCATAGCCTTAGTAATGGGGCCCCATTTTACCCTTTGGGTACGGAACCCTAAAAACGCACACACATCGCTTCAACATTCATATGTTTGGCCACAGGTAGACACTCAGATACAAAGATACACTAGTTAAACTTGCAACCCTTACCCCTCTTTGCGTGGGGAATTAAAAAAGGGAACCTTATTTTAGGGTCCCGTAGTAAACAAGGAAGCATGTTAAACTTATAACACCCCTTTCACCCACCCATTCGCGTGGGGGGTGGAAAAGGGGTATTTTTAGGGTCCCATACTAACCAAAGAAGCCTAAAAGTTTCCGATGTCCGGCCGACCATCCATTTGTCCGCGGCTTAGCTCTTACTATTACTAGTGGGAAGCTGTAATTTGGGACGCCGACTAATGATAAGATAAAATCCTGAAAAAGTTTTGTTTTTGGGAAAGCTACAAATAAAGTGGTGGGAGTAATTTTGTTTTTCTTGCCAAACCATCATGTGCAATGTCATTGGATAGCTCGTTTAAAAGTAATATGACTTTTCCTTATCCTTTTTTTATTCAGCTATTCTTTTGCGTGATATTAAACTTTAAAAATTGGCATTTTAGTTGGAGTCCACTACGGAACCCTACATTGCGGGTGCCTACACGCACCTGGGTGGTTTATTTCCTGACAGCAGTTCCCGCTAATCCCTTTACTTTGTTTCGATATTGTGACAAAGCTACGGAGATTTTTCGCAACAAAAACAATTTTACTACGAGCTATGACAATTGCGATTCTTTAATTATTTATTCAGATACCTTCTGCCGGGAACCAAGGCACTATTTAGATGCAAAAAACCGGCCAAGAGCGTGTCGGGCCACGCTCAGTGTAGGGTTCCGTAGTTTTCCGTCCGTCACAGTAAGTTGACATATTAAGTACAGAAACACAAAACCTTTGAAAGCACGTCATTTCATTGTGATTTTGTAGAAATGACAGGTACAATAAACACCTGTTTATACGGTTAAATTACAAACTTAGTTCAGAAATTATTTTTGTAATTTTTTCAAAAACTATTCAACCTATCAAGTTCAAAATAATTTTCCTACAAAGTTTTTATAAAATTCTACTTTTGAGATTTTTCTCATATTTTTAAAACTTATGGTTCAAAAGTTAGAGGGGGGGGGACACATTTTTTTTTACTTCTGGAGCGATTATTTCCGAAAATATTAACATTATCAAAAAATGATTTTAGTAAACCCCTATTTATTTTTAAATACCTATCTAACAATATATCACACGTTAGGGTTAAAATGAAAAAAAAAAACACTCCCCACTTTACGTATAGGGGAGGTACCCTAATAAAATATTTTTTTCCACTTTTTATTTTACCACTTTGTCGGCGTAATTGATATACATATTAGTACCAAATTTCAGCTTTCTAGTGCTAACGGTCACTGAGATTATCCGCGGACGGACGGACAGACGGACGGACAGACATGGCGAAACTATAAGGGTTCCTAGTTGACTACGGAACCCTAAAAACAGCAACTTTAGTCTCTGCAGAGGGTTCCCCACCCACACATAATATTAAATAGTAGCCCATCATATATTAGACTATTGTAGCCTCAAGCACCATTATTTAAGTACTGTTATTATTATTCAGTGTTGACATTTATTATAATAATGTAATTCTCTATCAATTAGTATATTATCTATATGTCATGTCTAGTGTATGCTGTTAGTGATAATATATTGTATGAATAAATAAATATACAGCTCTAGAATAAAATTAGCACAGTTCGCAGCAAACCAGGTGCTCACAAATATCTGAACAAGACTTTTGTCAAGGATTTAGAGTGCATGCAAAGATACTTTTGAGCATCCCGAAGGATATAGAAATGTGTATTTGATGGCAGAGACGTGTACGGCGAACTGTGCCTATAGTTAATTTAAGTGCTATGTGACACTGTGAAAGGGGAAGGATCTGCTTAATTTCTTCGGATTTAATGCTATTCTCGAGACAACTATCTTTTCTGTTGCGACGAGTAGTTCATAGTACTGACATTTAGGGTTCATTGCCATATTGCGCCATGCCTTTTGGGTCCGACTGTACCTGCTTACACGTGCCTCTTATCAATCTCAAATTTAGAGATAGATTATTCAATTTAAAAGCTGTTACGTTCGGCAGCCGACGAAAAGTGACGTACGCTAACACTTTCGTACCAACATCCGACATCCTGGCTTCATTCATTCTTGATGTGTAGTAATGTAGTAATTTAGATTTAGCAACCCGGGCAAGTAATTTAGATTAAGCAATTTAGATTTAGCATACTGATTGAATGGATGATGATTTATTTGAAACACACTCAGCACAACAACATACCACACTGGACATTCATTTAGAAAACAATAAACATTTTTTAACCAACTTCAATAGAAGGAAGGAGGTTCTCAGTTCGTCTGCATATTTGATTTTTTTTTATATGTATGTATGTTCCCCGATAACTCTTGACCACGTTGGCCGATTTTGAGAATTCCTTTTTTTGTTTCAAAGCAGGTATCCCCAAGGAATCGAGGGAACTCCTCGAATTTGATAGGCACGCATATGCCGATTTTGGTATTTTCTGTAGGTAACCAAGCATTGGCTCACGGAAACTACAAATTGTGGCATAGCGAAGTACAAAATTGGAGTCTGTTTTTTTTGGTATAAATTATATCTGATTCATTCAAACACAGTAAACACGTAATTCGAGTTCGACGCTACCTGCGCATGTATCAAGATGATTGTGTGTTTCAATATGTCAACGCATCTCAGCACTGGACCTAGGTACTCTAGGTAGTTGTAATTCAAATAGAGCGCTTCGCTTATATGGCTAATAGGATAAGTCTGATCTTGTATTAAAAATCTCATCAAAAACATAAATGTGAAAATGGGAGCCAAGTTCAATATTAAGAATATGCGATGCTTGGTTGTCGTCTTCACCGACAAAAGAATTGAGATCTAAATAGGTGCCAAGTGCCGTAGATTCTCTGAAATGGTGCCAAGTCCGGCACTACATTGTTTACATTAAAACTAATTTACTGCGGCTTAATGCATTTGAGCTTTAACTTGGCAGTAGTGTAGTGCCGGACTTGGCACCCTTGCGCTAACTGACCCGCGCCAGCTGGCGTAGGCCCTTAGGAAGGCACGGCTTCTGGCACTTACAGCAAATGTATAAAACTCGCACTAATCAATGTGTTTACATGCCCTAAGGGCAAAAACATGCGAAGCCGAGACAAAATTGATCACAAACCGGCTCGAAAAAAGTAGGTATTTTTTCATTGTTTTCAATGTACTAAATTACTTAACAAATAACGGGAGCCTGATTCATGATTCATGTTAGAAAAATCATTGCAATAAGTTGTGTCACTTTATTTCATTGATATTAGATGACCTAATTTAAATTTGATTGCCCGTCATTCATAAATCGTGTGATTTATTATATTAATAAACGAACGATCTTATTACTCGTAATCATACCGGTTCCGTTGAGCATCGATCTAGTAGCATTCAATAATTGCACATTTTTAATGTTTTAACATAAACGTAATAACCTAATAACTAACTGGAATATTGGTTTAGCTTTCTACTTAATTCATTAATTAATGATGTTTAACTAAAGAATTATAGCGCCGAAAGATTTCATACAGTTTAGCCTACGTACGTAATCACAATGAAACAAGTAACCAACCAGCAAACAAAGCTAACCAGGGCCACCCAGGCCCAGGACAGACAACGCTTTCGATTTATAAAAAAGTCCAAGTGCGAGTCTGACTCGCGCACTAAGGGTTCCGTGCCATTATTATAGCGGCAACAGAAATACATATATCATTCGTGAAAATTTCAACTGTCTAACTATAACGGTTCATGAGATACAGCCTGGTGACAGACGGACAGACAGACGGACGGATAGCATAGCCTTAGTAATGGGGCCCCATTTTACCCTTTGGGTACGGAACCCTAAAAACGCACACACATCGCTTCAACATTCATATGTTTGGCCACAGGTAGACACTCAGATACAAAGATACACTAGTTAAACTTGCAACCCTTACCCCTCTTTGCGTGGGGAATTAAAAAAGGGAACCTTATTTTAGGGTCCCGTAGTAAACAAGGAAGCATGTTAAACTTATAACACCCCTTTCACCCACCCATTCGCGTGGGGGGTGGAAAAGGGGTATTTTTAGGGTCCCATACTAACCAAAGAAGCCTAAAAGTTTCCGATGTCCGGCCGACCATCCATTTGTCCGCGGCTTAGCTCTTACTATTACTAGTGGGAAGCTGTAATTTGGGAGGCCGACTAATGATAAGATAAAATCCTGAAAAAGTTTTGTTTTTGGGAAAGCTACAAATAAAGTGGTGGGAGTAATTTTGTTTTTCTTGCCAAACCATCATGTGCAATGTCATTGGATAGCTCGTTTAAAAGTAATATGACTTTTCCTTATCCTTTTTTTATTCAGCTATTCTTTTGCGTGATATTAAACTTTAAAAATTGGCATTTTAGTTGGAGTCCACTACGGAACCCTACATTGCGGGTGCCTACACGCACCTGGGTGGTTTATTTCCTGACAGCAGTTCCCGCTAATCCCTTTACTTTGTTTCGATATTGTGACAAAGCTACGGAGATTTTTCGCAACAAAAACAATTTTACTACGAGCTATGACAATTGGGATTCTTTAATTATTTATTCAGATACCTTCTGCCGGGAACCAAGGCACTATTTAGATGCAAAAAACCGGCCAAGAGCGTGTCGGGCCACGCTCAGTGTAGGGTTCCGTAGTTTTCCGTCCGTCACAGTAAGTTGACATATTAAGTACAGAAACACAAAACCTTTGAAAGCACGTCATTTCATTGTGATTTTGTAGAAATGACAGGTACAATAAACACCTGTTTATACGGTTAAATTACAAACTTAGTTCAGAAATTATTTTTGTAATTTTTTCAAAAACTATTCAACCTATCAAGTTCAAAATAATTTTCCTACAAAGTTTTTATAAAATTCTACTTTTGAGATTTTTCTCATATTTTTAAAACTTATGGTTCAAAAGTTAGAGGGGGGGGGGGACACATTTTTTTTTACTTCTGGAGCGATTATTTCCGAAAATATTAACATTATCAAAAAATGATTTTAGTAAACCCCTATTTATTTTTAAATACCTATCTAACAATATATCACACGTTAGGGTTAAAATGAAAAAAAAAACACTCCCCACTTTACGTATAGGGGAGGTACCCTAATAAAATATTTTTTTCCACTTTTTATTTTACCACTTTGTCGGCGTAATTGATATACATATTAGTACCAAATTTCAGCTTTCTAGTGCTAACGGTCACTGAGATTATCCGCGGACGGACGGACAGACGGACGGACAGACATGGCGAAACTATAAGGGTTCCTAGTTGACTACGGAACCCTAAAAACAGCAACTTTAGTCTCTGCAGAGGGTTCCCCACCCACACATAATATTAAATAGTAGCCCATCATATATTAGACTATTGTAGCCTCAAGCACCATTATTTAAGTACTGTTATTATTATTCAGTGTTGACATTTATTATAATAATGTAATTCTCTATCAATTAGTATATTATCTATATGTCATGTCTAGTGTATGCTGTTAGTGATAATATATTGTATGAATAAATAAATATACAGCTCTAGAATAAAATTAGCACAGTTCGCAGCAAACCAGGTGCTCACAAATATCTGAACAAGACTTTTGTCAAGGATTTAGAGTGCATGCAAAGATACTTTTGAGCATCCCGAAGGATATAGAAATGTGTATTTGATGGCAGAGACGTGTACGGCGAACTGTGCCTATAGTTAATTTAAGTGCTATGTGACACTGTGAAAGGGGAAGGATCTGCTTAATTTCTTCGGATTTAATGCTATTCTCGAGACAACTATCTTTTCTGTTGCGACGAGTAGTTCATAGTACTGACATTTAGGGTTCATTGCCATATTGCGCCATGCCTTTTGGGTCCGACTGTACCTGCTTACACGTGCCTCTTATCAATCTCAAATTTAGAGATAGATTATTCAATTTAAAAGCTGTTACGTTCGGCAGCCGACGAAAAGTGACGTACGCTAACACTTTCGTACCAACATCCGACATCCTGGCTTCATTCATTCTTGATGTGTAGTAATGTAGTAATTTAGATTTAGCAACCCGGGCAAGTAATTTAGATTAAGCAATTTAGATTTAGCATACTGAATGAATGGATGATGATTTATTTGAAACACACTCAGCACAACAACATACCACACTGGACATTCATTTAGAAAACAATAAACATTTTTTAACCAACTTCAATAGAAGGAAGGAGGTTCTCAGTTCGTCTGCATATTTTATATAATCGACCACGTTGGCCGATTTTGAGAATTCCTTTTTTTGTTTCAAAGCAGGTACCCCCAAGGAATCGAGGGAACTCCTCGAATTTGATAGGCACGCATATGCCGATTTTGGTATTTTCTGTAGGTAACCAAGCATTGGCTCACGGAAACTACAAATTGTGGCATAGCGAAGTACAAAATTGGAGTCTGTTTTTTTTGGTATAAATTATATCTGATTCATTCAAACACAGTAAACACGTAATTCGAGTTCGACGCTACCTGCGCATGTATCAAGATGATTGTGTGTTTCAATATGTCAACGCATCTCAGCACTGGACCTAGGTACTCTAGGTAGTTGTAATTCAAATAGAGCGCTTCGCTTATATGGCTAATAGGATAAGTCTGATCTTGTATTAGAAATCTCATCAAAAACATAAATGTGAAAATGGGAGCCAAGTTCAATATTAAGAATATGCGATGCTTGGTTGTCGTCTTCACCGACAAAAGAATTGAGATCTAAATAGGTGCCAAGTGCCGTAGATTCTCTGAAATGGTGCCAAGTCCGGCACTACATTGTTTACATTAAAACTAATTTACTGCGGCTTAATGCATTTGAGCTTTAACTTGGCAGTAGTGTAGTGCCGGACTTGGCACCATTTCAGAGAATCTACGGAACTTGGCACCTATTTAGATCTCAATTCTTTTGTCGGTGAAGACGACAACCAAGCATCGCATATTCTTAATATTGAACTTGGCTCCCATTTTCACATTTATGTTTTTGATGGGATATCTTTACTTTTTGCCAATCTTAGCCCAATGGTGCTTTTTAAGAGCGAATGCACGAGTTACTTTACAAAATACCCAAATCGCTTTAGGTGCACCTCAAATATTTGAAGAGTTCAGATTCTTACCTGATAACTATGGGACCACCCACGAAGTATACCGTTTCATACAATAAAAGAATTTTCCAAATCGGTTGTTAATGACGGAGTTCTGTGGTAACTAGCATAAATAATAACAATAAAACTAATAAAAGTAATAAAAACATCACTGTTTTCTGATTTTTCCTGGTGTACACACACAATTACCAAGCTGCATGCCAAATTTCAGCTTTCTGGGTCACCTCAGTCAGTCAGTCAGTCAGTGATAAAAATGCCGTTTTTTGGAATTTAATATCTCAATAATTATTAAACTTATATTTATGAAATTTGGGGTTCTAGTTATTCTAAAAGATCTTAATACATGTACCAAATTTCATGTATTTATTTTAGATAAATTTGGAGTTATTGGGGGGTCAAAAGTGGCTCCAAACGGTTCGTGTAATATAACACACGGCTGCTGTCCGCCAGTTTGTACTTATCAGGGCCGCTCTACGATACGAGCCCACAGTAGTATATATTAAAAAGAAAATAGGGGCCGTTTACATTCATATTTCCGTGGTATTGATGGAAATAAACTAATTAATAAGTGAAAAAAATTATAAACATATGTAATTAAATGATTATTAGCCCAAATGAAAGCTAAAGCCTTTTTTACTGTTATTTAAAAAATATACAAGGTGTTTTTATTGATTTCCGTTCCTTCAAGCATATAGCCGTGTATAGCCATAGAAATGACGTAGCATATAAATTAGTTTTTCTATATTCGAGAAAAAATATTTTTTTATATACATTTTTTTGGCGACCTGGTTAGCCTACTTGGTAGAGACACTGCCTCGGAAGCTGGAGGTCCCGGGTTCGAATCCCGGCCAGGGCAGTATTTGTTTATTTAGCACATATTCAATAAAAACATCCTGTATACTACTGATTAATTTAGAAGTAACGATCAAAATACTTAGTGGCCCTTATTTTCTTTTGTGTAGTATATACTATTTACATACTCGTATATATGCACCTATGTATAACGTGACAGTACCAATAATCGACACGCGCCAAGAATCAACACTGGCACGACACTTTTCTAAAACCGTTTAAAAAAAGAACTGGCAAGTTAGAACAAACAACCGCTGTATACATACCATGATGACGCTGTACTTATAATAAAGTCAGTTATCTTTTTACTCACAACATCTTGACAAAACTAGTGCATCTTTTCTTGTTATGAAGGTATCTCTGTTGTCTTTTCGATAATGTCGAGTCAAATGTGTCATTCAAGTTTACACTGTCTTTTTGTGTTCTTGTCCATCAAGCCTGTCCCCGTGTCGCATTCTTTTTTACTTAGATAACCGAAATCGATGTAAACCTGTTTCGTATAACTTTAATTACTTAGAAACCACTTTTATTTAGGTCGACCTAGTTAAGAAAAATTCACGTTTTTACTCATTGTCATAATTAGAGTTATAGGTACCTATTGAATTGAAAGCGGATTGTAAAAGGATGCAATTTTAAACAACCCATCTAAAATGCAATAAAGGAAATAATCCAGAATAGAAGAACCCTTTTTGCTCTTGTCACAATAACTATAAAAAACCGCCCAGATGCGTGTCGGACTTCGTACATTTAGGGTTCCATACCAAATTATCAATGTACGAGTATATGTTATGTTAGTAAAATGTACGTAATAATAATCATTATCACAAAATTTCAAGTTCAAATGTCACTGGGAAGTCAAATAATTCTTCGGAACATAATGTTGTAAAAAAAGCTGACTTTGGAAGCTTCTCATTCATTTGTTATCTTTTTTTTTTATTAAATATAATATTTTATGTAATATTATGTATCTCTCTATAC
Organism: Notocelia uddmanniana; assembly: GCA_905163555.1. Lineage (NCBI taxonomy): Eukaryota > Metazoa > Arthropoda > Insecta > Lepidoptera > Tortricidae > Notocelia > Notocelia uddmanniana. The sequence goes on along the minus strand of LR991060.1, from coordinate 6,063,458 downwards.
ATATAATAAAACTGAAGAGGGTCGAAAATCTGTAAACTGAAGATATAGCCCTAAATTATAACAGATGTCTTTTAAAATCCGTAACAGAACACACTTAAACAGTTTTTAGAATTTTTGTCTGTTTATCGGTTTGCCTGTCTGTTTATATGTCTCGGCATCACATTAAAACGAGGCAATGAATTATATTATAATGCAACCTTCACTAACATGTTAATTTGTTCTTCGGCGAGGACATATCAGGCTACAAAAATTATGCACGTTAGAGTTGGAGGGGGTTAAAAAGGGAGATTGAATTTTGTATGGGATATCCTTGAATCCATGAGTTACAGGCTCGAAAATTAGTAAGCAAATACTTGATGATACATAAAAACATCCACATTCTAACTTTGTGAAGTCTTGAGATAAAATATGAAAAAAAATTAGATAACTGCAAGCGCTTCGCCGCGATGCTGCGCAGGGTACGCTCCTGAACGTAGTGGCTGATAGGGATGGCATGGCAGCCTAGTGAGGCATTGGTCCTCCCTAAATTTAAGTTTGGGGACTAACATGCTAACATTCCTAATTTACATAAAATTATAAACGTGAAAGTTTGTGTCGATGTAATAAGGATGTACGTTCCTCTTAATCTTGAAGACTACTGAACTGATTTCTATGAGTCTTGCTAGTATTGTAGCTTATCAGAATGACACAAAGGCTTAAATTTATTTCAAAATTCATACCCTAACGGGGTTAATAGGGGGTGGAAATTTGGGGGATAAAGTTATTTTTAACCGACTTCAAGATTTCAAAAGATGAGGTTATCAATTCGGTTGTATATTTTTTTATGTTTGTTACTCCATAACTCCGTCATTTCTTAACCGATTTGGAAAATTATTTTTTTGATTGTAAGTATATATATCCACGTTGGTCTCGTTTTTGTCAAAATGCAGTTCTGATGATGGGATCCATTAGAAATTGAGGGAACTCCTCAAATCTTAAAGGCAAACATATAGTGATTTTTGTGTTTTTATCAACAAAACGAGCATTTCCATCCAAAAATGTGACATTTGATGAAGTGGAACTGCTGATGATGATCAGAACAGAACTCTTCAACGACGAAAAGTTCACGTTTGGCGATTTGTCCTCCTAGCTGTTTTTGTTAAGCAAGTTCTATCTTCAAGATTAATTTGTGTCATGCTCGATTTCTGATGATGGGATCCATGAGGAATTGAGGGAACTCCTCAAATCTTAAAGGCAAACATACAGTGATTTTTGTGTTTTTATCAACAAATCAAGCATTATCATACAAAAATGTGACATTTGATGAAGTGGAACTGCTGATGATGATCAGAACAGAACTCTTCAACGACGATAAGTTCACGTTTGTCGATTTGTCCTTCTAGCTGTGTTTGTTAAGCAAGTTCTATTTTCACGATTGATTTTTGTCATGCTCGAGTTCTGATGATGGGATCCATTAGGAGTCGAGGGAACTCCTCAAATGTGAAAGGCACACAAATAGTAATTTTAGTATTTTCATGAACTAATCAAGCATTTTCATTCATAAAAGTGACATTTGATGAAGTGGAACTGCTGATGATGATCAGAACGGAACTCTTCAACGACGCGTAGTTCAAGTTTGGCGATTTGTTCTCTTCGTTTTGTTTGTCAAGCAAGCAAGATTTTTCCATGATTCCATGAGGAATCGAGGGTACTTATTCTTCTACCATTATAAACATACTTATAGCCATTTTTATTTTATTGTATGAATTCTAAGAGTGCACCATCTAAGTATACTAATCTTTCACCGGCCTCCCCCATTGAAGTAGGTTTTTTTTCCTAAAAATTATTAAGAAATAAATTGAAATTTTCCTAGTACCTAGACTAAGCATTATAATGAAAAAATATTATAAACAAGAAACTCTGTGTACTTAAGGCCGAGCCACACCGACTGTGAATGACACATGACGTGACGTGCACGCGTGCTGCGCACGCAAGCGGTGTGTCATCTACTATGACATTCCATACGATACAACACGCACGCCACGCACACGCGCACGCATTCGGTGTCTCGGCTTTTAGCCTTAAAGTGTAAGAATAAATAATACAAGAGTTTATGAAATTTTGCCGTCTCAAGTGGTGAAAACGGACTTAAAGGTTTGTTTGGGGAGCAAATATTTTTTTAAACGGTGAAAGGGTGAAAAGGGGGTTATAAGTTTGGGGACCTGCAATTTAATATCTACCTAAGATAACAGTTGTCTTAACAAATTTTAATGTTTCACCATTAGGTTTAATATTTGAGTCTAAGTTAATATTTAATGAGTTCGTGACCATCACGAGTGAGAATTTATACATTTCGTGTTTTTCGGATTTAACATTCAGTTATTGACGTCTAACCAGACAGATATCATGGAGAGGGTATTCCCTCCTGAGCCAACTCCTGGATCCGCACCTGGTGTCCCCACCTGCCTATATCCCATACGACCCCCATACGAGTATCTTCGTCTTTATAAATTTTTCCATCGGCACAAACGTAACCTTAATTAATAAAATAGCACAGGAAACAAAAATAATGGCTACTTATATTGCATATTTGAGTGAGGAAGGATAAGCGATGAATGTTATCATATCAAAGAAGATCCTTCATTTAAAGAATTCCACATTCATTCATCATGATCATTGCGTAACAAATTGGCCTAAGTAATTACTTAATTAAGTTCCAAGTTTGAATGGATTTATCTTATTAAAGGTATTTTAGATAAGAATTCGATAAAAAAATGTACTGTAGGTAATCGAGTTCCTTTTGAAAGATCCTAATGTTATACGATATGGGTAAAATGCTACCCTTTGTTAGTCGGTGTTATTCTCTGAAGTATGAGTAGAAGGTAAGTAATATTGGGAAATAGATGAATACAAAGAAAGTAGTTTATATTTTTTATTACATACAAACATGGTAATAATATTATTACTTACATATTACATTACATACCTACACTATTTTAATAATATTATATTCAATGTAACAATTTGATATTTAAGTCTTTTAAAACCTCTAAATACTGGCGTACAAAAACTTAAACAAAATAAGATACCTTGCTCTGCATTACATCTATAATAATTATTTATCTTAACAAGTTATCGTCATAAATTATAGCAGATCTCCTGACTTCCATTTTACAATATATATATTTTTTACTTATATCCGTGTTGTAGTACATGTTTAATTCTCGGTTTGCCTATAAATCCTATCTCCACTCTATTGCTCAAAGGTTAGCTGGAAGAAATCCCTTATAGGGATAAGCTCGCCTTTGTACATATGTCAACTGTTCTTGTAATTACTGTTATATTGTTATGTTTCACTCATGTACAATAAAGAATTGTACATTACATTACATAACATTTTTGTATTCAAGGTATAATTAAAAAGATAACTATTTTTTATTATTTTTTCCATAACTTTGCCAATAAAATATCGGGTAACATTCCGAAAACCATCCCATCAGTAAATCGTACAAGGAATTGTAGTTCAATTAGATGTAGTCGTATATTATACCCGAAATTAAACGTCCTGATTCTACAGTAAATAAGCTTACCATTATACAAGAATCCATTTCAAAACCTGAACCATACAAATCTATATCAAATTAAATTAAATCTTTGACGGCTTGAAGCAGGCAGGCGTACACTTAGAAATTATTCCAATAACACAACGACAACACTTCAGTGATCTGAAATTTCTGTCTTTATGATGTCGAGTATGGGTAATTAATTACCGTCATCCACTTCTGGGTAAGGAAGGTTACATAAATCACAAATAGCTCTAAGGTTGTTCACTTCACCCTACGAGCTCTCAACAGAAGAGCAATGTAGGCGAGCAGACGGAAGCCGATGAAGAGCAGCACCATGTTGACCACGTCGAAGGTAAAGTCGTCCTGGAGAAGAAAGTGTACATGAAAGTCTATGTAATAAATAAAAAGAGATGGACAAGGAACGTCGTCTAGAAGTGTTGACACAAAAATTGCTTTCCGAGCTAACCAATCGTATTTTTTTATAAAAATTGACCGTCAAATATTTTTGTAATACAATAAATAAGTAGCAACCATGAACCAACTTAAGTTATTAACATTGCTTTTTTTAATATCAAATTGAAACGTGAAATGTCTTAACGGAGCATTAAAATGTTCTATTTAGTGAAGCATCCTATTGACTTATCATATTTTTACGCATGAAAAGTCACCGAGTAAGTAATGACAACATAGTAACAAACCTCTGAGAAGCTGAGCGTCTCCAACACAACCTGTCCCGACGCGGGACACGTGAAGTTCTCCCTCGTGCACGCGATGGAGTCCACACCGGCCCACTGGTTGACCAGCAGCGCTTCGTTGCCGTATCGGAACCAGGACAGGTACGATATCCAGCCCAGGTACGGGGGCACTGACCTGTGGAATTAAAAAGAGTAAAAACCTTCACCGAACACTAGACGTTAGAAAAAATCCAAATTTTGCTTTTTCGTGGTAAGTTAATTAGCTTTAACTTTCTTCAGCATCAGCCATTGTTCGTCCCTTGCTGAACATAGGTATTTAGGTATGCTTCTTTCATACATACTCAATACTGTGCTCCTCATCCAGCCACCGCAAGGATTCCTCTTAAGCTGTCGATGGCTGACAGGAGGACAATAGCATGATATATTTTTCATTATTACAGAAACCTAAAGTCCAACACACAGGCACTATAAATCAAGTATGTCAACATTTTCAGATTTTTAAACTTACCCGGAGTTCAGGAAGAAACCTCCGAACAGCATGAAGGGGATGATGATCGGAGGTCCCACGGAGGCTGCCATGCTCACGCTGCTACTTGCACACGAGATCAGGTAGCCTGCGCAAGAGTACACTAATAAATAACCAGACTTTTTTCCCTTACCGGTATAAGTTCGCCTTTGTACCGAACCGAAGTTCCGTTCCAGAATCGAATTGTCTTTGCAATGCGCACTGTTTTTTTTAAATACCACATTGGTGGCAAACAAGCGCACGGCCCGCCTGATGGTCCCCGCAGCCTATGGACGCCTGCAACTCCAGGGGTGTCACATGCGCGTTGTCTACCCTTTAAAAATGTATACACTCCATTCTTGAAGAACCCCATACTGTAGTCACTCGGGAAAACCTCGGCAGTGAGCTCATTCCACAATCGAAACGTCCGACTGTACCTAATATGATGTACTTTGACGTCTAGGATTAAAATTACATTTGTAAAACTATATCATTAACGAATCAACTTAACAAAAACCTTGCCTATAGCATAACTTGTTTGTCTAGTTAGAAATCCTCAAATGAAACACAAAAAAAACATAATTTACATTCCGCCAGCTAAAGTACCCATTTATTAGTCTGCCCATCTTCTTTGCAAGATAAATACCTACTTAAATACCTTCTGGTCTGTTTACACATTGATTAGTGATTAGTGCGGGGTCCATACAAAAGGTCCAAAGAAACTGAATACGCTCCTATTCTATGAAGTCCAACTAAACACAAATCAATGTGTATACAGGCCATTCTAGGTCCAAAATACTGTTTAATATAATACAAACAAGGCCGGTCTTTAATGTTTTTGCGAGTCTATTTAAGTTTCTCATATAAAAAGCTCGAGAACCCGGAAATATTTTGATTAACTGTATAATTATGCGGTGAAATACCTAAATAACCCAGCCCTTCATAAATCAAAGATTCAGAGAGCTAAATGTGCGCGATGTCTGTCCAAATATTTTAATTATATAGGTAGAAAGGTAATAATTATTAATCAATTTACTAAGTACCTAAGTTAAGCATCATAAGACAGTGAAAAAATGACACAACCGGAGGCAATTGATGGCAGACCCTAATTAATTATACCAGACAAACGTTTGCCTACTTCACCGGCCATCTAAAACTCTTAATGTTATGCCTATGCAAATGTAACTGATACATTTTTGAATCGGAATTTTAGTCTAACGTAATAAAATAAGCCGGTTTCGCCTGAGATTCCGAGGTGACATTCGGCCGAGGAAAGTCAAGAATAAAGGGCATGCCGTCAATGTATAAAGTGTCAAGAATATCAAGATATTTGAGACACTGCGGTTGATAGAAATTCACTCTACAAGTCTACTCATCAACCAACCATTATAATAATACTTAGGCTGATTTTTTCTATTGCAAATTGAGCTCTATTCTAAAGGGGCTGGGACATCTTTCCTCAAGACGATTTATTTTCTTTGACATCGTTAACTTTGTAGCCAAGAGGCCTATTGAGATGCATGTACCAACTGTGACACAATTTATAGAGCAAAACGAAGATGTCATGGTTTCCTATGATATAAAGTTTCAGATAAGAATCAATGATACGGACTAATAGATATTGCGTAAAATGTTTCGTGTCAACTTTCAGTTGTTTATAAGTATTCCCTCTTGCTTTATAAACAAAATGAAGGGATGTTTTGGTAAGAAAAATGAATGGAGCTGCTATATATCAGAAACCTGAATATTTGATAAAGAAAAAGGCATTTCTTGATATCAATTCGAATACATAGGTAATCTTCCCACCGAACCGGCTTTGCGAGATGAGTTCCGCGTATAAATTAACGTCTAGGAATACTGACGCACAAATCTATTTTTTACAATCATTATTTAATGCGTTACACTATTATAATAGTAAATGTGCTGCATTGTTGGTTTTCTGAGTTGTTAAAAATCTATTAAAATAAGATTCATCGCTGTCATATTGCACAATCATTTCAATTAACGATCAATATTGACGCCTACGTAAATAATGTGCAATCCCGTCTAACAACATTTGCAAGGCATTTTATTCAACTTTGGCTGCCTACTCCTAACTCCTAAGCCGTAAAAGAGATTAAATACACAGAACTAGGTATACACACTTACCTAGTTCTGCGTAATTAATCTATTTTACGGTTTACACTTCGGCTTGTAATCGGGGCATAGAATACGGCTACGGTATCCTCTGCCTGTCGTAGAAGGCCACTAACGGGGTCCTTGGGGTCGACGACGGTCGCAGTTGGGGGTTGAGATCGTCTATGAAAACAGATGGTAGGGACCCACAGAGGTGTGACTCTAAGAGCGGCTCTGGTGCGTTCCGAAGGAGATCCCAGAGCCGTCCGAAATGAGTACCTGGGTGACCGAGCCGACATCTTTCGTGTTTTTCCAGAGAAAACGAGTTTTACCGAAGATGAAAGCTAGATAGATCGATTTTTCGCCCCCGTAAACAAAATTTCATCGAAATAGAGCGGTTTACAACATCCTCGAAAGAAATTCATGAAAAAATATCGACGAATTGAGTACCTCCTCTATTTTTTAAGTCTGTTAATAAATATAGGTACATGCAAGAATTGCTTGTTAAAAGATATTAGGTTCCTTAAGCTTCTGCGTAATAATCAAAGTAGGTAGGTTCTGTGGGTGGAAAATTTGCTCGAAGACAAACACGCTAATTATATCAATATACGGCAAAAGTTCGGTCGTACGGTTCAGTACAAGAATAGCCACAAATGGATGGAAAAGATTAGCTCAGCTGCATTCATTGCATCGTCGAAAAGTGGAACTACAGCAGGGTAACAACGAATTATTTCTCAATTTCAATCCCATTGATCCACTCGGAATCTGATCCCGATGATGGCGTCACATGTACAACGTAGTCAATCTTCAGACATTTAAAAAGATGTATTTTGCAAGTATGCCTACTTGCAAAATACATATTTAAATATTGAATCATCAACAGACTTTCGCCTATGACTGTAGTATTTATAGTGTACTTACCGAATGACGTAGCAACGTTAGTGATCAGCGCGGCCAACCCTGACGCAATGAAGAACCGTTCCGGTGCTGGATTGAGTCCTATCATGTAATACGCGATGGTGGTGAATACAAGTGGGATAGTGGCGAAGACAGGTGCTTCCGCCAGGGTTTTCGAGAGGAAGTAGACGTCAGCGCGGTACATGCCGTTGTGGTGCTCGCGGATGAAGATAGGCAACTCGGAGCAGAATACCTGGTGAAGGTTTGATTTGGGTTACACAGTAAAATGGCAGTTGAGAAAGAAAATCAGAAGGTACTGCGACAAGATTAGGGTACAATTGTTCAACATTGATTATGACACTGGCACTACTTACATAAATGGAGGCGGCTTACGTTGATACGAAAATAAAGTAAGAATAAATAAATAAATGGGAAATAATGGGAATAGTTATGGTACTACTCTCATCAACACACTTTTGCCTACCTACAGATAATACAACAAATAGGTTGTTAGTTTAAAAAAAAAATTGGGACAAGCTTTTATTGCAGACTGTATTTTTTTCCACTAAACACGACGTTTAAATGAGCCTAAACACGATGGGTTTATCTTGTGTAGTTTAAGTCTCCATCATCAGATCAGCTCTATGTCATAATAATATTGCATTGTCATCCGATTTATACATGCATGCAAAATTTCAGCTCAATCGAAAACCGGGAAGTGAATCAAATTTAACTTGCAAGATTTCATTACAGACCGACAGACAGACAACGGGACAGGTGAAACTAAATAAAAGGTTGGAATAAAAGCTTGCAAAAAGTCAGATCTACAGGGTGATTCGGGAGACGTGAGCAAAATCAACACTACAGATTCAGTAGATCATAAGCTACTGCTTCGTGCCACTATTAGTGAAATTAACGTTCAGTTATCTTTGGTGTTGATAACAAAATGTTTTAAATTATTTACGAAATTCATAGTCAATCCAAAATCAGAATAGTTCAGTCTGAGTTCAGTCAAGTGATACGTGTCAAATCGAATGTCATCAGAGTCCGATTACTTTTGAAATATCGTATCTCACTCAATGTGACAAGTGATACGTGTCAAATTGAATGTCATCAGAGTCCGATTACTTTTGAAATATCGTATCTCACTCAATGTGACAATTTACTTTCTTCGTAATCAAAGTGCTGTCAGAACAGTTAGAGGTTTTATCTTTATAAACCATATGTTGTAGGGTGACCATGATTGTAGAGAGTTAAACTTCAACTTAACAAAAATTAAAATACAGGAAAAAGGTATGGGTGTTTCACTTAAATACAATGGTGAACGATTCATTGCCATTTACTATGTATGTTGTGTTGGCCCTGCTCACGTCTCCTGAATCACCCTGTATACTGTATAATATTTTCACAATTTGCATAAATCCGCCGGTTGACAACCAAAATTCACCATAATCTGTCCTTACCCTTAAAACTTCGTATCTCAGTACTAAAACGAAGCTGAGATACGAGTTTTACTTTAAGTAGGTATTTGTTACTTACTGAGTTTTTGTTGTCAGCCTACGAAATATATTCATAATTTATGGCAACCTTATCTTATTTGCATAGTACCTATACTTTATCACATTATCATTTATAATTTTATGTATCTGTGCAAAACGAATCCTTAATATGCTAATACTTTGTAAAAAATGAGTTCAATAGATTATATTCAGAATAAACAATTATATGTAGGGCGTCAATATGACGTCAAAGCAAAACCGGTTTAAAATAAATATATTCAATGAAAACACGTATTCGAAAGAAATTAATTACTCCAGTTATCAGCCTAAATAATTACAACAATTAAATAAAAACACGCTTGGAAAATTTTAATTGGAAGAGCTTATTTAAGTTATTTGACAATAATTAACACGCAAACAAATCCATATCTACCTGGGAGATTTTTGCTTAGAGGAGATTCTTACACCGACGTGTAAGAATCATTAACAAAAATTTCCACTTTCTGTGGATTCTTAATTACGATGACTAAGTAGGTATAATGATAACGTACCTACAAAAATAGGACGAAATACATATTTGCGAGAAATTGCTACTAGTTACAATCAATAAAATATGCATTGTAGTTGATAAAGAAAATAAATATACTGATTGACATAATTTATGGAAATTAACACTGCCATGGACAAAATTAAGAAAATCGGAATCGGTTCAAGCGTCGGTTGTGCTCTATGGAGTAAAAAAAATCAAAACGGTGGCTAAACATTTTTTGCATTATTAGATACGCTACCAAGTTAAATGATGATGATAACGACGATACTAGTGTTGACAATACTCACATTGATGACAGCGAAAATGTTCTGGAAAGTCATATTCGTGAGGAACATGAAGATGGCGCCGTTGATATTCATTACTCCATCCTGGTCCAAGTGCTGACCGAAGTATATCACGCCGATCAGTATTGACACCATCTGTTGAACGTCTTTTTGATCAGCATCACCAGTCTTTGGAACAACTTTACGGAAACCTATCCAAGACAATTTACAATGGACAAGAAAAGTGAAATGATTTTTAGGAATGAACGGTTTCAATCACGATCTTAACGAGTAAGAATAAAGAAGGCATTTTGAAATGCGGATCAGGATATTAGTCAAGTAGGAATATTAAGATAAATTAAATATAGTCAGAAATAGTAGCATGAAACAAACGGTCGGGAAGATTTTGCGCTGCATGTAGACATTTTTGGACTCGTTATGCTCACGACGATGGTCAGCAGAAACTGACGGCGCCGCCTTCGCCCGGTCTGATGAGATCTGATATTTATAGACTCGTTATACTCACGATGGTCTGCAGAAAGCGCACTTTAATGAGCATGGGCTCCTTAGTGACGGAGAGCCAGGAGCGCCAGAGTACGGCGCGGAACTGCGCCCACCACGACACCTTGTACGGCGAGCGGCGCCCGCGCAAGCTCGTGCTCGACCACGCCGCTTCCGCCCAGCCTGATGATATCTTGCGCTATTTTAGGGAGATGAGTGACATTGATAATAAAGACGTCATCTGGGACCTTTACCTTACTAAGGGATCTTTCTGATACAACAACATATTACAAAATGTTTCTTTGATGTAGAAAGTAGAGACACTAGAGACAACGCTGATATGACTGTGTAGGTGAATGATTTTTCGGTAAAATTTGTACAAACCGTAGGAAGGAAATGGTTACAAACTCCTTCAATGCTTAGACAAGAGACATACGAGAAGGTAATTTCTACATCGAAGATTGATTCTTATGTACCATTAATATTATTTTCCATAAATAGAAATTGTAGACCTACGAGAAAGTTATTTCGAGGTTTGAATATTAGTTGGACTTGAAGAAACTTACTTCGTGCAATAATGCATTTTCAGCCTCTGCAGCTATTTGGCAACCTAGTTCAGACTTAGCGAACGCTGTGCAGACTGTATCCACAGTATGCCTCGTCGCCTCTTCCCTGCCCGGCACTCCGGCCAGGATTTGTATGAAGTGGTCTGCGGGGTTGTAGTTCGCTGGACACGCCGCTCCTAACCTGTTTGGAGAATATAGTGGTCAATTTGAAAGTTCTCCTGTCGTATTAAAATATTACGATACAGTTCACTTGTCTTTAAGGTCGAATATCGCTCGACAAACATTTTGACGTGTCGGTTCATTACTAGTTAAGCTTTTCCTATGGAGTTAGTAAACCAAGTGACTCCGTCGTTTCTTCTGGTTTAGTTAGGGGTAATTCGATTTTCATGTCTTATAATAAGCAAGCTGGTCTGAAGAACAGTCAAAAGGAGAAATATTGTATGCCAAATGCTTCACCTCGTCGTTTTTTAACCTTTCGAATATTATCCAACCTGGATCTCATAGGACCAAATCTTGTTCTAGTAACACCTTAGGACTGAGGATCGTCAAGAGCCAAGGTACTTACTCTTTGAAGAACTCCGTGGCCTGATCCGGCGAGCCAAGGAACGCGACGCGGCCGTCTGCCATGATGAGTAGTTTGTCAAACATGGCGTACAGCTCGGAAGAAGGCTGGTGGATCGTGCACACCACCGTCTTGCCTTTCTGCGCCAATCCCTTCAATACCTAAACGGAGATGATGGTCATTGGAAAATAATGTTCTCTGCTTGTTAACATCTAGTCTACAATTAACCCTTTAAACGCCAAAAACACTTATAAAGGTGTAGCATGTTGTCGTGCCTACGGCGCAAATAACGACTGAGTATATGTACGTTTTCAAAGTTACCTTCCTCACATTCTATTTCTAATGGAAAATGAGTTGGCATGTAAGAGTGACTCTTGCAGTTCGTGAATAATAGCGTTCAAAGGGTTGAAAGTGGTAAGAGGCGTAACATGTTACATGGCCTGTTTTCTTTTTGAAGAAAATATATTTAGGGATCAATATTCAAGCATGAAAAAAAAACGGATTTTATCCGTACAGGGAAGAGGTACATCGGTTTAGAATCTGGTACGGTTTTACAAGTTAAAAAGCTAAATATCCTAAGAAAATATTCGTGACGTCTATCAACCAACGAACCTGTATAACATTCTGCGCCATGAAAGAATCAAGACCAGAGGTCGGCTCATCGCAGAACATCAACGGAGGATCTGTAAGCACTTCGCTGGCGAAGGAAAGCCGCTTCATCTCGCCTCCCGATATGCCCTTCAGGCGGCCTGGTATGCCGATCACGGTGTTCTGGCATTTTGATAGGGCTAGCTGAAAGGGAAGCAATAAATGTAGGATGGCCTATTTGCTACAGCTTATTTGTATCCTGCTCCTTGCCCACGTTTGCAATTATTTAAAGCTTACTAAAAAAAGGTAAAAATTATAATAACAAAAGTTTTTAAGAATGGTTTAAAAAAAGGAGATAAATAAAGCATAATATGTGTGAATCAACTACAATCTATTCAACAAATATTTACTTTCATTGAACCCAACATCACTCAGTCACAACATCAATCAGTCACAACATCAATCAGATTACGGAGGCCAAACAGATTGTATCAAAAATGCATTTTAGTTGCTGTCCCTAATCTCTCAATGTGTGATTCTATTGAAAATGGATCCAGGTCGATTAATCGTAATACCCGGTTGTCATATTAAGTAGTAATTTCTCAACCATGGGTTGGTAGTGTTACCTACAGTTTTATCTCCACATTCTGTAGCTTTATTACGGCTAAAATACTATTAGTAACTTATTAGTTACTGTTCAATTTGGCATCTTACTCGTATGTTGACTGTAGGCAAGTCATTTCATTTACCTACCTCTTGAATTACTTCTCCAACTCTTCGCATGCGCTGTGCGTAAGGAATGTGGCGATCCATTCGCACAAGAGCCTGTTGAAAAAATAGTAAAATGAAAATGAACTTTGATTAATACCTATGTACGAGTACTTGACGTATTTATCTTTAAACATAAATTCATAAAAACTAAGTACCTTTTTAATGTTCTCCGATTTTAAGTTATTATGGTCAAGTTTTCATACTTGTAACTTTTTGTTTCGACTAATTCAGAAAATAAAATATAGATACGTAATGCGTGTATACTCAAAATTAATACATAATTGACTAGCACCTAAACACACACACATACGAGTACACACACACACTACACAGCTCTCGTATGATCTTGATCAGTCTGTCAGTGGAGGTCGTTGAATGTAATTAATAGGACTGACCACGGGACTGTTTTTTGACCTATTAAAAGTCAAAAAACAGTAACGTGGCGGGCTCATCTTAAATTAATACGTAACATGACCTCGGACTTATTGGGGTCTGTAGATTTTATCATCATACTTTTCATTGGCATTTAGTTGGTTGGTTATGGTGATTTGAATCAAATAGAGTCATATGCTTGTGTAGTATTTTAGTGTACCATAATAACCATAAAATAATACTATTCAATTACCTATTGAGTTGGAAGTATGGTAGTCGCTTTCGTAAAATTTAAGTAGCAAGCATGATGGCGAATAACTGATATTTATATTGAATTTTAGTTTAGTAAATCCTTACCTGGAACACCAGATGCTCCCTAACAGTCAACGTCCCAATAAACAGATCTTGTTGCTGCACATACGCTGACAGCGCGGTCAGCGCTTCAGGCGTCGCTGGCTGACCGTTCAGCGCTCGTGTGCCACTAGCGACCACTCCGCCATTGGTGCGGAAGGTGAGGGTGTTAAGGAGGGTGGTTTTGCCAGCACCGGAAGATCCCATGATGGCGAGGAGCTCGCCTGGGTAAGCGGCGCCATTTACTAGAAACATTTGAAGGTGAGTATTGGATGTACATTTTTTTAGCCTAAATAATCTGAAATTGGCGTAATCAGACTTGGGCAATTTCAATGGATGCGTGTATGCGTCCACACTTAATTTTATTATTGATGGGATCTGTAGATACACAAGTCAAGCGTAAGACATTAACAACGCCGGTATTAAAAAAACTATGCCTAGGTTTCTTAATCAAAATAAGCGTTGCACATCTAAAAAAGTCGTATCACTTACCATTTTTCAACAGCTGCTTCCTCTGCTGGAACATGCGATCAGTTGACGTCCTCCAGAAGTTCCAGAACCTTCTAGTCCTGGACCGGTTCTCGGTGGCGAAGGCGTTGATGTCTGCCCAGGTGTAAGTGACCTTTTCCACGCCGCCGCCGATCGCTCCATAGTTGCGCTGCGGGATGGAGAGAGTCACTTCTCCTCCGCTCACTCGAGGGGTTTGTTCTGGAGTGTTGGCATTCTGGGTAGAAAAGTAGAAGTGTAAAATTTACCAAAGGTAGGATACAGTATACATACCTGATTTACTCAAGCTGAATGCCGCTACTCTTGCTGTCTTTAGTTCTTAATTAGGCACATACAATATAGATGATGAGTACCAGTCAAAAATTGTTTTTCGTAACGTTTCAATCAAAGGAATTCAGGGCACTATGATTACTGTGTTAATTGAAAAGGCTCATAAGGCCTTCCTCAAATAAGATAAGATATGACAATTTGTACAGTTATGTGTATTGTAATGTACACACATTTATATTTAATCTTTTTGATTTTTGCCTATGCACTAAACTAAAATATGTAAATAATTACGACTTTGTTGGAAATAATCCATTTATATATTTGATTAATCGGTATAGTATCATGATTCATGACTATGAAAGTACAAATAAGTAGTAACAAGTTTAGTGGCAAAAATAGTAACTCGAATGGACACAAATTGAATTGAGCTTCATACAAGTGTATAAGTAAGAACTAAAATTATTCCTTTACGTATACATACCTGTGTCATACACAACCTTAAATGAGGACAGACAGAGACGGTTGGGTACTCAGTTTGGGCATATCGAAACTGTAAGGATCCGTTTTTGCCATTTTGGCTATGGAACCCAAAAAGCATCTTGACCTGATCCTAAGAATGCAGTACACTAGAGCCCATTTTGGCCCTAAAATGTATCCAAATTAGCGGTTGCAAACGAAAATTCGCCATGTATCCTAGGTATGTCCTTAAGCTATCAGCTAATAAAATCACAAATTGGAACCTGAGTCTACCTAAGTACCTACCTACATATGTATCACGTGTCAGCTTTTGAACCTATCTGACATTACATATCGAACGTTTGTTGTCTACAAGGTGATTCGGGAGACGTGAGCAAGATCAACACTACGGATTCAGTAGATCATAAGCAACTGCTTTTTTATCTTTGGTGTTGAAAATGTTTCAAATTATTTACGAAATTCATGGTCACTCTACAATCAGAATAATTCAGTCAAGTGATACGTTTGAAATGCAATGTCATCTGAGTCCGATTACTTTTGAAATATCGTATTTTACTCAATGTGACAATTTACTTTCTTCGTAATTAAAGTGCTGTCATAACAGTTAGAGGTTTAATCTTTATAAACCAGTTATTAAACGTTAACTTAACAAAAATTAAAATACAGGAAAAAGGAATGGGTGTTTCACTTAAATACAATGGTGAACGATTCCTTGCCATTTACTATGTATGTAGTGTTGGTCCTGCTCACGTCTCCTGAATCATCCTGTATATTCGAGGAAATAAAAACTACTAATGTAACGTAGAATAAATACCTAAAAACTATTTTGGCAAGCACGTCACCATAGCTTTGCAAGCTTTTTTGTGTCCGAATTATTTATTTCAAGTCATTTGGAAGGTTGGAGGGTACAGCAGCAGCATATGTAGCTACATAGAATGTCATTAAGTACGAGTACGTAGGTACTCAGAATTATTTGACCACGACTTGACTAAGCACTTTGTTTACGTACCAGCTACCTAGAGCTGTTTTTGCTGGAGACTCTACATCAAAATCACACTGGTCAAAGCCTCACCTTTTTTCATACGTTACTATACAAATACTAAATTACGAAACTCTATGACTTAGAAAATTGCCTTATGAGCATTTTCCACGTTATAGAACAGGGGCTGTCGCGAATTTGACACCGTGAGGGGCCTACAGTGTCTTCATAGGAGAAAAGTCGTAAATGCAGTTGGTTTTAATAATAACATATGCCCTTTTTACATGAACGTGACTCGATACAGACGTACAACTATAATATGAACTTGGGCCAAAGTAAGGTAGCCTCTATGTCCATGTAGGAAAACTTTGCTGTGACGTAAATACGTACGATAGCGGTCGCGGAATATTTTCACCCGCACCATGTAAGTTCATGGAACAAGAAGCCAAAAAATAAATCGAATGATAGCATCAATTTAGCGATGGTATAATTAATAAAATAAATTAGGCAACCAATTTAGTTGAATTTGGAATAAAAGCCTGCTTTCATCCACATATGTACGTTTTTAACCTTTTATACTTAGATCACAAATGTAATTTAACCTACCTAATAAACCACCAAACTACCAAAAGTCTACCAAATAAATATTGGGTGTCGTTGTGGTTAAATAGGTGAAGGTGTTGGTTGGTGCCTACAGTATCTACGGACTAACATACGTATAGAATATTCTACAATATCTATACATCTCTAGCAACTAAAGTCAGTGGATGGCGTTTTATTATTGGTAAACGGGACTTAATCGCGTACAATGTACGCGATTATTATTATTATGTACAATTTGTACGCGATTAAGTCCCGTTTACCAATAATAATGTGTAAAAATCGTGCAAGTTTAAATCAATATAGTGGATGGCGTTGTTGCACCCCAAATGTCATCTTTCATCAAACACATGTGAGAAGCCATAGCAGACCGTTGGAACCGATCCTTCAGGACTTACTGGGATGGCTCAGAACTCGAATAAGCGTTGCCATCATACGTGCCACCACCATGTGCATACGTGGCACACGCCACAAATTTAAACCCGTGACGTGGCAAAATGGCTGGCATCCGATGACGATGCCGCCCTACCACACATCGACTGAATTTTGTTTTTATTATTATTCATAGTTGTCCATATATATTTTGTACCCACTTTTTTTAAAATACATATCCTACTCTCGTAAGACAATTATAATTATTTATAATAATAATAATATTGGGGGACAATCTTACACAAATCGACCAATTATTTAAACAAAATAATTTAATAGCTTATGCGGGAATCCAACAAGGAATAACATTTATAGGGTGTTAATTACCGGATGGGATTAGAGTCGGTATCGGTTACGGTTCCGGACCGGTATCGTGTTGCCGCACGTGATACCGGTAGCTGTCTCACACCCGCAACGGGGCCTTTTGACCCGAAAACTTATAGGCGCCGGAACTGAACTATTATGGAAATAGATTGCTTTATTAATGTTCTCTTGGGTTACGGGATTAAATATTCCGAATGTACCTACTACCTTATTAATTGATACGTACGAAGACCTATGATGTGGACCGCATCTAATCAAACTTAGCTTGTGGAAAACTCTAAAAAGGTCTCAAATATTTAAGTTTCGTATTAAACTTCTCCACTCTTGCGACGAGTAGACTCATCTCGAGCATGCTTCGGGCTTCAGAAACTGCATAATGTTTATATATCTCCAGTATCTCCACTTAAGCCCCACGCTAATACAGTGTCAAGACAGTAAACCTCAACCTGAGTACCTACAGGAATCCGAGCTCGCTGCAATCATCTCCACAATATGTAGGTACCTACTCGTAATACTGGCAATGATGCAGCAGGAGTATTATATTCTCTTTGGATGCAGCGTTGAGTATCGGTCTCGTTCCACATTGCTCCGTTGCGTTGCGTCGTCGCAACGGATTTAAGGTAAATAAAATGTCGCAGCGACGTCGCAGGCACTGTGACGACGCCAACGCGACGCAACGCTGAAATGTGGCTCGGCTCTTCTTCACTTGCTATGCATCTCATCGAGGTTACTCGACCCACGGACCCCTAGTCGATACGTAAAGTTAGAGTTCGAAAACCAGTTATTTAATAAAAATAGATCCTTCAATAAATCACAACGTCGAGGATTATAGGCGTAACTTTACCTAATATACATTTCAATGCCGCCTTTTGATGAAGGAAGCTAGTTCACCTTAAAACGAATTTAACTTTTTAAGTCCTACTCATAGAACTAAATCAAGCTTTTACCTAATTAGATTAGACCTGATAAAAATATGTACTACAGTAATTAGTTTTCCGGGGCTTGGTTGGACAGTCAAAAATTTATATTGTATCCACTTAAGGTTGTAAGTCCTGTCAAACTGTATAGAAATATAAGTTTCCGAAATGGGTAGAAAATTAAATACCTTGACTATACCAACTAACAACAGGCGACAGCTTGCCACTCTAGATGACTAAATAAACGCGATGGTTGACTGCAGACGGCTAATAGGTGCTAGGGTAAGAATCGCCATCGATGTTTATACCCAGCAAGTAACAACTTGCGCTCTAGATTAAGTATATAGGTATAGCCTATAATGCCTCCTCTCGTCGATGAAAAATCGGTTGAAAATCTATTCATACGGCGATATCCCTATCATAAGTTCTTGTCATCTTACTTACTCGTAATTCTTAACCGCCGCAATGTTGATTAAGCAAATAAGCATATTTGCAAAAATTTACTAAAAAAACATTTAAGATGATATTAGGCTGCGGTGACCGTTTACCATCAGGCGGGCCATACCTACGCCTGTTTGCCACCGACGTGGTACTTATTAAAAAAAAAAACATCTTCATGGAATATTATATCAAACTAGCTGTCGCCCGCGACTTCGTCCGCGTCTTCGCTCCTATTGGTCTTAGCGTGATGTTATACAGCCTAAAGCCTTCCTCGATAAATGGACTATCCAACACAAAGAGAATTTTTCAATTCGAACCAGTAGTTCCTGAGATTGGCGCATTCAAACAAACAAACAAACTCTTCAGCTTTATAATATTAGTATAGGTTAAAGTAACTAAAAGTGAAACGTATGATTAGCTCTGACAAAACATGTTTTAACCCCCGACGCAAAAAGAGGGGTGTTATAAGTTTAACGTGTCTGTCTGTATATCTGTGGATCTGTCTGTGGTATCGTAGCTCCCAAACGGATGAACCGATTTTCATTTAGTTTCTTTTTAGTGTCAGAGATAATTTTATCCCGAGTGTTCTTAGCCATGTTTCATGAAAATGAAGCTTTGAAATGAAAATGACGGGGTTTTTTTCAAGTTGTAGTGATTTAATTTAGGTATGAGTATGCCTATCTACGAACATAGCGTTAACTGCTACCGTCTTGCAGGATATGACCCATTGTAGTGAATAGGGGCAATTGATCGAATTGGATTGTGGATATAGGCCTAAGGATATCGACTAGCGCTAGCTAGTAATTAGGTTACACATTGTGATGATAGCAGTTACGGAATGCACCTACTGTTTACGATGTTCGGTGTTAACCTACCAGAATTATTAGTCACGGGGTATTCAGGCTATACTGTAGCGTAATCTAATAACCGAGACATAAAGTTAGGTTGATCAATATGAAATATAAGGACCTAATATTTATAGGTATGGAATATGCATCCAATATTTGCAAATGTATAAACAAAATTTTATGAATATTAGCAATACTGCTGCAGCCTGCAGTACCTATTAGCTAGCATGTCGCCGAGACGACACATTTTCTTGAACAAACCACGATTTATATCGTGCTGAATACCTTTTCTAGTAAGGTACCTAGGCCAGCCAGTAGAAATAAAGTTCTATGGTTTCGTCACTGATACTGGGCGGGCATCGGATTCGGATGCACAACTTAATCAGATAGCTGTCCAATTTTTGGTATAAAATGCATACAAACCAAAATAGTTTCTTACTAGCTATGAAATTAAATAAAAAGGTCATCAACTAGCTGTTCGTAGTACATCGGAAGGCATTTCGAAACCCGTGGAACCGGTGCATTATAAAACTTGTTTTAACATTTTTCTTTAATTCGGCCGGTGTTTGATGTTAGTTCATCTCAAACTTGAAAGTTTCCGCAGATGCATCTATTTATGTTTTTGATTACGCTTTCTTTGTAATGATCATTACAGCTGCTTATTTTAGTAGTCCTTTAATATGGACGTCGCTTATTATCCTGGCCCAATTTTAGCGAATTGACTTAAAAGCGTGATTATCGTTAAGTTACTTAGTTGGGTACTAATAAGTCTAATATAGCTATGTCCTAAGCCTACGACCAAGACCACCGCGGGATGGGCAGCAGCATCCCTAGAGCACGGTGGAGATACTGCGATCGCCAACCAGCATGCCAAGCGTGGCGATTATGGCATATACCCCCCGTGAATTTGGGGGAGGCTTATGTCCAGCAGTGGACGTCCTTTGGCTGATATGGTGGTGATGGTGGAGTCTAATGACGATCTCGCTTCTTGGTCGAATGAAATGATGAAAAATCGCAGTAATTATTTACTGCGAATTTCTATTTCGTGTGAATTCTGAGTACCTGCTGCCTGGTCAGGATTGACTTGCCTATGATAAAAAATCGGCCAAGAGCATGTCAGACCATGCCCAGTGTAGGGTTCCGTAGTTGCCCAATGAACTTACTTCAAAAATCAATAACAAGCAAAAGGGAATACTTTCGCAGCGTTTCATACGTCTTTTACTAAGGGTAGACTTTTTACGATAACTAAAAAACGGCCTAACTGATCATATCCGCTATAGTTTTCGTTGAGTCTTTATTAAGCTTTACTTTCCTGATTTTTTTCATGACAGACCTATCCATCAACACCCCACACCATAGGGTTGAAGCAAAGAATAAAATTCATCCCCACTTTACGTGTAGGGGAGGTACCTACCCTTAATTTTTTTTAGGTTTTATTTTACGACTGTCAGTTTTATTGATTTATATATCCATACCAAATTGCAGCTTTCTAGCACAAACAACCACAGAGCAAAGCCTCGGACAGACAGACAGACCGACATGGCGAAACTATAAGGGTTGACTACGGAACCCTAAAAATAGTGTCAAAATATCGTTATAAAACGGAAAAATCTAATATCGAAATATTAGGTTTTCGTAATAAGTAATATTTCAACTAAATATTTTCTTATTTTATGATGGTACCTTTACACCTACCACCTTTATAGGCACCTTTATTTTTATATAATATATATATAGCACAGCCTATTATAAAGTCTATACGGAGCACAAATCCATAAAAATCTATTCAATACTTAGGGTTTTCTAAAGCTGGAAAAATTTAGTTACCTCAGGTGAAGCAGTGTACGTGACCCGCTGATGTTCAGCTGAACTGGAAATCAGGGGCTCCTGTTCTTCACTGCCAGCCGTCATTTTGTCAAAACCAAATTAATAAAAATTCTAATCTAATATTAGGAAACTCACTAAATGTAAATGTTTATGTTTTCACAAGCACTTCACATGGATGGTTTGTTTAGTACTAGCTAGTTTTGGCGGGAAGGCGAGCGCACGCGACCGGCCGCGACTCGAAATGATCGCGGGCAGCCGTTGCCTAATCAACGAAGCGCCAGGCAATGTAACCACTGCGAGCAAACACTACGCACCTCGTCTATTTGTTCCCAGCCTACAGAATGCCTTAATGCCCCTGCTGACTACTGGTAATTATAATTATGCAATTCTGCAATTAAAACCTAATTTAATAAAACAAGCTCACTCTCGTATGTAAATGTTTATTCAAGAAAAATCATATTTGAGATAGCAAATAATTATTCGGTACATTATTTTATACAATATTTTAATGAATATCTTTTATTTTTTCTTCGTTACTCGTATGATTATAAATGACACATGACAAAGGAACTATTGTATGTAGACTTGAGATGTTCATGAACCTTAACAATAATATGCTTTAGCAATATGGCTAACATACTCCTCTTTATATTGTAAACTTACTCGCTAGGTAATTCACAATGACATTGCGTTAACATACATTTATTCAATCATTTATAATATTATTTGGTGAATTACTTCTTACAAGAATAACCCTTGGGATCGCTTTCCCCACTCGACACATTATTTCGTAGTACTGTTACCTCAATGTGGCGGTTGTGGCGAGGCGAGGGAGGCTATAAACTTAAAACCACAGAGGACAACAATTCTTGACTGAATTTTAAACCCTGTATATTTCGCTACTAATATTCAGTACTAATATGAATTCTGAAATCGGCACCATTATTGCAATTTGCTACATCACGGCGCCCCCTCGCGTCGCCGCCATCATTACATAACCCATACTTGGAACAAGCGATCTCGACCATGCTTAATTATAATTATAAATAAAATAACGGTATTATTTACATTGCACAAACGAAACTCCTGTCTTTGTAAAATTAATTAATGTTTAAAACTATAGGTAATAACGTATGAGATATTTAGCACTACATAGGAAGCATTTCGGGTTATATTTTAGTCTATGAGTCCGTTAATACCTAGGCGTATGGCTAAATGTCCGACGGCGGTACACGGTGGACCGTCTAAGCTATTGTTACTGTAAATGACTGCCGTTATTATTTAATCAATAATCTCAAGACGTGCATTATCCGTTATATTATGAGATTATACTATAAATTCATGGAATTATTTATTAATGTATTAATATGTAACTGGGTATAGATATTATAGTTTGATGCTAATACTATTGTTTAGTGTCTATCTGGCGAGTAGGCTAGTTCGAATTGGAGTTTTGTTCATCTCACTATAATTATTGCTTAGTTAACTTATTACTGCAGTAAATAGGCTTACGGTGGCGTTTCGAGAATTAAATATCAACTATAAAATATAGCATGAATGCTCTTCTATTGTAAGTTTCGGAAGGTATGATATAGTCGGAAGTTCGCGGTGGCTTTTGATTCTATTATAACTACATATTATACATTCAAGAAAACACACAAGAGTACCGGTAACAAACAATTGTGATCTGTTTCGAATAAATTTCACGTTTAAAGTAACAAAAATTCAGTTTAGTCTTAGTCATTCGTATGTACATGCTTTATATTCTATCATACTCTATTATATGTTCCGTCGTGATACGTAGGTACTCTGCTAGTAGTGACAAGTAAACTGTAATGTTCCTGTGTAAATACTTGGTTATATTATGCGGAGTATCTCACAATCTAACTATACTAGGGACAAAACATAACGCTAAGACACCACTTCAAAATATGTTCATCGCTAGTATAACATCGTAAAATTCGTAAACAGTCACAAACTCACAGTTCGCGTCAGATTATGGAACCTGAATTCGAATATCAAACTTCATATATTTCCTTTTTTATCGCTCAGTATCAGATGTGTGATAGAGATGCAGATATACGAAATTCGGATTTCGATTTTCGTGGTACCAGCTTCGTTTTTCGTACTCAAATACGATCGGAGAACCCACTTACTCCTAATATTATTATAACTACGCGAATGCTCAGACTATCGATGCTAAATGGCAGTACTGTGGACTAACTACACTATGGTAGATGTTTTGACCGTAATTGTATTCAATTTGAATATAGGACTACAATTGTAAGTGTACCCCGAAATGCATACTAAAATCGTTTGGTGCAGTCGCCATCAATATCAGTTATCTTCATGGCGCACAATAATAACCAAAAATGAACTCTAACGCCTCGTCAACAACAGTCGTGTTCAGCTCCTTGTGAGTACCTTGTTAACTACGATATATGGTGGCGACTGTACGTTTACGTCCAGTACCGTAAGGTTTAGTGATCTAGTAAAACCACAACCGCAGTGTTCTGATTACAGGCATTCCTTCGGTCAGACGGTGTCTGTAGCGGCGAGTTTACCGCAAATAAATTCATAACAATATTGTATCATGTATCATTATTTTAAAATAGTCACTGCAAATTATTTCCATAATTTGGTGTAAATTATTGAATTTGAATTATTAATATATATTATACTGTGCTGTATATAATTAATGAGGTTTATATGAACACCAAGTGGCATAACCTTTGGAACGCCAACGATTAAAGTGGTCGCAATTTTTTATTTTAACAACTAGCAACAACTGCTAGCGACTGGCGATTACCATTATCTACTTTTACGTGTATTATATCCAACTTTAATAGTAAGACATGTCTTCGCTCTCTTACAACGAATAGTAACGTATATGGTGTTCAAAGGGTTAAGTTGATAGTAAAACACCTTGTGACACACCGCGATTGACGGTCACAGGTGATGTCGACATGGTCCAGTGTTTTTACATTGTACTAATCCTACAAAACGCTGATTGATATGTTATCATTAAATTGAGGTAATCATGAATGCGTCTACTGTCTTTTATCGTTTCATCGCAGGCAGATGCGGCAATGCCATTAAACGTACAGCCCCTTATTCATTAAACGAAGCAAAAAAATGTTTGCTAAAATATGCTTTGTCCCTTCCTCACAAGCGCAAATGCAAATTAACGGATGAAGACAAACCAAACAAATTTTACTGGCATCCTTGCCAAGTTAGAACGTTTATGAATAAGGGAAACAGTTTCTTTTTTACAGTTAACACGAACCCATTTTTCCAATATCCGTAATATCCGAATACGGCTTCCAATTAAAGTTCAGCTAATACACATAAATAACCAAGAAACAATTTCCTTAACACACTAAATGCGGTAGCTTTTCATTTTTTTTAACCATTAATTGATACATAATTGCCAAAAGTGATGCGAGTTGCGGCGAATCCATCAATAAAATACATTGATGTCATCGTTTAAGCTAATTTGCCAAGTGTTGCAATAACTTAACTCTAAAGTATATACGTAAGGCATATTCGTCAGTAATCGACGTTATATAAACTAAGGCGTCCCATTCAGTGCTAAATTTCATTATTTTAGTGATCTAAGTTGAGCTATCTGGTTAATTAATTACCAGTTATGATCTAGTAGGTAGAATTTGTTAAATAAATTACCCTCTATATGATAGTCACTGGGCAATGAATAAGTATAACTAATTACTCTTCGCGGTACGTAATACGCATGCGACTGTACCATATAATATAAATTATAAGTGTTCTACCTGAAAGGGCCAATATGAGCTCAAAGCGGACATTTACTCCCGTTCAAACAATGACTAAGCGTTATAGGAATACTGCCGCGAAATAAAGATTTATTTTCTATGCATTATCTTGATAGAGGCAGTGCAGTTGATAGCACTATAAATGTTATAGTGACAAGGACGATAAACGTGTAGTGTTATCTCTGTCACAGTAAACTCATAATAGAAACACTATTGACAATTCACAAGGGTCCGTAGATTCTGGCGCGACGTTACATTAATAGGTACACGTGACGGGGCAAACTAAGTATGAAATAATGCGAGTTATTACTGAGTTCGCGAATTAGTACACCACACCATGAGGTAGCCTGATGTTATAAAAAAACTTAAAAATTAAACTTCTCACCCTAATAGATACTTAGATTATTATCGACGTAGTAATGCGCCGTTACGAGACGAATTCCCAACTTGGTAACAGCACATTACAAGATCGACGATGTAATACTGCTAAAACTATGATAAATCCCGTTCGATAAATATTCAGGGTGATTCGGACACCGCTAGGCCTCAACTTGAAAAAGATATTCTGCTGTATATTTTTATGACTTCATTTTTAGCAGTGTCACCCTGTAATATTCAGAGAATTTTAAAAAAGCTAAGTATGTGCAAAAATTACGCGTTCGCTACTTATGTCTATAATGCAAGTTGTATATCTTCAATGGCCTATTCACATAAAAGAGGAGCCCTGGCCGACGGCGGTCCGTTCATCGTCTCGCTTACCTTCCCTTCACGAAAACACAATTTACTAGAGTACACAAACTCTTAAAAACTACACGTAGAACGAAATTTTGATCCAGAATCTTAAAACTAAACGAAACGTTAATCTGATATTTGACCTAAATACAAACCGCGCGCGCTCGGGTGTCGCCGCCGCATTTACCTACTTTTTGACACATTGAACTACTAACCACTAAGTCCAAACACAATCAAACACTAGTTAACCAACTCCTGATCTCGTCGCGTCTTTATCACAGCCAAGTTGACCGCCGCGGGCCCAGGCTGGCCCATCGAGCCGTAATCCGTCGTTTCCGGGAATATTCCCAGGTGGGAACGGTACATCAATATCTCCGAGTAATCCTTTCCCCACCTCTCGATGGGTCAAATACAAATTGCCTGCGGGCTCCTCTGCCCTATAACTACATAATATAATTTTGTTACGTTATCGAAATTGTGATGAACTCCAAGCATACGATAATAATAGTGCCCAAGAATCCCTTGGCTCATTACCATGAAAAATGCAATATTTTGATACAACCAAGCGTAGTTTCGAAAACGTAACAAACCATGTAACAGACTATGAGCTTAAAGATATTGCTCGCCGCAGTTCCAGTCCTTCAATTTATAATTTTAATTACAATACGAATAAAGTCTACGATCCCTTGCACCCATACAATTTCGCTATTCACGCAATAAACGCACTCTTCCCACGCATCTTAAACATTGAATATTTATCTATATATCCTCTCTCCTAACACTTAAGTATGACTGCGACGAACATTAAAATCTTTAACTAATTTAGAGAATTGAGCACGCACGTCCTAATTCCACTATATATTTAAATAAACATTCCCTCAGTACGCAATGATTGATAACCGAAGACTGTATAGACTCCATGTTCCTTTCTCTCGAGCCTCTTTTAATTCATTTTCTATATCACACTAACTTAACGTCTGAGACCATGACCCCGTCTCTACAGCAACAATTTAAATAAATAGACATGTCGTGGTCGGCTACTAGTGTAATAAACAAAACACAGAAATGTAGGGCCATAAGACGTGCCAACGGTTTTAAGTCCAACCTCTCGCTAGCACTATACAAGTACACACTCATCGATTAAATTTGAGTGTAAAATCTTGTATGCCCCCTTCTCACCCTACGACAGTCGACATAGTTACCAGTTTAACCAAAAACACAAGTGTAAAAAGTTCGTATGCGCGCTCAATCCTCACAGCAAATTGAACCTTATTTGGTTATCCCTAGCGGCGAGGTCACAGCGTCTGCGGGCACTTAGACGGCGGCCGAGGCCGTCTGTGCGCGGGCCGCTGTCAGTTGTTCTTGTCGAAGTTGTGGAAAGCCCAGTTGAACGAAGTCGTCCAAGAGTTCTTCACAGCCTCGATGAACTTGAGACGGAAGTGTTCGAGAGCTTTTTCTTCGGATAAGTCTAGTACCTGTTGGAGACCATAACATCTATGAATATTAGTTACACTACCGTCAAAAAGTTACTAAAAGGACTAAACACAATTTTTAGTTTAATTTTTATAAATTATTACGCAAACCAAACAATGCAAAATGATTGCAATGGGCTATTTCTCACAAGGATTGGACTTTTGCAAACTAGTTGAGAGTACTACTGACAGACGAATCAAAATTGAGTCGATAATCAATCAATGTTGATTATTACTATTATCAGCATATTTTGTGTTTGGTCTTAAACTTTCTGACGGTAGTGTATGTATTCAGAGATACAAGTGAAAGTGTATGATTATTGATTTTGTGACCAGTAAGCAACATCTTAGGCCTTGTCATCGCTTTCCATCAGGTGAGAATAAGGCTAATCGCTGGTCAGTCTATCAAATAAAAAAAATGTAACAGAATACAGTTTTTTTAATATCACGTCGGTGGCAAACAATCCTACGGCCGTCCACGCACGAGCACCTTGAAAAATTAATACGTTTTTTGAAGCCTTCCACATAGTGTCTCTCGGGAAAACTTCGGCAGACTCATTTCACAGCCGGAGTGATCGCGGTAGGAAATTCCTCTAAATAATTTTCTTACGTTGTGTAATTTCTTTGGTGCAGTAAACAGCGAATAAGCTGTTTTTACTAATGTGTTATAATCAAACATGCTAATCATGGCACCAAGAAGTGTAACACCATCTTGTTGCACGGTATTGTAATGTAGGATTCTCATTAAACGACTGGAGTCAACGCGGATCTCACTCGAGTCAAAGGATATTTGAACCTAGAACCTTAGAAGTTAAGATTAAATAAAGCCTGTCACAAACTGGGGCGGCCTGCGGTGGCGGCCTTTGTCACCATTTTCGCGCCAAACCGAACGTTGTTAACGTCAATCAATATGGAAGAGTTAGTACATTTATAAGCACTTTCTGAAGACGAAAATGAAAGGTAAATTCGGTTACATAAATAACCAAGTAAACCATTTTAGCTTACTTTTGAACACTCAAAAGTAAACCTCGGCCTGCAGTCTGATTGGTGGATATAAAATCAGTAATTTCTCATATTATATTAAATATATCGGGTATTATATTAACTAAACTATACATACACATAACATTTCTGTATCACATAGTTTAGTTTTTTTACGCACGATAAAATTAATATAATATTAAAAACTACTGATCTTATATGTATCAGCTAGAAGGAACCAAACTGCATGCCAAGGTTTAGTTTTGAGCGTTCAAAAGAAAGGGAGGTATTCCACTCATCCAATATCTTTGTCCAATATACATTTGATTAAAGAAATTTGATGATTTCATCCAACTTGGATGGGACCCCGACATTTGATCAAAGATTTTGATGACAGTTAAATCAATATGGCTACGCATGAAAAAGAATAAAACTTGGACAAAGATATTGGATGAGTGGAATGGGCCTCCGTCAAAGAACTTTCATCAAAGATTGAAGATTTAACAAAGAAATTGGACAAAGATATTGGATGAGTAGAATACCACCCCGTATTAAACTCATCCAATACCTTTGATCAAAGAAATTGGATGATTTCATCAAACTTGGATGGGACCCCGACATTTGATCAAAGATTCCGATGACAGTTAAATCAATATGGCTACGCATGAAAAAAATAAAACTTGTACAAAGATATTGGATGAGTGGAATGGGCCTACGTCAAAAAACTTTGATCAAAGATTTGACAAAGATATTGGACGAGTGGAATACCACCCTAAGCAAAAACGGTCTTCATGTAATTGACTTACCTTTTATTTATTTTCAGAAAGCGCAAAGCTTAAGGGTACTCACGAGTGTGTCGCGCAAGTACTGCAGGTCCTTCTCGGACTTGAGCTCGGGCAGACCCGTTGAGATCATCATGGAGAACAGCGACAGGATCAGGTGCCCATGCCGCCGCAGAATTTTGTACGCCTGCAAACAAAACTATATTAGCCATCATCATCATCATCATATCAGCCGAAGGACTCCCACTGCTGGACTTAGGCCTCCGCCAAAGACTTCCACGATGACCGGTCCTGTGTCACCCGCATCCAGCGGACACCCGCGGCCCTTAGCACCCAAGCAGCAAGCTCACGTTATAATGACGCGATTTATAAGTGATGATCTCTCCAGCGACGTCTTCTGGTCAATAATCACGGCAATATTTACGTGATTTTTAGTCGCGTGGCGTCATTCGTCCGTTAGAGACGTTAAATTGACGCCATAAATAGTCGTTTGACGACATTCGTCTTTATGAGACGTTTAAAAAGACATCCCGAAAAGTCGCGTGACGACATTCGTCCTTATGAGACGTTTAAAAAGACGTCATGAATATTCGCGTGACGACATTAGTCCGTTAGAGACGTTAAAATGACGCCATGAATAGTCGTGTGATGACATTCGTCTTTATGAGACGTTTAAAAAGACATCCTGAAAAGTCGCGAGACGACATTCGTCCTTATAAGACGTTTAAAAAGACGTCACGAATATGCGCGTGACAACATTCGTCCTTATAAGATGTTAAAAAAGACGCCATGAAAAGTCGTGTGACGACATTCGTCCTGACGAGACGTTTAAAAAGACGTCACGAATATTCGCGTGACGACATTCGTCCGTTACAGACGTTAAAATGACACCATGAATAGTCGTGTGACAACATTCGTCTTTATGAAACGTTTAAAAAGACGTCATGAATAGCCGTATGACAACGGTCGTCCTTATGAGACGTTTGATATAAGGCCATGGATTGTTGTGTGACGACATTCGTCGTTATGGGACGTTTAAAAGGACGTCACGAATATTCTTGTGACGACATTCGTCTGTTAGAGACGTTAAAATGCCGCCATGAATAGTCATGTGACGACATTCGTCCTTATGAAACGTTTAAAAAGACGTCATGAATATTCGCGTGACAACATTCGTCCTTGTAAGACGTTTAAAAAGACGCCATGAAAAGTCGTGTGACGACATTCGTCCTTATGAGACGTTTAAAAAGACGTCACGAATATTCGCGTGACGACATTCGACCGTTGGATACGTTAAAATGACACCATAAATAGTCGTGTGACGACATTCGTCCTTATGAGACGTTTAAAAAGACATTCTGAAAAGTCGCGTGACGACATTCGTCCCTATGAGACGTTTAAAAAGACGTCACGAATAGTTGTGTGACGACATTCATCCTTATGAGACGTTTAAAATGACGCCATGAAAAGCCGTGTGACAACGTTCGACCTTATGAGACGTTTATAATAATGTTCTTTGTTGAGTCAACTTGAGACGTATAAAATTGACGATATAAAAAGAAGGATTTACACACTGTTTACACATTTACAATACCTACACATTTTAAAATTACATCTGTAGCACTGCACCTTGTACTTATAAAATTTCATTGGAACAGACAATCCGGAATATTGGAAATCTGGACATACGAAAGAATTTTTGTCGAAGCAGGAGATGCTTCGCTCGCTCGGTCAATTACATTACTTATTCTGTGGTATCAGAATAAATTAATAATCAATAACCTTGACCACCAGTGGCTAGGCCCCGCCTCGCTTTTTTGCTTTTTTTGGTTTTTATAATGTTATTGTATTTTGTAGACTTACAATTGTTAAAAATATTGTATTTTTATATTTTAATTTATATAACATAGCGAAACCTAACCTAAGACCCTATTGAAAAAAAAACAATAATAATAATCGATAAAAAATTAGTCCCTGATTAGTGCACGAAACCGGAACCATTTCGTGAGAGATCAAATTTATCAATACCGCGAAAAACGAGTGGTTCTCCGTCTCTTTTGCATTTGCATAGAATATCGTAAGTGCGAATGAAACGGAGAAATTCGCTTCGCAGTAACCGTCCACCATCCACAGACAGTTTCACTACTTAATAAATTAAACAACGAAAAAAACAAAATGTTTTATTATTATTTATAAATTACGCGATTAATTTAAATATAGCATTGATATTAATTAAGTCATAGTAGTTAAAAACGTATTTCATCTAAATGGCCACTGCTTTGAACTTTTGTCGTTTGAACTTATAGCGGGAGTGTGTTGACAGTGTTGCCATAATAATATGGTGAGTGAACATTTGTTTTATAATTGCGTAACTTTTGATTTGACCCTCTCATGTACACGTAACTTTTAATTCTGAGTTATTGACGACCTGTTTAGCCTAGCCTGGTAGTGACTCTGCCTCCGAAGCTAGAGGTCCCGGGTTCGAATCCCGGCCAGGGCATTTATTTGTGCATTTTTCACGGATATTTGTTCTTGGGTCTTGGATGGTTTCTATGTATTTAAGTATGTATTTATCTATATAAGTATGTATATTGTCGTCTAGTACCCATAGTACAAGCTTTGCTTAGTTTGGGACTAGGTCCATTTGTGTAAATTGTCCGCCAATATTTATTTATTATTATTATTATTATTATTTGATAGAACATTTCTAGCTTATAGATTTTTAAAATAGGTATGTTTAAACTTGTTTAAAGAGTGTTTAAATAGTAAGCGTCTAAACAATGTATTTTCACCGCTCCGTTTCTTTCAATGTTTTGATAAGGATAAAGTGTGTTCTACGACTTCAAATATAAGTATATACTTATCGAAAAAATCGTATTAAGACGGTGGTTGTATTAAAGTTAAAGTGCATGGTAACAGAAACGAGATAAAACAAAAACCGGCCACGTGCAATGCAAGGTTCCGTAGTTGCCCACCCGTTAAATTATAAGGACTAATAAAATAATCACACACTTATAATTTAAAATGTTTGACACAACTTATGACGTTATCTAAGTAATCAATGGAAATTGTACGAAACCGGCTATAACTCGTTAACTATAAATCTCTATTTACCTGTTATAGTTTTCCTTTTAAAATCATTATATATAGAATGATTTCTGGGTCGTGAAGCAAGAGAGAAAGACATCATACAGAATTTAAAATGAGCCTAATAATGTTGATAATTATTGTTTATCTCCAATAATGTTGATTATTTTTCAGATGAAAAGTAGAAAAAAACATTTATGCATACAATTTAGTCACCCTACTCAATGTGACGTCTTGTCGCTTTCCATAAAACGTATGTAAAACGCACGGTGACGAGGTTTACTTAGTATAAGATGAATTTTACTTGAAAAATAAGAAAAAATAAACTTATTATATTTTAATCAAATACTACCATATGATAATGAGGATCATTTACAGAGTCAGAAAAAGTGGTGTTGGATCACGACCTAGAAATGACGCTGTATTCTACTACCATGATTTTTTTCGCATACCAAGTAGCATCCGTTTAACTCCATGACACATGACTCCAACAAAAATTAGCACTAAGGCTGGCCTTTATAAGTACACAGTCTGAATCCGAATCTGAATTCATGATTTGAATTCATATTATCAATTCAGAATGCACGGAATTGCATACAATTTAAGAAGATATACTCCGCACGGCGCAAGTCAAATCTAGGTATTTCTTGATATTTTCCGCGACACACAAAGAAGTACTGCACATGGTGTACGCATGTGTTTGTAAACAACACGACGTATAAAACTACTCGGTCAAATTTGAACCTTGATACGATGAAATAAGGTCTACAATGATATCAGCCAATATAGCTTTGTATGCGGTAACAGGTTGTCGTATAATGCGAGGACATAATCTTGACACTTTTGCAGCGAAAATGATGTGTACAACTATATGTATACATTCATATCGTCATGTTTTTAGTATATACTTATACATAAATAAACTCACGCCTATATTCCCAAAAGGGGTAGGCAGAGCACGAGAAAATTTATTCCAGTGTCACTTTTAGCAATTGCAGGTTTATCGATGGAAATATTGTGATATTGTAGTGACAGATTGCTAGCCTATTGCCTACAACACACTACGACCTGGTTAGCATTGTCGGCTCTTAACGACACCCAATGACTGTCGCAAGTTTCAAGTCGACCACAAAGATAATAGATACACATAAACATGCTGTTACACCTTATAGCTTGGCATGCTCTAAAAATGTACACTCCATGAGCATACGGATATACAATCAGCTGCCAACTGAGTTGAAGGAATTGCCTATTACTATTTTTAAAAATTATATTAAAATGTGGCTTTTTTATAATATGCATGAATATTTTAATTATAAGGATGACTATTATTGATCATTAGCGTACATAATTAATTGATTTTAATATATTTTCTTTCATTTTAATATAAATCACATTCAGGAGGGACTCCACTTTGACTAGTTATTTTTAAGATCTATTGACCTTAACATTGTGCATTATCATTAATTAAATTATTTATTTTTAGAATTCTACTTTGTCGACTTTTTAGGTACAAAAATAATGTACACTATGTTATGTAAATTAAATGTTTCTCTATTTTCTTGCATGCTTAGTAAAGCAGAATGTATTGTTCATTAATGTTTGTAACACCTTGTTTTGTAAACTACATTCTTGCAATGAATAAATGATTATGATTATTATGACCCAAGGGAAGAAAGGGTGCTATTCTAACCCGGCACTACATGTTTATTGTGTATGAAGATGTATGATCAATACAAATAAATGATATGACATGATATGATATACCGTTACGATGTATGTGGGTAGACTAAAACTAAAACTCGCAGCTAAATGTGGGTAGACTACAACTAAGGCATTATAAATAAAAATAATAAAAATATTTGAGTCTTAATAAAATTATAAATAAATTAAATCAACCAAGTATCATGATCGTTACTCGATAATCAATTGACAACTGCGAGCCATTCATGACTTGTCTCGATTTAGCTCACGATTACGTCCCTAGTATACTTTGACTGCGACGTTCGTAATAAATACGTCTAATCGGAGGTCACAGGTTATATTGGTTTCCTCAGGGGAGTTATTGTAAGCTTTGTGAAGAGCCACAAAAAACCCTGTACACGTCCTCCTCTGACGGCCGCTCGGCCGGTACCGAGTCACTATAAGCGAGTCTTTGGGAAAAAGGTCTGTTTTAAATCATTTGAAATAAATATATTTTTATCTTATTTAATACTTGTGAACAATGCATTTAAAAACATTTTTATTAGTTTGAACATTACTAAAACATGCAATGAAGTTTGTCATAAATAGGTAGTTTTCTGTGGCTCTTTTAGTTAAACGAAATTTTAAATCGTGAAAATTTAGTCTATAGAAGAAATAAAGCATGTTCTGACGCGTTCAACTATATATAATATGTAGTATGAATTCAATAGGTTACAGAATAAACAGAGTTGAAAGACGCCATGTTTTTGTATATTTCGAAATCGAGGGTGAGAAAAGTGCTCGAGATTCTTCAATATACTTGATTTCTAAATGTAGTCTGTAAAACCCCAAGTCAATAAGTTGTTCATTAAAGATCTGTGAATAATTATCCATAAATTTTTACTAATTCTGAGAAATTACGTATTGAAAACATAGTAAAACGCCGAAATGTAGCTTATCCAGCGTATTCCCTCTTAACTATTATCGACACACGTTCTGATTTTTTCAGATTATGAATTTCTCAGATTGATGCTGACATGAGAATATGAAAATTCCGATTATTAATTCCAGACGCACCTCTTTCTATACAATTAGTACAGACTAGCACACACATACTGGATTCAGATTAGAAATTCCGATTAATAATATTTACATTTTGACAGCTGTCATCCCAGTACAATTTATGTCACCATTGACGTTTGTTGCATCGGGGTGGCTGCTGTCAAACGCGAGATTACTGAACTGATTGAATTTTTTAAGACATGTGTGAGGCAAGGCTCCTGAATTCAGATTCGGATTCAGACTGTGTAAGGCCGACCTAAAAATAAATATCACGCAAACAGATTAAAAAAATCAAACAAATGATTTAGGAAAACCCACGGTACTTATACCAGCGATCCAATAATAGGGCATGCATTTCAGAATCTCGAAATTCCGGAATCTCGGCCATTTTTTCCGATATTACAATTCCGGAATATTATTTTACCATATCTAACCAGGCAATTAATTAATTGATTCCAGTTTTCAGAAATGGTTCGTTTGATAACCATCTTTAATATAAATGTGAAGATTTAATGATAGGAATCCTAAGGAAATGAGGGAACTCCTCAAATATAATACGCATGTAACGATTTCTATATTTTCTATAGTAAATCACGCATTCGTTTGCGAAAACCAAGTGTAACTCTTTTTCGCTCAGTCTCAATAAAACTCTGCGTGCGCTTCGTGGAGCGCACCCACTAGCCAGTACCATTTCTATGAGAATCACGTTAGAACGCCGGGCGCGTGAGACGGAAGATACTCCGTACAAAGTCTATGAAGAAATAGGTAAATCTGGGGCGGCGCACGGAGCCCACACGAGGCGGCTGGTGGCGGTATTTACCGACCAAGCGAAGTAAACGCTCAAAATATAAAGATTTTCTTGCGCGCTAATTGTCAAGTTAGCTTAGTTGGTTGATAAAAATAACATGACCTGCACTTTTCTCGTATCGCGCCATCATCCGTATTTCGTGTTTATTGTTTGTTTTTGTAAAGTGAGTGTGACTATCTTTAAGGCGACGCATTGATAAACAATTAAACTCGAATAGAGCCCTCTTACCCTTTCCCCGCATCTACCCCTGTATTTTTACGCGGCTTGCGATCGCGGAGCGCCGGCCGGACAGAGCCCGGTCGTTCGCTTCGTGCGCTGCGCGAGTGCGCGCTGGAACATAGACTTCCAAGGAGATTCTATGCTTTCACATTTATTTAAATATTTTTTAACTATACATTACTTTTTGGAATTTACAATGCTGGTACGGATTAGGTTGTATAAGTCTAATTGATAATTTTTTGATTGTCGAATCCAAAAGTTGATTTAATTTGCGGTAGGGTAAAGTGCAACAAAAAACATCCTTACTCTTTAGGGGTAACTTATAATAATAAACAATAACTTATAATAACAAATTAAATGGTCAGCTACATAAATATGCATACACTTGTATTTATATTCGAACCTTATTTCCCTTCCCTTTTTTAAAACCCAGTTTCAATCTAAGAAAATTAATCTTTTTAAGGAAACTTAGCGGCGATATTGTTTTTATTTTCAGCTCCTTCAATAAGGCTGAATGTTGTTTATCGAAAAGGATGTCTCTTGTCCGCCTGTTCTTTTTAAATGGCACGAACAGCATATACTTTTCCATTTTTCTGTTGTAATGTTGTATTTCTATCAAAAGTATACTGAACACCAAATACCAGTGTGGGTTTAGAGGATAATCTCGAATTAATTTGACTGTGGTAACCCTCACAACTGTTAGTAGTGCGATGAGTGTCTCCCGCACAACTTATCAAATTGTGGTTCCTGTTATACCATGTTTCATGGAAGTAATCAAAAAATAATTTCATTTTCTTCGTGGCAGGAGCAACATTTTTAATAGCATTTCAAGCTTGTGACATAAAAGTGTGTGGAAGTAAAACAAAATTAGAGCAAATTCTTGCAATGTTTCTTGCACTCCTATCATCACTAGGTTTTCGGACCCTTGCTATTTTCAGCACTTTTCCTTCCTCCAGATGGCTTTATTAAAGTGTTGATAATTTAAATAATAACATCCAGATAATTTAACGTTTGGAAAAGTCGATTTGACGGCATTGATCTGGGCAACCTCGTAATCACACTTAAAGGACTTCATGACGACAGGCAGTTTTTCTTTTATTAATTTAAATAATCTCATGTACGTTTTTTGTGTTTTATTTGGTTGAATGTATTGTATAGTGGTTTTAAACGTAGATTAGGAGGTGTCGGTACAAAACCCTTCTTTGTGCGTGGTCTGACAAGCACTTGGCTAGTTTTTCCATAATCATCAACTACTTGTTGAGACGGTTTGACGAATGAGCCCAAATACGGGTTTATCTTCTATAGTTTAGGAGTTGCTATGGCGACCTTCTGTTTCCATCATCAGATCAGCTCGATGGTACCATAATATTGTATGTATTGTCACCTTACATAAGTATGCCCACCGTGGGATGAGCTGTAGCATCCCTGGAGTGCGGTGAAAATACTGCGATCGCCAACCCGCATGCCATCGTGGTGATTATGACATTTACCCCCCATGTAATTGGGGGAGGCCTGTCCAGCAGTGGACGTCCTTGGGCTGATATACCTAGTGGTGGTGCTTACATAAGTACGCCAAATTTCAGCACAATCGGTTGAAGATATCTATTTCAAAATCGAGTTACAAGATTCCACCCGAACAAACATACATACCACCGTATCAGCCGAAGGTTATCCACTGCTGCTCATAGGCCTCCCCCAAATTCACGGGAGATATATGCAATAGTGTTCGTTCTTAGCGTTCGTGCTTAGGGATCTACCTGTTGTAATTAAGTCGACTAATGAGGATACGCATTCTAAAGTGGAGCGAGAGTTTTGGGCTGAAAGTTAATCCCAACAAAGACCAAAGTATTATCGGCAGTAGTAATATGATTTCCAGAATCGACTTCGCCAATCTCCCTTCTGTATATTTCGATGGTATTCAGATTCCTTTCTCAACCCAGGTGAAAAATCTAGGGATTATTATGGATCGCACTCTATCCTGGGTGCCGCAAGTGAGCGAGGTCAGCAGGAAGATGTTTGCTGCAGTAGCTTCTCTAAGACGCCTTCGTAACTTCCTTCCCATCGCCACTAAAATTGCACTTGCCCAAACCCTTCTTCTCCCTATTCTCGATTACGTGGACATCTCATATCTTGATATCACTGAGGAGCAACTCAATAAACTTGAGCGTATTCAAATGTATGCATACGGTTCATATTTGGGTTACGCAAGTATGACCATGTCTCTAGTTTCCGTTTAAAACTCAAGTGGCTCCCAATCCGTCTTCGTCATAACTCTCACATTCTTTCTCTTCTCTTTAATATACTTTTTAATCCGGCAACCTCTCGCTACCTCAAGGAACGATTTAACTATCTGCGTTCAATTAGATCCTCTAATAAATTTCTTCTTGCTGTGCCTTCGTCCTCCTCTAAATTTTATAACAGTTCATTTACTTTTCAAGCAGTCCGACTATGGAACTCTCTGCTCCTTGATGTAAGACGGGCTAAATCTAGTGCGTCTTTTAAATCTAGTCTGAAAGAGCACTCTTTGTCTCTTCCATAATATTTTTCGATACTGGTCTGTAGTTTACTTTTGGGTCTCACTTAAGTTTGTGGTATATATTTATGTTTATTTATTTACTTATTTATGTATGTTTATTGTATATATATTTATATATAGTGCTTTATGTGGTTTTTATTATTATTATTATATTTATTTTTATTTCTAGTAGTTATTCCTTTTATTTGCACCACCCACTTATCATGTTTGTTTACTTTTTTTTTCTTCGCTATCCTAAGGTTTCCTGGAAGAAATCGCTCATTTAGCGATAAGACCGCCTGTTGTTTACCTCTGCTTGTATCTTTATGCTGTTTCTATCTGTAATTCTTTTTTGAGGTGAGCAATAAAGCATATTGTATTGTATTGTATTTTCCACGCTTGGCATGCGGGTTGGCGATTGCAGTATTTCCACCGCACTCCAGGGATGCTGCTGCGGTGCTGCCCATCTTCCGGTGATCTTAGTTGTAGGTTTAGGACATACCCGGGTCCAACAACACCGACCGACCAACATACATACCACCACCACCACCACCATATCAGCCAAAACACGTCCACTGCTGGACATGGGCCTCCCCCAAATTCACGAGGGGTATATGCCATAATCGCCACGCTTGGCATGCGGGTTGGCGATCGCAGTATCTCCACCGCACTCCAGGGATGCTGCTGCCCATCCCCCGATGGTCTTGGTCGTAGTTTTAGGACATACCCGGGTCCAACATACATACATACATTGCAAGTTAAATAAAAGCTTGTAATATAAGTAGGTATTATAATACCTTTAAATTAGTTTATAAGTACCTACCTATCTCCCAAATACTAACCTTTCTAAGGACTTATCTGACATAGTTTCGATTTCGCCTAAATCCGGAGACGACTCCATGGCTTTGCCTTGTTCTAATTATTGTTTTCTAAAATAGGCAAATAAAATTTATTTTTGCTTTACTTATAAATTTAAAAGAATATTTTGTCAGTAGAAACATCTCGATTTAGTATACACGAGTTTAAAAAAACGATTTATTTTATAATTGGAACATTATTTAGTTTGGCAAATAAAGTTATTTTGGGAAAATTACTTAAAAAAAATTACATTGCTCAATTGAACAAGCCTTCCTTTTTTTTAGAGATCTTCACCAATTATTTCATTATTTTTAAATG
Source organism: Notocelia uddmanniana (assembly GCA_905163555.1). Classification (NCBI taxonomy): domain Eukaryota; kingdom Metazoa; phylum Arthropoda; class Insecta; order Lepidoptera; family Tortricidae; genus Notocelia; species Notocelia uddmanniana. Next base: position 6,023,748 of record LR991060.1, on the reverse strand, counting down.
AATAAAATACCACTTTAAATCAAACAGTATCCATAACGCGTGGGAGCTCGCCTAGCACAGGCCCAACGCTGACAGTAGTCGGTAGCGGACTGAGGGGGCACTGATTGCATAGAAAACACGCGGGCGGCTAGCTGATACCGTAAGGGCTTATGCGACAAAACAGTCTTTTTCAGTTTAAATAAAAACCATTGGTAATTTCATAAAATCCTTTTACAATATTGAAGTGTTTGTTTAGACAAATTTAAATGAAAAACTAAGAGACTTTAACAAGTGCCGTTGATCTGTAAATTGCAAATCTCTGTTATTAAAGAGGTTTAAAAGAGAATTATTTTTGTGTTATGAAAGTTATCTAATCATGTAAAGCTTTTACAAAAGTAAAGCCAAAGATACTATGGATCATATAAAAAATAATCGGGTTCGTATGTTTCTTGGTTGCGGAGATAAATTATAATCCCTGTCGCCAATATTTTCAATTCGTCGTCTTAATGAAGTGACGAACTGTGTGTTAAATAAAAAAAATAAGTGTGAACTTGAATATCGAGAATATTAAAAACAATAATAAAACTTTTAGTGATTGATAAATTAGAAATAAAATCGACTGGGCCGCCAAGGTCATGTCTTAATATAAAACCATTTGCCATTGACCACAATCGACGGATTGAGGTAATACATAAAAAAAATTCTTAGTAGGAAAATGTGGTTGTATTGCAATTTTTGAGTTATATTATATTATAGTATTTCATAAATCCATAAATTAGCGCACCACTGGTTTTCGTAGTCAGCAGCCGCCAGCCCGCCACTGGTCATAGGTAACAAATTCTCAACCCTTCAGTGTAGGCATCATGCATAGTTTTATCATTTATCTAGAAATTCGCGTAAAACAACTTTAAATTTCCACCAACGGATATTTAATTAACTATTTTCTAATCATTTAAACAGCTAAATGTCTAAATATATTTACATGTCCGCATCCAGCGGACACTCGCGAGCCTTACCAGGTCATCAGTCTACCGTGTGGGCCTCCTCACGCTACGCCTTCCATGGAGTCAAAAATAAATGAGGAAATATGTATTATGTTCACAAATTCACAAGGCGAAGTTAGAAATAGAAGTTTTGTTTTGGTATACATTATCAGAACAATAGCGTATCCGATTTGGAGGCAATACATATTGCCCATAAAAAAATTATAACCATCATAATTTAGGGTACATTGTATCGTAATTGATAAAAAAAGTTAAATCCCAATTCCGGATCCAGCTCCGGAATTCCGGAATTTGTTATCAATATCGAAAATCAGTTCCGGAATTGAAAACCATCAGATATTGCACGCCCTACAATAAGGATATAGCTTTTGCAAGAAAAAGAACTTTTTTTTCAACATTTTCTACCGTTTTGTTGGCGTGATTGATACTTACATAAATTCACGCCTGTATTCCCGAAAGTGAAGGTAGAGCACATGAAATTCAATATGGCGTGATTGGTACATATTTAAACTTACGCCAAATTGCAGCTTTCTAGTAAGGGTTACTGAGCTAAGCCGCTAACACTATGGTTTAGATTAAAGCTCATGAATCAAACATAATTCCAACAGTATCAATAGATAGCATCATGATTGATTCATGTGCTTAAAACTATAGTTTATAGTTAATTCGAATATAATCAATACATCGCCTCCCAATCCATACTTATAATATAAATACCTTTTCACGATTTCTAGTCTTTAAGATTAAAATAAAATCTGTATATTTTTAGGAGATGATTTATAAATAAAAACCTTTTTTTATATAAATCTTTGATAAACTGTATGTATATCTATTTAAATTGCATTATTTATAGATAAGTATTTCGTAATTTAAAAAAAACTTTATCTAAAATGGAACTTTTTAGGAATAGCGACGTAACTTTTTAAATTTAACCTGGCAACTTCATGGCCAACGCTAACGCCATTTTGTTTTCTATTTTCTACGCAAACCGCGCCTCCGCGCAAACGCATCGGTCGATCGTGGGTTTCGGTGAGTTATTGTGATTTTTTAAACGTGAAGACAAGAAGTGTAATGTATAAGTATATTGTAGCTGAAGAAGAGCTAGAAAATAATAATGATGGTAATAATAATAACGTTATTATCATATCTTCAATGTGGTTGACGCCACGCAAAGTTGAGTGTTTTTGGCCGAATTCGAAACTTTCGCAGCAGTACAATAAATATTTACAAAAACATCTACCACCAAAGGAAGATTGGCGACTCATTAAGCTTAAAAGGAAATTCTTTGAGACTGGTAAGTTAGCGTTTCTGGTCTAATTTAAGCCGTGCGTAGTACATAGGTATATAAATAATATAACAGATAGGTAGCTATTGTAAGTTTTTTTTAATGTGTAAATTATAGGCATTATGACAGTTTTTTATTTAGGTATTACTACTGTAAGACCTCAATTTGAGACACATCCGTGGAAGCAAAACTTTCGGAGCATCAAGTCACCGAAATATCGCAATTTCAAAATCACTTTTTTGGACTTCCCCAGTCAAGCCTAGCCTATTCCTAGGTACTTTATATGTATACGTTGTGTGAAACTTTGTTCGATTGCTATATAATAAGCGCTTCTATGAAAACGGCAAAACAAATGTTGCGATAAAATATATGATAATTATATTAAGTAGTATTTTAATTTTCAAATAATTTCATACTTTTCAAATGGACTTGCCCACGTAACTTTATGGACGATTCTCACCGAACGGCTGGAGTCGGCGCGCACCCCACTAGAGCCATAGGAATTCGAACCCTCCATACAGAAGTTAGATTTCATATTTGAATGGGTTGCGGGAAGCCGGTGGGCTTCGGTCGGCTGCCGCCGGCCCGGCCACTGCCGGTTGGATACGAAGTCTGCTTCTGTATCCAATGGCGGGTTAGAAGTCCTTTGACTCTGGTGGTGTTCGCGCCGACTCCGGCCATTATACGTCCCAATCTGCTGGGCACAGGCCTCCTCTCATGGATGAGAGGGAATGGGCTGTAGTCCCCACGGTGGCCTAGTGGGGATAGGGGACTTCACTCTGCTAATACCGATGATACAGGATCGTGCTCTCGAACCAAAATGTTGCACATCTTTATTTTAATCATACATTTTGCAGTAATATCAATCTAAATTGTTCAATCTCAGGATTCGTCATCATGTCTTTTAGTTTTGTTGTAAACAGTGTACTTCTACCTAGTGTACCTGCAAAACGCGCTCATGCAAAATTCATTACATTACATTCATGCCTACTGTCAACTATAGGACCAATGTTTTTGTTTGAGATTGCGTGAGAAATCTGAGGCTCAATGAAAATCTGCTAAATGAAAGACATGAGCTTGTGGGTTTTAACTTTATAATCATTCTGCACTATTAACAATTGCAATTCCAGTTATAGCTGTTGCATTGCATTAGGTCCAAATTAGAAACAATAAATAAATAAATATTAGGGGATAATGTTACACAAATCAAAGTAGCCCCATAGTAACCTCAATAAAGGCTTATGTTGTGGGTACTAGACAACAATATATTTAATGTATTCATGCTAATTGCACAAATAAATACCCTTACCGGGATTCGAACCCAGGGACCTCTAGCTTCATAGGATAGGCAGGGTAGCTACCCACTGGGCTATAGGCTCAGCTTCTAAGATAATAAGACTCTTTATGTTCTAGAATATATTATATCATTAACATAATGTTTACATAGATGATTTGATGCTGGCAAGGCGAAAAGCCAAGGAAGCGGAATGGACCAGTGATTTAACTGATGGTGACGAGATACCATCCACCCAGAAAAGAACAATTAGGCGACCACGACCAGTCACCAGTAGTGATGACGAAGAAAATAACACAGATCTTTTTCAACATCACAAAATATCTATAAACAAAAAAAAGAAGTTGGAAATTTTTGAAAATACAGGTATTAACAATATGTGTCCTTATTGGTTTCATAGGTAAATACAAGATGGTACTTTTTACTTTTTTGGTTCAACAATTTTTAATACAAATTATTTATTTATTCAGTGTGCCCATTGACAGAGACCTTCACCAACTCCAGTCTGCACGAGGATCCTTATGGTGAAAATGCAGGTGTAGTCATAGGTTTAATTTGTATTATTTTAGTAGGTATTTCATATTTTATGACCACTTTATTTTTAGGTGCATTCCACCTGGTCTAGCATGTTTAAGATAATTGGTCTGTCAAGATAAGGTTCCAGGTTTGAAACATTACCACTGTTTGTAATACTCTTGGTTGATGCTGGTATTTTTGTATGTATGGTAAGATGTGTATTAACTTTCAGAACATGAACATACTGAGGCTAGGTCTCCTCAAACACCTGACTTTACTGCCGCTGACTCCGCTGAGGCCACAATAATACACACTCAGGTCAAGATCCCTCAACCTTCATCTAAAACTGACACAACAGCAATTGGCAGTGCATCAGGTAATTGAAATTAGAATATTTTGATAATTGATAAACATTATTTATTTTATACTAGCTGTTGCCCGCGACTTCGCCCGTGTCTTCGCTTCTATTGGTTGCAGCGTGATGTTATATAGCCTAAAGCCTTCCTCGATAAATGGACTATCCGACACAAATATAATTTTTCAATTCGGACGAGTAGTTCCTGAGATTAGCGCGTTCAAACAAACAAACTCTTCAGCTTTATAATATTAGTATAGCTATAGAATTTTACATAGAATACAACACTTTTTGTGTCATAACATTGACACATTCTGTTTTTAAAACCATGTTGGTGGCAGACAAGCATACAGTCCCTTTAAAAATAACATGACATGATATTTTACCATGTCGGGTTTTCTTGGATGTTTTCTATGTATTTATTATCTATATAAGTATGTATCGTCACCTAGGACCCATTAGTACAAGCTTTGCTTTGTAGACTAGGTCCATTTGTGTAAGAATGTCCACAAAATGTCTATTTATTTTATTCATTTAAACATGCATACAGTCTATTTGATTATTATTTTTGTACTAAGCTGCTAATGAAAATTCAAAATTTTAAATAAACAGATAAGTTGAAAACAACTGAGCTATCGGAACAATCGAGCACAGGTTCGATGTATAACATATGGTAGCTCGATACATTAATGGTATATTAATTTTAAAATATTTTTGATATAATTTTCAGGTTACGAATATAATAGTATGAAAATACTAAGTACAATTTTAGAGCAAAACAATCAAATTCTGTCATGGATAAGGACTCAAAATGAAGCAGATATCTTAAAAACAAGAAAGACTCCAATGCAACTACCCATAAACTTACCTATTGATAGTGAAGATGACATTCGTCAAATTGAGCATTTCTTAGAAGACGACAAAAACTTTGCAAATCTGGTGAGTAGGATTTTTTATGAATAATTTTAATGAACTTAATTATCACATTACAGTTATAGGTAAAGTAAATACCTCCCTAACTTGAGCTGGGCTTTATACTGTATAAAAGGTCACATGTAAGGAGTTAATGTCAAAAAGAGAAATTTTTCCCTCAAATGAGCGGATCAAAGTTGTACTTTTCCCTGGAATGACTAGTAGTATTCTTCGTAATTTTTCTATAGTTTTTTGAGGGGGAGATTCAATAAATGGTGACGTATTTAGAATCTAAAATGGGGTTCATGTAATTTTGTAAGACACTTGGTAGCAAAATCATTTCCGTCTTAGACACTTGAATCTTTCGCTTCACTCGGGATTCAATATATCGCCCTCGCCGTAAACAGGTAAATAATTTTGCTCCCTTGAAACACAAACTACAATTACCACGAGATCAACTCTGAAAGTAAAAAAAGAATCAGCTGTTCCATACAAAATTAAATACGTAATTTGAGAATATCGTCGGTGACAAGCGAAAGTCACTAAGTAACAAATACCTACTTAAAGTAAAACTCGTATCTCAATGTCAATGTAGTACTGAGATACGAGGTTTTGAGGAGCAGTGACAGATATTTTAGGGACTTTTGCTTGTCACCCGACGATATAAAGGATTACCCATTAGATCGGTCAGACTTAATATGAAACATAATATCTAAAATGAATAAATTGCATTGTATTTCACATGCTTTAATAAAAAAATATGAAATACAGTGCAAATTTAATTTTTAATCTAATAAAAAAGTGAGTTGTTTTTATGGTTATTTAATTTTTTAATAAAATTACATTTATCAAAGACAAAGTCAAAATATTCTTTATTCAAATATGCCTAGCAACAAGCACTTTCGAATTGTCAGTTATAACATTATTAACATATATATTAATTAATTATTTAGAGCAATTTATTAATGCTATTACTATTCTTTAAAATAAATATTGTATTGTTGTAGACATGTCATTGTATTGTTTACATTTTAGATGTCATGTTTCATAGTAACATTTACAGCCTACATCAAAATGTAGGGTTTTTCTTTAATATGACCGGGTTCAATGAGAACCAAGTACAAGTATTTTTTTATTCATGTGTATACAGATTATGTTGTCACTAAAATCGATAACATGGTTCCTAAGAACATATTTTTCATATATGTCTTTTAATTTCGGACTTGCCCATACTGACCGATCTAAATGGGCCAACCTGTATATGGAATAGCAGATTTTTTCATGTCTATAGAGTTGATCCAAGTTGTTTATAAAAACAGTTTCATACATGGTATATTTACTTTCTGTTACATAATCCTACCCGTTAACTTAATATTTAAGTCTACTATTGCTAGTTTCGGTAACGATCTTCGTATTTTGCAGTGTGAATACTTTGGTGCATTTCTTGGACATACCGTCACTGGCACTATCAACCAGATTTTAAAGCATACAATTTCCAACAAATTGGCATCAAAGTTCAGCTATCGCGGTAAAAAAGGAAAGCAACCTTTTGAAGCTTTAAATTTAAAATCTGCGATCATACGTAAGTATAAATGTTTTCCATCCATTTATTCCAGGATATTATTTTCTCGAATTTCTTCTGAAACCATAAACAATTTTAGTTCAGTTAAATAGAAGCTGACAGTTCGGTAATGTGACTATTTTATTACTAATTACTTTTAGTGGTCTTTTTAGGGTTCCATAGCCAAAATGGCAGAAAAACGGAACTCTTATCCAGTCGCCGACGGCCACTAGCTTAGTTGGTAGTGACCCTGCTTACGAAGCCGGAACTCCCGGGTTCGAATCCCGGTCAGGTCATTTAATTGTGTGATGAGCACGAATATTTTGTTCCTGAGTCTTGGATGTTTTCTATGTACTTAAATATGTATTATATATGTATACGTATGTATATCGTGGTCTAGTACCCATAGTACAGTCGAAGAATTTGAATAGAGTCCAAAAGTGAGAAACATTCAAATTCCTCGACCGTACAAGTTTTGCTTAGTTGGGACTAGGTCGATTTGTATAAGATTGTCCCCCAATATTTATATTATATTATTAAATGTGTGTCATATAAAAAATCATTAAGTAGATATTTTTTTACAGGTGCAACAAAGAAACTATTTAAACTCCAAAAAGACAAAGAAATTGAAGACAACATCAAAGTTTGGCTAAAACATGCACCTCAGCGAACAAAACTCGAAGAGAAGAAATTGCTGGTTCGTGTAAATCGTACTGTCTAGTTAATTTTACTTTATTTGCTCTAAATATTACAATGTCTGCTATTTTGAGCAAACGTCAAATTTACCGAAATGTAACGAAAAGATTACAAACTTCATGTAATACCAATAATGGTTCATGTTCACAGAGAATGCCAATTACGAATGAATCTGAAAGCATAGTTCCTAATGAAGTATCTGAAGTTTCAAATTCCCCTCATGTTATTAGTGATGAAAGTAAATACAGAAAGGACTTATCTTATACTAATTTTTCCGAATCTCCAATTAGTAACCATGTTAATCAAGAATCTGATTCAATTGTCGCGAATATGTGTAGTAAAAATACCATTACACATCATCCAGACTTACAAACTTTTTTAATGGAATGGACTTTAAAATATAATATTACCAATGCTGCCTTAACTGCTTTATTAAAATACTTGAAAATAAATAATACTGACCTTATGTCTGATGCTAGAACTTTAATGAATGTAAATAGTAAATATAATGTTAAAGTGCTTAAAAATGGAGAATACATACATTTAGGAATAGAAAAATCTTTGTTAGATTTTCTGAGCATGAGAAATGATGTAACAGATATCAAATTAAATTTTAATATTGATGGTTTACCATTATTTCATAGTTCCAATGTACAGTTTTGGCCGATACTAGCTGATATGGCAAATTTTAAAGATACTGTATTTGTAATTGGAATTTTCTGTGGCGTATCTAAACCAGATCCACTTGATACTTACTTAGATGATTTTATTAAAGAATTGGACTTGCTTTTAAGAAATGGATTGTTTTGTAACAATCGGGTAATACCTGTGTCTGTAAATTGTTTCGTATGTGATATGCCGGCACGTTCATTTCTTAAACGGGTAAAATCTCATAATGGATATTCCAGTTGTGATAAGTGCACTTGTCATGGCGACTATGTTCACAATCGTATAGTTTTGGATGACCTCAATAGCTCTTTAAGGACTGACGAGTCATTTTCTTTACAAAGCGATGAGGATCACCACACTGGGATTTCTCCGTTGATTATATTACCAATTGGTCTTGTGTCAACTTTTCCTATTGACTATATGCATAGTGTCTGTTTAGGTGTCATGAGAAAGTTATTACATTCATGGGTTAAGCCAACTAAATCTGAAGTCAAAAATGTTAAATTAAATAGTAGAAAAATATCTTTATTGAATGAAAGATTGTTATACGTACGTCAGTTTATATCTACTGATTTTAATCGGAAACCTCGAAGCATTCAGGACATCGATCGTTGGAAAGCTACTGAGTTTCGTACATTTCTTTTATATATTGGGCCTGTATTGTTACACGGGTTATTGGAAACTCCTGTTTATAATCACTTTCTGATTTTGCATGTGGCCATTTCCATACTGGTGTCAAAGAAAATGGTCCAGCGATACTCATGTTATGCCAAATACTTACTGAAAGAATTTGTTAAAGATTGTGTTGATATTTATGGTCAACAATACGTAATATATAATGTGCATTCGCTGATTCACCTCGGTGATGATGTAGATAAATATGGTGTATTAGATAATATTTCTGCTTTTAGATTTGAAAATTTTTTGGGAACTCTAAAAAAAGCAGTGAGAACTCCATACAAACCATTGCAACAAGTGTGTAATAGAATTGGTGGAAGATCGTTTTCCAACACTATATTTAAGGGTGCACATTGTTCACATCGTCATGTCAATGGGCCAATTCCATCTCTTGATTTTATGCAATACAGTAAATTAATATTTGAAAATTTTACTCTTGACATAAATTCTTCTGCTGATTCTATATGCCTGTTGAGAGATTGCACTATTTTTAAAATTATTAACATTTTAAGTGATAATGACAAAATAATGCTTTACGGTCAAAACTATATGACTTATGAAGATTTTTTTACTTATCCATGTTCTTCAAAAAGCTTACAAATATTTCTTGTTAGTGAACTGTCACAACTAACACTAATAAATGTGTCAGATGTTATTTCGAAATGTATAAAGTTACCTTTTTTTCAAAAAAATGTCGTATTACCTTTAAGACACATTTTAGGTTAAATTTTGAAATCAAATTGTGTTTTGTTTGTTCTAATATACGTACATAATATACCTACCTGCATTTTCAAAAATTCCAACTTTTTTTCTTACAGATTTGTGATGTTGAAATGGATCTGTGTTATTTTCTTTTTCAATTTCTCCTGGCATAGAATAATATATTACCTAGACGGCCCATCCCTTTAACATGCTTGTAACCAAAATACTAGCTATTCTCGTAGTCGACATAGCGTCAAGTAGTGAAATTATCAGTACCGCTACTTGATTCTAAACCGACTACGAAAATAGCCAGTATTTTGGTTAAGGGATGGACCGTCTAGGTATTATAGTTTATGGTTAAATCATAGGTTAAAACATCAGGTAAATGATAATATATATTCTAGAACATACGGAGAGAAAGTTGGGACAAGAAAGTCTTTGTGGGTTTCACGTAGCAACAGATGTCTATTGAGAGACTGCACTATTTTTAAAGTTATTAATATTATAACTGATAATGACCAGTGGTCGTATTTTTGTAGCATTTTCGGTGCAGCGTAGTGGTGTTAACGGAGTTGGTATGGACAAATACAATTTTAGCGGTTAGTTAAGGTTAACATTAACGTTAATGAATCATAAGAATTTAAATCATTTATCCCAATTCCGTTAACACTACTACTACGCTGCACCGAAAATGCTACAAAAGTTACGATCACTAATAATGACAAAATGACTAATGAAGATTTTTTTTATTTATCGATGTTCTTCAAGAAGCTTACAAATATTTCTTGGTAGTGAACTGTAACAACTAACGCTAATAAATGTGTCAGATGTTATTTCAAAACTTATAATTTCACCTTTTTTTTTAAATATTTGTCGTGTTAACTTTAAGACACATTTAAGGTAAAATTTTGAATTAAAATTGTGTTTTGTGCTATACACATACGTAAGTAAAGTACAAAATATGCCTACCTGCATTTCAAAGTTTCCGACTTTTTTGTTTACAGATTTGTGATGTTGAAAAGGATCTGTTTTATTTTCTTTATCACTCTTGGCATAAAATAATACATTACCTAGACGGCCCATCCTTTTGACATGATCGTAACCAAAATTCTAGCAATTTTCGTAGTCGATATCTAGCGTCAAGTAGCGGAGTTATCAGTACCGCTACTTGACCCTAGACCGACTACAAAAATAGCCAGTATTTTGGTTACAAGGGATGGACCGTTTATGTATAAAGCTTATAGTTAAATCATTGGATAAAACATTAGGTAAATGATATATTCTAGATCATACCGAGAGAAAGTTGGGGCATCTAAGTCTTTGTAGACTTCACGTGGCAACAGATGTATATTGAGACACTGCACTATTTTTAAAGTTATTAACATTTTAACTGAAAATGACAACATAATACTTTACGGTCCAAAATCTGAGTATAATGACTAATGCATTTTTTTATCCATGTTCTTTAAGAAGCTAACAAATATTTCTTGTTAGTGAACAGTCACAACTGAAACTATTAAATGTGTCAGATTATATTATAAAATATATAATGTATCTTTTTTCTCAAAAATTTACCTTATTTACCTTAGATACATTTATTTTGTGTGTAACCATTCCTTTATTGTATTATTTCGGATTTGATCCAAATTTTGCGCGTGAAAATCTTTACTTGAGTGTTAGAACATATTTTTGTCGTTCTTAACACACGAGTAGTAAAGATTTTCACGCGCCCAATTTGGCGCTAAGCCCTACCCTAAAAACGTCATAACCTGGTTATATTTTGAAAATAAATTGTGTTTTGTGTGCATAACCATTCTTTTATTGTATTATTTCAGATTTGATCCAAATTGTGCGCGTGAAAATCTTTACTCGAGTGTTAGAAATAGCTATTTACGATAAAAGGGTTGTCAAACAAAGAAATGCCGATATCGCAGATGTTTGAGGCCCGAGCCGCAGGCGAGGGTCATACATATGCGAGGGAGGGCTTTCTGTTTTACGACCCGTGTTTTGTTCACAATTTTACGTCATCACTTGGCCAAAAAGTGGGTTTTTCGGGACGCGCAGCGTGCGGTAAAACGCGCTTTTTGGCAAGGTGTGAGGTAAATATTTTTGTCGTTTTTAACACACGAGTAACACTCTAGTAAAGACTTTCACGCGCCCAATTTGGCGCTAAGCCCTACCATAAAAACGTGTACGTTACAACGTCAATAGACGTCTGATAGGACGTCGTACAACGTCATAACTCCACGCATTTAAGACGTTTATACTGACGTCTATTAATGTCGTCTCGTAACAGGGAAAATGACGTTGTGGGACGTTAAATTAGACGTCTATTAACGTTTAAGGTGACGTCTTGAAAAATGACGTTCTTTGACGTATTTTAAACGTTATACGCGACGTATCATTTTACGTACAAAATGTCGTCTTATAACGTAAACCATGACGTTTTATAACGTAAAAATTGACGTCTTATAACGTAAAACATGACGTTTTAGAACGTAAAAAGTGACGTCATATAACTTAATAAATGGCGTCATGTTATGAAAATAAATGTCGTCTTAAAACGTAAAACATGACGTTAAGTAACGTAAAAATTGACGTCATATAACGTAAAATATGATGTTATAGGACGTAAAAAGTGACGTCATGTAACGTAAAAAATGACTTCTTACAACGTAAAACATGACGTTATGTAGCGTAAAAAATGACGTCTTATAACGTAAAACATGACGTTTTAGAACGTAAAAAGTGACGTCATATAACGTTAAAAATGACGTCTTGTTATAACGTAAACAATTACTTTTTAGGACGTAAAACATGACGTTTTAGGACGTAAAATGTGACGTGAGTTATCCCGTAAATATTTGTGACATCGGCACGTGAAACATCACGTAAACGAAGACTACATTATGATGTCATTTTTATCGTCTTTTGCTGCCTGGGCAGGTCATCAGTGCACCGTGTGGGGCGCCTGCCCACGCCACGATTTCCGATACGTGGTTGCCACTTGAGAACCTTTCCGCCCCAATGGCCATCGGTTCTACGTGCTCTGTGCCCGCCGACTGTCACTTAAGTTTAGCGATTCGGAGGACTATATCGTATATTAGGGTACAAGGCGAGAGAATTGGCTACTAGACAAAAAAAATGGTGCCATTTGAAGCAGTTTTTAGATATGATACAAAGTCTATACGGGATCAAGTAAAATTACAGCACAAGAAAGCCAAAAATTTGAGGCACACGTACGAGGCTTGCACTGAAAGTGGCGGGAATCGAATACTTATTAATTTATTTTTAACATGTATTATACCTTTTTATAATCTCTGAAGTTTCCTTATCTCAACACACTGGCCACTTAGAAAAAAAAAAGTATGGTTCGGTTTCAATTGTTTATTGAAGTCGTCGAGTCACTGCTTAAAATGGAATTGTGCCGTGAAAATTTCAGAGCTATGATTTATTATGACTTTAAAAGTGGACTAACACAAAAGCAATGTGAAGAGCGGATGGTTGCTGCTTTTAATATTGAAGCTCCTTCAAAGACTACAATATACAGGTGGTATTCAGAATTTCAACGTGGCCGTGTATCCCTCACCGACGAAGTGCGTGAAGGTCGACCAAAATCGGCAGTCACGCAAGAAAACGTCGATGTTGTGCGTCGTCTGATAAATGAAGACCGACATGTGACATATCGGAAAATTCAAGAGCACCTGGGTATTGGAATGAGTCAAATACAAATTATTTTAAAAGAAGAATTAGGCGTGAAAAAGTTATTTTCCCGTTGGATACCTCACCTATTGTCTGACGAGCAGAAAATAGTCCGTGTCATTTGTTGCCGCAAAACTTTGAAAAGATTTAACAAGGGACGCTCAAATGCTGTTTTTAGCATAGTATCAGGTGACGAGTCGTGGATATACGCTTATGAGCCTGAAACTAAAAACCAATCCCGAGTATGGGTCTTCGAAGACGAGCTCAAACCCACAAAAGTTGTTCGTTCTCGCAGTACGGCTAAGAAGATGGTGGCTACGTTTATCTCTAAATCTGGTCACGTAGCTACTGTGGCTCTTGAGGATCGTAGAACAGTCAATGCTGATTGGTACACCACTATTTGTTTGCCGAACGTCTTTGCTGAACTCCGAAAAACAAACCCTAGTCGTCGCATCATCCTTCACCACGACAACGCCAGCCCACACACCGCTCGGACAACAACTGAGTACCTGGACGGTGAAAAAGTCGAAATATTGGACCACCCTCCATATAGCCCTGACTTAAGTCCCAACGACTTTTTTACATTCCCCAGAATCAAGGACAAACTGCGTGGTCAGCGGTTTCAGACGCCAGAAGAAGCAGTGGAGGCCTATAAAATAGCCATTTTGTCGACCCCTACTTCAGAGTTCAAAAAGTGCTTTATGGACTGGTTTGAACGCATGCATAAGTGCATGAAATACAAAGGAGAATATTTTGAAAAACAATAAAAATAAATAAACTCACTTATACTGCATATTTTCTTCTATTCCCGAAACTTTCAGTTTTACCCTCGTAGCTCGCCGCTAGCGGCCTTTCGAACGGCTCCTCAAAACTAACAATACATTGTGACGTCACATAATAAATAATAATATTCTAACCAACCGATTGTATGGAAAAATATGTATATCGCTGTTTTGGTCGTGAAATACTGCGTTTATACAAAAAAAGTGTAGTGCAATATTTTTATACTTTTAGTTTTATTTACTCTTCGAACAAATTAGGATTTATAATTAAGATCGTAAAACTAAAAACGAAACCATGATAAATCCGGCTTTATCTTAGTTACAATAAGAGACAAATTAGTAACTTGTGTAAAACTATCATCATTAGCGTTACCTTTACCGGTTGTCATCTATAAAATGGCAAGCCTCTGACATACCAACGCCAATCGGCCATGACAGTTTTTCTTCTTTGATGGGATGTCAGCTGCTATCGCGATTAACGTTTAACGCGTCTGTAAAGTGTGGTAAATGCAACCCGCCCTTAATATAAAAAATGTAGGATCACTGACCGTTTCACAGTGCTCGCGGAATATCTTGAAGTCGAGCGGCTCCTTGACGCCGGAGCCGCGCTGGCCCTTGTTGATGACGTGGATGAAGTCGTGCGTCAGCACGAACGGCACGCGCTCGCGCTTGAAGCCGAACTTCTGCTTGAAATGCCCGAGGAAGTGGCCGAAGTCTATGTGGAATAGCTGTGGAAGATTAAACTAAATGTAATCTTGGCCGTGATACAATAATACAAGGTATGACTAAACTAACTACAATGGCTCACCGACCCAAAGTGAGTGTTGGCCTCCGATACGAGTCGTCGCCACTTTTCGCCAGTCGACGGTTTGGACTGCTTTTACGAGCGAGCGGGACTTGACTAAAATTTGATTTGTCCCTTTCTCACATATACTTACAAAACAAAATAGTACATTACTATAAAGGCCTAGAAACGTTTCTGGCCGAGATTTGTATAGTGCTTTTCTCAAACGCATGCGATGAAATAAAAAAATACACCACTCAAAAAACAAATTTAACAGGCGCCATGATTGACATTAAAATAAAAATAAAAACTACCCGGCCCAGTCCTTCAATTTTGTATGAAATTCCTTTACAGTTCTCCCGAGTTGTTCCGCCAGAAACGTGATCCTTTGAAGCCTGATATAACGCACGTAATGACGAAATTTCATTGCATTTTTGAGAAAACACATTTTCACGACATTTTAGCTACAAATAGGTTTGATGAACGATTAAGTATAAGGGGGTTATTCTTGATCGGAAGTATTCTTCACAGATAAGACAAATAGGACAAAGTTACGATACGATACGAATACCCTTTATTGCACACCCCACACAAATGAAACGTTACAAACAGAAAAAAGAAAAAACAGTAATATGTAGGTAGAGGTAGACAACAGGCGGACAAAGTTCCTTTAGCTGTTTACCTGTCCGCTCCGCTTGACCATGATGTTGTCCGGATGTCTGTCCGCGATGCCCATGACGTACGTGGCGACGCAGTAACCGGCGCAGCTCATCGTGAACTCTTCCACCGCCTTGTTGAAGCTCGCCTCCGACGGATTGTGATCGCGTAGCCATACTGAACAAAGATGTTTAAAATGAGTAAATATTTTTTTTTTGCAAGCGAAATTGTCCGTCCGAAAGCTGCTTAGCAGAATTATAATTTCCAAATAATAAAATGAAAAATTGATTTGCATTTCGCTTGATATCTAAAATGTCAAACATCCGAATCCTGCAAAAGTTACTTTTTAGCTCTAGGTATTATTTTTTTTGTAATGATTTTTAAATATACAATTTTACTAGCCTGACACATGTCTTTCTAGTGTTGCAACATTTAGAAAAATATTAACTACCGATAAATTAAGGGTCAAGCGTTAGTTGAATGCATTCGCTTATATATTTTTTCTATTATGAAATAATGATATCTACAAGTAAATTACTTTCGAGACGTTTTTGCATCTGTAGTAGTATATGTATATTTACAGGGACACACGTACACGTTGACGTACACAGACACACGTATGTGTGTGTGTGTGTGTGTGTGAGACTGGCTACAAGCTGGCTATAGAGGTCACAACTACAAATGCAAAAACGTCTCGAAAGTAATTTACCTGTAACTTAGTTATGACCAAGGAACATATTATTGATATGAGCTAGATTTTGAATTAAGAACCGAGGCTGGCACGCTTGAATTATTAAACAGTTTTATATTATTATAATCACAATTTATTAAATGCCAGATATAAAAGTTACGTCTAGTACTCTAGTCGAACATAAAAACTCTTTAAAATATCAATCGATATACTTCTTCCACTCACTATTTTGGTAACCCACAACAAATAATATAATTGTACTAGCTACTGTCTTCATTTTCAATAATCGAAAACATCATGGCTGCGCACTTCTAATCTGGAGTTCAATGTAAAGTTGATTTAACGGTCATTTTATGTAATAAAAATAGTTTGGGACAACCCACAGTGGCTTGTTGCACAACTTTCTTTTTAACGTTCGAGGAGCAATTTGATCAATTCGTGACTTATCGTATACAATTTGCGGTTCAGATTGACTGGCATATTAAAAGCGACAACTTCTGCCCAATCAACTATGAATCCTATCGCCCATTACTTACGGAACAGATTGGCTTTCGAGATGGTGGAGGCGGCGTTGAACAATGCGCGCTGCTTCTGTATGTTGGCGACCGTCTCCGCGTCGTCCACCACCTCGATCATGCCCACCGCGTTGTCCATCGATATGCAGTTGTAGGGGTTCAATCTGGAACAGAGGAGTACTACAGAAAACTGTTTATATGTGAGAGTACTGTACACACAGACAGTCAGCATCAAAAGTAGTAACGCATTTAAAAAGTTCAAAAGTCTTGGAATAAGCAAGGGAATTAGAGCCTTTGGCCCCTTCGTTTGCAAACCCTCTCCACGCGAGTTTAACTCGCACTATGTCCGGTATTTTTAGATATGTGTTGTGTTGTTTTAGTTTTTTGTATGTTGTATTTGTTGTTTTTTGGTATGTCGGTGTTTGTTGTCGGCCTCTTTAGCCTAGTTGGTAGTGTCATTGCCTCCGAAGCTAGAGGTCCTGGGTTCGATTCCCAGTAAGGGCATTTGTTTCTGTGGTGAGCAGAGACATTTTTTCCTGAGACTTGGATGTTTTCTATGTATTTAAGTATATATCTATTAAATATATCGTCGTCTAGTAGCCATAACACAAGCCTTATTGAGCTTACTATGAGAATAGTTCGATTTGTGTAAAAAATTGTCCCCTAATATTTATTTATTTATTTACATCTTGTAGGGAAACGCCCGGTCGGCCGCCCTGACACCGTTGAGCCGTTGCTGTGGAGGTCGATCTATGCCAGCTTCAAGTTGACTCGTGGAAGGAAATGACGCAGGATCGGGATCAGTGGCGTGCACTCGTACTGGAGGCCAAGACACACTTTGCTACGCCAGAGGAGTAATTAAGTAAGTACATCTTGAGGGTAGTATATTCAGTAATGCTCACCGGAAGTCGTAGCCCTCTTTCTTCCACAGCCGGTCCATGATGCGCAGCATCTGCAACGTGAACATGTCCTGTCGCAGATCGTCGCCGATCTTGAGAATGATGCGGATGTCCGGTCCGCCTGGTTCTACGTTTTCGAACTCTAGGAGGAGAGGCCGCATTTTGCTGTCCATTACTTTACACCGCTCGGGTCTGAAAACGAGATAACGTTTTAACCTTATCAACGCTCTGTCAAATAAAAAAGCTGCCAGTTATATAGACGCTATGACAACGGAGTATCAAAAGCGAAGTTGAACGCTATGGGGTGAGGCCACACGAGCATGATTTTGTGAGTCGTGAGCGGCGTAATTTCGGTCGTCACCGTACTTGTGACATGTACCGAATAGTTCGGTGATAGTCACAAGAATGGCGACGATTGAAATTACGCCGCTCACAAGTCACAAAATCACGCTCGTGTGGCCTCACCCATAGAAAAGTAAGTTAAGGCGCTGACACGACCTAAATTAGCTTTACTTTAACAGCAATTTGCGCAAGCGAAATAAATATATGTTGCTCTTGTTCATTATTATAATTAACAAGTTTAGTCTCTAAAACACGATTTGAAAAGTTCGATTCAATAGAAAAAAAAAGTAAAGTTACGTCTGAAAATCCTCTACAGAGTTCTGTCTTTATTATTAAACCGACGCAGAACGCAAAAGAGGTGTGGTACGAGGGGTGTTCAATAAATTCTCGGTATTAGAATGAAAACAAAAGAATACGATAGATGTCTTATTTTTGTTTTTTAATATACTCCTCCCCTATGTTCATGCACTTATAAGACGGGTCAATTACTTTTTTTTAACCCTTCATAAAAATATTTTTGTCTTTGGTGTCAAAATGCTCCTGCACTACTGTCTTCAATGCTTCATTGTTAGAAAATCAATTTCCACGTAGATCCTTCTTGAGATTGGGAAACAAAAATAAGTCATTCGGGGTCAAGTCTGGACTACGGATGGATACGGTGGGTATGTAAAGTTTCGAATCCAGGTTCAAGAGTAGCAGCCTTGGCAATATGAGCACTATGCACAAGGGCGTTGTCCTGCAGAAGCAGAACACCTTTGGCTAATTTTCCCCTTCTGTTATGTTTGATTGCTTCCCTTATTTGGCGTAGAATATAAGCGTAGTACTCTCCTTTAATACTTACAACCTTTTCTTTATAATCGATCAGCAATGTTCCATCACAATCCCAGAATATTGTTAACATGACCGTGCCAGCTGAAGACATTACCTTGAACTTCTTGGGATGAGGACTTCCATTAAAATGCCACTGCATGGACTCTTGATTGCTCTCAGAGTCATAATGATGAACCCACGTTTCATAACTACTAACAAAATTTTGTAGTATGTTATCAGGAATTTCACCGCACACCTCAAGAAATTCGGATCAATAAGTAACACGCGTATTTTTCTGAAGCGATGTCAGGATTCGCGGTACCCATCTCGCACTGACTTTTGACATATCAAGATGGTCATAAATTATATCGTGTCTAGTACCAATAGAAAGGTTGGTTATTTGAGCTGTTGCTTTTACCCTCACTTAACCATCTTCAAATATAATTTTCTCCACTTTTTTTGAATTTTCTGGTGCAGAAGCATCGTCGGGCTGACCAGCTCTATGGTCGTCTTCGATACGCTCTCCCCCATGCTTAAATTGACTTGACCACTTCTGGACTGTTAATAAAGAAGGAACAGACTCACGGTAAATATAATCCATTTCTTTTTTAGAGGTATTTCATTTTTTACAAGTTTGGTCAAGAATTTTACTACAGCTCGGTTCTCTAATTCAATTAACATTGACAAATCTCTCATACTGATCACGTTTGTTCAGCAGTTCCAGAAAAACAAAAGGACATCGCTTCACTTTTTTTTTTAAATATTAATGAATGACTTTTACCGGCCAGTAGTAAAAAGTTTACTAAAGAGGTTTAAAAGATATCAATACCGAGAATTTATTGAACGCCCCTCGTCTAAGTTTAACATGTGTATATGTGTACGAGGGGTGTTCAATAAGTTCTCGGTATTGACATCTTTTATACCTCTTTGGTAAACTTTTTAATACTGGCCGGTAAAAGTCATTTATTAATATTAAAAAAAGCAAAATTCAAACGGCGATGTTCTTTTGTTTTTTTGCAACTACAGAACAAACGTGATCACTATGAGCGATTTTTCAATGTCGGTTAAATTAGAGCACCGAGCGGTAATAAAATTCTTGACCAAACTGGTAAAAAATCAATAAGCTATAAAAAAGAAATGGATTATGTTTACCGTGAGTCTGCTCCTTCTTTATCAACAATTCAGAAGTGGTCAAGTCAATTTAAGCATGGGGGAGAGAGTATCGAAGACGACCATAGAGCTGGTCGGCCCGCCGAAGCTTCTTCATCAGAAATTTAAAAAAAGTGGAGAAAATTATATTTGAAAATGGTTGAGTGAAGGTAAAAGCAATAGCTCAAAAATCTTTCTATTGGTACTAGACACGATATAATTCATGACCATCTTAATATGTCAAAAGTCAGTGCGAGATGGGTACCGCGAATGCTGACACCGCTTTAGAAGAATACGTGTGTTGCTTGTTGTTCCGAATTTCTTGAGGTGTGCGGTGAAATTCCTGATAAGATACTGCAAAATTTTGTTAGTAGAGATGAAACGTCGGTTCATCATTATGACCCGGAGAGCAAACAAGAGTCCATGCAGTGGCACATTAAAGGAACTCCTCATCTCAAGAAGTTCAAGGTCGTGCCTTCAGCTGGCAAGGTCATGGTCACAACATTCTGGGATTGTGATGGAATATTGCTGATCGATTATAAAGAAAAGGGTGTAAGTATTATAGGAGAGCACTACGCTTATATTCTATGCCAAATAAGACAAGCAATCAAACATAACAGAAGGGGAAAACTAGCCAAAAGTGTTCTGCTACTTCCCGACAACGCCCCTGTGAATAGTGCTCATATTGCCAAGGCTGCTGCTCCTGAATCTGGACTTGAAACTATTAAATACCCACCGTATAGTCGAGACTTGACCCCGACTGACTTCTATTTGTTTCCCAATCTCAAAAAGGATATATGTGGAAATTAATTTTCTAACGATGAAGCCTTGAAGACAGTAGTGTCAGAGCATTTTCACACCAAAGACAAAAAATATTTTTATGAGGGGTTAAAAAAACTAATTGACAGGTCTTATAAGTGCATAAACATAGGAGAGGAGTATATTGAAAAATAATAATAAAACATCTACAATATTCTTTTGTTTTCATTCTACTACCGAGAATTTATTGAACGCCCCTCGTAGCTTTTAAACGGGTGAACCGATTTGAAAGCAATTTTTCCCGCATTGGCTCTTAAATGTTTTATCAAAATTGGTTCAGCCGTTTTTGATTTATTGAACTTTGAAATGAATGTCGGGGGCTTTTCAACTTTTATAAATTGTCAGTTGTTTTAACACAGGTGTTCATAATTAATAGCACAATTACATCACGATCATACTAAGAAGTTTTCTGATATACGTGTTGTGTATCTTCGTATTATAATCATAATACTTTATTCACACATAATGAAGTATTTTTTTCACTTTAGTAGATATTTAATACAATAATATATTTAATATTTATTATAATCATTAGTTTCCTGATTTATGATTTGTAGAAAGTATGCGGGCGGATAGCACAACGTATCGAGTTACCACTAAGGTCTGATTATTATTCCCACGGCAAAAATGTAAACAAAGTTATGTCATTGTCAAAGTGACGTATCAGGGGTTCTTAAAGCACGGGTCGGTAATGCAATAATATGTATATATGTGAATATTGACGAATATTGCAGTATCGTGATATAATTGGAGGAAATCCGGATATTTTGAAATCCCCGACACCTAATGGGAGTCGCTCCAATAATACTGTCCTTTTAAACGCGCGCGTTGCGATTATATCACGATATTATCTGTCACCCTCCGTCAAATTTTGTGTATTTTCGCCATTGCTACTGGTTTTGTGATCGAATTGAAAATAAAATAACTTGCCCAATATTTTATTTGTATACCACTGTTTCTTGCAATTATTACCGATTAATATTATCACAATACTGGGGTGTCAATATTATCGCGGTTTTCAAAGTTGTTTGGATTTTGCGTCATGATTCATCAATATTCACGTGAGACGGATCGTGATATGAGCGTATCGCGTGATAATAATAACCATGTAACAGACCCAGGGGCCTTCTACACGGCTATTATGATTAAGTAATACACTCATATCACGATCCATATTTCGTGAATATTGATAAATAATAAAGCAAAATCCATACAATTATGAAAACCACGATAACATTGACACACCAGTATTACGATAATACTAAGCGTATAAAGGGCCCCATAGTTACAAGGTATTCTTGACTATTACAGAGTATATCAACTTAATACTAACGCGTGATAATTATTGCTGTGTGAATGCTCCAATCAATACTAATTATTGCTGACAATACTGACACACCAGTATCATAAGTAAAAATAACTGTAATAGTAAATGTAAAAGACCCCTTCGAATTATGATAAAATATAGCAAGCGACCCACAGATGAACAACCCCGGTGTAACACTGCAGTGGTACCAGTGCTAAAAAAATAATCTGCACATAAAAACAGTCTTATATTTTCCATCCCATCTTCCCATCACATTCAAAGGGTCAATCAAGTCTTCAACGAATCAAGACTTAGAGTTGTGATACGTTCCGTGCTATATCTATCTACTCACTTGACTTCTTTGCACACGAAGCTGGGGTTGAGCGGCGATACGAATTTGCACAGTGTTTCCTTGCAGTGGTCTTCTTGCAACAGCGAAAGTATAGCCGTGCGTGCCTTCGTGATCTCTTTCTTTCTACGCGCCAATATGCTCGCCCCTGTGAAATGATAATAAGATTCATGAAAAGGTAGGAGAAAAGGGCAAAGAAACATTGTTAACACTGTTCTGTAAGCTACGCAAAACTTAGTAACAAGTCGTGAGCCTTTTGAAGTAGGCGAGCGACTTCGTCTAGTTCTAGGTGTCTCGGTTGTTACAGCATTCAAAGTCAAATATATTTATTCAAAAAGGCTTTCAGATATCACTTTTGCAAGTCAAAACTGATTCTACCGTTATAAAATATTTAGTCTAGTTAAAGTTGGTGGTGGTACCAGGTGCCCCAGGTGGTGGCCATACAGAAGCTTCCAGGCATCTTTGTCTTCTATGTATTGGCTAATTGTATAATAAGCTTTCTTGAATGTGCCTTCTGTGAGCCCAGTGATTTTTTTAGGCATTTTAATATAAAACCGTAGTTTCCTAGGAGAGATTTTTTATTGGTTTATTAACACTATGACGGCACTTAGGGCTGCCTCTTATGTTTGGTAAGATAGCCCGGCCAAATAAACTTAGACCTTTGAGCACGGATGTAGATTCATATTTACATTGATAGTGGTACGTACATTTGAGTTTGTCCAAGCATGTAATCTGTCGCAGTAGCGTATCGACATGGTCTTGGCTGCCGCGACAGTACGCCTCCAGAACTAGGCCGAACCGAATCGACACTGATGACACGTGCATCTCGGATCTGGAAAAGATAAGTCAGTTACAAAATAAAACAGTATAGGCAGGTCAGTACTCCCTTTTGCCCATTGCTTGCAAAATTATATGTAAGGGTGAATAATGATTAACTTTGCTGTCTACACTTACATCTAACATAAAAACGATTCCGACGACTAGCGAACCTCCTCCTTTTTTGAATTGGTTAATGTCTGGTTATAATAATAAAAACATTACAACTTTTTATTACTCACGGTGAGGGATCAGCATTTGGCCCTCAAGTTGTCATCACAGTGAATCGAAATGTAAATTAAGGTTGGCAAGGCGTAAGTGACACCTAGGGTTCCTACTTATTGTGTGTAGGTATGTCCCTCAGAGTAAGGATTTCTATAGAGATCCTATACGAGTTACACCAAGAGGGATTGAGAATTTGTAGTATTAAACCTCTTTAACTTGGGCAGGTAATCGTTCATTTGCCTCAATGTCATATCAAATAGTTTGGGGCAAATAAAAAAAAACCGGAACTATAACAATGATGACAAATGATATATCTATCATTAAGTATAACACTGTTATTGTACTAGTTTTTTTAAGCTGTTGTGGAATGGTGCATCGAGACAAACCAAACTTTGGTTTAACGGTGCAGTTTTTAACTAATTGTAAATGTGTTTTTTTTTTAACTACTTTAATAATAAAAAAAAAACTCGCTCGTTAGTGGTACTATTATTATGGTATAAATAAAATTTCTTGTTTATTTATACTAACCTCAAATGCCAAAACAAGTAGTGTCCGATGGTCATGTTGTTGAAGGCGCGCTGCAGTAGGAACAACGCGAGGTCGCACATCAGGTACGACTCGTGTTTTAAAGCTTGGACCAGTTGCAGCAGATATAGGAGAAGCTCTTCGTCGCTGTAGGGGAAATATCGTTCAGTTAGCATAATAACATTCTAGTTTCAAATGAAAAATAGTGAAAATCTAAAGTTGCGTATGCATTTGAGCGGCTCGCCCCGAGGCGTGCTCGCCCTGAGCACATGAAAATTAGTTTTCAGTGCCACTTCTAGCTATTGCAAGTTTGTAGATGGAGAAAATGTGATATTGCGGTGACAGGTTGCTAGCCCAAATGTGTTTGGAGACTTCAACCTGGTTCCCATAGTCGACTCTTACGACACCATAGGGAAGAAAGGGGGTGGTGCTATTTTAACCCGGCACCACGATAGTTACTGTTCTTGAAATATACTGTACTCACCTGATTTTCACCAAGCACTTGACCGCGAAACTCCTGACGGAAGAGTCAGCGTACGCATAGTCGAGAAGCTCGAGCGCCGATTCGACCGGCAGCATGGGCCAGTCGGACATCATGTGGACTACGCTGGCAGAGTCAGCTTGCTCGCCCCATTCCACGCAAGCTAGTAGTTTGGGCAGTAGCTGAGGTGCCGTGTCGCGAAAGTATTTCCTGGGTAGAAAATTGATCACAAACTGGTGATGACCGAATTTTTGGCTTATAATTCGTCTACAATTTTATTTATTCCTTTGTGACACGAAAGTTAGTTTGTTTTTGCATTAGAGCTCCCTAAAATATTTATTTTATTTTGTTTTTAGTATTTGTTGTTATAGCGGCAACAGAAATACATCATCTGTGAAAATATTGATTGATTGATTTGATTCTTCAGGCATCTGATCATAGGCAACGGTGGCTGCTTACCATCAGACAGGCCGTTAGCTTGTTTTCCACCGCCGTTGTATAATAAAAGGTAAATGTTACATACCTGGAAGCCCAGAAAAAATTAATGCTACATACCTGGAAGCCCATATGTGCTTCTTCTCCAGTTCGTGCATCTCGTATAAAGGGTCCTTGTACAGCGGCGTGTCGAAATCGCGCGTCAACCGCGCAACCACTTCAGGGGAACCGTTTTCCGGAAACTCGGCGCGCTCCTTTACTACTTCGGGCGAAGGGAATATTATTTGGTGGGAACAGTCGTAGCTGGAAGAGAAAAAAATATATAATTAGATAAGTAAGTAATTTTACTGATCTCAGAGATTGTTTGGAGCAAGTTTTATATCCACCGTGTGGGGGGCCTGCCCACGCTACGCCTTCCGGTACGTGGTCGCCACTCGAGAACTTTTCCGCCCCAACGGCCATCGATTCTACTTGATATGTGCCCACACGGTGGACTAATGACCTGGTAAGGTTTGCGGGTGTCCGCTAGATGCGGGTGGCGCAGGACCGATCATTGTGGAAGTCTTTGGGGGAGGCCTACGTCCAGCAGTGGACGTCTTTCGGCTGACATGATATAAAACTTTATCATATGTGATCACGCAAGAATGACATCAAAACCCCGTCATGCTAAATCAGGATCTCCACCGCACTCCAGGGATGCTGCTACCCATCCCATGGTGGTCTTAGTCGTAGTTTTGCAGCACATACCCGGGTCCACCCCCCGGTCCCGGGTCCGAGTCAGATGACTTACTTGGAAAATAATGTGTCCCCAGACTAATTAGTAAAGCCGATATTACAACGTCTGAGTGTGAAATAGTTTGGATCTAGCTTGAAGCTAGTCGTCCACTGTTATCTTAGAGATGATATCTGAAAAGCGCACTTGTTGGTTTCATGCACTAAAATCCTCCTTGGGCCCACTTCTGCAGGCTCGTAGAGAGACGTCGTAAAGATGAGTACTTGCTTCGAATCCTATGGCCCGCGTTACGAGAGTCAATTTGCTGACCCTGGTGATCCTAAGGGACCTCTTTTACAAAAGACGAGGGAATCCTATTCTTTACCGCGCCACGTCCACATGAACACCAGTGGATAACATCGTCCTTCTAGTGGACCATCACCGTCTCCCACCAACTAGCCCTGGCCCTAAGGGAGGTATTCCACTCATCCAATATCTTTGTCCAATATCTTTGATCAAAGAAATTGGATGATTTCATCAAACTCGGATGGGACCCCGACATTTGATCAAAGATTCAGATGATAGTTAAATTATTATGGCTACGCATGAAAAAAAAAACTTGGACAAAGATATTGGATGAGTGGAATGGGCCCCTGTCAAAGAAATTTGATCAAAGATTGGACAAAGATATTGGACGAGTGGAATACCACCCTAAGATAGAGACGGACACTCACTCTGAGAAGCGCACTTGCAGCGCGGCGCACGAGTCGGTGTTGGGGTTGTAGACGACAGTCCCGAGCGGGTGCAGCAGCATGTTGTCGTCCTGCGTCTCGTCGGCCACGTACGTCCACATGAACAGCGTCCCGCCGTCCGTGCGGAGCAGGTTCTTGTAGTCGAATATCATCGTGTTCACCCACGCTAATTTGTTAATGTCGTCCTGTAAGATATTAATTAAAGGGATGTTAGATAGGGATGCTGAATAACACATTACAATGCGGGCGTATAAAAGTCTACGATGATTGTGGTCTCTTTTAGTCACGTAGCGGTGATTTCAAAATCAGTTATCTTTTGTAAAGTTAACTTTAAGAAGTTTAAGAAGAGAAAAGAAAATTACATTAAGGGGGTCGGTTCACAAGAGCTGGCGCGGAAAATATATGAAACTTTCATTAATTTCATAGACATTCCGCGCCAGCTCTTGTGAATCGACCTTGTGATAGATATGTAACTCTCTCGTAGTGTTATGGCATAGACAAGCGCAATCGGCAATACAACATAATTTCAGTATACGTGTACCATTATTTCACTACCAGAAGCCCATCTTTAGAAATGGGCGGCATTGTAACAAGTCTTCTGTGAACAGAAACGAAACTTATATTCACTAACCTTGGTGGTATCCTTTTTCCCCTTCTTGCTCTTATTGCTCTTGTACACTTCTGATGTCGAGTATATGACGAAGCAGAGGCGCGCCATACGCGGTATGTTCAGAACTTTGATGGGGAAAGTGAGCTCTTGGTCCCAGCGCGCGACGCCCTCGTTTGATACTGGCACCGTTGTAGTCTTCTGTGGCTCGCATATCGGTTTGCCACCGTGAAAGATGCCCGCTTGGCATACCACCTGCCGAATATACCTTCAGTTAAATATCGAGTATGAATAGTTAAGTAGATAACATATTTTAATAAACATACTCCATTATCAATATCAAATTAATTTTAAAAACTTTTTATTAGATCTGAGATACAGGGTATACAAATACCTAATTTTATGTAAAATTTACATCTGATGGATGTGACTATTCATTTCCTAGAATTTTTGTTTATTTCGACGTTGAGGAATATATTAATTTTTGTCGTAAAGTAATTTGTTTACGTCATGAATTGCTATTGCCTATAATTGTTTCATTCAGTCATTCGAATACATTGTGTTCGTAAACATTTGAGTAATAGGAAAATGATAAGATTTTTAAAATGAGACCTAGTAACTATGTATTTAATTTCATGTAGATTGAAAGACGAACTAATATCTATTAATAATATGTTAGATAGTCACGTAATACTTACACTACTTATCGGTAAGTAACAATAATTTGGAACCACGGGAAACACCGATGATTGATATATTTAGTTATATTACAAATTGGACCTTATCTTCACATCGTAAGGCATGTAGATCATACAAAATTTAACTTAAATTTGTTTATCTGTTATTTATAATTAGTTATCAGCGTTTTGTCGGGTTAATGGCCTCTGCTCAAGATAAAGTCGATATATTTTTACATGCGTAGATTGTTTGTTATAATTTCTAACGACAGAAAACTTGGTCAAAGCCGAACATTGTACGCATTCAGAACTCATACAAATTACGACTACTCATCCAACAACATTTTTAACCGACTTCACAATAGGAGGAGGTTCTCAATTCGACTGCATTTTTTTTTGTTTGTTACCTTAGAACTTTCGACTGGGTGAACCGATTTTGATGATTCTTTTTTTATTCCAAATCTGGTGCTTTCCGCGTGGTGCCATATTATTGTCCGGTTCTGACAATGGCATCCATGAGAAAACCATATAAGTCTTAAATTTGCATTAATTATGTGCACGATAAATGGACGAATAACTCGGTTGAAATCGGTTTATTTGTTAAAATTATAAATCGTGCACTTTACGACACGTATAGATATGGTAATGAGGGATAAGTTCGCCTACAGACTATAGAAATATTTGTAAATCGTAATATAAGCACTTTATTCTGTACAATTAATACAGATTACATACATTACATTACTACACATTACTATTAGTACTACAGATTACATAGACTTTTACAAACTTGACTCGTGCCATACAAAGCATGGGGAGTGTATGTTTCATTTGTCAACCACATATTAAAATTAAAATATAAAATGTGTAATTGTAAAAATATGAGTTTTTAGTAACTTGAAATAAATAAATTATTATTATTATTACACAGCAGGTAAAAATGTTTTTGTCATTAACGCACCAATAAATGTCTTATAACCAACTAAAGATATATCAATGGCATGGTTGTAATAGGTAAAGAGCACTTGCATATAACTTTATGATTCCAAAAGCGACGGTGTTGTAAGTTTCGCAGTCTATATAATAATTGCTGCACAAATTGTTACATCTTACCTCAACCAGTTTGTTGGTGTCCACATTGAGGCCTCCGACACTCTGCACTGTACATGTGTAGTTCTTCTCAATGACCCACGAGGACAGGTATTCTTCTTGGATCTTCTTCCTCATTGTACCCGAGGGAGGCTCGGAGGCCAATCTCCCTCTGGATTCAATTAGGTACTGCGAGTCGCATACTGCAACAAAAATAATGTTACATTATTAGAAAACCACTACTATTCGAACAAAATGTAACAGGAGACTGTTAGTCTAGGGGTATCGTAAGAGCGTAACATTCGTAACTTTAATTCTATTCGTTGATTTAACCTTAATGCAGTCATCGATCAAGAAAGTTACAACGTTACTTATTCCGCAAAAAGGCGTTATCAAAAATATTACAGTAGTCATCATCATCCTCCTAGCGTTATTCCCAGTACAGTTGCATCCTGAAGGATGCCTGGGCTACCTAATCCCAAGAATTGGCGTAGGCACTAGTTTTTACGGAAGCGACTGCCATCTGACCTTCCAACCCGAGGGGGAAACTAGACCTTATTGGGATTAGGCTTGTCAAGTGAGTGGGCAACTTGACTGTTAGAAGTTCTCAAGCCGCCCGGAGGCCTCTAACTTGGCTTAACGACTGCTATCATAGACAGCAACCGGGATCAACGGCTTAACGTGCCTTCCAAAGCACGGGAGCGCTCAGTTAGTAACCACTCAAAGCGGTCACCCATCCAAGGACTGACCTCGCCCGACATTGCTTAACCTCGCATACCGCACGCGGTACGCGGGCGCCGCTGGACCACGAACGCTCCTCAAAAATATTACAGTAGTACTTACACCTAAATTACCGCTCATAATTATTTAGGCACCCATACCTACTACTACTACTACTAATTGCTGGTTCATAAAAAAGCGTAGTGTGTTTGTATGAACCAGCAATTAGTAGTTATTTAAGTTGCAAAAAGAAAACTACCATTTTAAAAGGGGGGTCTCTGGCACCGATTTAAGGCTCAATAAGTCAGCTAAATAAAAAATGCAAAATGCACGCAAAACTGTCAAGGGACTCTGACTTGGCAGTGTATTTCTGAAAGTCATTTTTGTATACAGATGTATGCAAAAAGGTATTATGAGCGGTAGTGTATATGTGTATCGTGATATTTCTGTTACCGTGTCGTGTACAGTCAGCATTATATGTACACGTAGCAGCCAATGTGGCCAGATAGTTCGGTACAACATATATTTTGTATGGTGTACCGAACTATTAGGCCAATTTGGCTGCTACGTACTTTAAGGCGCTGACTGTATGTACACTATCCAGTACGTGTGATATAGCTATAGCAGCGTAGGTTCCTCACCACATTTTTGGGTACCTACATCAGTAGGCCTTAGGTCTATAGACAAGGAACCTACGCTACAAATCAGTAACAACATTAAATGAAAAGGAAAACTTTATGCACTCTTATAATAGTAGAAATCGAGTATTAATGTTGTTGACTGTACGTAATGAGAAATAGTATATTTTTAAAACCTAACAGATGCTGTCGATTAGGGAGGTATTTCACTCATCCAATATCTTTGTCCAATATACATTTGATCAAAGAAATTGGATGATTTCATCCAACTTGGATGAAACCCCGACATTTGATTAAAGCAAAGAATATAATACTCACTAATGAGAAGAACGATAACTCCATACAAAAAATATTACACCCTCCCGAAACGTCAAAAAGTCGTTTATACTACTAGCGACAACGCTTTTGAGCAGTGAACTAAAAGGTGGCTTGTTGGTAGGCAGGTTGCCTCCGGAGATTGGGGCCCGGGTTCGAATCCCGGTAAAGAAATATATATATTTTTTTTTTTACTTCGGTTTCGTAGCATTGTATTTATCTATATAGATTTAAATAAAATGCAGCTGTGTATGTGTGAAAAAATATTTATTTTGTAATATTGTTGATTTTCTCTTTAAAAAGAGATATTTTGTTCGCCTCTTCCGGCAAATAGATCCCGATTGTTAGGCTAAGGGAAATAATGCAATCGAACTTATTCTTGATCTTGGGCAGCAGCTCCACATTTAGCACACATCGTGTATTCATTTGTGGATTTAATTACATCTTCCATCTAACAACCACTGGAGAAAAACTGAAGGTGGAATAATCCACAAACGTGACGCAAGTGGGTACTATCTTCCAAGGCCCAACTAAAGTCCAGTATAACACACAAACTATAATTTTCTTCTTTGCTTTGATTTTATACTGAACACTGAATATAATGAAATGCATTTGCATGCGTTGTCGCTGTCGGGCAAGACAACGCGACAAGAAGAATATATTAGCCAAAACTGAATTTTATACACAATTTCCACAAATAGAATATTGTTCGTGTTCGGTCTTCAATCGTTCAACTTTATTACCGAGAAGAAAAGTAGCTGTAATGTTCCATCGATGTTAACTTATGCTTGTGGATTTCTATTACCAACAGCATGCCACAAGAAAAGCAAAAACAACGTTTGTAAATATAATTGTTTGTTTTGTTGAAATACAATATTTATGATATGGTAGTTTGACACAAGTGTTATTTCAATATATGAAGTTTCCATGGTAATCGAACCATAGAGTTCACTTGCTATACTTCACAGTAGTACTATAACAATAAACAATACAAAATTTAACACAGAATACACAGAATTAATCATGAAATAATATATCTTGCGCGACTAAAATGCAAGAGCAAATTTTACATAAATTTAAACGATTTTTCAGATGCATGGCACCATTGATAAATCAAATTAAGCCCCACCCAGACGTTCCAGCATTGCAGTTGTGGGATCTATAAAATAGAACGAGACAACCGAGGTCTATAATCTTCCTATTTTGCTCTATCTTATAGGTTGCTTCCCACGGCAGACTGCAAGGTGGACTGCTATGTTGCACTGTCTGGATGCCCTTAAAGTATTACTGGTAACAATTTAATTTCACCGCAACTCACACATACGCAATTACGAAGCACCCTACATGTCTTAGCGTAGTTGATACCCCTTGGATTAAAGATTCTGATGACAGTTAAATCAATATGGTTACGCATGAAAAAGAATAAAACTTTGACAAAGATATTGGATGAGTGGAATGGGCCTACGTCAAAGAACTGGACGAGTGGAATACCGCCCGATAACTTGTGTGCGACGTCATAAGCTAGTGTCAATTTTAGGAGGCGCTTGAGGGCCGCTGTAGTAGAATTACGTTTGTCCCTAATTTTTGCCCTTTATTGTGCTGTAATTTTAGTTGGTCCCATAGACATCTGATCGTCTCTAAAAACTGTTTGAACACCATAAAAACGTATTTTGTTCGTTTCCCAACATAAACGTAGTATAAATGATTGGTAGTTACACGGTACATATATACCATTTAATGGGTTTATAAGTTAACAAGCCGAACAAATGATTGATATACATTCGTTTAGCATAATGAATAAGCGTAGCAAATTTGTGACGTTAATCGAACAATTGATCAAAATATAATATGCACCGTTTCGCCATATGCGACATTCGAGGGATTAAAACAAATTTTACTTTCGTCAACTGAAAGTACTTCTTCGTTGAAAATATAAAGGGTAAAGGATAAGTAATCAGTGATTTCGTTATCTACTCACGTATAGTTTATTATATGGGCTTTTAGTTATTTGGTACAAGAACTTTTTAAAATATCTTTAACTATAGCATGAAGTGTCGTTGTTATGTTCACTGTTCAAACTCAAATATTACAAATAGTTTGTGGATTAATTGTGACCAATACAAGATTAACATTTTACTAAAGATTATTGATTAATGGAAAGTAAGTTTTTTATTGCAACTATCAAAAGTTACCTACTTCCGGCAAAGGGAACATCTGTGAATTGTTGCCTGCAAATCTAAAATCGACTAATTGACAGTGCCCCGAATTTGTTTGACCAGCTATACACATTTACTATCTAACGAATTTATAAATATCGTCTGTGCAAACATACTTAATGAGAAAATTAAAGGACGTTCAAGTCATCGGTCGCATGTGTAGACCTGATCGTGCAAGCCAGTTAGTAATGGGGTTCTGCTAACCAATTAAGTCAAGGTTCGCGGTCACGCAAAGCTCGATTCCATTCAGTCGGTCACAGACGGGCGGAGTGGACGCGCGGTCGCGCTTACCAACATGTCCCGCGTACTACTACTCGCGCTTCTAGCGGCGCTACACCAAACCAGCGCACTAAACATCCTAGTGATCGTGTCTATGCCCATCCCTAGCCACTACATGGCCCTACAAACACTATTCCGTGAACTAGCCCACAGGGGGCATAAAGTAACAGTCATGAATAACTTCCCTGACAAACGGCCGACGCCGGGGCTCGAGTTCATCGACCTCGAAGCGTATCTACCGGGCGCCGCTACCACGGCCACTTTCGAATACTACGAGAGCTTGAGTTCGTTGTACGTGCATCTGTATAATATATACCGGCATTTCAAAGTGGGCCCTGGCAGCACTGCTAAGGATTGCGAGAATCTTTTGACTCACAAGAAGGTGAAAGACAATTTTAGGAAAGGAATTAAGTATGACGTGATATTTGTGGAGCAGTTCATGAGCGATTGTGGTTTGGCGTATGCGGCGGCGATGTATGATGCACCGATCATAGGGATAACGTCACACGTGTTGCTACCTCTGAGTTACCCTAGGTTGGGGATTCCGTATGACGTCACAACGGACCCTTACTACTTCTCAAACTCTGGAACTAAAGCGTCATTATTACAAAGGGTTGAAATAACTATAGTCGACTTTTTGATACACACGTATATGAAATGGAACTTAGAGAAGAGCGTAAGAGAGGCTTTCGCTAAACACCTTCCGAATGTTCCCGTGGATTTAGAGAAAATTTCGAAAGAAAGAATGGCTATGATGTTTTCGTACCAGCATCATTCTATAACGGGAGGGCGGCTCTTGGCGCCTCAGGTTTTGGAAATAGCGGGAATTCATATTGAGAAGCCCAAGCCAGTGCCCAAGGTCAGTTACAGTGGAAAAAAAGAACAGTATAAGCTAATACTAGCTTTTAAGTTGCATTTATTGTACCTAAGAAACAATTATGACATTGGATTCCATAAAAAAGTATTTAGGAATAATTCTGCTAGCTAAATGTCGACATTGTATTACTACGCGAGTAGCCTCAGAGGTTGGTTCGTGCGGCAAGTTGCCCAGTGTATGTACATGTCGTAGCCGAATTATATAATCGGTCTTTTTCCATTACGGCTAGTGGTTTTGTGGCACACACGGACTTTGATTCCTCACCACCTCTTTACTGCCCATGGGTATCGTAAGAGAAGACTATGGGAACCGGGGTGAAGTGTGTTGTAGGTGATGGACTAGCATATCACTGCAATATCACATTTTCACCATCCTTAAACCAATAATTGCTTAATAGAGGCACCGAAATTGGCTTTCTTTTGCTCTGCCTACCCCTTTTAAGAATGTTTACAATCGAATAATCCTACAATTCTAGGACATAGAAGAGTTTCTTACTTCCGCGGAACACGGTGTTATCTACGTCAGCTTCGGCTCAATTCTAAGGCCACACACGATGACCGATCGCAAGCGAAAACAGTTCGTTGAAGCCTTTGCAAGGATACCGCAGAAAATTATATGGAAATGGGAAAATGGAAGTTTTCCCGAAAAAACTGACGACATCCTTATAAGCAACTGGCTCCCACAGTTAGATATTTTATGTGAGTATACGTATTTGTAGATTTTAAACAATTTTAACAATTACTCATTTTATATAAACTGGGCGCTAAAACTTGAAACGCCCAGATTTAGGCGCGGCGCGGTACGGGGCGAAGCGATTTTTCATTTTTGATCTTTGCGAAACTGTCGACTGTTGATTACTGCTTCATATGTCGCGCATGCCGCCTCCGCTCCGCTATTCCACGCGAATACCGCGCGAGTTTTTGGTGCGTAGCTCCCCGAAACGCGTTTACTTTACCGATAAAACCGCCTCCGCCCCGCACCGCGCCGCGCTCTGTGCATTTCAAGCTTGATGCTGTACCAACAGGGACGAAAGTAAATCATACACCATAGAGTTCATATTTTACTCCGAAACTTAGCCGAACAGTGTTGTGTCTAAAATAGATACCTACAAGTAATATTATCCTTCCTGCCAAATATCCCCTTGTTACCAGTTATTTTACAAAATCCCAAACGTGCGTAAATACGTCATATGTATGCGATGTTATATAATTAGATTGAGTTATTGCCACATTGCCATATAAATGCATAAAGAATGTCATTCAGGAAAAAAATCATATTACTAATAATCATAATATTATAAATTAACACATTAAAATATTTTTCTTCCCACAAAAGAATGTCAATGATTGGAAACTAAGTAGAAAAACCAACGGCTTGTGAATTAAATAACCGCAATATATAATAATCATTTATTGCAATTTATGTTACTGTATTATTAAATAAAGAAACGGGTTCAGAAAATACTTAAAATTGAATGAAACTAAAACATACATATTTATAACTATTACACAGAGAAATAACTGAGACCTTAGAAAAGTTCAAAACCCCCGACATTTTCATTACAAAGTTCATCTCAAAAACGGCTACACCGATTTTAATAAAACATTTCTAAGAACCATCGCTAGAAAACCTGATTTCGAATTTCAGAGCGGTCCACCTGTTCAAGAGGTACGATGCCATAGACATACACAGATACACATGTTAAACATGTTAAACATAGCTATTAGTTTTCAAGATATTTATGAAATGTGAAGAAAGTCTCCCACCGTCTATATGACGTCACAAAGCTGAATTGTGACAGTCACAGCGCACAAAAAGAACAGCAGTACACTTTCTTTAATAAATCCGCCTTACTAATAGTACTTCTGTATGATTTTTTACGCTGCGATGCCTTAATTGTCACTTACTCTCATTTAGAATGAGGAACTTTTGAAATCGATTTCTTTATATGAAGTTGGGACATTTTCGAGACTTTAAAAACGTGATTATACTTAATTTATTATCCTCTATTTGATATCATCGGAAGAAAGCCCGCTTAAAAAATTGAAATGTTATTAATTTGTAGGAAGGAGCCTTTGCGCGGGCCGCTAGCGTCGAGCTAAGTTTGTCCCTTATATTGGTCCCATTTAGACATTTGATCGTCTCTAAAAACTGGTTTGAATGGAACCATAGGAAAATTTAGTCAAATACCGCATTGTTCCGTTCGCTTCTAGGTCACCCGAAAGTCCTAGCTTTCATAACCCACGGCGGCATGCTAAGCATGTCGGAAGCGGCGCACTGCGGGAAACCGTTGCTGACTGTACCATTCTTCGGGGACCAGTACGGCAATGCTGCATCGGCAAGGGAGAGTGGCTTGGGGCTAACGCTATTCCTTGAGAAGATCGATAGCGATAATCTCGTAGAAGCCCTTAGAGAGCTGACTTCGGAGAAGTAAGTTGAATTTACTCAATCCTTTCTAATTCACCCTTCCTAATATGATTTTGGATATTAATGCTGCAGGGCGCCATTCTGGGGTAACAATAAACAAACAGCAAAATACTTGTAAAAAAGAATAATAGGTAGTCAAGAAACAAACAATTTACGAGATGTTTATCCTACTACGAATTGCAGAGTTAGGTACTATAACATACTTATAGAAGGTCTTGGCTGACTAAGGCTTTACCACGTTTATATGCTTAGCTTTAGGCCTTTAGCATTCGCCATAGTCGGGACTACGGCTGTTATTGGCGAATTTATGGTTATTTGCGTCTTTTTACTGACTTCAATAGAAGGAAGGATGTTCTCAGTTCGTCTTGCATGTTTTTTTTTTTATGTATGCATATTTTCCCCGATAACTCTTGACCACATTGGCCGATTTTGATAATTCTTTATTTGTTTTAAAGCAGGTAGCCCCAAGTTGGTCCCATATAAATTTGGCGAAGTTCTGATGATGGGATCCATGAGGAATCGAGGGAACTATATATGATAGGCACGCGTATGGTGATTTCGGTATTTTCTGTAGTTAATTGGAGTCGATTTTATTTGAGTATACATTTTTATTACCGACTTCAATAGAAGGAAGGAGGTAGCTTGTTTTTTTATGTATGTATGTTCCCCGATAACTCTTGACCACGTAGGCCGATTTTGATAATTCTTTTTTTGTTTCAAAGCAGGTACCCCGACATTGGTCCCATATAAATTCGGTGAAGGTCTGTTGATGGGATCTAGGAGGAATTGAGGGAACTCCTCGAACTTGATAGGCACGCATATGCCGATTTCGGTATTTTCTGTAGGTAACCAAGCATTGGCTCACGGAAACCACAAATTGTGGCATAGCAAGTACAAAATTAGACCCGGTTTTTTTTGGTATACATTATTTTATTGTATTAATTTGTCTACTAAATTCATAATTTCTTGCAGGATGCAGTCCAACGCCAAGCGCATCTCGCGTCTTTGGCACGACCGGCCGCAACCAGTTATGGACAGCGCCATCTACTGGACAGAGTACGTGGCTCGACACCGCACCGCGCCACCACCTCTACCCGCCAAGCTAACAGAACGCACGTGGTTCAACACTACGCTACTAGATGTCGCTTGCGTGATCATAGTTTTAATACTCTCTGTACTCTTCCTAATCTACGCTAGTTTGAAATTAGTTTTCAAACTTATATGGAGATTGCTTGTAAAAATATTGTGTAAGAAACGAAAACTTGACTAAGTAGTAATAAATTAGTTCTAATACGTATTACGTTTTTCAATTAAGTCACGCATTGTAGTAAACAGGAAAACCAGCAAGTCCAATGTGTAAACTGCTGAATACCGCAACGATATGGTTGTTATTTTTAATATGTATAGTTTTTGTCGCTCGTTATTTGTAGAGGACAATGTAAATATGATTTTTACTATGAATCCAAACGCCATGCTCTTAGTACTACTCGTACAGTCAGCATCAAAAGTACCTACGCATATGTAGAGGTCAAAAGCTCTTATTCCTTTGTAATAAAGACTTATCAACTTTTCAAATGCGTAGTTACTTTTGATACTGACTGTACTATCACAGCTAAAGCCCGGTTGCACACCAATTTACGATTACAGACCGATCAACGTTAAATATGGCGCCGGCAGCTGTCATCCCATAGAAACTTGTCTAACTTTCCATGCATTCAGATTTTAACGAGCACTGCTTACGATTACAGACGGTTTGGTGCAACCCAGTCTATCTCACCATTTCAGGCTGTTTGGTAGCTAGGTGTAAAGACCTTCGGGGATGATAGCAAAGGTCATACTAGCTGTTGCCCGCGACTTCGTCCGCGTCTTCGCTCCTATTGGTCGCAGCGTGATTTTATATAGCCTAAAGCCTTACTCGATAAATGGACTATCCAACACAAAAATAATTTTTCAATTCGAATCAGTGGTTCCTGAGATTAGCGCGTTCAAACAAACAAACTCTTCAGCTTTATAATATTATAGTATAGATATAAGTATATATAGTACAGATTTTAGACCACACGACTATTTTTTTTTTTACTATAAACGACTATATATTTTTTGGTTTCTAAAATATGTGCTGTTTTATTTTGAAAGTGTATACATATTCCATACTACCATACAATTAAAACTTTTTTTTTAATGTCCTGTCTTTTACCGGATTTCGTAATCATTCGAAAAGTATTGGCTATGTGCGAAGTAGATGGCAGGGGTAAGCTAGGCGATCGTAGCGCACACTGTGGCAGAAATGTGTAGTTACCGGGGACCACTGTCAAATTTACTTTCACGTTTTCTATTGGTTTCCTACGATTCGTTTCGTTTGTATGTATTTATTTATTTTCTTATTTATTTCAGTAAAATTTCCAATACGGGGTCTTTCTCGTTTACTAAAGTAAATAAAATATTCATGTGCCATTATTTGACATCTCTGAGTTTTGACATTGTCTCGGGACCTTTGACGTTTGACGATCCAGCCGTGCACATAGCCAATAGAATATAAGAATCCTGTGAGTGAAGGCTCCATAGCATTATCACTCTCGCACTATGGACAGAGAGCTCCAACGGTGTCGCAAGTTTCCTGAGATGATCCATTAAAAGGTGTAATTGGAGTCAGCCCAGGTGATAAGTCCGTACAATACGCAAGCCAGTCAGATATTTATTGTTTTTAAAATAACTCACCTGACAACAAAACCTTATCCGTGTTGACAATCGTCACTTGCGGCACTTCGTCTCTTGACAAAGTCTCTTGTATATAGAGGAACTGGATCAACGGGTGCTCTCCTAACAAATACTCTTCGCGCCCGCTCACTTTCAGCACGTATTTCCGCTGGCCGTCCTGGTTGGAATGCCGCAGTGTTAGGGAGTTGACTTTCTTGTTCAGTATGTGTTCTATATGTTGTTGGGGGGTTGACATCGCTGGCGCGTTGGTTGTGAAGGAGAACTGTAAGAGAAAGACGATATTAGTATCTGTGGTTAGGTGCACACGCTTTGTAAATGTACGAGGGGTGATCCATAAGTTTTGATAATCGGTATGAACCACCCCGTTAATGATATTATTTTAATGTGGGCTATACCATGACACTAATCAACATTATATTAGAGTAAAAATATATAAACATTATTCATTTGTTTTTCTGTAACTGCTGAACAAAAAACATCTGAATTGAAAAAATAACAAGATGGCAGATATAAGAGTTGGTTTTGGAGCGGTGTGGAAAAAGTCCTGATGCCTTGGTTTATCATTATGATTTAAAGGATAAGCAAGTTATCTGTGCAATGTTTTTTTTTTTATCTCCAGCTATGTCACCAAAATTAGGGTGTATTTTTCGACTTCTTCCTTGACTATTGAGGCCTACCAATGAAAACTACGAAATTAGCTTTCACCAATTGAGCTCAAATATTATTGGAGAGTTGTATAACATTATTCTATCAGAGTTGTGTTAAATATTATAAATAAGCTGAAAATCACGAATTTTCGGGAGAAATTGTACTTCAGAGCCTTCTAATTGACAAAGGTGCTGCTCTTCGAGTACAGATCAGAACTGATAACCGTTCCCATTATTTTTTAGCCCTAACTTTCGACTACTACTTCTCATTCACTTATGTTCAAAACCAACTACATGAAAATCAAGAGCTGGTGATGACTTAGTGAAAGTATAAAATTTGACCTCAAAAAAGTAAAATTATTTTTATTAGGGTAAAATAAAACAATTGAATGACGTTAATAAGTATTTGAAAATAAAGAAAGTGTGCATATTGTTTTAAAAATATAACGATTTACATATCTCCCATATTTAATACTGATTATCAAAACTTATGGATCACCCCTCGTAAGTAGGATATCAAAATAGAAACCATCATTGCGAATACTACTCGGATTTATTTATTTATTTATTATAGGAGTTTCAACAGCTTTTTAAACATGTTGACATTTTAAATAGAAATATGGAGCCAATTACAGAAACTTACCAATAGAAACAAGATATGAACTAAGTTTACACACTATGTTACAGTATCTTAAAATTAAAAATCAAAGACTATAAGAGAACACAAGAAGAGATGTCCATCGCTCACCGGATTTATAAAAATAATTTACATTTTTCATATCTCCCAACCCTGTATAACTGTTCAACATTGTGTAGCGAAGAAATTATAACATTAAGGCGGGAATCGCGAAATTGAAGTACGAAACTGATATTATTATACCAAGTTTCTTGTGTCTACAATTAACTAATCATATCATTCGCCGGAAGAAACATTAAACACGAGGTGTATTCGTGATGTTAACACAAATCATAAATTATGCAGGACATGTATTTAGAATTGTAAGACAAAAAAGTTTTTTGTTTGGTGATCGTGCTGATCCTACATCATGAGTAATTACAAAACCATTAATAAGCGCTTGACGCCACTTTCAGACACTCTACTCGTAAAACCGTATCAGGAAACGGAATCATAGAACCTGACGTGTGCGGCGAACCTAGTTTGTTTAAAATCTACGATACGTATGACTATAATTTAGGTAGGCATAGCAACGTCCTCCAAAGCTAACGACACGTCAAAATCATGTCAACGAGAGGAATGTCAAAACCTGAAGTATTATTTATATTTTGACTTGATACAACTGGGTAACAATTGCCGATTTATTTTATCAGTCTTGAAAACTGTGTAAATAATGTTAAAATCTCGTTTACGCATTACCGACACACACGACAAAGTCAAAGATGGGGTAAGAAAAGTTGTTTTTCATCGCATACGGCCACGTACAGGCAGAAAATTCCCAAGCTCATCCATACTAATATTATGAATGCGAAAGTAACTCTGCCCGTCTGTCTGTTACCTGTTCACGCTTAAACCTCTAAACCGATTTAGATTTCGGTATAGAGTTAATTTGAGCCCCGGGAAAGGAAATAGGATAGTTTTTATTCCGGAAATCATTCCTTAGGGGGTGAAAAGCAAGGTAGAAGTTTGAGCGAGCGATATTTAAGCCTGCGCCTATACAACAATTAATATCAATTTTTTCTCTATAATATAACGAGTTACTATATAGGTAATTTGGGAGATTCTACCTACACTAAATACAAAAAAGGCTTCCGAACTGATACCTACATCTCCTGAATTTCGTTTCAACTCAACTTCATTCTCAGTAAGATCTTTATGAGATAAGCAACAGTGTCAAAGTATGAATCGAAATCATAATTTTCTACTTAGCGCCACCCAACTAATAACGTAAATGAGTAAAATTAGAGTTGTTAAGATAGGATCCTGAATCGTTCGTAGTATTTTTGTATAGTGTTGATCGCTATTGATCCTATTTAAGTATGTATTTTTACTGTGTCTTTCATCGACCAGAACTACTAAACGCCTTAACCGATTTTAGTGCAGTATTGTTAGAATCCTTCCGTTATCTCGGGTAAAACCGGTAATGGGACATAATCGGTAGTCATGTAATTTTTAAATGTAGTTCATTTTAGTTTAAATCTGGAAACTGATGCTGGGTAATCGAACGGCAAAGCGCAACGCGCAACGCAGCTCACTCCATGTCTATCCGAATATATCTATGAACCCGTCGTCTACTGTGAAACTTTTTTGCGTTTAAATGTGTAGGTACGGAATTTTCCGGGATCGCTATATAGCAAGTCAATCAATCATTATCATCGTATCAGCCGAAAGACATCTACTGCTCGACATAGGCCTCCCCCAAAGAGTTCCACAATGACCGGTCCTGCGCCACCCGCATGCAGCGGACTCCCGCGACCTTTATCAGGCCATTAGGCCACCTTGTGGGGGCTTGCCCACGCTGCACCCTCCGGTACGTGGTCGCCACTCGATAACCCTTCCGCCCCAACGACCATCGGTTCTACTTGCTATGGTACATCGGTGCAATCAGCCTGGCAGTGCCAAATCTGATCACGCCTATACCCCCAGACGCAGCCACAAGCCACCTCAGAGCCAGCGGCTGAGAGCGAGCATGGGGCCGAGGAGACGATCCGTGAAGAAGAAGTCTTCCTTATGCCCGAGTTTCAAGAGAGACGACTGAATCGATCCGAAGTCAGCGTGAGACTGAGTCTCCTTGGCAAGACCGCCGAGGGAGATGGGTGAGATACTTTTTTAACCGAGCGTAGACAAAAGAAATTGTAAGTATTCTTCCGCGATGTCTGCTTGGCATTGTTCTTGTGTATAGGTAAAACACGCCGCCTGATAAGCGGACCTCTCAGACCTAGAAGTGCTATCCGAGGATGACAAATGCTTTGTCTTTGGAATGGTATTCCGGTCAGCCTCAATATACCGAAGTCTTGAGTGACGCCAGGTATATGGACGCTTCATCAGTCACTTGTAATTTATCAAGTGCTGGTGCTTAAAACCATTGGCATGGTTACCTACCATGCCATTGGTTTTAATTATTTATCTATTCGTTTAGGATCTTTCTCTTTCTTACAGATACACATACCTAAAGGCTACAATAACAAATCTAAATCTGACGGAGATCAGCGCTATCAAAAGTTTCCAGCATATTCAATTCCTCGACGTATCAAACAACCATCTACAGCAAAAGGACCTCCAAGTCATTTCGGGTCTACCTTCCCTCGTACTAATACAGGCGGACAAAAATTTACTGCTCTCTGCTGCCTTACCCAGAATGAAATACCTCCAAGTCATCATAATGAACGGAAATTACCTAAAATCGGTCGACGATGTGTATCAACCAGAACTGAGTACTTTAGAGGTAGCTGACAACAAAATAGAGAAGATCAGTTTCGATTACAAAATGCCGACTATCAGATGCCTTGATTTTCGTCACAATTTGATTCAAGAAATAACTGATTTGAATTTTCCACATCTAGACAGCTTGTATTTGGCGGGCAATAGGATTAAAAGTCTAGTCGGGATTGAGAACCTTGTTAATTTGAGGATACTTCATGTCCGGGGCAATCCAATCAAGTTACTTAATGGGTTCAGTGAAGAAAATAATAAATTGGAATATTTAAATCTGAGAAGCTGCAAAGTGGGAACGTTGATACAAGTGAAGAAATTAAAGGTAAATAATACAGTCAGTTTTGCTCTCCTTTCCACACCTAGGACTTTCTTTCTTTTTTATACATGCAGCGAGTTCGTATTATTGTGATGGAGTACACTTTTAAGGAAACAATCATATTTTCATGTATGGAAAAAGGACAACATTCGCTCTTGCAAAGAATTAGCGTGTGACTGTCATTTTTGTATGTAACTAACAGTGACGAAAGGGTATTAGGATATTATGGGATATTACGCCGCGCGACGCGCCGGCACCGTCTGGGTTAAACAGTAGAATATTTTTAAAATACCTTCACTGCTTTTCGTCTGTTTCATATGACTGTTGACGATGGTTACCATGTTCGATGTTCAGGTGTTATCAAGCCTGCAGACGCTGATAATGAAGGGCTGCCCATACATGGGGGGTACGGGAGAGGACGAGCCGGCGGGGGGAGAGGAAGATGACGCCGGACTCCGGCTCGAGATCTTGGCCACGCTGCCCCGTCTCAAGAGGATCAATAAGGGGACCGTCTCTCCCGAGGAAAGGTTAGTAACTATTCTACTACTATAGTAGAAATGTTTCGCTCACCAGTCAACAGCGCCTGGTGAGTGCGCAGCACTTTGAATAGGTGACTGAAATGTTAGTTGTACGCCCCGTTTATGAACAAGCGTGGAATTTGACGAATCGGGAAAGTTTGCGCCCGTAGCAGGACAATGGGAATAAATAATATCTTTTAATTTCCTATTAGCAAGTGTTTTATCGTTTATTCTATTCCATGACATTCTTTTCTATACTAGATTGTGGTAAAGATGAACCCAATGTGAGAAAAATTGTACATCGAATCCCAACCTTATAAAGGCCATGAATACCGATATTCAATGTCTATGTATGATGTAAAACCACGATTCTCAACTTAATCTAATAATAAAAGTAACTAACTTTCTGACGCCCCAGGACCGAAGCGAAAGAGCTGATGATGCAATGGTTGGAAGAAGGCAAAGAGGACGAAGAAGAGTTGCCTGAGGAAGCTGGTTTGGAAGAAAATCAAGATGATGATTAATCATGGTTAGCTCTTAAAATA
This sequence comes from Notocelia uddmanniana, assembly GCA_905163555.1. Taxonomy (NCBI): domain Eukaryota; kingdom Metazoa; phylum Arthropoda; class Insecta; order Lepidoptera; family Tortricidae; genus Notocelia; species Notocelia uddmanniana. The sequence continues at coordinate 5,979,366 of LR991060.1, read as the reverse complement.
TGTACAGTCTCTAGTGTCATTTACTTCATATATATTCCAAAACGTATGCATTATTATTATAGACATGGCTGTACAAGAAACAATTCGTACTCACATTAGAGACAGTATAAAAACATTAAATTTGATATCAAAAAAATAGTAGTCTGTATTTAAACAATATCTTTGTCTTTAATAAATTATATTAACAAATATATAAATTATTCAACTGCTGGAGATGTGACCTGAGAAGTTCTTCGTCTATGCGCAATTCCTTGTCGTTGTGTCGGTATCTGACATAAATTATTGATTATGCATAAGTCTAAGTGAAGTGAAGACAACAAAAACGTATTTCGAACAGAAACAGTTTTTTTACGTCAAATACCCTAAGATTTTTTAATATTCCTTAAGTACTAACTCCGTCTAAGAGGTAACACGAACGACAAATAAGTTGGCAAAGGACACGCTTTCTAAAAAATAGTTTCACGAGGGAAATAACTCGCATAGACATAAATTTATTAATAGAATTAGAATAAACTAATAATGAATCTATTTATACTGAAAATACACTTCACACGCGTATTTTCAGTATAAATAGATTCATTATTAGTATAAATAGATTCGTTATCTCCTTCAGCTCTGATAAATATTAGATGCTCTTAGTTTTCGTACAAGCCTTCACTTTTCTAGTAAACACTTGTTTCTATGAAATACAAAGTATGTTTTGTTGTAAACAATCTTCGCCCACCCGAGGCATCAATATTAATGTGTTTACAGCATATCTTTGAAGTACTTCATGTATGTGATAGTGCCCTTTAGCATTCAAAAGCAACACTCGAATTCGTACAGGCTAGGCATCATTACATATATAGAGGGTGACATCGGAGACGTGATCAGAAATTATTTAACTCGATAAAGTATTGAAAGACAAACTCAATAAAGAGGATATCACAGTTACTATTTGCTATATTGACTATTATTTCTCAAATAATTAACAGAAAAAATAATGTTTCATACAACATCGTCACCCTACACCACACGACGTCTTGTCATCCCTCATACAACGTGTGTCAAATGGGATAGGGTGACCATGATTTAAGTATGGCGTTATTATTTTTCTAGTAAAAAATTGAAAAAATAAACTTGTTTTATTCGATGTAACAACTATTGCATGGAAAATGCGATCATGTGTAGTCTGAAAAAATAGCTTCTGATTACGTCTCCGATGTCACCCTGTATATATATGTAGAAGCATCCAAATATAATGGAACACATCTCTATTACTGTGGGAGTGCGGATGTCTAACGATATGTTTGGCTACTTTGACTGTTACTAAATTTATTGATGTTGTTAATATCTTTTAATTTGCCTTTTTTTAATTAAAAATGGGATTGCTCTTGGCCAGCATCTAGCCAGGGGGCAAAGATGAGGCCGACGATGAAGCGAGCTCACCACAGACCTAGATAAACCTAGATGCCCCCAATGTATGTACTTCGCGTGTATCTAAATGGTGCGGTGCACCACTTGCCGCTCAATCGCGCTCCTGTCGTTCTAACTGTCAGACGTTTGTTGCTGCACTAGAAAATGCCACACTGCGCCGAAATTGACTGTTCAAATTCAACAAGAGTGATTAGTCGAGTAAACGGTGACGTTTTCTTTCACAAGTAAGTATTATTTGTAATAAATTTCGCTTTATTTAATTTAAGTTTAATTATTTTCAACTTGGAGTGATGTCGTGTCGTTTCTACCAAAATATTTACAAACATAATATATTTTCGAAGTACGCCATCCATTGCGGCTTCTACTTTAAACTATACTTATACTTATGGACTTATATTTGTAGGCCGCAATGGACAGTGAAGCAAACGATTATTTCGTAAATCTTCACGTTGCAGGGTAGTAGGGATTTTCTCATTGTCTGTCGATTTAAAGTGAGTAGTGCTGTACACTGCGTTGTTTCATGCAATGTCACTGTGTAATTCGATTTATAATCGATTTTTGTGACGGACAATGATAATTAAGGCTAGTTACTATACAATAATGTTATTCTTTTACATAAAAAATATTCAATAGTTTTAATTTAATAATATTTTTAGCAATAGATTCTTAAGCGTCACAGAAGCAGGGATCTTCTTTCATAAAGTGCTTAGTAGAATATTATTATTGTTGACTATACGTAGGTATCAGGGCATTAAGCGAAGAAAAATATGCAATCATTTACTTAATTGCATTTATTTAATAACCACCAAGCCCTTATTTATTACACTACTTCACGTATTGAATGCTATCAAAAAAATGCATTATAAAATATTTATTTTCATTATGTCTATTATTCCTCTCTGAAATGAACTATAGTTTTGCATCGATGAAAGGTTGTTGTTATAAATACATGCAATCCTTCTTTTGGGAAGTCGTGTAAAAAAAATCTCTGACTTGTTGACCGAGCGAGCGAAGCGTCTCCGTTCGCATTTCTCAACCGATTCTCGTGATATTTTGTGAGCAGTTTTCCTTTATCGTGTCAGTTTTTGAAAATATAGAAAATAAAATAAAAATTGCGATTTCTACAACTCACAGAGCCACTAGTAATCTTTGAATCACTTTCACATTGTCCGTCTATAAACTCTCAGTATGATCGATAAAATAATCGATAGAAAATCAGTCATAAAAATATCGATTTATTATTACGGAACATTTTGTATGCTTAAAACAGACATATGAACGTAAATTCATAGGTTAATTACTGGAATTTTGAAGTAAAATGCAGAACGTAAACTAAAGCGGGCGGGCTGCGTACGTCCTCTCACCGCAAAGGCCTACTGAGTACTAAACCGACGGCGGCGCCTTTGAATCGGTTTAACGCGGCGGTAGTATTGGACATCACTAAATTGCTTACGTGACGTCATAGTAGGCACGTAAAAATTGACACGCTCAGTTTCCATACTATTGAGCGCGTTTGCGACGTCTATATGGTCTGTGGAACTCACCCAGAAGATGCCTATTCACTCGTGTCTTACACAGGCCCAGGTTATATGAACTCGGAAATACAGACGCTGGCAGAGAATTCCAAAGCTTAGAAGTGCGCATTATTAAGGATGATGCAAAGCGCTTGGTTTGAATTAGAGGAATTTCGACCAGGTAGGTAAGGTTGCCTTAACACTTTTAGTGCCAGGAACCAGGCGCTTGTCTCGTATACGTTTTCCGCTACAATACGGTTTTTTCGCATGTTACCAGCTACGAGCGTAGCGCTACGAAATCGTTCGCAGTGAAACTGTTAACACTAGTGTTTGCTATAATCGCCATTTTCCATAAGTGATTTTCTCCGATACTGTAAAATTTTCAGGATAATTTAAATAAACTTTGTTATGTTAGGTTAGCCCTGTAGGTTTTTTTTTATGACATAGGAGGCAAACGAGCAGACGTTTCGCCTGATGGTAAGCGATTAGCGCCGCCCATGGACACTCGCAACACCAGAGGGGTTGTAAGTGCGTTGCCAGCCTTTAAGATGGGAGTACGCTCTTTTCTTGAAGGTTTGAGGTTAGTTTTGGTTTGTTTTATAATAATGCTGAATAGTTTACAGTTCCTTAGAAAAACGGCTCAGGGTAAATGATGTTGATGAGTATGAGAAATTTCACTCTCTTTAGACTCTGACAAGAGTGAACGACTGAGAAGAAGAAAACCCAATCTCTATTATTATTTGGAAAACTCAATACCATCATCATCATAGCGTTATTCCCAGTACAGTTGCATCCTGAAGGATGCCCAGGGTCCGCTATCTAATCCCAAGAATTGGCGTAGGCACTAATTTTTACGCAAGCGACTGCCATCTGACCTTCCAACCCAAGGGGGAAACTAGAACTTATTGGGATTAGGCTTGTCAAGTGAGTGACTTGACTGTTAGAAGTTCTCAAGCCAGGGCTCGGAACCGGTTAATCTCAAAATCCTGAAGTAGCCAAATATTTTTAATTAGTTTACGCTCTTTATGTAGGACTCAATAATGTATTTGGGTTATTACTTCATATTGTTAGATTGCCTGATTAAACATGAAATAGTAGACGAAAGAACGATAAAAACTAAAAAAATACCGGTATTTTTGTATGGACAGAATACCGGTTTCCGAGCCCTGTCTCAAGCCGCCCGAAGGCCTCTAACTTGGCTTTAACGACTGCTATCATAGACAGCAGCCGGGATCTACGGCTTAACGTGCCTTCCAAAGCACGGGAGCGCTCAGTTAGTAACAACTCAAAGCGGTCACCCATCCAAGGACTGACCCCGCCCGACATTGCTTAACCGCGGCGCTGTACGCGGTGCACGGGCGCCGCTGGGCCACGAGCGCTCATTGGACGACTCAATACTGTCTATTAATAGTTATTCCTCCAAAAGTAGTGTTTAACGTTTTCCTTTAAATTTAACACTATTCCTGCTAATATCATATTAAAATGTGTACGTTTCCTCACGTTTAGTAATCAAGGGTTATCCCAAATGATTAAATAATACGATGCTGAAGGACACACTATATATGTCATGAAAATTGGACTTTATATTGATAGCCTTATTTGGTTTTTGTCACATGACTTTTCCGTTCAAAGGTGGTGGCTAATGTGGCTATGGAAGCTTTTTTAGGGTTCCATAGTCAACTAGGAACCCTTATAGTTTCGACATGTCCGTCTGTCTGTCTGTCCGAGGCTTTGCTCTGTGTTTTAATAAGGTAAATGTTTTGATGAAGTGAGTATTTTCGGAAATATACAGTCAAAAAGAAAAAAAACTGTGTCCCCCCCCCCCCACTAACTTATGAACTATGGGTCCAAAAATATGATAAAAAATCATGAAAGTAAAGTTTAATACAGACTTTCAACGAAAACTATAGCGGACATGATCAGTTGAGCTGTTTTTGAGTTTTCGTAAAAAATCTTCCCTTCTTAGTAAAAGACGTATGAAACGCTGCGAAGGTATTCCCTTTTGCTGGTTTTTTTTTTAAAGTTAGTTCATTTGGCAACTACGGAACCCAATACTGAGCATGGGCCAACATGCTCTTGGCCGATTTTTTTTTAAATATGGATAAATATTAGGGGACATTTTTTACACAATTCGAACTAGTCCCTCCCATAGGAAGTCCAATAAGACTTGTGCTATGGGTACTAGACGACGATATATTAAATAGACATACTTAAACACATAGAAAACATCCAAGTCTCAGGAACAAATGTTTCTCCTCACCAAAGAAACAAATGCCCTTACCGGAATTCGAACCTGGGACCTCTTGGAAGAAGAACTTCTAAAGAAGGGTTCCGTACCGACACCTACACCCCTATTTTTCGTAATTTCACATCATTTTTCTGCAGTGGTTCATAGAATACACCTTCCTACCAAATTTCATAATTGTAGTGCTTATAGTCTCCGAGTAAATCGGCTGTGACAAACGGACGGACTGACAGACATGACGAAACTATAACGGTTCCGTTATCGCCATTTTGGCTACGGAACCCTAAAAAACCGCATTCAAATCGGTCCACCCGTTTAGGCTACGATGCTACAGACAGAGACACACATACATAGATACACATGTCAAACTTATAACACCTCTCTTTTGCATTCCGCATCGGGGGTTAAAAATAAGGGGCCGCCCATTAATTACGTGAGGTGTTTTCCCCTGCAGAGGATCGGGCCAAATTTCAACAATCTCACGTGGTGGTATCACGGCAAATATAACGAACTTTATTTTCGCAAGAATTTGTTAAATTGCAAGAGGACTGGGTTTTATTTTTTACGCATTGCAGTGGATCCTATTTTAGCATTTTATTCGTTGATTTTCATATTGCGATCCTACTATGTTCTTAGTTAGTACCTAGTTATATCATAACTAACCTAGTCTCAACCTAGTCTTAATATTTTTATATGAATCTAACGCAATTAAGTACAAGCGTCGGGTCGCAAATTCGCCACAATCATTTTACGTAAATAATGGACGCCCCCTAACGAGTCTCAGGCAGTATACAAATGCTGTTTTATAAATCTTTTCAAATCACATAAAGAACCTAAAATGTTTATTGAAATTGATAAAGTAAAGTACCAAAGTACCCAAATCACTTACATCTATATCAGCAACTTTGGTTGACAGTATGAAACAGTGGTTGTTCAGGTGGCTCAGCAATGTCTTCGGTGGGAGGTGGCTCTTGGCCAGCCTGGGCGGGCATTGGTACCGCAACCGCTCAAGCGGGGTCGCTCTCGATCGCTTCACGAGACTCTCCTCCGCTATGTATCGGGTGCGGGTCCGAAAGTCGTTCACTTCCGAACTTCTTAGGTTGTCGAACTCGTTCAAACCTGGGGTAAAACGAGAAGAAATAAACACAAGATCCTTTAAAGCAAACAAACACCTTTATATTATAATGTAACAACCGCAAAGTAATACATACTTAGTGCGCCTACTTTATGGGATTTCCATAGAACGCCGATGATCTTATGCTTACTCTTTTAGGTTTATAAGTCATGTAACATCTTATTTACGGTAAAAACATTAAAATATATTTTTTAATAATTATGCATTTTTCACATACCTATAAATATCTAATATTTCGTTCTGTATCATCAATTCATAAAATCATAACCAATAAACGTAATATAATCCTAATATGAAAAACACTACCTACATATTTGGAACAATCATAATACATGCACCAATATAAGTATTATGCAAGCCATATTATAGTATGTGGGCAATGTTCACTTTCACCTATGAGTAATCTCAAAATGACGACAGACAAATAGGAACACTAAACATTTCAAATGCATAAAGGCAAACCAAGCAAAGAGCAACCTTTTCAAAATGTAATAAGGGTCAGAGCAACTGCAGAACAGACAAAGTGGTGATAATTGTTTTCTCTATTGTTGTAGATATCACCTTACTTAGCTAAACAAAAGGTCTAACAAATGGAGTAAAAGTGACAAAGAATCAGTTTGCACTAATTTGTCACTTCAATATTTTTTGAAAAATTATACCATAGTATGGAGGTACAGTCCTCATCAGAAGTTGCTACGCTTATGAGAACGTCAAAAGTCTGTATTGTAAGGGAATAAGAACTTTTGACCTCTTCATATACTACTATAGATATTAGATACTTTTGATGTTGACTGTACTATATAAACGAGTTATAATCGGACAAAGTCGCAAGCAAATTTGATACCAATTGAAATAAACAAATATACATCATTCATAAAAACTGCCAAAGCATTCTGATAAAAAGTTGAATAATTTAACGTATAACTACCAAAATACGATATGAAAGAGGAAGTAGACAGTGGAATGGTAAAAATGCAAGTGAAACCAGGATAAATACAGGAAGTGAAAACCACAAAACCAAAAAAAAATACTATTAGCCATTAACAGTTGGAATATAAACTCTCATTATAACCATTTCACTCAAATTTATAATTTGTAGTAACATGGGCTTTATAATATATTTTTAAGTAATTAATGTAGACCTTGTGTGATCTCTACTCTAATAAGGACACCATGAGTTTCCGTGAGTTGTCATGCTCACACAGTCAACAACTACACATTATCTTTTGAAGTCTTGGAGAGTTAGAATATCAGTGTCATCTCCATGATGAACAGTGATTAAAGGGAGACTTAACATTATTAGGCTCTAGCCGTCTGAGAACTCACCTTTACCAATCAAATGACTTATTTGCATATTAAGGAACTGTTCCCCAGGCCTCATAGACCGTTCTACAATCTTGAGTACCCCGAATGTGGGCCTGATGTCTCGGAGGCGCTTGTTTTCATCATTCACCTCCTCGAGAACTGCCAGAGAGTTCACAAATTGGAACACATAGTCTGACATCTCGTGCAGCATCCCAAATAAGGGATATCTCGCTGCTTTCATCCATAGCTCCTGGAATACAAAAATATCATTAATATAAGGTTACTACCCATTATCATCATCATCATATCAGCTGAGGGATGTCCACTGCTGGACATAGGCCTTCCCAAAGAGTGCCACAATTACCGGTCCTGTGGCACTCACATCCAGCCTTACTGTAGCCTATGTACTTCACTTTATATGTATATGTATTTAGTTTGATTTGTGTAAATATAAAAAATCCCTAATATTTATTTATTTATTTAATTTATTAGTTTATATATATATAAAGAATATCCTCACATCTACCTTATCTATCTATTAGTCTGTATGTTTTCAATAAACATTTCATTTAGGGACTACTTTTAATTTTTCACTAATATGTAGTTTAATGTCATGGATGATTTAGTTTTGTTTAAATATATAATTTACATATATACAAAAAATATTGTAAAGATTCATTGTAGTATGATGATGATATACAATGTTTTGAAAAAAAAAAATGGACCTGACCGAGTTTCTTATGCCGGTTCTTCTCATGGCAGAGCTTTATTTTTCCGAACCAGTGGTAGTTTATTGACATTCATATGTGCATATAATATGCCTAAATTGAATATGAATACCCGACCCCGGCCCGGACCCAGGTATGTCCTAAAACTACGACCAAGACCACCGGGGGATGGGCAGCAGCATCCCTGGAGTGCGGTGGAGATACTGCGATCACCAACCCGCATGCCAAGCGTGGCGATTATGGCATATACCCCCCGTAAATTTGGGGGAGGCCTATGTCCAGCAGTGGACGTCATTTGGCTGATATGGTGGTGGTGGTGGTAGAATATGAATAACTTTTAAACTTTTTTAGTGAGCATAGTTATGCAGAGAACAACGAAAATGGAGACTTATCTCACTTTGACAGAAAATATGCTTTGGTTGTTACCTGCATACCTTTTGTCATCAACCTGGAACTCCATACTGGTGATTGTGGTCTTAACAATTGGCTCTAAAACTTGGAATTGAAATTCAATTGCTTCCATAGAAGCAGTGACATTTTTCAACTAGTCAGGGCTAGTGCACTTACTTTTATAATGAAAATATGTTTATTTACTCCATTACAAAGTATACATTGACTCATCTATTCGATGTATTATTGTGTATGGTGTACAAAAGGTTATCTCAAGTCTAAAACAATATTATTTCGCTATGTAACTTGTGTGGTGGAACCTGGTGCCTAGAGTAGGGGATGCCTGTGTGTCAGGTCACCAGGCCAGTCATAATCAAAATCAATCAAAACTACTTTATTACTAAGTAATTTGTAAGAATTGTAAACTGACAGCAGATCTTTCTTGTAAATACAAAGGTAATGCTATTTAATAAGGCAATAAATTCATTGAACTTTATAAACTTGATAAAAAATAGATGCATTTGCATTCTGTAATAAATAGGAAATGGTAACAAATTGTGTTCATGAAAGTAATGATAAAATATGACAGGATATTTTCATAAATGCATGATAACTAAATTAGATAAGTATTATAGATACATGCATTATTAACAAAAATGACATTTAATTTCAAGTGAAATATAATGATCAGCATTTGATTCTATAATAGATAACAGTATCAGTGATTCCATTCTCAGTAAAAACATGTTTTGCATCATTTTAAGTAAAATGTAGGTATGTTGTTTACAAAGATTGTAATTACTCAGCCCACACGCTCGAATCGAGTGCACAGACAAGTAAACAATGTGATCTACTTTCTAAAAATCACAGCTATCTCTAAGCATATTACTCAACAGTTTAACCTACTTAAACCGAACTCTAGAAGCTCAGCGGCGGTCTTTGGGCGAGTGTGACTCACTCGGCGCCAACCAGGGTGCTCCCCCATACTAACCTCCTTCACGTCGTGCAGTGTTGCGTCCCAATTTGGTCGTATAGGAATGTAAACAGAGTTGGGCAGCAGACATGTCAAGTCCACGAAATAGGACGGGGACGTCGTCCAGTAGTCCCAGGTATACGGGCAGCTCGGTGCAGGAACCATTGTTTTGATTAATTACAGCCAAAATGTCCAAATTACCCCCACGGCATTTTAGAACCTTTCACCCATAACGCGCTCACATAGCGACCGGGTCGCTGCATTCAACTGAAAATATTACATCGGACACATTAGTCATTATTATTGAAACCGCTGCTCTGTTGAATCATAGCGTTTCCTGGTATTTTTATGAGGGACAAATCGCCATTCGAAATGAAACTGTCAATGATTATTACACAAACAATATTGACATGACACACAAATAACAGGCGTGATTATTATCATTACCTAGACATAAAACGTTTACATAATTTACGTATGCTTCAATTGTGAACTACGAACCGAACACAAATTATGTTTTTGAGAAATTGTAAATAAGGATTACGTGCAACCAATAAACTACGGTAGTGAATTGTTTATGGTTTCTATTTTTTTATATTATTGTAAGTATTGGGAGCCAAGGCACGTTGTTATGAATTGCATTCAGCCAAAGTTTGTACAACAATGTATATCGAGTACAGATATTAATCCAGAATAGTATAAATACCGCGGTTCAGTAAGAAAAATGTATGAAAATACTCTTATTGGATTAATTAATCGGAATATTTTATATATTTTCAAGTGCGTCATTAGCACTAAATATACAAAACTTAAACTATGCGGTTTTTCATACAGGCGGAATAGATTATAACCTCAAATTTGACAGCACCAATGGAATGACAATGACATTACCAATACCATACCATACCATTGGTCTCGTGATTAAGTTGAGCAATGCAAGCAATGTTTTTTACCACCCTTTAACTTGAATGAAAATGTTTGAACATTCTGTAAAAGTCCCGAGAATTTACAAGGTCGCTGCTAATATTTTTAAGAAAGTTTCTACTGAAGGCGGTAGTGTTAAAACATTGTTATACGACGATAAACTTCGTCACTTTGTGAGTATAAATTTGGCATTATAAATCAGTAGTTCTTGTAAATTGTGAGGAGTTTAATACGTGTAATGTTTGCAGAGAACTAATGTGCTTTATGCACTAATAACAGAAACAATCAAACATGCCGCCGATATCGACAAAATTTTTGAAAATAGTAGCCTTATCACTAATGAACCTCGCCTTGATCCTTGGCTAGCAAAAGTGTTAACGGCTGAATTATTGTTTGGCAAAAAGGCCCTCCCAGGGAAAAGCAAGCCCGAACAAACAATATTGTCATACAAAGAGAAATTTGAACAATACACTGCTGACCATCCTGAAGCTTTGAAAACAGAAGGTAATTTGACTTTTTTTTTATTTTCAGATTAATTAACATCAGTTATAAGTATCGACAATGGCGGATGCAACTAACGAGGGACCGCTTATCCCTAGGCAGACAAAACTGGCAGCACTGGCATTAGCTAATCTGTTTCTGTACAGTGTTGCTATGTTTACATTACCATTTATTGCATTCTATGGAATGCGACATGTCCTAACTGATTACTATCCGGTGGACAATTTTACGAGGACTGTGTGGTCGGTGGTGGCTGCTGTGGTGGTGGTCAATCTGATCATTGTTGTGTATGCATACCAGGCATATCACGAAAAGGAGTATGATGAGCATGGCAATGAAATCGACCAACACTCATACAAAGATGTTGGAACCGAAACTGAAAAAAGCAGTTTAAATCTTAAACAGGACTGATGATGTGTTCATGAACATTCCTTTTGGCTGAAAGACAGTATTTTAGTTTAATGATGATATTGATACTTATTTTCATAAGTTGCTTTAATGTAAATGTGCAATGTTTACTACTTAAGTAAATAAATAGTTGTCTTTCATGTCCATGTTTTATTGACTTCAACTTTATATCAAAAATAAAAATAAAATAAAAAACGATTTATTGCCACATCAAAAAATACACAGCAGTACCACACATCTAGACATATTTACAGGTTATTGATTCTGTGACAACGGGCTCAGGTCTCAGCATATGCTGCAAGCTGGGTCAGCTGCGCAGCGCTGGTGTTCAGCCTGCACCCTATCTCTCAGTTACATTTTTGCGAGTTACAAGGGAAACATTACACGCTGCTGTACCTATCTTTATAGCTAATAAAAACAGAAGCAAGTTTTACTTTCAATAGACACATGCTTATTAAATACACAAAATATATGTATTTAAATATTAACATAACACTTCACTAAATCTAATTGTCAATGTACGGAAAAGGAAAAAACCAAGTTTATTTTTACAGTTTAGTATAAGTATCTACTTTGAATTAATATTGAATATAAAATTTATATAAAACTAACAAAACAAAAGGGTAGCCGTTTTATTGTGACGTCATTACGGTATTTTATCAATAGAACACTGCTACTGTATTCTGTTGGTAAATACTGTTGGTTAATAATAACATGCAGTTGTTATTAACAATCAGTATTTCATAGTGGAGGAGGCCTTTGCTGCCCGGCAAGCGGATGTCCAAAAACGGAAAAAAATATATACGAATAAATTTTTAAAGTATCTGTAACTACTGTCCGATTAAAGGCTATAAATAAAATAAATAAATAAATTTCATAGTGCAAAGCGTGTGGATTCCTTAGTACTGATATGATATACCAGAATTCTTTTTAAAATAGAATTGTCCATTATTTTACATGTTAATATATTAACTTTCCATACTGAAATTTATGCAAAGTTAAAATCTGCTTAAATTACCTCCATATCCATGTCATCGAGAGGAACCTGAGCGTTTACTTATCTCTTTCATACTAGTAGCACTTACCCTACAGAAAAATTCAGCTGTTTTGCTACTGACAATTAGAAATGAACTCAATTATATAAAAAAAAACCGCATTAAATTACGGCTTTCACTGTCAGACTTAAATATTGAATGCACCCCAGAAACCAACGTAGAGACCTATCTATAGTATCTTTGAGAAAACTTACACAGCACCTGCTACGCGGTTTTCTGGCAGTGATTATTTTAAATAAATACCATATCTATTTTATTCAAATATAGACCTAATTCGCAAAACTTGAAGGGTCCAATTCACAAAACTTACAAAGCCTCTTTCTCAAGCTGTTCGCAGGCCGCGCTATGTTCGCATCAACACTAACCTCCTCACCACCTCGGACGCCATCAGAGCCTTCCAAGATGAGGAGTACCGCTTCGTACGGTGCACGTCTGGCTCGTACGACGACTATCTCGCTCAGATAAAGAGCCTCGGCGAATATGACTTCACACAGGACTATCATGTGAAGACAGTGTTTGTGTTCTCATCGGGAACCAAGTTGCATGAGCATGAGCTGTATATGGAGAATAAGATTATCCTACAGGATAAGGTAGGTGACACCCAGGCATCATATTTATCAAAGCCCCGGTCAGGGACTTGCCAGGGGCAGCGTTCTTGAGCGATATGTATGCACCTGCCTTTTTTTATTATTTATTAAAAAAAAATCTTGACTTATGAGGCGAGGCGCCGTATTTTGAAATACGCTCCGCAAGAGTGGCACACATTTTCGATAAACTTCTAAGATTTAGGATCAATTATTATATTAATGAGAGTACCTATTGATAATTGTAAAACTTTACTTGTTGAATTTTCTTTGTCATGATATCAGTTTGTTTTTATCATGAATTCATGAGTTTACCGGTAGTTGCCATTCCCAAAAAAAAACACTGGCCGCCCTCGAAACTACCAAGTTTTTGAATTATTATTACCGCGAGTTTCCCTTTTTTCAAAGCCTTTGTAAGTAGCTATTACATGATCGCTAATAGCGCCAATATAACAAACACCAGTAAAAACTAGTATTGTTATCCAAAACAATTATATTCCCCAAAATAATTATTAACGTCAACAATTACACTTCCCGTGTATGTAAAGCTGGGGCTCCATTACGCGCGGCCCGTACATTGGAACTGCCGTGCGCGCAATACACGGCTGCCGCGGTTAAGAGAGTGGCGTATCTTTTACTCTACGATCATGGTAAACAACTCATCGACAGGCAACAACGCTGGCGGTCCATCTGCTGGCCCCTCCCCCCGGCAGCGTGGCTCTGGACATGTGCGCAGCGCCAGGCATGAAGACGACGCAGCTGGCGGCCTACATGAGGAACGAAGTACGTAATCTTGTGTCTAAGATTGTTTACTGCAGGTTCTTAACTTATATAATCCCCCAGCCGGTGAGCCGTATCAACAGGTCCCTACCTCGAGATAGTTAACTTAAAGAAGAACGTATAAGTTATTATTATTATTTTATTTTAGACAGGCAGCTGTCGCTGATCCGTCTAAATCAGAGATTATGTAGGAATTTTATTGTTGAAACAATGTATTCATCATCATCATCTATGGCACGTATTTACTTCAGTAAGATAGTAAAATTTGTCTTGCTAAATATTAAATTATTTGAAATAACTGAAGCTTTGTCCACTAATCGTGTCATTTTTTCAGGGAAAAATTTATGCAGTTGAGCGCGACGAAAAGAGATACAAGACGCTGTGCGACTTCGTTGAGAGAACTGGTTCCAAATGCGTGGAGACGTTGCATAAGGATGCCCTGGAGCTCAGGAGAGGCGACTATGATGACGTGGAGTACATTCTGCTAGACCCTAGCTGTTCCGGCTCCGGTATTTTTTTTTCTAGAAGATGTTTAATATCTTCGAATACTGCTCATATAAATTGACAATGTCCCATTAGTATGAAATCTTGACTCATTTTGTTAATTTGGTGACAGGAAACACAATTTTTTTAAATATTTTTATAGCTATTAGTCTTCAAGATATTCACGAAAATGTTTAGATCGTCGTCTATATGATGTCACAAGGCTGAATTGTGACAGTCACAGCGCGCAAAAAGAACAGCAGCACAATTTTCTTTAGCAAATCCGCCTTAGCAATAGTGATTCTGTATGATTTTGTGCGCTGTGAAACCTTACTTGTCCCTTACACTCTTTTAGAATGAGGAACTTTTGAAATTGATTTTTGTATATGAATTTGGGATATTTTCGAAAATTTAAAAATGTGGTTATATGGAATTCTTCATCCTCTACTAGATTTTATCGGAAAAAACCCCGCTTAAAAATGAAATGTTGTCAATTCTCTAATAAGGACGAACTTAAATCGGGATAAGTGACGGGAAGTTATTGCACCTTGGATAGACAACCGTATCAGCTGAAGGGTCCACTGCTGGACATATAGGCCTCCCCCAATGCCATGGGGGTAAATGCCATAATCGCCACGCTTGGCATGCAAGCTGGCGATCGCAGTATTTCCTCCACAGTCCAGGGATGCTATGGATAGATAAATAGAATAATACCAATTGTGAAACTTATAATTTTATTCATTTTGCTTCTAATAAGGACGAACTTAAATTGGGGTAACTGATGGGAAATTAAAGCTCCATGGATAGACAACCTGACTTACCTGACAGACAAATATAAAAATACGAATGTGGGGCCTATCTTTTTTTTGACATACGAGGCAAACGAGCAGACTAATCGCCTGATGGTAAGCGATTATCGGCGCCCATGGACACTCGCAATTCATGATGCGTCCTAAGAAAATGGATACCAAATAATAAACAACTTTATGATTGGAGCTAATGTTTCCTTAGCTCCAGCTACGTGGAAGCATAGCATAGATGTCCCTTATTAAGCTTTTAATTTTTGTCAGGTATGGAACTCTGCGTACACAACTATATTGAAGAAACCAGGCTAGCCAAACTTACCTCGCTCCAGGAAAAATTCCTAAAGCACGCCATGAATGCATTCCCCAACGCTAAAAGAATAGTATACAGCACATGCTCTTTATTTCCTGAAGAAAACGAACGCGTTGTCACCAATGTAGTCAAGACTTCCAGGACTAAATGGAGAGTCCAAGATGTGAAGGAGTTACTTAAAGGCCAATGGAACAATGTAGGCTCTGGGATGTATGGAAGCATGGGTACAAGGTGTCTGTACGCTAAACCAGATAGTGATTTCACAACTGGCTTCTTCTTAGCGGTCTTGGATAGAGATCAGAAGGACTTTGAAAAGGATGTTGCTAGAAAAAGAAAGAGCAGTAAAGAAAATATGAGTGAAAATACTGAAGAGCTTAAGAACAGTAAACACAAAAAAGCGAAGAAAAAAGATGAAACGAATGGGCAGTGTGATGAAATTGAAGGAGTTGATACAGAAAGTTCTAAAGAAGGAAAGAGCAGGAAAGACTATGAAGAGGATATGAGTGAAGTTACTGAAATTGTTACGAAAAAGAAACGGGATAAAAATAAGAAAAAATATGAGACGAATGGTAAAAATGATGTAGTTGATACAGAATTGACGGAAGATGAACCGAAAAAAAAGAAAAAGCGAAAACGTAAAAACCACGAAGATGGAGAGGAAAACAATGACAATTCTCTCAATGAATTGGAAATACTAGTTACAAACGAAAGTAATGATATTCTTAAGAAAAAGAAGAGGAAAAACAAGGAGTATATTACTGAAGATGACGTTGATAAGAGTAGTAAGAAAATGAAGAAAAATGAACATAGCTATCTAAATAATGAAGAATCTTTAGAACCGAATCAGGATGTTGAAAAAGGCGAGGTAAAAGTGAAGGAAAAGAAAAAGAACAAACGAAATAAAGTATCTTTGGAAGAGGCCTAGTAAAAAGCTGTCCAAGAAGGGACAGAGCTAAGATTTTTGTTAAAATCTCTGCTGATATTTTACCATATATTTTACTATTAATATTACTGGTTTTTGTATCAACAAACATTTTTATCAAAATAAACGCATTTTTTTCATGTGGTCACTTGTCATAATTTAAAAGAACGTTGCATACCGTCGGTTTGTGCAAAATGAATAGCCTGTGATTTCTAAAAATTTTAGAATAATTACTTAACACTCTTAACATTGCTCAACAAGAAAGAGCAAGGTTACAGATGAGGGCAAAAACCTCGATTTACCTTGTTGCGATGTAATAATATTAATGTGTTAATAATAATAATAATAATAATATAATTGGTTATGTTTAGTGAAGTTTGAACACAACACAACACATAACAATTACATCACTACTTTTTTTACTACATAGCTACATAGTGCCCTCATGATCAGGTCATCTAAAAAGCAAAACGCTTAAGTAGCAAAATGCCTGAAACGGATGTCTAAGAAGCTTTATACCTAAGAAGTAAAATACATTACAATCATAATGCCTAAGACTTAAATCATCCAAAACGTCAAATGTCTGAGTAGCAGAGTCACAAAATATGCTGTTGCCTAATTTATGTAATGTCTAAAACGCAAAACAGCTGAATGGCAATATACTTTAAATTAGATTTACCTAAATTGTAGTATATCTGATAAGCAATTGTCCTGTATACACCAATAAGTAAATTATCTTGACGTGTATTTTACAAAATAGGGATCTATAATACGAAAATTTTGTTGCTGTGGCATCATTATAGTAGATTTTTTGGTCTTGAATAAAAAATTGGAGTATAGAGCCACCCGGCACCCGCTACAATTGTAGTGTTATTGTGACAATTTGACAAGCTCTTCGCGAAAGTAATATCTGTTTATTGGCGAAATTATTAAGTTTTTTTAGCACACATCCCGCCCGAAGGTAAGTGGTAATTGTGGCCTATGGACGCCTGCAAAGCCAGTAATGGACATTTGTCGCACCTGTCACCGTTGGAGCGAGCGGAGACTTATCTCCAAAGAGATAAGACAGATAATAACTATAACATATAACTAACTTATCCCCAAGCACTGTGTAAGTGTGTACCCTATACCCAAAAAGTAAAATAAGTATAATAGGTACCTATACCTTTGTGAGTAGTGACATAATATGTCAGGTGAATGCTTTTTATACCATAGACAAGTAACACATATTTGAACATTCAAAAAATATATGTGATAAGATAAATCATTATTTTGGTATTTGTAATGTAATAGATCTAAATCATAGTATTTCAAACATTCTGCATAGTCCTCATAAAAGAAAATGTACACTAAAATAATTATCTTCAATAATATTGAACATAGCTTATCCTCATTCTAAACCAAATCCACTAAAGTTTGGATTTTGCTGGGATACTACGAAATGTATCTATAATGCAGCAGTGTTGGGAATGGTTCAAGATCTGACACAATTCGTAGTGTTTATTGTGCAAAAATAAATAAATTCGGAAGCAATTTACAACGGTAAGTCTATCAACTCATTGGTACGAGTGGGTTTGCTATGGTTTAACATTTTTCGACCCTATTAATTGTGTGTTAAGGTCCAAAACCAAATGTTATAGATTCATTTTTAGATGTCTACCTGTATTAAGTCAAACCTTATTTCAGTAAGCAGCAAATATGATCACGCGGAACAAGTAACTGAAATGCAATCGACGGAGTCTACTCCAAACGGAGTGAGTATTGTATAGGTAAGAAGTCATGACCAAATCTCTTACCCCATTCGAAGCCAAATCCGTAGCGGGACACGAGCCTTTTGTTTCAATTAAGCGTACAGTCATCATGATAGACAATGGTAAAGCGGTCACCGTAGCGCAGCCTATGGACGCCTGCAATTCTAGAGGTGTCACATGCGCGTTGGCGATCCTTTAAAAATGTACACTCCATTCTTGAAGAACCGCATACCTAATGTAGTTCTTCGGGAAAACCTGGACAGGGAGCTCATTCCACTTCACAACCGGAGCGTCCGAGGGAGCAAACTCCTCTGACACCGAATTGTATGCGACCATTTAGGTTCTAAGGTGTGATGATGAATGCCCTGCCGACGGAGGGCGCTGCGATGGTAGAAAGCGGCCGTGGGCATCATCATCATCTTTAAGTCTTGAAGTGGTATGTGTCATGGAATCGCTCGTGGAAGCATGACCATATGTGTTGTCATCAACTGAGTAAGGCTGGTTTGGACCAAACCTTCTATAATCGTAAGCTGTAGCATGGAAAGTTTGACAAGTTTATCTAGGTATGGGATGACGGCTGCGGGCGCTATATTGCGCGTTGATCAGTCTGTGATCGTAAGTCGGTGCAACCTAGCCTAAGTACTAACGCCAAAATACCCATAGATATAGGTACCTATACAATAATGGCACATATAATTTTGTGCGTGCGGTATGCGAGGTTAAGCAATGTCGGGCGAGGCCAGTCCTTGGATGGCGGTCACCCATTTTCACCCATTCCTTTGAGTGGTTACTAACTGAGCGCTCCCGTGCTTTGGAAGGCACGTTAAGCCGTTGATCCCGGTTGCTGTCTATGATAGCAGTCGTTAAGCCAAGTTAGAGGCCTCCGGGCGGCTTGAGAACTTTTAACAGTCAAGTTGCCCACTCACTTGACAAGCCTAATCCCAATAAGGTCTAGTTTCCCCCTCGGGTTAGAAGGTCAGATGGCAGTCGCTTCCGTAAAAATTAGTGCTTACGCCAACTCTTGGGATTAGGTAGCGGACCCCAGGCATCCTTCAGGATGCAACTGTACTAGGAATAACGCTAGGAGGATGATGAATGGCACATATAATTTTGTATTTAATTACAAACTAAAAACCCTAACCTCACCAACAATCAATAGGCGCTCGGCCAGCAATAAATCCTTAACACAAGTAGGGCAAATATCGCAAACGACACTTAATTCGTCTAGCCTTTCTTACAACCTGATATACTTTGACACCATAAGTTTTACTTTGCCTCAATAACATGCCAAACCATTCTCAACCTTATAATTATATTAACAAAGTTCATTCAAGCTTTTACTGGGTTAAATGATTTGTCACAGAAATTTGTACTTTATTTATAGGAGTGTAAGGTTGGTAAGTGATGACGTCGGATAAAGAGTTGTCGTAGCGTACCTTACACGCCATCGTGTCACGAAGTTCGTGCGTTCATATTTTTGCCACGTGGAATTCAGTCTGTTAAGGAAATGGACGTTGTGTTTGGAAATTAGGTTTTGGCATATTTACGATTTGCAAATAAATGAAAAGGTAGAAAGAGTTACGAATATGTACCTAGGTTAAAAAGGTCCCCTGCATGCTCGACTGAACTCGATTATCCATACTAACGTAGTTTCGTTCTCATTTTAAAACGCCGTGCTGAAATAACATGGAATTTCCTCCCTCGGACGCTCCGATTGTGGAATGACCCTGCCGAGGTTTTCCCGACGGACTACAGTATGGTGTTCTTCAAGAGTGTGTATAAATTCTTAAAGGGTCGGCAACGCGCATGTGACACCCCAAGGAGTCGCAGGCGTCCATAGGCTGCGGTGACCGCTTACCATCAGGCGGGCCGTAGGCTTGTTTGCCACCAACGTGGTATTAAAAAAAAATTATACACAATGGGATCCGCCACATCGAATCCTATGATATAAGTGTACCTAGGTATCTCAGGTCATCGGCCCCGATATGGCACACTCTGTTTATTTTATTACGGTTCTTAAAGCATCATCATATATACGCCCCTCTGCTTGGCACAGGCCTCCTCTTAATGATGAGAGGGATTAGGCAGTAAGTAGTCGACACACCGTACCCGTGCGGGTTGGGAACTTCACGAACACTCTTTGAATCTCTATCTTTAATTTGGGACACAATACGCAATATTGACGTGATAACGTCTTTAAAATCGTTTTAGTCGGGTGACATGTTCAGAAACTTGTGTCACACCAAAACCTCACGAGCGCGTTATCACGTAAACATCTCGATCGTAAACCTACTTTACAAACAACAATTTTTTTTCGTTTCATTTCTATCTAGACACGCGGCAGCGTGTCCAGCCAAGTTCACCCCACGTACTGGCGGACAGCAGCCGTGTGTTATTTTATAAACGAACCGTTTGGAGCCACTTTTGGCCCCCCAATAACTCCAAATCAATCTAAAATAAAAAAAGAATTTGGTACATGTATTAAAATCCTTGAGAATAACTAGAACCCCAAATTTCATAAATATAGGTTTAATAATTATTGAGATATTAAATTCCAAAAAACGGCATTTTTACCACTGACTGACTGACTGACTGACTAGTAATCAAAAACCTAACCCACTTCTAGGTGACCTAGAAAGCTGAAATTTGGCATGCAGCTTGGTAATTGTGTGTGGACACCAGAAAAAATCAGAAAACAGTTATTTTTTTATTAACGTTATTATTGTTATAATTTATGCTAGTTACCTCAAAACTCCGTCATTTATTAACCGATTTGGAAAAATCTTTTTTTTTTTGAAATTGTATACTTCAGTGGTGGTCCCATAGTTATCAGGTTAGAATCTGATCATAGGGTCCTGCAGAAATCGAGGGAACTCTTCAAATATTTGAGGTGCACCTATAGCAATTTGTGTATTTTATATATTAGTAACTCGTGCATTTGCTCTTAAAAAGCAGCATTTGGCGAAGATTGACAAAAAGTAATAATATCCCATCAAAAACATAAATGTAAAAATGGAAGCCAAGTTCAATATTAAGAATATGCGATGCTTGGTTGTCGTTTTCACCGACAAAAGAATTGAGATCTAAATAGGTGCCAAGTTCCGTAGATTCTAAGAAATGGTGCCAAGTCCGGCACTACATTGTTTACAGTTAAACTAATTTACTGCGGCTTAATGCATTTTGAGCCTTAACTTGGCAGTTTTCTGTGCAGTATGTTATAATACCATAAAAGCTGATGGATATTTAAGAAAACTGCCAAGGTAAAGCTCAAAATGCATTAAGCCACAGTAAATTAGTTTTACTGTAAACAATGTAGTGCCGGACTTGGCAGCATTTCAGAGAATCTACGGAACTTGACACCCATTTAGATCTCAATTCTTTTGTCAGTGAAAACGACAACCAAGCATCGCATATTCTTAATATTGAACTTGGCTTCCATTTTTACATTTATGTTTTTGATGGGATACAATATGACAAGATCACAAGACCGGCCTATCATGGGAGAGGCCTGTATCCAACAGTGGACTGACTCAAGCTGATGATGATGACAGGACTGACAACATTAAGTGCTTGCACAAATTAAAGTCCTTGACTGTACTAATGCAGGTTTCCTCAGTTCCTCACGATGTTTTCCTTCGCCGAAAAACTAACGGTAAATATCAAATGATATCATAATAAGTTCCGAAGTAGATGATCATTTTAGTACCTTGTCACTTTCAATACTTTGACGCATCCCAACTGTCGCAGTATTGTTATGTTAGTGCGATAAAGTACTAAAATGATCATCTACTTTTGCTGTTGTTTGTACGAGCCGGGATTCGAACCCACGACCACCGCCGACAGCGGCATGCTTGAACCTCTAGGCCACCGTAGCTCTTTCTCTTGCATGTGTCCGTGCAATTCCCTTCGCGGTGCTAAGAGCCATTGACATAGTTTTCAGCCCAATTTTACCGTTAACTATTACATTAAGCGACGCGTTATGACGAATTCCTATAGCAATTTATGTCCAAATTCCAATTTTGAAGCACATGGAAATTATACCTAATTTCATTTGTGACAAAGTATAAAATTGGATGACAGCAAAATGGGTAAGGGGCAAACTTGATTGCGGTTATTTCTACAATTCTACTTATATTGTTTTTCAAAAGAGAAAAACAGTAAGTGCCATCATAAATTCACATTCTTATGACGTTTTTTCAATGAAATAGCAGCGTAACTAATGGTCATATGGATCAACCAGCCTGTTTCTAATTGGATCAAGGTTGGTGATATAATAAGAAATATTGCTCACTTCCGGCGTAATAATGTTTTTCCGTAAGTTGGGAAACTATTTTGTAATATTTTTTTTATATTGTGTTAAGTCACTGTCGGAGACTAGGTACTCGTAGAAGTAGGGCGCTATAAGCGTAGTATGGTCAAGAGCAAAATCAGATGATCATTTTAGTACCTTGTCACGTTCACTACTTACGGGTCAAAATCAGAGAGGTGAGCATCATGCTTCTGACAAAGTTTTTCTTAATAAAATGACATGATATTAGTAAAATATTTATTTCAAAATAAAGGTCCTGTGCTTAATTACAAGGCACTAAGCATATTTATTTTTCTATATTAATGTTTTATTTGATTTTAAACAAAAAAGGTCTAAATAGTCATTCCGGGAACGCGTCCTTATACGTTGTTCTATAGTTCAGACAAGTCAAAATTGTTTACAATTAAGACTTAAAATTGACATATTTTAATATTAGCTTTGAAAATAACCAAATTAAGAAGATAGATATAAAATACATGAATACCAGTTTAATTTCTTCATATTTTGGCTATTCAAATACTGTCGGACGTTTATCAAATCATTCCGTGAACGCGGTAGATATCAGTCCATGTAATTAAAACGACACACGCTAGGTGGTGTTAGCGAGCAACAGTGTGAAGTTCACTAGTCAAAGCAAAAGGCGTGTGTCGTGTTTACGGAATACAATAATTGATTTTGTTGGTAAGTACCTTTTAATTTGATATATGTGAAGCGTACTTTAATTCCCTGTCACTACGGGAACGCTTTTTGGTGATTAGTTTTTCGAAAATTTGCATACTTTTTGCAAAATTCTTATAAACATTATAGCCCACTTGTTCATAACCTCTAAAACCAAGATCTAATATGGCGGCGTCAAGCGTGACATAAAAATATTTATCGAATAGTCATTTCGGGAACGGTCATTTCGGGAACGTTCTCATATATGACGGGCGTTCCCGAAATGACGCGGGCGTTCCTGAAATGACAATTTTTGGGCAAAACGATGCTCTAATACTTTTAACAGCATGATCATGCAAAATTTTGGTTTCAGATATCCATTTAGTACAAGTAATATGGAAAACGATAAAAATGAAGCGAAAAAGAAGTCAAAAAAACGATTAAAAGCGGATAGTATAGCTTATAAAAAAAATCGTGAAAAGGCTAATGCAAGGAAACGAAAGTTTTTAAATAAAATGACCCCTGAACAAATAGAGATGAAGAGACTGAAAGATAGGGAATATTACCAAAGAAAGAAAGCCGAAAATAAAGTTAAGACTGTTAGTGATATGACTGAAAGACAGAAGAGGAAACAGAGAAAGTTGTGGAGAATAAATTCTCAAAAGTATAGACAGAAAAAAAAGATGATGGCAAATATTTTAGCTAACAGCCCCCCAGATTCTGAAAATGAGATAGAAAATGATAATCACGTGCCTAGAAAGAAATCAGGGAGAAAACAGGTTAAAAAAGATAAAGCGCAGGCTTACAGAACTGTTAAAAAACAAAAACAAAAAATACAGAAAATGCAAAGAATTGTAGATCAGTTGCGAAAAAAACTACAGAGAAGCAGAAGACGTGAAGGAAGAGCATCCCAAAAGAGTGCTGATACGCCTACTCGCAAAGTTGATGAATTGACCAGAGGATGTTCTGTTACTCCGGAAGTTCGTAAACGTCTATTATTTGGCGAGGTTTTGACAACCCAACTAAAAGACACCGTTGATAAATTACCGAAAAATTCTAAGCAGCGAGAGGTTTTTCAAAAATGCGTCAGTGGCAACCGTATTAAAAAACATCGTTTAAATAATATGGCCAAACAATTTCTCCGCAAAAATAAAAATAATGACAACATTTTAACGTCTAATCGGAAGCATCCTACATTTTTAATCACTAATCAGATTCGTGAAGAAATTCATAAGTTTTTTGAGCGCGATGATGTCAGCAGAATGTGCCCTGGTAAGAAAGATTGCCTCAAGGGAAACAAACAAAAGCGTTTGCTTCTAGAAAATGTATAAAAATTGCATCCTCAATTTTGTGCTGAGACTGGAATTCGAGTATCTTATTCGACACTTTTGAGAGAGAAGCCTTATTGGGTAGTGCAACCTACAAAATGGGATCGAGATACTTGTCTTTGTGTAAGGCACGAAAATTTTGAATACAAACTGAACAAATTGAACCGACTAGGAGAGCTGCCGCACAATTCCACATCCCAATGTATAAAAGCGTACAGCTGTGACATTACTTCTTATGATTGTATGCTTGGTTTGTGCGGTGAATGCAAGGAGATCAAAATGGAATCAGGGAGTAATGACGATACCGTTCAGTATTTTCAGTGGCAAGTAACAAAAGAAGACCGAATCATAAAAGGAGAGAATAAAACCGTCAAACTTACTAAAAAAGTTACTGTTACAAGCACAGTCAAGGATTTGAAAATTTCTTTAGCTGCGGATATTTCTCCAATGAAAAAACACATTTATGGAATTAGCGAAAACTTGAAGGCCAAAAGAGAACTGAAAGATAATTTAAAAGAAACAGAGCTAATGATTCAAATTGATTTCGCTGAAAATTATATGACAAAATATGCGAAAGAGATTCAATCGGTTAGATTTGGAGCTTCAAAAGGTCAATTATCGATCCACACAGGAGTTTTTTATGCCAAACACGATACGTCTCTAGAAACTGTTTCATTTGCCACAGTGAGTGATAATTTGGACCATCAGGCTCATGCTGTATGGGGCCACCTAAAATCAGCGCTACAGAAAATATTGAGTATCAGGCCACACGTAAATACCCTTCACGTGTTTTCAGACGGACCGACATCCCAGTACCGAAACCGTACTAATATTTACTTATGGATTAAAACCTTAATAGACCAATTTCCGCAAATAACTGATTCAACGTGGACATTCAGTGAACCAGGTCATGGTAAGGGACCAATGGATGGTGTAGGAGGAGTGCTGAAGAAAACTGCTGATGACCAAGTATTACGAGGAAACGATGTCAACACAGCTGCAGATTTTGTCCGTTTACTAAGCAATTCATCTGTTTCACTCCATGAAGTCACTGACGATGAAATAGTTGCAATCAAAAACGTAGTACCCGAAAAAATAGATGCGATCCCCGGAATCATGAATGTAACTAAGATTATCTGGCAGAATGCTTCTGATGTCTCCATACTACTGTATCAATTTTCAAAATTGTTGAGAGAAATTAAACTGCAGGCATTTTCAGTCGAAAATAGAGATAAAGAAAGTCCAGCGCCATTAGAAATGATTGATCTAGACAGAGAAAATAATGCAGAGTTTCTGAATTCTCTTCACATCAGTAGAAAAAGTATTTACGACGCCGTCTACGGGTCAGACAGTTCAGATGATGAAACTCTCCAAAAGGTCTCAGATCGACTTCATAGAAAAGAGGATATTTGTGCTGGTACCTCGTACGGGAATGATAAGGAGAACTTCCACCCAAACATGATACGTCCAAAGACATTTTTGCTAGTAAATGTACCAACTGAAAATAAAAAAATTAAATACAGATACGTTGCAGTCGCTGACACCTCAGTTGATGAAGATGGTGAAATAAAAGTTACCTTTCTTCGTTGTCAGCGGAACTCAGCAAAAATATTTAAAATTGAACAAAATGATGTTGCATATGTCCCCTGTGAAGAAGTTGTTAAAATTTTACCCACACCGAAATTGCAGAAAAAAGGTAGTCGTAGCTATTATTGTTATGATGAAAATATGGACATATTCGAAAAGTAGGTTATTGCTAGACTTTAAGTCAAACTTTGCTACTCAAGTTACTTTGTGATATTATGTAATTAATGTGATTATGCATATAATGTTTCTAATTCCTAATGTCTGTTTATTTTAAAACTAGAAAGTTTATCTTTTGTTTGTAAAAATTGATATGCAAGAAATCTTAATGATAGTGTGCAATTAGCATTTGTTCCTGATATCTAATGTTTGTTGATTGAAACTACAAAGTTTATTATTATTAGATTTTAAGTTAAATATTGATACTAATGTTCCTCTGAAGAGAATTAAGTGCAAATAAAGATATAATTCTATAAATGCATATTCTTTTCATGCATAAAATATGCTACAAACCGGGCGTTGCGTTCATTTAGGGAACGTCAACGTCATTTAGGGAACTTCATTGTCATTTTGGGAACACTCCCATCATTTTCGGGAACATCACAAAACGGCAAATAAATCACTAATAAGAACCTCTATAGTTAAATTTTGTATATACAACATGAAAAGACATTTAAACTTTTGTATTTATATTATTAATATATAACATAGTGCAAAATTATATACAATAAATTGAAATTTTGGAGCGACATTTAGACCAATTGGATATTTATGGAGAATAATTTGAAAAATATTTATTTATTTTATAAAAATATACAGTATAACAACATTATCCGATTAAGGAACAGGTTAATTACAATTTC
Organism: Notocelia uddmanniana; assembly: GCA_905163555.1. Taxonomy (NCBI): domain Eukaryota; kingdom Metazoa; phylum Arthropoda; class Insecta; order Lepidoptera; family Tortricidae; genus Notocelia; species Notocelia uddmanniana. The sequence goes on along the minus strand of LR991060.1, from coordinate 5,952,395 downwards.
TTGTAAGTGATTATTGAATGCGTTGGTTATAATATAATTTAACAATTATTTTAAAGTGTTCCCGAAATGACTTTTGGCCCTGGCATTATGCTTATTAACAGGTAGAATTTCTAAAATATATTTTTTTGTGCGTGCTTCTTCACAGGAAAGGTTCATGATAAATCACACAACAGATTCCACTTGTTAGTTTTCTTCAAAATAAAACTTAATTTCTCAGATTTTTGATAACCTAAAATGCTCACCTCTCTGATTCTGACCCTTACGCATACCAACTGTCGCAGGTTACATTAGTGCGACAAAGCACTAAAATTATCATCTACATTTGCACAACGCCTTACTGAAGAACTACCGCCCCATCTCACTTCAGAGCCATGTCTATACGCTGTTTTCAAGAGTCATTACGAATCGTCTCGCACGCAGGCTAGATGACTTCCAGCCTCCCGAACAAGCCGGTTTCCGAAGAGGCTTTAGCACCGTAGACCCCATCCATACGCTTCGTCAGGTTATACAGAAGACCGAGGAGTATAACCTTCCCCTCTGTCTAGCGTTCGTGGACTACGAGAAAGCCTTCGATTCGATTGAAACCTGGGCTGTACTACAATCTCTCCAACGGTGCCAAGTGGACTACCGCTATATCGAAGTGCTGAAGTGTTGTACGAGAACGCCACATGTCAGTCCGACTCCAGGACCAGAACTCGAAGCCTATTTCGTTGCAGCGGGGAGTCAGGCAAGGAGATGTTATTTCTCCTAAACTGTTTTCCGCTGCACTGGAGGATGTGTTGAAGACTCTGGACTGGAGAAAGCTAGGCATCAACATAAACGGCGACTACCTCACTCACCTTCGATTTGCTGACGATATAGTAGTCTTGGCTGAGACTATGGAGGATTTAAGTACAATCATTCATTCATATATTTATTTTCAAACAACTGGGATCACTTCTTGTTAGTAAAGGCTTACTTTATTAACCGACTTCAAGATTTCAAAAGAGGAGGTTATCAATTCGGTTGTATGTTTTTTTTTTTTAATGTTTGTTACTCCGTAACTCCGTCATTTCTTAACCGATTTGGAAAATTCTTTTTTTGATTGTAAGTATATATATCCAAGTTGGTCCCGTTTTTGTCAAAACGCAGTTCTGATGATGGGATCCATGAGGAATTGAGGGAACTTCTCACATCTTAAAGGCAAACATATAGTGATTTTTGTGTTTTTATCAACAAGTCAAGCATTTGCATCCAAAAATGTGACATTTGATGAAGTGGAACTGCTGATGATGATCAGAACAGAACTCTTCAACGACGAAAAGTTCACGTTTGGCGATTTGTCCTCCTAGCTGTGTTTATTAAGCAAGTTCTATTTTCACGATTAATTTTTGTCATGCTTAATTTCTGATGATGGGATCCATGAGGAATTGAGGGAACTCCTCAAATCTTAAAGGCAAACATATAGTGATTTTTGTATTTTTATCAACAAATCGAGCATGATCATAAAAAAATGAGACATTTGATGAAGTGGAACTGCTGATGATGATCAGAACAGAACTCTTCAACGACGAAAAGTTCACGTTTGGCGATTTGTCCTTCTAGCTGTGTTTGTTAAGCAAGTTCTATTTTCACGATTGATGTTCGTCATGCTCGAGTTCTGATGATGGGATCCATTAGGAATCGAGGGAACTCCTCAAATGTGAAAGGCACACAAATAGTGATTTTAGTATTTTCATGAACTAATCAAGCATTTTCATTCATAAAAGTGACATTTGATGAAGTGGAACTGCTGATTGTAATGAAACAAGTTATGTAGGATGAAGACTGCTTTATTATCTTAAATGTCGGTACACCTATCTTTCACAGTTACCCACAATATTACACATTACTACATCCTTCCCTTACATAAAAACAACACTTTCCAGGAAATTAAACTTTAACAGTATCGTTTGAATATGAATCAGTGGCTGGACTTAAGGTCCATGTTTATTAATTATCATACAGTCATACACTACCATCACCGCCTTATAATTTATAAACTACATCAGAAATATTGTATTTATTAAGGTTTTTAATGATTCTTAACTCAGAACTTAATCTTACCTATTTCTAATGACGTGTTTTTTTTTTTTATATATATATAAAAAAGACAAATATATATATATTTTTTTTAGTAAATATATATATATATATATATATATATATAGGCCAAAAGTCATTTCGGGAACACTTTAAAATAATTGTTAAATTATATTATAACCAACGCATTCAATAATCACTTACAAGAAATTGTAATTAACCTGTTCCTTAATCGGATAATGTTGTTATACTGTATATTTTTATAAAATAAATAAATATTTTTCAAATTATTCTCCATAAATATCCAATTGGTCTAAATGTCGCTCCAAAATTTCAATTTATTGTATATAATTTTGCACTATGTTATATATTAATAATATAAATACAAAAGTTTAAATGTCTTTTCATGTTGTATATACAAAATTTAACTATAGAGGTTCTTATTAGTGATTTATTTGCCGTTTTGGGATGTTCCCGAAAATGATGGGAGTGTTCCCAAAATGACAATGAAGTTCCCTAAATGACGTTGACGTTCCCTAAATGAACGCAACGCCCGGTTTGTAGCATATTTTATGCATGAAAAGAATATGCATTTATAGAATTATATCTTTATTTGCACTTAATTCTCTTCAGAGGAACATTAGTATCAATATTTAACTTAAAATCTAATAATAATAAACTTTGTAGTTTCAATCAACAAACATTAGATATCAGGAACAAATGCTAATTGCACACTATCATTAAGATTTCTTGCATATCAATTTTTACAAACAAAAGATAAACTTTCTAGTTTTAAAATAAACAGACATTAGGAATTAGAAACATTATATGCATAATCACATTAATTACATAATATCACAAAGTAACTTGAGTAGCAAAGTTTGACTTAAAGTCTAGCAATAACCTACTTTTCGAATATGTCCATATTTTCATCATAACAATAATAGCTACGACTACCTTTTTTCTGCAATTTCGGTGTGGGTAAAATTTTAACAACTTCTTCACAGGGGACATATCTTTCACAGTTACCCACAATATTACACATTACTACATCCTTCCCTTACATAAAAACAACACTTTCCAGGAAATTAAACTTTAACAGTATCGTTTGAATATGAATCAGTGGCTGGACTTAAGGTCCATGTTTATTAATTATCATACAGTCATACACTACCATCACCGCCTTATAATTTATAAACTACATCAGAAATATTGTATTTATTAAGGTTTTTAATGATTCTTAACTCAGAACTTAATCTTACCTATTTCTAATGACGTGTTTTTTTTTTTATATATATATAAAAAAGACAAATATATATATATATATTTTAGTAAATATATATATATATATATATATATATATATATATATATATAATTAAGTATATAAGGACTCTATACGCTCGCGAGCCCTAAGTGCGGCTTCCCTATATACACGCTCGAGAGCACTCTGAGGTGCTGGGGGTTCGGCGCCGGTGGCGGCTGGCGGCTGGCGCGGCGCATCTCCGGGCGGAGACACGCGCGAGGTCTCGCCGGCGTCGCCGACATCCGCGCCGTCAGCAGCACGCTGACAACTCGCCTGGTTCCCGCTTGAAGAAGTAGGCGGTGCCGTGGCGCTGTGACCGGGCATACTATAAGTAATTAAATGGCGCCTGTTGCGCCTGCAAATCTTGCCGCGTTGATCAGCAAGCAGATATGAACGCGGATGATTACTTTTAGACTGCACTACCATATGTCGTCTTCCGGTATCATCCGCGACTATTACATTGTCTCCGGGCCGCAACTCACGCGCCGGACGCGTTTGTATGTCATAATGCATTTTATTACGATATCTATTTCGGATAATGTTGGTGTAATCATTATCGTTAGATCGTTCGGGTCGTAATTTGTCTTTATGCGTCGGTAGAAGCGTGTTCAACCTGCGGCCCATCAATAGCTGTGATGGCGAACTTATATCGTCACGCGGCGTAACTCTTAAATTAAGTAAACCTAAATAAAAATCTGATTCCGTCATCACCGATTTTTTATATATATTTTTAATAGTTCTCACAGCCCTTTCGCTCAACCCGTTTGACTGTGCATAATGAGGCGAGCTGGTGGTATGAATAAACCGCCATTTCTTACTAAAGTCTGCAAAATCTTTAGAGGCATAAGCTGGCCCATTATCACTCACGACTTCCCATGGAATGCCGTGCCTGGCAAACTGATCCTTCATTGCCGCAATAACCGCGCGCGAGCCTATATTTGGTAATTGACATACTTCAATGAAATTGGAAAAATAATCGACAATTATTAGAAAGTATTTTTTATCACACTCACATATATCCGTAGCGACTTTTAGCCACGGCAAGCTCGGAACCGAGTGAGGTATCATGGGCTCGCGTGGCGGCCGCGCGGCGCACTCTGCGCAGGCGCGGCAGCGGCGCACGTCGCGCGACATGCCGCACCAGAACATAACGTCGCGCGCGCGCCGCTTGCAGCGCTCGATGCCCAGGTGGCCCTCGTGCACGAGGCGCACCATTTCGCTACGCAGCTGCGCCGGCACGTACACCAAGTTTTCTTTAAATATCACCCCGTCTATGTACTCGAACGCCTCTCTGTGCGCCCAGTGTGGTCGCACCGTTAGTTCCGATTCATGTTTATTTCTCGGCCAGCCATTTAAAATATATTTAATTAGCGTTTGACACTCGTCATCTTTCGAGGTGGCTTCTCTTATCGCTCTTAGCCTGTCAACACTAAACCGGCTGTGTTCAATCACAAAACATGACTGTATATTGAGCTCGGCCGAAATCTTATCCTGCATCAATTCTGGTAAGGCAGCCCTGGATAGAGCGTCCGCTAAATACATATATTTACCCGGTTTATATACGACTTCAAAATCGTACGCCTGTGCTCGTAGCATCATCCTCTGCAGCCGCGCCGGTACCGCATCCAGCGGTTTTCTAAACAAAGCCTCCAACGGTTTGTGATCTGTCTCTACCGTTACGCCTCCTCGGCCGAAGATATACTGGTGGAAGCGCTCGAGTGCAAACACTATCGCAAGCATTTCTTTTTCGATCTGTGCGTACCTTTTTTGAGTATCCGTGAGGGTAACGGAGGCAAACTCTACGGGTCGGCCGGCCTGCAGCATGGCTGCGCCCAAAGCGTGCGCGCTGGCATCTACAGTCAGCAACACCGGGTCCCGCGGCGCGTACAGCGCCAGCACCGGCGCCGCGCACAGCGCCTCGCGCAGTGCGCGCACCACCGTGTCGTGCCCGCTGTCCCATGACCACTCCGCACCTTTCTTTAACAAACACCTCAAAGGAGCCACCGTCTCCGAGTAGTGTGGTATAAACTTTGATACATAGTTTACCATCCCCAAGAATCGCTCCAATGAAGCTTTGTCATTGGTGTTGGCATTTCTAGTATTGCTTTTAACTTGTGCTCGTCGATCTGCATTCCACGAGCGCTAAAACTGTGCCCAAGTATGTAACCTGTTCAACACAAAATTCACATTTCTCACGATTAAATCGGATACCTACCTCACGCGCTCTGTCTAGTAAACACTTTAGGCGAGAGTCGTGTTCTTTGAGAGTGGACCCCCAGACTATAATATCGTCTACGAAGGAATCCACTCCCTCCAGGTCTTCCAGCAGTTGACGAACACGCGCATGAAAGACCTCCGATGCACAGTTTATCCCATAAGGAAGCCTTAAAAACTGGTACCGGCCGAAGGGTGTCCCAAATGTACACAGGTCAGCACTCTCGTCGTCAATCTCGATCATCCAAAAACCGGACCGCGCATCTAGTTTACTAAAATACCTAGCCCCTTGCAATTTAGTGGCTATATCCGTTAATGTCGGTAATGGATAATGAGATCGCCTAATAACTCGATTTAGCGGTCGCGGATCCAGACATACCCGAATATCCCCATCTTTTTTAGCAGCAATAACAATAGAATTCACCCACGGCGTTGGATGAGATACTTTTCTAACAACCCCGAGCTCCTCCATACGATTTAATGAGCTCATCAGCTTTTCTCGAACACCGATTGGTATTTTCCTAACGGGACACACGGTAGGGCTCGCGTCTTTTTCTAACCTTATGCTATATTTTCCCGGCAACTTTCCTAGCCCACTAAATAAGTCATCGTAATCATTTACCGTTACTGATAGGATACGTTTAATAATTCCTAATTCTTCACACGCATATTTGCCTAGTACGCTTTGACATTCATTAGAAGTTATAATAAACTTAATAGGATAAACATTGTTTTTATAGATCCATGACAATATACACGACCCAGCAATTGGTATATAATTACCACAAAATGACTGCGCTTTAACATTAAATAACAAATGGGATTTGCAGCATAGCCACATGGCTATGCTGCAAATCCCATTTGTTATAACCTAAACTTGTAAACAATCTCATAGAAATTACATTTAAATCGGACCCCGTATCTAGCTTAAACTTAATAATTGTCCCATTATCAGCTAACACTAATGACTCGTACCACTTACTGGGCTGTTCGTCCCGTGCGCGATCGTCCAGTGTCTCCACATAAAAAAGTTCGTCAATGCCCTGACTGTCTTCACATAACTCGTACACCTTATTGTTTTTGAACGGACACATTTTCTTAAAATGACCTTTTCTTTTGCACTATAAACAGTTTGAAAACATCGCTGGACACCTTGAACCGTTATCACAATTTGCATAGCCGCAGGCCGTACAACACGCTAACATGGTCTCGTCGCGCTGCCGCCCACGCCGTTGCGCGCCGACGCCGACGCCGACGCCGCTCGCCGTACCGCGCGCGGTCCTGCCGCCGCCGCGACGATTCCACGCCGGGCGTGCGGCGGTTACCATATTGACGCCTGCAGCCGTCGATGAATTTGCATCATCTCCACTAGCCACTTTCCCCTTTTCTATTTGGCGTGTCTCTTCATTTGACATTTCGTTAGCTTGGCAAATCTTCACCGCTTTTTCTAGAGTTAAGTCATCCGTTCTGAGCATTCTATCGCGTACGGAGCCTTCGATAATGCCACAAACTAGACGATCTTTTATTAACCCGTCTTCCAAATGTTCAAATTGACAATGTTGCGATAGCAGGCGTAAGGCGGTTACGTAATTATCAATCGTCTCGCCCTTTTCTTGGTTTCTCGTAAAGAATTTAAACCGTGCCATAGTCGTGTTTTGTTTCGTGTCAAAATGGCCGTTAAACTTATTGATGAGTTGCTGAAAGTCATCGCGTTGCTCCTCTTTATCAAACTTGAACGTCGAGTAAATATCGTATCCTTCTGGTCCAATTAGATTGATCAACAAACTTGCTTTTACGTCCGATGCTTCCTTTTGTACTCCCGATGCTTTTAAAAATATATCGAATTGCCTGTACCACTTTCTCCACGCGTCCGCGCGACTTGCCGGGCTCCCTTCTAAAATCAACTCTGTTGGCGGTCGAGCATGCTCCATATTCGTAGAAGCGCTACAAGTCTCGGACACTCCACAAAACCAATAAAAACGTAATTACTCCTTTTTAAATTAATATATTGTAAGCACCGCTGTCACCATGTAATGAAACAAGTTATGTAGGATGAAGACTGCTTTATTATCTTAAATGTCGGTACACCTATCTTTCACAGTTACCCACAATATTACACATTACTACACTGATGATGATCAGAACGGAACTCTTCAACGACGCGTAGTTCATGTTTGGCGATTTGTTCTCTTCGTTTTGTTTGTCAAGCAAGCAAGGTTTTTCCATGATTCCATGAGGAATTGAGGGTACTTAGTCTTCTACCATTATAAACATACTTATAGCCATTTTTAGTTTATTGTATGGAATCTAAGAGTGCACCATCTAAGTATAATAATCTTTCGTCGGCCTCCCCCATTTAAGTCAGTTTTTTTTTCTTAATAATTATGGTAGAAATTTCACAATATTATATTTAAAATGGAGTATTAAATTACAAAAACTATTATTAATTACATAAATAAAATCAAATACAATGCTCAATGACCTCAGTAAAGCCTCCGAGCGAGTTGGTCTAAGGATGAACATGGACAAGACGAAGATCATGTCATATGCCCATGTAGCACCAACTCCTGTAACAATCGGACACTTTACGCTCGAAGTTGTAGACGATTACATATACCTAGGACAGACTGTCCAGTTAGGTAAGTCCAACTTCGAGAAAGAGGTTAATCGTCGAATCCGACTCGGCTGGGCAGCGTTCGGGAAGCTACGACACCTCTTTTCGTCCAATATTCCGCAGTGTCTCAAGACGAAAGTCTTTGACCAGTGTGTGCTGCCAGTGATGACATATGGTACTGAAACGTGGTCGCTTACTATGGGCCTCATACGAAGGCTCAAAGTCACCCAAAGAGCAATGGAGAGGGCTATGCCGGGAGTTTCTCTGCGTGATCGCATCAGAAATGAGGCCATCCGCAGCAGAACCAAAGTGACCGATATAGCCCTTCGAATCGCTAAACTTAGTGGCAGTGGGCGGGGCACATAGCACGCAGAACCGATGGCCGTTGGGGCGGAAAGGTTCTCGAGTGGCGACCACGTACCGGAAGGCGAAGCGTGGGCAGGCCCCCCACACGGTGGACTGATGACCTGGTAAGGGTCGCGAGTATCCGCGGGATGCGGGTGGCGCAGGACCGGTCATTGTGGAAGTCTTTGGGGGAGGCGTATGTCCAGGAGTGGACGTTATTCGGCTGAAATGATGATGATGATGATGATGACATTTGCAACTGTAGTCAACACCAAATTGTAGATGATCATATTAGTTTTTTGTCGCACTAACGTAACAATACTGCGACAGTTGGTATGCGTCAAAGTAGTGACTGTGACAAAGTATTAAAATGATCATCTACGCTTATAATTTAATTTAAATAAGTACTAATGTTCGGAATATGAAATGAAATAAAAATGAAATGAAAACGTTTATTTCGGACGTCGGGCATCCATATTCACTACATATTACAAAATTATGTTAGTAATTAATAAGGCTCGGGCCACACTGCTGCTTAAAACGCATTGACGCACCGTAAACGCAGTGAGTGGCAGTGACGTGCCTCAATGCGTGACGTTTTAAACTCATAAGCTTCTCCCTCTCGTTCACTGCGATTCCGTACCGTCAGCGTATTTTGAACACCGGTCTGGCTGGACCTTTAAAGAGCACATTAAGGGTGAGTTGCACCAACGTACGATTACGGATCGCTCAACGTTAAATATGGCGCCGACAGCTGTCATTCCATACAAACTTATCAAACTTGCCATACAATTAGATTTTAACGAACACCGCTTACGATTACAGAAGGTTTGGTGCAACCCAACCTTAGTTTCCAAAAGATGAAACTGTCTCAAAGCACTGGCATTCATTGACCCGTAACTCATATTTACCATAATTAATCTCAGGTATCGTAAAATATTCACCACATTATTCTAATTAATTAGAAATAAACCCACGTAGCCCATCCACAAACAGTGACATTTGATATATTCAGAGACCTCGCGCTACACGTAGTATAATAATAATAAGCCCGCAGGGCAGCTTGTGGCGAGCTGTTGAGGAGTAACGACCCCACGGACCCGAGTGCTCCCGAGAGTCGGTCAGGGCCTCCGTCTCCGGCGTGTCTTCGTCGGTCGGAGTGGAATCCCAAGGGGGCCCGCAGGACTCTCAGCTCTGGCTTGCCTTCATTGGCCGTCCAGAGAGGAGTCGTTAGAGCTATATGTTCGAGGGGTGGAAGTGTTAAAGGGCATAACGCCGCGAGTAACCTCGCAGAAAGCGTAGCACACCTCTCGACACCCCTGAACCGGTCACACCGGTGTTGCTCCTGTCCGTCTTTACGACGGCATTTTCAGGAGCCCATCTAACGAGTGGCTAGTCACCGCCTGCCTCGATAGCATTTAACTATGTTATGGCAGGTGTCCAGAACTCTAGCAATAGCCCCATTACTTTTTCCATCCAAATTTCATCCATAGCCCGATTCTTTTTTTTTTTCATTTTACCCACAATAGTCCAATCGCCTGCTGGAACCGGTTCACGGGTATCTATCGATGTACCCGTGAATGGGTTCTTGCTGTCAACGAGTATTGTATGGCGAATGGGGTTCTACGTCTACGCCGTAAAATAAAACGTTTTTTTTAACCGACTTCAAGATTTCAAAGGAAGAGGTTATCAATTCGATTGTATGTTTTTTTTAATGTTTGTTACTCCATAACTCCGTCATTTCTTAACCGATTTGGAAAATTCTTTTTTTGATTGTAAGTATATATGTCCAAGTTGGTCCCGTTTTTGTCAAAACGCAGTTCTGATGATGGAATTCATGAGGAATTGAGAGAACTCCTCAAATCTTAAAGGCAAACATATGTGATTTTTATGTTTTTATCAACAAATTGAGCATTTTCATCCAAAAATGTGACATTTGATGAAGTGAAACTGCTGATGATGATCAGAACAGAACTCTTCAACGACGTTTACGTATGGCGATTTGTCCTTCTAGCTGTGTTTGTTAAGCAAGTTTTATTTTCACGATTATTTTTTGTCATCCTCGAGTTCTGATGATGGGATCCATTAGGAATCGAGGGAACTCCTCAAATGTGAAAGGCACACAAATAGTGATTTTAGTATTTTCATGAACTGATCAAGCATTTTCATTCAAAAAGTGACATTTGATGAAGTGGAACTGCCGATGATGATCAGAACGGAACTCTTCAACGACGCGTAGTTCATGTTGGGCGATTTTTTCTCTTCGTTTTGTTTGTCAAGCAAGCTAGGTTTTCAGGACACATTTTCGTCAAGCTTGAGTTCTGATGGAGGATTCCATGAGGAATTGAGGGTACTTAGTCTTCTACCATTATAAACATACTTATAGCCATTTTTATTTTATTGTTTGGAATCTAAGTGTGCACCATCTAAGTATAATAATCTTTCACCGGCCTCCCCCATTGAAGTCGGTTTTTTTTTCTTAAAAATTATTTAGATTTCAAATGAGTAATTCTCAACAAAACTAATCTTCATTATCGATATCTACTTGTCTATAAGGACGATTACTTATTGCGTTGTGAATGGCGCCTTATTGCCACCAACGAAAGGTACTTACCTTTTTGTTTAAAAATACATTTACTCATGGTTAGTGTGTAAAACTGATAGAGCAAGTCGGTTGTAATATTTATCATCGCAAAGTTTCTTGAAAAGGGTTATTTTCCTATTGGAAGTCATACCATGTCAAGACAACGAATCCTTAAGTCAATATAGGGTCACAACGCGTTTGTGATTCTTTTGGAGTTGCAAGAGGCTACGACGGCATCTGCTTACCATCAGGTAGGCGGTAAACTCGTTTGACACCGTCGTTGTATAAAAATCAACAACCCATACATAATACAAAACAAACTAATTAACTCATTGCTATTCGTGATTGGTTGCAATAGATCTACCGACGCATCATTAACAGCCAATAGCGGAAACCCCGCTGTCACCGCCCCCATTCTAAACCCAACCCTACTCCAAAGGCCGAAGCTTCAAAATAGAATTAATTGTCAATTGTCGTGATGACACTTGGGTGACACGTTGTCATAACAGTGCGCATCCGGTCGGTGATTGGTTGGAAAAATTAGGGTCCGCCCTATGGCACGCCCAGAGGAAAATGCGTTGCTAGGCAACCGAGATTGTTGGGTCAGAGGAAAAAATAATGAACCCATTTTATGATTTACAGTGAAAGTAAAAGTGCTTTCAATAACACAACATTGTTACTTGGTATATTAAAAAAATCGATCTGTTTTATATTGGTGACAAGAAGGAGTGGAGGCAAGATCGCTTAACAAACGAGCAGTGTCTTTTCAAAAGGGTTTATTTTTTCTGTAACTCTACTTCTAAATTGGACCTTAAGTTTTATTAGGAAAGGTTATCGTTAGAAGTGCCGCTAAGAGAAAAATAAGCCCTTTTGAAAAACCACTCCTCTAACACTAACAAACGTTAGATTTGTGAAATATGAACCTGTTATAAATTTATAATATTGTATGTACATTACAAGCCTGTTATAAATCGTTCATGTAGGTATAACCAAAATGCCTTGCTACACGCCGCGCGACCTGTCAGGCGAACCCATGCCTAACGTATTTTTAAAAAAAATCTTTTGTTTCTCCAAATTCACTACAAAGTAGGTACAATAAAAGCACATTATACATTCACCGCGGATACGTTAAAGTGCGCCATCAACGTTAAATCATTCGCATTAAAAATGCGCAGATAATAATAAAAAAATCGGCCAAGAGCATGTCGGGCCATGCCCAGTGTAGGGTACTGTAGTTGCCCAATGAATCTACTTTTAAAAAATCTATAACAAGCAAAAGGAAATACATTCGCAGCATTTATTTGCGCATTGTCCACGGATATTTGTTCTTGGGTCTTGGATGTTTTCTATGTATTTAAGTATGTATTTATCTATATAAGTATGTATATCGTCGTCTAGTGCCCATAGTACAAGCTTTTCTTAGTTTGGGACTAGGTCGATTTGTGTATTTTATTATTTATTTATTTTTATTATTTATTTCATACGTCTTTTACTAATAAGGGAAAACTTTTTACGATAACTCAAAAACAGCACAACTGATCATGTCCAGGTCAATTCTTTATTAAACTTTACTTTCATGATTTTTTTTTTCATATTTTTTGGACCGGGGGGAACACATTTTTATTTCTTTTGGAGTGCTTACTTCCGAAAATATTCACTTTATCAAAAAGTGTTTGATGAAGACCTCTATTCATTTTGAAAGACCTATCCAACAACACGCCACACCAAGCAAAAAATAATAATTTCAACCCCACTTTACGTGTAGGGCAGGTACCATTAAAAATTTTTTTTGGGTTTTTTTTATGTCTTTCTCAGTATTATTGATTTACATATCCATACCAAATTCGTATGGCCAGCGTTCGTGGCCCAGCGGCGCCCGCGTACCGCGTGCGGTATGCGAGGTTAAGCAATGTCGGGCGAGGTCAGTCCTTGGATGGGTGACCGCTTTGAGTTGTCACTAACTGAGCGCTCCCGTGCTTTGGAAGGCACATTAAGCCGTTGATCCCGTTTGCTATCTATGATAGCAGTCGTTAAGCCAAGTTAGAGGCCTTCGGGTGGCTTGAGAACTTTTAATTTTAACAGTCACGTTGCCCACTCACTTGACAAGCCTAATCCCAATAAGGTCTAGTTTCCCCCTCGGGTTGGAAGGTCAGATGGCAGTCGCTTCCGTAAAAATTAGTGCCTACGCCAACTCTTGGGATTAGGTAGCGGACCCCAGGCATCCTTCAGGATGCAACTGTACTGGGAATAACGCTAGGAGGATGATGACCAAATTGCAGCTTTCTAGCACTAACAATCACAGAGCAAAGCCTTGGACAGACAGACAGACGGACATGGCGAAACTATAAGGGTTCCTCTAGTTGACTGCGGAACCCTAAAAAACGACTATTAATGATCGTAGCACATATATGTTTACGCCGTAGCGCCTCGTAGTGGGTCTACGAACCGCTACGTCCACATTGTACTTAGTGAATTTTAAAAGTTTACCCTAACAATATTGTTGTGGCCAATTTAGCCAACAAATTTAGATCTAGGTTAAGATTTAGCTGGTATTTCATGGGAGAATATTTTGCTTGGTTTACTAAAATAGTTTTTGATTTTCATGTACGCATAGTCCACGAGCCAGCAACATATTTTTGGACACCAAGTTCCTCTCGAGCGTTGACTTGTAAATAAATATTCTATCGCAGTTTTAATTAAGAGCAATAGAGAGTATTGTATCATGTTATGTAACCAAATAAATATTAAAAATTAAATCAAACCCCCCCCCCCCCCCCCCTCCTCCTTCCACACTCACAAGGTAGAAAATAGAATAGAAATCATTTATTCGTGACGTGACAATACAACAAAAGAGAGAAAAAAAAAAAGTAACAATGGGTATTGCAATAAAATAACTGGTTCCATCGCAGCGTGTTGCTGGCGCGATTACCAGCGCTGATCTTCCGATGGAACCATCAAGTGATTTCCCAGCAGGTAACACATAAAATAAAAGAAGAGAAAAACCAATGAGGTCCTTTACTCGGTCATCACTATCACACGGATCGTGATATGAGTGAAATCAAGATCTGTATCACGTGAATATTGCAGCAAAATCCATACAATTCTGAAAACCGCGATAATATTGACAACCCAAATGATCCAGCCCTCCACACTTCAACTGCGTCATCCATTTGGAACTCCTTATATTATATTCTCTGAGTGCTTTCTCCATTCGCAACTGGTTACGAATCTGCAGTTACCTACGTACAGTCAGCAGTAGAACTAGCTACGCAGTATAACACGTTCATAATTATCTACACAGAGCCTTATTCTCAGAGAGCGTGTGTAGCTAACTGTACCTATGCAAGGGAGTTTAATCGGAGACGGAACGGAGTAGCATGAATCATACCTATTTAATGCTTTTTTAAACTATTTAAGAGTCCGCAGTAAGCTCGGTTCTCCATACAAACGTAGTTTCGCTCTCATTTTAAAATGGCATGCTGGAATCATTTGAAACTTCATGTATACAAGGGGATCCCGTATATTGAGTTTGGAAATTAGTTTCTGTTGCTTGAAATTATAATGGAGAAAAATACAGCAATTATTAAAGTTTTTATACAAGACCTAAAAAATTAAAAAACTCGCTGTATATTTTTTCCATTCCAATTTCTAGCAACAGAAACTAATTTCGGGCCTATGTAGATATAGCGGATCCCATTGTGTTTACAAAGTTTCATGTAATTTCAGCATGGCCTTTTAAAATGAGAACGAAACTACGTTTGTATGGAGAATCGCGTTCGGTCGAGCGTACTGGGGACTCTTAAACCTGAATGTTAATCACTTAACTAGCCAGTCTGTGAAGGCGACATTTCACGCGACGGCTAAGCTTTAGGCGCTTATGGTAATGGTCACATAGCCGCTTATAGATCAGATAGGGTAGACGCGACATTGGAAAATAGGCGAATTTATTCATATTCATTTATACGTAATCAATATTATATTACATGTCTGGGTTTTTATAAAAACATTATCATCTCAGAAAATGTGTTTACAATAAGTTAATATATAATTAATATTGAATTATGTATGCAACTGTTGAAATCTTGCGTTTCTTCAATTCACTCCCTCAGGTCCTTGTAACTTTTTATAGATGTTTTCTCCCGCGTAGCCACCACCCGGCCCCGGCCTGATGGTGTCAGCCCCCGCTCCCGACTATAGAGACCGAAGTGCATACGGCATGGCCTGGCCCTCTCGCCGCACCTGGGGTGATCCCGTCTCCGGGTTACTGGTAGAACCCTTCTCCTTCCCCCAGACCCGCGAGGGTCCACAGGAACTGGAAGAGCCCAGACACTCGTGGAGGTTACCCGACTAGCCCTCAATAGGGCAGAGGTTAACCCGAATTTCAATAGGTTTTTAATCTTATCTTAAAGCAACAAGGTTTAAAATGGATAAATGTGGTGGGAATTATTTCACCATGCCCTATTAAGGGCTAGCGCCCGATGTTCGGTACAGAGAGTAGCGCAAGGAATTTTAAGGTTACAGGTTAATTTTTTATACGTGTACGACGGGTCTTTAAATCTATGTTATAAGTTACAACTATTTGCCTGTACCTAATATATCAACCAGTTAAATAAACCAAGTACCTAATATACCTGCACATTCTCGCATAATGGTTCTAATGACCATATAATTGGCCAAATCATTGCAAAAACTCACTACGTATGCCAGTTCGTAGAAAATGTTGCACGGCCATACGTACGAGTAATTGACGGACCTTATGCCTTGGTAATACGAGTTATGGTGGCATGACAATTTAGTCATGTGTTCTTAAAAATACTTAAACATAATATTAACTCTCTTGCTAAGCACTAGTGCGGTAAATTCAGATTATTATGTTAGTAGCTACCTATAAGTAAATGCATGTAGCACATCATGATTATGCCACACGATAAAACCACTATTAGTGTTGTTGATTAGACATTTCTCACGTTAAAAGCTACTAAAGTAAAGCTAACTGGACGAGTATGTTCCTCCTTGTCTGATACCTCATTATTAGTGTGTTGTTCCTTTTCTCTCTCTTATGATATTATTTGTATCGTCTCGATGGCGTTACTTTAGGTAAGTAAAGCTTGTTTAATTTATCAACGTAATCTTTGTTTGATCACGTAATAATTACTGTGTAATGAGTTTTTAAGTCATTAATTTGATAGAAACGACTTTAGAAATGTATGTATATTCCGAGTTCATATAACCTGGACCTTGCTAAGGCACGAGTGAATAGGCATCTTCTGGGTGAGCTCGGTTCATTGTCGGCCTCATTTTCGGTAATTATATTCTTATTTTTTAAATGGACTATTGTCAAAGGCATTGTGTTAAAAAAATATGTATATTATAATCTAAAGTCTGTTTGATTTTATGATAAGAATGTTGTCTAGCCAGAGTAAAATTTATTACTTTTACTTCACAAATTGTATATTAATTCTCTAGAAATAGAAATCGATTGTTATGAGTAGCGCCTAGCAATACTAATAATATAGCCTAGCAATAGCAATAATAATATACATTTTTTTTTATATTTCATCTAAAAGTAAAATCCAGTTGCAGAGCATGGCAAAGAAAGAGCTATAACTACCTACATACATACAAGTATTAGATAAAATGTGCTTTAGAATAATGAGATGTACCTTAACGGTGCTGAGTATCTACGATACCTCTAGGCATTTCACTGCGGCAGGATTTACATCCCGTCGCTTTATTTAGTGAAGCGACATATAAAAATATTTTCTCTCGCTCCGTGTCATTCGATCTTTTTCGCAGAAAACGAGTTTTTACGTGAACTCCGTATTTTAAATTTCATTGTTGGAGCCGTTTTCGAGAAACCATTTACAAACAAAGAAATATACAGAATTTGTTTGTTTTATAGTACAGAATTTGACGGAACATTTCAGCGTTATCTTATGTTTTACCAAGCCCCACACAATTTTGAATAATTAGATGTATCTTAACGGCGCTGAGTATCTACCGTCCACTTTTCACCGTTGCAGGATTTACATCGGCCACTTTATTAGTTTTATTCAACAAACAAGAAAAGAGGATATTTAAAACAATAACTATTAAAATTAAACTAAAAATTAATTAATATCATGAAACTAAATACCTACCTATAAAAAATCTCCCAATTATAAAAAGAAAACCCCATCTAACAGGTCCGCCTGCAGCATGGACCCCATTATGCTGGCGGCGTTGACTCTCTGCACTACTAGGGCGATACGCTGAGAGAAGTACGCGCCAGCCCTGGGGTCCCCTGTAGAGTCGACCAGCCGAACTGACAGTGCCCTAATAAAAGCCTTCATGTTGGCAGACCAAGGGCCCAGCGTCTCCACTGCGAGCGCCGCAAATTCGTAGTCCTTAAGTAAGGAAGAGTATTTCCGGCGCTTAAGAACCTGGGCCTGGTCAGCCGCAGCACCAGCCTTTGAGCGGGTCGCCTGTATGTAAGAATAATTGTCATGCGTATAATGTATTGTTGTGTGTATCAAATTATTCGACTGAACATTTTAGAGTGTCTATTTCCAAGCGCGACAAAGCTTCGAATAATTCGATGTATCTTAACGGCGCTGAGTGTCTATGGTCCACTTTCCACCACAGTAGTATTTACACTCCGTCGCTTTATTAGATAGTTAACTACCTAAAACCGCATCTGATCTGTTTTACAATTATTGACACGTATTATGGATATGTTTCAAATTCTTTTAAAATAATTTGATGTATCTTAACGGCGCTTAGTATCTACGGTCCATTTTCACAGTGGCAAGATTACCCCGTCAATTTAGTAGCTAAAACTGCATCCGAAGTTATTATTGTCACGACTCACGTACATACAATGTAAGTGTTTAAAATTATTTGACTGAACATTTCAATGTTTTCTATTACAAAGCGCCACAAAGCTCATAATAATTAGATGTATCTTAACGGCGCTGAGTATTTACAGTCCACTTTTCACCGCAGCAGGATTTACACTCCGTTGCTATGTTAGATAGGTACCTAAAATGTGTTTTAAATTTTTTACTGAACATCTCAGCATTGTCTATTACTAAGCGTTACGAAGCTCAGTATAATTTGATGTATCTTAAGGGCGCTGAGTATCTACGGTGCACTTTTCACCGCAGCAGGATTTACACTCCGTTGCTTTGTTAGACAGGTACCTAAAATGTGTTTTAAATTTTTTGACTGAACATCTCAGCATTGTCTATTACTAAGCGTTACGAAGCTCAGTATAATTTGATGTATCTTAACGGCGCTGAATATCTGCGGTGCACTTTTCACCGCAGCAGGATTTACACTCCGTTGCTTTGTTAGATAGGTACCTAAAATGTGTTTTAAATTTTTTGACTGAACATCTCAGCATTGTCTATTACTAAGCGTTACGAAGCTCAGTATAATTTGATGTATCTTAACGGCGCTGAGTATCTGCGGTGCACTTTTCACCGCAGCAGGATTTACACTCCGTTGCTTTGTTAGATAGGTACCTAAAATGTGTTTTAAATTTTTTGACTGAACATCTCAGCATTGTCGATTACTAAGCGTTACGAAGCTCAGTATAATTTGATGTATCTTAACGGCGCTGAGTATCTACGGTTCACTTTTCACCGCAGCAGAATTTACACTCCGTTGCTTTGTTAGATAGGTACCTAAAATGTGTTTTAAATTTTTTGACTGAACATCTCAGCATTGTCTATTACTAAGCGTTACGAAGCTCAGTATAATTTGATGTATCTTAACGGCGCTGAGTATCTACGGTCCACTTTTCACCGCAGCAGGATTTACACTAAGTTGCTTTGTTAGATAGGTACCTAAAATGTGTTTTAATTTTTTTGACTGAACATCTTAGCATTGTCTATTACTAAGCGTTACGAAGCTCAGTATAATTTGATGTATCTTAACGGCGCTGACTATCTACGGTCCACTTTTCACCGCAGCAGGATTTACACTCCGTTGCTTTGTTAGATAGGTACCTAAAATGTGCTTTAAATTTTTTGACTGAACATCTCAGCATTGTCTATTACTAAGCGTTACGAAGCTCAGTATAATTTCATGTATCTTAACGGCGCTGAGTATCTGCGGTGCACTTTTCACCGCAGCAGGATTTACACTCCGTTGCTTTGTTAGATAGGTACCTAAAATGTGTTTTAAATTTTTTGACTGAACATCTCAGCATTGTCGATTACTAAGCGTTACGAAGCTCAGTATAATTTGATGTATCTTAACGGCGCTGAGTATCTACGGTTCACTTTTCACCGCAGCAGAATTTACACTCCGTTGCTTTGTTAGATAGGTACCTAAAATGTGTTTTAAATTTTTTGACTGAACATCTCAGCATTGTCTATTACTAAGCGTTACGAAGCTCAGTATAATTTGATGTATCTTAACGGCGCTGAGTATCTACGGTCCACTTTTCACCGCAGCAGGATTTACACTAAGTTGCTTTGTTAGATAGGTACCTAAAATGTGTTTTAAATTTTTTGACTGAACATCTTAGCATTGTCTATTACTAAGCGTTACGAAGCTCAGTATAATTTGATGTATCTTAACGGCGCTGACTATCTACGGTCCACTTTTCACCGCAGCAGGATTTACACTCCGTTGCTTTGTTAGATAGGTACCTAAAATGTGCTTTAAATTTTTTGACTGAACATCTCAGCATTGTCTATTACTAAGCGTTACGAAGCTCAGTATAATTTGATGTATCTTAACGGCGCTGAATATCTACGGGCCACTTTTCACCGCGGCAGGATTTACACCCCGTCGCTTTATTACGCGCGGCACGGAAACTAACGCTGAACACCTTTGCATTGTATCGATTTTGAATTGGTATAAAAAGCTTTGCGGTTTTGTTTAAGCGTTATTGAATTTAGCTGAAAGTATATTTATTAGTGTATTGGGTTTTATAAATATCCGTATGCCTAATGTCACATATGTACATTTTTGGACAACTTCGTATTTTTTTTACATAAGTTCTAACAGATCATTATAAAACAAAGCTTTATTTCTTTATTTAAACTTTATCACACAAAAGAAATAAGTAGGTACAAGTGGTAAAATGCCTCGTGGCATTCTCTACCTGTTAACCATAGGCCCAAACAGAAAATTGATTAAGTGCAAAAGACAAACAAAAATCCTTAATTAAATAGACTTAAATCGAAAAAAGGAACGACCCTTATTGATATTTACCCAAGTTTTTAGTGCAGGCGAGCGGAACCAGACATGGTCTCTTTTTATGTAAAAAAATTGGTTTGTCACATCGCATTCGCAATTGTTTGTAATTCGCACTGCTAGTACTTACATTTACTGTTTAAAAACAGTTTCTTTTTTCAATATACAACCCTTTTATTATTTTGAAAAACTAATTTCCCCGGCATAAAACCCGTGTGGTAATTGGAAGTAGTAAAAAGAGGCAAACACGATGGAGAGGCGAAAAAATACAGCCTTACCCTACATCTACATAGTCATGCCAAGTATGCTTTGTTGACCGGGGAACGCCTGGCGTACGTCAATGTAGCAGTACCTCTTACAACAAAGTTAACATTTTTTGAGAAAATAATGTAAAGAATTAAAAACATTTCATTATGACTTCTTAATTTTGTTACTTGATCTTTAATAACTAGTAATCGAAGTTAGGAGACACGTATTTTTTATTTTCAGTATAACCCTCTTATTAATGTTAAACTACCGCGTTTTAAAAGAGTAGGTACGTTTAAAGCCTATCACACACAGGCGCGGACAGCGGTGGCGTTGTACATTATTATAATCCTAACAATGATTCAGACACAAGCGGGCTTGACGCGGTGGTAGCGTGGCCGCAAGCAATGGTTTTCTTGGTTATTTATGTGACTGAATTTACCTTTTATGTTCGTCTTCAGAAAACGCTAATAAAATAAATAACTCTTCTTCCTTATTAGTAGACGTAGGCTGCCACCGCAGGCTGCGCCAGTGCGTTGTTATTGCGGTCTGTCAAACGGCTAGCGGTCAGCCTCCAAAACCTGCCGCCCCAGCTTGTGACAGGCAAAAGATTAGCACTATGGTCAACATATTCAGTTAAAAGTTTACTGTATATGTGACATCTGCGATAGTAAATTAACGTTTTTTAGGGAGCTTACTCCTAACGCACGGAGATCTAAGTTTGTATATCTGTGTCTCTCCATTCACATCACATCATAGAGATAGAGATATTTGCGGCTTTCCTTACGGCCTACCTGATGGTAAGCAGACACCGTAGCCTATGGACACCTGCTACTCCAGAAGAATCAAGAGTGCGTTGCCGACCCTTTATTGACTTGAGGATTCGTTGTGTTGACAGCTAGAGACGGTTTTTCGCATGTTATCGGCTACGAGCGTAGCGCTACGAAAAAAGTTGGCAATGAAAGTGTTTAGCAACGACGTAGAACATGCTATGTCTTCCTGAATTCAGCTCTGTGTAACTCGTTAAAGTCGTAAAGGTGATTGATGGTATAAATGCAAGTATTAATTTATTACGTTAAAGTATGTATTGTAATGTAAGTATATATATGTAAGTGGGTATGTAAATACTACAAAAACATTCGCTCTCTCTGTTTCTCTCTTGATTTCGGATGACACCCTGTCACTTTTTTTACTGTATTTGCATACCATACCGTATTAAATATTGTGTTACAGATACATCAACTGAAACCTATTCGGACTTCCGAAATCAACCGAAGAACACCGAGGCAGGGTTTTCTCACCCCAACTGGCCCCGCTATCGCGACGCGCTCGGGAGCGCTGGCCGCTACCCCCGCGTCCTTTCGCTCCTCACTCGGTTCCGTTCACAAAACATAACCGGACGACTCCATCCTTCCAACTATTTGCATATTTAATTTACTAAAACTAAACTATGTCAACACTTAGTATAAAATCGCCGGAAACGAAAGTTTAGTTACAGTGCGCCGCTTGCCGCGTGCCGGTTTTCCCGCGATTTGTTTGCAGCGGTTGAAAATTTGAATTTCGAATTGTAGTTGTCATTTGTTTTTAGTGTGTTTGTGTCCATGCGTTGAGGTTTGATGACATCGGAGGAAAATATGGCTGCTGCTGTTGTGGTAAGTGATTTCAAATATTTTATAGTATGTACTTATGGGTATTGTTATCATTTTATCAGTGAAGCCTTCTCTTTAGATATTACTCGTACTGATGTGATGTGATGTGCATCATTTTAATTAGCTAGTTAACGTGACAGACAAAATGAAAATTAGAACGTGGAGACCCGTTTTACATTTGAATACTATTAGCGGATTTTACTCTTGCTTAATTGATTTAGAGTTATCACACTAAATTGATTTTTTAATAACTTTTACTTTTTAAGTAGCCTAACAAAAAATGGATTTAGAATTTTAGGAATATTTTACTTATTTTGTTTTTAGGCTCTTTCGGCGAATAATAGATATTTAATGGTTTAGTTCCATTTGAAAGGCCTTCAAAGTTACCGGAGTACACAAAGTTTACTGGATTGTACTACTAGGAGTACCTATAACCTTTACATGGAAAAAATAATAATAATGTAAGTTTAATTTAGTGCTGTTGTGTAATTACACAAAAGCAAAAAATTCAATACCCTACTCATAATCAATGATAAACCTACTGCCTAATTATGCAGTAGGTTTATCTAAATATATTGATTATTAATATACATAACATAAAACAAAAATACTATTATTCTATTTGCTCATACGTAGGTGATTATGATTTGTCACTCTCCTGTGAGGTGTGGTGTTAAACATATAATAAGTCTTGAAGGCATTTTTATGAACTAAGATTTTCTCACGTCAAAATTTTACTGAATGAATCACACTAAAACAACCCCCAAACTAATAAAAGTTCAAGCCGTTCAACCTCATAAACAATTTGAAAGTATAATCAACTTTATAGCTACAGTTATAAGACTCATTATTCTACATGAAATTACTGTGACTTAAGTACAGTCTTTATAGCATTTTCCATGTGTATTACTATCGTTAAATTCAGCATGTTTTCAGTTTTATTAGATTACTCCAACCTCTGCCTAGCGCATAATGAACGTAATGCAGTCATAGCAAGTTTTACGATCAATCATGTTCGTAAATACTTGAGTAAAAGTTTATTTAGATTACGTGAAACATGACTGGATACTTAGTCACGTCATTACTGTTATCAGAATGTCCATCGATGACTCGCAAGTTTTATGACAAATCATTACAAAATTATACCTCATTTACAAACTATGAAGTCATGCCTTTGTAAAGCGCTTCAGGCAGGAGCCATTTACGTCTAAGCCTTCAGACTGTAAACATTTTACTCGTAGGTAAGTTAGCAATTGACTGATAGGCACGCGTTCACGCGTCAGCACCCCGTGTGTACACTACACACGTGTCTCATTCATGAATGGGCCATCTCACGTATAGATAGTCTTTAGTTGATTGAAAGTGCGAGGGGGCGCGCGGCTCAGTCCACGCGCGGGTGGTCGCGAGGCATGTCGCGTCGGTTGCTCGGCCGACCGCGGCATCAGAGACTGCGTTCTCGTTCGCAGGCGGCCGTGGAGCCCCCTCCGGCGGCCGAGCCGCCCCCGGTGCCTGAAGCGGAGCCCCAGCCCCCGTCCGACGACGAGCGAGAGCCCGGCGACTGGCGCCCCTCGCGCCCGCCTTCCCCGCCGCAGCGCCCTGACGACATCTCTGAAGCCTCCGAGGCGACAGCGCGCCCGAGAAACGAACCTGCCAGCCGCTACGCTAACCTCAACTTTTGGAAAGCTAGACGAGTAACCTTCTACAGAAATGGAGATCCTTTCCATCCTGGCGTTGAGTTCCGTTTCAAGCCGGGCAGAGACCTGGTGTCCATGGATGCTTTGCTGGACAGATTATCGGAGAGGCTGGAGCTCCCGAGAGGCGCTAGGTTTATATTTGGGATGGACGGCGACAGGAAATACAGGCTGGAGGAGCTTGAAGATGGCGCCTCCTACGTCGTGTCTTCATACAAAACGTTTAAGGTAAGATATGAAAACACTTTTCGTGAGTAGAAGAAGATGATGAGCATTCAGAGACCAGGACTCATCTCAAAAACACTGCCTATTCTTCTATTGCTAATCCTTTACCTTTACATGCTCTCATTTGCAATTAAATTACTTAAAAGAGAAAAAGCATAAGCGTGTTCACTTAATCCGCTGCCATTATGATGTTTAGTTAGGTTAAGTAAGGTTAGTGAAGTGGTTCTAGCATTGCGTGACCCACTGGGCAAATATAATATAAAATAGCTAATATGTTGAAATTAATGTAGGGCAACCATAGAATGACTAGAGAATATTAGAACACAGCAAGATATGATGCGAACGAGACATCGTTTCATTTTACTTGTACCTACAGTTACGTGTAAGCGGGACCGAGCATCGCAAACTTGTTTGGCGTGTCACAGCGCTCGCATGGTCCACTTTTCTTTGTGCCTATAGCATCGCAATGATTTTATCAACATATCGTTTAGTGAAACATGTGACAGTTGCAAACGTTGCGAATAAAAACGGGTTCTTATTCGCAAAGTTTGCAACTGTTACATTAATCCATTGACTCTGAATGGTAGCTAAATAAGGATATTCAATATATTTCGAGAAATTTTTTAGCCTATATATTGCCTAAGGGTCTCCCCATATCTATCGACGCGGAATCGGCAAAAGCCGATAGAAAAAAAAGCTTTATGTTTACGCAATTAGAGCTACAAAGGCATGGTTCGGCTCGGCCAACGCCGGTCGACGCGACCACGTCATTTACTCTCTTATTGCGTTGACATAAAGCTTTTTTCCATCGGCTACTTATTGGCGATTCCGCGTCGCTAGGTTTGGGGAGACCCGTAGGTGCATACTTACGTTTTGGGCAATGATCATAAGTTCATAAGGCTCTTTTACAGTACACATGGTGCTAGATTACCGCACGAGTGCGGTAATCAGCAGATTACGTGCATATGTCGAAACTTTAAAGAGCCATATGTACTGTAAAACGTTGTACGATACACGTGCGAACAGGTAATTCGCTACACGTGTCGATTTAAAACACTCCCTTCGGTCGTGTTTCAATTTATCACCACTCGTTGCGAATTTCCTGTTCTCTGCACTTGTATCGTAATGTACTATTATTTTATTGGCTATCCTTAAATTGAGACGATTTACACATTCATGTTAAATAATGACTTCAATTTTGCATCGTTTCGTAATAACACCGAAATCGATGCCAGTTCAATATTTTCCCCCTTATCCACCCACGTGGTTTGCATTCGTATTTACTCGTAGGGTCTCTTAAACTGAACGCCAAGTGAGCTTCTGCTTACATCCAACATAAGCATAATATAATGCTCAATACACATAATCACATAATCTCACACATTAAAATAATTTCTACTATCAGACTGGCCTTCGTTTTAAAATATATGTATGCTCTATCATTGAGAGCGGAAACGCAATGGGTATTATGTAGCCTAACTTGTAACCAAAGTCACGTGACATCAAACACCAGACGTCAGTATCACGGCTCGCGATTACCATTCCATATTACCATAAGGCCATCTGCTTCAATAAACTTCGGACCATTGTCGTGTAGGTACCAACTCGAGGTCGCGGCCTTGCCAAGATGTGGGCCACTGGATAAGCACGCACCCCTCTTATTTGCATGCTGATTACATGTAACCAAAAATTTTTGTTTTACCTAATACTTATCGATAAGCCGGCTAATTGTAAGAAAATTACGTAAATACCATTGTTGAGTTTGCTGCGGGAAATCGTTGGCAATTAAGGGTTTAATTTTCATTTGTTGAGTTACTTTTGGTGCACGCACGGGTTAGGAATCAATGGGATTTCTAGTAGAGATTGTAAGTAGTAATAATTAGCTGGTAAGAAAATAGAAACATATATTCCGATACCGCTTCACTTATTTTATGTACCATAATGTATCTAACATGCTGAAGGTAAAGGTAAAAAAAACAAAATAAAAAAATTTGAAAAACCCACGACGGATTAACCTAATTCAAAAATTATAAAATAAAGGAAATCTGAATCCCCCGACTGGGTATTTACGAAGTAAGTACATAGAGATAATTAATAGATTTCAAAAACGGTTGTACGGTCGCGAGGTATAGTTACAAAGCCAGAAAAATCCGTCGGGGGCTGCCTTTGCCTGCCCTGAAATGAAGTAAGATTACGAAGTCCGTGTTATAGGTACTTCAAGTTGCTGTACGTAATGTACCTGTATGTATTTTAATGAAATTGGGAACAGACATGGCAATGGCAGCCCCCGACGGATTTTTCTGGCTTTGTAACTATACCTCGCGACCATACAACCGTTTTTGAAATCTATTAATTATCTCTATGTACTTAATTCGTAAATACCCAGTCGGGGGATTCAGATTTCCTTTATTTTATAATTTTTGAATTAGGTTAATCCGTCGTGGGTTTTTCAAATTTTTTAATTTTGTTTTATTTTACTATTTTTAGAGAGAAATGTCTATACGTTCCTCACTCAAACGTTCCAGTTGTAGAATGAGCTCCTCCCGAGGTTTTCCCAAGGGATTATATTATAGTATAGGGCTATTCAAGAATGGAGTGTATACATGTTTAAAGAGTCAGCAACGCGCATTGAAACCCCCTGGAGTTGCAAACGTCCATAGGCTACGGTAACCGCTAACCATCAAGCGGACTGTATGCTTGTATGCCACCGACGTGGTAGAAAAACAATGGTTGTTTCTCACTTAACGCTATATATTCCGGAAACAAGCACGGTAGGCCGAAGGCAGAGCTCAGCGTAGGGACAAATGCCCAAAGTGTCCCATTAGAAAGCACTCTCGACGCCAGCTTGAGGCCTGAAGGGCAAGCCCAAGTAGGTCCTTCCTATCGAGTGTTTTACAAGAGAACCTGGAAGACGAAGGCTCGGAGCGTCCTTTGAGAGAGTTCTCTCCGCAAGCCAGAGGGCCGAAGACCCAAAGGGCGAGCCACCACTATCCACCTGTGTCTTTACAATTAAATTTGAGGGCCAAAAGCGCAAAGGTGAGTGGCAAGGCACGCAAGACCAAAAGCTGAGCTCCACGCAGGTGAGAAGGCCCGAAGTGCCTAAAAGCCTCAGCGTGAAGGATCACGCTCTGTACGCGAGCCTACACGGGACTCTCGTGCACTATCCTATCGATAAATGTTCAAATTACAACCGATCCGAGTTCTGCGTGGGGCCGAAGGTCCTAAGCTTCTCTTCAGACCGCGCACTACGAGTATATGCGAGCCCAAGTAGACACTCACATCCTCCTTCCTCTATCACAAGCACATCAAATTTAATATCACTTACTTGGATCATTCATTCTAAATTTCGACGAACTTTTACTTTTTTACAAATATATTGCAATAAATCTTAATCGGTTTAGCCGATTTGGAGAATCTGCGCCTATTGCCCTTAATTCACCCTAAATGTTTATACCTTATCCTTTCCGTCGTGGGTAACCAACCACCATATTAATTGCGCTTTGCTCTGCATATAATTTAATGAACCCGTTTTGGATTAAATGTGCAAAATCCCTTTTTCAGAGCTCTGTACCCCCGAAACAACGTAATCGGGTCCCGTCGGGTCGTTTAGTAATAGGGTCCCGTTTTAACAACGTATAAAAGCGGGACCCTATTACTAAGACTTCGCTGTCTGTCACCAGGCTGTATCTCAAGAACCGCGATAGTTAGACAGTTGAAATTTTCACAGATTATGTATTTCTGTTGCCACTATATCAACAAACATTAAAAACATATGGATAATGGTACGGAACCCTTCGTGCGCGACGGTCCGACTCGCACTAAGCCAGTTTTATAACATAACACGATAGTTTTATCCATGCGTAGTGTGTCCCATGGCATATTCACGTCGTGTGTCGCCGATAAGTTCTAATTACACAATAATACCTACTTTAACCGAAACCATAATATTTAGATAAGCAGACCTGTTTGGGGGACCTATGACTTACGCCTACTCTTCCGTAGAGGGTATAAAGAGCAAAAATTCTGCTCTTAGCAGTTCATGAGTAGTTATAGGTAAAGAAGTTACTCAGTCATCACTTTTTAAAGAGCTATATCACGGTATTCTATCCATGAGGTTTCACAAAGTTCCTTACTATGTTATTCTGTTTCATCATACCTACCTACAGCTCTCAGCAGTTCATACACAGAAGCTACTCAGAAAACACTATCAAAAGAAACACGACACGTTAATGCATATATATATATATATATATATATTATGTGCTCTCGCAAACTTTCCTATGGTGCTGTTTTGCTCCATCATCAGACCTTCAGCAGTTCATGTGAAGAGGTTTCTCAATTCATACTAGCCAAACAATCGAAACACGGTTCACTAAATGATCAGCTTAATAAGATTCCCTGCAATATTGTTCTGATCCATCATTAGACCCTTAACATACCATGTACAGAAACTACTCAGCAAACACAATTAAAAGAGCCCAAACACGGCCAAATACCTATATTCTTTCGAAAGGTTCTGTGTGATGTTATTTTACTCCATTATCAGACCCTCGGAAGTTCATTTACAATGGCTGCTAAGCAAACATAAACAAAAGGGCCCAAAAACGAACAGTAAGTAATCGAACCCCTGTACAGTTCCCTACTATGTGTTTTGCTCCATCATCTGATCCTCAGAGTTCAAGTACATGTACTCTTTACCCAGCACTATCGAAATCATCCACGGTGGTGAAGTTGTTCCGGAGAAAATGCGCTCAAACCAGCTCACCCGCACTTTCAAGCAAAAAATGTTTACTGCAGCGCCCCCTGGCGAGTTATGGTCGTAACAATTATTATGGGGTTCGTCCCGAATGAACCACGAACCCATTGCAGAAAACCGTATCCAAATCGGTCAAGCCATTTTGGAGATATTGAGGTGCACACACAAACAAACAAACAAACAAACAAACAACCTCTCACCCTAAACGCATATACCTTCTCCGTTCCGTCGTGGGTAATAAAGCTGAAGGTAAAATAAAGTGCTCAATGATCATATAGTACTCATAATATATAAGGTCAAATTCAAAGATATATGTATATTCCGGCTTATCGGTATAAGATGCAAAAATATAAACATATCTTTGAAACTCTCGCCCACAATTTTAATTAATCTTGATAAAAATCCGATTGGTGGACCTTTGGAGCAGTTTGATCGTGTTGTGACCCCAACCAGCAAAAACTAGTTGTATAAAGGTCCATAGAACGTTTCGTAAAATGTGTGGCGCAATTATATTTCCATTCTGTGATATAGTAGAACTATAACAGTGTCAACCGGAACAATTTGGGTCTATAAAATGGATATAATGGAGAAGCATATGTCAATTTGTTGACATACGGGATATCATGACGCTTCTATAGTACTTTTTTGTACTGTAGTAGACTTCGGGTTTACAGTTATATCTCCATTCAGTGACATAGTGGAACTATAGCAGTGTCAAGCGGAACAATTAGGGTCTATGTGCGAAGTAGGTGGTGAGGGTTAGCTAGGCGATCGTAGCGCACACCATGGTATAAATGTGTACTTACCGGGGACATCTGTCAAATTTACTTTCACGTTTCCTATTGGTTTCTTAACGGTTTCCTACGATTCGTTTCGTTTGTATTCATTTATTTATTTTCTTATTTATTTCAGTAAAATTTCCAGTACTGTGTCTTTCTCGTTTACTAAAATAAATAAAATATTCATGTGTCATTATTTGACCCTTGACGTTTGACGTTTCAGATATGCACATAGCCAATAAAGTAGATATAATGGTGGCGCATATGTCAATTTGATGATATTCGGGAAACCGTGACGCAACTATTGTGCTTTTTTGTACTGAAGTAGAGTTCGTGTTACCTTTAGTATTCATTTTACGTCCACGAGTGCAGCAGTAGTGCTACTTGGTTTAATAATAGTACATTACGATACAAGTGCAGAGAACAGGAAATTCGTAACGAGTGGTGATAAATTAAAACACGACCGAAGGGAGTGTTTTAAATCGACACGAGTAAGGAATTACCTGTTCGCACGTGTATCGTACAACGTTTTACAGTACATATGGCTCTTTAAAGTTTCGACATATGCACGTAATCTGCTGTAAAGTAGCAGCATATGTACTGTAAAAAGAGTTTTGTGTGTATCTAAAATAAAAAGGACTCCAAATATTATCGAGGCAAGTAGACATTTATTTACTTGATTTATTTGATGAATTATTCGTCCCATATTAGGTACACAACGACATGCGCACGCAATTTTACTGTAAGTCTAATATTAGTTTTATGAAGGATTTTCAATGCGCCATCGTTATATTGAGTATTCAATTAATTATTTTAATAAATTATTAATGAAATGTACCATTGTTATTGCTCATAACACAAGAAGTAACTCCGACGCTCTTATCGGCTAACTATAGCACCCATGACAAGATTTTCGCCGCCATTATGGTCCAAATTAGGGTTCCTTCCATGATATAAAATATTCGCTCAAATTTGAAGACAGTGGTAATCAATCGAAATACTAGGTACTAGGTATAAAAAACACCACTGCCTTCAAACTGCTAAGAAAAACATCACTTGAGTCTCCGTCTGAAATTTCACCAATAGGTTTCTTGTCAGTACCTACTTTGTACAGAACCCCATTGAGTATTATTCGTCTCGATTTGAGTTTGATAGTTGTCACAAATTTGAACTGTACTCGTATGTGACGATGATGCTACTTGCTCATATCGCCTAACAACTTCTCTTCTATACGTTTCACTGTGTTTAAATCTTCTCCGCGATTTTAAATCCTTTCATTAATGTATATAATATTTTATCACGTTCAATTAAAGTGCCGAAATATAGCTATATAAGCGAGATAGTATATGTTTACCTTTACTTGTCATTTTTAACTTATAAAGGATACAAAAACTCTTTTTCAACGCTATTGTGTTATAAAGGACCAGTTAAAACTCTTATGCAACGGTTCTGTCATATAAAAGAATTTGCATGACAGCTACATCTATGAGATTATAAAAGTGATTTGAAAACTATAAAAACACTGTAAAGCCATATAAACCTATCCTGAAACTCGACTATATAACAAAAGCGCTCTATTAAAGTGTCGTTGTAACCCCTATAGTAGAGTAATCTGTAAAACCACAATCCACCATTACTCCCTATTGTTGAACCCTAATCACTGCTATAACGCAATAACTATAGAAGTTTCCAGGTTACCTTCATTGCGCCAAACAGTTGCATAACGGCGATGTAAAAAACTCCTATAAAGTAATATGGCTCTGTACTGGTCATATATATCATAGCCTACTATAGTACCTGCCCATAATAGCTCTCTAAAATGGTGAAGTAAACCTTTACATCAATTGGTAATAAGACAGTTTGGCTCTATAAGCTTATAGAGTGAAAAGGTATAGCCTAACGCTTTTACACAACATGCTGTCACAGCTAACACTTTAATACGACGTTTATACAAACTATTGGGGTTATAAGTTTAAGTTATAGGACCATTTTGCTGGTTGGGACTCTAATACAGAAAGTGTTTGAACTCTAGTTACTCATTCTTATCCAATCTTTGTTATTGTGTATTACACGTCTATGCAGAATAAAAACCATTTTTAATTAAGTCATAATCATAACTGTAATTAATGATGAGGTAGCTGAAACTTTCTTGTAGGTATGCCAAGTCAAAATATTTCAGCATTTGAATTTTTGGCAACTCGCATGACCGGTCAGGTTCTAAATAATAATTAAAACTAAATTAATTTCCACATTTATATTCACAGTACGCTCTAGATTCCTTTCTTTACCATGCAAACGGTAGCCGCTTTCTTAAATTAACACCTAGTTCGTCTAGACTGGGGAAAATAGAAATTACTACACTAGGATACCTAGATTGTTTGTACTGGTAATTAAATGGTAGATTAATAGAGCTCTTATTTAACGCTACAAAAAGTAAAGTAACCTGCAGGAAACGATATTTCGTTACAACCACGCCACGTATTATTACAACAAACGTACATAGACAGCGCACCAACTCACTCGTACCTCTTATTAGGGCCATAAACATGCTGAATAAAATTTCAACCAAAACTTACCCATTTAGCTGCACTCTGACTGAATTCACAGGTGTCGCGTGTATTAGCATTTAGTTTAGTATATAATCAAATTTAGTTTGTATGTATTAGATTGTTTTATTTATTTATTTATTTAATCTTTATTGCACAATAAGAAATCTTAACGTACAAAAGGCGGACTTAATGCCATGAGGCATTCTCTACCAGTCAACCTTTTGGCAGAACAGAAAGACTGTAGGCGGTGCAACTATAAAATACCAGAGAACAAATTTGGTAAGCTTGTATACAAAATATTGATTCAAATCTGTCATATAGTTACATAAATAATTATTTAAACTATTACATAGACATACACGAATACATAATTATAGATAAATAGATATAGGTACTTATATAATAACGAATACCTACTAAACAGATACCCTAAGAATTCCGTAGACTACCAGCAACAAAAACGCGTACAGCTTTTTTGAAGGCAAATTTGCTGGGAATATTTTTAATTTTAGGTGGAAGACCGTTCCATAGACGAGCCGCCTGGACGGAAAAAGTATTAGACATAAAACCAGAACGGTGAAGCGGTATGGCCAGAGAGAGATTGTCCGACGAACGAAGATGGCGTTCATGAGTTTCCTCAAGAAATTTAAAGAGGGATTTGAGATATTCGGGACATTGTGGATCCTTGAGAATGGAGAAGACTGTGCAAAGAATGCGGATGTTACGTCGTTGACGGATCGTGGGCCAGCCAAGCTGAGATCGGAACATTGAGACATGATCATATTTCCTCAGGCAAAAGACAAAGCGAATACAGTTATTGAGCAGGCGATCTAGCTTGTCAAGAAGATTGTAAATATTTTTCTTGTGTCGTGTGTTGTTCGCCTTTGTACCGATACAATTGAATTTGTCTGTATTTTTACCTGTGTTTGGTGTACAATAAAGTATTTACATACATACATACATACATTAAGCATTTAGTTTATTGTAATAAAATTTAGTTTGTATGCATTAGATTGTAAATATTTTTTTAGGGTTCCGTAGTCAACAAGGATGCACTCTGACTGAATTCACAGATATCGCATGTATTAAGCATTTAGTTTATAGTAATAAAATTTAGTTTGTATGTATTAGATTGTAAATATTTTTCTTTTTAGGGTTCCGTAATCAACTAGGAACCCTTAAAGTTTCGCCATGTCCGTCTGTCTGTCCGAGGCTTTGCTCTGTGATTATAACGAATAATGCTAGAAAGCTGCAATTAAGTACGGATATATAAATCAATAAATTTGACAAAGTGATAAAATGAAATCAAAAAAAAATGAGGGTGCCTCCCCTACACGCGCAGTGGGGATGATTTTTGTACCTGACCTATCCAACAACACCCCATACTCTATGATATGGGGTGTTGTTGGATTGGTCTTTCAGAATGAATAGAGGTCTCCATCAAACATTTTTTGATAAAGTGAATATATTCAGAAATATTCACTCCAAAAAATGTGCCCCCTCTAACTTTTGAACTATGCATCCGAAAAATATGAAAATCATGAAAGTAAAGCTTAATAAAGACTTAACGAAAACTATACAACGCGGACAAGATCAGTTAAGCTGGTTTAAACTATCGTAAAAAGTCTTCTTCCCGTCTAAAAGTCATATGAAACGCTGCGAAGGTATTCCCGTTTGCTTGTTATTGATTTTTTCAAAGTAAGTCATTAGGCAACTCCAGGACCCTACACTGACCATGGCCCGACATGCTCTTGGCCAATTTTTTAAATCTATATATCAATAAAATATATATAATTTGTAAATAAATAAAATAAATAAATGCTTAACAAAACCTAAGAGTATTAGGTTATGAGCTAATTAATATAACACCAATTTCATTAGGTTTGAAATTGTGTGATTTGTAAATCCGGCAGTCTCTTTGTAATCAAAGGAGTTCTAAAGAGGCTTCTGCTTGTATTACAAGATTTACAAGTTACAAACAAGCCCTTGTAAAAGGGCCCCAGGCGGGTTAATTAGGGTGGGGGTGGGGGTAGGTTTAGCGTATATTTGCGTAGGTAACTTTTCGCGTCAGAGGTTAGGATATACCAAATACCTATCTAGTTACCAATTGGTGCTTTATAGGACCAAACTAGGTACTTAGTCAATCTTATCAACAGTTTAATTTATCAGCAAGTAAACATTACATCAAAGTCTTACTCACACACCTGTGAAAATAAACACTCGCCCTTTTTTAACCGTCGCAGTCGGCTAAAAACGCAATTCCGGACGGTTGCTAACACTACATACAATTAACTGCTCAATTACGATCCTTATTACAGCTGGATAAGGTCTACGGTGTACACTGTATTTGAACGGTGCAGTTGCAGCGACACTAGGGGGCATTGCACCACCTTGCACTTAGTATGCAAGCAAGGCGACTGACTTAGCACTCGGTATTATGAAATAGGTGTAAAATGTCGTAGATTTAATACCCAAGATCTAGAAAAAATATGGTATACTTTGTCTGAAAATTACAAATAGGTAAATTTAAAATAAGTAAATTTCATATAAATCAGATAACTGAAGGCAGTAAAGAGTATGTCATTATTATGGAACTTAATGGGACCCCAAGGTAATTTACAGTCATATGTAATATTATCTGGCAGACTAAGATACACATAATTGTGTGACAGTACCTATACGAGTCTACTCCTCATAGTCCTCATCCACAATAAGAGTAAGTCTGTAGATATAATTGTGATGTAAATCTATTTAATTTTTAGTTGCTAATAGTTTCTTATTCCCAGTATTTACTTGTGCCGTTAAAAAACACCGTTTGTTGTGTACCTAATCCGTCATCAGTTCCTACCTCAGCGGCACGTCAAAACCGATAATAACGGAAGCAATAAATAACGCTGATAAGGCAGGGACTTTCTGGAAAATCTAGAATTAATCTTGACTCTAGACCTTCGGAAAGTCATCCATCTTGGCGGCGATAAAAAAGTTAAAGTTTTAAACGCTAATATTTTTCTTTTGTTTGCAATAACGTTGGTTCTTAGCGAAAATGATTGATTACTAGTAAATGTTACAATCGAGATTTATAAGTAGAAATAAAATAATGAAGGCATGTGCTGGCAAATATAGGTACCCAACTCTTGATTGACTGTGGATTGTGTCATCTATCATCCTCCTAGCGTTAGATCCCGGTTGTATGCTATTGGCTATGTGCACGTCTGAAACGTCAAACGTCAAAGGTCCCGAGACAATGTCAAAACTCAGAGATGTCAAATAATGACACATGAATATTTTATTTACTTTAGTAAACGAGAAAGACCCCGTATTGGAAATTTTACTGAAATAAATAAGAGAATAAATAAATACATACAAACGAAACGAATCGTAGGAAACCGTTAAGAAACCAATAGAAAACGTGAAAGTAAATTTGACAGTGGTCCCCGGTAAGTACACATTTCTGCCATGGTGTGCGCTACGATTGCCTAGCTTACCCCCACCACCTACTTCGCACATAGCCAATAGGGGCCTGGGGGGCAATTCTCGGTCCGATCGAGATGCATCTCTATCGTGACATTGTATAGAACGGTAGAGTCACTTGTATGAAATCTCGAATAGAGGTCATCTCGATCGAATCCGAGAATTGGCCCCCTGGCATCCGCTTTGGCACATAACTCCAAAATTTGGCGTAGGCACTAGTTTAACGAACGCGAGTGTCCTTCCAAAACAGGAACACACTCAGACTGGATAGTGTAAAATCCGGCTAAGTGCGAGTTGGACTCGCGCACGAAGGGTTCCGTACCATTATCTATCTAAACGGCAAAAAAGTGACGTTTGTTGTATGGGAGCCCCCATAATTTTTTTTTCTGTTTTTTAGTATTTGTTGTTATACTTGTTATAGCGGCAACATGAATAATCATCTGTGAAAATTTCAACAATCTTACTATCATGGTTCATGAGATGCAGCATGGTGACAGACGGACAGCGGAGGCTTAGTAATAGGGTCCCGGTTTACCCTTTAGGTACGGAACCCTAAAAACTGCAAAGTTACTTGAAAAAAATATTCCGTAGAATTGAGAACCACCAACTTATTTCAAATCGGTATATTATTATTTTTATAATAAAATAATCCCTTAAAATTTTATACATACGAGGACGCAGTAGTCTCAGTACCTCAACTATACTTTTCCGAAATTTAAACGCAATCAAACGATTTTCCGTTTAGACTCAATTTGCATGGCAACGCGAACAGCGCCTTTGCTGGGGGCCTTTGGTGGTGCCAAATAATACTAGAGGTACTGAGCCACTTTGTTTTTTGTCATCAAGTTTATCGGGATTGAATAAATGAATACAAATCGCGGTAAAGAGCGGCTATTGCGGCAGTCATTACCGACTCCGTTATGGTTTATTTTATAAAGTGCGCACACGCGATTACCTACTCTGTGGCTCCACGGATGGCTGAGTTGCTAATTGCCTGACCCTTTTGAAAAAAAAAAACTAATTTATGGAGTTTGTAACAATTCTTGGTTATTCTTGGTTATACAATATTATGTATTATCTAGTGAACATCGAAAATATGCGCACTTAGTGACCAAATTAGCTAAAATGGCTTTTATGTCTTACAGATTTTTAAGGCTTAATTTATTTATTTATTTTTATTTATTTATTTATTTGATAAAAAATGTGTAGTGCAACGTTTTCGAACGTGCAAAAGGTAGACCTAAATATTATTTGCCTTACTAAAAATGAGAATGAAACAATGACAATTAGATCCACCTATCGTATCGTTTTAAAATATACATATTTTTCATGAATGTCTATTTCTATTTACAATTGCAATTTACGAGTGACATAGGAATGTAGTTTTTACTAAGAAATATGTACTTTTTGCAGCCCATTCTACAACAACACCACGTTTACAATTTTATATTTTTGCCGAATTGTACGACTTGTACGGTCGACCTCACAAGTGGCGTAACACCTTTTTACCTTATCTCTTTAACGTCAGGTTTAAACTGTCGTACAGAAATTCCAACGGGGGAAAGCGACAAAGTCCCAAAGTGTCCAGCTACTTATGAGGCCACCCTTGGGTACCTTAGTGTTCTGAGCCATTTCATGTTATTCGATTGCTTAGTTGCTTACATACAAATGGAGCATTCATGATTCTTTTAAATTTAGGTATAATATAACTCTTTAAAGGTGCAAAAAGCTTATAATAGAGAAATTTATGACTTGCAACGATAACTTAATTATTTCTAGAGCTGAGAAACACGCCAAGCCTGTTTCTATCCTAAAGAAAAATGCATTAAGTGTAAACCGAAACTGTACGTACGTTACTACGTTTTTCCTACGGACGATAAAACTACAGGCTACATCTAAGAGTATTAGGCTGGGTTGCACCAAACCGTCTGTAATCGTAAGCTGTGTTCGTTAAAATTTGAATGTATGGAAAGTTTGACAAGTTTCTATGGGATGACAGCTGCCGGCGCCATATTTAACGTTGATCGGTCTGTGATCGTAAGTCGGTGCAACTCAGCCTTAATCTCAAATGCTAATGTAATCTTACCATAATACCATGCCAAGGAAAAACAAAGGAAACTCACTACACCATATTAATTACGTGTACATGTATTAACATTTCTACTGACCGTAAAACTCTGGGTAGCTTGATATACCATTCAGGGAACGTAGAATGCATTCAGCACCGAATAGCCACTGCATGGCTAAAATGGCGAGAAGTGTTGTTATATGTGACAAGAGAATGCCGGTCAATATAAAAGGTTTGGACTACAGGAGCATCATTAGGCCCGTTCTTTTTAACCCCCGACGCAAAACGAGAGGGGTGTTATAAGTTTAACGTGTCTGTCTGCGGTATCGTAGCTCCCAAACAGATGTTCCGATTTTCATTTTTTTTTTGTGTCGTTGATAATTTTATCCCGAGTATTCTTAGCTACGAGTATGTTTCATGAAACACTTTTTAGCCGTTTTTGAGATATTGAGCTTTGAAATGAAAATGTCTTTTCTAAGTTGTGGTTCTGTATGGCTACGAGACGTGGGCCGTAACTCAGAAGCTTCACAGTTTGACGTCCGACGTGCATACCGTCCAAGTTGCCTATATGACAGTAGATGTGTGGCGTTACCCGCTCGAAAAACGTAGGTACGTGACATCATGGGTATGGTCAAGGAGATCCGGCTGCGATGGTATAGCCACGTAAATACAATAAATAAATTAGTTTTCTTGATATATTTAACACGTTCCCGTTTTAATTTATTATTGAGTTTATTGCTATATGTCCGGCTCGAAGGACCAATTATAATGATCTTTTAAGCACTGTCTTACCAAACACAACTAACACACAACACTTACCTTCGCAAATTATTACACAGCATGTAACTTTTTTTTATAGTATGGGATTCTTCAAGAAAGGAGTGTATACATTTTTAAAGGGTTGGTAACGCGCATGTGACATCCCTGGAGTTGCAGGCGTCCATAGGCTGCGGTGACTGCTTACCGTCAGTCGGACCGTACGATTGTTTATCACCGACCTGGTAGAAAAAAAAACTTCAAAATTTGTTTTATTTAAAGTACGCGCAACTTACACAGCACCAACAACTTCCTCCATCAAATCTGACCAATTCTAATATATTTTTGTGTGTGTTTTATGTGTGTGAGGTCATCGAGCATCGTACTTAAATCATCCATGTACCTATATACCTAAGACGGTATTAGAGCACACATTCAGACAATAAAATATTGAATTAAACGACAGATTAATAACTAGCCTTTATTTTAAAGCTACGAGCACATTAGCGGATTTGTCCGGAAATTCGTATACGTAAAGCCGCGTCTTCAACGACGTGGGTGCGGCCGTGCCGCCCAGTCATGCCGTAAATTACCAAAGATAACAGACGTTATTTCTTTAAGTGATTAAAAATGCCTTTGAAATTTAAATATCGTGAATGTTTTGGCCCTGTTTACCCAGTGGATTACTGTGGGCGTATGATGGTTGCCATTTTATCACTTATCGTCGTGGATTAGACATTCGTCAAGTTCTCACAAGTATGCGAGTGTGAGAGTGACGGGCGTCTTATCCACGACACGCTACGTCCCCTGGAATGTCAATATTATCGCGATTTTTTTGCACGGTATTCGACCACATGATTTCCATGCTAAGTACGCTACTGGCTGTATTTCCCCTTTCAATACGCAGACATACTATATTTGTGCATGCTTCATCTAAATTTTGTAACTTGTTTGTGTTATTGAGTAAATTTCTTTTATTTTTTTATTTCAACTCTCTAATTCTCTCACTTGCTTTCGGATTTTAACAATAGTAGTTTAAATCGCTTCTTAATTAAAAAAATACCACGTCGATGGCAAACAAGTGTACGTACGGCCCGCCTGAAGGTAAGCGTTTTACAGTAGCCCATGAACGCTTGCAACTCCAGAGGTGTCACATGCGCGTTACCGACCTTATACTTCACTAAACTGTAGCTGCTTGGCAACCAAAGTTGCCACAATCCATTTCGGGGTGTGCAAAGTAGGCAACTCTGGTTGCCAAGAGCAAGTGAGTGAGTGGCTAAAACGTTCCATAAAGCGGAATATCCATACTAATATTATAAATGCGAAAGTAACTCTGTCTGTATGTCAGTCTGTTACCTCTTCACGCTTAAACGTCAAAACCGATTTAGATGAAATTTGGTATAGGGATAGTTTGAGTCCCGGGAAAGGACATAGGATAGTTTTCATTCCGGAAATCATTCAGGGGTGAAAAAGGGGGTAGTAGTTTGTATTTAAGCCTGCGCCTACAACAATTTAATAGCCATTATTTATATAATATAACAAGTTGCACGCGGACGGAGTCACGGGCAAAAGCTAGAAAGTATATAAAACATTTCACTAGATGTTATCCATCTTTCAACACTGTTCATGTAAAGCCTGTATGCATTTTTCAGGGTACACAATGCATGGAAAGCGTCGGTTTTTGAAATTAGGGATTTAGGTCAAGCAACAAATTGCCGATTGAAACGAACAGTTTTAAATGTAACGGCATCGGAGCCGGGCGGAGCTGAAATATTTGTATTTAGGTTATAGTGAAGTGGCTATAGTACAGTCAGCATCAAAAGTAGCTACGCAGATGAAAGGGAAAAAAGCTCTTATTCCTTTATAATAAAGACTTTTGAACATTTCAAAAGCGTAGCTATTTTTGATGCTGACTGTACCTATTTCTTTATTTATTTATTTAAACTTTATTGCACAATACAAGAAATATGTACAAATAGCGGACTTAATGCCATAAGGCATTCTCTACCAGTCAACCATTGGGCTAAACAGAAACATCAGGTGCAGGCATTTAACTTTACAAGAGAACTTATTACAAATACATTTATAAAATACATATAGACATATACACATATATATATGTATATATTTACATATACATAACCTACTATATGTACCTAATGAAAACTACCATGACAACAATTATTCTGCGAGCTTATCAGAGAGATACTTGCGTAACATGCGCTTGAAACTCAATGTTGAAGGTTTCAATGTGAAAAAATACCTATGTAGGTATTTTTTCACCTTCTTGGATTGAACTGATAAATTACTAGCGGCTCTGTGAGCTCTAGATGGATCGGATCTTTGTAATTATAATAAAATCAAATGATTAAGTATATTTAAAGCTTATCTCGTAAACTTACGAAAACTTGATGTTTCACTCTCAGTAGGGATGATGACTTGATGACATGATGACTGCGGGCGTATGATGGTAGCCATTTTATCACTTATCGTCTTGGATAAGACTTTCGTCACGTTCTGGCAAGTATGCGAGTGTGAGAGTGACGGGCGTCTTATCCACGACGAAAAGTGATAAAATGGCAACCACCATACGCCTGCAGATAGTCAAATCAACAACTTAAAAATAAACGTTAAATATATATACATTAGTATAGTTTGTAAAGAGAAAAAAAATGACGTCACATCACGATTTTGATGGTTAAACAGCGTCTATTTTTTCATCTTTGTATATTTGAAGCATGATATTTCCCATGTATTGCCGCGAGTTTTGTTTTATTGGTAATGAAAACATAAACAATGTTTTACGGACTTCAAAGAAAGGAGGAATTCGTCGGAATATATTTTACATATGTTCACCTATTACTAGGAGGCTATTAGACTGATTTCGAACATTCAATTTTTTTTTTGTTTGAAAGGGTATGTTTCTGGTTGGTCCTATTGTCGTCAAGTCGGGATCTCATGGTGGGATTTTAGAGAAAGCGAGGGAACTCCTTAGATTTTAAGGTATATATAGGTACATATTGCGATTTCAGTATTTTTTTATTGTAACACTTGCATTTGTTTATCGGATGGAGTTCGGAGTCAGTCATTTCGTTATTTTTAACGTTGTCTGCCGTATTGTTATATTTATTTATTACCCTAACATTATAAGTGTAAAGCTCGAAATGCAGACAGCGGGCGTGGCGTGGTGCGGGTCAGAGGCGGTTTTGAATTTTGATCTTTCCGAAACTCTCAACTGTCGATTCCTGCTTCATATGTCATTACACGCCACTTCCGCTTCGCTATCCCGCGCGATTTTTTGGTGCGACGTCCCCCGGACCGCGTTCGCTTTACCGAAAAACCGCGTCCGCCTCGCAACGACGCTGTGCGTTTCAAGCTTAAAAGTGTATTTTATCTCTATGATACTGAGTGTTTTCAGTGAAGAAAGTGAACCACGTCTATATGCCTTATACAGGGTGTGGCCTGTAATAGGAGCAAAAAATTAAACGGTACATTATTGTGCTCTCCAGCAATTATTTCCAAATGGTTTTAATTGAAAAAAAAAATGATTTATATTGATTTTTTTTTTCGCAAAAGTAGCTTATATGAACTTTTTTACTCTACTGGAGTGATATTAATAACTATTTATTCAAAAAACGCTAAAAAATATTTAAAAAATCCCAAAAATATCCTTTTAAGCCAAAAATGCGACAACGATTATGATTGATAACTTGAAGCAACCTCAAAATCAGCATTGACTGACAATATCCATTACTTGGAGGTCATAACTATAGATCAAAATTTCTCCCAATTGTAAAAAAGGTATTTTTTTTGGACACAAGAGGTTACTGCAGATGCTCTAAGGAAGCGT
The DNA here is from genome assembly GCA_905163555.1 of Notocelia uddmanniana. Classification (NCBI taxonomy): domain Eukaryota; kingdom Metazoa; phylum Arthropoda; class Insecta; order Lepidoptera; family Tortricidae; genus Notocelia; species Notocelia uddmanniana. The sequence continues at coordinate 5,910,043 of LR991060.1, read as the reverse complement.
CCTTTAAATTTATTGTTCCTATTACAGGCCACACCCTGTATAATGTAGGCAAATGTACCGTAATATACGCTAGAATTACTGTTCAAAACGGGATATTTACCATGTAACATACGTCTTGAAATTATCTCTCTAATGGTGTTACGAGTAAATGTAATATCTATGTAGATGTTTCTTCTCTTATTTTTTTATGACATAGGAGGCAAACGAGCAGACGAATAGCCTGATGGTAAGTGATTAGCGCCGCCCATGGACACTCACAACACCAGAGGGGTTGTAAGTGCGTAAAAAAAACTAGCACAGCCTCTTTTTTGTATGGTATGTAGGTGAGTCTGTAATGTATGTCTTGTAATTAGCACTCAAATGAGGTACTTGTATTAAATACAAAATTTCTGCCGAAAACACTTATTTAAGGAAAATACCCATCTAGATCGAGGCCAGATTTAGTTGCTTATTGGTTTAATATATTGTTAATTTGTTACGGCTCTTTAGTTGTTACCATAAAAAGCCTTATCAGCTCTAGACTTCGGTAACAAAAAGCCCTTTTACCCCGACGCGCTAGACATTTCGTTGGTTTGAAATCTGGGTACTTAAAAATTCGTAACAATTCGTCTACTATAGAATTAAGTGTAGCAATTACATATATAAGTATGCGTCATAAAACTGTAACGGCCCTAAAAACCTTTTTACAGCCAAAGCGCGACTTTGACACACTTCCAGAAATAATCCTGATTTCATTAAGCTTAAACACGATTCACGCCCAATCCGGACCGAGCATTTATGAGATTTAAGTGGCTCAAGGTCCGAATTACATAACGCGTGCTCCCAAATTAGGTGTTATCGGGTCGCGTGTTGTGGTCCTTAGCAATAATTGCTAGTGCGTCGGAGACCGATACATATCGTATATAAAGTGAACCGCTTAGTTACTTGGTTGCGTGGACCGAGAGTGACCTTGCCCGCCCCTACCTTACCACCGCTGTATTAAATTTCGAGTAGTCTGCCACATCCAACCGTCGTAAGCGGAGCTTGCTGCAACTCTTACTAAACCTTAGTGCATTGAGATAGAATTGGTTGTAGCTTGTCGGTGTGATGTGATGTGCGCTCGCGATGCCGCGACACGGTATTGTTTTGTTAGTGCTGCAAATTAGCCAGCTGTTTGTTGCAATAGTGGGGTCTAGTACCCGTTTTGGTGTCTTAGACCACCGACGTGTTTGACGGTTCCCTGTGGTAAACAAACACGTTGACTAACTTGTGAATTTTAAGTGATTTTAACGTAACGTTGTTGGGTTTATGGTAATGCCTCCATGTTCGCGCTTGCGGTTATTTAATCATCGAAAAAGCATAACGGTCACGGAATATTAGCATACAATTACTATTAAACGTAATTACGGTAACTGATGCATTGCTTCAAGCATAACATAGTTAAAACGTACACTATAATCACGGCAGTTTGAATTTTTTTAAAGTTTGTACTCTCCTACTTTTTTTCGTTTACTTTGTACTGCACCTTTAAACTTCAAAGGTCCTAAACCTTAAAACAAATTAGTATTTTTTACAGTGCTGTGTATTAAGATATTTCTCCATTTATTTACTTTCATTTGTATATGTGTATATTGTAAACCTTTATATACGTTTGGAACAATTGGAACCTTGTCACATACTCGTAGCTTTATAGTTTTATTACATTAAATTGCTTCGTGCTACGCGGCGTCGTAGCAGTCATTCACTCCGTAGCTGTTCGTAACTCCGTAGAACGTCTACGACAATGTTACAATACGGTGCTTTATAGGAGTAATGGAAATATTACTGTAATAAACAAGGTATAATAGACTTGCAGAAGCTTGGGAAAAGTAAAATTAATCGAAAATCTGGATAATAGAACCAGAACCTAAGAGGGTATTACGGAGCACACCAGGTACTAGACAATCTTATATCTATGTATTGGTGAGTTCCTTACTTAATTAAAATCAAATTTTACTCGCATTGTGACCACTCCGTTATATACATTCTATATAAATGCATGCACATGAATCAATGCGAATCAAAACTGTATGTATTCTTATAGTATAGGCATGTAGTGACATGTGATTTTTCTATCAGGCGGGCCGTACGCTTGCTTGCCACGTTTGTTGTAATTTAATTGATGTACAATCGACTTGTAATCATTATAAGCTAATGTTAAAAAGAAAAAAAAGATTAATATATACCCAGCGCACTGGCGATTTAGGCGACATATAGGTAGGTTACACTTTTTTTAGTTATTTAATATTAAGTTTATTTTTAAGTTATATTTTAAGCTTAATTGTACTGTTTTTTAATTGTTCGTAGTATTTCATTTAAATAAATTGTTATTTCATATAGAGTGTTACCGGCATGCGGGCTTTTCTTTAAGCGGGATATCAAGTATGAACTTAGTTGTATTGTAAATCCATAATTGTAATTTAGTTTGTTTTCTATCAAAATTTTAATTGCCAGCAATGTAAAGCAAAGTCAATTGTCAAGACAGTACAAATGACAGCTCTTAATGTTTTGTTTACTACCACGTCATCTTAAGCAAGTGCACCTAGTACTACTTGAAGGTGCAGATTTAAGAAGTTTAATTGTATAGTTAATTCAAATAATTAAGATTTGTTAATACATGCAAACAGTTGCTAATGAAATATACTATTGTCCGTTTTGAAAAAAGCCCGCTTGCCGGTAACGCACCTTTTAATATTATTAACAATCCTATCGCTTCAACATGACTATATTAAGTGGTTACTTTACAATTACATTTTGAAGTGACACATGTCACTATCTTTCTTATTAAACAGGGTTGAAACATAGTTTATTTTAAATTAATTTTTAGAAGTTATGACTTGAAAACTGTCACGAATATTAACATAGTTTATTTGACAAAAGTATAGCACTAAGGTTAACCTATTCCCTATTTGAAGGAAAGTCGCTTGTTCTATTCCATCCTGTACCTATAAAAGAGTTTTTTTTTTATTAGTAATAGGTTTGCTCTTGGCCAGCATCTAGCCAGGGGACAAAGATGAGGCCGACGATGAAGCGAGCTCACCCAAAAGATGCCTATTCGCTCGTTCTTCACAATTTGACGTTTAATACATAAAGTAATAATAATAATAATAATAATAATATTGGGGGGACAATCTTACACAAATCGACCTAGTCCCAAACTAAGCAAAGCTTGTACTATGGGTACTAGACGACGATATACATACTTATATAGATAAATACATACTTAAATACATAGAAAACATCCAAGGCCCAAGAACAAATATTCGTGAAAAATGCACTAATAAATGCCCTGGCCGGGATTCGAACCCGGGACCTCTAGCTTCGGAGGCAGAGTCACTACCAACTAGGCTAAACAGGTTGTCAAAAAAAGTGCTTTTCACTTGTCACGTACGTAACAAATTAGTCATACAGTCAGCATCAAAAGTAGCTACGCATGACAATGAAAAGTTCAAGTCTTTAATATAAGGGTATAAGATCTTTTAACCCCTTCATATGCGTACTGTTGATGCTGACTGTACTTATATAAGTACATCAAATACGTGACAACATCGCATGGCAACCGCCGACAGCCAAAGAAACCCGCGTCCTACTTACAATTAATTAACAATTACTCTATTTCTTACATGTTTCTCATACATACATTCTTATTATTATAAAAACTGTTTTGCATAATTATATGAGCCATGTGAAACGGTAGTCAGAACCTAGATTACATTACCTACAATATATTCAAGGTTTTCATATGTGGGTCAGGATAGAGTATTTTAATATTGATTTGGATATATGGTATGCAAATTTATGGCGTTTTAAAATGTACTACGGTAATGCGCTGGCACTTACCTATGTATTCTGAATATATAATTGTTGATCCATTCAAGGAATTGTACATTATAATCTTAGACACTCTACCGCGAACCGAAGACTAAGTTTGTTCGAGTATCTTCCTTTCCTAAAAAATCTTTTGAATATTAAAGCGATATGCCAGTATATTTATTATATTAAATTTTTTATAGTATTTTTTCCTTTTTGTTTGCACCACCCACTGATCATGCTTGATTATTTTTTCTCCACCACCCAAAGGTTGTCTAGAAGAGATCGCTTTTTAGTGATAAGACTGCCTGTTGTTTACCTCTGCATGTATCCTTTTTCTGAGCTTATTGTATTTTTTTGAGGTGGGCAATAAAGTGTACTCGAATAATTAATTACCATCTTCGATGTGGTCCATAGCTTGATCTCGAGAGGGCTTATATAGCTTGTTGCAATTTAATATACTTTAAAATAGTAGTACATCTTTTGACTAAAACGCGTAATTTATTACTTTTGGAGCATTAAGTGAAAAAAAGTCCGAAAATCTCCCAAAGTTTAAAGCCCGAAACGCACAGAGCGGGCGCGGCGCGGCGCGGTGCGGAGCGGAGGCGGTTTTGCCATCCAGGACCACAAAGTTGAATTCCTAAAATGTTTGATTTGCATAAAGTTGAATTTGCAGCATGTTGAATGTTAAAATGTTGAATTTGCATAATGTTGAGTTCTCTTTATGTCCAAATTGCATAAAGTTGTATTTGCAGCTTGTTGAATCCTAAAATGTTGAATTTGCAGAAAGTTGATTTTGCGGTATGTTGAATCCTAAAATGTTGAATTTGCAGAAAGTTGATTTTGCGGTATGTTGAATCCTAAAATGTTGAATTTGCAGAAAGTTGATTTTGCGGTATGTTGAATCCTAAAATGTTGAATTTGCAGAAAGTTGATTTTGCGGTATGTTGAATCCTAAAATGTTGAATTTGCAGAAAGTTGATTTTGCGGTATGTTGAATCCTAAAATGTTGAATTTGCAGAAAGTTGATTTTGCGGTATGTTGAATCCTAAAATGTTGAATTTGCAGAAAGTTGATTTTGCGGTATGTTGAATCCTAAAATGTTGAATTTGCAGAAAGTTGATTTTGCGGTATGTTGAATCCTAAAATGTTGAATTTGCAGAAAGTTGATTTTGCGGTATGTTGAATCCTAAAATGTTGAATTTGCAGAAAGTTGATTTTGCGGTATGTTGAATCCTAAAATGTTGAATTTGCAGAAAGTTGATTTTGCGGTATGTTGAATCCTAAAATGTTGAATTTGCATAAAATTGAATTTGCGGTACTTACAGAGAGTAGCAAAGGTCAGAAGTATAAATGGCGGACTTCATACTTTGAAACATTCTCTACCAGTAAACTAATGGGGTAAACCAGAAAGATTAAGTAGGTGCAGGGTCTTTAGTGTTAAACGGTATTTGGTTTATTTGGAAATTTTAATGTGATTTCTTATAAGATAAGAGAAAGGAACTGTCTCAAGATTTGTTGTCCTTTCTGTTACCATTTTTTCATAGTTGTAAAGATAATGGGATGGACAATCAGAAAATTTTTTTTTTATTTATTATTATTATTTCTTAAGCAGGCAGGCAGTTATGAAGACTTATGACGCCTCTATCCAAATATAATCAAAACAGTTATCATCAACAAGTGTTAGATCTATGTTTGTGTAATCGATTCTTGAATTGGTTAACATTCTGAGCCGAAACCGCGTCTTCAGGGAGTTTGTTGGGCTGTCTAATTTTAAGTGTAAATATATGGAAATACTCTTGAGATATTTTTTTTCTCCTATTATGATCGAAAAAGCTCGCGATTCCAAGTAGAAATCATATAAAAAATAACCATGTTGAATAACCTCCAGGACCACAAAAAAAACGTCCCTCCAGGAACAGAAAGCTGAATTCCTAAAATGTTGAAATCCCGAAATGTTGACTTTCTCATTATGTTGAAAGTATACATTTTGAGAATTCAACTTTTTAATATTTCAACGTTATAAGAATTCAACATTTCGCGATTTCAACATTTGTGCGATGTGCCCCGGACCGCTTTCGCTTTACCGCAAAACCGCCTCCGCCCCGCAACGACGCTGCGCCGCGCTCTGTGCGTTTCAAGCTTTAGGCGCGGCACACGCTGGCTCACAAAATTTCACGAGAATCGGTTGAGAAGTGCGACCTGTAGACGAGAACATCCAGACAGACAGACATACGAAAGAATTTTTGTCGAAAGCTGAAACGGACACGCTTCGCTCGCTCGGTCAACTAATTATTTCATCGTATGGCATGTCATAAGACAGATAGAAAACATCACAAATGCAACTCCAGAGCACCATCCACTCAAGAGCTTCGTCGATCCAGTTGTTCAGGTCTTTCGGTGGCCCTCCAGTGGGCAGGGTTACTGGGCAGTGGGCACTCTTGGTGTGGTGAGTTTTGTAATAATAAACCAGCACTACAACAAATCGTGTTTTGTGACTTTAGGTCTTTTTTGGTGTCGATTCCTTATGCCGTATTCGGTAAAACAAAAATTTGAAACATCCATACATTTCCGTTAACATGTTACAACAGCTTCAATGTACGTCAGTGCAATGGTTGTTCGGTCATGCTTTAAGCATATGCTAATACGATCGGCGGCGGGAAGTACGTCACGCCGGCATATGCTAAGCGGTGCTGCATGCCGAGATAGTGCCAGTCAGGTACTTGAACTTGGCTGGGCTGTGAACGCGAGTGACATTTAACTACAACTATCTTTTGTTTTAGGATATAGCCGGCGCCTAAGATCATGTTTTGGCATGCGAACTTGGCATATTCCTGTGTTTACAAGTTGCATCGATAGTTCTAAGTATATCGTATCCAAAAAAGTGACCTATTTTACAAAGCTACAATTTTACAAGTTTAAAATTTATAGTTTCATTGTAGCTTGGTAGTCTTGGTACTATTCAGAACACTGGACAAATGGTCAGTTATTATAGCACTAGCCACTAGAGCAGACCCAAAGTTTAGTTACCTTTAATGTTACCTTTAACTGTTTTTTATACCACCTCGGTGGCAAACAAGCATACGGCCAGCCTATATGGACGCCTGCAACTCCTAGGGGTGTCACATGCGCATTTCCGACCCTTTAAGAATTTATTCACTCCTTTCTTGAAGAACCCCATACTGTAATCCATCGGGAAAACCTCGGCAGGGAGCTTATTCCACAAACTTGTAAAAATGTGGCTACAAAGCTTATGAAATGAAGCTCTGGTTACTTTAACATCCGCTGGATAATATCTTCAGTTGGTCATAAATTTTCGTGAATCATCAATTGTCACGCTATTCCACCATGTAACTACCCTCATTGCAATGCATGTAAACGTACTGAAAACGAAAAAAAAACGCGAGCATGGACATTCCATAATATGAGCCAAAAATTCCAGGTAGTGTTAGACATTTAAACCAATAAGACGGCAAATCTAGGGCATCAAAGTGTGGGCCCCAAGCAGATTCCGTTGGCTCGCAGCTGACAGCTCCATGCTGGACAGCGACGAAGACGCATTCGTTGTTGTCTCGCTGCCTGTCTCCGTTCCTGAACCCCTTGTAAGTAATATCTATTATCACTTTCCCCTGTCTGTGTATTCGTTCCTTCGTGACTGAAGATCGTGAAAATCGGCCGGCGGAGAACCGCGGCCACCCGCGCTACGTTATGAAACCCGTTGGTCACACCCGATTTACGACAGCTGTTATCTTTGCATCTTAAAATGTATTGTAGTCAAAGTAAGTATGATAGAATCTGGTGTGATGTGGTAACTAGTACATTTTTAACAAAAAAACACCGACTCCAAACTTTTTCCATACTCACACTCGGCCCTCCTGGTATATAATTTGAGGAGTTCCCTCGATTTTTCCAAGATCCCTTAGTCAGATTCAGACTTGGTGACAATGGGACCAACTAGAAAACATACCCTTTCAAACAAAAAAAGATTTTTTTAAATCGGTCCATTAGTTACCGAGAATAATCGGTGAACATACATAAAAAAACAATCCGACGAATTGAGAACCTCCTCCTTTTTTGAAATTGGTTAAAAAGTGGAACAAAGATCAGTACTAACATTTGGATGCTATACGTTCCATGCATTCAATTGGAGAGTACTTTAACTCCAGATTCCGTTGGCTCCCAGCCAATCCATGTTCGACAGCGACGCCATTCCGTTTGTTACAAAATCCAAAATTGAAGTGACACCACTTTATTGACTTTATTGTATCACTTTCGTTCTGACAATTAACTAATCCAACAACGATAAATATTTACGCACATCGAACATACCCTAACTTAAAACCTCTTTGTTCCTAACAGCACGGCAACTTAATAAGTTCTGTATTTACAGGACGGGGCCTTATCTACGCTAATCCTTCCGGACAGTTACTTACCACATACGTACCGTTCATTTCTCAAGGCTGCGACAGTCACGCCCAAATATATATTAGAACCTATGCGTACGGAATAAGATTCAAAACCCCTTGCAATTTTATCAGACACAATTTCATGTTGTGTGTAAGTAATTAACGAGAACAAAAGTACGTCAAATATTTTAATAATTGTAATTTATACGGAAAATTATATAATCAAATGTTTTTCTTATAAATATTCAAGAGTTGTGCGTGTGGAGTGGCGAGTGCGTTGAGTAGATAGGGTAATGGGAGCACGGTAGTACAGGGTTGTTAATGGCCTACGAAGAAATTAACTAAAACAAAGAAATATTCCCTTACATTTTCACGTGAATTTTAATTCATTCTTGATTAATTTAGTCGGAATGGGAACGAAGCTTAACAGGTAGAGCTCCTAAGGGGGTGCAATAACGATATTATATCCAAATATTTATGCCAAACTATTTAATAAAATTACTACGTGACTAACGGACATCCCGTACGTTTGTGTTACCTTATTAATGAAAAAATATTTAGACACTCAGGATAACTAAAGACTACGAGTATTTGAAAAAAGAGTAATCTACGAGCCCCACCAATTTTTATTCAAATAAGCTGCGAAGTGGCTGCAACTACCCACATAAATCACAAAATAACAAAAAAATATAAAACCCATCGTTTATTATTATTGACCATTAGCAAAACTATTCAGCACTTTGTCTTATACCTTAACAAAACGTCGTATAAGTGTAGTCGCGGAATGAAAACGTCACTTTTCGACCTTAACCGCATTAAAATAGAGTTGAAAAGTGACGAACCTTTTCATTCCGCGACATACCTAAATTACAGGTCATGTAAAACTCCAGCGGAACGTTATTACGAGAACCACCTTCCTAACGAATAAAATCCGCTTGTACCTCGCCTGATACCCCAATTACCCGATAAACGACAAAATGTCCAACATTTTCGCCGCCGTATTAATTCCAAACGCCGCAGTCCACTTGTTATGCAGCAATTTTGAGACGACCTCGCTCGTAACACACGTGCGATGACTGGTCGAATGGAAAACCAGCATAACAGGAGCCACAAAGGGTCTTTAACTCTTCTTAAAACGCTTGAGTTGTTAGTATTCGCAAGGTGCTTGGAAGGTCAAGCTGTCTAGTTTGCTGCACGCACTGGCGATAAGCGTCCTTGACAGACGGTCAGGCACCTGCCAAGGACTTTTATTCGGTTGTCGAAATGCGAAGTTGTTTACACGAACAGTGTGGAACGCGGCGGGGCGACGGTCGCCCGCGGCAAAATATCGCGCATCAGGATTCGGTATTATCCTAAAAGTGCTGAGCGACTGACGATTAGTGTTATGGTTAGTGTATGATTGTTTTCATCGTCGTTAATAATTAGAAAGTAAATAAATTGAAAATATTCCCAAATTGTACCTTAAATTGATACAACATCTGAAAATTTTAACTACCTACGACAATTGTACCTATGTACTAGCTCAGCTAAGTTACTTGGTATTATTATCAATGGAAATTATCAAAAACTTAACCTTTGGAATTGAAAAAAAAGGTAATTTACCAATGACATTAAAAATCCTAGTTCCGAAATAAAATATAATAAGAAAAGTAAGTTGATATTTTTTCACCTTATGACAATAAAATCAGATGCAAAAGTGTTAACTTACTTTTGCTCTTGACTACCCTACCATACAAATTAAATAACGAGATTTTCGTTCTAACTTAAATAAAGATGCACGAGTATAGTAAAGGGGCTTAGAAGGAGCACTAAGCTAAGCACAGCAAGCACTAAGTATTTAGTAGGTCACACTCGTAAAACAATTGTTAAACAGTGTTGCTAATAAATAAGCAAAGAAATTGTTACAGTATTCAAACTAGCAAATTAAAACTGCTGCATATTAACTAGCGTTAAACAATAAAATACCCTTCGGCCCCCTATAATGTAAACTGGGTTAATGCATTGCTATTCGCATAAGTATAATATTGCTGAAAAACGTGAAATACCCCGGGTCGGAACTGGTCGGCATTCCATCGTAAAGCGGAGGAATTCTCGAATAAACACGCCTTCGTTATTCCACGGCACTGCAGAAAACAAGTCCAAGATTTTTTTCGTAATGGCTCTTTAATTACGTACCTACTATTATAATCAAGACATTAGTAGAATGATTTGTTAAAAAAAATAGTGCATTTGAAATAGTTTGTAAGTTTTTCTGTGATCAAATTTAGACTCTCAAATACCTAGCACATTTCATAATAAGTGAAACAAATCGAATGAGTAGACTGACTGAGTGGTTGACTGGTAGTGAATGCTTAATGGCATTAATTCCGCCTTTTGTAGCATAAGTTTTACTTATGTTCAATAAAGATTAAATAAATAAATGAGATTCTCGAGACTCTTTTTACATTTTTCAAGAAGGTATAGGAAGTTCTTTAGTTTTTGAGAGATTAATTTAGTTTTTGAATATTTTTCTTATACCCTATCAATTTTCCTTGTCTTGTTTAACATGTCCAAAATATTGTGTAAGACTGTAAGTGATTTGGTTTAAGCCTGGATCTTGACATTGTTCATACTTTTTAGAGTACCAATAGGACAACATTTATAAATAAATAAATAAATATTGGGGGACAATCTTACACAAATCGACCTAGTCCCAAACTAAGCAGAGCTTGTACTATGGGTACTAGACGACGATATACATACTTATATAGATAAATACATACTTAAATACATAGAAAACATCCAAGACCCAAGAACAAATATCCGTGAAAAATGCACAAATAAATGCCCTGGCCGGGATTCGAACCCGGGACCTCTAGCTTCGGAGGCAGAGTCACTACCAACTAGGCTAAACAGGTCGTTTCATATTTTACCAGAAGTATACAATTATGCCATATATTATTAAGCGTTCCATCAATTCTCTCATATACGATACGATACGATACGAATACTCTTTATTGCACACCTCACACAAATGAAACGTTACAAACAGAAAAAAAGAAAACACAGTAGTATGTAGGTAGAGGTAGACAACAGGCGGTCTTATCGCTAAAGAGCGATTTCTTCCAGACAACCTTTGGGTAGCGGAAAAAAAGAAAATAATATATGCAGTAGGTGGTGCAGAGATAATATGAAATAAGTTAAACATATTTATAATATACCTACTTATATACTGTTATATATAAACATACATACAAAACCGTACATATATACCAATATCACAAAACAAATAAGAAATAGTAAAACAAATATATGGCCAGCCAAAAAAGAAAAAAAAAAAAAAAAATCTATTAGTAGTCGATATTAAGGAAGAGACAGATAATGTTTTTTAAGTAGGGATTTGAAACTATCAATCGTTTTTGCCCGTCTTATGTCAAAAGGGAGAGAGTTCCACAGTCGAACAGCTTTAAAAGTGAATGAACAGTTGTAAAATTTTGAAGAGGAAGTTGGCACCGTTAAAAGCAAATTATTAGAAGATCTGAGAGAATTAAAATAGCTAAAACGCTCTTTCAGATAGCGAGGAGTCGCAGGGTTGAAAAGGACATTATACATAAGAGTGAGAATGTGAGAGTTACGGCGACTCATATAGTGTGGACTGTAGACATAGAATAAATTATCTGCAGGTTTAATAAACAAATGAATAACGAAACCTCGCCTATCTCCGATAGCCTTGAAGCCAAATTGCAACTGCAATCTTTTGTATGCACGTGAGCGATTTCGGTTGTTTGCCTCGATGCATTTATCAAACGAACGTAACCAGGTCAGGGTCCGCTTCACACCCCTCGGAAACAATTGAACGGTTAGATTAGCCAAAGGTTTAACTAAATTGCAGGTGTTAAAAGTAATTGTTCTGTATCACCTACTTTATGGCATTTTGTGATTTTGTAATGCGGTGGGTTAAAGGTTTCTGGTCTCTATCGCATTATGAAAACCGAATGTTCAAGTGGTTTGAGCTAAAATTGCGTGCTACTGAATTAATGTGGAAGTCGAATATGTTACTAAATAAGCTGTGAACGATATATGTCATAATAAGCATATCAAGTGGTCTTGGCGCTGAATACAATTTTATACCTTTTGGCGTCGAGACCCTAGGTCCGTGAGGCCCCAGCGCACTAAGCCTCTTCAAAGACATCTCGAAGAGGCTTACTGATGTTGCTGGCGACCGGAGAGCTGGCGGTTTCCTCGCTCAAAGAATCAGTTTGGCGATTCAGCGAGGAAACGTCGCCAGCATCTTCGGCACAATGCCGCAGGGGCCATTTTTAGATTTAGTTTAGTTTTAGTTTAACTTTATTTTGTTATAGTTTAGTTTTAGTTTATTATAAGTCGTTTTAAATAAAAGGTAATTAGAGAGCATATCAAGTCATTCCGCACTTATTATTTTGTGATCACAGTCAAAATTTTCCACACAATATGACAAACAGGGGTCAAGTTAACAATCCAAAGTAAATTAATAACAAAGAATTTAAGAGAGCATGTAAGGTAGACGTCTCTGTACTTGACTAGCTGTATACACTTGCGATCTTAACTCTTATCAATAGACGTGAACAACAGGTGTAAATGATTAGGAAATAAGGTGTCAAACATTGTAGCGACTCTAGAAGTTTGTAGTGACTTCTCAATTCTATAATGAATTCATGAATGTAACTAACTGGTTTTATTTCAATTCTCAATCTCAACAGAGACATGAATGTATAAATTTAATTAAAATCGTATTATCACCTCATTATCACTGAATCACCTTCTATGAAATGTAGGTATTGATACTGATTCGATTTGATTTCCGTTACACTATAAGGTTGACTGGAAGAGATCGATATCTTTAGCGATAAGACCGCCTATTGTTTGCTTCTACTTATTGTGACTACATGTGTTCTGTACTGTGTCCTTTTATTGAGGTGTGCAATAAAAATAATTTATTATTTATTGTATTAACCAGACCTTTACTAACACAGGCAGCAAGCTACGGAAAAAAGAACGGCATGTGGTATGGTGGTACAACAACAGCGGCGCCGGCCGGCAGCGGCTGGTCCCGCGCTGGCACACGCAAGCAGTCCGTGGCCGAGTCTGACGCGCCCCCGCCGGGCGGCGGCAAGCCCGCCAGCGGCCGCGTCATCCGCATCATCAACAACATGGACCACTCTATACAGGTCAGCGGGGACTTTGCACCATCTAGGTAAAGACTAGAACTGCTGGTCTACAAGCAGTCCGTGGTCGAGTCGGACGCGCCCCCGCCGCGCGGCGGCAACCCCGCCAGCGGCCGCGTCATCCGCATCATCAACAACATGGACCACTCTATACAGGTCAGCGGGGACTTTGCACCATCTAGGTAAAGACTAGAACTGCTGGTCTACAAGCAGTCCGTGGCCGAGTCGGACGCGCCCCTGCCGCGCGGCGGCAACTCCGCCAGCGGCCGCGTCATCCGCATCATCAACAAGATGGACCACTCTATACAGGTCAGCGGGAACTTTACACCATCTAGGTAAAGACTAGAACGGCTGGTCTACAAGCAGTCCGTGGCCGAGTCGAACGCGCCCCCGCCGCGCGGCGCCAACCCCGCCAGCGGCCACGTCATTCCATTCGCATCATCAACAACATGGACCACTCTATACAGGTCAGCGAGGACTCTTAACCAGCTAGCTAGAGTGACACGGCAGGTTTCCACAAAGCGGTGCAAAGCTTGAAGATACATAACTTTATCAATCAAATCATCATAAGCCAGTTTTATCAATCAAATTGAAGCGTTAATTGTGGCTGAGAAATAGTGAACTACAGGCGCTAATATGATGTTCCTCGATATATTATTAATTTCTAGATGTCGCTTTTATTAAACTCATTTTGATTGCTAAACTTATGTCAACTATAACGTTTTACTATCACAGATTTGCCGATGTATGTATTATTTTGCCTCGACTAATTAAAACATATCAACTGAAACTTTAGCGTAATGACACAGTCGGACTAATTGCCTCGAATACGTAGTTACTTGATTGTTTTTATCAACCTTCAAGGGCCTATAATCACAGTAAATACGAATTTATTTCACGGATTGCTTTAATAAGTGGCTTGCGAAGGCCTTGGAAAGTAAACACTATGGATTCAATCTTGTAAGTGCTCGAGGTTATGATATTTATGATTTCATATTCAGTGAGGGCCTCACACTTACTATGCGTGGCTAGTAACTTTATATTCTATTTGGCTACTTGAAACGTAGAACCTACAAATTGACACTATCTTGTTTCCTAATACAATTTTCTTGTTACAGTGCCGTGTCTTGTTAAACTTGCGGACAACGCAACCTTTTGAAGAAGTCCTAGAAGATTTGGGACAAGTACTGAAAATGAGTGGTGCTAAGAGAATGTACACAATCACTGGGCAAGAGGTAAAGTCGTCGTTAGGTATTTTTAGAAGAAAGATTTGTTACCTATATTATAACTGGCTGCGCTACGCTGTCTCAAACATATTTCTTTTTAGAAACCCTCACCAGCTCGAAAGTGCGTATGTGGTTGAGCGTTTTGCATGGACCTTATACTGCTAAGAAAAAGTACCTATCTGAAAATACATAGTCATAGTTGGCACTTGGCAGTGGGAATTGATTATACTTTTGATAATTGATAGCAATTTATTCCTTCGATATTTCCCCTTACCTAGGTGAGGAGTTTCTCCCAACTCCGCAACGAATTCGCTGACGTGGAGACCTTCTACCTCGGCTCAGTGATGGTCGCGCCAGCGCTGAGCCCTGGAGTCAGCGCTCCACTGCCTGTCGAGTCTCCAATGAGAAGGTAAATACCATACTATCTACCAGCCAGTACTTAGTACAGCACAATTAGTTGCTAAACATATTGCGCACGAGTTCGCTACTCCAGTCTGAGCCACACTGTGCAAATTAGAAATAGACGGGTAAATTTTGCGTGGCGGCGTTAGTTGTGCTAGTTCGGCCCGAAGCCCCTGTATTCCTGTCCTACCTGTGCGCTTGTGTTGTGTACTTATAGCCACTAACATCGAATGCCCCAAAAAACATAAATAATAGTGGTGAGTACCATATAATTGATATCTCGTAGTGAATCTCTGGGCTCGGGAAGTCGGGAAATGAGGGGGAAACCCGGGGTCGCCGGCAACTGAAAATTCTTAAAGGGGTTAATTTTTAAGGAAGCTACAGACTTCTGACCTTTTCGAAATCAGCACTTGCTGATATACTTTCTATTATATAATATTTCTGTACACTGTGTTGGTACAATTAATATATAACTTACGAGTATTTTACCCAAACGGGAAGCTAGACTTTATTAGTATGGCGTACTCAACTCATATTATAGAATTATTACATTAGAGGTATTTAAACACATACATTATACTATAAATGGTTTTTAGATCTCGATCGAGAGGCAACGTGGCTGCAGCGCCTCCGTCAGAGGAAGTGTCGGTGCGCGGACGCCGCGCTCGAAGCAAAAGCCGCCCGCGCGTACTGTACGCGCCTGAAGGCGAAATTGTTCGCAACTCAGGTTTGTAAAGATCATATTTTCTTATTGACACGAGGAAATTAAAGTTGAGTTATTTTCGTTTTAATCAAAAATTGGTTTACTTTACAATATATACTTATCTGTTGCTGGAATTGATAATTCAAACATATATTTTCCTGTGTGATGCGGTAGGGTAGCCAATAACTGTCCACTTAAAAGCTAATGATATTTGAATACTAGTCACCAATTTTCTCTCCTTTAACAAAATATATGAATTCGCTCTACTATCATCAGCTCTTTTTTTTGCAGAAAAAGCAACATATGCTCTGCGTTGTGTATATTTCTGCCACGTGGCCAGTTATTGCGGTGTAGCCAGCAAAATACAATTTACGCGGCATATTTTTATTTCAGCAAATAATTACAGCTAGCTTCTATAACCGTATGTCATCTTTGCAGCTTAATTAATTCGTTTTTTTTTGATAATCGAAAATCTAGACTACACTCTACTGGAGGTATTGAAGGAGGAGCCAATTCGGGTGACCATCCGTGGACTTCGGCGTACTTTCTACCCACCCATCCACCACGCGCCCATCGACAATGCGCCGCCGGAGAAGAAGATGGCGCTAGAATGGGTGTAAGTCCTCTTACCTTATCCCAAAGACGACACGAGACACTACTGGAAGTAGTAGAAGTGCTGAAAGTGAAGCCAATTCAGATGAGCATCCTCGCACATAGCCCACGTGGCTGGTCCTGCAACCGAATCTTTCATTTTTGTGATGCATGGCTGTTAATTTTTTTTTTTTAATAATATGTATTGTGCTGTTCGGTGGCTCTCCTCGCTTCTTTTCATCTTACAAAAATGCCAGAAAAACATAAATATTTAAATCACTATTAGTCGTATTGTAGGTACCTAACTTTATGTTCGAAATAAAGAAACACCAAGTATTACAATAAAATGTTAGCATTGTTCTAAAATACTCACCATCAAATTTGTGCTACCAGCTACGGTTACCGAGGTTCGGACTGCCGCCGCAACCTGTGGGTGCTGCCGACCGGCGAGCTCCTGTATTACGTGGCGGCGGTCGCTATCATGTATGACCGCGACGAGGAAGCGCAGCGGCATTATACTGGACACACTGAAGACATACAATGGTGAGTACACATTTCATCACTAGAGATCGTACCGATTCCCAAGGTTTTTGAGTGGCGACTACGCATCAGAAGACGCAATGTGGGAAGGCCTCAACAAGACCACTCTACAGGTCAGCGACGACTGACGTTCTGGCTAAGATCACGGTGGATTTGTGGATATCCTTGGGAGAGGATGTTGATAATGATATGATTTTGGTGATAAATGAAACTCTCCATCCACACTTGCAAACTATTTTCTGGGTCTAAACTTTCACATAAAACCTCTTTTCTCAAACATGCAATGAAAATTCGAATTTGAGTGGTGTATTTTTTATTTCATTCATTACATATGTTTGAGAAAAGCACTATACAAATCTCTTCGAGAAGCGTTGGGCTGCAGGCCGCGTATCCCTATCCATGTATATCTACTTGGTCTGCAACCTTTCGATTCCCGGGTTCTATAGTAATGTACTATTATGCAGCATGGAACTCCACCCATCGCGCGAACTGGTGGCGAGCGGACAGCGCGCAGGCCGCGGCCGGCGCGCGCAGGCGCACGTCCGTATCTGGAGCACCGACACTTTGCAGACGCTGCACGTTTTCGGGATGGCAGAGTTTGAGGCTGGCGTGTCTGCCGTCGCTTTCTCGCAACTGGTAAATCCTTGCTCTCTGTTTTGAAAAAGGTGAATGTGACTTTGACTGGCTATGTTCGGGATGGCTGATTAAGAGACGATTGTGTCTGCTGTCACGTTCTCCCAGTTAGTATAGACCGATCTTCTCTTTTACACGAACTCTCTAATTAATCTCTAGAAAGTTGGGATATGAATACCATGTTCGCGATGGCCGAGTTAGAGGCCGGCCTGTCTGTTATCGCGTTCTCGCAACTGATGAGACCCCGCTCTGTCTTCCTCTAACGCAAGCGGGTAGCGCGCCCGTCTGTGTGACGGCATATAGACGCTGCATGTTTTCAGGATTGGTAAGTATTTTGCTTGTGGAAGTCTTTGGGGGAGGCCTATGTCCAGCAGTGGACGTATTTCGGCTGACATGATGATGATGATGAAGTATTTTGCAATGAGCGTTACTCTCATGAGTCATGAATCTCCCATAGCTTATACCACCTTATACTGTTTATAAACTAAGTATACCACAACTATATTTATAATATAACATTCCTGTTTGTGATGTGCCAGGTTAGAATAGCATCACCCCCTTTCTTCCCTTGAGTGTTGTAAGAGTGGACTATGGGAACCAGGTTGAAGTGCGTTGTGGGCAATGGGCTAGCAACGGAAATATCACATTTTCTCCATCTATAAACCTGCAATTGCTAAAAGTGGCGCTGAAATTAATTTTCGTGTGCTCTGCCTTCCCCTTTTGGGAATGTAGGCGTGAGTTTATGTATGTATGTTATATGTACGTTGTTTGTGAACCATTTTGATATGATCGAACTGAGCAAGGGTGGGCACAGGCAGTGGTTTTATTCAGAAGTCATTAATTCCAAATTATATGAAAACAGAATGGGGGTAGCTACGTGCTGGCTGTGGACGCCGGCCGCGAGAGCATCCTGTCGGTGTGGCAGTGGCAGTGGGGACATCTGCTTGGAAAAGTTGCCGTAAGTTTTAACTAAGGCTCGGTTGCACCAAAACGTCTGGGATCGTAAGTGGTGTTCGTTAAAATCTGATTGTATCGAATGTTTGACAAGTTTCAATGGGATGACTGCTACCGGCGCCATATCTGACGTTGATTGGCCTGTAATAGTAGGTTGGTGCAACCGACTCTAAGGGCGAGTTGCACCAACTTACGATCACAGATTGGTCAACGTTAAATATGGCGCCGGTAGCTGTCATCCCATAGAAACTTGTCAAACTTTCCATACATTCCGATTTTAACGAACACAGCTTACGATTACAGACGGTTTGGTGCAACCCAGCCTAAGTGTTCGATGTAAGTATCAGTGACTTCATTTTACGACTATCAATATCATTAATATCTAATATCAATGTCAGTTCATTACACTCCGCGATACAATATGTTTGTCTTACCGTATTTAACCTTTTTGCCTCCGAACGGAAAAAAATATCCAGCAATTCTCAACTCTGTCCTACAGCATGAAAATGTCATTTACATTATCACTTTTTCTGATAATATATTAGACGATGGCGCTTAAAGAGTCAAAGTAACGGTATTTTAACGTACATATAGTGCTACATACCGCACGAGTGCGGTAATCAGCAGATTACGTGCATATGTCGAAACTTTAAAGAGCCATATGTACTGTAAAACGTTGTACGATACACGTGCGAATAGGTAATTCGCAACTCGTGTCGATTTAAAACACTCCCTTCGGTCGTGTTTTAATTTATCACCACTCGTTGCGAATTTCCTATTCTCTGCACTTGTATCGTAATTTACTATTACATCATTGGATCGTTAAATTATACAGCTCGGAGTACAATAATCCTAACAAAACCCATTATTATTATTACATTTATTCAGACGACCACTTTAGCCTACTTGTTCAGGGTATTTACTGGTATTTGCGTGATAAACATAAATATTTTGTTCCTGAATGTTGGAAGTTTTCTATAGATATTTAAATATTTATTTCTATAAATATATATCGTCGCCTAGTACCCATAGTACTCGTACAAGCTTTGCTTATTTTGGTACTAGGACGATATGAGTAAGACTGTCCGCAAACATTTAAACTGTCGGCCTGTTTAGCCTAGTAGTGCCACTCCGAAGCTAGAGGTGCCGGGTTCGAATCCCGGTCAAGGCATTATTTGCGCATTTAGAACGGATATTTTGTTCCTGGGTCTTAGATGTTTTCTAAGTATTTAAGTATGTATTTAATAGTAGTAGTAAACACAATTGCACTTTATTGCACAAATCAAGTGCATAACAAAAAATAACTTAATTTTAGATGTTTGTACAAAGTTATCCCTATAAGTATGTTTATCTATATAAGCATGTATATCGTCACCTAGTACCCATAGTACAAGGTTTGCTTAGTTTGGGACTAGGTCGATTTGTGTAAGATTGTCCCCTAATATTTATTTATTATTATTTTTTCATAAAAAACTTACGAGTATAAGGAGTTGAAAAATTATGAATTTTACTTACACGACTCTATTCGCGACTCCAATCTCGTGGCTGCCTTAGCCCCAGACATCGTATATCTGACCATTTGCAGACCGACTCACCCGTAAACAAATGAACATAGCTTGGAAACCAAGCATTTACCGACGAATACGTTACACTAGTCACGCGACCGCACAGCCCCAGTAATATAATACAGAATATAATTTGTCTGAATCTAAGAAACTCAGTAAACGTTGTCAACGTTTTCTAGGTCAAGGGACACATTAAGATGGACGGATAAAAGTTTCGTGTTGATGACTTATGCCCCTAGTGACGTAATGGCGTATTTTGAATACGGGGCCCGTAGTGAGATGTCCGTTTAACAATGGAGGTCTTGAATTTTGGGATCTGATTGTTGTCGGGTTTTATGTGGCTTTTTTTACATTTTTTAGCTTCTTTATTTATAAACTGTGGGTAACATTGAATGGTTCATAAATTGTATAATGGTGTTTTAAATTACAACTTTCTAGCTTTTTTTATGTATTCGTTATAATTATCAAGGACAATGCGTTTTCTTCATTATTTTTATACGCATTAGATTTAAATATTTTTCCCTGAAGAATGAAATAGATTAAGAGTAGAATTAGTCAGCGTCTTAATGAGGATACCTACATATGATGTATATCGATGTGTAAAATGGAATGTATCGGAAGCAATTGAAGTGATTATTTCTATTCCATTGTGTATAACCTTCTGACTCATTCGTTCGCATGCCATGACTAAAAAAACCAATGATACATGATTTGCAATGCACTATATCGTCATTGAAACGTTTTCAAATACCGCTTCTAAGTATTTTACTACGTATTACTTTGAAGTCAACACAAAACGCAATCCCATTTACAATAAAAAAAAACAGTATTCTTATATGCTGTCCGATTTATTCCATAAAATACATTTCATTTGCGTATTCGTATCAGTACAGGCAACAAAGCAAATCACGAAAGCATTAATATACGACATTGGATGCGAGTTCAACACTCCCACACCGAGGCCCCGCCCACCGCTGACTCTACGAAGCGCTACGCGCGTAGCAACCCGTAGCGAGCTACGTACTACGAAACAAATAATTTAATTGTTGCCATTTCAAAAGCGACCTTACGCAGTATGTGATGGAGATTAATTTTTAATTATTTAGGTTATGTTTGTTGCTGAAACAGTTTTTATGGTGACTTGGTTGCCGTGTGGTTTATAATTACTGTGATGCCTTAATAATTACGCATCCATTATTATATCCGTTATTAAGTTCTTCAACACTATTAAGTGTAGTAATTCTCGTGTTAATGTGTTCTTCAAAATTGGGGTGCATACATATAGTCTATAAATGTCCTTTAACCCATTTTAATTTTTATGATATTTTGTACATTGTTCAGTTAGAATTTGATATGTATTATTTTAGAAGTACGAGTACGATGTGATATGCAATAAATGTTTTATATTGATATTGGTATACATTATGTACCTATAGCATGCTAAAAATTGTATGAACGATTTCATAATAAATGTATTCTTATATTTCTGCAAAATTCACATTATAAAACTTGGATTTTTAAATGTGAAATTGTGTGAGCGGTTATGGACGATTCGCACCAAACGGCCGGAGTCGGCGCGCACGCCACCATAGTCAAAGGAATTCGAACCCTCCATACAGAAGCTAGACTTCGTATCCAAACGGCAGCGGCAGAGCCGGCGGCAGCCGACCGGAGCCGAACGGCTGCCCGCAACCCATTCAAATATGAAATCTAACTTCTGTATGGAGGGTTCGAATTCCTTTGACTCTAGTGGGGTGCGCGCCGACTCCAGTCGTTCGGTGAGAATTGTCCATTAGCGTGTTATGGCACTACGCCGAATTTTCGCTACACACGGCATTGTGCTTGCTCCTGCCTAGCTATCCTATCTCTCTCGCACTTACATACTTGGTAGTAAAGGACGAATGATATACATATGTCCTACGTAGACTCAATCATACTAGCTAGACTAGTTCACGTTATGACACAATGCTTCACTGTAGCCCGTAGCGATTAGCTTGAATTGTACCAATAAAAGTCAAAAGTAGATATCAAAAAACCTAAAACTATAACACGCTTCATTATAAACATATTTTACATTACACTTATTGTACTCTCCTGAATTTGTTGTTGTTTTCTCTGTAAATTATAATTTACCTCGACATTTTCTCTTCGTTACTATCTAGGACAAGACTATTTCGCACTAATAATAATACTAATATTATAGATTTTGTATGTATTTTTTTAACTTTTCATGAATACATATCGTTTTAAACATCACTCTAAATGGACATTTTAAAGCCTATACTGCTTTTCACGTAAGAAGAGTCCGGTGACAGCTGTCAACCCAGTACAAATTATGTCATTATACGTCAAAAATGACATAATTTGTACTGGGTTGACAGCTGTCACCGGAGTCTTCTTACGTGAAAAACAGTATAGACTGTTGTTTTCAACCGACTTCATTTCTGTTCAAATTTTACCGCACACAAAGCACAAAATGGCTCAGTTATTGTTATTATCTAAATCTTTAAGAAAAACATCGTAAGGTTTAAATATTTTATTGGAATTATAGCTTCTTGTCATAATTTTAATTAATAACATTTTGAAAACTGTAGCGAAGTTTAGTTGATAACAGAGTGTTTTAAATTATGGCATAATTACTTTCGTAGCAAAAATCGCAGCAGCTATCTTCGAATAAATCTTTGTATTTGTCAACCCTCTTATCGGTGGCGTGCGAGCGTGCCGCCTTCTGTCCGCGACTGTACTCAATGATTTGTGACGCGGTTTTCTGTAGGGAATTATGAACGCGAGTGTACGATATGGAGCGGCGCGATTTTGGACTTTATTCTTGTAAATTAGGGTTTATAGTTGTTTTCTAGCTGTTAAGTGTATGTACTTATTAAGTGTAAGTAGGTCGGTGTAAGAAATATTTTTAGAGGGGTTTTTTGTGAGCTTAATTAGACTAATTAAAAGGTTTTAGTAGAACCTGTATTGCGTAGGACGTAATATATGAATTCAGATCTGACTTAATGAACAAGAGGATATTTGCAGTTGATTGATAGTTAGGCATTTAATTCTTATAATACCACTGCCTGGCATAAGAAAAGATTGTCTAACCAAATAAAAACATGTGAAAATCACAAAGCCATATCAATTGGTCAAAGAGGTGTGATAACCAGTGTACCTATATAATATTTTTCTTCCGAAACCCGTCACATGGGGAATCGTTGGGTAGCTCGTTGTGGGTTTTCTCAAACAATATTTCGATTCGAAACGCGTGCGAGATATGAATCTTGAAAGTGCTACTTCTTGTTAGGTCAAATGTCTCCCACCCTGCTATCTTTTACAATTGGGTATGTGAAAAGAATCCTATTCAATACAATTTTAAACAACAGATTCCCGTACTTACAGACACTGCAAGAAGAGCTGACGGGCGCCGCTTTCCACCCATTAGACGACAATCTGCTCATTACACACGGCAAGGGTCACCTGGCCTTCTGGAACCGACGGAAAGACGGCTTCTTCGAGCGCACTGACATTATTAAACCTGTAAGTTTTTTTTATGATAGACTGACCAGCGATTGGGCTTAGTCTCACTTGATGGAAAGCGATGACAAGGCCTGAGATGTTGCTCACTGATCAAAGTTACACAACAATATTTGGCTTCAGGTACCAGAGGAAAATAGGGTTAGATTTGGAGTAATTTTGAACATTCGCTGTTTCGGTACGGTACGGTAGCTGCCATCAAAAGTTCAAAGACTTTCTTTCTTAGCCGACTCACAGGATCTCTTTTTGCTAAATGTCAATGATATTGGGATCTTTCCCGACTAACCTCGATACGTTTGCTTTGCGAATTAATTCAATTAAAGTGTAAAACTACGTATAGATTATTAGTTAAGATTAGAAAAATGTCCAAACTTTTCATGAGAAGTAAACAGTCCAATTATTTTAGCTTTGCGAATAAATTCAAATGAAGTGTAAAAAATATTAGTTAAGATTTGAAAAATGTCAAAACTCTTCTTATGAAATAAACAGTCCAATTTTTAAAAAATAAAGTTATTCCGGTGAGGCCTGTACCCAACAGTGCGACTTATGAGGAGGATGATGTTGATGATTTAAGGTGTACGTGATTGGAGGATTTGGATATGGAACAAAAAACTTAAGTTCAGTTTGTAATTTCTCAGCCCTCTCGCACGCACGTGACAGCGCTGCAGTTTGAGCAGGACGGCGACGTGGTCACAGCCGACAGCGACGGCTTCATCACCGTGTACAGTGTTGACAGTGATGGCGCGTACTTTGTGAGAATGGAGTTTGAGGTAACTGCAACGCAATATGCTTACGCTTTGTAATATGATGCTTCAGCTAATGAAATAGGTAGTTATTTATTTAATTTAGAGCACTAAGAGCAGCAATGTTGAACTTCATCGCAAAATAGATACTTGTATTCCTGCACTGATTTCTGATTAATCTGGGCCTCAATTTGGTAATTATTTTTCATTTCACTGTGTTCCGCATACTCCTTCTAACCCTTAAGCCCCAGAACATATTGTAAGGCCATTGGTATGCGAAGCAATAGACAAATGCATGGTGCATATTACTGAATTGATAAATGCGTAAACAAATGGGTTCGTTGAGTTATTTTTATTAAAATAAATATCTTTATTTTATAGTAACTTGTATGAAATATTTACTTGGCGCAGGCTCACATTAAGGGTATCAGTTCCTTGGTGATGTTGTCGGAAGGAACTCTCATTTCTGGCGGAGAGAAGGACAGGAAGATAGCTGCGTGGGACTCCCTGCAAAACTACAAGAGGATAACTGAAACAAAGGTAGAGTGATTCAATTTACTTAATATCCATCGTCAACCTTTGTATTAACAACAAATAAATATAACGACAGAAGTAAGAGCGAGTGTGATGGAAGTCTTATGTCAGGGGTTAGAATATGCAACTGTCTTTATAAAGTACAGCATAAAACTGTAATCATAATTATTACAATAATTTTTTATCAGTTACCGGAATCCGCTGGTGGAGTACGCAGCATCTATCCTCAGAGACCGGGTCGCAATGACGGCAACCTATACGTCGGAACCACTCGTAATAATATCATGGAAGGATCCCTACAGAGACGATTCAATCAGGTACTCAAGAGTGATAAAAGATCAGTATCTATTTACAATAATTAACATTACTGCAGAGGCCGTGAAGTAAGGGAATGCTGGACGAGTTTGGGATAAACCGGATAAAACGAGTCCTGCAATCCCTGTTCCGGCCGAGGATTGTATAGTACTTTTCTCAAACATGTTAGAAAAAAAAACTACGATGTAAGAAAAACTAAAAAATACAAAACGTCCAAAAATAGCAAAGCATCACGAAAAATAACGGAATTTAAATAAAAACACGAAAATGCTACAAAATACAAGCACCATTTAAAAAACACTAAAAAACTAAAAAATACCAAAAAACACGTAAAAACTAAAAAAAATACCAAAAACCATGTAAAAACAAAAAAAAACGAAAAGTACAAAAAAATACGTAAAAACTTTTAAAAAGTCCAAACATATCAAAAAACAAAAAACGCTACAAAATAACACGAAAAAACTAAATAAAATACATAAATACTCGAAAAATTCGAAAAAAAAACAACAAAATACAAAAATACAAGACCGATAAAAAAAACCGAAAAAACCTAAATAATACCAATTTACATAACAAATTAAAAATATATATACAAAATCGTGGCGGTTGGCCTATGTAATATTTCCTTTATCAGTTGATTTTAGTAACCAAATTTAAAAAGTTAGAGCAGCGGACAATAATGTTAGTTTCATACATTCTCCATACATACGTGAAAAATGTAAGTTGGTAAATGGGTTCGCTAGTGATATTTAACTGAAAACCAAGTTCTATCAAAGCTCCTTAGATTGCTGCTCCTGTCATGCATATCGTTCTTCAATTGTTTAACACGTTTGCGGAAATGGATGCTATAGCATTCGCGTAGTCTTTTGTTTTTATGTGCACAGTCAATTACTCTCCGTGAAGGTGTTAGAATGATTTATTATGTTGTGTTATTAATATAACCAACGGCTGGTGTGTCGCCTTTTTCGCTTCGTGAACTTAACTGACACAACCGTGTGACTAGATGTTATCAGGGTCTTGTTCATATATACTCAGCAGGACAATAAATGTCAACCAATTGTTTCTAGGTGATTTTCGGCCACCACAAGCAGCTGATGGGCCTAGCCGTCCACCCGGACGACGAAATGTTCGCAACAGCCGGTCACGACAAGAATATCGCGTTATGGCGCGGGCATAAACTCGTGTTCGCTACTCAAGTAAGTTCAGTTAACATTTATAAACTTGCTAAACGCCGACAGTGAACGTCTGGTGTCTGCCAGTTTAGAAGGATTTCCATTTACCTAAGAACGATATTATGTCTATTGCAGCCTTTATAAAATTCTTGGCAAGGGAATTTTACAGAGGCTGTAAAAGACAGAATTGCGTTTATTTATTTATTTATTTAATCTTTATTGCACAATAAGAAATCTTAACGTACATATATAAGGCAGACTTAATGCCATGAGGCATTCTCTACCAGTCAACCTTTAGGCAAACAGAAAGACTGTAGGCGGTGCTACTTAAAATACCAAAAAACAAATTTGGTAAGCTTGCATACACAATATTGATTCAAATATATATTATACATCTGTCATATAGTTACATAAATAATTATTTATACACATTACGCAGCCATACACAAATATATAATCTTGCGTTATTCTAAAGGAGTGCACTGCTTTTTAATGGGCTTGCTGTCAGGAATGTGGGGCTCCACATCCACCGTATCTTAATGCTGAACTCAAATGATACTATGAACTAAGTGATCAAACCTAGTCTCTCAAATTTCCTGGCTCTTGTTCTTCGAGACCACCGGGGAATGGGCAGCAGCATTCCTTAAATGCGGTGGAGATACTGCGATCGCCAACCCGCATGCCAAGCGTGGCGATTATGGCATTTACCCCCCATGAAATTGGGGGAGGCCTATGTCCAGCAGTGGACGTCCTAGGGCTGATATGGTGGTGGTTCTTCGTGTTAAGGGAGAACCTAGAAATTCAAAAGATCCAATTGCTTATTTCTGACTATTTGTTTTTAGGTTGGGTACGAGTGCGTGTCCCTGGCCTGGCACCCGGGCGGCGGGGCGCTGGCTGCCGGCAGCACCGAAGGGCACTTGGTGGTGCTGAACGCGGACGCCGGAGCCCACGTGGCCACGCTGCGCGTGTGCGGCTCCCCGCTTAACTGCTTGATGTACAACTCAGGTATGTACAGTAGTGAGTCAAGAAATTAGTTTACCTATTTTCAACTCGAGGTATTATGTGTGGTTTAAGGTTCTAACAGTGGTAGACCGCTTTGAACATTGGGTAGTTATAGTACATTACTACAGAGGCCGGGACGAAAGGGGTTGCCGGCCGAAGACATATATACGGCCGAGCGAAGCGAGGTCGGATAGGTCTAAGGCGGGCAACCCCAAATTTCCCGCCGAGGTATGTATAGTGCTTTTCTCAAACATGCAATGAAATAAACAACAAAAAAATATTTTTAATACGCATAGTGGCAGAATGTCATGATGCCCGTGCCACAAATTTATGTGGAATGGAAATTAAAAAAGAGGACTTTGCCGGCCTAGGCCTGCAACATTTGTATGAAATTGCATTACCGACCTCTTGTCCTAGCCGCACCTGAAACGTCATACTTCGCAGCCTATTATAAGGAACATAACATCAATATTTCATTGCATGTTTGAGAAAAGTATATTATACAATCTCAAACAAGTAGACGTTAATATTGATTTAATGGTAAGCAGTCATTTTTAGGGTTCCGTAGCCAAATGGATTCGTCATGTCTGTCTGTCAGTCCGTACGTCACAGCCGATTTACTTGGAGGCTATGACCACTACAATCATGAAATTTGGTGTAAAGGTGTATGTTATGAACCGCTATAGAAATATGACATGAAATTACGAAAAAAATATGAAATTGAAAATAAAAAATATCTGACCACTATCTCACAAACGTACATACCTAGATAGTGCCTATTCACTCCCGTCTTGGAAAGTTTCAATATTCCAATTTCTCATTTGCAACTTTCTATATTTCAGCCGGAGATCTACTCGCTATCGGCTCACAAAACGGCAGCATCTACCTATTCCGAGTGTCACGAGACGGCTTCTCTTACAAGAAGTCCAATAAGATCCGTGGGGCCCAACCACTAGTTCAACTGGATTGGAGTTTGGATGGCAACTACTTGCAAACTGTCACGGCTGACTATGACTTGGCTTTCTGTAAGTATTGTAGGAATGGAACCCTAGGATCACTTTGTTGTTCGTCTATCTTTCTGTCTGTCAAGACCCTTCATCTCGGGAACGCGTGGAGTTATGGAGTCGAAACTAAAACCATATACTCAGGTCTGCAGTTCCTTGACGCTGGGAAAAATTCAAAGTTCCAAGTTTACGTAAAAAAAGATACGGGCGTTAATGCAGCAAAAAACGTATTTTACAGTACATATGGTGCTACTTTACCGTACGAGTGCGGTAATCAGCAGATTACGTCCATATGGCGAAACTTTAAAGAGCCATGTGTACTGTAAAACGTTGTACGATACACGTGCGAATAGGTAATTCGCAACTCGTGTCGATTTAAAACACTCCCTTCGGTCGTGTTTTAATTTATCACCACTCGTTGCGAATTTCCTGTTCTCTGCACTTGTATCGTAATGTACTATTGCGACACTCTCGAGGGAATCAAATTATATAGTGTACTTTCCATTGACCTACACCTATCAAATTTGTCAAGTAATATCGTGTTATACTACAAGAACAGGGAACAATCTGAAAATTACACATTTGTAATTAAATAATAAAAAATATAGAGAGACTCGATTCGTGAACTATTTATAATGTATACAGTCAGGTGCAAGGAAACTTGACCCCCCCTGCATACAAACTTCTATGCAGGAAGGGTCATGTTTCTCTGCAGCTGACTGTACCTACAAATTTGTACGGAACCCTCAGTGGGCGAGTCCGATTTGCACTTGTCCGTTTTTAGGGTTCCGTACCCAAAGGGTAAAATGGGAACCCTATTACTAAGACTCTGCTGTCCGTCCGTCTGCCTGTCTGTCTGCCTGTCTATCCGTCTGTCATCAGGCTGTATCTCATAAACCGTGAAAGTTAGACAGTTGAAATTTTCCCAGATGATGTATTTCTATTGCCGCTATAACAACAAATACTAAAAACAAAATAAAATTAATATTTAAGGGAGCTCCCATACAAAAAAAACTTTTCACTTGACCGAAATTCTACTAATGTATTATATAACGTTCTTATTACTGATAAAAAAATATAAATATTTAAATTGAATTAGAAAAGCTTATAGTAAAGTATCTAGTGTTGTATAGATAATAGTATGGAACCCTTCGTGCGCGAGTCCGACTTGCACTTGGCCGGTGTTTGTAATTTATTTTTAATTGGCCGGAGTTATTCAACGTGACTCAAGTCATATCTTAGTGTTTTAGTCTCGAAAAAGTTAATGGACCTGCATGTTTTATCCTATCTTTCTTTTTTTCAGGGGATATAAAATCTTTATCGCCAGAGAAGAGCCCAATAGCAATGAAAGATGTTAAATGGTCCACATTCAACTCAACCGTTGGATTTTTAGTTTCCGGTAAGCTTCACCAGTGTTTTGATCATTAAGCTTGACACGCACAGCGCGGCGCAGCGTCGTTGCGAGGCGGTGGTTTTTTTGTTTTTTTTTTTATGATAGTCTGACCAGCGATTGACCTAAGTCACACCTGATGGAAAGCGATGACAAGGCCTAAGATGTTGCTCGCTGGTTCCGTAATGGCCTATTCACTCTTGTCTTGAAGAGACCCAGATTGTATGTATCAGGAAATACAGACGGCGGCAGCAAATTCCAGTCCTTAGCTGTTCGAATTAGGAAAGAAGAAGCAAATCGTTCTTGCGAATAAATGGTAGACTGACAACGTAAGGATGTAACCGCTCACCACGTCTGGACGTGCGGTAATGGAACGGGGAAGGCGGAACTAAGTCATGTAATTCCTGTGCACACAGGTTTTGCGGTAAAGCGAACGCCGTCCGGGGCGTGTCGCACCAAAAAACCGCGCGGTACTCAGTAGCGCGGTGGAGCGGAGACGGCGTGTGTGATATATCGTGTGAAGCAGTAATCGACAGTTGACAGTTTCGGAAAGATCAAACTTGCAAAAACCGCCTCCGTCCAGTGCTGCGTCGTGCCCGCTCTGTGCGTTTCGAGCTTTAATCAAGTTATAAAACCAGTTCTTAAATTAACGCGAAGGGTAGGGCAAGGCCTTCTCCATACAAACGTTGTGCAAGTTTTATTCGTTAGTTTTGGCACCAAATTATTTTATTTTATTTTTTGCTTGTACATATTGGATATACGCGGAACCTGATGTTAAACTTTTGCTTTATTTAAAAAAAAAAACTAATAAAACAAAAAATAAAACATCAAGTCGTAGCTAACAGAAAAATAAGCATATTGACCAAAAATAGTAACTGTAGCGCAAACAAAACGAAGAAAAACTTGCACAAAGTTTGCATGGAAAGAGCTTGCCTACCCCGTCGCCTTAAGTTACATTTTTAGAAGTTACGCGCGTTTGTTCTGATACATTATTGTGCTTTCAATACAGCTTAGATATGGTGATATGTGTCATGTAGCTGTTATCCTAGTATAAGTACATACAGTGTATAAAACATGACAGAATAATTAAGGGTAAGTTGCGCGAACTTACGATCACAGACCGATCAACGTTAAATATGGCGCCGACAGCTGTCATCCCATAGAAACTTTCCATACATTCAAATTATAACGAACACAGCTTACGATTACAGACGGTTTGGTGCAACCCAGCCCTAAACGGTGAAATTTTACGTATAAAAAGTCACGCCGGGCGACATGTTTCGAAGTCTTCGGGAGTTGTTTTACTGGATGAGAGCATTAGCAGCGGAGGTGCACTGTACAGTAAAGGAAATGTAAACACGTAACTTTTGTTAACCCTTGTCATTGTGACAAGAACGAAAAAGGTAAACGTTTCAATTTACTTGACTGTACACGGTCGATCTCCGCGCCGCCCGACGGGTAGGGTATCTCATAACTCCTGAGTCACCGAGCGGCTTCATGTCCTTCACGAATGTCATAATTTGTACTAGGATGACAGCTGTCGCCTTACCCAAGCTGTATTCAAAGCACAATATACTCTAATTAGCTTGACGCGCGTGTAAGTTACCGAAACACATTGTAACGTGTCCAGGATTATTTATTTAATCGTATGGCATTTATTTACGAACCGGGAGATCCTCGAGAAGACGAGTACGGTTGCCAGTTTTTGGTGCACTTTTAGCACCACCCAGTGCTGCTGTCGTAGACAGCAGCCGGGATCAACGGCTTAACGTGCCTTCCAAAGCATGAGAGCGCTCAGTTAATAACCACTCAAAGCGGTCACCCATCCAAGAACTGACCTGCGCCCACATTGCTTAACCTCGCAAATCGCACGCGGTACGCGGGCGCCGCTGGGCCACGAGCGCTCTGTGGAGGTGTCCAGGATTGGAAGCGATAAACTAAAATAGACTTCCAAAGCTTCATTGATTTTAATTGTTACAGGAATATGGAACAACAGATTCTACCCGATGACTTCACTCATATCAACTGCGAGTCGGTCCGCCGCGCACGATCTGTTAATCAGCGGAGATTCTGATGGCTATCTGCGATTGTTCAGGTAAGGGTTGCGTTCAATCATGTTAGATTAGAGGTCCATAAAAATGGTTATCTATATGAAATATTCCCCCGGTGGTCTTGGTCGTAGTTTTAGGAGATACCCGCTAGCCGGGGGATGGGCAGCAGCATCCCTGAAGTGCAGTGGAGATACTGCGATCGCCAATCCGTGTGACGATTATGGCATTTAACCCCCATGAAATTGGGAAAGGCCTATGTTCAGCAGTGGACGTCCTTCGGCTGATATGGTGGAAATGAAATATTAAGCTGTTTAAAAATGTTAGTTCAAGGTTCAGTTCAATAAACTGAATGTTAGCACGGGAAGTAGCAGGTAGGTAAATTTACTGCAAAGGTCAAAAGAGTAAGAAGAAGAAGAAGAAGGAGAGAGAGAGAGAGAGAAGGTTTTACGGTATTCATAAGGCAATTAATTATAGTAGGTAATACAGTTCAATTTCAACCTGAGAAAAGTCTAGTTCTAACCTATCCTGTATCAACAGGTATCCTTGCGCCAGCCCCAAAGCGGAATACAACGAGATGAAAGTATACAGCGGCGCCGTCTACTCCGCCCGCTTCCTCTTCAACGACCGCTGCCTCGTCACCGCGGGCGGCTCCGACGCGGCGCTCATGCTGTGGGAGCTGGTCGACGACTAGCACGAGGCCCTGCGGCCCCCCGCGGTCGTAGTCGCTCCCCCCACGCCCTCCCCGCCCCTCACCCGGACCACGTTCAGGGTGCTGGACTTCGATGAGCTCGATTGAGGGCTTCAGTACGAGCCCGGTTTCATGGGCACCTGACAATATAAGTTACAAACCTTTGGTAGCGCAGAGAGAGCTAATCTGACGCATCCGTCATTCTGAATGAATTTGAATTTCGACTATAAGTAAGATGGAGATTCATATTTTAAGGACACAGGAATTTCCAGAAGTTTGTGAACCGAATCAAAAACGATCGATTTAAGGAACAACTTTATATGCGTTACCATTAGTCGGCTGCCAAAACAGTGTAACTTATCGTCGTAAAAGCTGATTTCACAGTTTCGTAAGGAGCTACAGTGCACCTTATTTGGCTAAAGTGACCTTCAGGAGTCCTTTGGCTATAGCAGTTGATACTTTGGATGTTTCCAAAAATTTTCTGATTTGACACGATTAAATTCTATGGAGTTTCACTGTTTTAGGACACTTGCAATCTGGAATTGTATTTTTAATATTGTTTGTAACTAAGCCAACTATTAGGCTTTATTGAAAATTTTACCAACTAAAAATTAACTTACCTATAATAAGTCACTGCCATTTCTAACGCACTGATGTATTGGATAGTGCGTCAGCAAAATACATATGACATACAAATATGTCACTATTAGATGTAGGTTTTGGAAAGAAAATTAATACGCACAGAAAACGTACTGTCGTTTTAACTTTAAAATTCCTTAAGGAAGTGGATAAGAGATGGAACTTCTTAATCTAAACGACATCACAGAAGTTAAATAAACTAATAAATATTTGGTGACAATCTTACATAAATTAATGGAGTCCCAAATTAAACGAAACTTGCTTTATATATATAGTCTGTTTTTGTAAAAAGATCGAAATCCACGTAATGCTACCTATTATGATCAATGATCATAAAATCTTAGAGTGTGTCCACGATGTGACGAATAACCCCATACCACAGATTGTATAATACTAAACCCCATACGAACCCAACCCAAGAATAGGTCATTATGTCGCCGACCGCCCGTATAGACTTTGGGAGCATACGACGGCGGGTCCGTTAATATCCCTGGCCCTTTATTTTTTCAACATTTTCCATTCGTCCATGAGTTACTGTTTCAAACAATTAACCTCGTCATGTGTAGCAAATACGCCTATTCGGAGGTTCTTAGTTCGAATATAGTGATTGGGGCAGAAAGTGCAAGTTTTGGTGTGTGTAATCGTGGTAAAAAGGCTTCAAATTCACCTTCCAAATTGAATAAAATTAATATCAATTACTTCGCAGTTCTTTTATATCTAATGGATTGCAGGCAATCATGGACAAATTAGTCGAAAGCACTGCCAATCGTGAACAAAGTCCCATTCCTTCAAAATAGAGATGTATCTTTTCTATTCCGTTTATTAGATGATATATTTGTTTTAAATACCGGAAATCTTTTATAATTTGTCTTCCTGGATGAAAAACGATGTATAAGTGAGTATAGATCAAAGAAACTAAGTACGCTTAGTTGTAAATGTGGCCCCGATACCTTGCATTAGCAACACTGTCACCACTTTCAGTCGATGTTGTAATTCTCTACGAGTCTACATCGATACAAAACCACTACGAAACGGCGTCATAAAAATAAAAACAGTTTACTCACTATGGATAAAATACAAAAATATCTACGCATAGGGAAGTAGATCGCTTCTTTGTGAATTGAACTTTCCATATATTATGTATTTTGGTTGGAAATTTCCGACGCAATTTTTTACAATACGACAGTAATTGTAAGGTAGGTATAACCGCCATGGTGAAATCAGATAGTAGGTACTTAAATTTTACCTGACTTGACATTCATTTTTCTCGCACTATAATGTATCACTATTAATAGTACATTACTACAGAGGCCGGGACAAAAGGGGTTGCCGGCCAAAGACATATAGACGGCTGAGCGAAGCGAGGCCGGATAGGTCTAAGGCCGGCAACCCCATATTTCCCGCCGAGGTATGTATAGTGCTTTTCTCAAACATGCAATGAAATAAACAACAAAAAAATCAAAGTTTTATTTTTAATACGCATAGTGGCAGAATGTCATGATGCCTGTGCCACAAATTTATGTGGAATGGAAATTAAAAAAGAGGACTTTGCAGGCCTAGGCCTGCAAGATTTGTATGAAAATCCATTAACTACCTCTTGTCCTAGCTGCACCTGAAACGTCATACTTCGCAGCCTATTATAAGGAACATAACATCAATATTTCATTGCATGTTTGAGAAAAATCCGTTATCGGACCAAATAATTCGTTGAAGAGGAATAGAATTACTTCCAAAATATGGCAGGCCACATTAAATTATGATCAGGTTTTTGTACGTTATCATGTTATATTCACTGTAAAAACAACATTTTGTGATCGACAGTTCCACACTTTACTTGGTTATAATAATAATAATACACAGAGTGAACAAACCAAATGAACGGGTACCTGCATACCCAAGCAAGGATGAAGTTTAATACCAGATTTAGTCCACACAATTCTGATCCATACATTTCTGTCGATTAAACTCAGAACTGTATAAGCCACATAATAAGACATTGGAAGGACCCGGTTGGATTTATCACTCTGTTAGATAGTCCCAGAATGAAAAAGTTCATCAAATTTGAACCTTCACTGCATTGACATAAAATCGAAAACTGGCGAATATTTTCATTCTTTGACTAAGTACATGGTTCATTCACTTGAGATGCATAAGATAAGGCCCAGCTTTCGGCTCCCGGCGGCCTAATTGCTTGATTATAGTGTTTCGATTCTCGAATTTATAACTTCGTCTAGAGTCGAAGTGACTACAATACAGGCACATCTGAAAGTTCAAGTGAATGAATGACTATATTAGTCAGAATAGATAAGAGTAAGAGCAACCAAAATATGTCACAAAGATAAAAACACATTTTACATGAATTTCACACATTTTTACGTAGTTGTAGCTGTTAATGATAATGTAGACTTTGTAATAGATAACAATATATACCTATATATCTACTTATCGTATTTGACATGAACAAAGAGTAATAAGTAAATAGACAAATTCAAGTGATTTATCCTGGATTTGGCTGGTTTCAAATGGTCTTTGGTTAAAATTGATTGCGTACTTAAATACATATAAGTACAAAATAAAGCAAAAAATATCTATTAGTACCTACTTGGGCCTTGTTTGCGCAAACTCGTAAGCGAAACTTGTCAATATGTATAGAATAGAAATCCAATGCTTGTGACAAGCTCTCGTGGTATGCCGCGCAGCATATACCCTGTTCGTAAAATATAAGCGGCCTTATTCGTAAAATATAAGCATTAAATTGGAAATTATTATAAAGGTGAGCCTAAACAAATTTAACATGCAAATCCCACAAGGTTTTAACTAAAACTTATGCATTGAAAGCTTCATTGAGAATAATAAGGAATATATTAAAATTAAGAAATACCTTCCATATAAACAAAATCTAAATTCAAGTGCACTTAAATAAAGGAAAAAATCCAATTGGCAATAATTGTACGCTAGTGTTAAGAAAAACAAATGGTAAATAAAGGCTAATAAACAAAAGCATAACACACCCCTTAGTGTTTCATTTATTTTCTCGAAATATTGGGGCTCTTTACCCTTTTGACGTTACCCCTCTTATCAGGCGCGGATCCAGGATTTTGTTCAAGATAATGTGGGCGGCTATAACTGGTGGGAAGAGAGGGACTTAATTTTTATCCTTTAAAAAATTGCACTTGTAACCTGGTTCAGGAGGGGGGGGATTGCCCCTGTGGTTGTCGTCGTCGTCTCTCCCTTATCCTCGCTTGCCTCTACATAACGAAGCGCATCTTCTGATTTTTCTGAAAAATACCTACCTCTACGTTTAACCTTTCATCAGAACTCGTTTAAACGTAGTGTAACTAGAACTATGCTGTCAAAGCACTTTTATTCTTTATTGAATGCTAAAGAAATATTAATATATTAATCATAAGTATTTCATTAGTAATAAATAAAAATTATATAAACGTTGGATAAAATAAAGTAATAAAATGTAAGCACAATTGGAACGTCACCCACAACACTAAAATATACCTATTCATATTGATACACCAACTCGTCAAGTATAATGAGTTTCAATAAGAACGTATCTAGTATTTAAAGCAAGCAAATTGCGATCGTATATGCAAGTTGTAAGGTATTGTTTCGCTTGAGCGAAGCTTGTTATTTTGTTATTGCACCTGCCCGCGAGTACAATTCATTTCAATAAGAGCGTATGTATTGCATGAAACAAGTGATTTGCGACCATATTTGCTTGACGTAAGGTGTTGTATTGCTTGGATTGTAGGGTAATTAAGCTTGCGGACAATTCACTCAAAGGTTTCAATTTGGAAGGCTAACACATATCAAGGTATAAATAACGCGTGGGGTTCGATTCGGGATGCTCATTCTTACTTTGGTTGTTGTGCGGATTGTCATTTGAAGCTGGCTCGTTTTAACGTAGTGATAATTTTATTAATTACCGTTATCATAGTTGAGTGGTTCATTATGGTGCAAATACTTTGAATTATGGTGAGTTATTCAACTGTGAATTTAGATTTTATTTTATGATTTTTGTGTGTTTTGA
The DNA here is from genome assembly GCA_905163555.1 of Notocelia uddmanniana. Lineage (NCBI taxonomy): Eukaryota > Metazoa > Arthropoda > Insecta > Lepidoptera > Tortricidae > Notocelia > Notocelia uddmanniana. Next base: position 5,872,907 of record LR991060.1, on the reverse strand, counting down.
TTTGATATCGAGCCAGATCAATGTCTGAATAGCATGGTCTATTTAACAAGTTGGATCTCACCCTCGAGGTGAAAATGAGATACAGCTTGGAATCCTATTAGTTTTGTTACCAAGTTTAAGAGGGCTTGGCATCATCTCTTTATCAACATAGATGATGATATACTCTTACGTGCTTCGGGGTCTAGCCACAGATTGATGCGAGAAGGTCGCAATTTCCAATAAGTCGACCGCTATGAACGGTGTTCACTCGTAGAGATCTTGTGTGCGCCTGAAGTTCGTTCTTTATTAAATATATTTATGCACTTATCTTATATACGTTAGGGCGCAACATTCACAGATCCCTTTAGTCTCCGGACGGTTGTGAATGGAGCAAATACACAGGCTTTAGGTTGCCTATCTCGGTCTAGCCTACCGAACGATACAGCTTAGGTTATAGTAGGATTCACATTTCATAACACTAATAAATAATTATTGGGGTTTTGCTTACACTAGAGTAGGGACTAGTTGAGAGTAGAGTTAGGTTTAAAGTCATTTGTAGTAGGTAATAGGGTGTTAGGGCTAAATAATTATTAGGGTTGGTTTTAGGGAACTAGGTTTCATGTAATAGGTTGTTAATGATTGTAGGAAGTTTGGTAGACCTGAATAAGTAGGTAAAGGTCAATTGTGAATAATGGTTTCCAAATGTGGTTATGAACTATGGGGTTTCATGGGCTACATTGGAAATATGGTTTAAAGGTGTAACTACATTTAATTTACTTTGCTCATTGAGGTAAAATAATTCCAGTTATGATTAGAATATAGAATTGTTTCAGAAAGATGAAATAATTCTAGACATTGTAGCAGGCGGAGCAGTCTACGAGTCAATTTTATCTATTATCATGAGTGGAATAATGCTCGCATTTCTATCATGAGTAAATGAGTGCTCACTATTTCAGGTATCGATTAGGTTCAAATATTTCATATGAATTGCCCTGAATAGTCGATATTGAGTGTACCACTTTATGGAAACTAGGTTTTTAGGGAGTTAGTGACGAGGTGGTTTGTTTTCATTAGATACAACTTTGTACCTCAACTTTTGTACATAAGAATGTTAGCGTCAGCACTAATAAATTGCTAGAATTTATTTATAAAGCTTAAATTAATAGATGATTCCTCTAATCATCGATATGACTATCTGGTGAGTTTCTTTGATGCTTCTTCTCATCAGCAAGTCTAGGTTACGAAGCATTGGTAGATTCATAGGTCATATAAAAATACCTATTAAAAATTCAATAAAATAAAATAGGTATAAATACGTAGCTAGGAGGTCTGTCACCCATCCAGGCGTAAGCAGTAGCATTGTATGGTAGTGAAAGAGTCGGACCATACAATATTAATCAAAATTATTCTTAGCTAGCTAGGAAATCAAGTATCAGTGTTTTATGATGAAATAATTTTGATTTAGGGAAAATTATGGCTTTTAAGGAAAATTTGCCTTTCTTTAAAAACCAATGGCTACTGTGTTACGCTTAGCCCGGCCTCAGGTAGTCTGGTGGGGGATTATTAATAAAAAACAAATAATAATTTGTTTATATAAAGAAGCATACAGTAGGTAAAGCAAAGACTAGTACTTAATCTTTTCTATAATCAAAATTGTGATAGGTTTAGGAAAATGGGTAGTGCAATTCTTTAGGAATAGTGGGCTAGAGCTAGGCTAAAGGTAGGGCTATAGGTTAGGTAGTGAAGAGTTCGGATCTTGTTTGTTTCACATTAAAGAATTTGAGTTACGCGGCACACAACGTAGGGATATTACTAGACGATCACTTGGCCAAATTAAATAAATAAATTAAATCAAATCAAATTAAATCAATCGTTAATAAAGCAAGCTGTAAAATAATTATTCATTTTCTTAAATTATTGTCAAACATTTATTGTTGTATTATTTATTAGGGAATTTATATTATTAATTATTTTATTTAGTAAGGTCGAAGGCACATGTTTGCTGCTGTGACCAAAGGATATGTATAAGCCTGTTGTTATAGCCTTTAAGTGACATTTTTGGTTCCGTGACCTTGGATAGCATGTAGTCTTTATGACTACATTTTTGTTGGCGTGTAAAAAGGAGTGTGAACAAATTTTGATCTGAACTCTTCAGCTAGAAAATTGAAAACAAATTATATCATTGTTTATTGTAGCTACAAGTAGGTTACGTAACAAGTATGTAATAATTCATAAGTTTTAGTAGATGCGTGCGTCTGTAGGCTGCGGTGATTGCTTGACGTCGGGCGGGCCTCGTGCTGGCTGGCCGTAGTGTAAGAGATGTTCCCTGTGCTGCTGTTTGTTATGAACTGCACCTGAAACAGATATAAGTTAACATTAGTGTTAATGTCAAATATACATTAAAAATATTTTGAAGTTATAAGAGTTTAGTGGAATAGGGGGCGATCATTGTTATGATTGTGGTCAATACCATAAGAGTTTAGAGAAACAGGGGGCGTTAGTTATGACTTAAGAGAAGATTTGCAAATTACCATCATCATCATTCATAACCTGTGGTCGCTCACTGATGAGCAAAGGCTTTTCTTCTAGTACATCATACAATGCAGATCATCATTGTCAATAAAGAGCTAGTATATTATTATAGTTTCAGTCACAGAGTAATGGTTGTAGAAAGAATAACGAAGAGTAGAACAGTTACAGATACTTATGTTTTCATATGTATATGAAATGGAAATCATGTACAAAATGATAAAAATTGTTTTATATTCATCATCAAGATCATCATCATCATTACTATTAGTCTGTTATGCGTCTCATCAAAGGGGGGGAGCGGACAGTGGTACTAATGCTGGTCTGGTGTTGGTCGGTGATTTCACATCATCATCATCATCATCAGCCCACAGTCGTCCACTGCTGGACATAGGCCTTCCCCAATTCGCGCCACCACACCCGGTCCTCAGCTCTTCGCATCCAACCGCTTCCCGCCACCCTCTACTTCACATACATTTTTGAATTTATTTACAGACATATTATAATTAGCTATTATTACTCATTAATAAATGACCTAATTACCTTGGATGTATCACAGTAGTGGAAGACAAGCAGCTATGCCAGCAGTCAAGCAAGCCAGCTTTATTTTGAAAATTTAGATTTCTTGATCGCCCGAAGCAACTGAAATGTAGAAAGTAGAAAAATTAGCATCAAATTAGGATATTTATAATATATTTATTTATAGGAGCAAATATAGGAAGTTTTAGACAACAGAAATGAATAAAATAGCAATAATGCAATTTTTTGGAATGTGTCCGAAGGTAACTGCGGAGAGAACGATTGAATCAAAATTTGAAATTTCACTGAAATCGGTCTAGACACATTTGAGTGATGTAAGATGTATATTATAAATGATTCTAATCAATATAAGTTATATGTACTTACATTTAGGATCCTCCATATGTTACGTTGGAAGAAGAAACAAAAATCATTTTGTAGTCAACGGGACGGGTCAGAATTCAGATTTTCAAAGGATGTTGTTAGTGGCTAATCATGTAATCTGTTTGGTGAGTGATCGTTTGATGCAGTCTTCATAATCACTGTCCTGAAAGTAGAAGAAATAGAAATATGATAATAACATAGTATGAAGGGAAAAAAAAATACATTTCTTTATTAGGAAGAACGGAGTGTTCAATATTTTATAAAAAAATTAAGTATCATTTTACAATAAGTTAGTCTAACAAAACTAGTCATAATCTAGAGATAAGACAGGGTATAGTCTTGGGAGATTATAGATTCAAACATAGGTGGTATATTATAGACAACTGCTTTGTGCGCAATAAGCAATGCATACAGAAATAGACATTTCGTAAGATTTCAATTTATTTAGACACCACAGTATGTTCTTGCAGTAACTTTGTTACTTGTATATTTGAATAGGTCTATGAAACAAGAACATTCGGGATAAATAAATTTTCACGATTCTCAAGTAGGCAAGTATATGTATCTTTCTGCAAATTAGAAATGTGCACATGAAGTTTATCAGTAAGGGAAAAAGATAGAATCTTAGAAAAATCAAAATCAACTTACCAGATGCATTGTTTCCCGATGTCATCAACACCGTATGTATGTCTTAGTTTGAAAACATGGCTACTGCGCAGTTTCTTCAAATGTGTCAGCTTAGCTGTTTATTCAATTCGATTCACAGGAGTAAAGTAATTTTCGCTTTGTGACCACTTTCTATTATAGTTGAAGTTATTATTGACACAAGAAGTTACATTTTATGATAAATTTAACAAAAATACTTTTGGTCCGCCATATTCGGTTGAAATTACGTCGTTAGTTGAAGTGGTCGAATCACAGACAAATGAATGAATGAAAACAAAGAAGTGTTGTCAGTGAGAAAAAAAAAGAAGAATGAACAAAGAAGTTATGGTTGGTTTTACAAGACAAATTTATCATGAATTATTGTTTAACCTCGTTTATAAAACTTAAATTATGTTCTAAATAATAAAATAGTATCAATATACAAAAGTGTAAAGAAAATATTTCAGAAATTATGAAATTACAGAAATTAGGAATAATGTCGATTATCTATGATTGGAATAAGACTTGCACTAATCACCAAAAGACTTTACGATAGTTAGATGTGAGTCCGATTCATATTTTCGAAAACAAGATTAATTCCATTGATAGATAAAGGGATGCTCCGGTGGCTTTAGTTTATTGAATGGCTCTTTTATGAATTGGGGTCTTTTACACGATATTGGGATGTCAATATTATCGCGGTTTTCAAAAGTCTATGGATTTTGCTCAATTGTTCATCAATATTCGCGTGATGCGGAGCGTGATATGAGTGTATCGCGAGATAATATTCCCTCTTAATTTATCTCCAATATTCATCAATATTTTCGTACTAGATATAAGCGAGTCTGTCGCTTGATAATGATGAACGTGTAAAAGGCCTATACAATATAAAAAAAAGTACAAAGTAAATTTATCTTTATTATTCAGTGAAGGCGATTTTTAATATGTACGATATAAAAGTTACGTTTTGTTGTCATAAATAAATTAACAAGTAAGGGGTGGCTTTAAGGTAGATGCAGTGTTTACAAAAGGATACTAATTTCTGAACGTAGTAAAGTTTCGCTGCCAAAGACTTTGACACTTGACAAGTTGAGATTTAACAGTGGTTTTAAAAATTGAGATGAGAGAGAAAAGTTTTCGTTAATGAATTTCTTTCTTTATTTGCTGGATTGAGAATAGTTAAATGTGATATATTTTCAAGCAAAATAATGAAGTAAATTATTGTGACTAAAGGATAAAGTGAGGTTTGATACCAAAGATGTTATATTGCTTTGTTGGATGGGATCGTAACAACTTCATAAGTTAACAATCAAAAAGTAAATATAATAACATAGCAGGGAAAAGGATCTGATACATTATTATGATTGAAAGGGTTTCGGAGAATTTCAGGACTGAAAGTAGTTCACGTAGAGAATAGAGTAGTGTAAATATGGATGTTTGTGTATTAGTGGTAATTCTAATTTTCTACTGGATCTATTGAGATAAACAAAGTGAGTACTTAATACTAAAGTACGATACAAAATAATATCTTACATATTTCGAAGGGTTCGTTTGATATATGTATATAGAAAGTTTGTTGTACATAAAACAGAAGGTAATAATATCATGTCATATATATTAAATGGACAAAGCATTTAATTGCAAGATAGTTATCTTTAGAATGCACTGGGTAAATTAAATTAAAAGTTGTGTTGGAGTTAGATTTTTGAAATTGTTTATCCGAAGAAATTTTGGAAATAATTAATATTGTGATACAGCGAAGTTAGTGTTCAGGAAGGAATACAATTTGTATTGTAAAAATCATACTAAAACTGCTATTGATTGTATTGTAATAGTATTAACTTACTTATTAAACATAAAAATAATGTTAATTACACAACAAAAATTTAGTCGTATTAGACGGGTTCATCGTTCACTTCGGAATGTAGAAATGAATAAATTATTATTATTTTATTAAAATGCATTACATATTTATAATATTTATATTTTATTGTAGATATAATAGGATACATTCAATATATCATGTTGGTACATAGTGCATGCGTAGTGATGAGTTTCAGAAATTGTTATTAATTGGTTTTTAAATAAAATCAATGAAAAGAGTAGTTGTAAAGTGATTGGAATAAATTCAATAACACTTTGCAATTTTCGCTATTAGTTATCAAAATATTTATATTTGTTGAAAATCATTTATTTTTATTTGTATTGAATTATTTGGCATTCATTGAAGAAGAGTGGGGTAAAATTTAGTAATTTTTTAAATAGATATTTATAAGTTTGCAAATTTAATTATGTCAGCAGTTGTATGGACTTTCAAAAGATTACATACCGAAGACTTTTGGCTGTCTGTAATAATCGAGCGAAAGAGTGTATGAGGAAGCGTAAAGTAGATTGAGTGACTGAATTACAAAGGTATGATGAAAGTTAGTGGATGTATGTATATGTATATAAAAAAAAAACAGGTATGTTTTTATGTGAAAATGGGTTATTGCACGTAGACAAATGTTGGATTGTAATCAACCTGGATTTGTTGGTATTTTGGGGAAACCTGGGGGGGGGGACACAACTAGTCAGCAAAATCTTATCAGTAGGCTAAAATCGTTTTACGATTCGACCCATTTTATTAGGGGTATTTTTTGTTGGCTAGTACTGCACAGAAGCTGAGACTAAAAATGAGTGTATACACACCACATCTTGAAAAGGATTATTCGACAACAAATTACCTGACTGCAAAGGAGGGTAATCATAAAAAAATGATTTGTCGATGTACAATCATTTTGTGAATTTATGTTCTAAATTATATCTTTATTTATGTGTATGGTTACAGTATTTGGTTGTTAAGAGGTAAAGGTTATGAGACAAGGCCTATGGCAAGGTATTCATATTAAAATCAAGTAAGACTACTTTTCATGCTAGAGGTGACATGTTCATCATAAATAGTGGTGCAATATTTCAATAATTGACTTGAAGTCTAGTCAAAGGAAAAAAGGGTTGGGTTTAAATAGAGTTTGGTTTGGATATTTAGTATCCAATCTGGTTAATCACATTTTGAGTTTTAATGCTCTGATAGCCATTGAGATAATGAGTGGTGATGTTGGGGCATTGAGGTAATGAATGTCTGATTGACTAAGTTCATAAATGAACATTTCATATATTGGGATGGAAAGGAGTCTGAAATCGAATATCTGATTCAAGTTTGTGACATGCGCCGAGAAAACTTGATTGAAAAGGGTGATGAAGTATCGAGATTTGGTTCGAATTTTGATTAATGAGATATGATTATCTCAGTACTTACATAAAGATTTTTTTCTGTTTGCATGGGGAGTTTTTGGGGTATCATTCCGTTCGAGCAATGTGAACATGGATCGAAAGATGCCCGGCCAGATCTGGACATCCAGCTTGATATCGCAAACTCGGATTACTAGAATCTTTCAGCCTCACAAACTGGAACTTCAGGCGAATGGGAAAAATTTGTGGAAATGGTGATCATCAATCATTACCAAAATTCAGAGGACTGAATTTTATACCTAGTCACTAACAATCAATGAGTATTGGTTTAAAAACACATACACGTTTAAATTAAATATGGGGAATGGGGGGACGGGGTTTGGGGAATAGTTCAACTGACAAATCTAGGATGTTATTTAACATAATAGTAGTTCGAGGATTCTTCATGAATCGCTCTATCCATAGCAATTACATGGCAAATCCTCGAGGGGGCGTATGTAACTAGAACTATGCTGTCAAAGCACTTTTATTCTTTATTGAATGCTAAAGAAATATTAATATATTAATCATAAGTATTTCATTAGTAATAAATAAAAATTATATAAACGTTGGATAAAATAAAGTAATAAAATGTAAGCACAATTGGAACGTCACCCACAACACTAAAATATACCTATTCATATTGATACACCAACTCGTCAAGTATAATGAGTTTCAATAAGAACGTATCTAGTATTTAAAGCAAGCAAATTGCGATCGTATATGCAAGTTGTAAGGTATTGTTTCGCTTGAGCGAAGCTTGTTATTTTGTTATTGCACCTGCCCGCGAGTACAATTCATTTCAATAAGAGCGTATGTATTGCATGAAACAAGTGATTTGCGACCATATTTGCTTGACGTAAGGTGTTGTATTGCTTGGATTGTAGGGTAATTAAGCTTGCGGACAATTCACTCAAAGGTTTCAATTTGGAAGGCTAACACATATCAAGGTATAAATAACGCGTGGGGTTCGATTCGGGATGCTCATTCTTACTTTGGTTGTTGTGCGGATTGTCATTTGAAGCTGGCTCGTTTTAACGTAGTGATAATTTTATTAATTACCGTTATCATAGTTGAGTGGTTCATTATGGTGCAAATACTTTGAATTATGGTGAGTTATTCAACTGTGAATTTAGATTTTATTTTATGATTTTTGTGTGTTTTGATTTGATATCGAGCCAGATCAATGTCTGAATAGCATGGTCTATTTAACAAGTTGGATCTCACCCTCGAGGTGAAAATGAGATACAGCTTGGAATCCTATTAGTTTTGTTACCAAGTTTAAGAGGGCTTGGCATCATCTCTTTATCAACATAGATGATGATATACTCTTACGTGCTTCGGGGTCTAGCCACAGATTGATGCGAGAAGGTCGCAATTTCCAATAAGTCGACCGCTATGAACGGTGTTCACTCGTAGAGATCTTGTGTGCGCCTGAAGTTCGTTCTTTATTAAATATATTTATGCACTTATCTTATATACGTTAGGGCGCAACATTCACAGATCCCTTTAGTCTCCGGACGGTTGTGAATGGAGCAAATACACAGGCTTTAGGTTGCCTATCTCGGTCTAGCCTACCGAACGATACAGCTTAGGTTATAGTAGGATTCACATTTCATAACACTAATAAATAATTATTGGGGTTTTGCTTACACTAGAGTAGGGACTAGTTGAGAGTAGAGTTAGGTTTAAAGTCATTTGTAGTAGGTAATAGGGTGTTAGGGCTAAATAATTATTAGGGTTGGTTTTAGGGAACTAGGTTTCATGTAATAGGTTGTTAATGATTGTAGGAAGTTTGGTAGACCTGAATAAGTAGGTAAAGGTCAATTGTGAATAATGGTTTCCAAATGTGGTTATGAACTATGGGGTTTCATGGGCTACATTGGAAATATGGTTTAAAGGTGTAACTACATTTAATTTACTTTGCTCATTGAGGTAAAATAATTCCAGTTATGATTAGAATATAGAATTGTTTCAGAAAGATGAAATAATTCTAGACATTGTAGCAGGCGGAGCAGTCTACGAGTCAATTTTATCTATTATCATGAGTGGAATAATGCTCGCATTTCTATCATGAGTAAATGAGTGCTCACTATTTCAGGTATCGATTAGGTTCAAATATTTCATATGAATTGCCCTGAATAGTCGATATTGAGTGTACCACTTTATGGAAACTAGGTTTTTAGGGAGTTAGTGACGAGGTGGTTTGTTTTCATTAGATACAACTTTGTACCTCAACTTTTGTACATAAGAATGTTAGCGTCAGCACTAATAAATTGCTAGAATTTATTTATAAAGCTTAAATTAATAGATGATTCCTCTAATCATCGATATGACTATCTGGTGAGTTTCTTTGATGCTTCTTCTCATCAGCAAGTCTAGGTTACGAAGCATTGGTAGATTCATAGGTCATATAAAAATACCTATTAAAAATTCAATAAAATAAAATAGGTATAAATACGTAGCTAGGAGGTCTGTCACCCATCCAGGCGTAAGCAGTAGCATTGTATGGTAGTGAAAGAGTCGGACCATACAATATTAATCAAAATTATTCTTAGCTAGCTAGGAAATCAAGTATCAGTGTTTTATGATGAAATAATTTTGATTTAGGGAAAATTATGGCTTTTAAGGAAAATTTGCCTTTCTTTAAAAACCAATGGCTACTGTGTTACGCTTAGCCCGGCCTCAGGTAGTCTGGTGGGGGATTATTAATAAAAAACAAATAATTATTTGTTTATATAAAGAAGCATACAGTAGGTAAAGCAAAGACTAGTACTTAATCTTTTCTATAATCAAAATTGTGATAGGTTTAGGAAAATGGGTAGTGCAATTCTTTAGGAATAGTGGGCTAGAGCTAGGCTAAAGGTAGGGCTATAGGTTAGGTAGTGAAGAGTTCGGATCTTGTTTGTTTCACATTAAAGAATTTGAGTTACGCGGCACACAACGTAGGGATATTACTAGACGATCACTTGGCCAAATTAAATAAATAAATTAAATCAAATCAAATTAAATCAATCGTTAATAAAGCAAGCTGTAAAATAATTATTCATTTTCTTAAATTATTGTCAAACATTTATTGTTGTATTATTTATTAGGGAATTTATATTATTAATTATTTTATTTAGTAAGGTCGAAGGCACATGTTTGCTGCTGTGACCAAAGGATATGTATAAGCCTGTTGTTATAGCCTTTAAGTGACAGTAGGGGCTTCCCCAAAACTATTTTTTAAAGATATAGCGTTCTCAACAGTTGGGTTCTTTAGCGTTAATTATTTGTTAATGTTTGTTCATGACGTACAGTAAGATAAGACAAGGTTATCGCAGGACTTGCCGAATCTGACAGGACAAAGGTCATCTACAAAGCAAAAGTAAAGTAAGTATAATTGCTACAAACAATCTCGACTATGTTTGTAGTGAGATTTTTTTCTATTCTTTTTATAATGCTTCGATAGATGGCGCTGTTCCCATGGCGTTCAATTTCTCCTGAATTAATGGGGTCAGGATGGGTACACCATCGTTGTGCGTGAGTCGGACTCGCAAATGACCGGTTTTTATTTTTAAACTGCTTTGACACATACAAAAAAAAGTCGAATAAACGCCACTCATCTGCTTCCTGATTGGTCGATTTTAGTGTAGCTGTTTTCTGGTTGGTTAATGTCAAATACAAAGTTATTTATAGTTAAATTTGTGTATTGTGAATGGTGGATTCAATATGGTGAAGTTTTTCGATTGGTGCAATTAAAATCTTCTTTTTTCCAATAATAATTTCAAGCACGAAGGAGCGAGACCGTGTGCGAGATAGAGATAGCCTATAACGTTATTATAGCGCTTCACAAAATATCGCTATATGTATGTATACACATTGCTTTTTATTTATAATGTTATAATGGATACCGCCATAAATTCGCGCCAAATATCTTTTTTACTAAAGCGTTTTAATGAAAAAGTAGCGTTATGAATCATAACGATATGTAAAAATAGCGCTATGTCAACAATATGTCAAGGCCTGACAGTCAGTATCAAATGTAACTATACGCTACTACGGGTCATAAGATTTTATTCCCTTATAGTAAAGACTTTTGAACCTCTCAAATACGTAGCTATTTTTGATGCTCACCGTACGTATAACGCTTACGCTAACGCACCGTAGTGGTGCGGTGAGTGTGGTGTGCGAGTGCGACTGTGCGTCCGTGCATCAAACATTGTGTGCACGATGATGCCACGATGGCTATATTGGCTATCTCACTGATGATTGGAAGAAGGGCTATGGAGTAAATTAACAGAGACTTGATTTCTGAAACGAGTCTATTAGGCAATACATCATTCAAAAATAAGTACGTACAGTAACATTTTATTTTATTAAGGATTGAGTTGATTACAACTATACATACGATATCATCATCACCATCATACGATCAAGTTTTTATTGATAACAAAATATAGTTACTCAAAAATATAGTTGCTTAAAGAATTAGCCCCAATTGTTTTGCGTTTAACAGTAAATTGTTTGCTTGCACCAGCTGCATTCCTGAAGTCTACTTCAAAAACATATTTTTCTTTATCAAAAGTAACGCCTTCGCTTAGTTCGACAAGTTCACTGAAGAATGGTACTTTAATAGTCACAATACTATTTGTCTGAGTTGGGTCTGACAAAACATAAGTGTCCTGATTCTTATCAGATTGCTTCATTAGCTATACAGGTTTATCGCTAGTTATCCCCGCAATTTGCCCTCCTGTCTCACTCCAAATATTAACTCCTAAATAATTGTGCTCTTTAAGTTCCACAGCTTGAATACTCGGAGAGTTTCTAAGAATTTTTACTGGTTTTTTCTTATGATAGCGTATTAATTCGTGTGTATCGATATCGGGCAGTATCACATACGCGTATTTTGCATTAACAGGATTTCGTCCATGGTTAATCAAAAACTTCTTATATTTTCCTGTGTACATGACGTCGCTTGGGAAAGCTTCATTAATATCTCTGTAACATCCGTGTCTAGTTTCACTAATGATGTCTATTACCTCTTTGTTCGGAAAATAATATCCAACAGAAGAGGAATGTTTCCAGTTCAATATCAACCAATCGATGTACGTTTGGTTCTCGTTCGCTGCTACGAAACCGTGGTTAGTGGTCACCGAATAGTAGAATCGATCGTTCAGCAGGCGGTTGTCGACAATAGTCTCGATCGACGCGCTGGAGTCGCCAGTAATGCCGGCACCCAACGCTATGATTTGCTCATTAACTACAAACCATGATTTTTTCGCTTTAAGATTCATAGGATATTCATTTAGTTCGTGTTCAATTCCTTTGGTCAAAGACATTCCAATTACAGCTTGGTTGTTATGGGCCACACCGCCAACCCATTTTTCTTGAGTTGATTTCGGTGTATCGAATCTGTCCTCGTTTTCTAAGACGATGGTATCAACGGTAGTGCCCGGCAAACGATAAGCGTCCACTGTAGGCCAGTAGCTCTGCCTAAACTGAACCTCATCGTCATTGTATAGATACATCATACCATCAGCGGTGTGCCAGCCACGTTTGTTTTCTTTATGCAAACTATCAAACGACAAAATACGGTTTGAATACATACTCAAGACGAACATGTACGAAGATGTTCGTTGTAAAAAGCGATCCATTGTTGCATACATGTTAGTGCCTGAAAATGGCATTTTAACCCCAGTTACCGAATCATCTTGTACTAATGAAGTATTTAATGTTAAATCTTTGTAGTCTCGGGGATCATTTACATACGTTGGTTTATTTAGTACCCAATATTTAATAGCTTTTTCTATCTTTTCCTTAGTTTTTCGTGATGCATATTTAGAAAGAAGCAGCAAGTTGTAAGATGTTAATGGCGCACCGTTGTTCGGTCTCGTGACGGCGCGGCCCAGCACGGGCGGCACGAGCTCCCCTCGGTAGATCAGTGGTATGAAAACTTCTGTAATGTGTTCCGCGAATAATTCTGTAATTTCTGGATCGACTTTGAATCTCAAGTCTTGTATGATAGACAGAATCTGACCTATATTATATACTACGTCATAATCAAATGCCCTGAAAGGACCATTTTCGTATGTAAAAATGTCGTCTCTATTAGCCCTTTTATTTACTATTCGTTCCATAACATTGGTTACGCAATCTGACGCTTCTTCTATTTTTATGTAGTCGTCTTGTAATATCCCCAAAGCTAGGACAGTTTTAGCCAGCCCAATTCGACAATTTGTAGGAACATGTATTATGTCGTTAGTAGTTTCATCGCCTAATATGTAATATAGGAGCTGTCGAGTACTTGGAACATAACTGTCAATTATATTGATGTACTGTTGCCTTTTTTCTTGTGATAATTCATCGTAAATGATCATCATAATCTCTGTAAATTTTTCCGTTACACCAACTTGCCATTCCCACCAGTTTCCGTAGTATAATTTTCCATCGTACTTTTTCTTCGTTACCATAAATTCCAAACCAGATTTCACAGCTAAGAGTATGATTGAGTCTTTGTAATAAACCGTTCCTTTCGTTCCATAAGCTAAAGCCAGGATTTGCAAATTTGTAAATTGTATTGTCAATTCAGCTGGGTTACTGACGCTATGTATGGGAGTCCACAAATGAGTCCTATTTTTTCCTTGTTTATCGTTTCATACAAAGTTTCAGCTTTCTTAGATAGCTGTAGAATGTAATTTGTTGCATATTGGTTTGTTTCATCGTACACATCAGAAACTAGTTGGTCCTCAAATTCACTCGGAGTAATGGGTTCTGCAAATTTTTTTTGATTGTAAGTATATACGAGTATATCCAAGTTTGTCCCGTTTTAAACGCAGTTCTGATGATGGGATCCATGAGGAAACTCCTCAAATCTTTAAGGCAAACATATAGTGATTTTTGTGTTTTTATCAACAAGTCAAGCATTTGCATCCAAAAATGTGACATTTGATGAAGTGGAATTGCTGATGATGATCAGAACAGAACTCTTCAACGACGAAAAGTTCACGTTTGTTGATTTGTCCTCCTAGCTGTGTTTGTTAAGCAAGTTTTATTTTCACGATTGATTTTTGTCATGCTCGAGTTCTGATGATGGGATCCATTAGGGATCGAGGGAACTCCTCAAATGTGCAAGGCACACAAATAGTGATTTTAGTATTTTCATGAACTAATCAAGCAATTTCATTCATAAAAGTGACATTTGATGAAGTGGAACTCCTGATGATGATCAGAACGGAACTCTTCAACGACGCGTAGTTCACGTTTGGCGATTTGTTCTCTTCGTTTTGTTTGTCAAGCAAGCAAGGTTTTTCCATGATTCCATGAGGAATTGAGGGTACTTAGTCTTCTACCATTATAAACATGCTTATAGCCATTTTTATTTTATTGTATGGAGTGCACCATCTAAGTATAATAATCTTTCACCGGCCTCCCCAATTGAAGTCGTTTTTTTTTTCTTAAAAATTATATTTATTTCATTAGTCAAATCCTATCGAATCTATTTTAATCGTTCGTTTATGATCCATTTTGGCGGGAACTGTTAACTGACGTTAATAGTGTTAAAGGAAATTGAAGACTGAATTTATAGAAAGAGTATCGATATTTTTTTTCCTTTTTTTAATTTTAAACTTTAATTTAATAAATATTATCAATAAGCTTCATAAATTACTACAAATTAGTGGTAATGCGTGTAGTACAATAAGTCTCTGCCAATTTATTTTAAACGACTTCAATAGAAGGAAGGAGGTTCTCAGTTCGTCTGCATGTTTGAATTCGTTTTTAGGGTTCCGTAGTCAACTAGGAACCCTTATAGTTTCGCCATGTCTGTCCGTCCGTCTGTCCGTCCGTCCGCGGATAATCTCAGTGACCGTTAGCACTAGAAAGCTGAAATTTGGTACTAATATGTATATCAATTACGCCGACAAAGTGGTAAAATAAAAAGTGCAAAAAAAATATTTTATTAGGGTACCCCCCCTATACGTAAAGTGGGGAGTGATTTCTTTTTTTTTCATTTTAACCCTAACGTGTGATATATTGTTAGATAGGTATTTAAAAATAAATAGGGGTTTACTAAAATAATTTTTTGATAATGTTAATATTTTCGGAAATAATCGCACCAGAAGTAAAAAAAAATGTGGTCCCCCCCCCCCCTCTAACTTTTGAACCATAAGTTTTAAAAATATGAAAAAAATCTCAAAAGTAGAACTTTATAAAAACTTTGTAGGAAAATTATTTTGAACTTTATAGGTTGAATAGTTTTTGTAATTTTTTCATAAAAAAAAATGTGACGGACGGAAAACTACGGAACCCTACACTGAGCGTGGCCCGACACGCTCTTGGCCGGTTTTTTTTATGTATGCATGTTCCCCGATAGCTCTTGACCACGTTTTTTTTTTCAAAGCAGTTACATGGGGGCATGTTGGTCCCATATAAATTTGGTGAAAGTCTGATGATGGGATCCAGGAGCAATCGAGTGAATTCTTAAAATTTAATAGGCACGCGTATGGCGATTTCTTTATTTTCTGTAGTTAATTGGAGTCGGTTTTATTTGGGTATAAATTATTATATACGAATTTAAAGGGCACGGTTATATGGAAACACAAAAACTGCCTCAAATGTACTCAAACACCATCAAATTGAAACATTTACAGTTTAGATTTAATTTTTTATTACAATTGTATACAATATTAACTTATAATAATTATTAACAAAGCCTAAAATCAGTACAATTTTACGGAAGTGGATGTGCAGGCCTCTGACAGTGCTCATTTTTAGGGTTCCGTAGTAAACAAAGGAACCCTTACAGTTTTGCCATGTCCGTCCATTTGCCCGCGGCTTAGCACTTAGCTCAGTAACCTTCTTGAAAAAATGTTTTAGGGTACCTCGCTACACATAAAGTGGAAATGCATTTTTTTACTTACTTATAGTTTCGCCATGTCCGTCTGTCTGTCCGGCTAAGACTTTGCTCTGTAATTGTTAGTGCTCAAAAGCTGCTATTTGGTATGGAAATATTAATAAATAAATCTGACAAAGTAGCAAAATAAAATAATAGTTATTTGTTATACAAGGGTGCAAAGTTGTATTTTACCCGCGAGTGTGGAATTGAAACACAAGCCAGCGAAAGGATTCTATAGTTGAACCACGAGCGAAGCGAGCGGTTCTAAAATAGAATCCTGAGCGTAGCGAGTGTTTAAACACACGAGAAGTAAAATACAACTTTGCACCCGTGTGTAACACTAAACTTTTCTCCTCACTATAGCGAGGAAAGTGCAACACGCAAAAAGACACAGTTCCACAGGCATGATTTTCATCACTGGAATCCCTGATTTTTTTACGATATTATAACAGAAAACTCTGGTAGTTGTGTATAATATTTACGTGAGTCGGAGTCGGTGACAAGTTGTGTATTTTTTTTTTTTTTTTTTTCCTTTTGGCTTTTACTCCTTGCTTGAATTTGCAAGGGGTATTTCGCCTATGTCAGCGTATACAGACATTTACACGAGAGGAGATCGGTCGTTAAAATAAATTTCTAGTTTTGTGTAGGAATATGTCCAGGGAGTGGGAACCTAAAAACGAAAAACACATATATTAAGACGGCACAGACAAAACAGGACGATTGTTCGGTTAATAAGAGAGCGCGGGAAAGGAAATGGGTGGCAGAAAGTTAGGAATGCCAACATAGAATGAAGATGAAAAATATAAATATACATAAATTTATATATAGTAGAGTTGACAGACGGAGAAAAAGAGAAAATATATTGTGTACTAAAGTTTAATATTATGTTCTTGAATATATTTAATAAAGAGAGCAGTGAGAGGGGGGTCCATACAGACGAGTAGAGCTTGAAAGTTGATAGGTCGCGGAATATGTATAGGGAGAATTTCGTAGAGCGAGTAACTGAATTTCGGGCAGTTGAAAAAAATATGATCCAGGGAACCGTCATCCAGACCGCACTCGCATAGTGAACTATCCCGGACTCGAATCTTGGACAAAAACACCGGAGTACAGACATGTCCCAATCGTAACCGACAGATAGTAGAGATGACCCATTTGCTTGCAGAGCGAAAGCGAAAGAACCATGGCTTTCGGGGGATAGATGGTTGAATATCTCCATAGCTACGGCCTTTTACAAGTCTTGAAGTATCCCATAATTCCTGCCAAGATGTTCTCAAATTAGAATGTGCAAGGGTCATTAGATCAGACGCTTGGACATAGTTCTGAGACTGGGAACCAGCTCTGATGGATTGCTTTGCCCACATATCCGCCTGCTCATTGCCTTCAATGCCGCAGTGACCCGGGATCCAGGCAAGTATTATTTGGAGGCCTTTCTTTGAACATGAATATAAAATTTGTTTGATTTTTAAAATTACTGGGAATTTTGTTTTCATTTTAAAATGATTGCTTACAATTGCTTGCAGGCAACTTCTGGAGTCTGAAAAAATTAAGACTTTGGGGATGTTGTGGGACTCTATATATGTGACAGCTTCTAGAATTGCCACCGATTCCCCAGTGAAGACCGAAGAATGGGGTGGGCATTTGTGGGATAAGAGGATGTTAAATTTAGGGATCCAGGCTGCCACTCCGACATAGCCAGAAGCCTCAAGCTTGGAAGCATCAGTAAATATTGAGAGGTAATCAGGCCATTTATTTAATTTGTTATTAAATTTAGAGTTTGCTGCCAGATCATCTTTAAAAATGCCGAAATCAAGGATTACCTGGGGTTGGTGGACAATGCACTCAAATTCGTTTGTAAAAAGAGGGTTAGTGTTATCAGAATAGACTGGGCAGGAGAGATTGTTAAGTGTCACAAAGCTGCTAACAATCCTGGGTGATTCCTTATTAGACCAGTATGTATTTGCAGGTACCTCACGAGCTAAGGCCTCTAGCCGTGGGAGGAGAGGGTGGTTTGAAATGGCACAAACTTTGAAGACATAGCGGTCAGCTAGGTACTGTCTACGGAGGAAGAGAGGAGGGTCTAAGGCTTCGACTTGCATGGCATTTTTTGGGGATGATCTCATGGTTCCCAGAATTATTCTGAGACATTTAGCCTGGGTTAAGTCAAGTTTCTTGAGAGCAACTTTGCTGCAGGGCTCCCAAATCATAGAGCCATAGTCCATCTGGCTGCGAATAACTGCATTGTATATCAGTTTTTGACAGTAAGGATGAGCGCCCCACCAGACCCCAGAAAGGGCTCTAAGGACGTTAATGCCTCTTTCGCATTTACCAATTATGTATTCCAAGTGTGGAACACCAGACATTTTGCTATCCAATATGACACCGAGGAACTTAACCGTTTCCTTACAAGGAATAAATTCACCATCACATTCAATGTCTGCTGGAGGAATGGTTCTGCTACGTGTGAATGTGACTGTGCAGCTTTTAGAAGGAGAAAGCGTTAGGCCATGCTCGTCCAACCAATCCTGAAGATAACTGAGGGCCTCAGAGACTCTAGATCTAGCGCCATCTACCGTTTGATCTGCAGCATATATGCACAAGTCGTCAGCATACTGGAGGACATTGCAGAAGGGGGTAATGGTTTGATCAACATCATATGTGTACAAGTTGTAAAGGATCGGGCTGAGGACCGAACCTTGAGGAAGGCCTTGCCACACGGTTAGGGGTGAGAGCAGGGCATTACCATGGCGGATTTTTATGGTTCTTCCCATAAATAGCTTGCAGACAATTTGTACAATCCTCGCGGGGATGCTCAGCTGAAGCATTTTAGCTCTGAGCAATGGAAGTCGTACATTGTCATACGCAGCAGAGACATCCAAAAAGCAACCAACCAGATGTTTCTTGTTAGATAGAGCTAGCCTAATGTCTGAGGTTAGTATGCTTAAGCTGTCCATAGTACTTCTGCCCTTTCGGAATCCAAATTGAGAGTTTGCTAAAATATTGTTATGTTCGAGGAACCATTCCAGTCTATTCTTAATTAAATGTTCAAAAATTTTACTAATTGTTGCAGAGAGAGCGATGGGGCGATATGAAGCAGCTTCCTGAGGGTTCTTTCCCGGTTTGAGAACTGGGACGATAATTTGTGACTTCCAGTCAGCAGGAACCTCACCAGATAAGAAAAAAGAATTGAATAAGGACAACAGGTACTCCTTTGAAAATTTGCTTAGTTTAGAAATAAAACAGTATGGGATGCCGTCTTCACCTGGTGAACTGTTACGAAGTCCTTCTAGTACATAGATAACCCCCTCTAGATGGCCCCTATGAACGATTTAGTTCGAATCGAAAGTCACCAAGGTTAGCGGTATGTGCGGGTCGCGGGGAGGTCGGTAACGTCGCTGCCATTGGCTGTTTCATAGAGCGCGCGCTTGGGTTCAACATGGCGCGCGCGGCGTAGGGATGGGACGCGTTGTTTATTACCGTCTTTTACCGGTAATGCCATTTATTTTAGGGTAACAATTTTAAATAGCGTATATGCTCATCTATTAACTTAGTATCTAGAATAATATTTTTAGGCAGCGCATAGTGTAATGTAGTATAAGGTCGATTCACAAGAGCTGGCGCGGAAATTGTATGAAACTGTCATTAATTTCATAGACATTACACGGTTATAGCACTGGTGAATGTAAAAATTGCGGAATATTTTGACGACCACTTTGGCTTAGTTGGTAGTGGTCCTGCTTACGAAGGCGGAGGTCCCGGGCTCGAATCCCGGCCAGAGCATTTATTTGTGAGATGAACTAACACGAATATTTGATCCTGATTCTTGGAAGTTTTTCTATATAAATAAATTTGTTTATCTATATAAATAAATACAATAGAACCACAAATATCAGTTACATCGGCAATCTTCGTTCAATCAAATCGAACGTAGGACCAATTCAATAAAGACCTTGTTGCATTATACGTAAGGTCAAGGTAGAATATGCAATGACAGTTGATCTAGTGCTCTCGTGCTTCGCGCAGCCAGACAAAATGGTGGTCGCCGGCGTCGCGCGTAAATTGTTGGCCAATGGCTGTTGAGGAATTTACCCACGCAAACGCACTGCCTTGTGATTGGCTAAAATGTTTTCAAAAGGTTTGCTCACCAAGACGATTCGAAAAACCCAATTGTAATGGCTCCTTCTCCACCCGATTCCGAGATCCCTTATACTTCTTCGAGGTCCAGCATAGGGTCCACCTCGTGACACTAGTCCTAACTGCTCACCAAGACGATTCGAAAAAACCCAATTGCAATGGCTCCACCTCTAACCACTTCCGGGATCCCTTATACTTCTTCGAAGTCCAGCATAGGGTTCACCTCGTGATACCAGTCCTAATTGCTCACCAAAACGATTCGAAAAAAACCCAATTGCAATGGCTCCGTCTCTAACCGATTCCGAGATCCTTTATACTTCTTCGAAGTCCCGCATAGGGTCCACCTCGTGATACCAGTCCTAAATGCTAGGGAAATCTATGTCCTACTTAGTGGTAATACTGTTACTAATTTGTTATTTCATTAGATATACATACTCGATATTACATAGCAATAAATATGATACAACCGGTTAATAAACTTTATAATAAAATAAAACTACACATTAACTACTTCCAAACTAAATATTCCATTCAACTACATTGATATGTACCCGTATCGTACCTATAGCGTATAAATAAAATAGAACGAGACACTAATTTACTACATTACTACTTTAATTAAAATAACACTGGCAACACTGACAGTTTAATGTAAAATAACTAATGACCTTTTCCAATAGAATTTCACTATTAATAAAACAGCGCAACAAAACGCGGACGAATACATAATTAATTGAAATCGAAACTTATACGGTAATGTCGAAAGCGTCACTGGCACATCACTAGCCCGAGCATGTACTTTCGTCAGAAGGGAGAGTATATTGACAATTGAATTGGTTGGAAAGGGACAAGAATACTTCGGTACTTCTTACTGGCTAATGTAAAATGAACTCCGCCTGGCAGAATAAAATATGCCTTTTGTAATTAATTTAACTTATCTGTGAAATGTTATTCCGTCATTCTTGTACTTTGCTGTTCGAGAGCTTTTCCCACATAACTTTACACAGCAAAACACCATTTCTAATGGATAAAATCGATTTTCAATGCTCGTTTATCTGACGTACGTATAGATCGCGAACCTGGACGAGTCTGACTGAGAGCGCGAGGCGTTTCTGCTTACATGTACTAGTGGTACATAGGTGAGGTGACCGCACGTCGCCCTATAATCTCCATCTAGAGGGGGTTATCTATGTTCTAGTACCAATTCCAGTTCACGATAGGAAAAGGAATTGTTAAGAGGACCAAGTGTGGCGGGGAGAGGGGGAGGGAAAATACAGGACTCTTCAGGAACCAGGGGTGGAGCCATTTTATTGGTAAATTCGTCTAACCAGCGGGAGTCGATGCTCGAC
The DNA here is from genome assembly GCA_905163555.1 of Notocelia uddmanniana. Classification (NCBI taxonomy): domain Eukaryota; kingdom Metazoa; phylum Arthropoda; class Insecta; order Lepidoptera; family Tortricidae; genus Notocelia; species Notocelia uddmanniana. Next base: position 5,851,226 of record LR991060.1, on the reverse strand, counting down.
GGGAGTTCTGATTTGAGTGAGCCTCTGAATTTTTTTAAGTTTTTCCAAACAAGTGATGGAGGAGTCCTAGGGTGTAAACTTTCGCAAAATCCCTTCCAACCCTTCTTTTTAGTTTTGTTTAGGAGTCGTTTGGTGTGGGCTGCAATCTTCTTATAAGAGATGAAGTCCTCGGATAAGCCAGAACTATTATATCTACGCTCAGCCTCTTTCCGGGCCGAGACAGCAGAAGTGCAATCGGCAGTCCACCAGGGAGGGGAGGGGATGTTGAAGTTATGAGCTTTTTTTTTGGGGATGTGAGAATCAGCTGCTTCAATTAAAGTGCTTTTGAATAATAGATATTTACTAGTTACCCGCGCGGCTCCGCCGCGTCGACGTACTACGAAGAATGCAAGAGAAGCCGCGGGATAGAATATAGCCTATCTATATTCTATCCCGTGGCTTCGCTCTCGATTACAAATTTGATTTAAAAACATTTGTGTCACAGTCAATCATAAAAAAACATATTTGCACCCCGATCCACCGCATAACTGGGCCTTGTACGTGGGCCATGATGGGCTAATGAGATATCAACCTACATGCATTTCTGTAGGGTTCAACTTTGTAGGGTTTGACATCCTCAAACAAACATTGAAAAAAAAATAGCAAATTAACCTTTTGAACGCCATACTTTATGAACCACAGTGACACTTACACGCCAACTCATTTTTCATAAGAGATAGAATATAAACCATAGTATCACAGAATAAGTAATAGTACATAGTATAAAGTACGAAGGTAATTTTCATATATCATAACACCTATGTTCTCGGCAATTAAAGGTTGTAATTATATTTTTAACCTTTTAAGCGCATTATCTATAGAAATACATGTAGGTTAATATCGCATTGGATGCCGTCGCCATGACGGATATATTTGTCGTTGTATTGAATCGATGGTGCGCAAATACTTCAAATGCGTTGTTGGCGTCGTAAAGGTTAATTAGTGCAACATTGTTTTCTCGTTCGTTTGATCTAAATCCACCAATAAGTAACGTCTACTCCAATGAGAACTTCTTTGCTTATGATCTCTTGATCACCCTACTGGCATGGCAATAGGTGGAAGAGAGACACACTTAGACAAAGCGAATCTCTTCTCTTTCAAAATGTTTTGCAGCTTATCTATGATTAACTCAGAAACAGTTCTGTAACTCACAACGTAAAGTTTAATTTGGTTTGTCATTGTTTTGGCAGGTATCAATATCAGTCAAGATATACGGAACGTATATTTGAAGCGTCATTGGTTTGTATACCAACTTCTTTGTTTAAACCATGACAATATAATTTTGACATAATAGAGCACAATAAAAAAAAGTGACACAATACGTATGTCATTTATGTAAACATTACATTTATTTTCTGCTTTATTCGACAGAACTGAACAGGCCCTGTTCACATTATCCGATCCGATATCGGCGTTGGAGCCGACACGGTTATGTATGTATGTATGGCTTTATTGTAGATAAAACACGTCAAAATGACAAACAGACAAAAAGTGGAAGTAAAAAGGCTAGCTTATCCCTATATGTATAGAAAACTGCCACAGATATCAAATCCGCTCATTTAAGTTGAACAATTTCTGAACATCTGATCTCTTCTCTCTAATGCACAAATCAGTAAGTTTGAGAAAGACAGGTAAGTGATATCTGACAGGTGTTCACCTGTCAGTGCATCTGCTTTCAAATATATTTGTTTATGTGCAAATTGTACTGAACTGACGTTTGTGACGTTTTGCATTATATGGGATTTGAAATTTTGGTGTGCTTTTAAGTGGAGACAATTCGTTAGCAGCCGAAAATGATCGTTCTATCCGTCCCGGTCTAATTCATCTTGCTTAACCATAAGGATCCAAAGAGACAACTATAAGAAAAATCGTCTTGCTTAACACTGCGGATCTGTTAGTATTATTAATTACGAAAACTGGTCACTGTTCACATTGCACGACACGATATTGGTCACATTTCCATACATTTGTCGGAGCCGAAACCTTCATCAAATCGGATAATGTGAACAGGGTCTTAAGTTGGGAAATGAATGGGGCCCTTTACACGATTAATATAATGACAAAACTGAGATGTCAATATTATCGCGTTTTTCCAAATAGTTCGTGTTTTGGTTCAATATGCATCAATATTCACGTAAATCGTATGGTGATATGAGTGTGTCACGGGATAATAATCACCGTGTAAAAGGCCCCATGAAATTAACGGATCAATAAAATTTGTATTGTCTTTATAGACCGCAATAATATTGACACCTCAGTATTGTGAAAATAAAAATCCACAAAAGGGCCACAATAAAAAATAAGTTAAATGTTGACACAAAACGTCTGGCATTCATGTAAACTGTAAATACTTAGACCGAATACACCGAATATTATGTATTGTCTTGTAAACAAATTAGTAATTTTACTTTCGTTTATAGTTAATAATATTGAGTATTTCTCGAGTCAAAAGATTTTATTTTGTAATGCTGTATCAGATATTTCTTACAGGAACATTTTAATTTATATTTGATTTTATGTCATCCGGAATCATACAATAGCCAGTTCCCAAGTCACGTGTTAACCAAGCTAAATTTTGACACCTCGTACAATTCTACCAAGGTAAGCTGACCCGTCGCTTGTATGCGGCGTCATCGAACACGATTTTGAGGCTTATATTTGTCGGGGCACCCAGGATTTTTCGTAAATATCAATTTAAAAAAAAATCCAGGATAAAAATCAAAAAACTAAGACCTTATTGCAAATCTGCAGCATGGGACGAATCCTATGGTATATAATTTATCAAAATCGGTCCATAACTGTAGATCTGATGGGCGTTGTAAGGATCGGCTTCGCGTAATATATATATAGATAGATGGCAAGAGTCTACTAGGTTGGGATGAGTTAATCTTAGTCTGTCCTCTACACAAAGTGAGAAACTGGGCCAATCAGCTTTTTCTACTCTATATTTCAGGAGCGGCTCGGGGGCAGGAGAAGGAAGAACAGATGTTGGATTGGATATTATGATTGGGAAGTGATCACTACCAAAGGATTGATTTAGGACTTGATGGGAAAGAAGACTGGAAAGGTTGGGTGAGCAAGCAACCAGATCCAATACAGATCTAGGATCCTGCCCGGGATACACCCGGTGAGTGGGTGTGCCGTCATTGAGAACCGAGACATTAATGTCATCAAATAAGTCGATTAGAAAAGAGGAAAATAAATCAGTGTAAGATGAACCCCAAGAGATATTGTGGCAATTGAAGTCGCCTAAAATAAGAAGGGGGGGAGGGACAGAGAATAAGATCGTGGAAAGATCAGGTATTAAATTTAAATTAGGGTGAGGGATATACATGGAAATGAAGTTTATTCCCATGACTTTAGCTGCAACAGCGTTTATCTCATTTGAGTGGGGAGGGAGAGAAATTTGAGAATAAGAGTAGCGTCTGCTAATCAATACCGCGCAGCCTGCACGGCCGTCATGACGGTCCTCTCGGAGGCACGCAAAGCCCGGAATCCTGAAACGGGAATCCGGCCTCAGCCATGTCTCCGAGATGGCCGCCACAGAGATAGAGTGGTCATTGATTAGATCAATCAGATCAGTTTTTTTAGGGTTGATGCTTCGACTATTCCATACTAAAAATTTGGCCGAGGCGGCCATTGGAGAAAAGTTTTTCAGCGAGAGTAACCATAAGGGGGGCAACGTCGGGCGGTAAGATGTCTGTCATTTTGGCGACTAGGTTGGTCAGTAGTTTGAAGACGAGTTCCATCATATCTTCATTGGGGGTAATCATTCCAATGAGCTGAGAGAGAGCAAATCCATTTGGGAGCTCAGATTTAGGAGTCTCCACGATGTTCTGATGAGCGCGGCGGTCGTAGCTAGGAGACAGAGGGGTTCTAGCACGCGGTTTGCGTTCCACCGTTCGGCGGTATGATGTTGTGCCAGAAGACTGAGAGGGAGAGTGAGGTATCTGAGAGGGTTGTAGTGGGGACTCTGGGTCAGGGGCGAACATGGCCTCAGCCACGTCGGCATAGGGTCTCCGGACAGCGGGGTGACGAGTCATAGCCTCTTGGTAAGAGATGCTGAGCTCAGACATAGTTTTTTTTATTGCTTTTTGTCGACAAAATTCTGGACAACGTTGGTCTGTTGCAAAATGCCGGCCAGTACAGTACAGACATTCGACGTGTTCTGGAGCCACATTGCAGCTTTCACCGGGATGTTTGCGGGAACATTTGAAGCAGCGAGCATCAGATCGGCATTGGGACTGGATGTGGCCAAATCTAAGGCACTTTCTACATTGGATAGTGGGGAGTAAATAAACTTCAACAACTAGGGAGGTGTAACACGCGTATACCCTTGGAGGGAGCACTTGTCCTTCAAATGTGACCACAACTGCCTGAGTAGGGACCCAAGATGGAGGGCCACCTTCTCTTAGTACTTTGCGCTGTAGACGACGGGCTTTAAGGATTCTGCCATTACCTTCTTTAAGTTCTGTAGCAGTGACAAATTCCTCCATTGACCACTCTACGGGGACGCCTCGTACCAGACCCATACGGGATACCTGATAGGAGGGGATGGAGGCAACAAACTTGTTACGGACAAGACATGGGCCATCTACAAAATTATTTGCTGCTGCAGCTGATCTAAATTCAACCGAGACGCGATTTCTTCCTAGGGATTTAATGCCATCTTTTTTGACATCTGCTACACATTCTTTGGCCAAAACATGGCCGACTTTGATTGGCTGCAGAGAGATTCCCGAGTTGGGAGACTCCGCATCTCGGGAGACATGTACGATAAATGGACCACTGTCCTCGTCTCTGTACTTGCGGGCCTTGTCCAAATCAGGGTGCTGATACAGTGATGCATAGCTAGCGGCGGATTCCTGAATCTTTTTTTCCTGTGGCTCTAAAACCTTGTCGGACGGCGACAATTCTGAGGGATTTAGAGTACGCTTAGCTTTTATTTTTTGTCTATTATCTTGGGCAGTGTCGGTGTCCATCTCACTCAACGAATTGTCGCCGCCCGGATCCGGGGGCTTCTCCTTCTCGTTCCCCTCCATTACCCCGTTTGGTCAGCCAAACGGATTAGATTAATAAAAACCAGTAATGTAAATTAAGTTAATAAACCACCACCTAAATGAAGGGAGTTGTTATTTTAAGGACTTCTGGGAGATAACCTAAAAATTCGACCAGACTCACTCAACGCGCTTCTGTCAAATTTCAAGTTGTGTATATTTTAGTTGACATTGACAACGATGACATTTCTGACGAAGCGTTTTGAAATTGCAACGACTCAACTTTTGCGTTTACAATTATACTCAATATCATTATAAAAAAAATGTTACTTATAAAATTTTAAGGTTTACGGCTTAGATCATCAAATAAAGCTAAATTTGGTAATTTTTTATTAAATTCTCAAACCATTTATTTAATGATAATTGATATCAAACGAACCATTATTATGAGCGTTTTACGTTTTGTTATCTGTCAAAAGCTACTCAAACACGCTCCAAGGTCAACTTTCCCCACTTGTGGATAAAATGCGTTTTTACTCGCTTGTCTCAAAGGATAAAAGACGGCTTTCCGAGCTAGTGAGGGGAAAAGATTTTTTTTTAAGGGTGACACGTAAAATGGGGCTGTTGTTTTTGCTTCAATCCTGTGGTATGGGTTATTTTTGGATAGGTGTTTCAAAATGAATACAGCTCTTCATCAAACACTTTTTGATAACGTGAATATCGGAAATATTCACTCAAAAAAATAAGTGCCCCCCCCCCCCCCCCCCCCCCCGTCTCTCCCTCTAACTTTTGAAGTAAGGTTCCAAAAACAATATAAATAAAAGAAAGTAAAGCTTATTAAAAACTTTTAACGAAAACTATAGCGGACATGATCAGTTGAGCCGTTTTTGAGTTATCGTAAAAAGTGTTCCTTTCATAGTAAAAGACGTATGACGAAACGCTGCCAAAGTATTCCCTTTTGCTTGTTATTGTTTTTTTTTTAAAGTAACTTAAATGGACAACTACGGAACCCTACACTGAGAATGGCCCGACATGCTCTTGGCCGATTTTTTTAATTACTTTCAACCCCAGGGGCCTCACTTACAACCTGCATCTTCTAGGTCAAATATGAAATACTCGTCTGTAGAAATAGGTATGAATGTCTGGGCCAGACTACATGTATGGACACAGACAATAGAGACAGAAAAGGGACCCAAAAACATAACACGTTAAATTTCTGGTAAAATTATGTCAAATAATTTTTAAGAAAAAAAAACCGACTTCAATGGGGGAGTCCGGTGAAAGATTATTAATCGTAGATGGTGCACTCAGATTCCATACAATAAAATACAAAAATGGCTATAAGTATGTTTATAATGGTAGAAAACTAAGTACCCTCAATTCCTCATGAAACCATGGAAAAAACTTGCTTGCTTGACAAACAAAACGAAGAGAACAAATCGCCAAACGTGAACTACGCGTCGTTGAAGAGTTCCGTTCTGATCATCATCAGCAGTTCCACTTCATCAAATGTCACTTTTATGAATGAAAATGCTTGATTAGTTCATGAAAATACTAAAATCACTATTTGTGTGCCTTTCACATTTAAGGAGTTTCCTCGATTCCGAATGGATCCCATCATCAGAACACGAGCATGACAAAAATCAATCGTGAAAATAGAACTTGCTTAACAAACACCGCTAGAAGGACAAATCGCCAAACGTGAACTTTTCGTCGTTGAAGAGTTCTGTTCTGATCATCATCAGCAGTTCCACTTCATCAAATGTCACATTTTTGTATGATAATGCTCGATTTGTTGATAAAAACACAAAAATCACTATATGTTTGCCTTAAAGATTTGAGGAGTTCCCTCAATTCCTCATGGATCCCATCATCAGAACTGCCTTTTGACAAAAACGGGACCAACTTGGATATATATACATACAATCAAAAAAACAATTTTCAAATCGGTTAAGAAATGACGGAGTTATGGAGTAACAAACATTAAAAAAAAAAAAAAAAAAAAAAAACAAAAAAAAAAAAAAACATACAACCGAATTGATAACCTCCTCTTTTGAAATTTTGAAGTCGGTTAAAAATATATACTTTACCGTCATTGTCGGAAGCGCCTTCTATGTCAACCTGCCTGCCTGTTGCTACCATTACTAGTTATGTAAGTTTTTTGTGTAACATTGTTCTCTTGTGTGGTGCAATAAAGCATATTTATTATTATTATTATTATGTCAAGTGCAACACTGATATGATGCAAATTCACAATCAAAAATGTGTAAATTATACTATTTTTTAATTCCATGACCACCGTGTCCACTCGTCTACAACTTGTGACAGTATGCTAATTTTATACGTAAACATGAACTTATATATTAAAGTCCAACGATCCGGACACTCGCCTGTTTGCAAACAGGTTTTGTGAGTTCAAAAAAAGAGCCAAGTCTGATCTGAACCTCACCCTCAGCTCACCCAACTGAGTAGAAAAGGAATAAATTGTATTGTCATTGTTTTCCTACATGTATAACATGTAGATATCATGCCACCTAAAGTTCAATTCATAGACTTAAAGCTCGAAACCTAGAGAGCAGGCGCGGCGCGGTGCAGGGCAGAAGCGGTTTTGCATTTATGATCTTTCTGAAACTGTCGACTGTCGATTACTGCTTCATATGTAATGCTCCGCTATCCCGCGGGGTTTTTTGATGCGACGTCCCCCTCGCTTTACCGCAAAACCGCCTCCGTCCCACATCGCGCCGCGCCGTGCTCTGTGTGTTTCAAGCTTTTAAGGATTTAGGAATAATGCCATTGAGAAATACCTACCTATCGTAAACATCGTATACATCGGTCACCCATGCTTTATGAATTGGGTATGCGTCAATAACATGCTTTACTACACATGAGGAGCTCTATAATATTTGTTCAAAAATGTTAACGTCGTTATCGTTATTGCAGGCTAATGATGAACTGTTTGGTTTTCTTGTGTAGCCATATTAGTAGATCACCCTCTATGTTTCCTTCATGGGAAGTTTCATTTCATGAGGCCTCCTTCAAGGGTGGGGTGCTGTAGCTATCTCAAAACGCAAGCGAAGAAGGAGTAGGGGGTTAAAGGTAGTGGTTCAGTACCGCGATAACGAGGTACAAGTATCGGAAATAAATCTGGTGTCTGGTGATTCTGATTAGGCTGCTTTTATAGATACTAATCGATCACAACCGCTCACAATATCTGTGCACCTCTCGGAGCTTCCGTGGCGTCGGCGTCGCATTCCAAGAAGTTGCACAAGTAAGCGCCGCAAAAAACATATAGGTAAAAAACTTAAGAAAAAGAAACGAGTTTGAATAGACATCTTTTTTTAATATTTTTATTACAAGTAATAATAATATATGACAAATAAAAGTAATAATAAATCACGTCTCTGCAATGCACAGTCTGGTGAAATTTTGTTAGGTAGTGATTGGAATGGCTGCTCCGTCGTCAAACCCCAACAGTTTCGCTGCAGGTTTGAATTTGTGGCGTGTGCCTAGTATGCACATACTGGTTGAATAGACATTTGTTTTGTTTGTGTTACACATTATATGTAATGTCTATTCGAACCCGTCACAACTAAATACACCTATACTTCAGACTTAACATCATAAATAACGAAAAATAATTAGTTTGGCACCCGATGACTTTCAGTAGTCTAGGTATACAGTTTGACAGTTTGAGACATACATTTAACAATAAAATTAAATTTGAATATGTTTAACGATCGCTTCCAACAAGAGCGCGTACCTAACACATTGAAATCCAAATAAAATGCGACTTGTAAACTTAATTCACTAACAAACTTATATTAATAATGCGACCTGTACACCGATCAATTTTTAATTAACAACGTAATAACCTATAATAGCAACGATAAAATGGAATTATCATTCAATTCATCATAGCTGACTGACTCTACGTATTGAGTCTAAAAGAAAAACTACGAAATGAAATAAAATAAAATAACAATGACTTTATTTAAGAAACTAATCCAGGGCTACGTACATCATTTATAAATAAACACCATTTAACATGTAACAAAACAAAACAAATACTTACTCTTAATTGTTCACCAAGAAAAACAGTCCAAGAAGTTTAACCTAGACTTACACAACTAAGTTAAACACGATATAAAATATCAAAATTATTAACTAAAATTACTGATAATCCCACACTCTCATCGCTAAAAGTGAATATATTACTGATTATCCCTACCTATTTATTGTATGCGGATAAAATGAAAACATTTTACTTATTAGATACTTAGTTACTCTAAAATAACCATTTTGATAGAAATATTTTATGATTCAACAATAAATTGTCTTTTCGCACCATCTGCATTCGTGAAGTCTACTTCAAAAACACGTTTTTCTGTATTAAAGGTGACACCTTCACTTAGTTTGACAAGTTTACTGAAGTATGGTATTTTAATGGTTACAATACTATTTGTCTGGGTTGGGTCTGACAAAATATAAGTATCCTGGTTGTTATCAGATTGTTTCATTAGCGATATCGGTTTATCACTAGTTATTCCCGCAATTTGCCCTCCCGCCTCGTTCCAAATATTCGCACCTAGATAATTGTGCTCTTTGAGTTGTACTGCTTGAATATTATGTGTATTTTTAAGAATCTCTACTGGCTTATTGTTATTATACTGAATTAATTTCGATTGATTAATACCCGGCAAAATCACATACGCGTATTTTCCGTTGACAGAGTTTTGTCCGTGGTTAATCAAAAACTTCTTATAATTTCCAGTGTACATGATATCGCTTGGGAAAGCTTCATTGATATCTCTGTGGCATCCGTGTCTAGTTTCACTAATTATATCTATTACCTCTTTGTTCGGAAAATAATACCCAATAGATGTAGGTTGATTTGATTCTAAAATCAACCAATCGACATCCATTTGGCTCTCATTTTTTACTACAAGACCGTGGTTACTGGACACCTGGTAGTAGTATCGATCGTTCAGCAGGCGGTTATCAACAACAGTCTCGATCGACGCACTGGAGTCGCCAGTAATGCCGGCACCCAATGCTACGATTTGTCCATCAACTACAAACCATGATTTCTTTGCTTTAAGATTCATAAAAAATACATCTGGTTCGCGTTCAATTCCTTTGTTCAAAGACATTCCAATTATAGCTTGGTTGTTATGGGCTATACCGCCAACCCATTTTTCTTGGGTTAATTTCGGTGTATCGAATCCATCCGCATTTTCCAAGGGGATGGTATCGACGGTAGTGCCCGGCAAACGATAAGCATCCACTGTTGGCCAGTATGATTCCCTAAACTGAACATCATCGTCATTATACAGATACATCATACCATCAGCGGTGTGCCAGCCACGTTTGTTCTCTTTATGCAAAGTGTCAAACGATAAAATTCGTTTAGAATACATACTCAGCACGAACATGTACGAAGATGTTCGTTGTACAAAGCGATCCATTGTTGCATACATGTTAGTGCCTGAAAATGGCATTTTATCCCCAGTTACCGAATCATCTTGTACTAATGAAGTAATTAATGTTAAATCTTTGTAGTCTCGGGGATCATTTACATAGTTCGTTGTATTAAGTGCCCAATATTTTACAGCATTTTGTATCCGTTCTTTAGTATTTGGAGAAGCAAACTTCGAAAGAAGCAACAAGTTGTAAGATGTTAATTGCGCACCGTTGTTCGGTCTCGTGACGGCGCGGCCCAGCATGGGCGGCACGAGCTCCCCTCGGTAGATAAACGGCAGGAACAGCTCCGTCACATGTTCCGCGAATGATTGTACGATTGCCGGATCGATTTTAAATCTCAAATCTTGTATAATTGTCAGGATTCGACCAATATTATATACTAGGTCATAATTAAATGCCCTGAAAGGACCTGTATCGTATGATAAAAAGGAACCGTCTCTGTTAACTTTTTTATTGACCACCAGTTTAATGACATCCTTTACGCAATCTGACGCTTCCTCTATTTTTTTGTAGTCTTCTTGTAACATTCCTAAAGCTAAAACAGTTTTAGCCAGCCCAATCCGACAATTTGTGGGAACATGTATTATGTCACGTATTGTCCTTTCGTCGCCTAATCTGTAATATAGGAGCTGTCGAGTACTTGGAACATAACTGTCAATTATTTGGGTGTATTGTTGCCTTTGTTCTTGCGATAATTCGTTGTACATGATCGACATAATCTCTGTAAATTTCTCCGCGACACCAACTTGCCATTGCCACCAGTTTCCGTAATATATTTTCCCGTTGTACTTTTTCTTCGTTACCATAAATTCCAAACCAGATTTCACAGCTGAGAGTATGATTGAATTTTTGTAATAACTCGTTCCGTTTGTCCCGTAAGCTAAAGCAAGGGTTTGCAATTTTGTAAATTGTATTGTCAATTCACGAGGGTTTCTGTCTCCATGTATGGGAGTCCACAAATAAGTCCTGTCGGCGTTCTTTTTTAACGTTTCATACAAAGTTTCAGCTTTCTTCGATAACTGTTGTATATAATTTACTGCGTATGGGTTTGTTTCATCATATACATCAGAAACTATTTGGTTTCTCCACTTCTGTCGTAAGTTTCGAAATTTTTTCGGTGTAATGGATCTTACTTGAGTTTTATCCGTATTGCTTACTGAAAAAAGAAAAAAATGTTTTATTACTCACAACTATACCACTCGCGCGGCTATGCTCGTGTATTACGAATGAAATCGAGTTAATAGTTATGGAGATAACCCTCAGTTACCTACTGACTTCCCAAACTGTAAACTAAGCAGCAGGGCACAGGCATCTTTTGAATTAGGGACGACTACTACTATTACTAACTACTAATGTTAAAATGAAATCAATTTAGTCAGACTACATAGAAGGCAATTTAGTCAGACCACACAAAAACAATGAAGACAAACATGACTACTTATAATTATTGTACACAATTTAAAATTGATATATGATAACAGGTATGTAACAAATACTAAGTATGTATACTAGTAAATTACGAGGCTTTTTTGTAAACTATATGATATGACGTGCCCGCAAAATGCCCGCTGGAGTGCGACGTATGCTAATTAATTTTCTATCAAATATATACCAAAAATAAACTGGTTAAATGTATGTCGGACTACGTATAATGAAGGGTACCGTACCTACTATTACTACTTCACATTTAAAACCACTATTCTGCTCTTTGAATGAAAAAGGACGTATCTTCATAGGAAACTAACACTTAGGTCTTTTTGTTTGAGTATGGCAGTTTTTTGTGATAACTCAAAAACTATTAGACCTATAAGATTTCTTATAATTTTTCCAGCAATCTATTGTTAAAGAACATTTTTTTTTTCAAAATTTTATGCACAATGGTCTCGGTAATAAGCTAACGGTAATGGTCAATTTTCGCCTAATTTCGTAAAAAAATTGAAAACTATTTATTGTATAATTAACCGACTTCAAAATTTCAAAAGAGTAGGTTATCAATTCGGTTGTATGTTTTTTCTTTTTTTTGTTTTTTTTTTTTTTTTAATGTTTGTTACTCCATAACTCCGTCATTTCTTAACCGATTTGGAAAATCCTTTTTTTGATTGTAAGTATATATATCCAAGTTGGTCCCGTTTATGTCAAAACGCAGTTCTGATGATGGGATCCACGAGGAATTGAGGGAACTCCTCAAATCTTTAAGGCAAACATATAGTGATTTTTGTGTTTTTATCAACAAGTCAAGCATTTGCATCCAAAAATGTGACATTGGATGAAGTGGAACTGTTGATAATGATCAGAACAGAACTCTTCAACGACGAAAAGTTCACGTTTGGCGATTTGTCCTCCTAGCTGTGTTTGTTAAGCAAGTTCTATTTTCACGATTAATTTTTGTCATGCTTGATTTCTGATGATGGGATCCATGAGGAATTGAGGGAACTCCTCAAATTTTAAAGGCAAACATATAGTGATGTTTGTGTTTTTATCAACAAATCGAGCATTATCATACAAAAATGTGACATTTGATGAAGTGGAACTGCTGATGATGATCAGAACAGAACTCTTCAGCGACGAAAAGTTCACGTTTGGCAATTTGTCCTTCTAGCTGTGTTTGTTAAGCAAGTTCTATTTTCACGATTGATTTTTGTCATGCTCGAGTTCTGATGATGGGATCCATTAGGAATCGAGGGAACTCCTCAAATGTGAAAGGCACACAAATAGTGATTTTAGTATTTTCATGAACTAATCAAGCATTTTCATTCATAAAAGTGACATTTGATGAAGTGGAACTGCTGATGATGATCAGAACGGAACTCTTCAACGACGCGTAGTTCACGTTTGGCGATTTGTTCTCTTCGTTTTGTTTGTCAAGCAAGCAAGGTTTTACCATGATTCCATGAGGAATTGAGGGTACTTAATCTTCTACCATTATAAAGATACTTATAGCCATTTTTATTTTATTGTATGGAATCTAAGAGTGCACCATCTAAGTATAATAATCTTTCACTGGCCTCCCCCATTGAAGTCGGTTTTTTTTTCTTAAAAATTATTATAATGTATGTATGTATGTATGTATGTATGTATTGCTTTATTGTACATAAAACACGGTAAAATGACAAACAAACAAAAAGTGGAAGTACAAAGGCGAGCTTATCCCTTTAAGGGATCTCTTCCAGCTAACCTTTGAGCAAATGAGTTGAAAGAAAACAATGGAGGATGAAGATAAACCACCTGTGAATTATGCACTGAAACAGAAATTGAAAACAAAACAAATTCATTTTGAATACACATTACCTTAATACTAAATAAGAATATAAAAAACGCGAATCAGTATATATATCAATAGAAAATACGACAAAATATTTTGGGTATTATAAAATAAAATACTTACAGCCGAAAGAAAAAAAAAAAGTTGTGTGTGTGAAATAATTATGTTTATATAAACAATAAATATATAATACGATACTATACTTAATAATAATAAAATAGTCAGGAGTCGGACAGCCATATTCTTTTTAATGCAGCCTTGAAGGATGCTATAGTTTGGGATTGCCTCACGGACACCGGTAACCCATTCCATAATTTAACAGCCCGCACAGTGAACGATCTTTTATAAGCACGCGACCTATTAAACGGAACGCTAAGAGAGAGATTGGCATTAGCATTAGAACGAAGGCGGTAACCGGTGTTGGCTGCCAGAAAGTGGAATCTCTCAGAGAGGTAAGGAGGGGAAGCAGGGTTGAACAACACATTGAAAAGCAATGTCAGGACATGCACATCTCTACGACGACGAATCGGAAGCCAGCCGAGTTGTGAACGAAAGTGGGATACATGATCAAACTTGCGCAGACCAAATATATACCGAATGCAGATGTTTTGCAAGCGATCCAGCTTGTCAAGTAACTCCTCTCTAAGGTCAACAAATGCAATGTCACCATAATCTATAATTGGCAAAAGGAGAGATTGGGCGAGAGTAATTTTTGTTTCAAGGGGAAGGAAATTTTGCAGACGCTTCAAAGAGTGTAACGAAGCAAAAATCTTCCTACTTACTTCCGAAATATGAGGTGACCAGGATAGCGTTTGGTCCATGATGATACCCAGGTTCTTAACAGAAGACGATAAAGGAATGGTCACGTTATCAAAAAGGATATCGGGTATCACCAGCTCGGAAAGTTTGGACACAAAGTGAGTGCTGCCAATAACAATTGCCTGCGACTTCTTAGCATTCACACTCAAACCATACCGCATCGCCCAGGAGCGAATCGACTCAAGATCGCAATTCACTCTGTCAATCAGGGAAGGGAAATCATCCAAGCTAGCCGCCGCATAAATCTGTAAATCATCCGCATAAAGATGATAATTGGAATTTAAATCCTCCGTAATACCATTAATAAAAACGGAAAAAAGAAGTGGAGAAAGAATTCCCCCCTGAGGCACCCCAGTAGAAAGATTACACCACTCAGAGACCCTGTCGTCAACCCTAACTCGTTGCCGCCTCCCGAAAAGGTAGTTACGAAACCAGGACAGCGCAGTTTGTGACACATTTAGGGCACGGAGGACTCCAAGGAGGATATCGAAATCCACCGTATTGAAGGCGCTACTGAAATCCAATAAGACAAGGGCAGTCAGTTTCTTATGTTCGATATTAAAACGAATGTCGTCGGTGATCTTAACTAACGCTGTGACAGTGCTATGCCCGGGACGGAAGCCAGATTGGAAGGGACTCAACAACTTGTGCCTGTTGAGGTGGGAGAGGAGGCGACGATTAACAAAGTGTTCAATAACCTTGGACAGAACTGGGAGGATGGAGATAGGGCGATATTGTGAAAAGGAAGCGGGATTGGAATTTTTAGGAAGTGGAATGATATGGGCACATTTCCATGCAGATGGAAACGTCCCTGACGCGAAGGAAAGGTTAATTATATCGGAAAGGATAGGAGCAATGGGTTCCGCCACGAGCATAAGCATGTCCAGACTAAGGCCGTCTTCACCAACGGCTTTCGTCTTAATAGTCTTTAAAATGGTAACGAACTCATGCGGCGTAATGCTCCCAAGATCAAAAGCAGGGGAGACAGGGTGAAGCTTATTGGCAAGAGAGGACAGAGTTTGTTGTTTCACAGAAGCTTCTACACTAACCGGGGAATTACTAAAATGCCGGTTGATGGCGTTTAAGTCAAGCACCTCTGTAGAACTCTGCGAAGCTTTTCCCACACCCAATGATCTCAGAAACTTCCAGAGTTTAGCTGGAGGGCATTCGTGGATAGATTTATGGATATAGCGACGCCTAGCATCCCTACAGACTCTGTTACAGCTGTTGCGCGATTTGATGTAATTGAGTCGATTCGCCTCCGAAGGGTCCGCCCTGAGTTTGATGCGTGCCTTATCCCTTTTAGCCATGAGCAACTTAATCTCCGACGTCAGCCAAGGTGCAGGTAAATGCCTCAAACGTACCGGCTTCATGGGAGCATGCTTATCAAAAATCGCAAGCAATGTATCGTTAAATGCCCTCAACATATGGTCAACATCGGCCTGAACTTTATTGCTTTGCCAATCCGCTTGAATAATGTCTCTTTGAAGCGCCTGCAAGTCAACATTACGTAGGTCACGACGCAAAACAATTTTGTGCCTTTGCTTAGGGGGACGAATTTTGAAGGATGCATAAATTAAATCGTGACATGAGAATCCTGCGGCATTATATTGGCCATGAGAAGCAACTAAATCCAAAGAAGAGGTTAAGATAAGATCCAAGAGTGAAGGAGGTCCATTGTGGGCGAAATGAGTGGGGCCAAGAGGCAAGATGTTTAAATTGAGGGAAGTAACAAGCGACTGAAGTTTAAGGGAGCGATTATCATTTTTAATGAGACATGTATTAAAATCGCCCATAACTATGCGGTGGTCGAACTGAGGGCTAAGTTCTTCTAATGTTCTCTCGAGGGAGTCGAAATAATTAATGTGGGAAGATGGGCTATAAAATACACCCAGAAGAACCTTGGAATGATGCAAGGAGACGTTTAGAAATAAATACTCGGCAGAGTTCGAATAGACTGTTGGTGACTGTGCGACAACTTGACAAGCTAGATCACTTTTTAAGTATATAGCGACACCACCACCTCGAACTGTCCTCGTTTCGCCATCATTAGTGCCAGTCCTGTCATTACGTATCAAACGATATCCAGGCAATGAATAAAGAACAGATGGTAGCGTGGGTTTAAGCCAAGTTTCGGAAATAAGGATAGCGTCAATATTGCGGGAGCTAAAGGAAGAGAGTAATTCAGGGTAATGTGCCGGGATACTTTGCGCATTAATGTGAACCACGTTGAAACACTTTTTGGCTGAACCAAAGATACATTCCAAACGATCACCCAAGTCGGGCATGTCCGCATCATCACTAATGGAATCATAATGGCTCGAAGACGATAAGGAAAAAAACTCACTTTCTAAACTGGCGTTAAAAACGTCCGACATTAAACTAATTAATATAAAATCAGAATATATAAAATAAAATATATAGGTAAAAGGGTTAATTGATGTGTATGCAAAATTTTCTTAAATATTTAACTTTCGCACTAGACAGCCTCATTTGATCGCCAGCAGTTAACAATAAAAAAGAGAAATAAATACAAAAAAATAAAAAAGTAGTTAAAAATAAACAAGGTTTCACACAAAAAAAAAAGTAAAACTAAATGAAAACATGAACACGCACGCACACGTTCCACTAAGAAAAATACACCTCCATCAAAGCAAGAACAAAACGTAACTGTCAGCTTTGACATTAAATATTCATGTGACAACTGACAAGGGAAGTGACATCACTGATAGTAATAAATTAGATGAAGGTATTTTAAATGAACTAGATTAAAAATAAAATGAAATCGGGAACTGTATCAAACACTTATGAAGGACAAGCAACTAACGCGCTCCAGAAGGGGCAGGTGTCTTCCTGAGAGGACGAGTCCGCCGCGCAGGCTCCGTTGTTTTCAACTGCGCGGGCGCCGGTCCTCTGGCGGCCTCACCGGAAGCTCCACCGAAGATATCCACAGGGGGATCAGCGGTTCCCTCAGCTGTGTTTTCCTCAGCCGCAGTCGGACCAGGCAGCGCGTGCAGTTCTGCAAGCGACGTCACTCTATGCCGCGAGCCATCAAGACACTTCACCACAACTCGTCCATCGCACGTCCAGCTGTCCCGTATTCCGTAAATTCGTCGAGCCTCCAGAAATACAGCATGCCGGGATGCTGTTAAGAATTCCGAAAGTGTCTTACCCGAGCCCTTGAACTTCTTCTTGGCAGACCATACAGCATCCCGGGTCCGCACACATGCAAACTTGACCAAAATAGGTCTAGGCTTAGACATACGGGCTCTGCCCAGGCGGTGGCAAGCAAGGAATGACTGTGCAGTAATTAACTCAACCTGCAGAGTTTCCCCAAAAGCTGTTGTGACAATCTCAGCCACATCCTCATTCTCCGCTTCCTTGACACCATGTAGCAATAGGATGCCTGACCGTGACCTCGATTCCAGCTCCTCCAGAGATGCCAACACAAAGTGCATCTGTTGTTGCAGGGACTCCACAGTCCTCCAGATGAAAGCTTTAAATGTCTGGTATTCGGCATGCACCTGCGGCAGCGAAGTATCCAAATTTTGGCCGGACACTGAACTTTCAAAGGATGCCATCTGGGATGTAAACATATCCTTTAGCTCGTCCATCTTCTTCTGGAGTTTTTGCAAGTGGTCCATAGCGTTTTGAAGTGTGTTCAAAAGTGAAGTGACCTTTGGACTTTAGTACCACTTTTTTGTAAACAGTGTAAAAAGTGGAGATAATAACTGCAGGCGTCAGTAAGGCAATATTTAATTCATGTAAGTTAAATTTATTACTAAATTTAAAGAAATACTATTTTTCCAGTAAATAAACATAAAGCAGTCAAAATCAGTGTACTTATTTATTTGCCTACCCTCACCCAAAAAAAGTGTTAATATAATATACGGAGAAAATCAGATGGATACATAAAGTCACAAATGAAGAAGTCTTAAGAAGGGTAAAAGAAAAAAATAATAGAACATAGAAGAGGGAAAATGTTAAGTCACCTTGTACGACACGTTTTCCTTTATAAGCACCCATTAACACCCGTGCACAAAATTCATTTATTTATCTTACATTTTCACCTTTGCGTTACCGATTTACAAATTTGTACCAAATTTCAACTCAATCGGTCAAGTAGTTTCGAAACAAATTGAACCGTGACAGACGAACGGACGGACAGACACACGAGTGATCCTATTGGCTATGTGCACGTCTGAAACGTCAAACGTCAAAGGTCCCGAGACAATGTCAAAACTCAGAGATGTCAAATAATGACACATGAATATGTTATTTACTTTAGTTAACGAGAAAGACCCCGTATTGGAAATTTTACTGAAATAAATAAATACATACAAACGAAACGAATCGTAGGAAACCGTTAAGAAACCAATAGAAAACGTGAAAGTAAATTTGACAGTTGTCCCCGGTAAGTGCACATTTCTGCCATGGTGTGCGCTACGATCACATAGCTTACTTACCCCCACCACCTACTTCGCACATAGCCAATAAGGGTTCCGCGTTTTCCTTTTGAGGTTCAAAACCCTAAAAATAATGCCAAAATATATATAAGAAATAGTAATAATACTAATAATAAAATAATACCTTACCGTCATTATTGAAAGCGCTTTCTATGATACGTGCACCACTCATATTAATCAAAGTCGCAACCAAAAATGAGTAAATAATACATACTCGTATTTTTAATTCCATGATCGCTACGTCCGATCACTAACAGCTTTAGACGAAATACTAAAGTTAGATGTAAACATAAACTTTTTATAAAGCCCGGTCACTCGCATGTTTGCAAACCGGTTTCGCGAGCTCAAAAAAGGAGCCAAGTCTACTTTGAACCTCACCCAACTGAATAGTACCTAGTTAGGCAAGTCATTGTTTCTTTTTACTAGATAGATATCGTGTCGCCTATAGTTCGTTCCAAATAGGCATCTTTGGCAAAAATTGGTCAAAAAAACCTGAGCAACATAATTTCATGTTTGCATTTCTAACTTAGATTAGTACCTAAACTAATTAGTGGGTGACCAAATCAACCTCCTATTACCATTTACATTTTGTTTAGCTTTTTTACCAAGGATTTTGAAATTGAAAGTAAATATTGAAAATTACCGCACGGCTATAGTGGTTTCAATTCAAGTTTGTGCATTTATTGAGATCACTTAACAGCAGTGTCATGCGAGTAAGTTGCATTTTTTTCATCACGCAAAAGCGCATTAGCCTGCGCTATGCCTGCCTGACTTGGCGGGGCCACTACTGTGCCCCTTGAATGTTTTGATACAAGGAAATTCGCTACACACTCTGGTAAAACCCTCACGAGAGACATGTAGTATGCTCGAGATAGTTGGGAATTACCTTCTGTTTTTATAAAAGTTATAAAACGAATGAAGTGATCGGAAATTCGGTGGGAATTTCGGGATTTATAGTTTTTTGTATGTATTATTAGGAACTGGAGAACCCATATAAATGCTGCGCAAATTTTCAGAATGCAAGTAAAAATAAATAGGTATACTTAAAGAAGGATGAACGTTATCATCGAAAAGGTTGTTTTTACCAAACTGGGGTAATAAAATAAAGGACTTTAAAAGGCGAGTACACATATATATATGTACCGTATAGCCTGACCAGTGCCTATTTGGACCGCCACGTTGCGGATTTTTAGAGGTACTAATTTATTTTAATGGACACGCGGACAAGTACAGTGCCCTGTGGACCTATGATGGTTGCCATTTTTAACCGACTTCAAGATTTCAAAACATTCGGTTGTATGTTTTTTTTAAATATATTTTAAATGTTTTTTTGAACTCCGTCATTTCTGAACCGACTTAGAAAAATCTTTTTTTGATTGTAAGTATATATATCCAAGTTGGTCCCGTTTTTGTCAAAACGCAGTTCTGATGATGGGATCCATGAGGAATCGAGGGAACTCCTCAAATCTTAAAGGCAAACATATAGTGATTTTTGTGTTGTTTTATCAACAAATCAAGTATTTTCATACAAAAATGTGACATTTGATGAAGTGGAACTGCTGATGATGACCAGAACAGAACTCTGCAACGACGAAAAGTTCACGTTTGGCGATTTGTCCTCCTAGCTGTGTTTGTTAAGCAAGTTCTATTTTCACGATTAATTTTGGTCATGCTCGAGTACTGATGATGGGATCCATGAGGATTTGAAGGAACTCCTCAAATGTGTAAGGCACACATATAGAGATTTAGGTATTTTCATGAACTACTCAATCATTTTCATTCAAAAAAAGTGACATTTGATAAAGTGGAACTGCTGATGATGATCAGAACGGAACTCTTCAACGACGCATAATCCACGTTTGGCGAATTGTCCTCTTTGCTGTGTTTGTTAAGCAAGTTAGATTTTCAAGACAATCATTTGTCAAGCTCAAGTTATGATGATGGGATCCATGAGGAATCGAGGGAACTCCTCAAATGTAAAAGGCATACATATAGTGATTTTAGTAGTTTCATAAACAAATCAAGCATTTACATTTAAATAAGTGACATTTGATGAAGTGGAATTGCTGATGATGATCAGAATGAAACTCTTCAATGACGCATAGTTCACGTTTGGCGATTTGTTTTCTTCGTTATGTTTGTCAAGCAAGCTAGGTTTTCAAGACACATTTTTGTCAAGCTTGAGGTCTGATGGAGGATTCCATGAGGAATTGAGGGTACTTGTATTGTACTTAGTCTTCTGCCATTATAAACATACTAATAGCCATTTTTATTTTATTGCATGGAATCTAACAGTGCACCATCGAAGTATAGTAATCTTTCACCGGACCCCCATTGAAGTCGTTTTTTTTTCTTTAAAATTCACTATCACTTATCGTCGTGGATAAGACATTCGTCACGTTCTGACAAGTATGCGAGTGCAAGAGTGACGGGCGTCTTATCCACGACGATAAGTGATAAAATGGCAACCATCAAACGCCCGCTGGTATGTACCATGTAGATAGAGAGCTAATAATTTTATTTTCAAAAATTGTTAACTATATACAACGAAAGAGCTTACAACTAGCGATGGTTTTACACCGAAACAATAATTATTATTACAACTAGTTACCCGCGCGGCTCCGCCGCGTCGACGTACTACGAAGAGTGCAAGCGAAGCCGCGGCATAGAATATAGCCTATCTATATTCTATCCCGTGGCTTCGCTCTCGATTACAAAGTTGATTTAAAAACATTTGTGTCACAGTCAACCATAAAAAAACATATTTGCACCCCGATCCACCGCATAACTGGGCCTTGTACGTGGGCCATGATGGGCTAATGAGATATCAACCTACATGCATTTCTGTAGGGTTCAACTTTGTAGGGTTTGACATCCTCAGACAAACAATGAAAAAAAAAAAGAAAATTAACCTTTTGAACGCCATACTTTATGAACCACAGTGACACTTACACGCCAACTCATTTTTCATAAGAGATAGAATATAAACCATAGTATCACAGAATAAGTTATAGTACATAGTATAAAGTACGAAGGTAATTTTCATATATCATAACACCTACGAGTACGTTCTCGGCAATTAAAGGTTGTAATTATTTTTTTAACCTTTTAAGCGCATTATCTATAGAAATGCATGTAGGTTAATATCGCATTGGATGCCGTCGCCATGACGGATATATTCGTCGTTGTATTGAATCGATGGTGCGCATATACTTCAAATGCGTTGTTGGCGTCGTAAAGGTTAATTAGTGCAACATTGTTTTCTCGTTCGTTTGATCTAAATCCAACAAATAAGTAACGTCTACTCCAATGAGAACTTCTTTGCTTATGATCTCTTGATCACCCTACTGGTATGGCAATAGGTGGAAGAGAGACACACATAGATACAGCGAATCTCTTCTCTTTCAAAATGTTTTGCAGCTTATCTATGATTAACTCAGAAACAGTTCTGTAACTCACAACGTAAAGTTTAATTTGGTTTGTCATTGTTTTGGCAGGTATCAATATCAGTCAAGATATACGGAACGTATATTTGAAGCGTCATTGGTTTGTATACCAACTTCTTTGTTTAAACCATGACAATATAATATTGACATAAAAGAGCACAATAAAAAAAAGTGACACAATACGTATGTCATTTATGTAAACATTTCATTTATTTTCTGCTTTATTCGACAGAACTGAACAGGCCCTGTTCACATTATCCGATCCGATATCGGCGTTGGAGCAGACACGGTTATGTATGTATGTATGTATGAATGGCTTTATTGTACATAAAACACGGCAAAATGACAAACAGACAGAAAGTGGAAGTAAAAAGGCTAGCTTATCCCTATATGTATAGAAAACTGCCACAGATATCGAATCCGCTCATTTAAGTTGAACAATTTCTGAACATCTGATCTCTTCTCTCTAATGCACAAATCAGTAAGTTTGAGAGAGACAGATAAGTGATATCTGACAGGTGTTCACCTGTCAGTGCATCTGCTTTCAAATATATTTGTTTATATGCAAATTGTACTGAACTGACGTTTTGGATTATATGGGATTTGAAATTTTGGTGTGCTTTTAAGTGGAGACAATTCGTTAGCAGCCGAAAATGATCGTTCTATCTGTCCCGGTCTAATTCATCTTGCTTAACCATAAGGATCCAAAGAGACAACTATAAGAAAAATCGTCTTGCTTAACACTGCGGATCTGTTAGTATTATTAATTACGAAAACTGGTCACTGTTCACATTGCACGACACGATATCGGTCACATTTCCATACATTTGTCGGAGCCGAAACCTTCATCAAATCGGATAATGTGAACAGGGTCTTAAGTTGGGAAATGAATGGGGCCCTTTACACGATTAATATAATGACAAAACTGAGATGTCAATATTATCGCGTTTTTCCAAATAGTGTTTTGGTTCAATATGCATCAATATTCACGTAAATCCTATGGTGATATGAGTGTATCACGGGATAAGAATCACCGTGTAAAAGGCCCCATGAAATTAACGGATCACTAAAATTTGTATTGTCTTTATAGACCGCAATAATATTGACACCTCAATATTGTGAAAATAAAAATCGTGTAAAGGGCCACAATAAAAAATTGGTTGTTTGTAAAGTAGGTTTACGATCGAGATGTTTACGTGATAACGTCTTACTTCACTTGCACTTCACTTATACCTGCGATCGCGCTCGTGAGGTTTTGGTGTGACACAAGTTTCTGAACATGTCACCCGACTAAAACGATTTTAAAGACGTTATCACGTCAAAAAATAAGTTAAATGTTGACACAAAACGTCTGGCATTCATGTAAACTGTAAATACTTAGACCGAATACACCGAATATTATGTATTGTCTTGTAAACAAATTAGTAATTTTACTTTCGTTTAGAGTTAATAATATTGAGTATTACTCGACTCAAAAGATTTTATTTTGTAATGCTGTACCAGATATTTCTTACAGGACCATTTTAATTCATATTTGATTTAATGTCATCCGGAATCATACAATAGCCAGTTCCCAAGTCACGTGTTAACCAAGCTAAATTTTGACACCTCGTACAATTCTACCAAGGTAAGTTGACCCGTCGCTTGTATGCGGCGTCATCGAACACGATTTTGAGGCTTATATTTGTCGGGGCATCCAGGATTTTTCGTAAATATCAATTTAATAAATTTTTCAGGATAAAAATCAAAAAACTAAGACCTTATTGCAAATCTGCAGCATGGGACGAATCCTATGGTATATAATTTATCAAAATCGGTCCATAACTGTAGATCTGATGGATGTTGTAAGGATCGGCTTCGCGTAATATATATATAGAAGATATAGATATTACGGGCGCGAGCGAGAAGGAGATAGTCGACGCGTGCCGCGCGCGTGCGCGCGGGCTTGGCACGTGCGGCTATCACAGACTAGTAAGGGTTCAGACCGCCAACCGCCAACTCACGAATCAAAAATATAGACCGTAAGCAACTATGTTTAATCTGTACCCGCTGGTAGATTTTTGACGTTTATTTTTTTAAATTATTTAATGGTACTGTGGCAATGTAACTTACTGTGAACATCCAACGATTAATATATATAGGTCATTTAAATTTAACTTTGTGTAGAAGCTCACGGCATTTTCAATTGAACACCAACGTCCGATGTAAAATGAAAATGGTGTTCAATTGAAATACCGTGAACTATTTTGTGCCATATCTTAGTTAAAAGTAATTAAACAACATTTTACTTATCAACAGATTTATTTTTTAATGTACCTCATCTCATATGCGGGAAAACGATATATCTTCGTCCTTTCACAGAGTTCTACGTTTTACAACCACAACACTCGTACATTTTGTAAAATGAGAACTTGCATGCCATGCCACATACGACGCACTTCACTATCTTCTATTTGTTCTCCAAACAATGGTTATTACGCGTTTCCACATGAATTTTCGATTAGCTACACACTGTTTCGTTTGTTAACTTCATAATAAAGAAGTCAATACTACAAATTGAATAACAACAGTTGCAAAAATTAAAAAAAATGGTCTAAGACTACCGACGATATTCCGAGGAAACGACATTCAGGGGCCTTTCCGATGTCTGTGGGCCTTTCAGCTCGAAGAACGAGCTTTTCCAAGGAGATGTAAGTTTTTACTTTAGCCAGCAGATGACACTGTGTTTACTGTTTCACCTGCCTCTCTATCGCACTTGCACATTGTGAGTGACAAAGAGGCACATCTTTCGCGGTTGTACTTCTGTCATGTATACTTTACCTAAAATTCTGATGATGTGTTTACTACCTAAATTTATGGTTCAATATTTTTTTCATGTTTACATTTCGAGCGTTCCAACGTACGCAAAATAATTACATCATTAGGTAATGTACACAAAATTGTGACAACAACATTGTACTAATTTAGCCTCGTCAATTATTCGTGCAAATGGATAGTAGATTCGAGTGCTTATAAAATGCTCCATAAACTAAAATATGTAAATAGATTCCATCAAAGCTACCACTGTGTTGCCATTAGAATAAAACGTTCAATAAATAGAAAAAAAAATTTAGCGAAATAATGGACGTATATACAACATTTATTGGTAATTTTAATTATTGTGTTTAAATACTCAGTTTAAATAACCAGACTTCATAAAAAAGCTGTCGCACAAATTAATATTTAATAAAAACTATTTTGTGGTACAAATGTTTGTTTAGGAATGGTAAAACTCAGGTGTAAACCACCTTTGGTAATCAATTTTAATATAATTACCATTATTGTCTTAACATTGAGTGCATATCTTTTCACCTCAAAAAGGAAATTCATATATGGGGTTGTTTATGTGTTGTGTAGTACGCCCTTTATGGGGAACGTATGGCGGCCATGACACTTGTCACTTCATTCGGCATCTGACGTCTGTCTTGAGCGCTCGAATGTTTTCTTTCCTCGTTGTGGTATTTTTCATTGTTGAGTTTTTGTTTACTGTTAAGTTTGTTTTGTGTATTTACGTTGACTCTTTGTTAAGTTTGTACCGTGAACGTGAGTTTTCGTTTTACGTAAGTAAAATGGAACCCGTGGCAGGTCCCTCCCAGGACATGAAAGAGAATATTTCTCTTTCCCCACCAAGGAAAAGACCGGCATCTCATATGAGTGTTTCCGAAAAATGTATGGTGATGAACTGCTACAAATATACGTACAATACGTCGCCCCAGGACAAGTATTGGACACAAGTTGAATGTGCTAAAAAAGTGGCGGAAATATTGGGAATATCCGAAAGAACCGTCAGAAATATACTAAAAGAACATAATACGACCAACGAATTCGCTTCGCCCAAGAAACCTGGCCCGAAATTGGCAGTAATTGACAAGTTGGACGAGTTTACGTTTGCAGCCATTAGACGGATAGTGCATCAATTTTTCCATCGCAATGAGCCGCCTACTATTCAAAAGGTATTTTTTTAATTGTAATCATGACCATTTATTACTGTTATAATGTAATGCTGTATGATGGCAATATTACCATCTTTTAAAAAGCAGAAAATGTTCTAATTAATGATAACAACCTCCGTAGCCTAGTTGGTAGTGACCCTGCCTACGAAGCCAGAGGCCCCGGGTTTGCATAGGGATTTATTTGTGTTTATCACGAATATTTGTTTCTCAGTCTTGGATGTTTTCTATCTATACAAGCATGTATTTAAAAAAAAAACACAAAGCATGAATACTTACTTGACAATGTACTAAAATTTGTATTATGTTCTTAGGTGTTGCAGGTTGTTAATGATGACCCGGACCTACCAAATTTGTCTGCATTTACCTTGCGACTGGTACTTAAGCACCTAAATTTCAAATATGCAAGTCGGAAACGCCATAGCTGCCTCATTGACCGGGCTGATATAATATTGTGGAGAAAAACGATATTTGGTAAAAATAAAACAATATCGCAGAGAGGGAAGACCAATATATTACCAAGATGAGACTTGGGTTAATGAAGGTATATATATTATAATTTACATAATTTGTTTGGGCTCATTAGAATTGTCTTAATAAGTAATTGAAAAAAATTCTGGAAAAATAGTTGCAATAAAACATTGTACAATTGACATTAAAAATATGTTTACACTTTTGATCCTTACTCCTGTAAAAATTTGTAAAAGTGTAACAACTAAATATCTTTGATGTTGCCTGTACCAAAAGTATTCATTAAGTGATTGTAAACATTTATTCATCACTATGTTACGAGATTTACGAGTAATTGTAGTAATTTTTATTTTAATCTGATTCTTTCTTGTTAAAGGGCACACGGTAAACAAAGTGTGGCAAGACCCAAAAGTTTTGTCATCTCGGCAAGCATTTTTAGAGGGTCTTACAACCGGACTGAAGGCTCCATCAGGAAAAGGAAGGCGGCTCATTATAAGCCACATTGGCAGCGATGAAGGATTTTTAGAAAATGGACTACTATTATTTGAATCGAAGAAAAATACTGATGACTACCATAAAGAAATGAATGCTCAGCATTTCGAAGAGTGGCTGACTGGTATATTGCCAAGGCTTAAGCCCAATTCTGTACTAGTCATAGACAATGCTCCATACCATTCTAGAAAAATGGAAAGTGGCCCTGTAAAGAGGTGGAACAAGGGCCAAATTATTCAATGGCTGCATGATAGGAATATACCCTGTGACATGTCCATGATAAAAACGGAGTTATGGGCTCTGGTAGAAAGCCAACCCAAGATCAGCAAAATGGCAGTTGATCAATTAGCGGCTGCTCACAATGTAACCATTTTAAGACTCCCCCCATACCATTGTGAACTAAACCCTATTGAATTAGTGTGGGCACAGGTAAAAGGACATGTCGCCAAAAATAATAAAAGTTTTAAAATGGCCGAGGTCAAAACATTATTCCAGGAAGGTTTGGAGCTTGTTACACCAGAACGCTGGAGATCGTGCATAGATCATGTTATTAAAGTAGAGGATGAAATGTGTCAATTAGATCATTTAATTGATGATGTTGTAGAGCCGTTTATTATAAACACAGGTGAAGATGAATTGAGTGGATCGGAACTTGAAGAATAAATAAACTTATTAAAAATATTGTTGTTTTCATTTGACACAATACACTGTTAGGCCACCCTTTTTAGGCCAGCTGTTAAAAAATAGGGATAATTTTCTACCATGGCAAGTCTTTAATTTTATTACAGATTTGGACTTTCATAGACACATAAAAATTACATAAATTATATGATTTGACAGTCTTTAACAGACAGATCAACCTCACTTAATGACAAGCTGAGCAAGTTATGTACGTAGTGCCTAGTGACGATATCTTTAATAGTAAGTATACTACACCACTAGGGAGATAAAACAGAAAGCCCGAGATCGCAGATGTTTGCGGCCCCAGCTGCAAGCGAGGGCCTCAAATATGCGATCAAGGGCTTTTTCTTTATCTCCCGTGTTGTGTACATCATTTCATGCCTACACGTTTTCATACGCGTAGCGAGCGTAAAAAGCTACTTTATGGCCAGGTGTGACATAAAATATTTTTCTTTGTATCTTCTACACATAGTACAGAGAAGTCCAGAAAGTTTGTTTGGGCCGCTACTAAAAACATATTTGTTTCATAATGTGTAGGTAGTAGGAGTAGGTATCGCATTATGTAGGCAATTGCAGCATTTCATTAAAGGTATGTATAATAAATTACGTATTTTGATGCAGCAAGTAACTTCCGTATTCCATACATAGACAGGGATTTCAATATATTATTCACCTAGTTTTTTATTATTAAGAAAGGGTTGGCGACATCTGGTCCCACATATTGAAGTTGACAGATGTCATTGTGACAATGACATTTCTTGGTAGATTTGATGGAATCTAATCACATATTAGAGTTTAGGAAGAGAAGAATGTATGTTTTCAACTTCTGCTACCTTACAAATTTCGAGTGAAATTTTATCGATGTGGTGTGTATATAAGCTTATAAAGCTTAAATATTTTACGTAAAACTAAACGTTTGCACGGTACGTTGACATCGCTGTCAATTTAAAAATTCAAATGTCTAATGGCTTTTTTAGGTTAATTGTATATTTTTATAATTATGTGCAGTTAATAACTATATATTACGATTTGCTGTTAATAGTAATAGTCTCAGTAAATAATTTCGACCCTACAACGTGACGGTAAAAGCTATCGTGCGGCTAAGCAGAGTGTAATGGATTCATTGAAAACTGAATATCTTCGAATGACAAAGCCGCTCCCTACAAAATATAATATGCCACTTTTTACGTGTTAATTTTGTGTTATTGTTTATAATACTGATAAATTTTGGTGCGATTGCTAATATCGAATGTATTGTTTGTAAGTAAAATTGTGTAATAAACGATATTTACTAAGTTACCTATTTCGTTTTATTGTCAGAAGAATGTCATGCCCATATTTATTAAAAATGGTCTGAAATTGATGCAAAGATTGCCAAATACGTAATGTAACTATTATTTCATTACTTATTTCCTTATTTTTGCATTAGTTTCAGAAAGGAACTTGAAATATATTTTAGTAGTTAGTACCTACCGCCGAGCGGTCGTGCGGTTAGTTTTGTACTCATACCACTGTGGCGCTACAATCTACGTAGAGTATTTCACTGATATCTCTATCTCAGTCTATATATTGTACTTTGTGACGACATTTTGATTTGTCACTTTGTTTTGACGTCCAATAAGCAAAACATCAGTCACGGCAGTAGCCAATCACAGCTCGGTAAGTCGTCAAAATCTTTTTGACACAATATGGTGGCTATCATACACGTTTCATTCTACGTAGACACGTCACGTCCATTTGCTCCTGCCGTCGCCGAGATAAAAACATCGCTGCGCTGTCGCTCCGTGCCCGAAGATTGAAGCTGCATTGAAGAAACACAGAAGACACTGCTTTGTCGGTTTCTTCACTATTGCACAACTGTCCTTTTCAGGGCAACCAAAACTGCTCTTGTCAGAGCAATTAGCTGCTCTCACAGAACAGCTATTTCTGATATCAATCAAGGGTCTCTCTCTATACCTACAGTTGTAAAACGTAGAACTCTGTGAAAGGACGAAGATATATCGTTTTCCCGGATATGAGATGAGATACATTAAAAAAATATCAGCTGATAAGTAATGTTTGTTTAATTTCATTTAACTAAGATACGGCTCAACATAGTTCACGGTATTTCAATTGAACACCAACGGTTGGTGTTCAATTGGAAATGCCGTGACCTTCTACAAAAAGTTAAATTTAAATGAGCTATATATATTTATCGTTGGATGTTCACAGTAGGTAAGTACCATTGCCACGGTGTCATTAAATAATTAAAAAAAAACGTCAAAAATCTACCAGCGGGTACAGGTTAAATATGGTTGATTACGGTCTATATCTTTGGTTCGTGAGTTGGCGGTCTGAACCCTACTAGCATGTGTCTCATCTCCCGCTCTGTCGCCCGAATTTGCGGACAGAGGGGCAGATATTTCGTTTTCGGTTCGCGGCAGCGCCTCAGGGATGCAGTTATGGGCTTGGTACGAGATGAAAATATGTCTTTCTCCCTTTAACGCATAATTGTGCCCCGTACGTTGGGCCATCGTGGTCCATTGTGTGGTTCCGGCCACGTTCCGGCATCATGGATGCAAACGTAGTGATTATATTCTCTTTGGATGCAACCTAGGGTATTATCGTACATGTGCTGTGCTGTGCTCTGTGGCTGTGCTATTTAAAAAAAAGTGACACATAGAGGAAATTATTAAGTGACGTTTTGTGCCGACGGGACCGACCGACGCCGTGTCGTGGCTGTCAGTGATTAAATCAATTAGTTTAGTTTTATTTCATTTCATTTGTTGTATAAAACAGGTTAATATGGTTAATTTTGTTGTGAAATCTAGTGTAGATTGCTTATATCCATAGCCAAAATGTTTTCAACATACGTGAACTCAAAATGGCATACTACACCTAAGTAATTTCAATGTCTACTTTTACTTTCCAGCGGAGCAATGCAAGGCGGAGGTTTCGACGAAGACATTGACTTCCAGACCTGGCCACAGCCAGTGAGGAATAAGCCGATTCGGCCGCTAATGCCGCCAAGACGTGGCGGTGGAGCCGGTGGAATGCCCAAGTAACTTGTCTACTAATTTCGTGTTTTTAAGTGCTCTGCTATTTCCTTATTTCATGATCAGTCATAACCAATATCAAAGTAACTGCAAATACGTTAATGACAGGCTTGACTGATAATATGTTTGAAAAATGTCTATACCTTGTAATCTGTTACTTCAACCATTTGGCATTTATGAATTGACGTTTGTAGTGATGAGGCTAAGACGCATCGTTTGTCAAATGAATCCAACTTTACGGAGTTTTACTAATATTTAGGTTTACAGCGTCAACAAAGTGGTCTCCGAACCGTTTCTAGTAGTAAATTCGAATGTGTACACCACGAAATATGTTATGTTATGTGTTTCGCACGCCGTTGGGAATACTGAATACTGTCACCACATAATAAGGTACCGTCCGCATCCACATCTATGTCAGCACGAAAGAAGGGGCTGGAACTAAAGGCCAAACAACAAAAGGCGTTGATTCAACTTCAGTGCGATAGAGAGTGACATCTGGTACAAACAAGTAAAGTAACATCTCCATAGAAAAATTCGTAATTCGAGCTGAAAGGCCCTGCCCTGGTATCAGTGGCTCTTATGTTGTATATGTTTTTACAGCTGTCACAGATTTTTCTCTGTCATTTATGTCAATCAATAAAATTACGCATATTTTCCAACTTTACGGAGTTTTACTAATATTTAGGTTTACAGCGTCAACAGTTTTTTTTTGGTTATAAATCTATTGTTATACATATATGCGTACCTAATTGATTTCTATCAATTTACGGAAATATCTTCTGAATCGAAACGACAGACTTGGTCACAACACTAGTTTTAAAAAGAAAACGACATAAGACGTAACTGTTTGGGTGGTGAATTATTATCGTAAAATACTCAATAACAATGAACTAAAAAAATGTAACATAACTTAAATTATGTTTAAGAAAAGAAAAATATTATTTTTATTCAGTTGAAAAGCCCTAATACTATTACGTGATTTTTATTTATAATTCCGATAAGTCTTGCGTGTTTATGTTCTATGGGTGTTGTGATGTGTCAAATGGTTGAAGTAACAGATTACAAGGTATAACACATCAATTGCATAGATATATTTGAATGTCAGATATTTTTGAGTGCTTTGCAGTGTCAGATATTCATGCAGGTAACTGACTAACTGTACAAGTACCTTGAGTGAGCTGACAACATACAGTCAACTGTTAATATCTGTACAAAAAAAAACTACTTGGCTGTGCTAATGGGGATTGGCAAGAGTCGCCAGCTGATAGCCCATGGGGGAGGGGGAAGCTAGTTGATTTAAATTGGGTGAGGAAAGTATAAATTGTGGGCACAGTTCAGGGTATTTTGAGTATCTGTCCCCCTTGGAGACACCCTTGTGGATTGGATGAAGGTATTTTATTATTTTTGAATGCTGTAGTGTAGACTATCTTCTTTGTATGATATGCTTCCTTCTTATATTCCTTGATTGACAACCACTTTGGCTTAGTTGGAAGTAGAAATGTGTATTGGTTGAAAGGTTGAATTGCCTAATACCTATGATATAATATA
Source organism: Notocelia uddmanniana (assembly GCA_905163555.1). NCBI lineage: Eukaryota > Metazoa > Arthropoda > Insecta > Lepidoptera > Tortricidae > Notocelia > Notocelia uddmanniana. Next base: position 5,818,500 of record LR991060.1, on the reverse strand, counting down.
GTTAAATATGTTGGGTGTGTAATCCAGATAAGTTTTGTATGGAGGATCCAGTTAATTCTCTACAAAATGCATATCCCAGATTACAAACCCTAGTTAGTGCTCTGTACCAAATGTGGTCCAATGAACACTTATGTGATTACTTAATTGCTGTCTGCCTTTAAACATGCAACTTTTTTTTATTTTGAAGTAGTTTAAAATTTGACATTAATAACATTTAATCCTGATTTTAGTACTGAAGACATGTGACTAACTACTTTTTATCTACCAGGAATCTTAGTAACCATAGATATTTGAGTCATTTATTACTAGTGACTTTGTGAGCTGTTTGTAGACCTTGGAAAAAATAATTTTTGTTACAAATTTCAAAATTTTCGAAAACTGAGTTGTCAAAAAAATTCTATACATTTATCGAAAACTGAGTTGCCAAAAAAATTTGTGAACGAGTGTTCACAAATTTTTACGAGAATTGGTTGAGAAATGCGACCTGTAGAGGAGAACATCTGGACAGACAGACTGACAGACATGAATGATTTTTTGTTGAAACCTGAAACGGAGATGCTTCACTTGCTCAGTCAATTATCTCCGGTGATAACATAACCTTTTTAGGCTATACTTAATGGCTATACTGTTCAATCGTGTTGTGTATGTGTATCACAACACAATAATGTACTGGTTCACTAGAAATAGAAAAAGGAAACGTGGTAGACTTCTTAGAAGATGGATCGATGCCATGAAAGCCACAGCAGGTGGAGGTTGGACAACAATAGCCAGAGATAGGGAGAAATGGCGACAGATGGGGGAGGCCTTTGCCTATAAAAGGCATACAGACAAGATAGTCAAGGCCAGGGCTTGGAACCGGTACCGAAAATACCTGTAACATATCGGTATTTATAGGTTTTCTTCGTTCGGTTCCAGAGAACCAGTTAAGAAAAAATACCGGTATTAGCACCGAAAAATACCAGTTCTTTATAAAGGTTCCTACACGTGTATGCGATGCTGCCATTTCGTGCGAATGCGCGGCGCGGCGGCAGAACTTAGGTAAATAAAATGAATAACATGATACTTACCTTAAACAGTCAATAGCGGAAAGCTATCATCATCACACACTTGGTTCACTGCTAATTCTTACACCTTATACCACAGTTACGATTAACTTACCACAAATCAGAACGTCCCAATTACCGACCTCCGACAAGAATACGTCTGCATCCAAGAGTTTAAGAGAAGAATATAATTCATCAATCCGACGCTCAACTCGCGATGTGAGTGTTTGTGACCTTATTAAGTTTTCTATCTCTCTCACTCACTCCACTCGCACTTTCGAGTATCGGTATTTTAACTGTTAAAAACCGGTGAATTTCATCAATTTACCGGTTCTCAAGGTATCGGTATCATTTAGGATACCGGTTTTAGCAATACCGGTATTTTTGCTACCGTACCATTTCTGATACCAGTTCCTGGTACTAGGTCACAATACCGGTTCCGAAAAATACCGGTTATTCAAGCCCTGGTCAAGGCATAGAAAATAAAAACAAAAGAAGAAACGTGATAAGTTCGCCTTTGTACTTTATCAATTAACCGGTTCTCAAGGTATCGGTATCATTTAGGATACTGGTTTTAGCAATACCGGTACTTTTGCTACCGTACCATTTCTGATACCAGTTCCTGGTACTAGGTCACAAATGGTTCCGAAAAATACCGGTTATTCAAGCCCTGGTCAAGGCATATAAAATAAAAACAAAAGAAGAAACGTGATAAGACTGATAAGTTCGCCTTTGTACTTTACTTTTCTTTTTGTATCTTTGTATCTGTTGTGTTTTTTTACAATAAAGAGTTTTAAGTGAATTTTTATCATATATCATAATTAAAAGCTATTTATAAAACATGTACTAAAAAACGAAATATTGTAACTGTCTGAATAAAGGCTTATTATCATTATTATTATACTGTTCAAAATAATCTTCTATAAAAGGGGGTAAGAAACCCTAAAAAGAGTATCTTAATAGAACCGTAGGTATACTTTATCAACTTACTTTTTGTGTTACTCACTTACAAAATGATACTTACAAGAGTTAAATAAAATTTCCGTTCACGAGATCAGTTTTATTATTAGTGTTATTCATAATGACACTGACATACCTACATGTGAATTAATATGTACTTATTAATGTATTCTTGGAGTGACAACCCCAACGCTACACGTGCCGCGCGTGAATGTATACAAGTTATGCGATAGACAGAGATGCAGAGAGTAGGTACGTTTCTTATGCCTTAATGCCGTTTTTGTTAGGAAGTGAAATTTCTGTACTTGTACTATTACTTATTCTGTGACACTACTTCTGATTTATACATGACAAGACGATTATGAGAATCACTGTCACTCTTGGCCAGCATCTAGCCAAGGGGCAAAGATGAGGCCGACGATGAATTCTCATAGTTGCCATTTTTTTTAAATGGGATTGCTCTTGGCCAGCATCTAGCCAAGGGGCAAAGATGAGGCCGACGCGAGCTCACCCAGAAGATGCCTATTCACTTGTGCCTTAATAAGGTCCAGGTTATATGAATTCGACATGATGTCATTTAGTTGATGGTATGACTAGGGTCGGAAATAAGGCATATTACCACAAGGTGGTTATTTAAAATAGTTTTAGGGGTTATGGCTTTTAGACCTTCTACAGACTATTTTCACTTCAATTGCAAGAAAATAAAAATACAATGATTATTTTCCCATCATCATTATCATCATCCTAGCGTTATTCCCAGTACAGTTGAATCATGAAGGATGCCTGGTTATCCTCCCAAAATCAAAAATAAATTTCACAGCAAACATAAGTACAATTTGGTGGCAATGGTGGCATGTTATCATTTATAAACTGTTTTAACACATACAAAATATGAACACCACAAATAAACACCACTGTTTAATTAAATAAGTTTATGTAAAGAGTTAGTGTATTGTGATTTAATATAGTGAACTATTAATTTTGACAAAGACAAAGATATTTATTTGCAAGAGACATGGTTACAGAAATAGATGTTTGTCATTGATAGTGAGATCAGAATATCTCGCCAATGAAATTGGCATGCAAATATGGACATCAAAAATATATGTGAAATATCAAATGTTTAATTTCCTGAATTATGATATAATTATTTTGATCATCATCAGTTGATCCCTCAATGCTGGGGATTGTGACATCATACAAAAAAAACATATCAAGCTGACCTCTACAAATCCTAAAGACGAATTTATTCTCAATGAGAAAAACATAATATAATTTGTACACAGTTCCATTATAATTTAAGTTAAATCGCGATACAAAACTAGGACACTTAATCTGCCCAACCCTGTATAATATTTTATTCGATTGGCGCGAAGTTTGAAACTCGCGGTGGCGGTGGAGGTGGAGTCCCCGGCGCAGCCTGGCTGCCACTTCTCCATTAACTTATAAATAATTTCCACCTTTTTATTCTTGCTATTCTGTCCACTCAGCAAGAAGGTAACTGAAGATGCTAAGGAGATGCCTTCTTTAATTATCAAGGCAATGAATGTCTAGTGGATTTAAACCCTTTTGAAGACTATTATAGGACACTTGGTAACTCAGTTTAAGTAAAAGCTGATTGGCCCGAACTTGGTGCCTAATTAACTAATCCTTGTTCCAGTAACGACCGCTACAACAATGCTTACGGCAACTACCGCGGTGGCTATGGGCCTGGTGGAGGGTTTGGACCACCACCTCCAATGGGCCCCCCAATGAGGCCACCAATGGGCCCCCCAATGGGTCCTCCGATGGGACCACCAATGGGCCCACCAATGGGCCCACGAGGGCCGCGCGGGCCTGCACCTCCTCCCCTGATCATGTTCGGACGAGGTTTTGGTCCAGGTGGTCCCCCTGGCCCTGTACCTCGCAACATGTCTCCAGAGACTCGAGCTTTTAGATATTTACTGCGTAAGCGCACCAATGGATTGATTAAATTTTATCTTATTTGTTGATTGGTAAACTAGTATGCAAAGTCATGCGTTATCTTGTGAATTGAGCAATCTTATAGTTAGAGGTTTACCTTTGTTGTAATAATATCAGCAACTTAACTATAATATCTGACTGTCCAACTATTGGTGTATTGCTGTATTGTCACGGGCGCATTTTTTTTGTATTTGGAGCTTTAATTTAATGGCTTTACAGGTTGTGGACTTGCCTTGGAGAGTGTCAAGAACCTTCCCAAGAAGATATTGATTCTAATGGAAGCTCATCACTGCGGCGTCTGCGGACTAGACTTAGACTCCTTTGTCATGTGTAAGTTACTAATTGCTAAAAAGTTTAGGCTGGATCTACATTCTCTGCAATAGCTTGTTCTCCACTCAATAAGTGGGCTGAATACTAATTTTGTACTAATTATTTGTATGGCACCATCTGAACCAGTTTTTAGAGACAATAAAATGTCTATATGGCTCCAACTACAATTAGAGCACAATAAAGGCCAAAAATTAGGGACAAACCAAGCTCGACGCTAGCGGCCCCCGAAAACACTTCTACAAACTGACGGTTGCTTATGACGTCACGCATTTTCCAACCAACAGTTGTATGGGAAAATAAAATTTAGATTGGGTTGCACCAAACCGTCTATAATCGTAAGCTGTTTTCGTTAAAATTTGAATGTATGGAAAGTTTGACAAGTTTCTATGGCATGACAGCTGCCGGCGCTATTTTAACGTTGATCGGTCTGTGATCGTAAGTTGGTGTAACCCAGCCGTAGGCGACTACTGTAATTATTGTTAAAAAATAATAATGTGGAATAATAATTGAAACAAAGTATAAAAATCCCTTAAATTTGAAATTTAGAAGTATTAAAATGTCGAGATGTAGAAACAGACTAACTGACAATGATCCGAAAATAAAAATGTCCACACTTGTTATTCTAAAAAATATTAGTTTACTATTGGTTATGAACAACGGCCCCATTTGACCAAACGAGCCTTTGATAAAAAGCACATTTTGACTAATCACTCGTTTGACCAGAGGCGGATAACCCGTCTTGGTAGGTTAGGTTCGTTAGGTATCTTCAGATGCCCGAAGGGCAAACTATACAGAAATAGAAGCGCCGCGAAGCGGGGCTCCGTCAATATAACTGGTGACAACACGTTATTCCTCCAAGCTGCTCTGATGATGCGAGACAGAAGGTGGCCATAGCAACTTAAACTACACAAGATAAACATGTCGTCTTTGGGCTTATTCGAACCGTCTCAACAAGTACTTGGTGATTGTGGAAAAAAGTATAGTCTGTAATAAACGCTTGTACCAAAAATGAGTTTTTCGACAGAAACTTATTTCTTATTATAGTTCATTTTTACTGCAATGTTTTTTTGCATTATTTATGATAGCTTGGTGTACTTAAGTGTAAACAATGCAAATAATTTTAACCTCGTAAATCCCCGTGTACTTGTACAAGTACAAAATAACGATAGTACTTCAGACCTTTATTTTAACTACGTAGCATAAATAACTGCCTAATATATTTCACCAAGTACAAATTAAGGATGTGCTAAAAACCATATACATACTGAATAAAACAAATGGCAAGAAGCAAGTATTTATACAAAATCGAATAAGTCACGACTGGGACTGAATCACTTCTCTACTCTTAGTTTGTACTTGCGGTAGTACACTGGGTTGTTACGACTACTATCTACAGTTGAAAAAACAAAGGACTTACGAGGTTGATGTATCAAACAATGTTGTCGAGGTTCCCAAAACCCCAAAAACTAGCCCGTCTAATCAGCTATCCAAAAACAAACACGTGTAATTCATAACATACTGCCAAAGGCTCAAATAAAGAAGTAACATGCAAGAACTTAGGTAGGTTTAGGAGTTTTGCTAAATACATTATTTTTACAAAATATTTAGCCCTTTTTTGCTCAAAATAAGCTTCTCATTGCGAATACTGACCCGAATGCTTTTCAATTCCCTTATAAAAAAAAAAACTTTATCACGAAGTGCTTTTTTTTATTAAAATTGGGTTTGCTTTTGGCCAGCATCTAGCCAGGGGGCAAAGATGAGGCCGACAATGAAGCGAGCTCACCCAAAAGATGTCTATTCACTCGTGCCTTAAAAAGGTCCAGGTCATATGAACAACGTTTTCCCCGGCCTCTCCAATAATGTACTATTGATCTGTTTTCTTTCACAGCCCGCATGCACTACACTTCGCGTAACCACGCCAAGAACCAAACGAAATGGATTTCCCAAAATGCTGCCAAATCATCCGCTGGCAAAGAGGTAACTTGACCCTCGGGTCAAGGTAGTAGTAGTAAACACTTTATTGTACAAATCAAGTACATAAAGGAAAAATCAACTTAATTTTCAAGGTCTAAATTAACAATCAATGTTTTTCTACTCTGGATCATTTTCAACATTTTTAAATATAAGTACACAATTGAAATGAAAAAGAAAGATCAATCATCAATCCATACTAATATTATAAATGCGAAAGTGCATCTGTCTGTTTCTCTGTTACCTCTTCACGCTTAAACCGCTGAACCGATTTAGATGAAATTTGGTATAGAGGTAGTTTGAGACTCGGAAAAGAACATAGGATAGTTTTTATCCCGGAAATCATTCCTTATGGGGCGAAAAGGGGGGTGGACGTTTGTATGGGAGAGAGATAAGCCTGCGCCTACAGCAATTCTCTAAGATGATGAAGAATTCCACGCGGGGCAAAAGATAGTATTTATATAAAATCCAAGTGGACTTGGGATTGGTTTTGCATATGTCACTAGCGCTCGTTTCGCGTCAATCTAAACTTATTAGGATGAGTGCGCGCTACAAATACAAATCAGTATGTTTCTTGAAAAGGCACCTGTCTAGTGTGAATTTGGTTCTCACTAGATGGCGTCGTCTAGATTTTTTTTCCGTAATTTGTGCTGACTAATATAATTTGTCCATGTTTCTAGATACCACTTAAGGCGCGTGAGTTGTACTGTGAACTGTGCGACGTTCACATTACATCCACGGCTCACGCCGAATCGCATTATGCTGGAAAACCGCATCGAGCGTAAGTGCACGTCCACAATTATACGAAAACTGATACGGTGTAACGAGCGGGCGGGACAGCGCTAATAGCAACAATTTAAGCGCTATATAGCGCCGTCTCACCGCGCAGTAAGTCGTATTGGTTTTCGTATAAGTGTGTACAAGCCTAAGATAAGAACTTTTTTCCATTAGTGTGTTTTGTTTGTTTGTTCCTTGCGCTGTGTTCGTGAAGTGTAATGAACTACAGCTGGTAATATGTATGTTAAAAATGCTAGTGTGCTTTCGGAAGCTTCGGGATGACAAGGTTGATATTAAAAATTGTGGTTATTCTCTATGTAGAATAACTAGAGGCCGGTCTTTTAACGTGTTAAAGTATAAGTTGAAACTGGGAAGTTGTGGCACATTTCTTGTATATCAGTAAAATAATTCCTGACCCACTTAACAATAAAATTACGGCTCAAAGGACTACGTGTTGTTGTTAATATAAATACTTAAGAAGTTAATACATTTTAAAATGGTCGGCAATGCGCATGTGACACCCCTGGAGTTGTAGGTGTCCATAGGCTGCGGTGACCGCTTACCACCAGGCGGGCCGTGCGCTTGTTTGCCCCGACGTGGTATAAAGCATTACAAACATAATGTTGCACCCACACTTCAACGGCTTAAAGCTTCGGCTTTTCGAAAAATAATAACGTAATAGCGACCTTGCCTTCCTTTACAAACAGTATCAAATCGTATGTCATCCCCAAGGTTAGTTCTTTGACAAATGCAGGACCGCGCCATTCAATACGAGTAGTCGATGCGGCCGTGTTGTATGTCGAGTCACGCATTGTCTATCGGAACTGTATGCTAGCACTCGCCATTCCTGTACGTGATAACCAGAGTGATAAGAGACTATTCGGTGTTATTAAAAATCTATACGTAAATGTTTTCTGATATTCCTGCGAGCGTTTCACCCGCTTTAACTTTCGTGGTCGCATTAACGAAATCCCTTTAACCGTCTTCCAGGCAGTACCAATCTAGAAAGTTTTACAATAAATATAATATATAATTGTTTTGGAACTTAGTATTTTCTTATAGAAATTTTGATACGATTATATGGTTGCATGTTAGCTTAAAGAATAACATTGCTGTGCCCTGACAGGGTCCATGTCTGGATTTAGTCCATGTCTTGTACCTGTATAAGGCCTTATGTATACAACATGATGCAAAGAATAAATGAAAATATATTCATCAAATTCAAAATAGTTATGTTAGGGTGATTGATTACTTTCAAGAAGAGTATCTTTTTACGAAAATGCAATTTAATATGAGCCTTAAATCGGAGAACTAAGTTAGAAATTCTATTGACACGTGTGTACGTATGTGGTCGATAAATCGTACTATGCTTGGAAAGGGTTAAACTCGAGCATTGTAATACCTCTTAACAAGGGTCTAACGTAATATTTATTTATTTAATCAGTATATTATTTTCAATCTTTTAAGTAAAGAACTCCCTCCATATCGATGCTGGTTTGGGATATTTTATGTCAGCCAGGGACCGCTACCGTTCTTGTAAAAATGGCTTCCAAATATACTACGTAAAAGGCGATTACGATAGTCAAAGCAGATAAAACGTTAGAAGACATGCCCTTTACGCTTTTCTAGCATGCTAGTTTTTTTATTTTTATTTTAGGCTGTGTAGGTATATATTAAGATTTAATTTACTCTGGATTTTAAGTACAGACTTGGATGTAAGCAACAAACAAATAAATCACAATTGAAATTATATTGTTGTGTTGAATTCAATGTTCGTAAATGTTTTTTTTTAACTGGTCTCGTGTCATGTACAATCCAGGTAATTAACATTTATGTATATTTTTTACCTTACTTCAGTAGAGTAAGGTGCAGTATTGTATACATGTTCACTTACCTGGGTGTACTATTTGATACATGTAAACGTAAAATTGAATGTCACACATGGACACTCATCAGCAGAAGTACCTGCTCGTACGAACAGGTCAAAATGATCTACACGCGTTTGTATAAGAGGGTTATAAGAGCTTGTTTAGATTATTTTGAGCTCTTCGTCCGCGTTGTTACTTGTGTTGTCGACTGGACACAGTAATAAAGTAAACATACTGTATTAGGTACTATTTATTTCGCCGTATTTTCGCAGATATGTTGTCTGTGTTCATATGAGTTAAATTGTAATGTGAAGATATAAATTTAGTGTATTTCTATTTTCCAATAAAATTTTAATACATTATTAGATTAGTTGGATATTGCGGTATCTTATATTATTCGTATAATTATAACATGAGTTAGATTTCTAATCTTCATATGTGTTCGGTATAAGCGAAGCAAGAGCAATTGTATTAATTTATTTACTGTACAATTTTTCGGTGCACAAGACTATAGCAAAATACGTATTTTTTATGATACCGTTTTGGATTTTGGCGTTTTTTGAAAAAAAAAACCGTGGATTGTGATGTCTCCACCTCCACTATTGTTAATTGTTTTTTAAATGTTGGTGATGAAAAACCGCTCTAGCAAGATACATGCTAGACGTGAAATGTAAATACAGTTCAGTGTATTACAGTTTCCAAATATAATACGATTTCAACGCATCTACCAGGGCAATCAAGTTTAATCGTCTCGCAAAATTGATGGAATGCGTTTATTTTTGACGATTGTCGCAGAATTAATTATATATACATTATTCTCCTTCGCCGAATACGAAAACTTCGGTCAATTTTTACTGTTGCACATCTCAATGTTATATTTTAGAAGTCATTAAGATTATTGTGAATGTTACAGGATTGTAGAAGGACGGAAGAAGCCGAAAAACCCTTACCTACTCCAAAAAGGAATGGAGACTCGCACGTATGTATTTCAATATTCCCCCTTATTCTTAAACGTCCATCAAACCTCAATTAGTTAACAAGCCGCTAAAGTTGATTTGATCTTATCTGTCACTTTGACATTTATGTTTGTGAGAAAGGGACAAAACAACTTTTAGTTAACAGAGGTTTGTTAAGTTTTATGAATAAGGGGGTTTGTCTTTTAACCCGCTTTTACTTCTCGCCCGTCAACATTGTTTAGACCACAAACGTCATGTGGCTTGCTTAAGGCTTGTTCGGACTAGGCTAGTATTTTACTCGAGTAGCGAGTAATTACCGACTTCAATAGCTAAGGAAGGAGGTACTCAGTTCGTCTCCATGTTTGCTTGTTTTTTTTATGTATGTTCCTCGATAAGTCTTGACCACGTTGGCGGATTTTGATAATTCTTTTTTTGTTTCAAAGCAGGTACCCCGACATTGGTTCCATATAAATTTGGTGAAAGTCGGATGATGGGATCTAGCAGGAATCGAGAGAACTCCTCGTATTTGATAGGCACGCATATGCCGATTTCGGTATTTTCTGTAGGTACCCAAGCATTGGCTCACGGAAACCACAAATTGTGGCATAGCAAGTGCAAAAGTGGAGCCGGTTTTTTTTTAGTATAAATTATTTAGTAGCTAAACGTGTCTGAACACCAAAAAATTAGTCGAGTAGATTCAGTCAATCCATTTTATTCTATTTTTTTTAGCAGCGAGTAGCAACCCACGCCACACGTCCGTGCTCACTCGGCCGCCAGCTGTTCAAGTCCGAACCTGTCGATTAAGTCGACTTCATTTAGTTGATACCACTGACTTATGAACTTTACTCGACTGTAATGCGAACGATTTTTAGGCAGTAGCGAATAGTTTAGCTACGAAATTACTCGCTAATAGACTAGAATACTAGCCTGGTCCGAACAAGCCTTTAGCGCTTATCGCCTATCGAGTCGCTTAGTAAAACGAACGTTCTAGAATGCTCGCAGCCGGCCACACTGATCATTGTTCTAAGCTACTCGCTAGGCGCTACGGCGCAACCGTGTGGACTCGGGCAAGAATAGGTCTACAGTCTCCCCCGCCTATCAATCATTGGGGTTGCGAGTGCAGTTCCGAAAGTCATCGGTATATGTACAATAAGTCACGAAATTGGTTTCTATCAGTGGCGTGCCTAGGGTTGCAGAGAAGGGCAAGCCGAGGGATACATTTTTGTATTTTTTTCACACACAATATCAATAAATCTATCTTCTACCTTGATACCTTGCCATATTAACATACTATTAAATCTTACTCTTCATTATCACTAACTGGTGTGGCGTAGACAGGACAGACCAACAACACACTGAAGGCATGCTATTACTAGATAAAATTGTACAGACATATCAGCAATCGCATCGATCTTTGAAATTGTCGTTTATGTGACTTGCTTATCTGAGAAATACTCAAGTCAGGCGTAGGTTTCGGTGAAAAAATAATTGCTTTTTTGTGCAAAGTTTAACGTGCCTACCTTTTCTGCGCCGATAACTTGTGCACATTTTAAATCGTCACACAGAACGACTTCATCCATCGTCACTTTCCACTTTAATAAACTTTTTAATACATAACACTATCCGCTCAAACAAATTGTTCAGTTTCAAGTAATGTACATAATTGTAATCAATGAAGTTAGCATCATAATCCATCCAGTCATGAACACGCACGCGCGAAATTCGCATTTGACTAACATCTGTTGATAACTTCACGTCGAAAGCCGGGCTTCTAGTCACAAACTATTTGCTAGATCTAGCTATAGATACGTATCTCTCGTTTTGTAGCAGTTTTCATAGATAAGAAAGAGAAAATAGATATCAGCATTAAGCCCGCTTGCAAGCCCGCGCGTGCGAGCGAGATGATTAGCTTGTGTCTCAACTCTATCGTAGACCGCTCATTTCGCGCGGCAGTAGCGCCACTTACTTGCTACGGTCGAATTTTGTACTACTACCCCGATCAAGATGAATAGTATATACGGATCAGGCGCCGCCGCGCGGATTTTAAGTTAGTTTGAAATGGAAAAAGAAATTTAGTCGTACATATACTTGGTTTTTGCTAATTTTAGTAACGCAAGCCAGGCTTTTGGGCTTTTAAGACCGTACCGCCACTGGTTTCTATCATTTGTTAACTATCGACTCTATAACTAAGACCACTTTTTTGGCTGATTGTACTGGCCGGGTTTCGAACCCATGACCGTCGCTTGACAGGCGCATGCTTGAACCGTGGCTACCATAGCTTCCATCCATAGAGTAAGGGTTAAGAAAAAAAACAAATCTGTGATTTTATTGAAATTCTGTAATATAGCGTCTTTCAGATAGTCAATATGAATTTTGTCATAATTTTCTTTGGTCAAACTGCGTCCTATTTAAGCATAATATATTTAAAGATCTTTAAAAATAGTATAAATAAGGGGATCATGTCACTTGATATACTAACTTTTGGCCTAATGTCTCATTAGCTCATTAGACCTAATTATATAATGCATTTTACTTCAAATTAATGAATTTTCGGGTTCTCTTTGAATATCAAATTTAATAGAAGTCATTTAGGTTAGGTTTATTTTGCAATAATCATATAAAGTTTACTATTTAAGAAAAAATGCATTGGGTCTAATGAAACAGGTCAACTGAAGCATTTAGGGATAACGTAGTTAGTGTTTATAGTGTTTTGAAATGCCGTAATATTATGTAACTTGCAGTGTAGCGCTGATTCGCCGAGAGAAGAAACATTTGCCGGCGTTGAATGTGCCCCAGAAGGACGAGGTCCCCGCGGCTGAGAAGAAGCCTCAGCCGGAACTGTACTGCGACATCTGCAAGGTACAGTCAACAGCAAAAGTAGATGGTCATTTTAGCACCTTGTCACTTTCACTACTTTGACGCGCCCCAACTGTCGCAGTATTGTTACGTTAGTGCGACCAAGTACTAGCTCTCCAGTCGGAACTGTACTGCGAACTGCGACATCTGCAAGGTACAGTCAAAAACGGTTATCGGCCTGTTTAGCCTAGTTGGTAGGCAGTGACACTGCCTACGAAGCCCGGTAAGGGCATTTGTTTCTGTGGTGAGCAAAATCAATTGTTCCTGAGACTCGGATGTTTTCTATGCATTTAAGTATATCGTCGTCTAGTACCCATAACACTTTGTCTTATTGAGCTTACTATTGGCTATGTGCGAAGTAGGTGGTGGGGGTAAGCTAGGCGATCATAGCGCACACCATGGCAGAAATGTGTACTTACCGGGGACCACTGTCAAATTTACTTTCACGTTTTCTATTGGTTTCTTAACGGTTTCCTACGATTCGTTTCGTTTGTATGTATTTATTTGTTCTCTTATTTATTTCAGTAAAATTTCCAATACGGGGTCTTTCTCGTTTACTAAAGTAAATAAAATATTCATGTGTCTTTATTTGACATCTCTAAATTTTGACATTGTCTCGGGACCTGTGACGTTTGACGTTTCAGACGTGCACATAGCCAATAGGACTAGTTCGATTTGTGTAAAAAACCCGTGTCTTCCCCGTGACGTCACGCCGTGCTTATTGACGTATGAACTTGAAATTTGGCTGTAAGGTATATTATTACGTATATTTCACCAAAAAATAATATATTGATAAATCTCATTTGTTTTTCAATAGTACAGAACCCTCAGTGCACGAGACCGACTTGCACATGGCCGGTTTTTTTTGTTTCATTGACAAAAAATATGTTTTGATAATTCACTGACGGGCTAATTACAAATTAAAAATAATCAAAAATATTTTTAATGAAATTAATTATATTGTCATGAACAAATAACGATATTTTAAAAATATTTAGCTAAAACCTTAGTCACATAATAACCCGCCCCTTTTAATTTATTATTGTTTTTTTTAAGGGAATTGCAGAATTCATGTTATAAAATGTAGTGTTTTGTGTTGTTGTCTTCCATGTTTGTTTAAATGTACGCTTTACTAACCCTACCATTTTAAGTAGTTACTAACCTACTATGGATATATATGTCCGAAATAAAGATTTATTATTATTATTATTTATTCAGCTTTTGTTCCACACGTTAGATTTTTTACAATAAATTTATCAAATGTAAAATATAAAAATACACGTAAAAAATATAAAAGTATTATAATAAACCTAACTTACAGTGCCTTCGGCCGTGAGGCGGGGCCTAAGCTACCGGTGGTTAGGGCGACAGAGAGAGGAACCTATTATTATTATTAGTATCATTTATTGAAATCACGCAATAATTCTGTCCAGACCTCCATGACATGCTCGGAGCAGATGACGATGCACCTGAACGGCAAGAGGCACCTGTCGAAGGAGAAACAGCACATCATCCGCTTCATGAGTGGACGTAAGTAAACAAACCAAACACTCGTATTCGACGCATGACTATTCGAAATTAGTCATGCGTCGAATACGGGTTTCACCGAATACTGAACATTCGGCCGAATATTCGGTCCAGGGGGTCTACTCCGAAATTCGAAATCCGAACTTCGTATGGTCCCATCCCTTTCACTCATATAGTGTATGACAGGAGAGTGAAAGGGACGGCACCATACGAATTTCGGAGTAAACCCCCTGCTCTTGCTGAACCGAATATTCGGCTGAATTATTCGGTTCAACGTAATTCCTTCATCAATTGTTCTAAAACATACTAATTTAGTAGTAATATTCTTGACCTATCAAAGTGAAATTTGGATAGTAAAAAAGTTAACAACATTAAAAATAAAAAAATTACAAGGCAGTGATATGATTATATTCCATTGTGGCAACTTGTAAATAAATACCTTTAAAATTGTTGGGTAGTTACCCAACAATTTTAAAGGTATTAAAATAAGGTACTTAAATAAAAAGGTAAGGTAAGGGGGTTTAGGTTTTAAAGGTATTTGGTAGGTATTCGGCCGAATAGTTATTCGGCCGAATAGTTATTCGGCCGAATACCGAACATTCAAAGATACGCCGAATATGCCGAATACCGAATAATAACCGAATATTCGAATCTAATTTCTCGTTTTGCCAAATCAAATAGGTTTTGTTAAAGTACTGTTAAAGTGAAGCCCCATAACGTCTAGTCAGAGCCTTAACAAGCGTTCTGATTTTAAATTAATAAAATACACACCGCATTCCCAAGTCAATAAAGGGTCGCTAACGCACTTGTGATTTTTTTGGAGTCGCAAGTGTCCATAGGCTACGGTGTCTGTATAAATAATAATAATATTCTTTACAGAACAAACTGCTGCGAACGGCGACGGTGGCCAAGCAGCGGCGCCTCCGGCTGCGCCCACAGGTATAATAAGTGGCAATTTCTGGGCCACTTTGTACCTTGTCACCCTGAAAATTAATATTAAAGCTGTTAGAGATCTCACATTATTGTCACTGTGACAAGGTACGAAGTGGCCCAGAAATCATATTGGTTGACGTTACGTTACGACTTACGTCGTTTTTATAGACGTTGCTCTAACACAGTCAGCAGCAGAGGCACAGAATAAGTAATAGTACAAGTACAGAAGTTTCTCTGTTAACAAATCCCCCGTTTAGGTATGCTGAACGTGCCTAAACGTGGCCATCTCTTTCTATCGCACGCAACGCGCTCTTTCGAGGCCCCGCTTTCAGCACTAGGGTTACCACCAGCTAGAACCTATTTTAATATATGTACTTTATTATTATTAGTGTTGTTTACAATACAATTACGAATAGTACTTTTAAGATTCCGTAGCCAAAATGGTGAAAACGGAACCCGTCCGTCCGTCTTTTCGTATGTGACAGCCGATGTACCTACTCGGAGACTATAAGCACTACAAATAAAAGAAGGTGTGTTCTACTCGTATGAACCGCTACGTAAAAGTGATGTGAGATGACGAAAAAATATAAAAGTAGGGGTGGGGGGCACTCCATACATGTAACCAGGGGATACAAAGTTTTAGATAATTTTTAAAGGCATCACTTTAAAAATTAAAAAGTGGATTCTTAGAACCAACGTTTTCGTTTTCTTTTATGTCAACCGTTAGTGAATACGAGGCTTGCACTGAAAGTGGCGGGAATCGAATACTTATTAATTTATTTTTAACATGTATTATACCTTTTTATAATCTCTGAAGTTTCCTTATCTCAACACACTGGCCACTTAGAAAAAAAAAAGTATGGTTCGGTTTCAATTGTTTATTGAAGTCGTCGAGTCACTGCTTAAAATGGAATTGTGCCGTGAAAATTTCAGAGCTATGATTTATTATGACTTTAAAAGTGGACTAACACAAAAACAATGTGAAGAGCGGATGGTTGCTGCTTTTAATATTGAAGCTCCTTCAAAGACTACAATATACAGGTGGTATTCAGAATTTCAACGTGGCCGTGTATCCCTCACCGACGAAGTGCGTGAAGGTCGACCAAAATCGGCAGTCACGCAAGAAAACGTCGATGTTGTGCGTCGTCTGATAAATGAAGACCGACATGTGACATATCGGGAAATTCAAGAGCACCTGGGTATTGGAATGAGTCAAATACAAATTATTTTAAAAGAAGAATTAGGCGTGAAAAAGTTATTTTCCCGTTGGATACCTCACCTATTGTCTGACGAGCAGAAAATAGTCCGTGTCAATTGGTGCCGCAAAACTTTGAAAAGATTTAACAAGGGACGCTCAAATGCTGTTTTTAGCATAGTATCAGGTGACGAGTCGTGGATATACGCTTATGAGCCTGAAACTAAAAACCAATCCCGAGTATGGGTCTTCGAAGACGAGCTCAAACCCACAAAAGTTGTTCGTTCTCGCAGTACGGCTAAGAAGATGGTGGCTACGTTTATCTCTAAATCTGGTCACGTAGCTACTGTGGCTCTTGAGGATCGTAGAACAGTCAATGCTGATTGGTACACCACTATTTGTTTGCCGAACGTCTTTGCTGAACTCCGAAAAACAAACCCTAGTCGTCGCATCATCCTTCACCACGACAACGCCAGCCCACACACCGCTCGGACAACAACTGAGTACCTGGACGGTGAAAAAGTCGAAATATTGGACCACCCTCCATATAGCCCTGACTTAAGTCCCAACGACTTTTTTACATTCCCCAGAATCAAGGACAAACTGCGTGGTCAGCGGTTTCAGACGCCAGAAGAAGCAGTGGAGGCCTATAAAATAGCCATTTTGTCGACCCCTACTTCAGAGTTCAAAAAGTGCTTTATGGACTGGTTTGAACGCATGCATAAGTGCATGAAATACAAAGGAGAATATTTTGAAAAACAATAAAAATAAATAAACTCACTTATACTGCATATTTTCTTCTATTCCCGAAACTTTCAGTTTTACCCTCGTACCAAACTCGAGGACTACCAGTTTTTTGAGTGATAACGGTCAGTTTTTTCAACATTTTAAGATTAAGACACAGAATTTGGGTAACTATATAAAGATATTTTTTATACAATAATGCTGTGGTTTTGACATTATTATTTAACACGAAACGGATTATTTTATGATAGCGGTACAGCAGAGCGTGCGCGTGCGATAGTAACTAACTTTTCAGAATTACTATAATTAATAAGGGGGGTACCTACTTTAAATTACATAAAATACAAAGCGCATTCCCGCACGCGCGCACTTGTGATTTTTCTGGAGTCGCAAGTGGCCATAGGCTACGGTGTCTGTATAAATAATAATAATATTATTTTCAGAACAAACTGCTGCGAACGGCAACGGTGGCGAAGAAGCAGCGCCTCCGGCTGCGCCCACAGGTATTATAAGTGGCAATTTCTGGGCCACTTCGTACCTTGTCACACTGAAAATTAATATGAAAGCTGTTAGAGATCTCATTTTTTTGTCACTGTGACAAGCTACGAAGTGGGCCAGAAATCAAATTGGTTGACGTTACGTTACTTACGTTACGTTACGACTTACGTCGTTTTTATAGACGTTGCTCTAATACAGTCAGCAGCAGAGGGGATACGCCGAACTTCGAAAATCGATCTTCGTTTCGTGCCGTCCCTTTCACTCGTGTCATACACTATATGACGGAAAGCGACGACACGATACGAAGTTCTATTTTCGAAGTTCGGAGTAGGCTCTCAGAAGTAAGTACGCGGGCCTAGTGCTCAAAATGAGCTACACCTAGACAATGTCAAGAGAATAAGGCTCTATGTAGATAAGATTTGCTCAAAGGTTAGCTGGAAGAGATCCCTTGGAGGGATAAGCTCGCCAATGTACGTCAACTTCTTGTTCGTTTCTAATTTTGTCGTGTTTTATGTACAATAAAGCAATACATACATAATTGTCAGTCTTGGGTTGAGGTGGCTATTGGGAGAGCGAAATAAGACAGTACTAACTTTCTTCGCTTTCTCAATAGCACACATTTTTTATTATTCATTTTAATTTATTTTTATTTCTTTTTCTTCTATTTAAAACTAACATACACTGGCCTGCGAAAGAAGGTAATATAAGGAACAGTTTTTGTTCAAGTCACGTTTATGAGTGTTATACATTATTTTGCAGGCCAGTGTAGTTCGTAAGATGAAAACTAACAAAAATGTATGGATCAATTAAGGTCTGAAATAAATGATTTTTATTTATAATTGTGAACGTGTTTCGTCACTTAAGCTGCTGACTGTAGTAACGCAAGTGCGTCGAAAGAGCCTGCCGCTATAAGGTCCCCTTTGGCTGGGAGCACCGCATATTATGATACCTAATGTAAAACTTCATTACCAAATCTTCATTATTTCATCTCGTTGCCAACAATTTTGTTATCTTCACAAACGGCTGGAGTCGCACACTAGAGAGTCAAGGGAATTTGAACCTTCTATACAGAAGTTAGATTTCATTTTTAAATAGAGGAGCAAACCTGCAGCAGGAGTGGGGAGAGACACTGCCGCTGCCTTTGAAATACGAAATCTAACTTCTGTATAAGTTCAAATTCTTTTGACCACACTAAGGTGCACGCCGACTCCAGTCATTGAGTGTGAATCGTACTTAATAACACTATGCGCGTAATTTTTAGGGTTCCGTACCCAAAAGGTAAAACGGAACGCTATTACTAAGACTCCGCTGTCCATCTGTCACCAGGCTGTATCTCACGAACCGTGGATAGCTAGACAGTTAGAATTTTAACAGATGATGTATTTCTGTTCCCACTGTAACAACAAATACTAAAAACAAAATAAAATGAAAATTTAATATAATACCAAACAAAAAAAAATACCTATACAAAAAAAACTTTTATAAAGTTGTTCGTTGCCTTCATCAGGTGCTGGCTGGGTCTGAAAATGTATGGGAAAACTAAAATCCGACTAGCACTTGACCAAAATTCTACTTGTTATTATTTAACATTATTATTACTATTAAAAATAGGTATATTATTATTTAAACTTAAATTAGAAAGGTTATAATAACGATGCCTTAGTTCACAGTCGTACTAATTACGAGGAAAATTTTGCTTAAATTAGAACTATGGTGCACTTATCATAAAGTCTTAATTCCGTTAACTTTTTTTTTTGTAATTAGTACGATTGTGAACTAAGGCATCGATAAAGTGTCTAAATGTTGTTTTATATAAAAAACTACCGTGAGTTTGTGACATATTAAATATAATGAAACGTGTCACTCACGTCTTGTGCCGCCCGCGCCGATTAGCCGAACGGACAGGGCACGGGCACGCAGTGCTAAGAAAACCGCCGCCGCGATAGGTATAGTCCATTTCAAATACCATGGCCCGACTGCACCTGAGACGGTCATTAGGCGTTAACAATAGGATTAGTGATAACAAAAGATACCTGCCCAGACCCTTTCACGGCGTGGTATTTTTTTACGCTTGTATGCAGATTGCACCGACGCGTGCCAATTTTAAGTGCTCGGGTAGTAAAGCAATTAGCAAACAAAAGCCAAACATTATGAGCCCTATTGTCCAATCGGGCCTTCGTATTTGAAATGGAGTATACTCATGACCGCGAACCGGTCTGAAACATATCGAGCGATATTCGACCTTAAAGATGTGAGTGACCGGTTTCATTATATTTAATATGTCTAATGTTGTATAGATAATAGTACGGAACCCTTCGTGCGCCAGTCCAACTCGCACTTGGCCGGTTTTTAATATTTGTTGTTATAGCGGCAACAGCAATACATCATCTGTGAAAATTTCAACTGTCTAACTATCGCGGTTCTTGAGATACAGCCTAGTGACAGACAGACGGACGGACTGACAGCGAACTCTTAGTAATAGGGTACCGTTTTTAGGGTTCCGTAGTCAACTAGGAACCCTTATAGTTTCGCCATGTCCGTCTGCCTGTCTGTCAGGCCGAGGCTTTGCTCTGTGATTGTTAGTGCTAGAAAGCTGCAATTTGGAATGGATATATAAATCAATAACACTAACAAAATCGTAAAATAAAATGTAAAAAAAAATTTAAGTACCTCCCCTACTGATTTTTTTTTGCTTCAATCCTATGGTGTGGGGTGTTGTTGGATAGGTCTTGCAAAATGAATAGAGGTCTTCTTCAAAAAATTTTTGATAAAGTGAATATTTTCGGAAATATATACTCCAAAGGAAAAAAAAATTGTGCCCGGGGGGGGGGCTCTAACTTTTGAACTACAGGTCCAAAAAAATATGAAAAAAAACATGAAAGTAAAGGTTAATACTTTCAATGAAAACTATAGCGGACATGATCTGTTAAACTGTTTTGAGTTATTGTAAAAGTCTTCCCTTCTTAGTAAAAGACGTATGAAACGCTGCGAAAGTATTCCCTTTTGCTTGTTATTGTTTTTTTTTTGAGTAAGTTCATTGGGCAACTATGGAACCCTACACTGAGCATGGCCCGACATGCTCTTGGCCGATTTTTACCCTTTGGGTATGGTAAAAAGATCTTTGGTGATGGCCTTGTCGTTCTATGGGTTAGTTGGAATGTCTTGTTTTTTTTTTCTAGAAGGAGAAACAGCCAGCAACGACGACGGTGACTGGGGAAACGGATCTGGAACCTGGGAAGATACGTAAATTGGGCGTCATTAGTCAATAAACGTCTAACGACCGTGCTTAAATATTTCGGGAATTTGTCGTCACAATGCGTTCGGAAGTTAGTTGTACGAAGAGATGGGATTAGATGAAAACTGGATACTTTTTCTATAACCGCCACCTAATAAGGTGTCCATCTTATCCTACCTCAGATGATTTTTCCTTTAGTTAAACAATAGTAGATTCCAGTTTTCTGTAATATTTTGTTGCATCTGAACGTACCATTACGCCTAAAGCAACGTAGACACGTCGGATAAACTCCGTTACCGTTCACAGTCATTGAAGAACTGTGACGAGGTGAGATAGCAACAAAGTATACCAGTCGAGCTAGCACGACTGGTTTCATGCTAATGTTTTGCGGCCCAAATGGCCCAAAATGTTACGTAAAACATTAATATCATGCTCGTGGGGCAGCGTAGCATAGCTAGCACGATAGCTTATTGCCGTCACGTTGTATGGACGAAATGTACTAAAATCCATAGATACTTATATGACAAATGCGAAAGCACTCTCTCTGACTGTCTGTCCGTCTGTTACCTCTTCACGCATAAACCGCTAAACCGATTTAGATGAATTTTGGAGATAGTTTGAGTCCCGGGAAAGGACATAGGATAGTTTTTATTCCGGGCATCATTCCTTAGGGGGTGAAAAGGGGAGTAAAATTTTGTATGGGCGAGCGATACTTAAGTCTGCGCCTACAACAATTTAATAGCAATTATTTCTTTAATATGAATTGCACGCGGACGGAGTCGCGGGCAAAAGCTAGTGTCATATAAAACGCTACAGTATGAGCTAGTGTGCTAACTAGGATGGTAGCATGATCGCGTCTACATCCGACGTAAGGCTAAGGCCCCCTCCATCTCGCACTTACGCATTTGCTAGTGAAGGCGAATACTTCACGTCCGACAACGAAACGCGATCATGCTTGGCATCTGTTTCTTCGTGTAGTTGCAGGTATAGAACTTCAGTAAAGCCTCTATGTTGTTGTGACGTATTGGAATGGACTTTAATTTTAATAAAATAATAATAACAAATATCTATTCAAACAATCCACAACTACATTCAACAGGGGCTTTACGCAAGTTTTTCACCTATTCGGCAGTTATAATGTATGAGAGTGGTCAAAACTTGACTCTAATTTAATTTCGGTCAACCACAGTGCATGGGCCACTAATGTATAACAATACACAAACCCATGTATAATTAATTATAAGCTAGTTTTATTAGGATGGAGGAGACGTTAGGTTAATACAAACATCAACTGTTGTCAGTGAATCCCCCTTAGTACCTACTTCATATAATATACCAAATATGACTATATTTTGGTATCGGAATCCGTAATTGAAGATACTAAGATATAAACTTCACTGACAAGTGGTATGTACAGAATGTAACGTGTAATTTTATTTACAATAAAATATAAATCACTGATGATCGAATGAAGTTTTATTTCAGTTTGCACCCAGTAAGGTCCGGCCGAGACCGAGAACGAGAATTTAGAAATTTGAACACAAAATTGATAATGTGCAGTATTTCATAATCAAAATCAAATAAATGTATATTGTAACACAACAAGTAAATTTTTAACAAAAAAAACACCGACTCCAAACTTTGCCAGACCCCATCCTCCTGCTATATAATATGAGGAGTTCCTTCGATGGAGCCTTACTTACCCCATCCTCTTGGTATATAATTTGAGGAGTTCCCTCGATTTTTCCAAGATCCCGTCATCAGATCCAGACTTGGTGACAATGGGATCAACTAGAAAACACACACTTTCAAACAAAAAAATAATTTTTGAAATCGGTCCACTAGTCTCCGAGTAATCGGTGAACATACGAAAAAAAGTAAAAATAAAAAATATTCCGACGAATTGAGAACCTCCTCCTTTTTTGAAGTCGGTTAAAAATATCAATTTTTCGGCATTGTGCCCTGACAGATTGTGTCTACGCTTTTCGTAGAGCTGTCCAGCGCTACTAAAACAAATTATTGTGGAACAAAGAAAGAAACGTACCTAGTCTAGCCATAAGTTCTGTTACAAATGAAATGAAACATATTTTTAAAAGGATGTAATTAATTTACCATAAGTAAATGTTTATTTATAGGTAAGTTAATAAGGTTTCTATACAATATATTTTTTATTCAAAATGCCCGCCTTTAGCTTTAATACACGCCCTCAAACGATCCGGCCACACGTCTATAGATTCACGCACTGTATCCATTGGGAAATTTGCCACTGCTACCTTCAAAGATTTTTTTAGAGAATCGATATTGGCATGGCGTTTAGAGCAGACCATGTCCTCTAACACTGACCACAATTTATAGTCCAGGGGATTTAAGTCGGGACTGGAAGAGGGCCAATCATCTGCCTTGATGAAGTCCGGAACATTCCTTTGCAGCCAAATCTGGGTGGTGCGAGCTTTATGACCCGGGGCTGAGTCCTGCTGAAAGGTCCAGTGTACATTTTTGAACATTGTGTCGTTTAGTGGTTTAACTACTGTTTCTAAAATCGTATCCTGATACACTTTAGCTGAAATTTTCACTCCTTTTTCGCAAAAATGGATCTCAGAGACGCCTTGATACGACACACCCCACCAAACCATGACGTAAGCGGGATGATGACCTCGCTGAATCCTTCCAACTATCTCTTTAGCTTCTCGAGAGTTGTGTGCGTACACTTTATCATTTTGTTTGTTGTAGTGCTGCTCGATAGTAAAATTTTTTTCATCCGTGAAAAGAATATTTTTATATTTCCCATGTGCGTATCGAGATAAAAGGCTTTTTGATCTTTCAACTCTCTTGTCCTTTAGTGACTGATTTAACATATGTCCTGTATATCGTCGGTAAGCTGCAAGACTCAAGTCATCTTTGATTATACGCGAAAGTGTCCTAGGTGGTATTTTCATTTCCTTAGAAAGGATCTTCTGTTTTCTTATGGGATTTCGGCGAATTCTGGCCCTTACAGCATTAACGGCTTGTTTTGTTCTAACAGTACGTGGTCGGCCAGATCTTTTACTGTCATCGACAGAGGACGTTTTGGTGTATCATTGAATGGTACGATACACAAACATTCGACTGATCTCTAACTTTTTTAGTGTCTCAAAAATGTGGGACGGCTCCATTCCTACCTTATGCAGAGCAATCACAGCAATTCTATTTTCTTTGACACCCCACTCCATTATTAATTTACTTATTTTAATATTATATTGTATATAAATGGTGGCAAAAACATCCAAGTACTTACGTCAAAACACAACATTCGAAATTCGAATTATTATTTTTCTTAAAATCATTGTTAACTGCCAGTAACAGAACTTATGGCTAGACTAGGTACAACATACATGAACTCTAATAGTAGATTGTACAACAAGTGCATAAAACAAGCCATTTTATCCGAGACAATTTATCGACCCCGAGCCGCAGGCGAGGGTCGATATAAAGTACAGGATAAAATGGGTTTTATACACGAGTTATGCACTGCTTTTCACTTCGATTGCGAGAAAATTAAACAAATAATTAAAGTTATTTCATCAGTCATCACATGAATACTTCTGTGCTCGGCGACCACGGGCGGCGGCGCGCGCACGTCTGCACTGCACGCGCGCCGCGCGCCGAGGGTGCTTTTTACTGTATGCTCTAGAGCATAAAACGCGACTTTATGTCGCCTATGCAGAGCGTAAACACGAACATTTAGAGCATGAGAAGTGAAAAAAAAATTAAGTACACTACTTTTTTGGGCAGTCGTATAAAATCCTGCCTTCCTACCCACACAACACAACATGCGAGATAAATAGACGTAACTTAATTACCTTTCCCATTACAATTTACACCATAAAAGTAGGTATTGGTTATATAACTTATATACAGCCGCCGGTGTATTCGGTTATTCAAGAAAGGAGTGTATAACTTTTAAAGGATCGGCAATGCGCATGTGTCACCGTGCGGTGACCGCTTATCAACAAGCGGACCGTACGCTTGTTTGTCACCGACGTGGTACACAAAAAGATTAAAGGTAGGTTAGTGGTTTGAAACTAAGACAAGGAGTAGCAGGTATGGAACCCTTCATTGTGTGTTGACACGCACTTAGCCACATTTCCACTTGAAACCATTTCGGTATAATTTTTTTATTACTTATAGGAATATGGTATTTCTTAATCCTCATTTTAAAAATCTAAATAATGTAAAATTATTTGGTTTGCTTGTTTTTAAATTGATCCATGTTGACAAAAAAAAATGTATGCCGGATCACACAATGGGCCATGATGGCCAAGGTACAGGATGCAGCATGAAGTAAGAATAAGACGGGGCCTACCTCGAACCGATAACTAGATATCTACCTCTGTCGCACTTGCATATTCGAGTGACAGAGAGGAAGATACTTTGTTTTCGGTTCGCGAGTACCCCAAAGAAGACGTCAAATCCAAAGGGTGATTTCAGGGTTAAGCCCACGTTTAGTCTAATTGCACTTGCGCAAGAAACGTATGCTTAAAATGCACAGACAAAAATGGGATGTGTCGACGTCACAATTGTGTCAATCGTGTTTTCTGTCATGTTCATGTCAACGTCAACTGAATTTGAATTTTGAGTTCGTCAATTAATCGTAGTAGAAAATTCTGGGCTGGGTTTTTGATTTGTAGAAAATTGAAATTAATCGCAATCTGCAACTAACTAATATAAAACTAACTAACTAGGCTTACACAACGGCCCAAAATGAGTATTGGCTTCCGAGACCAGAGCACGCCACTTTTCTCGGCCCTGCGCTATTTTTCGCCACCGGCTCCAAGCTCACACAGGTCCTCGTCCTCCAAATCCTTGCAGCGATACTTGGGGCGATCCACATGACGCCGTCCGGTCGGTCGGCCCAAGTTTGCTCTCTTCACCTGTCGATCTTCTCCTATCCTCTCGAAGTGACCAAGCCAGCGAAGACGATGCGCTTTGGTTTCACCCATAATATTTGGTTCGGCTAGCAGCTCTTCTATTTCGGCATTTTTACGTATCATTCAACTCCCATCGTCTCTTTTCACTGGTCCCAGGATTTTTCGGAACACCTTACGTTCTCCTCCTAACAGGCTGTGCTCCTCCCTAACTGTTAGCGTCCAGGCCTCACACCCATATACATTAAGATAGGATTGCGGTCTTATATATCCGAAGATTAGATCGTTTACTGAGGAGCTTGGACGCCAACAATTAATATTTCTGTTATTTTATTTTGTTTGGTTCGCTTGTTTGGTTTTTTTTTGCGCTAATAAACTTTTTTATTCTTCTTCTAATTTGGACACTCGATCCCTTGTAAGAGATTTCTTTCTCCTACAATTGGACTTCTCGTTTGGCACGACTGTTTCTGAAACGCATCCGAAGTTTAGATCGTTTACTGAGGAGCTTGGACGCCAACAATTAATATTTCTGTTATTTTATTTTGTTTGTTTCGCTTGTATGTAGTTTGTTTGTTTTTTTTTGCGCTAATAAACTTTTTTCTTCTTCTTCTTCTAATTTGGACACTCTTCTCGGTTTTCACCTAGCAAACCAAAGTCGTCTGCGTAGACGCGTAGAAAGCATAGGCTGATATACAATCAGCCTATGTTTTCCGTTTAGTTCAATTCCGGAATCCTGTGAAAGCAGTTTCCGAACGACATATTCCAGGACCAAATCGAAGAGCATGGGAGATAGTGAAATAAATGATTATTATTATTATAGTAGTAAATACACGAATATAACTTGTGAAGTTTTAATTTTTCGCGCCTATAATGAGTAGTCATGAGTGTCAAACGTCAACTTGACGTTTGCGCTCAAGGTGCTTACGGCTGGGAGTGTGAGCACCACGTGAGCGCCGTCCATGACGTCACGAAATCTCGTGTAAGCGCTGTGAGCGTGAATCGGTCCGACCGTGAGCGCGCTCTGAGCGCTGTGAGCGTGATTCGGAGCACAGCCCTAAGTCATATCCCTCAATGTCATTGTCAAGAATGTCAAGTCAAATCAAATCGTAGCGCAATGAGGCAAATCGCGAAATGTTTTCCCAATAAATAATTGTTTTGGTCGTTTTAGACTTTAGTTCAATACAGAGGTGTTGGCACATTGCATTCGTAGTTGTAGACCAAGGAAAATCTACTCTACAAGTTCTGAATCGCTAAGAAACAATGACACAGCCGAGACCGTGTGGATGCAAAGGTTGCCGAACATGCCTCATTTGCGAAACCCAGTACGGGGCAGATAAGCACAAAATTCAATTAGAATTCGACAAAACTAAAACCTATGTTTACTGTCCGTTTTGTAACAAAGCCTGGCCAGGTTGGGACGCGGACGTATACAAGCAACATCCCAACCACGAAGGAACACCGATAGAATATCCTGGAGTTTATATACAGTTGGACTTTATCTCGGAGGAAGAAGAGGATGTTCTAATGAAAAACATAGATGAGGTACCATGGGACATATCACAGAGCGGTAGACGCAAACAGAACTATGGTCCCAAAACGAATTTCAAGAAAATGAAAATTAATCCTGGCAATTTTGACGGCTTTCCGGAATTTTCTAAGTACTTGCAAGACAGATTTGAAACTGTTCCGTTGTTGAAAGGTTATGATGTGATAGAACAGTGCTCTTTAGAATATGACCCGAGTAAAGGGGCTTCTATAGATCCTCATATAGATGACTGTTGGGTTTGGGGCGAGAGAATCATCACTGTAAACTGTTTGTCTGATTCAGTGCTAACTATGACTAGATATCATGGAGGTACAAAGAAGTATAATTTGCACTGTGCAGAGAAGTACTGTCCAATTGTTAAGCCGGATGGCAGTATTAATGTAGAATGCAGCAACCTAGATAAAACAGCTTATGAAGCCAGTAAAGCACAGGATGATTTGGATGTTATTGTTAGGATACCAATGCCTAGGTAAGTACTATGTTGGGATTGGTATTCTCTAAATTCATTGCATTTTCAAACAATCATCTCTAAATTAAATGTAGTTGCACTAGTCATTTAACCTTGAACACTTTCATTGCTGCCTAGTGCTATGTTCTGTGCTGTATATACTATGCATGGAGCGCATAGCAGTTACAAACAGAGTTACTCTGAGAGTGCTCAGACCATGTTTGCTATCATGCCACTATAGGTCAACCCATGACAAATTTATTTAAATAAGTTTGGAGTACAAAATTCACCTAAGTATGTATAGTCATATAATGAAAAGGTTTGTCACTTTTAGACCTTAATCACATTAAAATAGAGTTGAAAAGTGAAGAACCTCTTTATTTCACCATGGTACATGCATTAAATCTAGCTCACCTTTAAAGTTAATTGATGTGAACTCTAAAATTGATCTAGATGGCAAGGCATGTGTGTTGTGTCATTACTTGAATAAAAAAAATGGATAAACAACTAAATAATAAAATTATATTATACAATGGATTACCATTTTATACCATTTAGGATTACATTAATAATTCTAATTTAAAATGTGTATTGTATTGCAGAAGATCACTACTTGTGTTATATGGTGAACCAAGGTACCACTGGGAGCATTGTGTTCTGAGAGAGGACATTTCGTCCCGTCGGGTATGTATAGCATACAGGGAATTTACTCCACCATACCTACAAAATGGGTACCATGAGGAAGCGGGTGACCAAATCAGAAAAGCTAAAACATTTTGGGATCACAAACAAAAGTATCAAATTCAAGCTTAAACTATGAATATAGTGATGACATTTTATTCCAGTGACTTTGCTTTAAGTTATACCATATCTGAATTCAATATAATTTATTGTGAAACATTGAAACTACTTTTTATTATGGTTTAACCCTTGTTATAAAGAATTTTCACAATGTTTTGTTTCTCTATAACTGTGAACTTTTTGAGAGCTCCTTGTGAATTTGTTAT
The DNA here is from genome assembly GCA_905163555.1 of Notocelia uddmanniana. NCBI lineage: Eukaryota > Metazoa > Arthropoda > Insecta > Lepidoptera > Tortricidae > Notocelia > Notocelia uddmanniana. The sequence goes on along the minus strand of LR991060.1, from coordinate 5,789,740 downwards.
TCGTCAATAGGTATAAGCCCCTATTGTTGAACTGTTATACAACAAACCCAACCTTCTATACTATCTTTCTGAAATGGGTTTTCCGGCTCGTTGTTATTTATGTAAGTCAAGTATCTTATCTAAGAAATGTTGTACTTACATACAAGAGGTTTTATCAAAAAGAGATAAATAAAAAAGCAATAACCACTTCAATTTACTTCCTTTTATATATTAACAAGTTATATTCTTGCCTAGAAAAATAATACAATTTCATTTGTGACTCTAAAATAGAAATATTTGTGCACTAATTAACTGATCGATCAGTAATGAAGTTCACATCTATTGTTTTATCATACAGTCAAGTTCAATTATATCTAAGAAATTCAAATCTAAATATATGAGCACATTCTACATTATTTTCACTGGGGCTTAGAGCCCGCAAGTCGCACGCGGGAGCTCGTGTTATCTTCTTTTGACCTTTAACTAAAACAAGGCTAGAATAATCTCCCAGTGATATCCCAGGAATTTCAAAAATATTGGCACATTTTTTGACAGGATATTGACTTTTCAGCCTTATTCGACTTAGAATAGAGAACGCTATTGATTCTAGAAGAAGAAAAGTGTCCCCAACTTTACATATGTACAGGTAAATTACTTTAAGTATGACACTGACATATGCTCGTATTTCATTGGATATCCTACTTTAAGACCAATGTAATAGAGTTTCTATTACATAGACACTGTCTTAAAATCGTATATTTGGAATAGAAATTCTATTACATAAGCGTTAAAGTAGACTATCCAATGGATTAAGAGCATGAGTCAGTGGTAAACCCAAAGTAATCGTACTGTACATAGGTACCTAGTAACTTTCGATGTGGATTTTGTGACCGCTTTAGTAACATAACTGTCTGGTGACAGCTTTTTTTTCTTCTAGAATCAATAGCGTTTTCGATTCTGAGTCAAATGAACGCAAATAATCCATATTTCGAGAAAAAAATTATACGTGCCGGTTTTTTTTTAATTAAAGGATTTATGTCCACTGACCTTGTCCAGTGAAAATGAGCCTTAATGCTCTCCTAATAGAGTTGTGTTCAGATATCTATGACCAGAATTTGTAATATAACCTTAACTATGAAAATAGTGTAATCTTAACAAATTATTATGGTACATAATGTGAATAATTATAAATATGTAATATAGTATTTCGTTACTTATATTAAAAAAATACTAATATACAACCTCATTTACAAATACTGTTTATGGTGCTGGGCTTAATATTCAACGTTAGGCGGGCCTTATGCCTAAATAACAAAAATCCCCCAGATGTGACCGGGAATTGTATTTATCACTGATAAGTTCGCCAGTTATTGTACCACACATCCTCATTTTCTACCATCTTTCGAACCTCTCATTATCGTTCCTTAATATGTTTATTCGACCTAAAATCTAAAGCTAATAGACACGACAATGCGCTAGGGCTTGTACCCACTGATGAAGCTTTGTACTTACGAATTGTACGCTCCACATCGCCACGTAATGCAGTTCGCTGCTTAGGCGCTGGTAAATTTAACGACCGTTTATACAACTTGAGTATAGTTCTAATTTTGTAGCTAGTTACGGTCTCGTATGGAAATGGGTTCACTATAACCCGTGTTAAGCGTGCCACACACTGGAGCGGCCTGCGGTCAAAGAAGATATATACTAACGTAACAAGAAGCGACACCGAAGCATGTGTGCTGTAAACCCGTCTCGTGGCTATGTGTGCGTGTCCGGACGTGAACGGGGGTGCGCGGTGTGTGGACAGCTAGCCGCAGCAAGATGAATCGCAGGGGTGCCGCTCGCTTCAACATTCGATCGCGTGACGTGCGCTCACACAACAGAGATCGATCGCCCGGTAGCGGGCGTGTAGTTTTACTTGAAATTCGTTAGAATTTATCATTTGTAATTCAATGTAATCAACTATGGCTGGAGCTTTTTATTTCTGTGTCTACGGTTGTGACAGTAATACCAAAAGCCTTAAAGGGAAAAGCTACTTTAGGCTACCTACCGATCCAGATAAGTTAGTTATAAAATTTTATATGTTGTGTCCTTCCCTACATTTAGAATTAAGACTTCACCTAAAATCCGTTTTTTAATTCGAAAGACTAAAGAAAGACGAAAGGTTGGTATGAGTATGGATGCAATTTGACTTGCAATACATTAAGAAGTACCTACATCTTCGGAATAAATTAAACAAAAAAAAATTAAATGGCAAAATAGATGAAATGTCAATTGAGTCTTTCAAATTATACTTAACGCGGGTGTCGCGGTCGCAGTGAATGACTTCATTTCATGTCACATAATTTCTATGGATTGAGGTTTAAAAAAATATTTTTTATATTATTGTTATTATTTTAGCATACAATTATATTCATGTGAAGCTTAGATTTACACAAGAAAAGTAAGTTTCCATATTATGAGAAGTTTTGTAGGTACTTATTTTACGAGCTTTTAGTAAGTTTTCTCTTGACTCAGTTCATCTGTTTGTAATCAAAACTTATAGATTAAATTTGACTAGCTTCCCGGTGTTTCATTGATGAATATCATGATCATTGAATAAACATTATTTCCTCTTGCCAAGGCAGCTACATTGCCAACCCTATGCAACAGACGTGACGTTACAAGGTCACCGGCGCTCGACTCACACCGATAGGCCGTGTCGCCCCCCTGCTGCGGTGGCGGCCTGTTGTACACTATGACAATTTTAACAATCATTCAGACACACGCGGCCTTGAATGTCATAGTGAACACTGGCCGCCATTGCGGCCGCCAACCCAGGCCGCCCCAGTTTGTGACAGGCTTTAATACAGCCACACTACAGATTATCAGCGTACCTAAAGCTCGAAACGCACTGAGCGGGGGCGGCATGGTGCGTTAAGAATCGCATGCGAGTTTCATTACATTGCGGGTTACCGTGGTATAATGAGTTCAATCGATCTGTCAAACCGCGCAATGCAGTGAAACTCGCATACGAGTCTCGGACGTGTGTAAATAAGGTTTTAAGGAGGAGGTTCTCAATTCGCCGGAATATTTTTTATGTATGTTCACCGTTTACTTATGAGACTAGCGTGGAACGATTTCAAATATTCTTTCTTTGTTTGAAAGGGTATGTTTTCTAGTTGATCCCATTGTCACCAAGTCCGGATCTGATGACGGGATCTTGGAAAAATCGAGGAAACTCCTCAAATTGAGCAGGAAGGGCCGCGAGTGTGAGTATGGAAAAGTTTGGAGTAGGTGTTTTTGTTGTTAAAAATTTACTTGTATCTTTCCGAAACTCGATTGTCGGTTACTGGTTCGTATATCACACACGCCGCCTCCGCTCTACCGCGCGGTGCGACGTTGCCGCGGACCGCGTTCGCTTTACCGCAAAACAACCTCCGCCTCGCAACGACGCTTAAGACCTCTCCAGACGGATCAATCTATTGTGCAACATCAGCCCATCTCACTCTGCTTAATATAAGAATGTAATATAGATGAAGGGTCCACGGAAACAACATGTCTAGTCCATTTAAATTTCAGAACAAAAAGCAACCTAACCTATAAAGACATAAGGTGCAAACTGGCTTTTAAATTTTAAAGAAATAGACATGTTCTTTCCGTGAAACTCAAGGGAATAATATCACTTGAATCATCCCTCTTCTTTTTAAATGCTCCAGAGAGGGTGTCACGCAACAAGAAATTGCGGCCAAAGCATTTGCTGTAGTCTCGGAATAAGCTCTGTAAGGTTATTATTGCGGTATTAATTAAAGTAGAGTACTTAGTAGACAACCAAACTTGTAATCAGTAAACAATTACGTAGTGTGAATATACGTATGTATATAGATGTAGTATTTAACGAAGGCAAATTGGTGATAGTTGTATTTGTATGTATAGTCAATAACAGTTTTACAATGGCATAAGGTGCGAGTGTTAACTTACATTTGCTCTTCACTATACGTGCTGTAGGTATTAATGGTTACCAAGTTTATGCAGACAACATACTCGTACGTGGAGTATTTCTAAATGTTGCGCAAAATACTGAATCGTCTAGAGAAATCAAATCACAGAAACAGTTTAGGCGTTGCTGCAAGTGGGTGGGTCGATCGAGACCGTCATGATCGCTGGGTTCTCCTTGATCTCCTGGATATGTTGGCGCGCCAGGATTATTTGCTCGCGGATCTTCCACTGCATTAGCGCGCGCTCGCTCTTCATCTTGCGGATGCTGCGTGCCAGAAGGAGAGCGAAGATGATGCCCAGGAGCTGGAATTGACAGTAAAAATTTTGGCGGTCAAAAGCTTGTAAATTTCTTAGTCTGTAGTGTAGATCCACGGCAATAACTGTGGATCACCATGGGCAAATCAAGTCATAGATGTCATTAGAAGTGATGATGATATACCGTACCGTGGAATTCTGCATGACCATATTTATACCTACGCTGCGCCTCTTAGCTGGTGGTCTAAAGTCTCTTGTAGATGACTTCCACCACGGAATTATTATTACTTGGTGTTAGAATTGTTAGTAGTAACTTAGTGGTCTTAGATTATGCCACAGCTATAGGGCCTCGCCTTAATAAACATAATAGAAACACCCAAGACACCGATGACCGTGGAATTTTGAATAACCATGTTGACCAGAGCGTCCTTGCAACTAGTAGTTCTAAGCCTTGTGCTGATGATGTGGACAGCAGTTGCGCAGCAGGATGCTGGGACCACCATCCCACGATGTCGCCGTCATATCCTTGGTTTTAGTAGTATTAGATACTGCCAAAGTAAATTAATAGTGACTTAATTTACCTTAATAAACATCACGGAGACACCCAAAACGCCGATGATCCTGGAATTCTGTATAACCATGTTGTCCAGAGCGTCCTTACAACCAGTAGTCCTAAGCCTTGTGCAAATGACATCCACGGCAGTTGCGGAGCACGATGCTAGGATCCCCATGGTGACGATTTCCATCTAATATTAGATGGCACAGATGTAAAGGGGTCTTACCTTGATAAACATAACAGAAACACCCAAGACACCGATGACCGTGGAATTTTGAATAACCATGTTGACCAGAGCGTCCTTGCAACTAGTAGTTCTAAGCCTTGTGCAGATGACGTCAACTGAAGTCGCGCAGCAGGACAATGGGACCACCATGGTGACGATGTCACCGTCCATCTCCTTGGTGGTGATGACTGTGGAGTGGTTGCTGGTGAACTCGGTATTCAGGTAGTCGAGGTACGAATCACTGCCGCAGCAGTTCAACTGGAAATATTGGGAAATTGGTTTATTCTGCAGCTACTAAACTGAAATCACTGAGAGTAAGTATTTTTGTAAACCGGTGGCAATCAAGCGTACGGCCCTCTGATGGTACGGTCACCGCACCTTATGGACGCTTGTCACTCAGGAGTGTCACATGCCCGTTGCCGGCCTTTTAAAAGTGTAATACGGTAGGTATTTCTTTGAAGTCAAATCGGCAACTTTTTACGAAACGACAAAAACGCTCGGCTAGTAGGTACAATGGCTAGTATGAAGTTTGTAAGGAAATGTGTCTAATGAGTAACGACGTCACAATTTTCTATGGTGAAACTGCGTCCTTTTTTCTTTTTTTCATGTTTATGTATTTAAAAATCTTTAAAGCTATTTTTTTTTTTTTTTTTCGTATTATTTGTTTACCTATTAGTAACGTAAAAAATATATTGTTTAGCGTTGTGAAATACTCTATTGTACTCGTATACCTAGTTACAATCATTAGTCCTTTCTGAAAAACCCATACCTACTATACTATACAGCTCGAATGCTGCTTAGACGTGATTTGAAGGTGCCTTTCGATAAGTGTACATTTTTGTTTTTAGCATTCCGCCCTAACCGACCCTAAATAACCAAGTGTCGTAAACTTACCGAGGATTGCAGCACATCAATTTCGTTCTGGATTTCGGAATCAGCGGCGTACTCCGACACGGGGATGTACATGTACTTAATGACGGTCGAGGAGTCCAGTGTGCAGGCCAGGGTCACCACCACCAGCATCACGATCAGAATCAGACTCAGGAAAAACGCGTACTGCGGAAAGAACATGCGTATAATTAGCACCATCACTATCATCTTTTTTAAGGTTCCGTACCTCGAAAGGAAAAAACGGAACCCTTATAGGATCACTTTGTTGTCCGTCCGTCAGTCCGTCCGCCCGTCTGTCTGTCAAGACCCTTTTTCTTAGGAACGCGTGGAGGTATCAAGCTGGAATTTATATCAAATACTCAGGTCTACTGTCCCTTAGAGATGTGAAAAAAAACAAACTTCTAAGCCAACGCAATCAAACGATACAGCCGTTTATGCCGCAAATTTTCAACACTCGCAAGGGAATCAAAACCTACAGGATACTTACTTCCCGTGAACTCAGAATCATAAAATTTGGTACAAAGCAACGTCTTATAGAACAGATAAAGGAAAAATTGCGAAAACCGTAAATTTTTTGTTGCATCATATAATAAAAATATTTTTTAAGGAACCCTCGGTGCGCGAGTTCGACTCGCACTCGGCCGTTTTTTTATACCCGGCAAACAAACGTACGGCCCGCCTGATAGTAAGCGGATACCGCAGCCAATGGACGCCTGCAACTCCAGGTGTGTTAGGTACATGCGCGTTGCCGAACCTTTAAAAATGTATGCACTCCTTTCTTGAAGAGCCCCATACTGTAGTCTCTCGGGAAAACCTCGGTACCTCATTCCACAACCGGAGCGTCCGAGGAGGAAATTCCTCTGAAACCGTACCGTACGCGACCATTTAGGTTCAGCCTATAAAGTCTATATAGGCCCCGCTGCTGGGCACATGCCTCATAGATGAGAGGGAACGAGCAGTAGTTCCCACGCTCGCCCAGTTCGGTTTGGAGACTTCACATACACCTTTTAATTTCATCGCAAATGTATAGTTTCCTCACGATGTTTTCCTTTACCGGAAAGTTAACAGTATATATAATAATATTTCATACTAAGTTTAAAAACTCATTGATTCGCTGCCCTGAAAACTAAAGAATGCCTAAACGCTGTGATAAGTCGTCCAAGCCAAGACTTAAAATCTCGTCTTTTTTAATTGGCTACTTTTATTTTTTTACCGCAAGTGTTTGAAGTTTATATAATTATGACGACCGGTTTAGCCTAGTGGTTAGAGACCCTGCGTACCAATTTCTAAACCTAATGGATTCAAGGAGTTTCCATATAACATTCAACCCCTCTTTCTTTAGGCTTTAGGTGGCATATGTGCCTACTGGCCGTTTATAGTAATCATTATTACGTACTTGTCACCGTTTTAAATAAGCTTAGAAACGGTTTGATCACATTTTCGTCGCTTCTTACGAAGTTAAACGGCGCCGATGGAGTGATGAAGCGTCTGCCCTTCGAGCCGTAGAAGAACTAGAAAGCGCCGTAGAAAGAGGATCGCATATGTCTGGTCCAATCCACCACCACCACCATATCAGCCGTAGGACGTCCACTGCTGGACATAGGCCTCCCCCAATTTCATGGGGGGTAAATGCCATAATCGCCACGCTTGGCATGCGGGTTGGCGATCGCAGTATCTCCACCGCACTCAAGGAATGCTGCTGCCCATTCCCCGGTGGTCTTGGTCGTAGTTTTAGGACATACCCGGGTCTGGTCCAATAGGACCTCCCAAACCGGATCCCATCCCATTTCGTAACTAGTGACTGCTTAATCTCTTACCATATTAACCAAGCACGTGCTCTGCTTGAGGCTCCCGAAAAAGCCGAAGGATGTGACGACCAACAGCACCATGCCGATGAACACAGACAGCGCCGACAGTGTGACGAAGCGTCCGCCCTTCGAGCCGTAGAAGAAGGAGAAGTCGTGGTACTCGGAGTAGACTGAGAAGCCGAGGACCACCATGAGGCCTGCTATAATCTGCAGACAGCAAAAATATTATGTGGTAATTTTTTTAGGTTATTTTTATTTTAAATAACTGACAACTTCAAAATCTCGTAAAATCCCCGACATTTTCATTTCAAAGTTCAATATCTCTCTTTTAACGCCTGAACCTTTTGATGAAATATGTGTAAGAACCATTGCTGGAAAACCTGCTTTCATATGAAATACCGCATACAAATCGGTTCACCCGTTTAAGAGCTATGATGCCACAGACAGACACCCTTAAATCCATCCTTAAATTTTAAATAGATCAACCATTAGATTATACTAAAACATTGAAAATATGTTAACGGCCAATTTAAGATTGTTGCGAGCTCGCTCATCTAAAGCACTAAGATACTTTCCGTTGGCCTAGAATTCTGATTGAAGTGGATCATTTGGTATTTTAATAATTAGTTTTAAGATTTACCGATTCACCTTTTTTACACGTAGAAAAGTTGATGCGATGTTAGAGTAGGTAATCATGCTCTTGAGGCGCTAGTCAGGTAACCTCCACGATTGTCTGGGCTCTTCCAGTTCCTGTGGACCCTCTCGGGTCTGGGAGAAGGGGAAGGGAAGTTCATCTTCGGAGGGATCGCTTACCGGTGCTACCAATAACCCGGAGACGGGGTCGCTTTGGGTGTTTCTCTGTTTAGAGGAGGAGACCCCAGATGCGATGGGGGGTTCCGCATCAGGGAGTCGCAAGACACCCCAGGTGCGGCGAGAGGGACAGGCCATGCCGTATGCCTGTTTAAAGAATTACTGACTTCGGCAGAGGGCCGCTATAGTCGGGAGCGGGGGCTGTCACCGTCAGGCCGGGGCCGGGTGGTGCTGGCTGCGAGGGAGCAAATCTCTATAAAAAGTTACAAGGGGACCTGAGGGAGTGAATCCGGGGTTTTTCACTCTCTCCTGGCGTGGAGGTCCTTTGGTCGGCGAGGCGCAAGCCTCTACCAAGTGGGGACAGCTTCGGCTGTCGCAGCAGGTGGTGTTCGCGGTTATGTGCCTTGGCGATCCCGTGTCACCGCCACTAATGCTGCGTGATGGGCATACCCTGGTGGTTTTAGACGGTAGTCCGGGCGGTTCTCAGGAGTCCGTCATACCTGTCCTAGTTCCCCGGGCAGGCGGGATGCGTAAATGCATTTCCCCAGGTAAAAAAAGTAATCATGCTCTTTATAGTTTTTACTACACAATGTTTCCACGCGCGTCACGTGTGCACGACTTGCGCGGAACATATTGGAATGCAAAATGTCGAATCATATTGACCTCAAGTCAATATTTACAGAAGTATAGTGGGACCTGTGATATCGCTTTAGCTTCATGTTCATGTCATAGCTGATCGGGAGCCCTGCTCAACTTCGAGCGGTTGCAAAAAATTCTCCCCATAAGTACATTTTTTCGAAGTTTTCTTAGTAGAAAAGTGGTTAAGGACCTCTATTCGACAAGCACCACACATCTAAATCGGCAATGATATCTCGCAATTTTCTAACGGTAATGTTGCACAGGAAGCAGAGGGAAAGTAGGGCAGTAGTAGGGTGACGGTAGGGTATATACCTACCCTTCAGTTGATTGTTGTACAGTTATCATCATTATTAAGTACCCACCTGTCACAACCAAGCCAGAAAATATATGTTACGACTCTATGTCTCGGGCCGTTAGGACGTGTCAGATGTTTTTGCCCGTGTTATGGCAGATATTAACGCTGGCACACGCTGGACACTATAACTATTTACTTCGATGTTCATTGTTTAAACCTGTATATTAGGTATAGGTACGCGAACGATAACGCTGTCCTATGTTTTTGAGCGTGATGAATAGTGTACACGCCCCTACCTCAAATACACAGCGATACTTATTTTGTTTTACTATTATTTGCGACGTATCGTGGTTGAATTGTTTGGATTACAATAAAAAATATTACAATGTTTAGTCTTACTCGGTTTATTTACGGATATGACGTGGTCCCAAGTATTCTGCTGAATAATTGATTTAGCCCTAGCATCTGTATGCTAGCAGTACCAGAATAGTCTTTACTGAGCACAATGTGTCTACCTTGCATATTGTGTTTCATGGTTTAATATATCCGTTTAACAGCACATAATTGCCTCGGCCTCGATCGATTCCTTGCCGCTCACAAAAATACAAATGAATCTTTCGTTGTATTTTTGTAAGCGGTGAATTCGTTATTGAATTTTAAGGAAGGGAAGGCTCAATCTCCCATCTTCTCTCCCCAAACTTTCAACCCCATTATTCGAGTGATTTTTAAGACACTGAAACTATGTATGTATATAATTACTTTCTTACATTTTAACTTAGTTTACATTACATTTTAGTCTTGATCCTTATCTTTCGCTTCTATTTACTGGCTGACTCGCTGTTGTTTTTCATCTTCATATCGCACACGCAAACATGATGCAAGGAATACTTACAATGAACATCGTAGTGATGGTGAGCAGCAGAAACCTGATAGATTTCAGGTTGTATTCCGTCTCCGTTTTAGAGAACTTCATTTTTTGCATATTCGCCACTTCCATAGATTTCTGCATCACTTTAAACATCAGTTTACTGAATAACGTCAACAGTTTTCAGAAAGGATATCTAGCAGATAGTAACGCGCCGTGACAGTGCTGATAACGATATGCCCCACTTCGCTTGGCAGAGACAATGGATAATTTGCCACTTAGCTACGATCTACGATTCAATATTATTACAACACTACGAGCTCGACGTCTATGATTCGTCACAGTTTAGTGGGAAATGTTCTAGTTCATTAGCGCAGTTAATGACGTTCGATATTCGAATTCCACTTCGCGCTGGATACAAACATTCAAACAAATATAAACTACTTAAACAGGAACAAAATAACTTGCATACTTAATTTACATCCAATTTCTTACGACCCGTCCAAAACGCGGTCAATATTAAGTTAAAACCCGCGAAAGTTTACCAAGTTTTTTTTGTTTATTTTTTTGTCTCAGGCACGATTGTTCTGCCGCCGATTCCACGCTGCACTACCGGTCAGCCGTGGCTATTTGAACACGACCCTGAAATGCCCTGCCACGACCCAGTTGACTTCACGCTATTGATTTAAAAACATTAACCAATTTAGTCGCCGCCTGCCAATGTCGATTAAAAATGTATGACGTTGGGTATATTGTACTTTTAAGGGCATCGCTCGAAACTTCGTGCAATTTATCTTTGATTAATTGATTCACCCTTGTATCGCAACCAAGTTTTACCGCTTTTTAACACAAAAAAAACATCATTGCAACGTAGGTACCTACGTATTATATTTGATTAATTTCTGAAGATCTTACTTTGATGCCTACAATGGCCTACATACATCAAACTCAGTATATTTTTTACACGATTTACTTAAGTATTTAATAAGCATCAAAGTGCGTGTCAGGTCATCTTCATGTAGGGTTCCGTAGTTGTCCACCGGTTACATTATGTGCCCACTTTAAAAGTCAAAAAAAAATGTTTATTCAATGGCAGTACTTATTCAATGGGAATTTCACGAAAGTTTGTTTTTTCCAAGTACATTTCTTAATTAAGTTCAACTTTTACTCGGCTGTCATAATTTTCTTTTTAAATAAATCATAATATCCTTCTATACCATGATTTTTTCACATACCCAGTAACTAGCAACCGTTTAGCTGTTGGCAAGGGGGACCATAACGAAAAAGAGCTCTTTAAATCTTAAAATCTCGCAAATGGACTCCTGAATCCAAATGGTTCTAGAAAACCCTTAATATTTTTGTACGACCTATCCAACGATACCCCACATGAAAAACACTCACAAAAAACTTCATCAATACTTTCTCTGCTCACTTCCTCTACCTACGTGCAGAGCAAACACTTTAAAAAAATATTTTATTCAAGATTTTAATCTGCCGTTTTGTCAGGGTCATGTATCGATATGTTTACCCATGCCAAATTACAGCTTTCTACTTACTCGTACTTACTGAGCTAAGCGCACGGACGGACGCAAATAGCGAAACTATAAGGCTTCCTTGTTCATTCCTAACGTGTCTATTAACAGAGATTGGATACCTTAGGTACAGTCGAGGACCACTGCGACCACTTCGTACCTTGTCACAGTAACAATAATATGGGATCTCTAGCAGCTTTCATATCGATTTTCACTGTGACAAGGTACGAAGTGGCCCAGAAATCAAATTCCTCCACTGTACCTACAATACGATCAAAATCAAAATCAAAATATTTATTGCACACATAATGTGACCATGATATTACATGGGAGTAATAAAATGAACCCCGTAAGGGCACAGCAATACAAGCTTACATCTAGATTATACATTATTATTAAACTATGATAAAGTCATAGAGTTACCTTCTTAATATAGCACTTGTAGGTAGAACTTATAATAATATACAAATACCTCGCTTGAATTAGACAAAAAATGCTAAAACGTAAATGAAACAAACGGAAATTATGTTTTTTCTTCGGCACATCATCAAGAAATTCATGTAAAGTGTAAGTAAAAAAGAGTAAGTGAGAGAGCAGAGTGTAAAAAAATGCATTATTGCGCTAAATATGTGTTTAATGATTTTTGAATAGCTGAGTTTGTTCTATAGATTTTATTGTTTGGGGTATTTTTAACCGACTTCAAGATTTCAAAAGAGGAGGTTATCAATTCGGTTGTATGTTTTTTTTTTTTTATATTATTAACCGACTTCAAGATTTCAAAAGAGGAGGTTATCAATTCGGCATCTTAAAGGCAAACATATAGTGATTTTTGTGTTTTTATCAACAAATCGAGCATTATCCTACAAAAATGTGACATTTGATGAAGTGGAACTGCTGATGATGATCAGAACAGAACTCTTCAACGACGAAAAGTTCACGTTTGGCGATTTGTCCTTCTAGCTGTGTTTGTTAAGCAAGTTCTATTTTCACGATTGATTTTTGTCATGCTCGAGTTCTGATGATGGGATCCATTAGGAATCGAGGGAACTCCTCAAATGTGAAAGGCACACAGATAGTGATTTTAGTATTTTCATGAACTAATCAAGAATTTTCATTCATAAAAGTGACATTTGATGAAGTGGAACTGCTGATGATCATCAGAACGGAACTCTTCAACGACGCGTAGTTCACGTTTGGCGATTTGTTCTCTTCGTTTTGTTTGTCAAGCAAGCAAGGTTTTTCCATGATTCCATGAGGAATTGAGGGTACTTAGTCTTTTACCATTATAAACATACTTATAGCCTTTTTTATTTTATTGTATGGAATCTAAGAGTGCACCATCTGAGTATAATAATCTTTCACCGGCCTCCCCCATTGAAGTTGGTTTTTTTTTCTTAAAAATTGTATATTTTATACACATCATATGTGGACCAGAGTGATAAATTTTGATTATAATATGATAAATTTTATGAGTAATTTATTTATATATATTATATATATATATATCTATATAATTATATTACATTACATTGAAAATGAAAATGAAAATAGTTTAATTAAGTCATTGACATATTTTTACAATAGGTTGGAGCTTCCTATTAAGCATTACAATTATGAGAAATTTTGATGATTATACCAGGCACCCATTGTACGTATAAATTTTCGTCGATCATAGAAAGAATACTGTTATTTATTGATGTTCATCAATCAATCCAACCTGTTATCTGCTGATCTAGGAAAGTGGAAATTCGTATATGTAAATCAAAACGACACAATGTATAATTTTTTTTTGTATTATTAGGTAAGCGCCTCTTTTATTTACCTTAAGTAAAACGTTTCAACATACGTTACCGAGCACACCACGTCAAATCAAAGGCACGAGACATATTGAAATAATTGCAATGCTATTGCTTAGTAACATGGGCCTAATGAGTAGGCTCCAAGTAACCCAAAGAGCATTCAATTGGAGAGTGCTAAGCTGAAGTGGTAGTGGGTGGACTGGGCGGGGCGCATTGCACGCAGAACCGATAGCCGCTGGGGCGGAAAGGTTTTGAAGTGGCGACTGCGTACTGGAAAGCGCTGCTTCTGGATAGATCTCCCACGTGTTGGACTGATGCCCTGGTAAAGGTAGCGGGAGTCAGCTGGATGCGGGTCGCGCGGGACCTATCATTGTGGCACACTTTGGGGTCTTTCGGCTGGTATGCGATGATTATTATGCAATTGGGGTATGAAAGGAATTAATTGAATTAAGGCTTTGAATTCGCCTCATGTGCACGGACTGGGTATTGCCTATCACTCCTGACATCATCCAAATTTGATTTTGTAGTGACTAGACGCAGCGGTGTTCCCCATGCTTTCAATCATCCGTTTATTTAACAGCACGGGAATATTTTCCAGGAAACATAATTAGCTACAATGTGACACTATTTACCCATCTAAGACTGTTCCATATTAAGTGCGAGCATAGTTTCAGCATGAAAGGTTTATTAGAATATCAGATAAGTAAGTCATGTAATCCCCCGAGAGATAAGATATCGCTGCATTAGGTCCCGTTATCAATTAATTTTGCTGCTGGTGAAAATTCATCCTTATAGAAGCTATAAGAGATAAAAGGGGCTTGATTGGGTACATCATTTGTGGATCACGTAACACATTACCCATTTTGACACGTTAGCATGGCGCGCGCGGAAGTCAGCCCGCGAAACACAATTGAAATGCGAAAAGGTACTGGCTCATACTACCGACCGCGCTCTGTTCACCATGATTGCTTCAGTGCAGTCTCATGGATACAATAGTATCCCTGAGCTATGAACAGTATGTGTATATTCATGACTAATGTTATCTTTGGTTTCAATTAAGGGTGCTTTAACATGTCCACTAGCGCGACTCGTAAATAATTGTGATTATTTAAAACTTAACGACAGATATTCAACAATGGAGGCTACAAGTATTTTGTAATTAAGTACCTTTTGAATACATCAAACTAGTTTTTCCGTTGCTGGATTCGTCGATCTATACGTCCAAAGTAAAAGTGGCCGTTTTATTTCTGAACTCGGAGGTCAACGGATCCTGCAACGTAAAAACTAGTTTGATGTATTCGACAGGTACTTTTTTTGTAAAATGGCATCGTGCCAAAAGGTACTTAAATACAAAATACTTTACATAGTGGCCTTCATTTTTCAATAACTATCGTTAAATTTAATTAATCACAATTCTTTACGAGTGGTGCTAGTGGGCACGTTAAAACACCCTTAAGACACTAAGGCTGGGTTGCACCAAACCGTCTGTAATCGTAATCTGTGTTCGTTAAAATTTGAATGTATGGAAAGTTTGACAAGTTTCTATGAGATGACAGCTGCCGGCGCCATATTTAACGTTGATCAGTCTGTGATCGTAAGTCGGTGCAACCCAGCCTAACCCCCTTATTCATAAAACTTAACAAACCTCTGTTAGCTAAAAGTTGTTTTGTCCCTTTCTCACAAACATAAATGTCAAAGTGACAGATAAGGACAAACCAACTTTAGCGGCTTGTTAACTAAAAGAGGCTTGATGGACGATTATGAATAAGGGGGTAAACCTCTAAGTAAACTGTAATTCCCCGCGGCGACGAAGTCAATCCTGACTCATGGCACAACCATGAAGTTCCTAAATATTGACAACGACGACAAAGTTGTGTCTGTGGGACATGCGTTTATTTATATTGTTTATTTCAATTTTTCTACTTTTATTAGGTCCACGTACCTACATGAGATTTTATTTCCCGATTTCCAAAAACATAAAGTATAGAACCATAAATACGTCCTCTACGAGTCATTAAGTAGGTAGGATTTGGCTAATGAAATATGACACTAGAAAATAGCGGCATAAGTTGTCCATATAAACTACAGAACAGCACAAAAAGTCGTGATACGCGAGTGTGGGTGAATATACACTCTACAAAAAAATTACCCGTGGTCCCCCTGTGGTACAAAAGCAGTGGTACCACGGGTAATACCCCGACTTAACGCATCATCGGATTAACACATAAACTACGATAGTACTACGGTAGTACATAGTGGTGCAGTCAAGAGCAAAAGTAGGTTAATGCTTTTACATCTTATGCCATTGTGATAAGTTCAAATGTTAACTTACGTGTGTGTTAGGTTAGCTGGAAGAGATCCCTTTTAGGGATAAGCTCGCCTTTGTACTTTAATGCTTTGTGATATCTTTTTGTCAGTACTTTAAAAATAAAACTGCGTGACTAGGCATTTCATTTAATAAAAATACGTTACAGCGTGTAACCTTAATTATATTAACATTTAATTAAAATTGTCTTGAATCTTGATATACATATGTACTTAAGTATTATGATTTTAGATTGAATGTTTCAACTCCCACCGCAAATTTACTTTGGCCTCTATACAAATTTGATTTGCTTCATTTTCCATTCCATATATACAATTTATCATTCACAAATTGTATCCTATAGCTAACTTAATACATAGAATCAAATGTGAACGAATTAAACCTTATTTTAAATATAGACTAATTTGCTCCAACGATATTTGTTTAAAAGGGACGGAACTTTACGCGAGAAAATAACCTTGTTAAAAAAAATCGGTAAAACAAAGGAAACTGCATTCAGCCATCATTAAGCCGCGGTTTGTGTCTGCCCATAGAAAGGGACATAGATAATGGGCTTAATTTTTTCTCCATCAGGATTGAGCGAGGTATGGGAGTTGATCACACGCTCCTGGATTTCTTGGCGTCTCCGTTCACGCTCAGTCTTGGCTTTGCGGATAGCGCTGGCCAGTGAGAATGAAAACACGATGCCAATCAGCTGAAATTAAAAACAAACACATTAGGTTACTTCCCCTTTCGGTAAATTTTTAAAGCAGCGTACAGAATTTAGATAATACTCGTAACATATTAAACTGATAGGTAGTGATAAGATTATGAACGAATGACTACAAATAAATACCTCCATGTTTACGAATGTTTTAAAAAATAAATATTACAATATTGTAAATAATGATATGATAACAATCGAAAATCATCATGTCATATGCGACAATTTTCTGCATTTAAATGCATTGTTATGGTTATGACTCTACTTTTAAATACACTGGGGAAGTCAACTCAGCGCACTCTCTGGGGAAGTCACTCTCAACACAGCGCATCCTAAAGTTAATAAATGGTCGGCAACGCACTTGTGATTCCTCTGGAGTCGCAAGTGTCCATAGGCTACGATGTCTGCTTACCATCAGGCAGGCCGTAAGCTTGTTTGCCACTGTCGTAGTATAAAAAAAGTACTGGAGCGATTAATTACAAATTGATAAGTAAATTAATTTGTAATTTTAATTGTATATTGTAGACTAGTTCATACGCTTTTGACTTTTGACATAAAGTTCCTATTTAGTCGAATAGTCAAGCGAATGCTCCCCTTCCAGCCAGCTATTCACTTTTTAATTAATTTTGTACTAAAGCAGTAACGCTGCTAACGAAAATTTCAAATTAAAGGGAAAAATTGAAAAATTTAATGCTCCGAGCAGAATTCGACCCTGCGACATCTGGCATACGCGGCCAATCGCTCTAGCCTCTGAGCTATCGGAACAACTAAGCTCGTCCACGAAATCCTTCACTAGTTCCCTCTTACAACGCCATAGGGAGGCGTACAGCGACATCTACCGTAGAAGACTTAGGCTTCTATTAACGGCATTAACGTCTCAAATTACATTGAGAAATCGTCAGTAACGATGCGCCATCCCATACTAAATTAATTTTGTAGTAAAGCAGTAACGCTGCTAACGATAATTTCAAATTAGAGGGGAAAATTCAAAAAAAATCTTCTTGTTTTGAGCTAGCTGTGAAGTAGGTGCGGGCTGAAAATAAGCGCTGTACAGCCGACCAGGCTCACAGCAAAAGCTGTGCCCGAGCCTATGTATTGTTGCACTAATTTTTTTGTTATATTTAATTTAGTTGTGTTCCTCCTCTGTTCAATTGTAGTTTTTTGCGACATTTTTTTTCAAATTAGTTTCTTTCTTGAGAGTGTTATTATCTTATTATGTATACAGGGTGATTCAGGAGACGTGAGCAGGACCAACACTACATACGTAGTAAATGGCAATCAATCGTTCACCATTGTATTTAAGTGAAACACCCATACCTTTTACTTGTATCTTAATTTATGTTGAGTTAAAGTTGTTTAAAAAAAAGTTGTTAAGTTTAATTTTTGTAATGGTCACCATACAACAACTGGTTTATAAAAATTAAACCTCTTACTGTTATGACAACACTTTGATTACGAAGAAAGTAAATTGTCACATTGAGTGAGATACGATATTTCAAAAGTAATCGGACTCAGATAACATTTAATTTGACACGTATCACTTGACTGAAGTATGCTCATTGTAGAGTGACCATCCATTTCGTAAATAATGTAAAACATTTTGTTATCAACACCAAAGATAAATGAACGTTAATTTCACTAATAGCGGTACCAAGCAGTAGCTTATGATCTACTGAATCCGTAGTGTTGATCTTGCTCACGTCTCCTGAATCACCCTGTATAGAACTACATTTTATAAGTAATTATGAACGCAGCCACCTGATATTACTGCGATTTTCTAGGCATGGGGCCCCAAAACCCTATTACACCAAATAGATAACGCCTGCATAAAACCGTTGGCGATCAAATTGGTGCACTCTGCACAGCAAGGTCATCGACCACAGAGTATTAGGACTTGGCATAGCAGGAGGGACGGTTCCTTCTGTAACCAGATTTTACTGGTCTTAGCAATGAGTCCAGCTCCAAGCAGCCCAGCACTATGGTTATTTAATCGTATGTCATTTATTTACGAACCGTGAGATCTTCGAGAAGACAAGTACGGTTGCCAGTTTTTGTTGCACTTTTAGCACCACCCAGTGGTCACGTGTAGGGTAACGGTGGGTACTCCCTACGGACGTGGTGCAACTTCAACCCCCCTTTGTCAAGTGAGTGGGCAACTTGACTGTTAAAAGTTATCAAGCCGCCCGAAGGCCTCTAACTTGGCTTAACGACTGCTGTCATAGACAGCAGCCGGGATCAACGGCTTAGCGTGCCTTCCAAAGCACGAGAGCGCTCAGTTAGTAACCACTCAAAGCGGTCACCCATCCAAGAAGTGACCTGCGCCCACATTGCTTAACCTCGCATACCGCACGCGGTACGCGGGCGCCGCTGGGCCACGAGCGCTATGGTAAACCAAGTAGATGACTCTCGAAATGGCTAGATGCTGGCCAAGAGCAATCCCAATTAAAAAAAAAAGAAAACCGTTTGCTAACAGCTTGGTGAACTCGGCAATACTGACGTCTTCGACCACGGAGCAGTTGCATTCCGCGCAGCTGGGGTTGGACACTAGAGATACTACGTGTTTCTGATCTATTGTAGTCCTAGAGTTTTACCAACCAGGATGAAAGCAATGATCATAGCGTCAGAACCTAGTTATCAGGCTCTTTGGTACACTACATAGATGACCATCGGAAAGCAGCTATTGGCGAACAGCTTGGTGCACGACGTTATCAAGTGACCGCCGAGGAGTGGGTCCCGGCGCAGCAGGATGATTAACCAGAGACAATGATGCCGAGGAGATTGTATCAGTCCTAGTCTTGTGTATGTATACTCACCTGGATGAAAGCAATGGTCATGGCGCCAGCTCCGAGCAGCCCAGCACTCTGGTAAACCAAGTAAATCACCCATCCAAGAAGTGACCTGCGCCCACATTGCTTAACCTCGCATACCGCACGCGGTACGCGGGCGCCGCTGGGCCACGAGCGCTATGGTAAACCAAGTAGATGACTCTCGAAATGGCTAGATGCTGGCCAAGAGCAATCCCAATTAAAAAAAAAAGAAAACCGTTTGCTAACAGCTTGGTGAACTCGGCAATACTGACGTCTTCGACCACGGAGCAGTTGCATTCCGCGCAGCTGGGGTTGGACACTAGAGATACTACGTGTTTCTGATCTATTGTAGTCCTAGAGTTTTACCAACCAGGATGAAAGCAATGATCATAGCGTCAGAACCTAGTTATCAGGCTCTTTGGTACACTACATAGATGACCATCGGAAAGCAGCTATTGGCGAACAGCTTGGTGCACGACGTTATCAAGTGACCGCCGAGGAGTGGGTCCCGGCGCAGCAGGATGATTAACCAGAGACAATGATGCCGAGGAGATTGTATCAGTCCTAGTCTTGTGTATGTATACTCACCTGGATGAAAGCAATGGTCATGGCGCCAGCTCCGAGCAGCCCAGCACTCTGGTAAACCAAGTAAATGACCCTCGGCAAGCAGCCGTTGGCGAACAGCTTGGTGCACTCGGCAACAGAGACGTTATCGACCACAGAGTAGTGGGATTCCGCGCAGCAGGAGTTCGGCACGGTGATGTTGGAGACGATGATGCCGGTGGCGCCGGTGGGCGGGGGGACTGCGTACCAGTCGTAGTACGTGTCTACTCCGCAGCAGTTCAACTGAAATTATATAGATTTTAATTAAAGTCAGTCACAAAAAGCTTCCGTGTTTAGGAATTAGTTTATCATCATCGTCCTAGAGTTAAATATTCCCAGTACAGTTGCATCCTGAAGGATGCCCGGGGTCCGCTACCTAATTCCAAGAATTGGCGTAGACACTAGTTTTTACGGAAGCGACTGCCATCTGACCCAACCCAAGGAGGAAACTAGACCTTATTGGGATTAGGCTTGTCAAGTGAGTGGGCAACTTGACTGTTAGAAGTTCTCAAGCCGCCCGAAGGCCTCTAACTTGGCTTAACGACTGCTATCATAGACAGCAGCCGGGATCAACGGCTTAACGTGCCTTCAAAAGTACGGGAGCGTTCAGTTAGTAACTACTCAAAGCGGTCACCCATCCAAAGACTGACCCCGCCCGACATTGCTTAACCTCGCATACCGCACGTGTTCGTGGGCGCCGCTGGGCCACGAAAGGAATTAGATAGTTTATCATACATCGGATATTCTCAATCTCAACCGAAATTTTTGAATTTCAAAACACGTTGCCAGCATTGCTGTGCTCCGTTAATTAAAGTGAGCTATGCTGAGACTATGGCTACGCCCAGCCCGATTTGTTAAGGCCGTGCATTGAGAGATATCACGCGCTTTCAAACGCCGTTCTGACCAGATTAGAACAATAGATATCGTTTTCAGATGTGATATTTTACAATTTTTCGATAAAAATAAATCAGAAGTTGATTTTTCCCTGAACCTACTCAATCAACATACTTACATTATTAAACGACACAATAACCACCAAAAATAGCGATATTTTACCTCATCTAAAATCACACTATTAGAGAAAAGTTTAATAAATCTTCTTGATAAATTATTTTTCTTGTTAAGTTTAAATTAGAAAAAAGTCAGATTAGTATCAAATTTTTTCCAACAATGAGTAGGTACTAGTATGTACTAAAATATATTCATATTTTTAATGCAACACTTATGATAAAAGGCTTTTTATGTTATCGGTTCCAGCTTGTTATCGATGGGTGGGTGTGAATTGTCTACGAGGAAGATTGGCGCAGATTACAGGGGTGATAGTTATTGCAAGTTGGGAATTGAACTTTATTCATATGGAATAAGGTCGTTTGTTTCTGATAAGATCATTTGAAACAATCTAAAAGTATCCATATAATGTATATTATAATGTCTGTGAAATAGCTTGATACAAATGGTCATCGTTAGCAGGGGAGCTATAATCATCGGAAGGTACTAATTATAGAACGAAGGCTACAGGAACACATGTAGAGTTACAAATGAAGTATAGTGAAGTATAGTGTTCACTGTACAGGATTGAATTGTGTATAAAAATTGTAAGTAACATCGTATCAAATTAATTTCCTGGGGTGAAAAAGATAGAGATTACTAGGTTTTTTTATTTCTCTCTTAACATGTTATAGGAAGCTAGCAGTCTTCTGCGAAGCGTTTTTCACGAAATTACGAAAAAAGTTTTCGTTACGACAGTACTTACACTTATTGTGATTCTATTCATGAACCACGCAAATACTCGTACCTACCTACGTGATGATATTTCAATAACAAGAAAGAAAGAAAGAAAATAAACTTTATTGCCATATCCTTGAACAATACAAAAAAGAAAAAAACATATACATTACAATTATATAGGCAACGGGTCTCATTCTCAGCATGTGCTGGCCATAACCATAAATGACCAGCGCTGGTTTTCAGAATGGTCCCAAGAACTAATACTTACTAACTACTTAATCACTAACTAAAACTACCTAACAGGACGGTCGCATTTGTGTATACAATTCAATAACGGTTTACAAGAAATCGTGAACATTTTTGTCTCCTAAGTACAGCGTCGTTCGTTCCTGAATCTCAATTCGGAATGCGCAACTGACGTACAAGTACCCACGTTCTTAGAATGAAATTGTAGCGCTTTCCTTTTCTATAGCGCATAGCCGGAAGCTTGATACTAGATACCGAGAGAAACCGTACCGAAGGTCGTGCCCAGTTGTTACAATGCTTGTTAGTGGACGCATATGACATCGCCCAGAGAGAGTAAGAAAGTTAGAACTCACCCTGTTCTGGATGAAGTCGAACGCGTCGGTGACCTCCGGATTCTCGTAGTAGTACGGCATGGCGACGCGGAGCCTACCGTCCAGCATGTCGATCACTTGCGAGCGCAGGCTGTACGCAGCTATGGCCGCTGCTACTTCCAGGATGAACACCAGGCTCAGGATCACTGCGAACTGAAAAAAAGTAACTTTTCAGAACGGGGTATTCACCATATACAAGAGACTACGCCATAGGCTGCGGTGACCGCTTACCATGAGGCGGGCCGTAAGCTTGTTTGCCGCCGACGTGGTATAAAAATATATTTATTGTGTTCCCGAGATTTTGGTGCTGTTGCAAGCACCATTTTCTTTTCATTTCCATTTGCTTCAGCATCTGCCCTCTTCTTAGTTCGCTTATTTCACACAGTGTTACGTCGCACACTACTACCAAGATAATTAGGCTGGGTTGCACCGACCTACGATCACAGACCGATCAACGTTAAACATGGCGCCGGCAGCTGTCATGCCATAGAAACTTGTCAAACTTTCCATACATTCAAATTTTAACGAACACAGCTTACGATTACAGACGGTTTGGTGCAACCCAGCCTTAGGTACTCGTACCATGTTAACTTGAAATCTTATATTGAAAAAAAAAGTGTTTGAATGTTAGTGAATGGCCAGTGATGGGCCCTATAGTCTCACCTAATGGTAAATGAAGAAAGGACCTAAAATGTAGCTCACTGGTTCAGTAGGGTAAGCAAAAATATCACGTTATGTGAAACGCTGTTCTGGCCAGATTATACAACAATAGGACTGGTTTTGAGATATATGATTGAGCGGAGCGCAGCGAAGCTCAATCTTAGGTCACAAGTGTAAATTGTACTCCTCCGAAACGAATTAACCGATCAGCTTCAAATTTAGCGAAATGACAGTTAATAGTAGTTAATAGTAGCCTTGAGTACATAACTCTGAAATCATAAAATTCTGTCTCGCCACGGAGGAATAATCACCGACAACTCTTGATGATTTTTACTTCAATCGATTCGTCTTAATTGTCCAAACGTCAATAAAGACATTTTTAACTCAGTCGGGTTAAATTAATTTTTAATTTTGCTTGTTATACTAAGCCTACTAAAACAATACATTATTAAAAGACACGGTCAAGTTAAAATTATGGTATTTTACCTGATCTCAAACTCCCACAAAGGGAAATATTAATATAAGTAACTAAGAAAAATAATTATCTAAATACGAGTATGTCTATAAAAGCCATATCCAAAATGTATTTCGAATACCTATTGAAACGAGGCAGCGCTTGCGATGCGAAAACCACTTCAAGGAAACACCGCGCGTCAGGGCCAATCAGCGTGCTTCCAGAGTTAGGCACGTCGGATTCCACGAAATACTCTAGCACTGGCTACGGCCACCACCCAGACCACCCTTCGGCAGTTGCTGAGCGACGCGCGTCTAAAGCACATCTATGACGGTCGATACAA
Organism: Notocelia uddmanniana; assembly: GCA_905163555.1. Lineage (NCBI taxonomy): Eukaryota > Metazoa > Arthropoda > Insecta > Lepidoptera > Tortricidae > Notocelia > Notocelia uddmanniana. The sequence goes on along the minus strand of LR991060.1, from coordinate 5,765,866 downwards.
AGACTCCGCTCGCGAGTGATTTTGCCAAATCCTAAATAAATCTTATTACTTTCTATTAAATGGTATTTTCAGTTAGTGAATTCCTAACAGTTTTCAGAAGTGCGAATAGTGAACCGTGAATAATTCCCGTGTTTTGTTCTGTGTAAGAGATAGGGAAACATAAAGAGACAAGAGAAGTTCGGCTAAGGAGGAAACTTTTAGCCGAAGTGGAATCGCGTCGGTTGGCTGAGCGCGTAAAACATCTCGAAGATATCCTTCGAGGAACTCCACGCGGGTCGCCGCCGTCAGCGAGGGTCGGCGGATACTTTTCAGGCGCGCCGCACACAGAAGATGGCGCCATGACGCCCCCACTACCATGTTCGGGCCCAGATCAGGATCTCACCGAGCTGGCAACGGAAACGCTATGCGTGTGGCCTTCGGAACCGCCCGTAGCGCCTGCAAGACTAACTCCGTCAGCGCCGTTGGTGCCGGTCGTGTCGGCAACGGATCCTCCGCAAGTACGGGCCGGAGAGCTCCAAGCAGCGCCTGTACAACGAACGCCCTTGCGGTCTCCGGCAGCAGTCGCGTCGGCGATTACATTTACGGATAACACTTTTAGCGGACCTGGTGGGACGTCGCGAGTGCCGCTGCGCACGGCCGCTGCCCCGCCCGTAATCGGGGTCGCCCGCGACACTCACATCACTTCGGTGTCGCCATCGGGTGCGAGTATGCCAGTTTCGAATTCGACAGGTATGGGGTTGCAGGTCGCCACCGGTGCAGTTGCGACCGCGCCCCCGCCTCCATCCTTATCGGACTTTCCGTATGTACAATCAGAAAATAATAATAACTTACGATATGTGGGTCGTAGCGACCCTATTCCAGAATTCGACCCGAAATCCTCTTTATTAACGATGGAGATTTGGATAAGGAAGGTCGAAGGTATTTCAAATATGTACGGTTGGGACGAAAAGACGCTTGTTTTTAATTGTTCGTCCAAATTAAAGGGCTATGCTAGACGTTGGTACGATCAATTGCAGGATGTGAATCTATCCTGGACCGAGTTTAAAACAAAACTTCTAACAGCTTTTCCATGTCATAAGAGTAAATTGAGTATGATGCGCGATTTAGTGAATGTAATGAGAGCGCCCGATGTAGATTACCTACAATTTTATTATGACAAGCTAGCTTTAGGTAACGCGTGTGGTATCTCGCCGTCTTTGATAACAGAATCTATAATAGGTACAATCGGTAGTGAGCTTGTTGAGGTTGGAGCCATTTCTGCGGGATGTCGCGATCCCAACTCATTGTTAAATTACCTATCATCATTACAACGCAATACATCGGTTCCCGCGGGCTCTCGACAAAATAGTGGCAACACAAGTCACTATCAAGCAAAAATCAAATGCCATATCTGTAAAAGACGGGGACATACCGCCGCACGTTGTACTTACAAAATGCGCGATAAAAATGATAAGTCGTCAATATCGGTTTGTTCATTTTGTAATAAAAAGGGACATAATGAAAACAATTGTTACTTAAAAATGCGGAAATGTTCCTATTGTAATAAGATGGGTCATGTCAAAGAGGAATGCTTGAAATTAAAGGGGCGTAATTCAAATTTAACGTCCACGCAAACGGTACGCGTAATACAAAGTAAGGAGGAGTCGGCTTCGAAGTACTATATGACAGTTAAGGTGAACGGTTTAGATGCTCAAGCTTTTATTGATTTCGGTAGCTCTTGCGTCACAATTACTGATTCGACAGCAAAACAACTGGGCTTAAACACTCACAGTGTAACAAATAACAGTGTTATAAAGGGTTTCGGTGAATCGCATATAACGCCTCTCGCGGAAACAATAGTGACTATTAATGCGGACGAGGCTACTTGCGAAAATATAAAGGCGTATATTGTACCCAATAGTGCGCAAGATATAGGTATAATTATCGGTCAACCGTTCACTGACTACCCTAATGTGTATGTTATCAAGACGCCTACGTCTCTGCGAATGTACAACGCGAACTTTTTGATGGCATTACCTGGAACGTTTAATGACATTGAACGTGTCACCTTGCGTGCACCTGAGGACTTACACCTGACACCCGGTGTAAACAAAATAGTGTTATCGTGTTCTGAGTTTGACGGGTCTATAATTGTACCAGAGTCGGCGCACCTTAAACCGCGATCAGAGTGTTTAATTCCTCAACACACTACAAATATAGTCGATGGCCGAACGGTACTTAAAATCATTAACTTGGGCCCGGAAGCTATTACGATACGGAGTAATGAGTGCGTGGCGCGTGCTACTGTTGACAGCTCAGATTCTAAGTATAAAATGGGGCAAGATTTAAATCCTCGTACCAGGGCCGAACTCGAAAGTCTATTAGGGAAGTTTTCTGACTGTTTTTCTGAAAATGACCAGGCAATCGGTAAGTGTTCTGTAAAAATGAAAATAGAGCTTACTGATTCGAAACCGATTTATTACAGGCCCTATAGGATGTCGATCGAGGATCGTAACCATGTACGCAGTATAGTAAACGATCTTTTGCAAAAGGGTATAGTGGAGCCGTCCAACTCACCCTATGCTAGCCCTGCGATTTTAGTGCCTAAGAAAAATGGAGAAAAACGTATGTGCGTCGATTATCGCGCACTTAACAAGGTGACTAAAAAGGAGCGTTACCCGCTTCCGCTCATACAAGACCAGATAGATAGGCTAGCCAAACAGCGCGTATTTTCGTGTCTTGACGTTTTATCCGCGTATCACTGCATACAATTAGAAGACGAAAGTAAGCCTCTTACAGGATTCGTCACAGCCGATGGTCACTGGCAATATACTCGTATGAGTTTCGGTCTCGTTAACGCGCCAAGCGTTTTTCAGCGAGCTATAGACGAAATACTAGGGCCTCTTAAGTTTGAATGCGCCACTGCTTATCTTGACGACATACTGGTATATGCAGAAGATCACCACGCCGCGCTAGATCGTCTTCGTCGAGTTTTAGAGCGGCTGCGTGATGCTAATATGAAGTTGCGTCTCGATAAATGCTCGTTTTTAGTTCCCCAGGTAGAGTACCTGGGTCACGAGATATGTAACGGTGAAGTCAAACCTGCACAACTTAAGATTAATGCCGTGCGTGATTTCCCTACTCCGACAAACGTCCACCAGTGTAGGCAGTTTATGGGTTTGGCTAATTATTTTAGGAAGTACGTCAGTGGGTTCGCTGCTATAGCACGGCCCATAACGATGCTTACTAAAATGGATCAGGCTTGGGTGTGGGGCGACGATCAACAACGCGCTTTCGATAGAATAAAATCTGTACTTGTAAGCCGTCCTGTTCTAGCAATATTTAACCCGGACTATGAAACGCAAATACACACCGATGCTTCCAAGGCTGGCTTAGGTGGCATACTGCTTCAAAAACAACCAGAAGGTACATGGAAGCCGGTCGCGTACGCCAGCAGGCAAACTACCCCTCTCGAGCAAAAGTACCATAGTTATGAGCTCGAGACTCTGGCGGTGGTAATAAGTTTGCTAAAGTTTAAGGTATATGTCAGTGGCATTGAGTTTGTCGTCGTGACGGATTGCAATGCCCTGCGCTGGGCTTGGGAGAAGCGTGATTTAAATCCGCGTATTGCGAGATGGTGGTTGGACGTCCAGGGGTTCACCTTTAATGTTGAGTACCGTGCCGGAACGTCCATGTCTCACGTTGACGCGCTGAGTCGTAATCCTGTCGGTGCTGTCATGCGCTGCGTCGAAAAAGACCTTATTGAATGTCTCCAGCAGGAAGATGACTCAGTGCGCTCAACCATAGACCAGCTACAGGACGAATTGGCTAAGAAAAACATAAAGGGCCTGGCCGCCGATTATTTGGTTGAAAATGGGGTACTGTACCGAAAAGTTAACAATGAGAAGAAGGTTGTAGTACCAAGGCAGTCACGGTGGTCGTTAGTCCAATCATTCCACGACGACAACGGCCACGTTAACTTTAACAAGACTTACGATGCAGTGAAGGGCAAATATTGGTTTGGAAATATGCGCCGCTTCATCCAAAAGTACGTCAGAGGGTGCATAAGCTGTCAGTACGCCAAAAAACCTACCGGAAGGAAAGTAGGACTTTTGCATCCAATAGAAAAGGTGGCCGTACCTTTTCATACAGTACATATTGACCATCTTGGCCCGTTTTGCAAGAGCCCCTCTGGCAATATGTACGTCTTTGCAATAATCGACGCGTTTACCAAATTTATATGGGTCGAGGCCGTGCGGGATACAAGCTGCGTGAACGCCCTTAAGACGTTAAACTTGTTTGTAAAAACTTTTGGGCTGCCTAGTCGCATAATAAGCGATCGAGGCAAGGCTTTTGACTGCCACGATTTTAGGAGATATTGTACCGAAAGACAAATAAAACATGTTATGAACGCTGTGGCCAGCCCTAGGGCTAATGGACAAATTGAACGATATAACCGCACTATTTTGGATGCGCTGGTATCCTACGCAGGAGAGGACCAGAACCGTTGGGACTTATATTTATCTAAGGTTCAACTGGGTTTAAATTCAAATATAAACAACACCACGGGGAAAAGTCCTCTGGAACTTTTATATGGATTCCAACCTCGGCTGGCAGGTGATTTGCTCGTACCAGCAAGGACTGACTCCTTGGATGGGCTTCGTGAAACTGCTGCAATTAAAACAAGGAGGGCTGCCGAGAACGCTAAATCGACATTCGATAAAAAACGACGAATCGAGACCCCCTTCCGTGTTGACCAGTTGGTTCTGGCCCAACGTAAGGTCTTTAGGAGAGGGTTGAGAAGCGGTAAGCTCGTCCCCCGTTATGATGGACCGTTCAAAATAACTAAGGTGCTTCCTCATGACCGATATGTCATAAAGGGAACCAATACTACTGGTCGAAAGTATGAGAACGTATTGGCTAGGGATAAACTGAAAGCTTTCTGTCTGCGTAATAACGATTCGGATTAGGCATACAAAAAAAAAAAAAAACTTCCGTGTGTGTGGAAACATTTCCGTATATTACATAATCTCGCCATTAGTTTGGTGGTGCATTTATTTCTCAGATTAAGAACTGAGTGTACGAGAAATGAATATTATTCTCTTGTGTATTTACTCGTACTGATGTAATGTAGAGAAAAAGGAATTTCAAAAAGTTTACCCTGTTAATGACATTGCTAACGCATGGTATGAGATTGTATGTTACCTAAATAAATAAAAGATGTAACTGTAAATGTCATGTAGTTACTAAGGTTTAAGATTTTGATTGTGGACTTGTGAAGCTAAAATGTACATTGATTTGGGTACTTGTAGTAGTAAATTATCAGACAAAATAATAATAATTATTATTATAACTAGTGGTTATTATGACACCACGTACCATGGTGATACCAATGATGGTTGTTGTGCCCCTAAATGTGTTATGTTATTATGATTCACAATGTAGGACAACCTTTAATTACTTATAATCGTGTTGATTAAAACAAATGTTCAATGGATCCTGTTGATTTAATTACTGTTGTAGCGCTACAAAGGGGCGTCTCCTTTAGAGGAGCTCATGTTTGAGCCCTGGTTTACACAGTGGTGTGTGCTGTGATTAGCCTCTTAAAACCATGCGGCCCTTCAGAGGGTATACTATTAATGGAAAGATTGAAGTAGACCATGGTGAGGGCTGGCTGGGACGATCCGTGCCCATACATCCGCAGACCTTAAGAGGTGGACCGGATGACAATACACATATGGAGAAAGTCCATGTGGTATGAATATATTTTTATTTAGTAGCTCATCATATTCTCGACTAACCATACATGGATGGTATTGAAAAGCAACGAATGTACATTGTTGGTCCATTATCCTTAAGAGGCTAGTTAGTCGCGAGCTGTACAGAGACCTTAAGAGGTGAATCATTAATGATAAACTTAAGAGTTTGTCATCCTGAAATTTTCAGAAGTTGGCAACCTTAAGAGGTTGATCCCGACAACCTTAGGGGGTTATGCCTGATAGCCTTTAGAGGCGAATCATACATGATAAACATAAGAGTTTATCATCTTGAAACTTTCAGAAGTTGTCAACCTTAAGAGGTGACTATTACATCCTGTTGAGGCAAGAAAGATCTGTTCGGGACGCCCAGTGACATCAGGATGGTCGACTGAAACGAGGCAGCGCTTGCGATGCGAAAACCACTTCAAGGAAACACCGCGCGTCAGGGCCAATCAGCGTGCTTCCAGAGTTAGGCACGTCGGATTCCACGAAATACTCTAGCACTGGCTACGGCCACCACCCAGACCACCCTTCGGCAGTTGCTGAGCGACGCGCGTCTAAAGCACATCTATGACGGTCGATACAAAGACTCCGCTCGCGAGTGATTTTGCCAAATCCTAAATAAATCTTATTACTTTCTATTAAATGGTATTTTCAGTTAGTGAATTCCTAACACTATATACCAACTTTTCTATTCGTAGGCCCCTCCCATATGTTAGAGCTCTGCTACGCGTCGTAGCGGTACTACATGCGTAGCGGAATAATGTGCTACGAAGACACCCTATTACATATGTATAGTTGAAATTATTTAATAAGTACAACTTTTTATAAAACTGCCATTACGCTTTTAACCTTCTTGCTTGGACGGTAAAGTCGCTTTTTGAACGGACTGATTTGAAACAATCGGTCAATTCAAATAATTTAACCACTTATACACTCACTGCTAACGATTTCGTAGCGATACGCTCATAGCCAAAACCATCATCGGTCATCATCGGTTTTTCATGAAAAACCGTATGTAGCGGAAAGCACCTACGAGATAAGCGCCCACCTAGCGGGTTCCTGGCGCTGAAAGTGTTCACTGCCAACAACTTCGTAGCGCTACGCTCGTAGCCGATAACATGCGAAAACTCGTATTTTGAGGAAAGCGCCTACGAAGGGAGTTCCTGGCAAATAAGTTAGGTATCTCGCATACGCTCGTATTCACTATTTCATATGAAAGGTATGAAACTCTGTCGCTCTAGTGAAAAGGGGTACAAGTCCTATACCCTTACACCCTTACCCCTTACGGCACTTATGGCCTTTTTCACTTGGGTCACAGAAATATCGGCCAACACTATGGGTTCACACCTCTATTTAGGAATATTTTCGAATGCACTTCACAGCGTTCTCTATTTGAATTATCTAGTAGTAACAGAAACGTCCAGCCTGCAGACGATTTAGTTGAGAAAATGTGAACCCGAAGTGTTGGCCGATAGTATCCATCGTGCATAAGTACTAGTAGTCGTTGTAATAGTAATAGTAGACTTCTGTATTTAGTACAGTTACCTACAAAACTTGCTATGCGAACGAAATGAGTAAATGACACCACACTTGTCTTTTTTTTATACAAAAACGGTGGCATACAATCTCACGGCCTGCCTGATGGCAAGCATACACCGCAGCCTATGGACAGTTGTGACTCCAGAGGAATCACAAGTGCGTTGCCAACCCTTTATTGACTTGGGGATGCGCTGTGTTGAGAGTGAGGGATCCGCAGATGTCTCCAGCTGTCAAGCTAGAGACATATGCAGGCCCCTCACTCCCAATAAAGCGGTGTCATTTTAATAAAAGAAAATAAGTCGATACTCACAATGTTGACCAAGCATGTGCTCTCCTTCCATGCGCCCACGCATCCGAACATGGAGATGAACAGCATCATGACACCGATGACGATGACCAGCGTGGCCGGCGAGAAGAAATGCGGGTCGAGGAAGAATGACACATCATGGTAGATCGCGTAGATCGTCGTGCCTACGGAGATTATGAGCGCTGATGTGATCTGGAAAATGAGATGGGTCTGATCATTATCATTACTGTCTGGTATATCACGAGATACAAATTTACCTATGGCGGTTGTCACACTGACGTGGTTTCCGGACGGTTTGCGCAGTGCTAGCGCTAATAGCGCTAGGTATGTCTATATATCCTCCGCCGCCCCCCCCCCCCACTCCCCAAGCATCAAAGAAGATACCAAAGTCTATAGCATCAAAGAAGATATAACCTCCCCCAAACCAAAATCCTGGACCCACAAGTGGCATACGTAAAGTGGCGTACAGAATAACTGGAGTCTATACTCTAGCTAGTAGCTCAAAAATGCCCCCCATGTAGTGTTAATACTTTTAAATTATATTGGAAAAGAAAAAACATATTAGCATTCCCATCTAGGGTTGAAAAGTCATAAAGGCAAAAAGGCAAGGCATTTTATTCTCTATGACTTCTGGGAGATCTTATAAAGCACGTTCAGATGTATTTTTACCACATTATAGCCAGCTGACGTTTCTTCTCCTTCATATTAGGTATTGTGTATTATTTGATAATTTTTTTAATCGAGAATAAAATTACAAAAGGCATATTTTTTTACTTGTTTCAGAGGGTTAAACTGTCAGTTCCACTAATGGAGCTCCAGCTGACGTCCACCACCACCATATCAGCCGGAGGACGTCCACTGCTGGACATAGGCCTCCCCCAATTTCATGGGGGGTAAATGCCATAATCGCCATGCTTGGTATGCGGATTGGCTATCGCAGTGTCTCCACCGCACTCCAGGGATGCTGCTGCCCAGCCCCCGGTGGTTTTGGTCGTAGTTTTAGGACATACCCGGGTCCACGGGCATTTATAATACAAAACTCTCTTAATCTTACAAATGTGTCTGTCATGGAAATCTGTCGCTGGGACGAGGGCTATTACTTCTGACTATATCTTACCTCTCACTACTGATAAATTCAGAGGTGAGATCACCCAGAGACTTAGTAGTATCCTGAGAGCTATGGAACTGAAAGTGAAGTCCAAACCGACTAACGCCTTCATTACTAGTTTTACAAGTACCCAGATGTACATCGATACAACCACCACTCAGTAACCATTGTTTTATCCTGCCTTTACCGTAAATAATACCTGCTTACATACGAAGAAGTTTCGGGAAAGTCTCTATCAAAAACAAAGTATTTACCTAAGTTTACCTTATGAAATCATAAAGATTTCCATTCAATAAGTAGATATGTGAGTGTGACACACAATTTAACAAAGCTTTATTTTCAAATGCGATATCTTTTGATAACGCCACATATATCCACTTTTATCTTATCTGAACGTGTCTCGATCGATCCGGGCCCAAGTAATACTACTGTTATTTTATGGAACAATGTATAAAGAGCAGAATTAGGCATTCAGAAATCGACATTCAAATCGCAAAGCATGATGTATAAGTTGTGGTTTTCTCTATACAACCTACTAAACACACACTCTGGCACTGTGGCTCTCTTTAGGGGAGGCCTATGTAAAGCAGTAGACGTCCATCCGCTGATATGATGATGATGATGATGATAAATATTAAAATCTGAAGATTTAGCTAAGTGAAAGATGTAATTAAATGTAACTTTTTATAATTCTGAAATAAATAGTTTTTTTTTACTAAAAAGCAGCGGGTTGTACCTATCGGGGATACAACCTACCTATTTCTTTTCGTCACTAAATGGAATAACCATAAATGTAAAATTAATTCAAACATAATACATAGTATTATGATTTAGGATTTGGTTGATATACGGGGAAAATATTTATTTTGCAAGCAGGCCTCAGGGGCTCTTTATATGAATACTAGCATTTGCCCGCGGCTTCGCCCGCGTACTAAGCGAAATTTTTAACAGTCTACAAACAACAGGTTCGTATGTTTGTCCACGATTATCTCACGTTTGGCTGAACCGATTTAGATGCGGTCTCGAGAAAATTAGTTGTTACATTCTGGGGGTTTCGGTATACGAAGTTTGGTGATTGTGATTCATTAACAGATGAACAGATAAAAAGTCAGTATACATTCTGAGAACCGGCAAACTGTTGAATTTCATTTGATTTTGGCAAAAATAAGGATCGAAAACTATTATCATATATTTCCGAGAGGCCGAAGGGGAAAGGGCCGATGAAATAAAAGCATGTCTGAAATGGCTCTTAGTAAAAGTATCTGTGTAGGTACTACAGTAACACCAATATGTCTGTAAACGACCTAAAAGCGCGCAGCGGCCATAAACTCTGGTCCTTTGAAGTACAGAAATACGGCTAATTGAATATCATGTGTAACATTTATTTTTCCTACAATTAAATTTATTAGGTAGGTTTTTCCAGTTACCATTGGAGCATCCAAAAAGAAAATTTGGCCTCACTTCCATTCGCACTCCTTACTGTCAGTCCGTCTGTTACAACCAAGTTGCTTTTACTGGACCTATTGAATTGCAATTTGGCACAAACTATCAAGAATTTAGAGCGCTCGTGGCCCAACGGCACCCGCCTACCGCGTGCGGTGTGCGAGGTTAAGCAATGTGGGCGCAGGTCAGTTCTTGGATGGGTGACCGCTTTGAGTGGTTACTAACTGACTCTAGTGCAGGTGTTCCCAAACTTTTTTTTATCATAGACCACTTTCATAATTTAACTGGTTCTGGTAGACCCCCAACACCACATTTCTACCATATGGTGGGATATTCCCAAAACCCCCATTTTTTTATCACGCCAACGTAGACCCCCGTCGAATCTCCTGTGGACCCCTGGGGGTCCACCTGGACCACTTTGGGAACCCCTGCTCTAGTGCTTTGAAAGGCACGCTAAGCCGTTGATCCCGGCTGCAATCGTTAAGCCAAGTTAGAGGCCTTCGAGCGGCTTGCGAACTTCTAACAGTCAAGTTGCCCACTCACTTGACAAAGGGGGGTCGAAGTTGCACCGCGTCCGTAGGAAGTACCCACCGTTACCATACACAGAACCCCTGGGTGGTGCTAAAAGTGCAACAAAAACTGGCAACCGTACTAGTCTTCTCGAAAATCTCACGGTTCGTAAATAAATGTCATACGATTAAAAAAGAATTAAAGGTTGATTTAAATGGAAAAAATATCGAAACCTCTATGTCGTTTTTAAAAGCAAATCCATAGATACCCTACACGCCTATATAGTAATATAGTAACATACTATATAGTAACTTTTTTGCATATAGGTATGAATGGAGTGCCAATTTTTTTCCTCAGATTCGCATTAAGAGACCTCTCGGATGCTCAGATATCGATTTTGAACGAAATCGGGACGAAAAAAAAAGAAATTCAATATGGCCGCCACTTTTTTCAAATTTTACCTCAAATTCATATTAAGAGACCTCTCGGACGCTCAGATATCGGGACGAAAATGAAGAAAATCAATATGCTGCCACTTTTTTCAAATTTTACCTCGGATTCGTATTAAGAATTATCGGAATTATATATTAAGAAATATCTCAGATATCGATTTTGAACGAAATCTAGACGGAAATGATAAAAATGAATATGGCCGCCACTTTTTCTAAATTATACCTCGGATTCGTATAACGAGACCTCTCGGACGCTCAGATATCGATTTTGAACGAAATCGGGACGAAAATGAAGGAAATCAATATGGCCACCACTTTTCCCAAATTTTACCTCGGATTCGTATTAGGGACCTCTCGGACGCTCAGATATCGATTTTGAACGAAATCGGGACGAAAAAAAAGAAAATAAATATGGCCGCCACTTTCACAAATTTTACCTCGGATTCGTATTAAGAGACCTCTCGGACGCGCAGATATCAATTTTGCCCGAAATCGGGACGAAAAAAAAAGAAAATCAATGACTGCGACTTTTTCCACATTTTACCTCGGAGTCGTATTAGGGACCTCTCGGACGCTCAGATATCGATTTTGAACGAAATCGGGACGGAAATGAAGAAAATAAATATGGCCGCCACTTTCACAAATTTTACCTCGGATTCGTATTAAGAGACCTCTCGGACGCGCAGATATCAATTTTGCTCGAAATCGGGACGAAAAAAAAAGAAAATCAATGACTGCGACTTTTTCCACATTTTACCTCGGAGTCGTATTAGGGACCTCTCGGACGCTCAGATATCGATTTTGAACGAAATCGGGACGGAAATGAAGAAAATCCATATGGCCGTTACTTTATTCAAAGTTTAGGTACCTCGGATTCCTATTAAGAGTCCTCTCGGACGCTCAAATATCGATTTATGTCGAAATCGTATCGGATGGCACCGATTAATAAAACCATCTACAATACATAGAATAAAAAAAGGTCGTATCTTCATATGGAACTCACGGCACTTCATGCACCTTTAGACCTTATAAGGAACTTACATGCCAAATTTGGTATCTCTCGAACCACCAGTTTGCGCTGTGCGGTGATATGTCAGTCTCTCAGTCAGTCAGTTATTTCTTGATATTTGGCACAATTTTTCAAAAGTTTTCATGACCACAATATTAAATTTCAAAACCGATGCCATTTGCGTAATTAACGTCCCAAAAAACCTTAAAAACGACACCCATATTAATATTTAGACATTTCATCCCCCTCGGACCCCAACAGAGGGGATGGTATTTCACGTCCTCCACGTGGGATTTTAAAATCATTGTTGTTTTCGTAATCAGCGACCCAATAAACCATGGAAACAACACCCATATCGATTTTCAGAATTTGTCACCAGATTTCCCCCTTTTAGGGGTTGATTTCTCAAAAAGCCTGAAACACGTGTTTACTCATTTATCGTTAGAAATACTCCTGTGAAGTTTCGGATAAAATAATCCAGCTAATCTTGATTCCCCATACAATCTTCGGACCCCCATTTCACCCCCTTAGGCGTTGAATTTTGAAAAATCCTTTCTTAATGCACCTCAAGACCTTATATGGAACCTACATACTAAATTTGGAATCTCTAGAACCACCAGTTTGCGCTGTGCGGTGATATGTCAGTCTCTCAGTCTGTCAGTTATTTCTTGAAATTTGGCACAATTTTTCAAAAGTTTTCATGTCCACAATATTAAATTACAAAACCGATGCCATTTTCGTAGTTAACGTCCCAAAAAACCATAAAAACGACACCCATATTAATATTTAGACATTTCATCCCCCTCGCACCCCAACAGAGGGGATGGTATTTCACGTCCTCCACGTGAGATTTTAAAATCATTGTTGTTTTCGTTATCAGCGACCCGGTATATCATAAAAACAATAACCATGTCGATTTTCAGAATTTGTCACCAGATTTCCCCCTTTTAGGGGTTGATTTCTCATAAAACCTGAAACACGTATTTACTCATTTATCGTTAGAAATACTCCTGTGAAGTTTCGAATAAAATAGTCCAACTAATCTTGTTTCCCCATACAAACTTCGGACCCCCATTTCACCCCCTTAGGGGTTGAATTTTGAAAAATCCTTTCTTAGTGCACCCCTAGACCTTATAAGGAACCTACGTGCCAAATTTGGAATCTCTAGGACCAGCGGTTTGGGCTGTGCGTTGATATGTCAGTCAGTCAGTTAGTTTCTTCTTTTATATATTTAGATGTATAATTAATAGTGCCTAGAACAATTTTGACATTTGGCGAGAGCTATGTAGGTAGCTCACTGGACCTTCCAAAACACAAGTTACTAAGGATCATTTAAGTCTGTTTACATGAATTGGTCCTGTAGAAATCGATAGATATATTCGACACTAAACACTTGACGGCCTGTTTAGCCTAGTTGGTAGTGATACTGCCTCCGAAGCTAAAGGTTCCGGGACTCGTGCATTTAGTACGGATATTTGTTCCTGGCTCTTGGATATTTTCTATGTATTTAAGTATGTATTTATCTATATGAGTATGTATATCGTCGTCTAGTACCCATAGTACAAGCTTTGCTTAGTTTAGGACTAGCTCGATTTGTGTAAGATTGTCCCTCAAATGTAATTTCTTTGGAATTCGAATTCGATGCCAGAGAAATCCAAAAAAAGCACCAAAGATATTAGAAAAGGGCATTAAATATTTAAACAAGGTATCTGTAATTATACAGGTGTTCGGCACATCTCTTTCTTTCACAGTCTCTTTGATTAGATGCATTTGAAGATGCGGCACGCGGTCGTTATTCCAAGTATGATGTAAGCGTTCCTCTAATTCGTACCAATAATTCGTAATTCGAACCAAGCGCTTTGCATCTTCTTTTATAATGCGCACTTCTAAGGTTTGGAATTCTCTGCCGGCGTCTGTATTTCCGAGTTCATATAACCTGGACCTTTTTAAGGCACGAGTGAATAGGCGTCTTCTGGGTGAGCTCGCTTCATCGTCGGCCTCATCTTTGCCCCCTGGCTAGATGCTGGCCAAGAGCAATCCCATTTTTAATTTAAAAAAAAGCGTAACTTGACTGCAAGTATGTTTCTATGAAATATATCTTGAAAAAACAAAATAAAAAAACATGACCCGTCAAAATTTTCCGGGGTGCTGTTTGGGTCATTTGCTACCTTTCTACTCTTGGACCCTGGTCATGGAGTTACGATTTTTTTATTGTTTTTCCATAGGACCAATTCATGTAAACAGACTTAAATGATCCTCAGTCAATTGTGTTTTGGAAGGTAAGTACAGTAAGCTGCACACATACATAGCTCTTACCAGATGTTAAAATTGTTCTAAGCACTATTAATTATACATATTCATATAAAGAGCCCCTGAGGCCTGCTTACAAAAGAAATATTTCTACACTGAAGCTAATCTTTCAAAAATATTTTCGGCATTGGTTGCTCTATATGTAGGATAAACAGTCACTTTATAAGCTCATTGGTACCTAGTTTTTACGGGATTTTCACCACTATTATTATCTTTGCAATAAGATTTGACCCGTATAGTCCGAGGTATGCCGACGGATTTCTTACCCTAAGTCTACCCAACAGCATGAATAAAAAATGAAAACGTTGGAAACCAGTGGTCTATACGGCCTTTCAGAGTTGTGCGGTGGTAGTCTGTACTCTGTAGGCCTAGGTCTCTATTCGGTTCATTACGTTCACATCCCAAACGCATTTCAATAAGTTTACCGCTCTCGTCCTGCCGCGTTAGCTCGGCACTCGTGTATCCAGCGCGTAACACATTGAAACGTGAGTTGAATCCGAAGCGATGAACATGCATAGACATTGCGTCACATCATAATGCGGGATTATCCTCGAAGGTTCTTCTAGCCGGCCTTCATGTATTTTTAGCAGGCCGCATTACTTGAGTTTTTACCCTAAGTTTCACTCGCTTGAGAATCGAGTATACCTACTTTGATAAGTGGGATACAAATACAATACAATAGGTACAAACTTCGATCAATAATAAACAATTTATTATTGATCGAAGGGTACAAATCTCTTTACTGCACACCTCACACAAATCAATTAGTTACAAATAGAAAGAAAACAGCTACATGTAAGTAGATAGATAGAGGCAGACAACAGGCGGTCCTATCGCTAAAGAGCGATCTCTTCCAGACAACCTGTGGGTAGGTGGGATTTGAATATCTGAGAAGAAACTTTGGTCCAAATTGGTAAAACGAAGAGATCAAAACTCGCGAGCAAACATTATTTAAGAACATGTTGCAACACGCATTTAATTCTTTTTACACTACGTTGCATGGTGGCAAACAAGCGTACGGAACGACTGTAAGTAGCTTATAGACGCCTGTACCCAACGCTGCGCCTGCTGCATATTAGACATAAATATTCGAAACCAAGACCTTTGTACATAGGGTCTCGACTACAACTCTACAACTAAGATAGGTCTGTAGGGCACAGCGGTACGATATCTCCCTCATAATAACACCATTACTTGCTCCATGTTGCACCATTACTTTGTTGTGTGATTGTATGTGGTGTTGTGTTTCTGGTCGTGTGTAAGGTCGCCAGAGCTCCCGAGGATGCGCTGTGTTGAGAGTTGGGACCTGCATTTGTTTCTAGCTGTCAAGACAACGAATCCTCTTATCAAAAAAGGGTCGTCGGCACGCTTCTAATTGCTCTGTAAGCAGTCGCAAAGCATCTATAGGCTACGTACGGTTTCTGCTAGCCATCAGGCAGGCCGTATGCTTGTTTGCCACGGTCGTAGCGTAGTATAAAAAAACCTTTACCTCTACTTTAAATACCTTCATGTTTTTGTGTTTGTTAAATGAGTTAAATTCCTTATAGAATATTACTAAACACCCGCTAGTGTAGAGGTACATATGGTAAGTAAGTAAGCTTTTTAGAGGCTAACGCTGTTGGCGAGCTATGTAAAATAGTTTGTACTGCAGGAAAGGCTGGATTTTCTCCTATTTCTGTTGTTGCTCTTTTTTAGGGTTCCGTAGTCAACTAGGAACCCTTGGACTTTCGCCATGTCCGTCTCTCTGTCTGTCTGTCTGTCCATCTGTCCGTCTGTCTGTCTGTCCGAGTGCAATCTGGTATGAATATATAAATCAATAAAACTGACAAAGTCGTAGAATAAAATAAATTAATATTTTAAGGGTACCTCCCCTACACCTAAAATGGGGATGATTTTTTTTGTTTCAAACCTATGGTGTGGGGTGTTGTTTAATACTTATGTCATTCATAAAACATTGTTTGATAAAGTGAATATTTTCGGAAATATTCTGTCAATAAGAAAAAAAAATGTGTCCCCCTCCCCCTCTAACTTTCGAACTAAGGGTTCAAAAAATATGACAAAAATCGTGATAGTAAAACTTAATAAAGACTTTCAACGTAAATTATAGCGGGCATGATTAGTTAAGCATTTTTGAGTTATCGTAAAAAGTCTATATTTCTTAGTAAAAGTCGTCTGAAACGCTGCGAAGGTACTTATTCCCTTCTGCTTATTGATTTTTGATTTTTTAATTGAGCTCATTGGGCAACTACGGAACCCTACACTGAGCGGCTTCGGCCGCCGACGAAACCATGCTACGTAACCGGTTACGTGAGAAGAATTGTTTTTCTTGCTACGAAACCAGTTACGTACAAAGAGGTTTTTTCTTCCTACGAAACTAGTTCGAATTGAAATGAAACTCGATAGTGTAATGTGTGGCAAACAACCGAATACTTTTAACGCATAGCCAGCATGCGGTAGATATGAGAGGGCACGGGGAATTGGTAATGGCGAAACCGACTCGGATCGCGGATAGGTTAGAAGACGGAAGCGGGAGCTTCGCTCCCGCTTTCGTCTTCGAGGTTTTTTTTTTATAAAAGAGCGGAATAACTTGTTTTTAAAACTTTTGTAAACCTATATGACGAAAAAATATTATACTTTGAACTTTATGAAATTTAATTCAATTCGAACTAGTTTCGTAGGAAGAAAAAAACCTCTTTGTACGCAAGAAAAACAATTCTTCTCACGTAACCGGTTACGTAGCATGGTTTCGTCGGCGGCCGAAGGGCACTGAGCATGGCCCGACATGCTCTTGGCCGATTTATTTTACCTTGTAATCTGTGTAGACTGTAGTGTAACATAAGTCATAACAATAAACATTATTCTGCTTTATTTTTCCTCATTAGGGACTGCATAAGCTGTTAAGTATAATACACTTTTTACGGCAAGTAGAATGCTATCGATTTTCACGAGCGGCTGCTAGCAAGGCTGCATAATTAATGGCGAAAATCCATAAATGCTAAGTTCATATACACCATTGTACGTGACCTTGCGCAGTAGTTGTATTGTTTGTTTGTATTGTCTTGATTTGAATGCTGCTAATGAGTTAATGACGTTGATTAGGTGGAATTCTGTGGCGCTTCGTAAGATCTTTTAGAGAGCACGTGTTTATTAACATGTTAGTCACGTTTTGGGCTACGTATACTGTGCGACATAACATACACATAACTTAAATGATTATTACATTTACGATAGAAGTACATATGTACAATGTTCGACTCATGTTACAATTTGTAACATATTGGCTATATGGATAGTAAACCATCAAATTAACAAAACAACAACTTAAATGATAAAATATTTAGAAAGTAAGGTGCTTTGGAAGGCACGTTAACACTATAATAGGCAGCGTATCTAATAATGCACACATTTTTTTGCCATCTTTTTGCATTTTATTTGAGAACGATTTTTGTTTGCTATATACAGGGTGTTTGGTAACAGGATGCAAAGACTTTCAGGGATGATAGAGGAGGTCATTTTAGATATTTTAGACACAACTTGCTTTCGTACAAAGTCCCTTAGTTTCCAAGATATGCATCATTTTATTTTGAAAATTGTATGTTTTCCATACTACCATACGTTTAGTAAATGTTTAGATTTTTAATGTTCCCTTTTTTCTGGCTTATCGTAATTTTTCAGTAGCTGTAGGAACTAAGGAAGTTTTTGAAATCAATTGAATTGGGCCTAACGAGTTTTTACTGCCTGTATTCACATGGTATTCAGATGCGTTTTTATTTAACGGATTAGTGATTAACGAAGTTAACTAGTTCATTAACGGTGCCCAGCTCTAGTGTCGTCGAGCACTGCGACGTTTACCTTATACACGGCTATGCTCTGTATTAGGTAGGTTGTTAAAAATAAAACATATTGCCTGCAAACGATATTGGAAAAAATCTTAAAGAAATAAATTTGACATTGAAGTGGCACAGAATAGTATAGTAGTATTACATACTAATGGTGCGAGTATTTAACATAGTGTAAGTAGGAGAAGAACACTGTGATGTTGAAGAAAAATAGTTGCTGTTAACATTTAGGACAGCCAGCGAGGGAGCACCATTAGTTCTGCGTTGTTCTCTATTCTGAGCTACTGTTGTTATTTACAACAATTTAAACATTTATGGACGATTCACACCGAACGGCTGGAGTCGGCACGCACCCCACTAGAGTCAAAGGAATTCGAACCGTCCATACAGAAGTTAGATTTCATATTTGAATGGGTTGTGGGCAGCCGGTCTGCTGCCGCCGGCTCTGCCGGTGCCGTTTGGATACGAAGTCTAGCTTCTGTATGGAGGGTTCAAATTCTTTTGACTCTGGTGGCGTGCGCGCCGACTCCGGCCGTTTGGTGTGAATCGTCCATAAGGGCTATCATTTAAATTTACTGGCTATTTAAATATTGTTGCAAAATAAATGAAGTAACACAAAGATCAAAAGGTCCAAAGGTTCCAAAGGTTGGCTGGTAGAAATCGCTCTTTAATGATAAGACCGCCTGTTGTCTACCTCTACATATTTACTTTTAGCTGTTTTCTTTCTGTTTGTGACTAATTCATTTGTGTGAGGTGTGCAATAAAGAGTATTTTGTTTTGTATTGTATTGTAACACACTGTAGGTAATGAGGATGATATAATATATTAGAAGTTACATTAATTTTTATGTTTTTGTTTACAATTAATATGGTTGTAGGTCCACCCACACTAGGTAAATGCACGTGGCGATGTAATTGGTAGACACCTACCTACCAAGTACCAACATTATGTAGCACCTACCTACATTATTTGGTCTGATGTAATGACTGAGCTCACTCATCGCGTTTAAGCCTGTTAGAAGGTTCTAGATAATTTGCTTGTAAGTAGGTATGATAAGGAAGCCAAATTCATAATAATATACAGTAAAGTTTATAAAATTAGTGCACACGCCAATTCTTGGGATTAGATAGCCGACCGGACCCCGGGCATCCTTCAGGATGCAACTGTATTGTGAATACTGTGCTAACTGATAACGCTACGATGATGTTGACATACTAAGGTAATATGTATTAGAGCCGAACGGTATCGCACGTGACGATGGCAAGCGCCCTGAGGGTATGACGCTCATTCCTTGGAAGCTAGGGAGGACGCTTGTGTGGGACGCAACCTGCGTTGATATACGCTCGCGCCGTCCCACCTCCAAGCGACCTCCTCTAAGGCTGGGGCTGCGGCTGCCACGGCAGAGCAACACAAGCGGCGCAAATATGCCGTCCTCAGCGAGGGCTACATGTTTGCGCCGTTTGGTGTGGAAACACTGGGGCCGTGGGGACCGGGCGCGAAAGCACTCTATAAAGAGATTGCGGACCGTCTCATTGAGACGTCAGGTGACCAGAGGGCTGGCAGTTATTTTGGCCAGAGGATAAGTTTATCTATCCAAAGGGGCAACGCTGCCAGCCTTCTGGGCACCATAGCGTGTGATGGAGACCTGGGGGGCATTTACTTTTTATAGGTATAGTTATTAATTTAGATTTAGGCCTTAGTTAGTAATCATATTTATTTTTGTTTCTTTGAACCTGTCATGTATATTTTGTGTTTTATGTATTATTAATAAAGCTATGTATGTAAGTAATATGGCGTACTCGTATATGTATAGGTATGTACCTACATTACGAGTATGTAAGGTATTTTTGAATCCTAACCGCGTTCGAATTCACTTATTATTCTTTTTATTTCTAAGAGAGGGCCTAAGCTACCAGTGGTTAGGGCGACAGAAAGAGGAACCTCCTGACTATCCGTACCGTGTCCAGGAGTACCGCCTTCTGTATCTGACCCTTAACTTGACCCAGCCATCTAGCGCAGGTTTCCTAAGATGTTGGTCGAGATTCTTCGCTATTACACCGTTCGCAGAGACGATTATCGTCGAATCAAGCTCCTCCTCTCTCCACTTACTTCGTGTGGTCCTGGTACTTGCTGACTTTGTCCTTCTCGGTCTTCACGAGGTCCTTGCCATGTGGGATGGTCATGTCGACGAGGACTGTCGGGCGCTTTGATCGATCTGTCAGCACGATTCTATAATCGCTCTGGCTATGATCGATCCCAATAGAGCGTCGTACGCCCATTTTCGAGAACCGACGCAGGTATGTACCTACTTTTATAGTACGTTACCAGCTTCGACTTCGAAGTAGAGAACAACAAGGAGTTCGAAGTTCTTGTGGACTCCACAAGACCGTATAAAAGAGCAAGTTGCTGGTGAATAATTCTGGGTTGTTGATGTTTTTGCTTGTAGCTTGAAAAAATATCGTTATGATGGAGAAACGGTTTAATTTCATTAAAATCTAAGGTGCTTGGGCTGAATACCACCTCACTTCGCCGAGTTTATTACGCCGGTTCTTCTCGTGGCAGAGGTTTATTTTTCCGAACCGGTAGTAGTTTATTGACTTTCATAGGTGCATGTAATATGCCTAATTTGAAGAATAAACTAAAAAAAAAAAACATTAACGTTTTACGTGTGTACGTATGTACACTAGCGTGTTATATAGAACTAGCAGTTATAGTATAGTAGTATAAGAATAGAGCAACTCATTATTTTGGGCTGTGAAATGAAAACTGTGACACTGTGGCGAAGGTGACATTACCGTAGGTACCAAGTAAATTCCCTTGATAACAAACCTGAATCATTAACAATGTTGTGTTCTATCTAATCCGGTTTTCTTATCACCATTGGCAATTTCTCACTACTTATCGTTATTTTTGTATTTTTCATAGAATTCAATTTGATGTGCAATGTTTTTAAGATTACATCTATTTATGAAAGAGGGAAATGTAATTGACACCTGGCTAGGTGCTTACAAGGCTTACAAGACGTGGGGTTATTAGGTAGGTGGCTACCTACCCAATAACCCCACGTGTTGTAAGTGAGGTGCAATCATGACCTTTTCGTTTTTGAACCTTGGTACTTGGCACTTAGACCTTTTAAAAATATGTTTGTAACGGTTAAGGAATTTTAGTGAAGGTGTCTTGATGTGTAATGCTCACATATTTTAGTCAAAGAAATTTAAACCGCTAAAGTTAAAACCGGAAAGATAAAAAGGTGTACTTACGAGTTAAATAAATAAATAAATACCTATTAGGGGACATCTTTACACAAATCGAACTAGTCATAGTAAGCTCAATAAGGCTTGTGTTATGGGTACTACCTATAGAGGACGATATATTTAATAGATATACATTTAAATACATACATCTAAGTCTCAGGAACAAATGTTTTGCTCACCACAAAAACAAATGCCTTTACCGGGATTCAAACCCGGGACCTTTAGCTTCGTAGGCAGTGTCACTACCAACTAGGCTAAACAGGACGACAACTAAGCTAAATAGTCTTCCCTCTACCTCCTATCCTCCATATTTGTCGATTTTGGAAACAGATAGTCATACATGAGTGAGTGTTGTGAGGTATTTATTGTGTGAGTGTTGTGTGATTTTTGATCACGTACAAACGTGATTCAATATATGTAATGATAAAGTTGTCTTGTAAATCTTTTTCTTTGTCCCTCCATTTTCCATAACAAAATCTTCACGCTTCAAGAACAAAAACATTTAATGACTATCATTTCTAAAATTTAAATAACCACTGTGTTAAATAATAGCTTGTTTCTATAGAGTAATAAAACTGATCACTAACCACATCACGTGTTTCAGTACTTATACTTTTAGTACCCCGTCAAATTAGCATAATGCAGCATGTTACTGAAGAATTCACCGTGACACGCTAAAGCGATAAGGCACCTTTAGCGGTAATGCGGTATCAGGCACCTAGTACATTAAAACAAAAGAATAGCGCAGTTTTGTAACATTTCAATAACTATTCAGAAGCGAACAACCTTGCGACGTCACTATGTAGACTATACTATTACAGCGAAGTGTCAAAATGTCACATCTCCATCTGGTCGCAGCTTAGTGATTTCACAACAACGATATAAAGTTCAATGCTTACCACAAAAATTGCAGTGATGCAAAACAGCATGTATTTAATGCACTTCATGCCCATTTCCAAATTGTTTTGGGCCACCATTTTGGCTGCGCACTGTCCGCTTCAGTTCACAAGGTATACTAAGTTAATAGTGGCTGGTAGTTATCGGCACTGATAAGGTATCAGACTCGCGCACGGGCCGGGCGGCGCGGTGAGACTAAAGCCGAGGAAAACCAGTGAAAAATATGGCGATCCGCGCGACTACGGAAAACCCTTTATGGTTATGAAATCATACGCGGTAGAGTAAATTCATTTTTAAAATGGACGGCCATTGTTTGCTGCCGCTCTCATATGACGTTAAGCATATAGA
The DNA here is from genome assembly GCA_905163555.1 of Notocelia uddmanniana. Taxonomy (NCBI): domain Eukaryota; kingdom Metazoa; phylum Arthropoda; class Insecta; order Lepidoptera; family Tortricidae; genus Notocelia; species Notocelia uddmanniana. The sequence continues at coordinate 5,743,109 of LR991060.1, read as the reverse complement.
CGCAATACCTATACATATACGGTTAAAGAAACTTTATTCTCATAAGAATAATAAATTCACTTCCATGAGAACATATAAAGTTATGATAAAGTTTTTATAGAATCCCACACATTGAACCGATGTGTACCTACTGAGTTACTTTGAGAAACATTTTTACTAATAGTTTTTGATAGCGTTTTTCTCTCGTCGGTTACACATTGCAAGGAACTAGACTATCGATCCTTATTAACCTACGCAGCATTGGGTTATAATTTTTGCTTCCCGTTCTGGCTATTTAAGGATAGTATTATTAAACAAATTAACCGTTTATGACTGTATGTTATGATATGATACCATAGAATAAGAATTAACATAAAAACCTAACTGCGGACATTTAGGAGCTGGTGTGTCCTATAAGTAAATGATAATAAGGATCGCGCGGCCGCTTATTTATTCAGAGCCATGCCAAACTTGTCGCATATTGCCCGATTAAGTATCGAAATTTCTCCCTATGTATAATTATTAAGGTTTGAAGATAACTTTAGATATTATGGTTATACTCGTACATAGATCACTTAAGAGTAAACTCTATCACATACATATCAGTTTATTAAAATTTTACCAAAGTTACTGCGTTGAGAATAAAGGACGGTAGTATGTAATACTATTACCTATACTATTCTATGGCTGTGCGCACAACAAATCCACAAAGCAATAAAGATCCGACAACGGGCTTATGTCGCCTCTGGAACCGCAAACAGCCATAAGCCGTATTCTTGTTTGTCATGGCTTCTTTCCGTTTCAGAAGAAGGTCTACTAGATGCAAGATTATATTGCTAAGATATTCAGTAGATTGAAACATATTATCGGTCCGTAAATCACCAAGCGGAAGCAAGGGGCTTGCAATGGGTGGAGCGCGCCGCGTTAATAACCTAACGCTCGAAATCCCCGAAACTAGCTGTCAGTCGCGGGCCGTCGCCGTCCGGTCCGAACGTGTACGTGCACGTGCTCCGCTGCCGCGCGCCGCCGACATGATCGCGACAAACCGCGCTAACGTATTTTTTTATGTGATTAAAAAAAAACACGATGAAACCTATAACCGGCACCACATGTTCTGTATATGGTTGTTTAAATACCCGAAGGAACGTTGGTGTGTCTTTTTTTCAATTACCTACAAATTGTGAACGGTAAGTTTTTCTTTTAGTTTGGTATATGTAATAATAAGTACTTATTTAGTTATAACCTTGGTGTCTAAAATTATCAAGTTGTAAGTTACAATGTACAACAACAATACAAATGAATACGATACGAACCACCTGGTTACTTTGTTAGGTACATTTCAGCCGATTTACTTATTAAGTACCTAACTGTAATTTTATTCAAAATGAAACACGCGTTATTCAATTTATTTTACTTGATTAGCTACATAATAGTTGTCCTGTGTGTTGTCTTTGACCAGTGTGTGTTGCCAGTGATGATATATGGCACTGAAACGTGGTCGCTTACTATGGGCCTCATAAGAAGGCTCAAAGTCACCCAAAGGGCAATGGAGAGAGCTATGTTGGCAGTTTCTCTGCGTGATCGCATCAGGAATGAGGCCATCCGCAGCAGAACCAAAGTGACCGATATAGCCCTCCGAATCGCTAAACTTAAGTGGCAGTGGGCGAGGCACATAGCACGTAGAACCGATGGCCGTTGGGGCGGAAAGGTTCTCGAGTGGCGACCACGTACCGGAAGGCGTAGCGTGGGCAGGCCCCCCACACGGTGGACCGATGACCTGCTGAAGGTCGCGGGTGTCCGCTGGATGAGGGTGACGCAGGACCGGTCATTGTGGAAGTCTTTGGGGGAGGCCTATGTCCAGCAGTGGACGTCTTTCGGCTGACATGATGATGATGATGAGTTGTCCTATTTAGATAGTTGTCCATTTATGTGTTGTGGCCATAGCATTTGAAACACGGACAAAGTGTAGGTACCTATACCTGAGAAACTTAAGAAGGTGACCTGTCCTGTTGTATGTGCTGTGTTGATTTGTATGTCCGACAAAACCTGTTGGTTGATGATTTGAAATGTATTTATTTTTTGAGAGATGAAGGGGGAATGGTAATTTTTTGGCTCTTTTCTTAAATAATTTCTAAATAATTATATTAAAATGACAAAAAAATATAATTGAGATGCACACAATGAGCTCTTCCATATGTAAAACGATATTATGTATTTTGATGATTGTCCCCCAATATTATGTAGTTTGAAGGTACTTGCATTTTTTTTCTTGCAAAACCCACCGTGTTTGGTAACGTTAGATGGTTCGATGGTTTATTAAATGACCAGCTGTTGCCCGCGACTTCGTCCGCGTCTTCGCTCCTACTGGTCGCAGGGTGATGTTATATAGCCTAAAGCCTTCCTCAATAAATGGACTATCCAACAGAAAAATAATTTACAATTCCAACCAGTAGTTCCTGAGATTAGCGCGTTCAAACAAACTCTTCAGCGTTATAATATTATAGTATAGATATCACGCAAACGAATAGCGTGATCTGAAAAATTGATTTTGTGTTGGATAGCCCATTTATCGAGGAAGGCTTTAGGCTATATAACATCACGCTGCGACTAATAGGAGACGCGGACGAAGTCGCGTGCAACAGCTAGTAATTTATAAAAAGTTATATAAATATAAATATAAATATAAATATAAATATAAATATTGGGGGACAATCTTACACAAATCGACCTAGTCCCAAACTAAGCAAAGCTTGTACTATGGGTACTAGACGACGATATATACTTATATAGATAAATACATACTTAAATACATAGAGAACATCCAAGACCCACGAACAAAATCCGTGCTAAATGCACAAATTATGCCCTGGCCGGGATTCGAACCCAGGACCTCTAGCTTCGGAGGCAGTGTCACTACCAACTAGGCTAAACAGGCCGTCATCTATATCTTCTCTTAGGTAGTATATCTTCTCCACAAGCAAGAGAATATGTGGAAAAAACATGGTAGTAGTATTGGCTATGTGCACGTCTGAAACGTCAAACGTCAAAGGTCCCGAGACTATGTCAAAATTTAGAGATGTCAAATAATGACACATGAATATTTTATTTACTTTAGTAAACGAGAAAGGCCCCGTATTGGAAATTTTACTGAACTAAATAAGAGAATAAATAAATACATACAAACCAAACGAATCGTAGGAAAACGTTAAGAAACCAATAGAAAACGTGAAAGTAAATTTGACAGTGGTCCCCGGTAAGTACACATTTCTGCCATGGTGTGCGCTACGATCGCCTAACTTACCCCCACCACCTACTTCGCACATAGCCAATAGGTATACAATGAAAACTAAAAACTATCACTGGGCCATGAACGCTCTATTCATGTGAAGTAACATGTACTTAATTAATTTCGGTTCACTGTACTTAAGCGACATCTGAGGTAGAACATGTTTTGTCTCATTGAAGTATTTTTGGCGTGACAACCCTAGGGCTACACGTGCCGCGCGTGAATGAATACAAGTTATGGGATAGACAGAGATGCAGAGAGTAGGCACGTTTCTTATGCCTAAACGCCGTTTTTGTTAGGAAGTGAAATTTCTGTACTCGTACTATTCCTTATTCTGTGGCGGAAGCGCCTACTAACGAAATTATAATTTCCAATCAAAGTGAATCGTTCATGCTGACTAATAAGTTGTAATAACTTCGCGATAGCTGTCGCTACGAGTCTCCTCAAGGCGTAGTTTGAAAGTAAAGTCATTCCTCGCCACAAGAGTTCCCTAACATAGCTCAGTTGGTATAGAGCAATTAATGGAAACCAGAAGTCGTGGGTTCAAATCGTACTAGTAACAAATAATTTATAAAATTTTCACTTTATTTGGAAATTATCATTTCTAGCTGTTTCAGAGGCATACGCCTACAACAGAACCCTAATAGTTAGAAACGAAATACGTGTTTAACCCACCAGTTTTCTGTCAGCCAATTAGCTCATGAACGTTTGCAAAGTACGTAACTTGTGACTTTGCTAACTAAAATGCTAAGTGACACGAGCACACCCATACATGGACATAATAAAACGTAATACATTAATTATTTATATAATCTTCGTTGCACAAGCGCAAATAAACAAAGCCAGACTTGCTGTCTCCAGGCATTCTCTACCAGGTCCATAGTCATAAGTTTAATAAAGTATGGCATTACTTGTTGCTACGGCTTCTTCCTCCATCCAGAAGTCATTGATTGCGCTCTCACAAACACTTGAACTCCATCGTAGGTACCTGCCCTTCCTTATTGAATAATTTCCAGGAATAAAAATCCCGTTGTCACTCCCAAGGACCACAACTATCTCCATTATTTTTTAAATTATTTAAACCGACTCAAAAAAATGAGGTTTAATTTTATATTTTATTTATGGTTCCATCCATACTCGTATATGTATTTTTATAGTCGGTGCCTTGGCTTGCTTGTGTTTAACACTTTCATTACCGGCTAGTAATACGCTCGTAGGCTGCTGCCACATATTATTATTGGTAAACGGCACTTAATCGCGTACAAAAATTATTCACCTGAGGTGTGCCCGATGTTTCGAATGTTACGTAACATCCGTGGTCACGAGCTGACTGGCTTGAGCGGGCGTATCAACATCTTCTAGCCGCACGGGTTTTCCGAACTATCCGCACTTGGTCTTTATTATTCACATTTCTTGTGTAAATGTATAATATATAAAATATGTTAAAGGGGTAACGGACAAAATCGGTACAGTACTAGGAAAGTACTCGATTAAAACCGTATACGTACCATTATCCAAGGTTGGGGGGCATTTAAGATTGCCAAAGGATGTTATCCCCTATCAATCACCTGGCGTTTACAAGATCGACTGCAGTTGTGGGAGTTCCTACATTGGTGAGACTAAGCGAACCATTTCAGAAAGGGTCAAGGAGCACATCACAGCTGTCAGAAATCGTAAGGTTAATAAGTCTGCCATAGCCGAACATTTACTAGAGTCAGGACCAAACCACTGGATCGAGCTTCATAAACCGAAAGTCCTTTCTACAGAACGTCATTTTTACAGTAGAAAGGTTCACGTAGCCGTTGAAATAAAAAAAAACATCGTAATTTCAACCGGGATGAGGGTTTTAAGATTTCATCTTCGTGGAATCCAGTTATTAGTAAGTGCAAGCGTCAAAATATAAATGTAATGGTAGACGTATCGTGGTTAATGAACAGATGTTGTTAGTGTTGTGGGTCGGGCGAGTGACAACCCTTGTGTAAATGTGAATAATAAAGACCAAGTGCGGCTAGAAGATGTTGATACCCGCTGAAGCCAGTCAGCTCGTGACCACGGATCTTGCGATACATTCGAAACGTCGGGCACACCTCAGGTGAATAATTTTTGTACGCGATTAAGTCCCGTTTACCAATTGCAGCCACATATTTCTCGTATGTAGCCTGTAGCAGCAGCGAATAGAGTACCCGACAATCGGGTTCTCGGCACTGAATGTGTTAGGTCTGGCACTGACTTGAAACAGTACTGAGACGTTCTTGCATTTGTAGTTGTGACCTCTGTAGCCAGCCTTACACACACGTTGACGTGTGTTTGTATGCGTCAACGTGTACGTGTGTCCCTGTAAATATACAAATACTACTACAGATGCAAAAACGTCTCGAAATTAATTTACCTGTATATATAGGTAATAGTACACCTAAGTAACACAATGCATTAAAGTTTTCGATTTTATTAGTAAGAAAAAGTCGCGCATTTTGTCCTTTGTACTAAATAAATAATTCAGTATATTTTTTGATAGAAATCAATCACGCCGACAAAACGCTATAATAAAATCTCGAACAAACATTTTTTGTAAACTACCTGCTCTACCCGTAAAGTGGGGAAGAGATTTTTTTTCTTGCGAAACCTATCGTGTGGGGTATCATTGGATAGCTCGTTCAAAAGTAACATAGGCTTTTAAATAATTTTTTGTTCAGTAACCCGTTTGCAAGATGATATTGAACTTTAAAGTGGTAATTTTTGTTGGAGTAAAGAGTCCCCTACCCCTCTGCCACCTAAACGGTTGCTACTGGCAATGTGAAAAAATACTTAATCATGGTAGGTATAATGAATTTAAAAGGAAAACTATCACAGCTAAGTAGACATTACTTACTGGGTAACGAGTAAAATAGCCGAACTTAAGAAATATGCTTGGAAAAGCAAACTTACGCACGCTGCTTACGCAGCACTATTATTAAATTTAGTTTCTTATTATTACATAAAAATAAACTGTGTGAAATTGTGCGAGTAGCAATATTCACGCTCGGTATTTACCCGGAAGCCTTTGAACGCCTTATAAAAATGCATAAGACGTGTGTCGTACGCCAACGTATTTGCTGCTTGAGATTGAGAGCGAATTTACTTGTATATATTATTTAGATAATATACGCCATATCCATAGACCTAAGTGATGCCACTTTAGGCTCGACAACTAGGGATTTTTCCTTTCGTTTTAATGAAAGGATTAATTCGACACATTATTAATCAAATAATGTGACGAATTAATCCTTTCCTTTCCTTTTAATGAAAGGAATAATTCGACACATTATTTGACTGTACAAATAGTTGTAAAGTTGAGATAGAGGCCTATAAATTAAGCTGCTACTATTCCATTACAAAAAAAAGTATTCTGACCTGAGTATAGAGAGATTACACTTGGTTTCTTGTTTCCACTGCATTTTTTCAAGTACTCTACATACGAGTATACCTCTACATATATGTACTTACACAGTTTCCTTTCCTTTTAATGAAAGGATTAATTCGACACATTATTTGACTGTACAAATAGTTGTAAAGTTGAGATAGAGGCCTGTAAACTAAGCTGCTACTATTCCATTAGAAAAAAAAGTGTTCTGCCCTAAGTATAGAGAGATTACACTTGGTTTCTTTTTTCCACTGCATTTTTTCAAGTACTCTACATACGAGTATACCTCTACATATATGTACTTACACAGTTTCCTTTCCTTTTAATGAAAGGATTAATTCGACACATTATTTGACTGTACAAATAGTTGTAAAGTTGAGATAGAGGCCTATAAATTAAGCTGCTACTATTCCATTACAAAAAAAAGTATTCTGACCTGAGTATAGAGAGATTACACTTGGTTTCTTGTTTCCACTGCATTTTTTCAAGTACTCTACATACGAGTATACCTCTACATATATGTACTTACACAGTTTCCTTTCCTTTTAATGAAAGGATTAATTCGACACATTATTTGACTGTACAAATAGTTGTAAAGTTGAGATAGAGGCCTGTAAACTAAGCTGCTACTATTCCATTAGAAAAAAAAGTGTTCTGCCCTAAGTATAGAGAGATTACACTTGGTTTCTTTTTTCCACTGCATTTTTTCAAGTACTCTACATACGAGTATACCTCTACATATATGTACTTACACAGTTTCCTTTCCTTTTAATGAAAGGATTAATTCGACACATTATTTGACTGTACAAATAGTTGTAAAGTTGAGATAGAGGCCTGTAAACTAAGCTGCTACTATTCCATTAGAAAATAAGTGTTGTGATATGACAAACCTTTCGCCGTCATAAGAGCCATGGGATATGTTTTTGAGTAAGTTGAATATGCACTTATATTTTTTTCTACACATACTATTCAAACAAAACACAAACAACTGTATAATTATATATTATTCTGCAATAATATTACTTAACGTAATTAATACTTAGTTTATAATAACAACAATCAACCATTATTTCTCTTCAGGGAAACATATTTTCCGCTCTGGATATCTTGGCCATCCATATCGCCCCGCCGACAGCTAAAGCCTGGAAAAAAGAGGGATATTACGAACATGAAAATTAAATGTTTTCTTTTAGGCAAGAATACATTAATCAATCCTTATTAGCGGGTGATCAAAGGGCTGGCAGCTTTTAGGCAAAAATACATTAATCAATCCTTATTAGCGGGTGATCAAAGGGCTGGCAGCTTTTAGGCATGAATACATTAATCAATCTTTATTAGCGGGTGATGGCCAGAGGATTAGTTAATCAATCCAAAGAGGTAACACTGCCAGACTTCTGGGCACCATAGCCTGTGATGGATACCTGGAGGGCGCTACAACGCCCACAACGGACTTCAACCCGGTTCCCAGAGTAGACTCTTTCGACACCCATGGCATGGCATGGGAGAAAGAAGTGGTGCTATTCAAACACCCAATTTTTTATATTACGATTGTGATAGGAAGGAGCGCTCATGCGTGGCCCAGCAGCGCCTGCGTACCCCGTGCGGTATGCGAGGATAAGCAACACCGGGGTCAAATCTTGGATGCGGTGACCACTTTGAATGGTTACTAACTGAACGCTCCCGTGCTTTGGAAGGCACGCTAAGCCGTTGACCTCGGCTGCTGTAGACAACAGTATAGTTTAAATTCAACAATAAAAATGTTTGAGGTCGAATGAAACAGCTAATGGCTTGAAATCTTCAAACGAAACACTCTTCACACTCTCTTAATTCTCTTAGACAAAAAAAAACCGACGAAGTATTTAACTTTATACCGATCATAAATATGATATAAATCTTTGACCTGCACTCACACAAAAACGTTGTCAAACCATAAATAATATACTTGGCAGTCGCTAAATTATGAATAGCGATAACCTAGTTACTTCGCTTCGCCGCGCAAAGTACGGATCGTAAGCTGCGTAGGTGTACTTATACAACCCTAAGTATATAATACTATTCTGCGCCCTGAGTGTTGTTATTATTGACTATACAACCCCATGAAAGTACGAACAGAGCTATTATCGCAATTTTGCCGTAGGGTGAGCCACCCGTTGGGTTTTGACACATGAAACATTACTAACTATATTGGTTGTTGTCGCGAGAAGTTGTTACGAGTATTATACCTATAATAACTCGAATCTGGCCTTGCCCAATATAATAGTTGTCGTTATCAATTATTAGTTTTTGTTCGTCACGTAATTTCAAGCATCCCCAGACTCAAGTGTCTAATATTAAATCTAAGTAACATATTGTAACTTTCAAGTTATGAACGCCTCAGTGAAACCATTACGTGTTTAAGGTATTAATAGTATAGGTACATTACGATACAAGTGCAGGGAACAGGAAATTCGCAACGAGTGGTGATAAATTAAAACACGACCGAAGGGAGTGTTTTAAATCGACACGAGTTGCGAATTACCTGTTCGCACGTGTATCGTACAACGTTTTACAGTACATATGGCTCTTAAAAGTTTCGACATATGCACGTAATCTGCTGATTACCGCACTCGTGCGGTAAAGTAGCACCATATGTACTGTAATAGCTATTTACACAACACCTTACCAAAAAGCGCGTATATCGGCCTTTCTTTATTTTACAACCCTTGTATCGTACTCATAAATAGCTATTACGATACAAGGGTTGTAAAACAAAGAAAGGCAGATATCGCAGATGTTTGAGGCCCGAGCCGCAGGCAAGGGTCATAAATATGCGATAGAGGGCTTTCTGTTTTATGGCCCGTGTTTTGTACACAATTTTACGTCACCACTTGGCCAAAAAGTGAGAAAACGCGCTTTTTGGCAAGGTGTGGTGTAAATATAATTTAAATGTAAACTTGGTTTTTACGGTTGTAATTAAACATCAAATAACAAACTTTGACAGCTAGACCTTGGTCGACAGTGGCGCCAACTGGTAAGCACAAAAACACTCATTATCGCGCTGAACACACAGCTACAGCAAGAGGGAGGCAGAGCCTGCGTCTCGAAGACTAAGGCTGGGTTGCACCGACATACGATCACAGACTGATCAACGTTAAATATGGCGCCGGCAGCTGTCATCCCATAGAAACTTGTCAAACTTTCCATACATTCAAATTTTAACGAACTCAGCTTACGATTACAGACGGTTTGGTGCAACCCAGCCTAATACAATGAACCCATCTGACTTTTTAGGTGCCCAAAAAGACGCCTGCCGCTCCAATAGTCTCTACATGTTGTTGCGTCCAACTCCCAAACACTTCAGCGCAGCGCATCCCGTACACTCGTGATGACGTCGTGTTGCACGTGAAATTAGTCACCGAGCCTACTACACGGTTACAGCAGCTGACAGGTGAGCCCCGACTCACAACCATGATTGTATAAGTATACCCACCTGAATTAGAACTAAAAAGATCCCAGCCGCTCCAATAGCCCCCACATGCTGTTGCGTCCAACTCCCGAACGCCTCAGCGCAGCCCGTCCTGTACAGATGTGATGACGTCGTATTGCACATGAAAGTGGTCACCGCGCCAAACACACGGTTGCAGCAGCTGACGGGCAGACCCTGGGTGTCGTGGGTGTTGAGGTGCTGTATCCAGTCGCTGGCGTTGAGGACCCCGCAGCAGGTAAACTGGAATAGTTAAAAGGTGTGCTGATAAACGGTGAAACACGTGGAATACTATTAGTAACCTTAACGGCTACTGACCAACGCTATCTCACCGGAGTATGTCTTATCGTTTGCAAGTATTTTCTTCTTCAGGTTTTGACCTGACCTGAGGTGATCCTGACGTGTGGAATATATATATTCCACCTTGCCATGTCCGGCGACAGCGACTTCGTCAGTTATTATATGATCATGGCGCGTTGTAATTAATGTGACTCGCAAAATCAAATTTTGTTTTAAATAGGTATCAGGTACACGGTACACGAATGGAGCTGTCCAGCTAAGTTGTAGGTATAGGTAATGACGCAATGACGATACCGATGGTGGAAACAGAAGGTCAGGAACAATTTTATTTCCTAAACGCCCAAGGCAAATGCATAGTCGATCTAGAGTGTAAATCGTATTGACACCCCGTGTTAGGTACGAGTAAACAAAATAATACTAACGTCTTCCTGCACTTCATCCCACAGTTTCGTCACCCCGTAGTTCTTGTCTGGCCCGTAAAGGTCCATGGTATTCTGAAGTTGCGTCTGCACCAACACAGTGGTCTGGCTCTTGAGCGCGTAGGCGGCGATGCACGCTGACAGTTGGAAGATGAACATTAGCACCATGGCGCCAGCGAACTGGAATTTGAGAATATTCGTTTTATACTTTTATAGGGGTAAAAACCATTCAAATATTCAACCATTGGAGTGTTGGGCTTAGAAGCTAATCATTTATTTTTCCAATGCGGGCATTATTTCCCCGAAGCGGGGGCGGATTATAATAACTATATCCGCCACTGAGCCGGAGCAGTATCATTTTTATTATGTCAAGCCTTCGACAGTCTTTATAATATAATAATAATAAAACTGAATCTAATTGATATTAAATTTACTTCCATCGCGTCAATCCAAGCCTAAACATCAGCATATCAGTACCATGGCAATTTGATTTCATTGAAATACGTTCAGTAGAATAGATTCCCAGGCCTGTATGACGATTGACGTATAGTGATTCGGAAATATTTTTATGGGACATTTTCTCGGTAACGGAACATCAGTGATAAATGTAATGATAACGATGAAGGATTGCATTTATGTCAATTGCAATTAGAATGATACGCTTTCATGTAAAACCTAGTGTAATTCACAGAGACAAATGATATATCGTGACTATGATCCTCTTGCAAACTTCTGGTTAGGTAACAAACCGGCTTGGCGGTAGGATAGGCAGCAAGGCGTACCAAAATGTTGCCTTCCAAATTGACTTGCTACGAAAGCACAGGCCAAAAGTACGGTCATTTATTAGAGTGGACATGAATAACGCAGTGTCGATAACACATATCGATAAGGCAGATAAATGCGTCACTTCTTTGTTTTCCCTGTAATCTAAACATGTACACCAATATCACTAAGAGATATGGGATGTGTATTGATCAGATTGTATATTGATGAATGATGGGGTATAACCAGAACGGCGTTTGTCTAATCTACCAATATACCCAACAAATAAAACACCTGTGTGTGATCATCATCCTGTTATCCCAGTACAGTTGCACACTGAAGGATACCCAGGGTCCGCTACTTAATCCCAAGAATTGGTGTAGCCAGCCACTACTTTTTACGGAAGCTACTACCATCTGACCTTCTAACCCAAAGGGGAAACTAGACATTAAATAAATAAATAAATATTATGGGACAATTTTTACACAAATCGAACTAGTCCCATAGTAAGCTCAATAAGGCTTGTGTTATGGGTACTAGACGACGATATATTTAATAGATATATACTTAAATACATAGAAAACATCCAAGTCTCAGGAACAAATGTCTCTGCTCACCACAGAAACAAATGCCCTTACCGGGATTCGAACCCGGGACCTCTAGCTTCGGTCGGAGGCAGTGACACTACCAAGTTGGTAGTGTACCAACTAGGCTAAATAGGCCGACATTATTAGGCTAACATCAAGTGAGTGGCCTCGAACTTGGCTTAACGACTGCTGGCATAGGCATCAGCCGGGATCGACGGCTTAGCGTGCCTTCTAAAGAACGGGAGCGCTCAGTTAGTAACCACTCAAAGAGGTCACCCATCCAAGAGATGATCTAGACTAGAGATGGTAGTTTATTGACGTTCATAGGTGCATGTAATATGCCTAATTTGAAGAATAAACTACTTTTACTTTTTACTTTTTTTACTTTTACACGCGGCAGCGTGTCCAGCCAAGTTCACCCCAGGAACTGGCGGACAGCAGCCGTGTGTTATATTACACGAACCGTTTGGAGCCACTTTTGAGCCCCCAATAACTCCAAATCTAACTAACATATAAACATGAAATTTGGTACATATATTAAGATCTTTTAGAACAACCAGAACCCCAAATTTCATAAATATAGGTTTAATAGTTATTGAGATAATCAATTCCAAAAAACGGCATTTTTACCACTGACTGACTGACTGACTGACTAGTAATCAAAAACCTAACCTACTTCCAGATGACCTAGAAAGCTGAAATTTGGCGTGCAGCTTGATAATTATGTGTATACACCAGAAAAAATCATAAAACAGTGATTTTATTATTAGTTTTATTATTATTATTATTTATGCTAGTTACCTCAGAACTCCGTCATTTATTAACCGATTTGGAAAATTCTTTTTTTGTTAAAAGTAAAAGTAAAAGTTGTTTATTCTTCAAATTAGGCATATTACATGCACCTATGAACGTCAATAAACTACCACCGGTTCGGAAAAATAAACCTCTGCCACGAGAAGAACCGGCGTAAGAAACTCGGCGAGATGTCATTTTTTCAAAACAATATACATTGTATAGTTAAATATAAAATTACAGTCTCAGTTACTACAAAAATAACAAGCTACAGTAGAAAACCAATTTTCGCGATAGATTAGCCGTGCTCGACACTATCACTGCCAAACATCCGTCCATGATGTAATCGTTTACCTTATAATATGCTTTTGAAATAAGTGTTTGTTTTACTACAGATTTGAATTTAGAATTGCTAAGTTCAGTAATGTGTTTTGGAATTTTATTGTATTCATGTTGTTTGAAACGGTATACTTCCGGGGTAGTCCCATTGTCATCGGGTCAGAATCTGATCATAGGGTCCTGGAGAAATCGAGGGAACTCTTCAAATATTTTAGGTGCACCTATAACGGTTTGGGTATTTTGTATAGTAACTCGTGCATTCGCTCTGGGAAAGCACCATTGGATGAAGCTTGACAAAAAGTAATGATATCCCATCAAAAACATAAATGTGAAGATGGCAGCCAAGTTCCCCGACAAAAGAATTGAGATCTAATTGGGAGCCAAGTTATCTGAAAAGTTGCCAAGTTTGGCACTAGAGTGTTTACAGTAAAACTAATTTACTGCGCTTTAATGCATTTTGAGCTTTAACTTGGCAGTTTTCTTAAATATCTAACAGCTTTTATGGTATTATAATATACTGAATAGAAAACTGCCAAGTTAAGGCTCAAAATTGATTAAGCTGCAGTAAATTAGTTTTACTGTAAACACTCTAGTGCCAAACTTGGCAACTTTTCAGAAAATCCTCGGAACTTGGCATTTCTTGGCATCTCAAAAATTAATTTTTAAATTAATTAATTAATTTTTTTGTCGGGGAACTTGGCTGCCATTTTCACATTTAAGTTTTTGATGGGATACATTTTTACAGAAAGGCTTCCATGACACCCTGTTAGGGCACACAAATGATCTTATAACTAACTAAAAATCTTTATTATATGAACAATATTAAGCAACTTAAACTAGACCTAGAATAGAACTAAATTAAAACTAAAAACTAATACTAAATAAAATTAAAATAAATCTAAAAAATTTGGCCCCTTTGGCATAGTGCCAAGGATGCTGGCAGCATTTCCCCTCTGTATTGCGATGCTAATACGTTGTGCGAGAAAGCTGCCAGCTCTTCGGTCACCAGTGAAGTCGACTAGTCTTTTAGAAAGTTCTTTACAGAATTTAAGAGCATTCGGACCCCACGGGCCAAGGGTCTCGACCCCGAATGGCATAAAAATATACTCGGGGCCGAGACCCCTGTACTTCTGGACTTTAAGCTTTTCAGCCGCTTTAGCCGCCGCACCTGCTTGGTTACTGGTCCCTGTGACGTGGGAAGGGGCCAGTGTGTCTACACAGGTAGCGTCCCACACTAGCACCCTTCCCAAACCCCAAGGAACCAGGGACACACCGTCCGGTCTCTTGCCGTCGTCTCTGGCTATGCCAGTTGGCTAACTAACTTAATTCTATATTTCAGTATGTATATAAATAAGTAGTATAAGCTAATAATTTGACAGAGAATATTTTATGTGTCATATGGAGTTCAAGTTGAAATAATTTATAATGTCTAAGTTACATAATTTACTTACCATACTCCAATTTACAATTTGTTATGTAGTTACCTACTTTTATGAAGTAACAAGGTTTCATCATTTAAGAACTCCTCGACTGAGTAATAACATTTAAATAGAAATCAGATATTTATTTGCTACGATACAGTTCACAAGGTCTTACATTTAAATTTGAGTACATTGTATCAGCCCGCGAGAAGGCGTGCAAATAATTAACATATATTAATTAAAGGATAACATCAAAATAATTAATAATTCAAAATAACTAAGTTCAATGCACACAATTCAAATTAAAAATAGTTATTATAGTATTAAGAAATTGATCAGAAAGGTTTTCAATCAGTTTGTCTTTTGGATCCAGCTTGATCTCGTCGGGTATTTTGTTTACAACTCGGATACATACAAAATGAGGTCCGTTTCTATGGATGGCTAGTTTAGAGTTGGGTATTTTTAGTTTGTTCCCATAGTGGTTCCTGGTTTTATATGTATCTAGCTTAGTTTCAAATGGGTCGGGGTGTTACCTAGCAAAAATAATGGCCTCCATTATAAATATTGCCGGTAGTGTAAGTAACTCATACTCTTTGAAAAAGGGTCGGCAGCTATTAGGAATCCGTATATTGGCCAGAATTCATATGCATTTTTTTTGTAACGCAAAGAGATCATGTGCGTCTGTATACGAGGTCAAGCAACATCAGCCGTCGTTTTGGACGTAGATATACGTATGTGTATTATGTGGCTTATTTATGTGTAACACGTATTATTATGTGTTGGTACTATTTTTTTGTGTGGTGCCATCCGAACCTGTTTTTAGAGACGATTTTTACAGCTTAAATTCTTATAAAAGCCAAAAAATTGGGACACACTTAGCTCGCCGCTAGCAGCCTGGAAACGGCTCCTACAAATCAACGTTATATTGTGACGTCACATAATACAATCGAACCAACCCTTGTACTTAAGAGAAAACAAGTACCTAAACCGTTGTTTTGATCGTAAAATACTGCGTTTAGGTAAATAATTGTTAAGATCCTAATGGAATCTTTTTATTTACTCGTGATAGTAAAAATATGTTGAAATTTAACAAGTTGCACTATACTGAACACGGTATAATAACCCAATAATATCTAGACACGCGGCAGTGTGTCCAGCCAAGTTCACCCCAGGAACTGGCGGACAGCAGCCGTGTGTTATTTTACACGAACCGTTTGGAGCCACTTTTGACCCCCAAATAACTCCAAATATATCTAACATAAAATAATAAAATTTGGTACATGTATTAAGATCCTTTAGAACAACTAGAAACCCAAATTTAATAAATATAGGTTTAATTGAGATATTAAATTCCAAAAACGGCATTTTTACCACTGACTGACTGACTGACTGACTAGTAATCAAAAACCTAACCCACTTCCAGGTGACATAGAAAGCTGTAATTAGGCATGCAGCTTAGTAATTGTGTGTGTACACGAGAAAAAATCAGAAAACAGTGATTTTTAAATTAGTTTTATTATTATTATTATTTATGCCAGTTACCTCAGAACTCGGTCATTTATTTACCGATTTTGAAAATTCTTTTTTTGGTTTGAAACGGAATACTTCATGCGTAGTCCCATAGTTATCAGGTAAGAATCTGATCATAGGGTCCTGGAGACATCGACGGAACTCTCAAATATTTGAGGTGCACCTATAGCGATTTGGCTATTTTCTATAGTAAATCGTGCATTCGCTCTTAAAAAGCACCATTTGGCGAAGATTGAAAAAAAGTAATGATATCCCATCAAAAACATAAATGTGAAAAAGGGAGCCAAGTTCAAAATTAAGAATATGCGATGCTTGGTTGTCGTCTTCACCGACAAAATAATTGAGATATAAATGGGTGCCAAGTTCCGTAGATACTCTGAAATGGAGCCAAGTCCGGCACTACATTGTTTACAGTAAAACTAATTTACTGCGGCTCAATGCATTTTGAACCTTAACTTGGCAGTTTTCTATGCAGTAAGTACCATAAAAGCTGTTAGATATTTAAGAAAACTGCCAAGTTAAAGCTCAAAATGCATTAAGGCGCAGTAAATTAGTTGTACTGTAAACAATCTAGTGCCAGACTTGGCACCTTTTCAGAAAATGTACGGAACTTGGCACCCATTTAGATCTCAATTATTTTGTCAGTGAAGACGACAACCAAGCATCGCATATTCTTAATTTTGAATTTGGCTCCCTTTTTCACATTTATGTTTTTGATGGGATATAATAAACAGAGCGCCTGTTTCCCGTGTGAACATTTCGGAGTGACGGTTGTGACACGTGCTAGAGAGAGACAACAATACGACATAGACTACGGTTCTATTTTCAAATACTTTAACAAAATAAAGTTTATAGCTAGTCCAACAATAGTCTTTTTATGACTTTGATGTCTTTGATAAACTTTAATAGTTTGCAATTTATTGCGAATTTTGTATGGTTTACTATCTGTGTAGTGACTCCATTGTTATTAATTTTATAATTTTCCGATTTAAATGCAGTAGAGGTTACAATGGAAAAATAAGGGCGACTTTGTGACTTGATTTCTGTAATTAATTTTTTTAACAATATCTGGTATTAAAATTGTAATAGTTAAAACATAAAATTGTTACAAAACTACTAAATTTTCCTCACATTTACCAATAAGGACGAGTACGCATATATCTGAAGTGCACATCTATATCATAGGCTTATTTATTAGGCATTAGGCCTTTATTCGACACGCACGCAAAATAATATGAAGCGATGTAGTTAGTCAGTGGCGTCAGTGCACATCACAAACGATATCGTGTAATACCTATTAGCATGCCCACGAGTATCTATCTTTACTTCTTTAGTTAAGCGCATCATTATTTTGTCTAGTATTTTTCGTAATGTAAGTATGACTATGATATGACAGGATAAGTACTTATCATATCCTTAATTTTTTTTTTTATTTAGGTAGACCTAAGGTATGCAACTCTATAGTACTAATTCTTTGAAATCTTTTCATTCGCCACATATATTAGTTCAGAGGTTAAATGCTAATTGCACTCAATTAAGTCTTGACTGAGGAGACCACAAGGGAAGACATTTATTTTCGGCGTAGCTTCATCATCACAAGAACATATTTTTTACACGTTTAGATACTTATATATGTACAGTCAAATTCATATATAGGTACGTCTAAAGTGACAGAAATATCTGTTCGCTCTTAAGGATAATTTCCATCAAACGGCTCGCATCCACAGTATAATACTGTGTCGTATATATATACTGTGTCGCATCGCATCGGTTCGGAACGGATTATACAATCTTTAAACGATATTAAATCATGTACACAGTATTTAAACTATTTAAAGTCTAATAAGCCGCCCAGAGCAGCTTACCGGACGTCTTCCGCGACACGCGATCGTAGCCGAAATTATATGCTTCTATGCGCAGTTTGCTAATATGAACTTTAAATAATGTGTACATGATATAATACCGTTTAAATAAAGATGCTATGCGAGCCGTTTGGTGGAAATTATCCTTTAGGCTTTTGTCATTAAGGCCATGTTTGCATATTTTTGGCACTAAGTATGCATCGATAATTTCCATTTTGAATGTACTACACACCCACCCTGCAACACCGAACCTGCGTTCTGATGCGATATCTTCTTTACGTTATCGATTTAACTTAAACCGAAACCTTAATTGGCCGACATAAGAGCCATGGGACATATTTTTGAGTAAGTTGGATGCACCCATTCTTACGCACTTAACAGTACTACCAGGCTAGTCTCAGTATGCCACTTCGTCTAAACTCAGATCTCCCACACCTCCGATGTGTTATGTTTCTAAATCAGACGTAAACATGGTCAGCCATCATCGGGCAACATACAACGTCACGTCGCAAGGTTACCGCAATTACGTTTAATTATACAGCTGTTAATGAAAGAATAGCGGGCAGAATAGTGTTAGGTATATAAGGTCAAAATTTATAGTCACCTTGTCATCTAAGTACAACTGATCCCATCAGAACCATAGATCCGTCAGTTAGCTTAGTAGTTTTCTTATTATTTTCGTAGTGTTTAAATAAAGAAAACCTTTTAATACAACACATTTTTTTATGTATTACCTTTTATTTTAGTTTTTGCTTTGTATTCAATTTTGTTTATTATTCGTATACACTCTGACGATCTTTTTGTGAATTCATGCTATTTTATTGAAATTTTATTATAAAACATGTAAATTTCCAAAGAGAAATAAATGAATCTAATCTAAATCTAATCTAATCATACCAAGCGCTATTGAGCGAGTGAAACGAAGATCTCCGTTTCTTTCGTATGTCCGTCGCGCGGATGGCGGATTTCCGGATTTCCCTCTGCTCTTCTACAGGCCGCAATTCTCAACCGTTTCTCGAGAAATTATGTGAGCAGGTTATATACATTTTTTAATATAATGTTATGCCTTTTCATTCATAGATTATCTGAGAACACAGAGGTGATCTGTGTCAGAGAATAACTAGGATCGCGATTCGTCTTAAAGTAAATTAACGCGTACGCCTAAGGCGTTGTAAGAGGGAACTATTGAAGCATTTCGTAGACGAGCTTGGTTGTTCCGATAGCTCAGAGGCTAGAGCGATTGGCCGCGTATGCCAGATGTCGCAGGTTCGAATCCTGCTTGGAGCATTAAATTTTTCAATTTTTCCCTTTAATTTGAAATTGTCGTAAAGTTATCAAATAAAGTTCACTTTGTAAAAATCTACGTAAAACTGCAAACTGCGTATCAGTGAGATCACAAGGACTTATAAAGTAAACAAAAGATAGCCATATAAAGGCTGTATGCGGGTGAGCGCTGAAAAGTGCGTTTCATGGTCACCTCCGCCACTAATACTGAATGTCAAGCGAGTATCACGAGACAAGTGATCCAACGTGATATATGACTGTGTGTTCAATGATCGTCATTCGATCGTCAGTCATCGTCAATATGCGGAAAAAGTTTAGAATCGGCTTAAAATGTATCGTTAAAAATACCTATACCTAAGTTTAGTTTGAATTTATCGCTAAATGCTCAGCTTGTTAAGAGATTTGTGACTTTCTATTCTACATGAATTCAGAATGCAAGAAATTCGTTAGAAACCGGAAAACTTTTTAAATTTAAACAAAGTTTCCAGACAGTCATTTTATAGATAACAAAACAATAGGACGATAGAGTTAGAATCTTTACAGGGACATATTCAAATATCAACGATATAACCGTTACATAAGATTGAGAATGCCTCGCATTTATGAGCACAACACGGCATAATTTAAAATAGATAGCTGACATTTCGTGATGAAAAGAGGCCAGAGTTTCTGAAATAGCTGAAGCCAGCAATTGTTTACTAAATTTCAATTTTAATTATTGTTACTTACCGCCATTATTAAGTAATAGTTTTCCGAATACGCCCCATAGAAGCCGAAGAAGGCTATTATGAAGATGATTACTCCTGTAGCGATGCAGAATGCGGGTAGGGAGAAGAATCTCTCCGACAGAAACTCATGGTACCCATTGTAAGCTGACTGCACGGAACTTCCCACCGACAGTATTATTATTCCACTTATCTGAAAAACCACTTCACGTCAAATTGCATCCGTCACTTGATTCCAAACTACTCAACAACCTAACTTACCAGGAAAAGGAAATTCACTGTTATCAAAGAATATTTAACACTTGTATATATTTTGTTCCACATTTTGTACGAGCGTTCGTGCGGCGTGACAGTCACTACACTAAACTGGCGTATAGTTTTAGCTAGGTCTGGTATTTTTATCACTATATGTAAGTACCTGATCTGATGATAAGGAAAGCAAGCGGATTTATCTCAAACGGAGCTCCTGTCACGCTCGTTTCCACATATTATGCATAATTCATCAATTCACTTTTGGCAAAGCAGTCTTTCAAGTTAAAAACGTCACTATACTTCATGGCCACGGCTCTCTAGATGTTATAAAGAATTAAAACTTAAAAAAACAACGGACAGGTAAGTTTATTTTCAACTGTTTGTTATGGAGTCTGCATTGCAACTGCGATATTGTACTCCGTCCGATAAGAAACTCCTTGGCGTATATAAAAACTGTACAACCGGTACAATTTGCATAATTATCTGCAAACACATAACAGTCACGACTTGTTAAGTTATAATCAGTACAGTCAAGTGCAATTGGAATTACATCTACTACTAAACATTTGATGTTTGGCCCTACAACCTGATTCACTTCGAGAGATTCATCACTGATATTAACATTGTAATGACGTCGATGTCACACAGAGTGGATGTATTAACTGGTTAATTAACCAGCTCAGGCGAGAGTGATTTCACGACAAGGTTATAACTTCTGTCTGTTACGCGACTAGCGTCAGTTTCCTACCATCTGAAGGACAAGATTATTACAAGCTTTTATTTAACTTGCAATGTATGCTTCATCATCATCATCATGTCAGCCGAAAGACGTCCACTGCTGGACATAGGCCTCCCCTAAAGACTTCCACAATGACCGATCCTGCGCCACCCGCATCCAGCGGACACCTGCGACCTTCACCAGGTCATCAGTCCACCGTGTGGGGGGCCTGCCCACGCTACGCCTTCCGGTACGTGGCCGCCACTCGAGAACCTTTCCGCCCCAACGGCCATCGGTTCTACGTGCTATGTGCCCCGCCCACTGCCACTTAAGTTTAGCGATTCGGAGGGCTATATCGGTCACTTTGGTTCTGCTGCGGATGGCCTCATTCCTGATGCGATCACGCAGAGAAACTCCCAACATAGCTCTCTCCATTGCCCTTTGGGTGACTTTGAGCCTTCTTATGAGGCCCATAGTAAGCGACCACGTTTCAGTGCCATATGTCATCACTGGCAACACACACTGGTCAAAAACTTTTGTCTTGAGACACTGCGGAATATTGGACGAAAAGATGTGCCGTAGCTTCCCGAACGCTGCCCAGCCGAGTCGGATTCGACGATTAACCTCTTTCTCGAAGTTGGACCTACCTAACTGGACAGTCTGTCCTAGGTATATGTAATCGTCTACAACTTCGAGCGTAAAGTGTCCGATTGTTAAGGGAGTTGGTGCGACATGGACATTTGACATGATCTTCGTCTTGTCCATGTTCATCCTTAGACCAACTCGCTCGGAGGCTTTACTGAGGTCATTGAGCATTGTACTTAAATCCTCCATGGTCTCAGCCAAGACTACTATATCGTCAGCAAACCGAAGGTGAGTGAGGTAGTCGCCGTTTATGTTGATGCCTAGCCTTCTCCAGTCCAGAGTCTTGAAAACATCCTCCAGTGCAGCGGAGAACAGTTTAGGAGAAATAACATCTCCTTGCCTGACTCCCCGCTGCAACGGAATAGGCTTTGAGTTCTGGTCCTGGAGTCGGACTGACATAGGGGCGTTCTCGTACAAACACTTCAGCACTTCGATATACCGGTAGTCCACTTGGCACCGTTGGAGAGATTGTAGTACAGCCCACGTTTCAATCGAATCGAAGGCTTTCTCGTAGTCCACGAACGCTAAACAGAGGGGCAGGTTATACTCCTCAGTCTTCTGTATAACCTGACGGAGCGTATGGATGTGGTCTACGGTGCTAAAGCCTCTTCGGAAACCGGCTTGTATGCTTGTACCTATGTAACTATGTTTGTTCGGGTGGTATCTTGCAACTCGATTTTGAAGTAGATATCTTCAACTGATTGTAAGGTCGGTGACAATACAATATTATGGTACCAACAGTACCACCGAGCTGATCTGATGATGGAGACAGAAGGTGGCCATATACCAAAAAACGAGAAATTATGCTTTTCACCTCAGCGGCACGAACATGGCGGTTTTGCTGTTGAAACCAGTGAGCAAAATGCAGTTTTGCTGCGAGCGTGAAAAAAACTTTTTTCATATCGTAGGTTAGTCGCAGGTCGTCTTATCATACTGCGGGGTGTAATACAGACTTGGAACATTTAAAGTTCATTCTCTCTGTCACTATTCCTGTGCGTTATATGTTCTCGCCGCTGAGGAGAAAATTTGTATGTATCACACGAGAGCAAAGATATTTGCATCTCGTGACTTTGAGCCCCTCGCTACGCTCCAAATCCTAAATTTTGAATCACGAGCGTAGCGAGATTAATGAGATTCTATAATCTTTCGCTTGCTCGGGACCCAACATCAACACTCGCAGCAGAAATCTACTTTGCTCTCTTATTGAACAAATAACTATTTCAGCTCACCAACTCATACTTACATCCAAATGTTCTCAAACCGGCATTGTGACCATATTCTTAAAATCATCATGGCACATAGATTGACTAATAGGTAATATACATATATATGTAGGAAATGCAATATCACATTTTCTCCATCTATAAACCTAGCATTGCTAAAAGTGACACTGAAATTCGTTTTCGTGTGCTCTGCCTACCCCTTTTGGGTATAAAGGCGTGACTTTATGTATACAAGTATGAAATATACGGTACATATCTTTCAATGAAAATAGATTCTGTTAATTGACTGTACCTGTGTTGGGCACATTACATGTTTCATGCTTCAGTCTGTACGAATGACGACCAATAGTCCTTATATTAATGGAACAAGGTTTAAAATCATTTCTCATATCTTCGTTAGTAGTTCGGGGAAACAAAAGTTTATAGATGCCGACGCCATAGCTGCTTTTAGAAAATTGGCTCACAGCGAACACTGGCGTGTTTATGTTGATTCTCTAGTACATCTGCCCAGCTGGCACTATAGGTTCCATGGTTATATTTTACGGCTCAAACCGCGCTAGGCAGGACAGTCATAAGAGTTTGATAAACGATTAACGGTATAGTTGTCGACTTTTCGAGGACATTTATCGATATAGAACATAATGGTTCCGCCGTAAAACATAGCCATAAAACCTCTCATCGGTCTGTCGTTACCTGTCCATTGACCATGGGAACGAATGCTTTATATGTGATGTAAGTATGTATTTAATTATGTATTTATCTATATAAGTATGTATGTCGTGTTCTAATACCCATAGTACAAGCTTTGCTTAGTTTGGGACTAGGTCGATTTGTGTAAGATTATTTATTTATTTAAACTTTATTGCACAAATAAATCGGTACAAATGGCGGACTTAATGCCTCAAGGCATTCTCTACCAGTCAACCAAGGAGCCAAACAGAAAATAGCGAAGGTAGGTGCAAGAGACAAACTAGGTGAGAAAAACAAAAAAAATCCTAAGGTCCTAAGATTGTCCCCGAATGGACCCCCTGGGCCCGGGTATGTCCTAAAACTACGACCAAGCCCACCGGGGGATGGGCAGCAGCATCCCCGGAGTGCGGTGGAGATACTGCGATCGCCAACCCGCATGCCAAGAGTGGCGATTATGGCATATACCCTCCGTGAATATGGAGGAGGCCTATGACCAGCAGTGGACGTTCTTTGGCTGATATGGTGGTGGTGGTGGTCCCCGAATGTAAACCGCGACCATGCCGCGCGAGATAGGCATTCATTTCATTAAGTACAGCTGTTTAGCTGCAGTATTATATCAGATAGATATCTAGATACATACCTAAGTACCTGTTTTCCATCTAGACTTGTAAAGCGTGTCACACACTGGAGCGGCCTGCGGCCGCGGTCAATAGTAAATTTGACAGCTAATGACATTAAGTTTATTATTGACCGCGCGGCCTAGGCCGCGCCGGTTTGTGACAGGCTTTAAACGACACTTAAGCTGGAAACGCACAGAGCGCGTTGCAGCGTCGTTGCGGGGCGGAGACGGGTTTGCGGTAAAGCGAACGCGGTCCGGGGAACGTCGCACATAAAAACCCTTATGATAGAGGGGAGGCGGCGTGTGTGATATATGAAGCAGTAATCGACAGTCGACAGTTTCGGCACAGATCAAAGAATACTAGTAGTTTCGGTAAGATCGAAAATGCAAAACCGTCTCCGCCCCGCACCGCGCCGCGCCCGCTCTGTGTGTTTCGAGCTTTAGGGACTTAACTTCTTGACTTTTTGCTTTTGGTATGCACCTATTAATTATCTTGTATATCCATACTAATATTATAAATGCGAAAGTATGTCTGTCGGTCTGTCTGGTAGCTTTTCACGCTTAAACCACTGAACCGATTTAGATAAAATTTGGTAAGGAGATAGTTTGAGTCCCGGGATAGGATATTGGATAATTTTTATCCCAGAAATCATCCCTTAAGGGGATGAGAAGGGGTGAAGGGAGGTTAAAGTTTGTATGGAGATCATTATAAACGAATTGAAAACTTTTCCAATTTCCAATTAGTACCTATGAAATCTTAACACTTTTCGGAAATTTGTTAACAAGAAAACCAAATATATTTATTAAATATTATTATAGTTATTAGTTTTCAAGATATTCATGAAAATATGAAGAAAGCCTCTACTACTACTTACTAATAGTACTTCTGTATAATTAACTTGTCACTTACTCTCTTTTAGAATGAGAAACTTTTAAAATCGTTTTTTTTATAAGAAATTCGGAAATTTTCGTGAATTTATAAATGCGGTTACATTTAATTTTTTATCCTCTATACCGGAAAATAGTCCGCTTAAAAAAATTTAATTTTGTCAATTCCAAGCAGACGAAGTCGCCGGCAAAAGCGAGTATAAGATAATAGTTATTAGTTCAACAAGAGAGCTAAGTAGATTTTTGCTGCGAGTGTTGATGTTGAGTCTCGAGCAAGCGAAAGATTCTATAATTCTTCAAGAAAGATTCTATAATTCTAATTTTGAATCTTGAAAATTAGAATCTTGAGCGTAGCGAGGGAATCAAAGACACGAGATGCAAATGTCTTTGCTCTCGTGTGATACATACAACTTTTCACCTCAGTGGCGAGAACATATAACGCAAAGGAATAGTGATATGAGAGAATGAAGTTACTTAAACTAATCAATCATATGAAAAATTAAAAAGTAAGTTTTTTTCACGCTCGCTGCAAAATTGCATATTGCTCACTGGTTTCAAGCAGGAAAAGTCGTTTTCACGCTCGCAGCAAAATTGCATTTTGCTCACTGATTTCAAGCAGCAAAACAGCCATTTTCGAGCCGCTGAGGTGAAAATTAAGTTATGAATTCAGTAGTTAGATAGGTATTCTTAGTACAAATACCTACTTTGCTTTTGCTACGGTATTATTCTGTAGCTACTCGAACAGCTCCAGTAGAAATAGGATATTCATTAGACATACAATACAATCAAATCTCTTATCTTCACTATTTATTTAATAAATAGAATACAGTATTACCATTTAATGTGGAAAGCGAAAAGTGTAATTTACATAAAGATAACATTGTGTAGGGGCTTAGAGTCTACATTCCATCACATAAAAGTCTCTACTTAGAGACATTAGCTGATTTGCGTAGCTGAAAACAAATAGAGCAAGTTTTACATTAGTTACTATCGTAGGTATTCTTTAAGAGTAGTCTTTTCAACAGTTATTCAAGACATGCTGGCTGTATGGCAATAACATAGAGCAATAAAATTATTTTTATTTACTTTCTTAGCTTAGGCTTTTCATAATAAAATATAAAGTATAAAAAAACATCTACAAAATATAATATCATTATCAAAAACCTAACCTAAGATGCCGTCGGCAGGGAGGCGGGGCCTAAGCTACCGGTGGCGTCGGGCGACAGAGAGAGGAACACAGGAGAGGAATCTCCTGACTGTACGCGCTGTGTCCAGAGTCAGGAAGCGAACCCCTTACTACAAGCACGCCAATGGGTGACACCCTACCCAACATGATTTCCACCCCGGGCGCCACCCATGCCATTGGTCATACTTAAATAAATAAATATTGGGGGACAATCTTACACTAAGTCCCAAACTAAGCAAAGCTTGTACAATGGTTCTAGACGACGATATACAATACGAGTACTTATATAGGTATACATACTTAAAGACATAGAAAACATCCAAGACCCAAGAACAAATATCCGTGCTAAGCTAAATGCACATATAATGCCTTGGCCGGGATTCGAACCCGGGACCTCTAGCTTCGGAGGCACTGTCTCTAGCTAAACAGGCCATCAAATGCCGTCTCACTACAAGAACTAATGCATTTACTGAGCAGCTTCCTTAGTCTTGTGACGGTTTTGGGCACTAGCGGCCAAAGGGTGGCGAGCAGTACTCGCACAGCTACCTGCGAAAAATATTTAGGTACTAATAGTACTAAGTACAAAGACAAGGGCCTCCCAAAAATCTACCCGCCCGAAGTCTCGGAATGACTAAGGTACCAAATCAATGTTTTAGTAAATATAACAATCTTATTCAAATTTACATAAATTAAAATGTGCAACCAGGGTAAACCTGTGCAACCCTATCGCTCTAACGAAGTACAAAGTGCCTACCGCGAACTTCGAAAATCGAACTTCGTATCGTACCGTCCCTTTCCGTCATATAGTGTATAACACGAGAGTGAAAGGGACGGCACGAGACGAAGTTCGATTTTCGAAGCTCGCGGTAGGCACTCAGGTCCAGAAAGGTCTTAAGAGACTATTTGAGTTACTGCCTTAAGCTATAATTATGATTTATGAGTAGGTACTGTGACTAAGGCCACCCGTGGTTTTGGGAATAATTTGGAGTGAGGGTAAGTACGGTGTATGTTTTCTATGTTTTTTACAAATTTCACAATTCAATATGATTTATGAATACATATACAGGTACATATACAGGTTGTGGCCTGTAACAGGAGCAAAAAATTAAACGGTACACTATTAATTGAGCTCTCCAGCAATTATTACCAAATGGTTTTAATTGAAAAAAAAGTTTTTTTGGATTTTTTTTTCGCAAATGTAGTTTGTATGTACTTTTTTACTCTACTGGAGTGATATTAATAACTATTTATTAAAAAAACACTAAAATTTTATAAAAAAAAAACTAAAAAAATCCCAAAAATATCCTTATAAACCAAAAATGCGACAACGATAATGAGTCATAACTTGAAATAACCTCAAAATCAGCATTGACTGCCACGCTATTATCTCTGGGTGCCAAGATCCATTACTTGGAGGTCATAACTTTAGATCAAAATTTCTCCCAATTGAAATAGATAATTTTTTTTGGACACAAGTGGTTACTGCAGATGCTCTAAGGAAGCGTCCTTTAAATTTATTGCTCCTATTACAGGCCACACCCTGTATATGATTTACGAGTAGGTATATGATCGTGCTAATGAGAGAGAATTTAGGATTTCGTCTAATTTTCTACATTCAGTAGCCAGCTAAATAAAAACATGTTTTGTGTAACTAGAGTTTTTCTTTAACTTTTCCTCATTTACATACTGTAACTAAATTTATTTACAAGTTCTAACATCATGCTTCTCCGTAAAATGTGAGGTGACCTTTTAATACCCGCGACCCCATTAGGGTTGCGACCTTATTACGACACGACAACTAACGACTATGAAAAATGATTGATTGTCAAAAGAATAATTTACCTAACCTAAGAAAACGTATATACGCTCTTGATCTTATATCTTGGGAATAGGATTCAAAATTGTATGCGCCTAATTATTTAGAGGGGACCGCATCTATATGCGTACAGTATATACGGATAAAGGAAAATACATTGAATTTTTTGTACTGTTCTATTAAGCACTGTGAGTTGCTAAGTATTAGGTATTATGTATTTATGAATTGGTCGATCAAATAGTAAAGTGGGTACTTCAAGAGGATCTTAACAAAAATAATAATAATTATAATTATTATATTAACAAACTTATAACTAATAGGTACTTAGGACTCCAGCTCGACTGATTCGAACCTGGACCGCCACGCAAGCCATGCGGAGATTGCAGTCAGCACTATCTGAAAACAGAAATTAACTCAAATCAAATGGTTGTTAAGGTTAATGCAGAATTAGGTACTAATTTCTTTTTATAATCCTGATCAATTTTAATAGAGTTCAAACTTATGTTTGGTTCGGTAAGAGAGGAGTTTGTAAAACCACTCTTACCGCTAGTAATACACACAATGTTTTCCATCACACGCTGCGCGTCCGGAAAACCCCACTTTTTGGCCAAGTGGTGACGTAAAATTGTGTACAAAACACGGGTCGTAAAACAGAAAGCCCTCTCTCGCATATTTATGACTGATCTGCGATATCGGCCTTTCTTTGTTTTACAATGCCTCCCTTCACGTTATCGGTTTTACCATAAGCATGGCATATGCATGCATTGACGTACGTGGTGGAAAGTATAGTCGCTATTGTTACTGTTATACTGGTATTATCAGAAACATTAACTACGAAATAGTTAAGAACGAATAAAACACTAACAGAAAGCTGTATAATCTTTAACAAGCGTAAATTTTGAAATCGTCCTTCGTAAAAAAAATGCACATCGTGTGCTTTTCACATTTCTCTTAGCTTGTTTATATTCGTAGAAGCCTAGCAGCCCAAATGGGGAAGTAACTTTTACTCTGTATAGAACATACTTGCATTATACGTGCCTGCACAGTGGCGGATTTGCCCTAGGGCCCAGTAGGCCCGGGTTTAGGGCGGCCAGATATTAGGGGCGGCCAAGCGGCCAATCGGTGCTTAGAAAGGGGCCGCTGGTACTTACTAGTGGCTCTGTGAGCTATGCTGTAGCCTTCGCGATATATACATATTTTTAAATTTCCAAAAACTTACTCGACAAAAAAACCTAAATAATTATCGAACCTGCTCACAAAATTTCACAACAATCGGTTGAAAAATGCGACCTGTAGAGGAGAACAATCGGAAATCTGGGCATCCGGACATACGAAATAATTTTTGTTCAAGCTGAAACAAATCTGCCTCTGTACGACCTGCAAGTATACAGTGACAGCCAGAACGAAGATGTTGTGACTGAAACACTTGTCCAGTCTACAGCAAAAGTAGATGATCATTTACTAACCTTGTCACTTTCACTACTTTTACGCATCCCAACTGTCGCAGTATTGTTATGTTAGTGCGGCAAAGTACTAAAACTATCATCTACATTTACTGTTGACTGTCCAATGCCTGTGCAATGCTACTTCCATTCTTGTAAGCCACAGATACAACTACGGTGAAGCAAAGGCTAGACTGTCCCGTAGTCGATATGGCAGCTCCTCACGTGTATTACCAGGACTCCTTCCTCTCATGAAAGTCGTCTATGTAACTTAATTAATAATAATTATTATTATGTAGTTCCTACCTGTATACAAGTGGCCACAAGCGCTGTAACAGCCAGAACGAACACATTGTGACTGAGCCACTCGGACAACGCCTGCAAACAGCCGTCCCTATAAGCGTCGGCTACGGTGCAGTCGAAAGGCGAGACCGTCCCGTAGTCGATGTGGCAGCAGCTGATGGGGACGCGAGTGGATTGCCAGTCGTTCACGCCGACGACGCCACAACATTCGAACTGTTGGATATGGATAATACAATAAACGCATTGACTGCGTGTATATCGGCTAAGCTCCACACTCTCCACAGACACATCTCGATCTAGAGAACAGCTGTAATGTTCTGTTAGCCTACAGTGATACAGTTGCCTATCGTACGCCTTACATGGCTGAATACATGAGGCAAAAGATTTAACCTTTAAACAATACTGCGCGTATACCTCGGGATATTATCTCGCGCATAGTTCAATCGGTGTCTGTGTTGTATTCGTAAAAAACCTCATTCACCACGTTTTTAATAACTTCTCATCTTCAAGCAACCGATATAGACAATCGTCATTCATGTGAGTCCGCTAGATTTAACTGACCACCGCCATATCAGCCGAAGGACGCCCACTGCTGCTGGACATGGGCCTCTCCCAATTTCATGGTGGGTAAATGCCATAATCGCCACGCTTGTCATGCAGTTTAGCGATTCGCAGTATCTCCACTGCCGCACTCCAGGGATGCTGCTGCCCATTCCCCGGTAGTCTTGGTCGTAGTTTTAGGACATAACCGGGTCCACCGGGTCTAGGATTTAACTGACGTACCTTCGTGACACAAATTTATACTCACATCCATATGCATTTCATCCCATGTCTTGGCAATGTCGATCCGTGAATCGTACAGCTGAAGGCTGCTGACCATGGGCGCTCTGATCTCGCTGTTTACTTCGTTCTCTAGCTTGTAAGCGGCGATTGTAAGCGATATTTCGAATATCAGGATCACTCCCATCGAGACTACGAACTTGAAAATAAAGGAGATTTTATTTTAATAGAAGAGTAGGAATACAGTGTCGGATAATGATGTATTTTTTGAAATATATTATACGGACGATAGGCCGATAGTCGTTACGCGACCGGCGTCAGTTTGCGACCGCCTATAGGACGAGGTTTTTTTTTTTCAATTAAATATAGTAACATTTTACAGACCCTAAAGAAACAGTGAGTACCATGCTTTTTATTTGTTAGTTATTGAATGAGAAATCCATTAAAAAAAACGAGACAAAATCCTTTCAGTTCATCAAGTCATCCAAGTGATCGCAAACCGGCACACCAAATTATGGTCTATCTACCCCACTAATTGCAGTAATAGCCATTAGGAGCACCTTGAATAATATTAATTAGATTAGAATCATAGCGAATTAGGTAAGATTTTCTTGATGACTTGAAATTACGCACCTGGTCAGAATTACAGTAAAATACGAACGTCAGCAGAGGTAATATGATTGAAAGATTTGTTGTTGATCCATGAAAATACTGACAATCGCCAATTCTCGACTCATATTACAGCGCCTATCAAAATTAAATAGCACAAACTCATCAGACGCTTGTTCGTTGCTTATAGCTGACTATAAGGTAATTACGGGGTGACTAAAATTATTAATTCTGCCGGCTAACTAGCACAATAGATTTTACAGTAACGTTTTATAACCGAAATGTACTAAAACTGGATGTCGATTACATACCACAGCGACAAAGTAGAATTTCTCTGATAGAGCTGCATAGAACCCGAGCACAGATATTAACAGTATTAAAACACCGGTGGCTATCGCGAATCCTGGCAATGTGTAGAAGCGGTCTGTAAGGAATTCTTCATATTCTATGTTCTCAATTAAAACCACCACTCCAACTATCAGGAGGAGTACACCGGTTAGCTGTTGACATAAAAAAAAACTTCATTATTGATTGCAATTCGATTGCAAGGATAAAATAATGTGACTTTTATTGACACTGGAACCAATTATAATATTAGGAAAATAACTGTGAGTAATACTTTAACATTCGAGATAATCTTACCACAAAAACACCATTAACACCAGCCAAATTATATCTCACTGATTTGAAAATATTAGGTAATTTCATTGTAGGAATTTTCATTTTGAACACGTTTTTAAAATCTGTCGATTTTGGAACGAGACGAGATAAGTAAACTGCGCACGAGATGGGCACTTTACTGAACTATCAGAACAGTCAATGTCTGAGTTATCTTGACGTTATCCGTATCGTAAAGAATTTATCTCCAAAAATAATATATAGTTCAACCTTATTTTGGAGACTGTTTACTCTTTATATTCACCTTTATAACTGTGAGTAATTATTAACGACTAGTTCATAAAATTATTACTTTACTTAGGTACATTTTTATCAAATTGCCCAAAATTACTACCCGGTCCCATCTAACTCTCTCTCGCACTCTGACTCTTTTATTCCGCCTACAGTAAAATTATTCTAATCAGTGTAAACGAAAAATCGAGCTTCGGAACGGAAATTCCACATGTTATGAACTTATGTTATGAAATAGGTATTGGAGAAACGATTTAAAACTCCCGCCTTAAATAATTTGTTTTTTTTTTTCTGGCAATATCAGTGCAGAATGAATCCAATCGATCACATTGTCTCAAACAATTTAAATTTCCAGTCAAAGATAACAAAGATGTATATTATGAAACCTTCAGTGCGAGAATTCCAGGAAAACAACTTGTATTTTAAACACTTTTAATTTCAGTTTCAATCACACCACAAATAACACTTCGTACAAGATTACACGATTTATTTAACTGTGAAATTTATAACTTGGTAGCCTAGATGACCGTACCAGTCAAGAATCGATTACTCAATGCCCGTTCCGAGCTGGATCGCCTTGTTTTATACCCTTCGTTGACATTCCCATTCAATGTTACTTGCCGTATTTCTACCCTCAATATTATAATGACTGGCAAAATTATACCCTCGAATATACGGATTGTTACAGTCGGCCATCCTGCTCGAAACGAGTCCTCTCGTTCTGAGCACTGTATTTAATTCATATGATACGTTACACACATAATTATAACACAATTATTTTGACCTTACTGGTTTTTATGTAATTGAAATATAAAATAACATGCACGAGTCATGCAATATGTATACATTCGTTTGATCCATGTACATAACTACACTTACTTAGACATAATCAGTAAGAAGCTACACAATAATGATTAAATCCCTTTGCTAAAACCTTAACTTAAATCACTTAATATAATCACTTGATATAATCACTCGCTAATTGAAGCAGGATTCATCTCTAATGACCACTGCTGGAGTAATATCATCTCTAATGATATTACGCTCACTATTTATTTTATTTTTGTTATGAGTAGGCATCAATATATAGATAACAATATTATGAAGTTTATACGTATGAAATTTTGGAGCCACCAGTGAACGTGAATTGTAGAACCATCTCGTTAGATTATCTCATTTCATTCTTCATCACTAGAAGAATAATCAGCATTGTAACTTAACCAGGGAAATATTTTATCGATTGCCACCACTCCTTCGTAACGCCTACCTTTTCTAGTCAGGGGTGTATCTTCAACAATGAATCGGTCATGAGGTAATACCTTTTTGATCTTGTAGGGGCCTTGGCACTTAGGTTCTAACTTTTTAGACTGTCCTGATCCGGAAGGCACGGCTTTAATTATTCGCACAAGATCACCTTCTTCATAAGAAGTGGCTGGCTTCCGACGACGGTCAAACCTCCTTTTATTAATCTCTTGGTGTTTCACAATGGCTTGACTGGCGTCACTCCTAATATCACTCAGGGGTTTATCAATAGCTCCACTTCCTAATTCATCCGAAATCTGATTTAAGGGGCCTTGAGACGGACATGTAGTTCTCCTTCCAAAGAGTATTTCGGTTGGAGCTCTTTTAGTTACGTCATGTACAGTTGTATTTATACCAAGCTGTACTTCCTGTACATACTCGTCCCATGAATCAGGATCTTTGCCTTGCGTCATGGCTCCTAGAGCGGATAAAATGGTCCTGTTATACCTTTCCACCTGACCATTTGCACGAGGCGTAGAAACAGAATTAATAATATGTTTGATTCCTTTAGATCCAATGAATTTTTCAAACTTTTTACTGGTAAAGCTTGTACCTCTATCGGTGATGAGGCGTGTCGGTGCGCCAAATAAGCAGAAATATGCTTGAAATACTTTTATACTTGCCTTTGTTTTGGTCGAACGTACCGGCGTTAAGTTTACATACTTTGTGAATGAGTCGACTATGACTAAAATATACGAATTTTTCCTTTTGCTTCGTACAAATGGTCCAAGGTGGTCAGCGTGGAGGGTATGAAAGGGTATTTCTACTTTCGGAATTGGATTCAAAAACCCCTCCTTTGCACCTGATGGTAGTTTATGATGAGCACAAGCTAAGCATGAAGAGACATATTTTTTAACAAATTTGCGCATTTTGGGAAACCAGAATAACGAGCGTATCCTCTCAAGGGTCTTTTCAAACCCAAAATGACCAACGTCGTCATGATTGGACTTGAGCAACTGCCAACGTACTGCTCTTGGGACTACCCAGCGTTCAGTCTTGTCATCAATTATTCTAAACACCTTGCCATGCTTGACTTTGTACTCCTTATAAATTGAAGCGACCTTAGCAGTTTTAGGATCCTCCAAAATATCTTTGATACGCTTAATTTCGGAATCCCCTAGCTGAACAGTGGTGATCCAGTCTTCAGAATTGACAGGAAGGACATCGAGAATGTGAGTTTCGGGACAATCTCCCAAAATCGGATTCCTACTTAGACAATCTACATGAGACATCTTTTCTCCTGGCCGGTATTCTATACAACAGTCATATTCCAGAAACTGGATCCACCACCTAGATATGCGTGGTACGAGATCTCTTTTCGTGAACGTGGACCGTAATGCATTGCAGTCGGTTACTATGGTAAATGTTATGCCTAAAAGATAATTCCTGAATTTATTAAGTGAATTAATCACCGCCAGTGTCTCCAATTCGAAGGAGTGATACTTTTGCTCGTCAGTGGTGGTCTGGCGACTAAAATACGCTACTGGTCTAAACTGCATTGGCTCATTTCGCTGAAGTAGGATTCCGGCAAGACCCATCTTACTGGCATCCGTATGAAGTTGCGTTTCTGCAGTGTGATCATATAATGCCAGTACTGGTCGCACAATCAATTTGTTCCTTAAGGTTTCAAATGCTTTATTTTCGGTATCAGTCCACCTCCAGGGGACGTTTTTCCTCAAAAGACCCGTCAATGGCCTCGCTATAGTAGCGAAGTCTTTGACAAATCTTCTGAAGAAACTGGCGAGACCGAGAAACCTACGGACCTCATGTTGATTGCTCGGAGTCTTGAAGTTGGCAACTGCTAGGGTCTTTTGTGATCCTGGTCTGACTTCGCCCTTGCTTACTTCAAAGCCCAAGAAATCTATAGTTTCTTTAAAGAAATGGCATTTCTCCAGTTTAAGCGTGAGACCGCTTTTACGTAATGCAGTTAAAATCTCTTCCAACCGAGTCATGCCCTCTGCAACCGTTTTTGACGGAATCAGTATGTCGTCCATGTAGACGATTGAATGTTTAATCTGAGCATCATTAAGAACTCTATGTATAAGCCGTTGGAAAACTGCTGGAGCATTCGCCAGCCCAAACGGCATACGATTATACTCATATTGACCGTCTGGGGTTACGAATGCAGTCTTCTCTTTAGACTCTTCGGCTATTGGTATTTGATGATACCCTGAGGCCAAATCGAGGGTTGTAAAAATAGAATGTCCTGACAATCGGTCAAGGAGGTCGTCTATTCTTGGCAATGGGTAATGGTCTCTTTTAGTTTTGCTATTCAGTGCTCGATAGTCGACGCATAATCGTTTTTCACCAGACTTTTTCTGCACCAAAACGATGGGGCTAGCATACGGTGAACTCGATTCGCGAACTATCCCGTTTTCCAGCATTTCGTCTACCATTCCTTTAACCAACTCCCGCTCATGAAACGACAGTCTGTAAGGCCTATAAACGACAGGATCAGAGTCTTTTAATTGAATTACCATTTCTGCTACAGAGGTATAACCCAAATCATGCATTCCCCATGAAAAACATGTTTTGAATCTAATCAAAAGATCTTCTAATAGTTTTCGTTCGTCTATAGAAAGATTCTTGTCGCAATTGATTGTAAATGTTGGAGCAGGTTCGTTTTCCTCAATTAAATTAACTCTTATTTCAGGCGCGATATGACGAGCTCGGCATACTAAAGATTCTTTCTTTAGGGCAACTGGTTTTGTCCCCAAACCATGTATCAACACATTACATGTACCCTGAGTTACTTGGTATTCTCCGGGCAACAAGTAGTATTCGCTACTGGAAATGCCACGCACTGACCCAGGTACATAGATTCTGCCACTATCTAGAGTGGGGCATTTAACACGAACGGACGTAAATGTACCTACTGGCACAATCGAATCACGTGACGCTGCTAAAGGAACTTTTTCTATACTATCTGATTCCGTATTTTCAATTAACAATTCTGTTGCAGTTTTCGTTATGCGTAAGTTGGGGCGCTCACTGAATGAGTGTCCCAATAAAACCGCACAATTTATAAGGTGGTCATCTACTATGTATACCTCAACATTAGTCTCTACTACGTCTTGTGTTTCGATTGTAACATAAGTTCTACCTATTGGTAAGTAGGGTACATTACCCAGTCCACGAAGAAATGGACTATTTACGATTAACCATTTCAAGTTCAACCGTTCCGCATCAGACTTCCGAATCAATGTCGCCTCGCTCCCAAGATCTAGTTGAGCCAAAATAGGATTGTTATTTACCTTAATTGTCAATTTGTATTTATCGTTAGGATTATCCGTCTTTACAATACCACTAATATCCTTATTAACATTGTTGGGACAATCTAGCCTAAGATCAACCGGCAAGTCCATCAAAACCTTCAGGACAGATTTTCCATTGGTATCTGATGTATGAAGCTTTTTCTTTCGACAATCGGTTTCAGTGTGCCCCATCAAGTTACAGTGAGTGCATTTTATCAAAGGTTTAGGACATCTAAAACTAGGGTGTCCTTTTTGCTTACAATTAAAGCAAGTCAATTGCGAGGAGGTCTGATTTGGTTTAGAGGAACTTGGATGATCATTAGCCTTGGCACGAGAGTTTACGTTAAAGTTATAACTGCGTTTGTCCCTTCTATCACTGTTATCTCGAAGCGTTTTGAAAAATTCTAAAACGTACTCCGGTTTTTCAAATTTTGCCGCTTGTGCTCCAACTCTAACATTCCTATCGTCTACTCCGTGGACTATACAGTCGACAGCATTCTTCCCGAAAATTTTGCAGCGGTTTAGCAAATTTATTTTGCCGTAATAATACATTTCTAAAGAATCACCAAAGCGTGCTCTTTTTTTAAGCATTTCATTTAAAAGCTCTGCATAATTTTCATTTGAAGGAAAGGATTCCTTCAGCAATGTCTTCCACTCTACCCAACTACGCTTGAGAGATGGTAGCCCCTGGTACCAGAGTTTAGCTTGCCCTACTAATTTAGGTAACGCATAATGTATAACCTGTCTATCGGTCCAATCGTAGATCTCGGCACACTCATCTACTTTGTCCAACCATACACTAATTGTCTGTTCTTTAGATAAAGGGTCGAATTCAGGAATGACGTTATTCATGGTAGCAAAATTTTCACGTTCACTGGGCCTATTTTTCATGATTTTAATTAATTCCTCAAAAAAAATTGATGCCGTGTCATACCTTCTCTCTTGGGAGGTGCCAACTCTTCCTGTTGATGTGGCTTGTCGCTCGTTCTCACGCCGACTCGCTCTCTCGCTCTCCAGCTGGCTTAATAAGGCTGCAACTCGTTGTTTTTGTATGTCCAGTTCCTCGTCTTGTTCACGTAAGCGTCGTAATGGACTACGACTGCGGGTACGGGGGCGTTCCCGTTGATCACTGCGCCTGTCTTGGTCTAGACGGCTAAGTCTACCTGTATTTCGTTCTGGAGTTCTCAGTCGCCGTTTCCCTTTCCGTTGAGGCCCCAAAATCACACTCCTAGCACGGCTTCGGCTCTGACGCTCGTGGCTTGATTCTTTATCGGACTCCATCCCTGAAACTCGTAAATACCATGGTTAACTTCAGTTACTTGTCCAACACATTTATCTCATTAATATTAATTTTATACGGGTTATCCATTACCGCTCAAAAAAATAAGCACATGGTATCTTGATGATTTACAAAATAAGTTACGGATAGAATGTCACACATGTCCAACTCCAGGGAGTGCCCTGGCAAGTTAAACATGTGTGATTAACCATATAAACCTCCGGAATTGCTCCGTTACGGTAAATACAGTTTATATTTTAAGCTACGAATGGAACGTCACACATGTCCAACTCCAGGGAGTGCCCTGGCAAGTTAAACATGTGTGATTAACCATATAAACCTCCGGAATTGCTCCGTTACGGTAAATACAGTTTATGTTTAAACTACGAATGGAACGTCACACATGTCCAACTCCAGGGAGTGCCCTGGCAAGTTAAACATGTGTGATTAACCATATAAACCTCCGGAATTGCTCCGTTACGGTAAATACGGTTTTGTTTTAATCATATATGTACTTATTGACGAAAAAATTAACCAAACCAGGTTTGTCATCGTATCACTATATAGTATAAACAAAGTCGCTTCCCGCTGTCTGTCCCTATGTATGCTTAAATCTTTGAAACTATGCACACTAACTACTACTTTTGAAACTATGTACTGCAGTATTGTACACCATAAAAAGGTCTACAAATAAAGTCGGCGATGGTATATGTTAGGGATAACCCACAATAAACTTTTCTTTTTCCTTTATTTTTTACGAGAAATAATGGTTTACAAAGCGATTTTAAGCGATACAGCGTTAATCCTTATCCAATTAAGTACCTTAAATTCATTGTACATTTAATTCAGATCAGTGTGGAATTTTACAGCATGTAATTTAAATACATATTTTCGAAGGTATTACACAGATTTAAAATGCAGGGACATAGCGGTTGCGGTGGTACTGGCCGGGTTGTATATAAAGACATTCTGTCGTGAATTTAGTATCAGCATATCAGCATTGCACCCGTGCGAAGCCGGGGCGGGTCGCTAGTTGATGTATAAAGCGTAATATTAAGACAGTGAAGAAAAAAAAAATACAACGTACCTTTTGTGGGCGTCTCCGTCGCACTTCTGAAAGATGAAACCTTCAGTGCGAGAATTCCAGGAAAACAACTTGTATTTTAAACACTTTTAATTTCAGTTTCAATCACACCACAAATAACACTTCGTACAAGATTACACGATTTATTTAACTGTGAAATTTATAACTTGGTAGCCTAGATGACCGTACCAGTCAAGAATCGATTACTCAATGCCCGTTCCGAGCTGGATCGCCTTGTTTTATACCCTTCGTTGACATTCCCATTCAATGTTACTTGCCGTATTTCTACCCTCAATATTATAATGACTGGCAAAATTATACCCTCGAATATACGGATTGTTACATATATTAATACATAATAAATAGTCTTGAATAAAATTAAAATAAACATTCAGTTTATTTAAATTTTAAAAATGTGACGTCGTATTTCGCTACTCAACTCAACAACTCATCAGTCTCATCACGCTACGCTACGCTATTATAGGCTAGCAAGTCTAGCAACACTTGCATTCGCTTGTTTGCTTGCCGTGGTTGGTGAACGTGAACGCTGTTTGGATTCGTCACTGGATTTATCATTAATTTTATTCTTCTCTTCATTATTTGGTGGTAAGATATTTTTAAACAATGCGCTGCTTAAGATACAGATATTTTACAACATAGTGTATGCGTCTTCCTATTTCACACTTGAAGTAAAGAACTACCCCATTGTCAACACGGCGAATCGATGTTTTTAACTTCGCAGTTCGCACTTGTTTGTTTGATGCGTAAATTATATATTGCAGTGTTGTTTGATTTTAGGTGGTGATTTTGTAATTGGAAGCGCCCGAATATAAAAATGGCTCTCGGATTTGGGATGTCTTGTATCAAGTACTTGCTAATTGCATTCAACCTTTTGTTTGCGGTAAGTGTTTTCTCATTTTTTGTATTGTTTCCAGCTTCTTAGTATGATAATAGAAATGCTCTGCAATGTGTAAATAATAGGTTTTTAGTAACCACGCAAATGTTGTGTTATGTCTACCTTCAATTTAGAAAAAGTACCCCGTGGCTCGCAATCTGTAACTGAAATTACTCATTACGGTTGCATAAGGTCACTGCCTATAGATGCATTTCTTCATGTACATTGTTGCCAATAATCTCATTTACAAACTTGAAAGTTCGGTTTTTATAGCAACATTCTCTGATTAACCTTTTTTCGAGGTCATATTAAGCGAGTTTATTAATGAATTGCATGCTTTATCGGTCTTTTAGTTCGCGTAAAGCTTAACTATAAATGGTCATCTATAATGTTTATTTAGTGTAATTTCCTCTCTTGCAATAAACATAGTGATGTCAACACATTTAAACATGATTGCACAATATAGTGAGACAAGTAAGGGAATGTTCAATATTCTAAACAAACATAATCAGAAGAGGTAGGAGATAGATACTACTTACATATGTATAAGTAGATATCCTACTGTGGTAGACTAACTTGTCTTATTGTATCCATTTCTAATATAAACAATTAAGGTAACACAAGGTTTAAAAAAACAGACTCTCAGTTCTAAATATTTTGTTTAACTCCTTATAAAGACTTATGTAACTCATCACAATATGCATCATTAAAATATCCTTCTATAGTCTTACAACATGTTTAATTACTAATAGCAATTAACATATGCTGTGTTATGGCAAGTTACTTACATTTGTCCCTAGACATTTCTCTTTTCCTATTAAAAATTGGCAATGCACATATACAAATATATGCACCTAAATAACCACCATGACCACTTTGACTTCATTGGTGACCCTGCCTATGAAGCCGGAGTTCTAGGGTTCGAGTCCTGGTCAGGGCATTTAATTATGTGGTGAGCATGAATGCTTGTTCCTGGGTCTTGGATGTTTTCTATATTATGTGTTTAAGTATTTATATATCTATATAAGTATCATTATCATCAATCATCGTCTAGTAGGTACCTATAATACAAGCCACATACAAGCTTTGCTTAGTTTTTGACTAGGTTGACCTGGGTACGATTGTCCCCAAATATTTATTTATTTATTTTATATCACATGTCTTAAGCGATATCCACATATCATAGAGCTGATAGCACTTAATTTTTACAACCACTTTGTAATATGTTGTTGCTGCCATTATAGGTTTCCATTTTCCACAGATTACTGGTCTGATCATCTTCATAGCAGGCATCAAGGCAGAGATTAAGTTGGCTCCATATATTGACTTCACTGATGGCCACTTCTACACCTCCGCTCCGGTCGTGCAGATCATTGTCGGAGTTGTTATCTTCATTGTGGCCTTCCTGGGTTGCTGCGGTGCCTTCAACGAGAACCACTGCATGATTATTACGGTGAGTACTTAGAGCATAATAAAAGTAATAAAGATACATGATAGTAATCAATGTGTGAGGAAGAATAAAAATGGCAGATAAGTTTGATGTTTTCAAACAATCAACGTACTTCTTGCTTTTATATTTCTTGCCATTGTAATACCTACATACTATGTAGGTATTACAACATATTAGGCAACTATTCCAATTCTCCTACTTTTAAAGTATGTGTTTTATGTAATTACATAAAAGAACTAGATGCACTACATACAAAATCAATCAAATCAGAACTTACAAATGGAACATTGCTCATATGTGAAATCACACCTAAAATTTCTCATGTATTCTCAATTGATAGATCAGTAGAACAATTGAATTGGACCCCAAGTATTGGGGTAAGGACCAAACTTTTGGATCATATTTAACTATGATTTAATTAGTCTACAATTTAAATGATTCCCTTGCGACACGAAACAATTTCATACAATTTATATGAGTAACTTTCGTGTCACAATCACAACACAATCAATTAAATTGTAGACTAATTAAAACCCTTAACCCTTGGACCATTGCCAAGAATTTGGTCCTTCCTCATTCTTAGTTTCTCCGAGACTGAGAATCTTAGGCGTTTTGAAAGGGAAAACAAAATTCCTAATTATAGGTTTATGGTTTATACGTGAGAAATTAGTTCGGAATATTTTATGAATATTCATTGGTGTATACTAGCTTTTTTCGCGGTTGTGCCTCCGCTTAATCCCAACATTTGGCGTAGGCACTAGTTTTAGGATATGGAAAACTAGACCATGTCGTGATTGGCACGGTTCCCACACGATGTTTTCCTTCACCGAACAGCTACTATTAAATATCAAATACATAAGTTTCTTTTTTAAACTCGGTGTTACGAGCCGGAATTCGTGCCTTGCCGCACGGCTACAGTCGCTAATTTTATAAAATATTCAATGCACATGGAAAAGCAAAGTATAATAATTCCCACATGAACCAAAGTCCTTTTCTACCGATCTAAAACGGGGAAAACTATTAAGCAGAGATACCTAACAATTAAGTACGTTAATAAATACGGGTATGACTAAGCAACCAGTCATACTTGAAACAAAAGATTCACGAAAATTGGCGAGGATTTCTTATAAAATTGTAAAATTAAAATTAATTTGATATAACAAAAAAAAATGTGCACAGATCGTGAGCCGGCTCTCGTGAGTCTACCTATACCTTTCAAATATAACTACCTAGTACCTACACTATGTTTTTTGTTGTGTTAGAGACTGCGGTGTATATACAATAAGGAAACTCCAGGTCTTAATTCAAGCAATATTTTTGTAAACCTGATTGTAAACGACTGTTTGTTTCTTAAATAAATAAAAAAAAAAAAAAAAAGCAGGTATTTAAACGTGTAACATAAAGCATGACAGATACGGAAATTACTAGTCGTATAACACGGCTTTACGCTCGTTATGGATGACAATTCACGTCCTAGGAGCGTATGTATGATGCTGTTAAGTTTTTCTCTAAGGCCGCGTTTCCACCAGACATGTGCGAGGATGCATAGCGAGGGATGTGTTTTTAAGAACCAATAGAATCACTTCATGCGCGTTGCGCTAAGCGAGGAAAGGTCAACGAAGTGTTCCTATTGGTTCTTGACTTAACAAAAATGCCTCGCTACGCATCCTCGTACATATCTGGTGGAAACGCAGCTTAAATCTTGTAGAGTATGAAACAGTTGTCATGATATTGATACATTACCAGATGATTCATTTTTCGTCGTAAGTATTTAATTTTTGAGCTGGTTCGTTCTACATTGCGATAATATAATAAAGAATCATCAATAGTTATTTATTAACTTTTTGAAGTGGATACTTCTTTTTGGCAGTTTGTATGAGCTGCCCTACATTCAACGTTTTTTAGTTCCGTTACTTACGCTAGATGGCGATAAAATAAAAGTAATGGTGCCGTCGTCTGTATTTCCTGATACATACAATCTGGGTCTCTTCAAGACAAAGACAAGAGTGAATAGGCTATTACTGAACCAGTGAGCAACATCTTAGGCCTTGTCATCGCTTTCCATCAGGCGAGACAAAGGCCAAACGCTGGTCAGTCTATCTTAAAAAAATGGTATCGGTGATTATCAACCAAATAACAATACTTATCATATTGAAATTTATATTTATTTACATTGTATCCGGTTAATGTAGTATATGATTTACGGTTGTATCCCGCTGCTTTTTTATGTAGATATTTGCCACCAATTTTGGCTTAAAGGTGAAACGACAACGATAGTAAAATAACACATACACATTGATAATATTATTATTTTCGTTATCATCAGTCTGTCTAAACACAGTTTGTTAACCTTCGCTTAGCACTCGTATCATTTTAACAAGAACGCAGGTGACCCAGCTACCTATAAATATCGAATATCTTACGTGTTGATTTCATACTCGTACTATTAACACTGTGGTTTCTGCTAACATCACTGTCCTTGCGGTTGATGTTTGGTCATCGGTTAAGCATGACAAGGTCTGAACCGATATCGACATAGGTACAAATAAACACTTTTTTACTGACCCATTGTAGTCTTCATGCCGATGAAATAAGATTTATCAATGGACGGTAAAATTAACAAAAAAAACTACTTAGAGCGTGTCGGGCCACGCGCAATGTAGGGTTCCGTAGTTGTCCACCCACCCGTTACATTCTGCGGACTGCGGACTTAAAAGTTCACGAACTTATATTTATATACTGTGTGAGAGACACAACTAACAACATTAACTAAGTACAAATATTTTACACGCTTTACGAAGTTATAATTTCCAACCGCTAACAACAACAGACCGATAGGGTAGATGTCGCTACAAGCCTCCCTAAGCCTTAATTAAAAGAGTGAACTGATTGAAAGGTTCGTTGCCACGAGCGATACCCGCGGTCGCTCAGTTGGTAAGAGCGATGGACGGATACCAGAGGTCGTAGGTTCAAATCCCGCCCGGGGTGACAATTTTTCACTCCCGTTGAAAATTATTATACTAAGTAAATCAATGGAA
Source organism: Notocelia uddmanniana (assembly GCA_905163555.1). Classification (NCBI taxonomy): domain Eukaryota; kingdom Metazoa; phylum Arthropoda; class Insecta; order Lepidoptera; family Tortricidae; genus Notocelia; species Notocelia uddmanniana. The sequence goes on along the minus strand of LR991060.1, from coordinate 5,698,578 downwards.
ATTGAAGGAAAGTTCCCTTTTCCAAGTACATTTCTGAAGTTCAGCTATTACTCGGTATGTCTATTTAGCTGTTAGTAATAGTTTGCATTATAAATTCATTATATATATTACTATCATGTTTTTTTTACATAGTAGCAACCGTTTACCCGGCAGGTGGGGAGTTGGGGAGTAGACTCCAACAAAATTTTGCACTTTACAGGTTAATATCGCGCAAACGTATTCCTAACTCCCGTATGAAAAAATGGCTAAAGAAAAACTATCCAACGACACTTCACACGATGGGTTTTGAAAGAAAAAGAAATTGCACCCCTTTTACACAGATTTTTTTCTAGCGTTTTGTCGGCGTGATTGATATGTATGCCTGTGCCAAAATACAGCTTTCTAGTAGTAACACTAATAACTGTTATTGAGCTAAGCCGTGGACAGACGGACGAACATGGCGAAATTATAAGGGTTCCTTGTTTACTACGGAACCCCAAAAAAGTATAATGAACAAAACAATTTGGAAGTCTTTTTGAATTTATAAGTATTGCATTAATGTTTCGTGTCACGTGTCCAATTCAATATGCACTGTAGAGGAAAATACAAAACTTTATTCTGAGAATTTGAAGCGTGGATTTGTAGCAGCACGTATACCAATAAGGACTTTATCTTATGACTGATCAAGCAAGAAAACGCATTCGCTTCCAAGAACGGGCTAATCGGGTTCTCTGACCGTAAAGAGTTTTCACTACAAAGCGGAAAACTCTGCTACACGCGTGCGCTCGCTCGGCTGCGAATGTGAGTCTTCAAAGTGAACGGGTGCCAACTTTTAAAAATACCGTCACTTGTATGAAAGTAGGAATTTGTAAAACTTTCAATCTCTAATTCAAAATACCCCAAATGAACAACAGTTTACCGACATCGTGTTAATGAGTCATGTCGATATGTTTGAACGGGACTAATAACAGTTTCAAGTACGTACACAAGATAACACAAACGTTATCATGAGTGCCTGACCGTGCATGGTATGACTGTATACCTATTTAACTGTCAAGTTAGACTATCTGTCCTGTATACCTAGCCGGTTGGGTGACCTATCTATGGATTTTAAGGACGACCGGTTCCACAAATAGAGAATAAATTTTGACGATCGAGATGAATGAATGTTTTATATGTTAATAGTTCGTAGATTTGAGATCCTAGTAGACGAGAATATAGTCACACAATGCTTAATTCGAGGTATTGGCTGTAGGCAACCTCTCCTAACATATCGCTTGGCGCTTGTTGGCCGTAACTGTCGCTCCCGCGGCCTTACATAGGTACAAACCACGTGCGTCGCACCCACAGATTACTTAACTCACCTATATGGACGCCGCTTTACTCATTATCTGCCGGAGCACGGATCCGTTTCATGCTACAAAAAGCAAAATAAGGTTTTTTCCTACAACCTTTTATTGCAGAATTGTTTTGCACAGTTCGCGACGTCGGAAGGGTTTTATTAAGACTAAGTTTTCAACTAGTGTAGGTATTGCTATCACCTTCTGTCTCCATCATCTGATTTATCAGTCCACCTTGATAGCATCATAATTATTTCATTGTCATCTGACTTACACAGGTGTAATCTCATTTGGACTTGAAAGCTTGTAAAAAATCCCAGCATAAATAATTATTAGAAGTTATTTTTTTTATAGGATAAAAGTCGAACATCGTGGCGATACTTCGACTGCATCTCGTTTCAACCTCGTATCTACAATAGCCAGTTATTAACGCAGTCAAAGGAGACTTGTAACTCCGCGGAGTCGGTAGCCAATTGACCGGGATGCGGTCATTGCGACCTTTAACTCTCGACAGCCATTCCGTGATGTTAAACGGACATTTCCTCTCTCATTTAGACTCATTTGTCATATTAGATTGGACTTGTCTAGTTTAATTAAATCAGGACGAGGAAATAGTGAAAAAAGCTGTTGACATAAAGAGCAGTCAGACCGCTGTTATTGTTTGATCATAACTCCACATCATAATGTAAAGGATGGAGTGACAGGGGGTGGAGGAACAATACGTAGATCCCTCGGAGTATCAGTGCTCTAATCCAGGCGCTGTTCGATTTTGTGATTGTTTCACTGCATTTTGTTGATGAAGAGTAACTTTAAACAAAGGAAGCCAGAAAAACGAGGCCACTGCTAAAGGTATTAATTTGGTATACATATACCTGCATTCTCTACACAGTTGCATACTTTCTTTTGTTATGTTTAAGGGTGACACGAATCACCGAGGGTGACGCTAACGGATATGGTATTGAAACGGTTTATTGCTCCTCGCTATATTTTGATATCATTGGTTGCTATTTGAATTATCAATCACTAGACGAATGTTTTGCAAGCAAAATCCCCTACATTAAATGACACAACGGTGGCGACAGAAATCTAAGCGGTATAAATACTCGGTCATTTTCCTCTAAAAGTGTGTTATCGTAGGATTTCCACTACTCTGATTGATATTTATACCGCGATGATAGCCGAGTGACATCATGCGGCGAAAATAACAAAGGAATTAAAGTGGGCTCAGCTGCTGACCCAGAATAACCACATAGAATTAAAGGGACAATTTGGCGACGAGAATATCCTTTTAACGACCACATTCTCGTATATGTAACTGTAATTTCGCTGAGTATGTTTGATCGACATACTATTGCTTTGTGAATTACAACTACACGTAAACACATCATCTGCACAGGTTTAATGTTAACTTGTTAATTTGCTCAGTATCTAATTAAATTACCCTAAATCTCCTAAGTAACATTAGTTCAACTTTTGTCGGATTTAAAAGTGATAGGTTTCCCCATTCTTCTCTTTTCTGTAGCACTACAAAAATAGAAATAAGGAATATGAGATTATTTGTCGCGACAAAGATTTGCTCGTGTTCTTTATAGACTGGTTTTCTGTTTATCTAACTAGCTTCCAAGTAGGTAGGTATGTTTATTTTGAGTAGGTAGCGAAAGTATGCTTTTTCTCTTTTGTAGCTTCGTTTAGCAGTACGAGCGCTCATTATTAAGAACCACAAACTGGTTTGGAATATGTCGAGAGATGTCGTTTAATCTTATTTTAATTAAAACCTTACCTATTCAGAACAAATGACAAGTAAAAGTTCAAGCGTTGATTGTTCAAAAATGGTGCGCGCAGCCGAAACCCTCGTTAGCTGTCATTAATCATCATCGATTATGGAATTTATTTCTAAATCCGAGAATGTTATGAGAAATCACGTTGGCTATTCAACGTGGGAAAGACTAGTGTCGTACAAACCCTTGCATGCGTATAGTAATTCATGTGTTCAATGTGATCATAGACTTACCACGATATACTATTATTACCTTGATAATAGGATTGTTCCCCATTTACACAAAGATAGCCTGGCTTCAGTTTGGTAACTAAGAAAAAAATACTGCACAGTTGATATCAATTGATATTCAAATTAGAAGACCCTCTTTCGAACAAAGCGATGTGTGAATGTGAACTAGTGTAGTGCGCGACATTTGATGTAACTTTTTCTTTTTGATGATGCGTGACCGTCTGTCACAACTTATCTCAAGAATTACTTATGCTATCGATTTCATCTACTGTATATGGCAATGGCTCATTCAGTTATAAACAGTTAAAAATATATGTTTCTCAAGATATGGTTAAAACATATAATACATATACTTACATTACAGCACATAAAATAATATACATTTAAGATTAGTAACAACTATAGTTCCATTATATAAGCATAGACTGTGAATGAGGTGAATAACGAAAGTCACTACAACTTGCGCGTGACGTCATAAGCAACTGTCAATTTGTAGGAGCTTTTCCGGAGGCCTCTAGCGTCGAGTTAGGTTTGTAGCTATTTTTTGCCCTTTATTGTGTTCTAATTGTATTGGTCCCAACCCACATACATTTGATAGTCCCTAAAAACTAGTTCGAAAAGCATCATAAAAAATATATAGTTTAGGTAAAAAAGAAGATGACCTGTTGTATGTAGTTGTGACTGTTCGAATAGACATTACATATTTAAAATGTGCAAAACAAACGCCTATTCGAACACGCTACAACTTCATACAACAGGTCTTCATAAGTTTTTTACCTATAATACCGTATTCCTTATCTCTTCCCCAGTTCGCGGTGCTCCTCCTGGTGACCTTCATCGCCGAGTTGGCCGTCGGCATCGCGGGATACGCCAACCACGCCAACCTGGAGCAGTCGATCGTTCGCCACCTCAACGAGAGCATCAAGGAATACGATACTATGCCCGAAGTCAAGCGCAGCTGGGACATCATGCAAACTGATGTGAGTTGAAAGGAATCTAACTAGGTTGCGCAGACGTTTATTAGCGCTAATGTGCCAATGTGTGTGTGTGTTGTTCTATTTAACAATTGGTTTCGGGAAACGTTGCGAATCGAAATTCGAATCATCATCCTCCTAGCGTTATTCCCAGTACAGTTGCATCCTGAAGAATGCCTGGGGTCCGCTACCTAATCCCAAGAATTGGCGTAGGCACTAGTTTTTACGGAAGCGACTGCCATCTGACCTTCCAACCCGAGGGGGAAACCGACCTTATCGAAATTCGAATATCCAGAAATAAATGAGGCAAGAAATTAATTAAAATTTTATGATCCAACAAACAAAGCACATTGATTCGTCAGGTATAGTACCCGCTTAAATAATGCTCACTCCAATTATACTTAATGAATGCCTATACTCGCGCTAGTTTTATGACTTCTTAAATAGACATGTACCAGTTCTAGAATATAGCTGCATTTTTCTATAATTCTAAGAGTAAATAGAATGTTGATGTATCATTTATATTTTATATTACTACACTTATTTTCCCCTTAGTACATAGTCACTTAGCTTATCGACAAAATGAATGTATTGCAACATAATAATAGCACGTTAAACGTGATATGTTCAAAGTTATTTTTGCAGTTATAGATAACGTTATTGTTAGTCACTGCCAGGCAAAACAGTCCAATGCACCCACATTTATCTAAGAGCTCCTCGCGGTGAAATAAACAATATTGGGGCCTAATTAGCCAAAAGTAAAGGTAAATTACTTTCGAGACGTTTTAGCATTTGTATTTGTGACCTCTGTAGCCAGCTTATGGCCAGCCTCACACACACACATACGTGTGTCTGTGCAAGTCAACGTGTACGTGTGTCCCTGTAAATATACAAATACTACTACAAATGCAAAAACGTCTCGAAAGTAATTTACCTGTAGACACTTAAACAGTTATGCGGAAAGTTTAAGACAATGACCTGTTCTATGTAGTTGTGACGTGTTCGAATAGGACTTGGTTTTGTTTGTGTCACATTTTAAATGTCTATTCGAACACGCTACAACTACATGCAACAGGTAATTTTCCTATATCAATATACATATATATATATATATAAATTATCTTCAAAACTCACAGTTAGCGTTTAACTTGTGAACAGTTTCATAGCAAAGCAAACTGCTGAACAAAGTATGTAAGATGAGAGTAGTATACAGAAGGCCTACTCCGAACTTCGAAAATCGTACTTCGTATCGTGCCGTCCCTTTCCGTCATAGTGAAACACGAGAGAGAAATAACACGAGAGTAAAAGGGACGGCACGACACGAAATTCTATTTTCGAAGTTCGGAGTAGGCCCTCTTATTATGACATTGAGCATCTTCCTAAATACGATCATATAAGATTAGCATGAGCTAGGCCTCCACTCACGGATGATCGAGAATAGGCCAGCTGTACGGCCAAGGAAAACATCGTGAGGATACCTGCATACGACTGCGAAAAAAGTTATATTTTGTAAGCAGAGTCAGTATTACCGAAGTTCAAATATTGACATGAATATCTATGTCTAGTCCGCTCTGTCCATAGATGTAAAAGATAAAACTTACTGTACCGCAGCGCTGCAATTAAACGCTACCGGCGTTCCGCGAATTGCACTTCAACAATAACATGGGTTATGTTGTTCGAGATAACATATAAATATAAACTGGTCTGGGTTTAAATAGTGGACTGTTCTAAATTTAGTTATTTTTTTTTCAATATGCTTTTATCAACGAAGTACAATAATATGTAAATCTACGCAAGAAAGTCTTTTAATGTCATGTGTTTTGCACTTGTTTGTTCTCCAAATAATTTTCAAATGTATGTGAATACACTAAATGTAACCATGTTCTAATATAAATTATGAAAAATGTTTTACCTCAAACTGCACTATCGGGCAGGTAATTGTTCTCAATAAGCTGCTTCCACATAGGACTAACATAATATGATTTTCTGATAATAACGTGAAAATTACTGTTTTTTGAAGGCCAGACAGTCGCATACCTACTAAAATAAACTAATGTAAATACAATGTTTACCGCAATCTTCTAAAAGGGACTACGAAATACACCCACTGCAATCCTGAGATCCAAGAATTATTTTCGACTTTGATATTTTTAACAAACTTTATATTTCCCAGTTAACTTGCTGCGGCGTGAACGGCCCGCTCGACTGGCAGAACAACAAAGCCATCCCCAACTCGTGCTGCGGCGCGCAAGAAGTTGCCAACGGCGGCACCGTCGCTTGCACCATGACTTCTGACACTATCCACAAAGACGGGTGCTTGGCCAAGATGCTGGAGTTGCTGAAGGATAACGCTTATCTCATCGGTGGCATCGGCCTGGGCGTCGCTTTTGTACCGGTAAGTTACCCAACACTACTCATAACGGGACGTGAACCAAGTTAGAAGTGACCATGGGTGCAATTGTGGCTTGCACCATAACTTCTAACACCATCCACAAAGACGGCTGCTTGAACAAGATGCTGGAGGATAACGCTTATTTGATCGGTCGTATCGGCCTGGGCGTCGCTTTTTTGTACCGGTAAAAAATTAAATAAATAAATATTAGGGGGACAATTTTTTACACAAATCGAACTAATGGTAAGCTCAATAAGGCTTGTTTTATGGGTGCTAGACGAAGATATATTTAATAGATATATACTTAAATACATAGAAAACATCCAAGTCTCAGGAACAAATGTCTCTGCTCACCATAGAAACAAATGCCCTTACGAGGGTAAAACTGAAAGTTTCGGGAATAGAAGAAAATATGCAGTATAAGTGAGTTTATTTATTTTTATTGTTTTTCAAAATATTCTCCTTTGTATTTCATGCACTTATGCATGCGTTCAAACCAGTCCATAAAGCACTTTTTGAACTCTGAAGTAGGGGTCGACAAAATGGCTATTTTATAGGCCTCCACTGCTTCTTCTGGCGTCTGAAACCGCTGACCACGCAGTTTGTCCTTGATTCTGGGGAATGTAAAAAAGTCGTTGGGACTTAAGTCAGGGCTATATGGAGGGTGGCCCAATATTTCGACTTTTTCACCGTCCAGGTACTCAGTTGTTGTCCGAGCGGTGTGTGGGCTGGCGTTGTCGTGGTGAAGGATGATGCGACGACTAGGGTTTGTTTTTCGGAGTTCAGCAAAGACGTTCGGCAAACAAATAGTGGTGTACCAATCAGTATTGACTGTTCTACGATCCTCAAGAGCCACAGTAGCTACGTGACCAGATTTAGAGATAAACGTAGCCACCATCTTCTTAGCCGTACTGCGAGAACGAACAACTTTTGTGGGTTTGAGCTCGTCTTCGAAGACCCATACTCGGGATTGGTTTTTAGTTTCAGGCTCATAAGCGTATATCCACGACTCGTCACCTGATACTATGCTAAAAACAGCATTTGAGCGTCCCTTGTTAAATCTTTTCAAAGTTTTGCGGCACCAATTGACACGGACTATTTTCTGCTCGTCAGACAATAGGTGAGGTATCCAACGGGAAAATAACTTTTTCACGCCTAATTCTTCTTTTAAAATAATTTGTATTTGACTCATTCCAATACCCAGGTGCTCTTGAATTTCCCGATATGTCACATGTCGGTCTTCATTTATCAGACGACGCACAACATCGACGTTTTCTTGCGTGACTGCCGATTTTGGTCGACCTTCACGCACTTCGTCGGTGAGGGATACACGGCCACGTTGAAATTCTGAATACCACCTGTATATTGTAGTCTTTGAAGGAGCTTCAATATTAAAAGCAGCAACCATCCGCTCTTCACATTGTTTTTGTGTTAGTACACTTTTAAAGTCATAATAAATCATAGCTCTGAAATTTTCACGGCACAATTCCATTTTAAGCAGTGACTCGACGACTTCAATAAACAATTGAAACCGAACCATACTTTTTTTTTCTAAGTGGCCAGTGTATTGAGATAAGGAAACTTCAGAGATTATAAAAAGGTGTAATACATGTTAAAAATAAATTAATAAGTATTCGATTCCCGCCACTTTCAGTGCAAGCCTCGTACCGGGATTCGAACCCGGGACCTCTAGCTTCGGAGGCAGTGACACTACCAACTAGGCTAAACAGGCCGACAATTACCTAACACTCATGCCAGGACATAGTCAAGCAAGTTAGAAGTGACCGACAGCGCTTGACTTGCTTAAAGATGACTTGTTAAAAAACTCTGTGGCATCGGCCTGGGCGTCATTTTTGTACTGGCAAGTAACCTAACACTAATCATGCCAGGATGTTGTGAAAAAGTAAGTGCCACTGCCATGGCTTCAGATACCATGCCACCCACAAAGATGACTGCCTAAGCAGGATGCTCTACTGTGATCGGCGGTGTCGATGGTCGATGCATTTGTTTTTCTTTATGGTGTAAAAAATAAAAGAGTATTCATGATAAAAAAAGAAAAACAAATGCCTCGGTTGACAGTAAGCTATAATTATTAATTTTGTCCTAGTTCTGATATCATGATAACGATTCTGATATTTTTTACTGTATCTTATGAAATAAATAGTCTGAATCATAATGGTTGTCATGGAGCGGATCTGATGATGGGGCCAGAAGGTGAATATAGAACTCTAGGTCTCATCTCGACGGGTAGGTAGTTCATGATCTTGACTATGCAAAGTACTGTTCAAAATGAAAACTTGTCATCATGTCAATAAAGAACAGATTTTAAGCTTTTTTCTTTTTTCAGCTGCTCGGAGTGATCTTAGCCTGCTGCCTTGCTCGCTCCATTCGCAGCCAGTACGAGACTGTCTAAGTCTGCTACGGATTTCCCAATAAGAGACCGACGTGTCACGGTATCAGCCTCATTTTGTTAACGATTTAAAACAAATGTGTCCAGTATGGTCTCTCAAAACTAATATCTTACAATCATTGTGATTCTCGTTTTCAAAGGTTATGTTTAAGTTGTCTGTATATGTGTAATTATTTTTTTAATTTTATTGCCATAGTTATTATTTCGTAAATGTTTATTTTAAGAGTACTTCATTATAATTATAAGATCTCTTGAAAGAAGTCAAGATTTGGGTAATGTAGCTTCTTTCTGTGAATATACCTTCATGTTTTATTAGACTTTTTTAATGTTTGTGTAAAATTAAGGCCAAATGTGTTTAGTGTCGTCGTGTGACTAGCACCCTGCACTCTTGTAACTTTCTCATCAAGACAATGTGTGCTCAGCGTAGAAGACTGATTTATCAAAAGATATACCAAATTCCATTATACCTATTCGTCTCATCGCGACGTATTTATCTTTATCGAATTATTCGATTTAATCTTTACTTCTTTCTTAGTGTCTATTAGAATTGGTGCACACGAATGTATGTGTAATATGTAATTCGAATATAAATTAGATCATATCTAGAAGTGTTTCCAGGTATGTTTATAATAAAATCCTCTTTCATCTACACAGTACTTTTATTTAAGAAGTCCGATTTAATAAAACAGCTATCGGTGTTCTAGTTACACACATTTTTATTTTTTCTATTTTATACCATGATGATACAAATAGTAACAGAGGATGGTTACATGGGGCCGAAGTCGAACATCGATCGATTAGAGGAACCTCAGTCGCGATATCTGTCGTTTGCAAGCAACATAGTCATAGTACAAAATAATTAAAAATCACATTGACAAAAATATCCAGTCTTGAATACCGTTCCAGTATTCGATTATCTATTGTATGTCGCAAGCATGTGAATCTCACAGCACCAGTTTCACCACTAATGTTATCATTATCACCGTTTTCATAAAAAATAACGAATGTCTCCATTCCATACGGGTCAATACATTCATATACGCGCGACATACTTCTCCCACTAAAATCATTACACAGCTAATTTTAATTATAACTATGGTTAAGACATACATTACACATTACCTAAATAGTAGAATAACTTATTTCTAATAATTGTTTACATACTAAACGGAATATGTTTGAAAAAATACAATGGAGTAATGACAAAGAAGTGGCAGTGTGCCGAAGTGATTTGGCACATCTGAGTGCACGCATCGGAAGCTTCACTAATTCGATACGAGGAATCGCGAGGAATATCACCCACTAGTGAATGAAATTGATATGTCAATTATATCAAATAAATTGCCAATCTTTTTGTAAATGCTAGATCTGGTTCAGCATTCCGGCAAATAAACAATGAAATACCTAAGTACCGACAAAACAAAAATTTTATAATATTGCTCATTATCAGTCAATTTTTATGATTATTATGAGAATCTGACTATCAACTGACTATATTTTTTAACCATTGCACGCAAAAAAAAACAAATTTACTATCTATTTCAAAACCATTGGACCAAGTAAAAACCTATCTAGACTCAAAAATTACACACAAGGCAATACAACTTCAAAATATGACCATCACATAATTTAGGAAACATTGTGTAAGTTTAATTAACCATTCTATTCATCATTTGTAATTAATATATAAATTCAAATTCACATATTAGTAATTCCAACATATGCCCATGGCATGAAATGGCATGGCCAACGTAGGCCTTGTTACAAAACTCATCAATCTCATCATCATCATATCAGCCGAAGGACGTCCACTGCTGGACATAGGCCTCCCCGAAAGATTTCCACAATGACCGGTCCAGCGCCACTCGCATCCAGCGGACACCCGCGACCCTTAACAGGTCATCAGTCCACCGTGTGGGGGGCCTGCCCACGCTGCGCCTTCCGGTACGTGGTCGCCACTCGAGAACCTTTCCGCCCCAACGGCCGTCGTTGTACGTGCTATGTGGCCCGCCCACTGCCACTAAGTTTAGCGATTCGAAAGGCTAAAGTGTCCGATTGTTACGGGAGTTGGTGCTACATGGGCATTTGACATGATCTTCGCCTTGTCCAAGACCAACTCGCTCGGAAGCTTTACGGAGGTCGTCGAGCATTGTACTTCCATGGTCTCAGCCCAGACTACTATATCGTCAGCAAACCAAAGGTGAGTGATGTACTCGCCGTTTATGTTGATGCCTACTCTTATCCAGTCCAGAGTCTTGAAAACATCCTCCAGTGCAGCGAAGAACAGTTTAGGAGAAATAACATCTCCTTGCCTGACTCCCCGTTGCAACGGAATAGGCTTCGAGTTCTGGTCCTGGAGTCGGACTGACATAGCTACAATACTAAATTTTTCAAAAGTTCACATTGCGCGTTATAATATGGCAGAGGGTTTACGTAAGTTCTAGGATGATTCTTCGGTCATCGGTAACTGGAGAGTTTCAACAATAAATCAATTATTTGTACCTTGCTTGTATCAAAAGTGTGATTTAAACTATCAGGATACTATATATATGTTTTATCTGTATTTCCATTTCTAATCAGTTTTCTGGTACTCGGCCCCTCTTGTACCCTACTGTTTATCGCCCAAATGACATTCATCAATATTTTAGTAAATGCAACCACTTACGTGCAATAAACAAAGAGCCAGAGGGTCCAGATTTTTTCTTAATTAAACCACGCTAAGCGTGTTGTAGCTTTTTTATATCACACAAAATCAATAATGTATTCATACCCTGAAATCAAAAATCGTCATAGAAATAGATAATCTAGGATTTATTATAAATTCATAACATAGATGTGGGTCGTACCCTGCGACAGAAACGGTTCCGACGGCACTTAGCAGTAACAGTTCAAAATGTCTGAGATCATCGCATTAGCGGAAAATTGACTCAAATTCACTGGTAAAACCTAGTTGCGAATTCATTAAGAAAATTATGTATTCATACAATAAAAAATCAACAAAAAAAACATAAGGCCTACATTAAAGTTTTGGACAACTTTAAGCTTGTTTATACATCACATTAATTACAATTAAATTGAATAAGCCGTTATAAGAACGCACATCGCAAGTCGGCACAGTCAGTAGCGTCCGGGACGCTGTTACTATTATGATGCATATGCTAAACCGGTTACTGTAACATTTTAAGCTTATATTAATCTGGAGGATGGTTTGAGAACAGAATGGTATCGAGTGAGTATGTGGGTAGTGGCGGGCGGGGGCGATCATGTCGCGTAGCGCTTGGTCCAGAGGCGCGCGATGCGATCATGCTCCTCGCGGTTCTGCAGATACTGCGTCGCAATGCTGCCCACCAGCGGGTCCGCTATAACAAAACAATTGAGGCTAAGCATAGGTTGTCATGGTAAATTTTATACAAAAATGGTATTCAAAAATCAGAGTAACTATGACAAGTTGATCATGCAACTGCTAGACTGCTCCCAAAACGGTAACAATCTGAATGCAGCTTCAAAACTTTTTGATTTCATCATATGAGGAAAGATTTTTTTTTAAAGTATTAGATATGATTTACTTCAAGGAGTTTATCTATCACAATGCTTGTGAAATAAAAATAAACTAGTGGCTCTGTGAGCTGTAGACCTAGCAATTTTTTATTTATTTCAAAATTTCCACACTGACTCGACAAAAAAAAACTATATAATTATCGAACCTGCTCACAAAATTTCACGAGAATCGGTTGAGAAATGCGATCTGTAGAGGAGAACATCCGGACAGACAGACATACATACAAAATAATTTTTGTCGAAAGCTGAAACGAAGATGCTTCGCTCGCTCGGACAATTACAGAAAGGCCGTAGCAGGATAAGGGAAGAAAAAATGCCCTTTTGTGATTAAGAGCTGATTTTTTTTTCTACAGTTACTTACATTTGGTAGTACTATTGTGCTAAGTTTTGTTGAAAAATTCCCAGTGGTTCAGCCGGGAAAAAATAAAATCCGAATTCATGAAATATGACTTTTCTCTAAAACAATTAAACTTTATCATACTATCTTTTTTTCATTTTGGTTAGTTTAATAGTATATATGTCCTGTAAGAAAATTGAGTATCTATGTTTAACATTTCTGTAAAAAAAAACGGCAATGAAAATTTCAAATTTTTTTTTTTTACTTTTCTGAAGGAGTGATCACTCTAAATGTCATGTCTAAAAAAGCTTTATTTAACGTTCTATCAGTCATATTAGTTTGATATTTAAAAACGAAAAGCAACAGTGTCAAATTTAAAAAAATATTTTGGTTGTGTTCTGTTACTTTTTTTTCTTACACCATTCTAACACCGCCAAAAAACTTAAGCATAAATCCTTTTTGTGAAAAGTAAAAAAATAAATCAATTTTTCACATTTACATTAATATTAGCCTGAAAATATATTTATGTCAGTTGTCGCCATTCCAACTTGTAAACCAAAAACTGTATTCTTCTAATCATCATCACCATTTCTAAATATAGGTAAACCTTAATAATAATAATGCCACTTATTCCCACAAAAAAATTTAATTTAATAAGTAAGATAATTTTAATATTATCGTCAATAAAGTGACATATGTGTTGCATGTAAAATTAGTTTTTGGGGACCCATAATTGGGCTATGGCCCCAAAATATTTAGTAAACCTTACTAAATATTTTATCAGATATACTAATCTGTAGGCTTAAACGGACTGTAACTTTGTCATAATTAAAAGAATACCCAATTGAGTTGCATTTTATTAAACTCTCTTCAAATAATATCTCACTCTGCTACAGCACTTAAGAATATATTATCTTTAAATCGGAATTTAAAAAAAAATCACTTTAATGACTATAATATTAAAATTATCTTACTTATTAAATTCAAATACTTAAGAAATTGAAGGAATTGTTAATTTTGTTTAGTTTTAGTTACTTATTGTTTTTGCGGGAATAAATGGCATTATTATTATTAAGGTTTACCTATATTTAGAAATGGTGATGATGATTAGAAGAAGACAGTTTTTGGTTTACAAGTTGGAATGGCGACAACTGACATAAATATATTTTCAGGCTAATATTAATGTAAATGTGAAAAATTGATTTATTTTTTTACTTTTCACAAAAAGGATTTATGCTTAAGTTTTTTGGCGGTGTTAGAATGGTGTAAGAAAAAAAAGTAACAGAACACAACCAAAATATTTTTTTTAAATTTGACACTGTTGCTTTTCGTTTTTAAATATCAAACTAATATAGCTTTTTTGTCTTCAGTCCACAGCTCCGCAAGTCTCATAGGTAAAATCCTACGTGGTCTTCCCTCAAACTATGAGATTGCGGGCTTGGACGAAGCCAAGAAGGCTTGGTCAGGTGCTTGCCCGAGCAAGGATTTCCCAACTCATCCAAATTGTCAAAGGAGCTGGGATGACATCATGTGCCAAATTTCAGTGAATTCCCTTCTAAGCCGTAGTACGGGCCGCGAACGGGCCAGACTACTGGCTTCGGCGTCGAGGGAGTCCGGTGAGTGGCTCCGGGCGTATCCCTCACCAAACATCGGAACCTTCCTCACGCCGGACACACTCCGCATCGCGACCTGTCTTCGGCTTGGAGTCCGTATCTGTGCTCCACACAGGTGCCCCTGCGGCAGTGAAGTCGACGAATTAGGACACCACGGGTTATCCTGTCAAAAAAGTGCTGGCCGCTTTTCTAGACACGCCGCACTGAATGACATTATCCACCGGTCACTTGCATCCGTCAATGTGCCAGCTCTACTGGAGCCAACTGGCATAGCCAGAGACGACGGCAAGAGACCGGACGGTGTGTCCCTGGTTCCTTGGGGTTTGGGAAGGGTGCTAGTGTGGGACGCTACCTGTGTAGACACACTGGCCCCTTCCCACGTCACAGGGACCAGTAACCAAGCAGGTGCGGCGGCTAAAGCGGCTGAAAAGCTTAAAGTCCAGAAGTACAGGGGTCTCGGCCCCGAGTATATTTTTATGCCATTCGGGGTCGAGACCCTTGGCCCGTGGGGTCCGAATGCTCTTAAACTATTTAAAGAAATTTCTAAAAGACTAGTCGACTTCACTGGTGACCGAAGAGCTGGCAGCTTTCTCGCACAACGTATTAGCATCGCAATACAGAGGGGAAATGCTGCCAGCATCCTTGGCACCATGCCAAAGGGGCCAAATTTTTTAGATTTATTTTAATTTTATTTAGTATTAGTTTTTAGTTTTAATTTAGTTCTATTCTAGGTCTAGTTTAAGTTGCTTAATATTGTTCATAGAATATAATTAAATTATTTGTAAAAAAAAAACAAAAAAAAAAAAAAAAAAAAAAAAAAAAAAAACAATATGACTGATAGAACGTTAAATAAAGCTTTTTTAGACATGACATTTAGAGTGGTCACTCATTCAGAAAAGTAAAAAAAAAATTTTTGAAATTTTCATTGCCGTTTTTTTTTACAGAAATGTTAAACATAGATACTCAATTTTCTTACAGGACATATATACTATTTAACTAACCAAAATGAAAAAAAGATAGTATGATAAAGTTTAATTGTTTTAGAGAAAAGTCATATTTCATGAATTCAGATTTTATTTTTTCCCGGCTGAACCACTGGGAATTTTTCAACAAAACTTAGCACAATAGTACTACCAAATGTAAGTAACTGTAGAAAAAAAAATCAGCTCTTAATCACAAAAGGGCATTTTTTCTTCCCTTATCCTGCTACGGCCTTTATTGACCAAGTCGCCCATATCTCGCGCCACTGTTTACAACTAGTGTTATGACTTTAAACATGGTCACACCAAACTGACGGACGATCTACGTGAGTCTGCCTTCTACGGCGACGACTGAAGATAAAAACATTGCTGTGCGGCTTATGATAGAGACTGAAAAAAGAGTAACCTCCTCAGTAGATTCGGACAAGTTTAAGTAGCGGTATTACGAGCCAAGTACACGTCAGATGTAGAAATACCAATCATCTCCCTTGCGATTTGTATTTAGTCCCAAAAATAAAGTAAAATCTTCGAGGAAAGTGTTTTATGGATAGCGATGAAGCAGTGCCCTGCATTTCAAAAGGTTGTCGTAGCAACCGCTAAGAACGAGTGGGCAGTGCTTCTTCTCTGTGGTTCCATAGGATGCAACAATGTATCGATGTGAACAAACACTACTAAGTTCATCAAATTTGGCTGTTTGAATTGAATTAGTCATTAATATTGTATGTATGTCTCCTGCCATGTAATTTGCATCTCTTGTTTGAGGAACCCCAACACAAAAGAACAATTTATAAGTGAAATTGGATCTTACAACATAACAATAATTTAACAGTTCGTACTAACCTGGATTACAGTCAGTGAGCAAGGAACAAATAGATAGTAAGACTTTAGAAATGGTGAGTGCGGGTGACCAGTTGTCCTTGAGTATGTCCAGGCATATCACTCCCTGGCTGTTAATGTTACAGTGGTATATTCTAGTCCGGAATGTAACCTGCAAATGAAACGTTGAAGGTAAATACAGATAAAATAAATAAATAAATATAACAGGACATTTTTTTCACAAATCAAACTACTCCCATAGTAAGCTCAATAAGGCTGGTGTTATGGCTACTAGACGACGATAAGTCTCTGGAACAAATGTTTCTGCTTACCACAGAAACAAATACCGAAATCGAACCCGAGACAGAGGTTTCGGAGGCAGTGTCACTACTAACTATGCTAAACAGGCCGACAGATAATTATAGATACTAGAAATTGTAGAAAATACCATTTAAATGGACCAAGTTGTGCTTAGAAATCGTAAGCTTTAGGTATAATTATTCATGTGCAGTTCTAGAGGCATTGAAGAGAAAATGACTTCAAAAAGTCAAATAACAAATACCATGCAAAAAATTCGTAAAACAAAAAATAACTGAATAAAGGGCTATTATATTTTATTTATTATGTAGTAAAATAATATGGTCTTTTCTGTCTGATTTAGTGGCATTAGCATCTGCTATAATTATTCCACTAAAACTAGTGCCTTCACTATCAAAAGCACGCCAAAGCAGCTGCATCAGGAATCTATGAGATGATAAAGTCAACAATGTCACTTTATTATATTACAAGTTAAAAAAATAATCGATTTTAGTTGTAAAACATTTCAGTCATGTCATGTCATATCAATGTAAACTTCCCGATCTGAATGTTTTACATAAGTTTTTGTACAAACAGTTTACTAAATAGTGAGAGTTGCGTAGTCAAACCTGATAAAAAGAAATAATTGCTTTTTGAATGCATAGTTCTATTTTCAAAAAATCTTTAATGGGGTTTGACCATGCACCTCTCGATACTCTATGTATATATTTAATCTTACACAAAACTCATTCTCAAAACACAATACATATTTATGACGTATATAGGCAAAGGAGAGAAATTGCATTTTTAGTTATATAAATCATTTGTGAACTCAAGTTGTTATACAACCGATTTTTATTTCTTATGACAGCAAAGTGCATACTATCAACCAAATATTGTATGAGGTCAAGTGAATTAGTCACTCAGTATGCAGGCTGGACTGATGACCTGGTAAAGGTCGCGGGTGTCCGCTGGATGCGGGTGGCGCAGGACCCGTCATTGTGGAAGTCTTTGGAAGGCCTATGTCCAGCAGTGGACATCTTTCGGCTGACATGATGATGATGATGCAGGCTGTTGTATATTAAATTCCTATCATACCAAAAGTTGCAAACCTAAACTTATTGAGCAATATAAATATTCGAGAAGGAATGTTTAAAGTTACTCTCTTACTAAAATTGCTCCAAAAACTACCTATAATACTAAACACTTCACCCAACATTCATGTATTCTTTTCCCATTTACTAGGGGTAGGTGCAGCATGTTTTTTCTTCCATATCTCTCTATCACCCATCATCTCGTCACTCACATCCTTCCTCTTCATAATGTCTCTCACACAATCCATCCACCTTTTCCTTCCCAACATTAATGACAAAATGTTAACAGCATCCAGTCATTTTCTCAGATGTGAGTGAGTTAAGAATGTAGTAAGTTTTCCAACTCTATATGTTTGGTCAACTTATGACTAGGTATGTATTAACCAAGATGTTGAACTGGATATCTTTAAAAATATCAAATAATATTAAATAAAATTAAATAAAAAACAATTCAGAGCTCTGATTGACTAACATTACCCTTAATTCTTTATATTGAGCCAGACATCCCAGAAGTGTGCTACAACAATTTTCAATACATACAAAATTAAAATTGCTATAAAGTACAGTGTAGACATAGTTGCGTGTGAGTGATGAACTGATGAGTAAAATAATATTTACTCACCTTAGGAGGTTTGAACGGGTATTCTGGAGAGAAATGTATGTCAAGGAAGAAAACTCCCCCTTCATATACAGAACCAGGTGGCCCGAGGATAGTGGATACCCATTCATACAAATTGTCTCCCTTGGGGCCTGCACTGCAGTTTGGAGGGGGGTCTAATGTGATCTCTGCTAATTCCTTCTGAATTCTTTTGGCCGATGTGCCAAGGGCTTTTGACATTTTGGGGTTGGGTTTGTTCTCCTTGGATGCAGGTTTGTTGTCGGCTACAGTTCCGGAGCCTCTGCCTCGTCCTGCTCCGCTTCCTGAACCAGACGCACCAGACATTATCTAAAAGCACCAAACGAGTAAAACTGCTAAACTACAGCTAGGTTAAGAAGCCAATGAAATGGGCAAATGAATTGTTAAGGCATGCACATGTGAACAGTGATAAAAATGACAGCAAATCAATAGAACATCTACATCTATTAAAAATAAAATATGTTCAATTATAATTGTTCAACTAATCAAAACACACGATATACAGTTGAATTGGATGCTGACATGTACAATAATATATTAATGATTGTATGACAGTCCACGTAATAAATACTATGTTATATGTTTAAACTCCTTTAATAATTTCATGGTAAATAAGATAATAAACATATTTATGTTTAACAGACAAATATACTGTTGCATCATGAAATCCAAGGAAATAGAATAAAAGAGACACCACTCATTCATTTTAAGTTATTACTAATTTTAAATTAAAAACGTTTCTTTTGTTATTTTTAGGCAAAACAACACGAGAACAAAGGCTTTCCATAGCTCTGTTCTTGAGGAACAAAACTGACGCAATATAATAAACGCAAGAGAGCAAAACCCTCCTAACGCTTGTTTAAGCTAAATTGATCAAAATGAATGACCTATACGTAACTGAAATGATTTATTTTGTACCTTACGAATAACAGTCGGCCATCTTGTCGGCTAGCGTTATCCGAAATTTTACAATTTATTATAGCGTTTACCAGCGACTCAATTCAAATGATATACAAGTCTTCTGACTAACAACTATCAGGAGAAAAGGAAACTTCCACAAAGCGCACTGATTCCGAGCAATGTAATGAATTAACTCCCGTGTTAAATGCCCCACACTGCAAAGCGCAAATAAGCCTGTAATTATCCCACTAGATGAGAGAACATATTTAAGAGAACACAGAAATCAAAATTATACCTTTTACAAATAATCTAATGGTATCAGATATTTTTTTCTGCTTTCAAGCTTCAATCGTCCGCTACCACATTTTCACTTCATCCATTTGTTCATCACCCTCACCAACACAAACAACCAGAACTACACACAGCTAAAATAAAACATGAATAAACTTACTACTTTTTAAGTATCGATATTTACATTAATGCTTATCACTAAATTTGAACTAAAAAGGGTATATTTAAGGAAATCTACTAGTATTTACTAAGGATTAATTATTACAATAGTTCACAATGCACAACCACTTTCCGACATGTTTTTAAAAAGAACCGGTGTGTTGCCAACTATGTGCAATTCAATTCGTCTCAAGTTGATTTATTGTATCGATAACATAAAATTCACAAATAACCAGCTTTTTTTCCAGCTACTTAAACACCCTGGCGTTTAACCATAGACTAGACAAACATGGATTGTCAAATTGAAATATATACGTCAAATCATAATAGAAAATTAGACAGTTGTTATAAAATATCTTTAGAATATGTTATTTGAAATTGAATTTTATTCGACGGTTATAAAGATCATTTATTGAACTAGTTCCAGAATAATAGACTTAAATTATTATATATATTCGCATCTTCCCTTTCCATATCTCAGGGTGTATATTCTGTTTATTGAATTGTTTACCAAATTAGTGCAATATTTTGTTTTACCACGTACAGTTACACGTTACAGCACTAATCAAGATGGGCAAACGACAACACCAAAAGGATAAAATGTATGTATTATCATACAAGCATAAATCAAGCTCTTTCACGGACCGATATTAAACCCGAAAATATGTCCCAGGTACTTAACGTACACAGAGTGGACCACTCTGTACGGGGGCAAGCGGTCAGGCACGGCCGTGGAGGAAGACACGTCGTTCAAGAGACTGCCGTTTGACCACTGCTGTCTGTGCCTGCAACCTTTCGACGACCCTTACTGTGATGCTGACGGCAATGTATTCGAGCTGCAAGCTTTCCTCGAGTTCGTGAAGAAGTTTAAAATTAACCCCGTCACAGGAAAGGTATGGAACTGCAGTTGTATCATACTGATAAGAGTATTGTGTTGCTCGGCTTTCAGGGTTTACAGTATTATGTGTTTCATAATTAATAAAGCGTAAGCTTCACAAAGGCTCTAGACCGTGTGGCCTCTTACCCACCACAAGCACCATCACCCATAGCAGTCACGTCCCTCAGACATGAGGTTAAAACCAAGAAGAAGAAGCTTGTTTGCCACCATTGTAGTTTTAATAAAAATTAGACTAGCTAGCACTTACTAGTACTAGTTATTCTTCGTAAGCTACAGCCAATATCAGCAAGAATCTATTGTCTATGGTATTTTGAAAAGATTCTTAATGCTGATGTTGCAATACTTATTCATATCATAATATGTGAGGTATGCTTTATTTAATATGTGAGGTTAAGACAACTGGTTTAGCCTAGTGGTTAGTTGCCTATGAAGTTGCTGGTCCTGGGTTTGAATCCCGGTCAGGGCAAATATTTGTGTGATGGGCATGAATATTGCTTTCTGAGTCTTCTATGTGATTATGTATTACCTAAATTACCCATAATTGTTATTTAGTACCCATAACACAATCCTTTTTGAGTTTACTATGGAGGTAGTTACATTTGTGTAAAATCATTCCCTAATATTTATTATTATTTATTCATATTACCAATTTGATAAACATCAGAACAGACACTTTTAACTGATATATAGTGTATACAACTCTAAATATTTATTTCCAGAAAGCAGACATAAAATCATTAATCAAACTAAACTTCTTCAAAAATGCACAAGACGACTACCACTGTCCTGTGTTATTCAAGAACTTCACAAAAAACTCGCACATTGTGGCTATCAGGACCACAGGGAATGTGTTCTCATATGAAGCAGTGGAGCAGCTCAACATCAAGGGCAAGAACTGGAAGGACTTGGTCAATGACACACCATTTGTCCGGGGAGACATCATCACCATACAAGACCCCAGTCATCTGGGAAAGTTCAATATTTCAACCTTCCATCATGTGAAGAATAATCTTCGGGTTGAAACAGAAGGTAAGTAACAAATTCTACAAGGTCTAGTGTTTATTACTTTGTCATGAGGTTTAAAGTATTCTTTCCTATCTCCATTTTTTTTCTCTAATACAATTGATTAGGTCTAGTATTTATTAGTCCATAATGCAATAACAAGATGGTAGCTTGGTACAGATCATTAATGTTCTGTGTTAGTCACCTCTTGTGCTGAAACATCTCCTGTTTTTAATAGTTAGCAAATTATTATAAATACATATTTATCAAAAAAACAACCCAAATCCTAAAAATAATATGCTCATCAGTAATATTTAAAGAAGGAATGATGGTTGAAACTCACTTAGAACATCACTATTTGCTACATTTTTGATACATGTTTTGTGCATTCTATCTAACCATTATTGATTCTTTAAGTGTTAATATTAAAAGTAAAAGTAAAAGTAAAAGTAGTTTATTCTTCAAATTAGGCATATTACATGCACCTATGAACGTCAATAAACTACCACCGGTTCGGAAAAATAAACCTCTGCCACGAGAAGAACCGGCGTAAGAAACTCGGCGAGGTGTCATTTTTTCAAAACAATATACATTGTATAGTTAAATATAAAATTACAGTCTCAGTTACTACAAAAATAACAAGCTACAGTAGAAAACCTATTTTCGCGATAGATTAGCCGTGCAGGACACTATCACTGCCAAACATCCCTGTCCATGATGTAATCGTTTACCTTATAATATGCTTTTGAAATAAGTGTTTGTTTTACTACAGATTTGAATTTAGAATTGCTAAGTTCAGTAATGTGTTTTGGAATTTTATTGTAGAATTTAATACAATTTCCCAAGAACGACTTTTTCGCCTTTACTAGTCTATAGAAGGTTATTTTCAGTTTCCCAGTGTTTCTGGTGGCTATTGGTTTATCAGCGTTCGTTGGGAAATTGCACAAATTCTTCCTAACATACATTATTATTTCAAATACGTATAGGGACGGCAGGGTTAGAATATCTATTTCTTTGAAAAATTCTCTTAATGAGTCACGCGACCCCAAGTTATAAATTGCCCGGATAGCCCTTTTTTGCAAAATAAAAACAGTTTCAATATCTGCAGCTGATCCCCACAAGATTAGACCATAAGTAATTATACTATTAAAATAAGCAAAGTAAACTAACCGTGCCGTTGCCACATTGGTAAGCTGCCTTTTTTTTTGTTTATACTGTCTCACATTAGTATGAGTTTATGTCTCATCAGTAATCTTCATTGCTTTGTTTCCAGAGGAAATTGCACTGAGAAAGGACCCACATGCAAGACTCAAAACTGTTTCTGCTGAGACTAAAGATATTCTAAATGAACTAGAGAGGGATTATAAAGCTCCTGAAGTGAAGGAAAGTAAAAAAGAGGTAATTCTTGTTTTCACATATCCTTAAATATTGTGTGTGTGTAATCGCAAGTGGTGTTCATCAAGTTTGAAAAGTTTCTATGGAATGACAGCTGCCATCACCACACTAAAGTTGATTGATCTCTAATGAATAAGTTGGTGCAAACCACCCTTATTCATATTAATAATTCGTATTACATGTCAGTTATAAGGAAGTTGGTATATAACTTCCTTATAACCGATTTTTAACACTAATGAAAATTAATGTCAAATGTTGTACTAGGTACCAAATTCGTACTCAATAAACTCTTTAACACTGTAGAAAGTGTGCTCGATAAGCCATCGTTTGAGCTGCAATTTGAAGCCAGCCAGTGACGAGGCGTCCGTAATTCGGGCCGGCAGTCGGTTGTATACCGTCGGGCTCATCACGTGAGTGAGTTTGGCTGACGTACGTTACGACTGTGACCGTTTGCTCGCCACACGTATTCGTCCAGATGGCCACTGGCATACAAAACCACCTGAAAGATTACCACGGGCGGTAACGTCATATTCCAATACCTTTCTAGACTTCGCTCTTATCACACGATCTCGACAACCCTAGCAAACTCAAGTTACATTCAAACTCAAAGGCATAATTTGGAAATGTTTTCTTATAAAAATTCTCTTGTTTAACAGTGACACATCTATGTTCATATTTTTTTTTATACAACAATGATAGCGAACAAGCGTGCAGTCCGCCTGATGGTAAACCTTGCTTAATATATATTTTCGGTCAGGTGGCGGACAAATTTAATGCCGCCCACTACTCCACCGGAATGGTTGCCGCCAGTTTTACGTCCACCGCCATGGTGCCAGAGACTGTGCATGAGGCCGCCATCATCGCCGAGGACGACGTCAAATACGACAGGGTCAAGAAGAAGGGTATGTTAAGAGGGTATCAACGAGTCCACAAGCGTCACTCGTAAAAATTGTGATTATTTAAATTTAACGACATATCTAAATAGATTTTAAGAAAAAAAAACCGGCTTCAATGGGGGAGGCCGGTGAAAGATTATTATACTTAGATGGTGCACTCTTAGATTCCATACAATAAAATAAAAATGGCTATAAGTATGTTTTTTTTTAATCGTATGGCATTTATTTACGAACCGTGAGATCTTCGAGAAGACAAGTACGGTTGCCAGTTTTTGTTGCACTTTTAGCACCACCCAGGGGTCACGTGTAGTATGTTTATAATGGTAGAAGACTAAGTACCCTCAATTCCTCATGGAGTCATGGAAAAACCTTGCTTGCTTGACAAACAAAACGAAGAGAACTAATCGCCAAACGTGAAATACGCGTCGTTGAAGAGTTCCGTTCTGATCATCATCAGCAGTTCCACTTCATTAAATGTCACTTTTATGAATCAAAATGCTTGATTAATTCATGAAAATACTAAAGTCACTATTTGTGTGCCTTTCACATTTGAGGAGTTCCCTCGATTCCTAATGGATCCCATCATCAGAACTCGAGCATGACAAAAATCAATCGTGAAAATAGAACTTGCTTAACAAACACAGCTAGGAGGACAAATCGCCTAACGTGAACTATTCGTCGTTGAAGAGTTCTGTTCTGATCATCATCAGCAGTTCCACTTCATCCAATGTCACATTTTGGGATGCAAATGCTTGACTTATTGATAAAAACACAAAAATCACTATATGTTTGCCTTAAAGATTTGAGGAGTTCCCTCAATTCCTCATGGATCCCATCATCAGAACTGCGTTTTGACAAACACGGGACCAACTTGGATATATATACTTACAATCAAAAAAAGAATTTTCCAAATCGGTTAACAAATGACGGAGTTATGGAGTAACAAACATAAAAAAAAAAACATGCAACCGAATTAATAACCTCCTCTTTTGAAATCTTGAAGTCGGTTAAAAAGGGACTGTTATGTACTACATTTTGTATTTTACTACCTTTGAATACATTGAAACAGTTACGAGTATTACGTTACTAGATTCGTCAATCTATGCGTCGAAAGAAAAACGGCCGTTTTATTTTTGAACTCAAAGATCGACAAATCTCGCAATGTAATAACTAGTTTGATGTATTCAAAAGGTACTTAAATACAAAACACAGTACATAGCATTCCCTTTTTTTTAATATGTATTGTTAAATTTAAATAATGTCATTTCTCACGAGTGGCGCTAGTGGATCCGTTGATACCCTCTTAAGCTATATATGTATAGCTTTGACATGTAATATTTGTAATATTATGAATAAATGAGTATGAGTATGAGTAAGTAGCGGATCAAGTGGCATCAGGACTAGGACACCGTTCCCACTCGTCGGCTGTCGGGCCCGAATTTTTATCGGGTGGCGGCGCCTTGTACCAATTGGTGTCAAGTGTGAATAGCTTCAAAGAAAATGTTCTGCTACTGTAACATCGGACTAAAATCCGGGCCGGACATAGGAGGGGATAAGGGCCCCAAAAAACTTCTAAGGCCTGCCGAGGCCTCGCCTCAATGGGGTCAAACCCCCCAAACTAAATTTAACACAGGCAGGGCACAGCGGAACTTCCTTTCGCTCATATAATCGTATTTGGAGCAGCCCAACTGGGGAAGTACTCCACCTTACAGAAGACCGCAGTCATCTACTTGATCTGCAGGTACACACAGTAGTGGTGTTGTGTTCCTGGTGTTGAGTAAAGTCGCCAGAGCTCCCGACGATGCGCTGTGTTGAAAGTAAGAGATCTGTCCCCTCAAGTCCCTCAAGCCAATACCCTCAAGTCAATAAAGGGTCGACAACGCGCTTGTGATTCATCTGGAGTCGCAAGTGTCCATAGGCTATGGTATGTGCTTATCGTCAGGCAGGACATAAGCTTGTTTGCATGTTGTATCCACCACTATATGTTACATTACAGTAGCGGAATGAAAAGGTTCGTTACTTTTTAACTGCCGACACAACGCAAAAGAGGGGTGTTATAAGTTTAACATGTGTTATGTGCGTCTGTCTGTGGCACCGTAGCTCTTTATCGAATTAACCGATTAGAATGCGGTTTTTTTTGCGGCTAAATCGGCTTAGCCAATTTTGAGATATTGAACATTGAAATAAAAATGTCGGGGGTATTTTAACTTTTCTAAGTTGGTTATAGTCCCGTTTGTAATCCCGGTCCCAATTTGTATGAAATTTATCCGGGAAATCCGGGAAATTTACATGTCCTAGTTGGGTACTTATAAACCTAAAATGTCACTCGATTATTGCAATATGGGTACTGTTAAATGGTCCATGTGCTAATCATCGACTTTGACAAGTTTTGTGTTGATATTCATGCGTCAAAACTATAGATATATTTAAGGTACAAACGGATATCGGTTCTTCAATCTTTTATCTATACATGCAAGAGTAAACTTTTGAAAAAAAAAAAAAATTATGATTTATAATATAATATTAAAATATGAAATTTTACATATAACTGTTATTTAGTGACGTCTCTAACAACGTAAGAGAGATCTCAATATTTAACTAATCTTCACAAAAGATCCAGTAAACTTGTTTTTTGGGATAGAAATTGCCAAAGTTTGATGCCATATCTCTCCAAGACAGTATGTTTTGAATTAAATATCGGATACTATTTCGGTAAACCTCGTTGTTGTTAATACGATTAGTCATTAAAAAAACACGAATAAACGAAGAGTTACAGATCAGGTCACTGGGAGCTAGGCGCCCCTTAATAACAATGTGTTTTTTTTATTCTCTGAGCAGGCTATGTGCGCCTGGTTACAAACTACGGGCCGCTAAACTTCGAGCTGTACTGTGACGTCACGCCAAAGGCTTGCGACAACTTCATCAAGCTGTGCAACACCGGCTACTACAACGGGACCAAGTTCCATAGATCAATAAGAAACTTTATGGTGAGTATCACTTTATGAGCCGTAATGTTATCTAGCGTAAAGGCGCTTTTAGATTAATCCAGTCGCTGGCGCCAATTGCGGCGGCTGGTGGCTGGCTATTGGCGCTAGTTTGTCAATGTACTATGTATAAGGATCCAGTCACGCTGAGCTGGCATAAAATAATATTAAATAAATTATGGGCTCGCCCCGCGCGACTACAAGGCACCACTTAGGTATGCGCTATGTGCAAAAAAAATACAGTACATATGGTGCTACTTTACCGCACGAGTGCGGTAATCAGCAGATTACGTGCATATGTCGGAACTTTAAAGTGCAATATGTACTGTAAAACGTTGTACGATACACGTGCGAACGGGTAATTCGCAATTCGTGTCGATTTAAAACACTCTCTTCGGTCTTGTTTCAATTTATCACCACTCGTTGCGAATTTCTTGTTCTCTGCACTTTTATCGTAATGTACTATTATGTTGCACGAACAACAAACACACTTCGCGGAATGCTGGCGCATAAGACGAAAAACGAATAGCTCATATGCGGTGCCGGCACCACACTTCGGCAAACCGACAATTCGAAGGATACGCGTATTCGCTATTCGCGCTTATGTCTTATGCTTGCGAATAAAGCAATAGACGAACAAACCCCCCACACTTCGTCAAATGCAGGCGTATAAGAATAACGAATAGCGCATAGTGAAGTGTGGAACCGACTACAGACATTAAGATTTCTAAGAAGTTGTCAGGCCATGTCAGTATATTTAAAAACAAAAAGCATCTGTAATGATGAGTAATAAAGCATCTCCAAACCTAATAGTCCTAATATGATACTCTGAAAATGCGAATTCCTCAGATACAAGGCGGTGACCCGACCGGCACTGGTCTCGGGGGCGAGTCGATCTGGAAGAAGCCGTTCGAAGACGAAATCAGACCCAACCTGCACCACACCGGGCGCGGAGTGCTCTCCATGGCCAACTCAGGGCCCAACTCTAATGGCTCACAGTTGTAAGTCAGGGTTTTTCGTACGGCTAGCACAAGACGGCGCGCGAGATAAACTATCCGTCTCTATCTAATGGGTACACTCGAAAAGAGACGGATAGTCTATCTCGCGCGCCGTTTTGTGCTAGCCGTGCTGATAAACAATAGGTGATTAACTAGCTCGCGCGTAGACTTTGTTTGAAGAGTAAGACTTTGTTTGTTTGTAGGCGTCTGAAAATGGTGCGTGGGATTAAAAGCGCCTGTTTTAAGCTATTCATACATATTTTAAAGTGTAACAGTTGACTACGAAAATAAGCATCAATTTTCACCTTTATTGAAATAAATAAATTTGGTGAAAAAATAACATATTTTACCATCTGCGTGATGTGAAATGGAACCAATGGAGTAAACTAAAACTTAGGATTGTTTATAAATTGTAATTCTAGTTCGTAATTCTCGTAAATACAACCATTACCGCTTAAGCCTGACAATACCTAAATTGGTTAAAATTAAATAAAAAAACCGCCTTCAAATTATTTAGCTGTTGATTTACTTAAAACTGTAGTATGTTTAGTATTTCTTATGATATTGTAATTAATAATAATTAATTCAAATATTCTCAAAAGCACGAAATAAACTGAGATTTTCAATCCAATCATGAGATGAATACCTACGATTTTATTACACAAAATGTACTAAAATATACATAAAGACGAAATATTTTTTAATAATTAGCGTATTTAGCTAATAATTTAAAAAAAATGTACAATTTCTTAAAGTTTTATGACCTTCTGAAGTCTGTGCGGGTGGGCTGCGGGAGTACCTTTTAGTATCTTATTAACTATTGTATTTGTATAATTAATTCCAGCTTTATAACATTCCGGTCGTGCAAGCAGCTAGACGGCAAGCACACGATATTCGGCAAGCTTGTCGGCGGAGTCGACACTTTGAACACTATGGAGCAGATCGGTGTCGACAACAAGGACCGGCCCATACACGACATCGTTGTTGAAGCGGCACAGGTGTTCGTGGATCCGTTCGCTGAGGCTGAGGAACAGGTAATGGAAACACGACCTTATTGTAACGATATTAGGTCTGTAACGTGATGGAGCAGATCGGTGCCGACAACAAGGACCGGCCCATACACGACATCATTGAAGCGGCACAGGTGTTCGTGGATCCATTCGCTGAGGCTGAAGAACAGGTAATGGAAATACGACCTTATTGTAACGATGACAAATGACGATAACGATAACAAAGGACCGGCACATACACGAAATCGTGATGGAAGCGGCACAAGTCTTCTTGGATTCGTTCGCTGAGGCTGAGGAACAGGTAAAGGAAATACCACTTTAATATTACGAGATAACGTTTATAATGTGATGGAGCAAATCGGACCCGACAATAAAGGTCAGTTCATGCACGACATCTTGGTGGAAGCGGCACAGGTGTTTGTGGATCCGTTCGTTGAGGTTGAAGAACAGGTAAATGAAACACGATCTTATTGTAACGAGATAAGGTCTATAACGTGATTGTGGAAGCAGCGTAGGTTTTCGTAGACCCGTCTCGTCCCCTGAGGCTGAGGAACAGGTAAAGGAAATACAATCATAGTGTAACTAGATAAAGTTTAAATTGCTATGATAATATTCGCCGTAGGAAAACTTTCCATAACAATTGCTAAGCATCCTTCTTCTTTTAACAGCTTATGGAGGAGAGAGCAGCTGAGTTAAAGAAACAAGCTGAAGAGGCGGGGCCAGGGGTGAAGCCCAAGAAGGCCTCCACTCAGCCTTTAAAAGTATTCCGGAATGGCGTGGGAAAATACCTCAATCTAGAACCTTCTAGCAGCAAGGCCAGCAAACCTGATGAAACACCAGCAAAGAAACACAAGAAGGAGGGAAATTACAAATTTGGAAGCTTTGATGCTTGGTAGAACTGGAAATAAACAGTTGTAAATCAAAATGTCTTTACTATTGTATGGTTACCATATTGGTTCTTGGTGAGTTGTTTTGTGTTGATTTTCCGTGCAAATGTTTTTTGGACTCCATTATAAAAATGTTTCTGTTATTACTGTGTCAACCATATCACCTAATTTCCGCAAAATTAATAAATTTGCTGCGAAGAGTACCTTATGTCAGCACTATATATATTTTTTATTTATTTATTCAAGAAGGTACATGCTTACAAATAAAATTTGTAATTTCGCCAAATTGTAATCAGTTTGTTTGGCGAATCTATGTGAATCTAAAATTGCTGAAATAGGTAATCAATAAAGAATCATTCATGCCTATTTGTTAATATTATGGTAATTATCTGATTGATGTGATTGACTAAATAAAACAATAATAACAAAAATGTTTTGTAATTAACTAATGTTATCCAACAAATGTTTGAATGGAAAATTTATGCTGTTGTTGCACCTTAAAATCCAATCTGTTGCCCATTTAGCTAGAACAGTTCCCATATTGCACCATAAAACTACCCCAGAACTTGCCCAGAACCCAACTGAGTCAAATGGTATATCTATAGCAGGCTGAAAAATATCTTGACATTAAACTAATTTTAACACTTAAAGAAATTTTAGGCACAGTAGTGAAGGCATTTGTAACAGGACAAAGAAGTACAGTCAGCATCATAAACATGTATACACTTTTCGACCTTATCTCCAAACAAGGTTCCAGAACGTATACATTTTTTAGGGTTCCGTAGTCAACTAGGAACCCTTATAGTTTCGCCATGTCTGTCCGTCCGTCCGTCCGCGGATAATCTCAGTGACCGTTAGCACTAGAAAGCTGAAATTTGGTACTAATATGTATATCAATTACGCCGACAGTGGTAAAATAAAAAGTGGAAAAAAATATTTTATTAAGGTACCTCCCCTATACGTAAAGTGGGGAGTGTTTTTTTTTTTTCATTTTAACCCTAACGTGTGATATATTGTTAGATAGGTATTTAAAAATAAATAGGGGTTTACTAAAATCATTTTTTGATAATGTTAATATTTTCGGAAATAATCGCTCCAGAAGTAAAAAAAAATGTGTCCCCCCCTCTAACTTTTGAACCATAAGTTTTAAAAATATGAAAAAATCTCAAAAGTAGAACTTTATAAAAACTTTGTAGGAAAATTATTTTGAACTTGATAGGTTGAATAGTTTTTGAAAAAATTACAAAAACTACGGAACCCTACACTGAGCGTGGCCCGACACGCTCTTGGCCGGTTTTATATGATGCTTACTGTACCTTAATGATTGTCATCAGATCTGTTATGAATTGGTTCAATATCATCATTGTAAGATGTAAATAATTTTAAAATAAAACAAATACAATGTTTCTCCTCCTTTTTATTTATGTAACTAATATAATTTAAATATAATTAAGTACTTCATAATATCAATAGTGACTTAAATAGTCAATAGATTACAAATTATAATTTTCAGTAACTTGCATTATATTCTTAACATCTAACATAATACAATATGTGCATTCAATCTAATACCGCGAACAAGTAAATATTTAATAGTAAATTGAGTCAATATATATTTGGCTTCAATGATACAAACACGATACAAAACTATAATGAGTATAATGACATTACAAGGCATTACAAGTGTGTGTTTTCTAACAATTCCCTTTTGACAGTTTTCTATTAAAGTTTGTAGTGATGAGGCTAAGACAAATTCTTTGTCATATTTAGTGATTATTGATGAATAGTGAATGATTAACTGAATCGATTTTAATGCAAAACTGCTACTGTATATCCAAATATTGCGACAAAAGTAATTTCATCTTCCTTTGTTTATAAGTTATTTTAATGTTCCAATATTTTTATCATAATATATTTCTATCATAATAGATTTCTATCATCTTATGGAAATATGACCTGAGTCAAAACAAAAGGTTTAGCCACTACACTAGTTTTAAAACAAAAAAGACATAGTATGTAACTGTTTTGATGGTGAATTATTGTCATAAATTACAATGGAACTATGGCAGATAAAAACTTTTTTTTTTTTTTTATGATAGACACCAGCGATTGGCCTTAATCTCACCTGATGGAAAGCGATGACAAGGCCTAAGATGTTGCTCACTGATTCAGTAATAGCCTATTCACCCTTGTCTTTATTTGATTGCTCCCCTAAAATTCGTATATATAAAATAAATAAATAAATAAATATTGGGGGACAATCTTACACAAATCGACCTAGGCCCAAACTAAGCAAAGCTTGTACTATGGGTACTAGACGACGATATACATACTTATATAGATAAATACATACTTAAATACATAGAAAACATCCAAGACCCAAGAACAAATATCCGTGCTAAATGCACAAATAATGCCCTGGCCGGGATTCGAACCCGGGACCTCTAGCTTCGAAGGCAGTGTCACTACCAACTAGGCTAAACAGGCCGTCAATATGTATTGTATATGCGTACTTTGTAGCTACTCATGAAGCTCTAATATAATTACTTGTTTTTATTTATTATTTCTCCCATAGATTGCACATTTACGTTATATGGTTGTACGAGTGTGTCAAAAGGAAATCCTTAGAAATCATAGAGAATAATGACTTATACAGTAAGGTGTAAACTCTTCATCAAACAAGCTTTAAAAGAAATTAATATTATAATTACTTGTTTTACGGTATCAATTATATTATTTATTTCTATGATCAAACATCAAGGTTAAAATACAAAGCAATTGCTTCTTTTCAACCATACCCTGTGCAGTTATTAAAAAAAACCACAGGTTGCATTGACCCACATTATTACCCGTAAATCCAAGTAGATTCACAATTTCATGAATCAAGTTTTTCATTACTTGTTTTCTGTGGGAAGCTGTGTTCCCTCAGATACATATACATATTTACAGGGCAAACATCCAATATAGAACAGAAAACTAAGACACTCATCCATTTTCAAAACAAACTTGTTCCAGAGCTCAAAATGATAAGACAACGGAGCTTGAACATATCAGGTGTGAGTATTGGATTAATTGTAGTTTGTTCGTCTGCGGCCAGTCCGCTGCTTGTCAAATCTCATTTCCATCTCCTCCAGAACCTTAGGGGTGTAACGGACTACCAACTTTACAGACCCAACAGCCTGTTTCAACAGCTCTACAGCTTTCTCGTGGTTCTCGCCTTCCACAGACACGCCATTCACTGAAAGCAGCTGGTCTCCTCTTTTCAGTCCTCCATGTCGATCAGCGACGCCCCCAGGAATGATTCTGGAGATATAAATAGGAGAATTTTGCTCTTTACCGCCCATGACGTTGAAACCTAAGCCTTCCTCAGTTTTCGGAAGCTCTACAACTCTGGGATGAGCATGGCCTTCGGCCGCCGCGAACGCAGCCACCGTCGCCTTTGCAGTAGCAGAAGCTCTAATATCTGCCGAGCCCTGGATGTCAACAGTCTCGTAGACATGCTCGTACACCTCTCGCACAGCGTTCAGGAAGTCACTTTGCAACACTTTCTGTAAAGCAGCGAGTTTCGTAGCTGGCACTTCACCACTTTGCTGAAGCTTCTCGAGCAGCTCAATAGCTCTTTTTATGTCCCTAGCTAGGGTCAACTGCTCCCCTGTTGTACTCATATCTTTATTTAAGATAGTACACTTCACAGAACAGAGAATAAGAAGAATTTAGTTAATTAATCGATACAACTGCGAAACGAAAGATGAGCAAGTGTATTCGTTCTGAAACCAAATTGATAATAAAACTAAAACATACGCATTATACAGTGAAAAAATAAGACTATGTAAAAACTAGATACGTTACAACTTTTATAGATATTTATATTTATAATGAGTAATTTAAATAAAGCATTTGATAGCAATTATTAAAAGAAACTAGTAAAACGCCATAGAACAGATAATAAGTTTCGAATTCGAACGTGTTAGGTGTGACAATTTGGACTGTTTGAGACCATTACAAGAACAAAATATATTTTGTGGGGGCTAAACATGAAACTCTAACGGCTGGAACTTATCACTGACAGCTGTCGGATGACAAATCCAAACAATTCGCTGTTTGCCATATTTAGGTTGTTATTTCTTGCATTTTCTTTGCAATATTCTTAAGTATTATTCAGTTATATAATGTTTATTATTACTCTCTAGTGGTGCCAAAACAAAAAGCTCAAGTAAAATAGTTATAGTGTGGAAGAATTCTGGAAAACACCATGGACGATTTGGGTAAGTTGATTTGCTGTTATCATAACCTGTTTTACTTGCTCTGGTGTCCTAATGACGTGTTTTATTGCAAAAATCTTTGGATCATGTATGCAAAAATTTCGTTAGGACGTTAACTTCGTTAGTGCTTCTCGAATTAGAACATTTAGAACTGTATCTATTCAATTTAGGGGCGTGAAAATTAACACGCTTATTTTGCAGTTTTCTTCGTGGCTACTTTCTATTTAGTCCAGCTTTTAGCTTTTTATCGTATAGTCAACTTTCAAGCGTCTAATGTAATGTTTTCTATTTATAAGATATTCATACTACCTTCTTATGTACAATGTTAACAACATTTCTGGGACATAATTAATTACATACTCTTTAATAATTATATTTGGTTGATATGTTGATATGAATTTTTTACCCCCCATGAAATTGGGGGAGGCCTATGTCCGGCAGTGGTCCTTGGGCTGATATGGTGGATATGAATTTTTAGATATAAATAAGTGCTTTATATTGTGAATTTATATTTCCCATCATGTTTATTTCTATATTGTTCTGAAATGGTTATTCATCATGGCTAAACCGGAGTATCAAACATTGCCCAGACCCTTACTCAAAAGTTAATGTTCAAGTTGTAGTTAAGAAGCTAAACCATTAGAAGCACATATTGAAAGATAAATAATACCTACAAATTGTATTACAAGTTGTAGGTATTATTTATCTTTCAATAAAATGTTTGTGGGCAGCTACAAGGGTATGATATACACAAGATATTTTAAAAGCTGTATGAATTTATTGGTTGAAATGGAGACGGATACTTTTATTATTTGTCATTTTTAGCAGTCTGTGCTGTCATATATAAATGCAGGTCATACATAATTATCAGCACAAAACAAGTCATCATTCAGTCTGCTGGACTCTAGCTCTAAAACATAACTGCCACCCTAAACATAAGCAATAAACTTTTCCCAAATAACTTTCCGGTTTTGTTCCCCATTTCAACATTTGTTTCAGACTTTATTGACCTTGTGTAAAGGGATGAAATAACACTAAACTGTGTGGGTGTTTTCTCAAAAGCTAATTATAGCCCTTTTATTACCCCTATCTGTCAAATTTAAGCTCTTTATTGCTCCCAATGGGTGGAAACTAATTGACAGTCTATCACATTAAGCCATGGCTAGCATGGTGTTACTCTGTACTCAGTCCTTAGATTTGTTTTAAGTGAAATTCACTGAGAGGTGGTTGCATGACAACCTGTAACTTTGAATACAAAGTGGAAGTTTTATTCTAATAAAAAGTATGAGGTTTCTGCTTGTACAACAAGCTACAAGTTGTCATGAAGGAGGCTAGAGGAGTCTATTTTCTATCAACACTATGTAATTGTGTAACAATTAGGTAGTTTCACTAGTTTAATTTGTGAACTCAAGTTATTGTTTTAATGGAAACATAAAAAATTTTATGTATTGGATTTTACAACTGAAACATGCATTTTATTCAGATTATTACTGCAACACATAACCAAGAGTGCATTACTAAGAAGGCATTCAACATCATTTTTATGAAAAAGCAAAATATTGTTTACTTCCCGTTGTAGTGTGATAAGCCCTTTAAGCTTCATTAGACCTTGTATGGTAAATTATGTAACAAAGAGTTTTGTTAAAACCGTTAAAATCCAAATTATGTGATCACTGGAAATAGAAAATTTTTGTGACAATGATTGATATTATTTATTAAGCTTAAACAAGCTTAAAGCGTGCATGAGTCATTTATTATTGTCAACAGTGTTTTTTAACTCTGCATAGAATATTCTGTAAGTTTCTGAAATGTTCGCATTGCGTTGCGTCTATAGCTGCATGCTGGCTCGTTTTCGTCAACACGTCAGATAGCCCATGATTAATGGGGCCTATGCTACCATGCCAAAACGACTTATCTCTACGCGAGTTTCACAGTGACATACGACTTTTTGGTTTAGGACGGTGTAGTGACGGTCCCGCCTCGAGTAATCGAGTAAAAAGCTCGGACTATAGAGGGTAGGTATACAGACTACGCAAAGGTCGTAGAAACGATTAGCGACCTACTTAGCTTGTATAGGACTTCGTTGTGTGTTCGTTTTACGAGTCAAAGAGAGGGTTGAAGTGATGGCCTAGTCTAGTCGATAAAAATAAGTTTCTGTCTGTCAAAGGCGGGTTTTATTGCCGACTTTACAAAAAGTACACTCGGCAATTGACGGGTTGAATTATTCCACTTACGTCAGCACGCTAAACGCTAGAACGATGGTGAATGAAGGAGTTCCTATGGCCATCTTCCGTCAGCTTTATGATACCAAAACATTACATTACTGCACGGAACTATTTCAAGTTTGTTTTGGCATAGAAGTTACAATAGTTGGTCATGAGGTGAGTTCTGGATTTAAAGAGGAATCCCTGGAATTCCTCGTTTATAGCTGTCACTTAATGCCTTGCATGCTACGCTGACAGCGATCATCCCCACATACCTATCTTCAGCCGTAAATTTGAACTAACGTAAGTGTATAAAACATCTGGGTTCAGCAGGTCCGTGTGGTACAGTGGTATAAATTGTTTTTAATGATAAATTAACACATTTACTGCCAGGGTTATAAAGGGTCACATGAAATGTTTTTTTTTCTATTTTAAGCCCAAAACGTCAGCAATTTTTGGCAACATTCTTGGTTACTGTGTTTTTGTGTTGCTAGTATACGCGTTTACCTGAAACACAGATAAACGGTTAGTTTATCATAATCATAATATCACAATTCTTTCTCTGTGGACATTGTATCAAAATGTGTATTAATCTGTAAAATTTAACTTGGGCGCAAATTTTATATACCTACTTTAGATATAGGAACAAGTAACAACTCACATGTCTATCGCCCATATTCATAATAAAAGCTCGGAAAAGATGTGCAATTCTTATATGTCATTAATGTCATGTGAAGATAATAAATATAATAACATAGATAGGTACATCCTGCAAATAAATGTAAAAAAAAAACATTCGTAATGTGACTAAAACTTTAATCGATATTGACTTTAAATGATTAGCGAGACAAAATAACACGAGAAAAGAAAAGTCAGATAATAGATTCCTGTAAAAAAAAAAAAAATCTGTACAAGCTTTTATTGCCAGCTTTAGGTAAGACTTTTTCCACAGTCATCAACAACTTGTTGAGACAGTTCCAATGCCCAAATACGACGGGTTTATCTTGTGTAAGTTAAGGAGTTGCTATGGCCATCTTCTGTCTCCATCGGATCAGCTCGATGGTACCATAATATTGCATTGTCGTCAAAGTTACATTAGTATGCCAAATTTCAGGTCAAACGGATGATGATAACTAGTATAAAATTCAATTTCTTGATTCTTCTTGAGCTTTCTTTGACTCACATAGACATACTTACTATACTAACAGGGAAAGTTAAATAAAAGCTTGTAAATAGGTACTTACTCTAGCTTACCTAGTGTTAAGTAGCCCCGAGAAGCGTCTATAAAAAAATGTTGGAATGTAAATGTCACTTCTATGACATATCGAATAGGTAGGCATCTCTATTGAAACTAAGTAATTCATTCTCTTGTGATGTATGAAGCAGTCCTTCTGTAAGTTCCACATACGCTATTTCTCCAGTGAAGGATAGCACCAATTCTCCCGTGTATATTTAGCCCGGATAATTGATTGGTGCGTGACTCCCGTAACAGTAAACAGAAATACGCGTAGTTTAGTCTTGTAATGACCATGAGTGCGTGCAATGGAATTTTAACGTAGCGATTCTATTTTTAAGGATTTATTTCTAAGTTGTGAGGCTTGTCAATATTTATTTCTAGAGCAATATTTTTATTACGTTTAGGCATGCAGATGGAGGGTGAGGCCATTGACTGCATGTACAAATACCCAAATAGGTACATTTTATATCTCATTACCACTAAAAGACCTGCACACAAACATTTTAAAAGTGGCTAGGCCCGTCCGAACATATTGAACTGAGGCCGGGAGCAAAGAAGATATATACTAACCCGGGAGTCGGCTAGTGGTGGTCGTTGATTCAACGAACTGTTGATAAAACGTTTTTCGTTCGTCAACGAACGAAACGTTTTGTTTAACAGACTCAACTACTTGAACGTAATCGAAATGGAACGCTAAGCTAAAGCCCTTAACATTTTCCCAATTACTCAAAATAAACGTGTCAACTCAACACCTTTTTCTCTTCAGTTAAAGCAAAAACCTAGTTGACGAAATCAACTAGTTTTTCAACTAGTTGTCGTTTTCTAAGTTGACGTTTCGTTTCGTTGAAGCGAAAACCGTCAACGACCCACCGGCGCGCGTCTTACTAGTCAAAGGACCTTATACACAGTAGTTACATTCCATATTCAAATGACAGTGCAGCGTGATTACGCCTGCTAGCGACCATTGCTGCTGCCATAATATATAAATCTATACTAATATTATAAAGCTGAAGAGTTTGTTTGTTTGTTTGAACGCGCTAATCCAGGAACTACTGGTTCAAATTGAAAAATTATTTTTGTGTTGGATAGTCCATTTATCGAGGAAGGCTTTAGCCTATATAACATCACGCTGCGGCCAATAGGAGCGAAGACGCGGACGAAGTCGCGGGCAACAGCAATATCAAATGAAAAAAAAAAAGAAATAGTAGTGTTTACCCTGCCCACGCCTGTCCTTATTATACAAGTCCTTATTATCAAGAAATATAGCAAATAATTATTGTTCAAGATTTTTTAAATGGAATCTAATACATAATTAACACCACTAAAAAGTTCTTGGAGATATTTTTAAGAACTATGTTCTTTGCGTTAGCATAGCTCGTCCAAAAAAACGAATTAATTGCATACATTACTTTAACTCACGTAAGTAATGATGGCTGTAAAATTCTGCGCCTTTATTTACCTTAAATGGATTCTGCGATGAAAGTTTACAAGTCGACTTTGACCCACTTGGTATTGTTGACAACACCTTGTTAAATCAATTAGTAGCTATTATGTCCCAGGCGCCGTCTCCATAAAACTCGTAAATTAATCGTACTCCCAAACTCCCTCCTTTCTAAATGCATTAACTCAACACCACCACCAATTGACAACATTTCAAATTTTGAAGTAGTATGAAATCTTAACTCATTTCGTTAATTTGTTAACAAGAAACCCCAAAATATTTTCTTTATATTTTTATAGCTATTTGTTTTCTAAATATTCACGAAAATGTGAAGAAAGCCTACCATCGTCGTAATGACGTCACTAGTATGAATTTGTGACAGTCTCATCACAGCGCACAAAAAGAACAGCAGTTCACTTTCTTTAGTCAATCTGTCTTAGAAACAGTGCTTCTGTATGGTTTGTTACACTGTGACGCCTTACTTGTCACTTACTCTCTTTTAGAATGAGGAACTTTTGAAATTGATATATTTAATATGAAATTGAGATATTTTCGAGAATTTAAAAATGTGGTTTTATTTAATAATTTATCCTCTATTTGATTTCATCGGAAAAAAGCCTGGTTAAAAAATGAAATGTTGTCAATTCATGAATTATCCTGCTCCGGGACAGCGTTATATTTAATTTCATGACTATGAGATCGGTTTAGCGGTGTCGACTTTAGACGTCATAATTCATTATCATAAGATCATAACTCAAATCCTCCGGCACGCTTTCCCATTTATATAAGGTGTTAATTTATTAGTTGCAGATATTTTTACAGCTGATAGTACTCGGTCCCTGGAGTATATTTAAGTATGAAACACTTTTACGATGTTGTTTGGAGAAAACTGAAAAACAAATTAGTTACGTAAAAACACCCTTATTATATGAGAACTCATTGAACAGATTCTAGTACCTCTTTTACGTACCACTTAACTGTAACTGGCCACTTCACGTCGATAAATCAAATACTTGATTGTTAATGTCATGTTATTTTCTGTCTGATTGTGTCGTTTGCAAATCAATTTTACTTATTTTGAAATGCCTTCTTTTCTTCATGCTTGCTTTTAAAATTACTTTAACTCACTTATCAAAGGCTAGTATTAGTTAACTATCCTAAATGGGTGGATTTTCTTGACTAGTTGTAACACGACAGCCCCAATTTCCATCCTTTATTACATCCTACATTTTGTAGTTTTTCCGCCGAACCATATTAATGACATTTAAGACAAACAATTGTTGACATGAGTCATATGACAGATAGTGTTAAACGTCTTATCAGGCACATGGTGATTATTTTTAGACGAAATTACAAATTAATTTTTTGTTCGGTAAATGAAAACAAAAAAATATATATGAAAAGGTTTCTTAATTTCTATTTAAAGTGAATTGTTTTAAAGTAAAGTATCATCTGTTAAAATATTTGCAACTAATAAATTAACACCTTATATAATGCAGAACAATGAAAACGTTTATTTTGTATAGGCATTTGCAAAGAGTACCTACGTACCTATGTTTAGCTCCTTTTCCTGCGACTGCGCGTGATTAACCTTTTGATCGCCCATAACTAATGTCAACCCCATATCTTAACGACGCGTATAGAATTCCCTTCGGTCATTATCACACCCTATGTCCCTTTAACCGACCTAGTAAAAGACGTATGTGGTTAAGACATTCTCTACAGTTACGTCTTTTTAAAATTGGACTATAGTAGTGTTAATCCTG
Source organism: Notocelia uddmanniana (assembly GCA_905163555.1). NCBI lineage: Eukaryota > Metazoa > Arthropoda > Insecta > Lepidoptera > Tortricidae > Notocelia > Notocelia uddmanniana. The sequence goes on along the minus strand of LR991060.1, from coordinate 5,657,813 downwards.
AACACTCCCGTCGGTTCTAATCAAGTTAATTGTGTCGTTGTGCTTCGTTAGCTATGCGGTGTCGCAACATAATGTTGCGTGTGACGACACGCCTAGCTCATCCGGCTCGAAGGACCATGGGCCTGTTGCACAATTTACAAACATACACGCAGGTATATGGTATCCGCGGTAATGTTCTGGGCAAGTTTTACCTTTATTCAAGTTTATTCACAATGATGTCGTCAATTTCCAGTAATAATTAAAATCGTGAGATGCGGGGGAAATGTTATAATATAAAATACAAGATAACTAATGTGCCGTAGTTTGTACTAATTGTACTGTAAACACGGTTTGAAGGTGTCATACTTACATATCGGGTCTTGAAGGACCAACAGAATTGTTAATCTCTTTCTTACTTGGGTGATCAAGAACTCAGGTACAGTCAACACCAAAGACGTTTACACTTGTGCACCTTATTTCAATGTAATAAGGTGAATAATGTATCTTTTTGACGTCGACTGTACCTATTCTTTAATTTCCTAACTAGCAAAATAAGTCATATAACTGTTGTACAAACGTTTTGCATAAAACTTGTTGGTATGCAATTTAAGGCATACAAACGTTTATATGACGCGATTTTGGCGCAGTTTATATGGCTAAATAGTCGTAGAGTGATCACACGATCGTCATAAGCAAGCACATTTGTCATAAAGAATATATTAAACGACTTTTTGGTCTGAAAAGTATCGTAAGTTCTCGCTTTGTAAGTGCAATTCTTTTACAGTGATCATAACGTAGACGTTTGTACGACAAATGAGTCGGTGAAATGTAATAGCGAAGCAGTTTCAATTGTAACATAATTATCGCTGGTAAAACAATTTGTGAAAAACAGTAAGTATTATACTTTTTACCATTTTAAGTATTTAGTATAACTGACTCGACATCTACTAGCGTAACTAAAATGGGTAAGTAATGTAAGTATAACAAGACAGATACGCATGCGAGCATAATATTGTTGACGAATGTTACTAGGTTTTGTAAGAAATTTTTAATGCCCCCTTTAAATATTGTTTATTTATTATATTTAATTTAATAAATGTAATTATTTTTTTATCACTGATTTGTTATATGACTCATTTATAATTAAAAGCACTAGCTTACGACTTAAAACTCCTAAGCCGACACGATACGGCCGCCATTACCCTATTTCAGGGTTCCCTGGTGACCAGGTGAACCTGAAACCACGAAATAGTGAGTATGTCCTTATATCTCAAAAAGTTTTAAAATGATTTTTACTTTTTAAATAACCGTAATTCGTTTTTCATAGAACGATCGAATAACACAAAATGAAGTGTTTTATGAATGTGTACGCTTGTGTTGTCGGATCTTTTGGGTTTACGTGCAGCAGTCTTTTAGTTAAAATACAATATAAATCCTTTAGAGTAATATGCGAATTATTGTGCTCTAAAGCCCATTTAGCAACTTCTGCGCGGAATTCTGAATCTTTAATAGTAATAATTTACGTTATTGTCATTACTATCATCGCTTACAATACTCTCTTTTTCATGGAAATCCTCGTCACACATACTTTCAATTAAAAAAGTATCTGCGGAACCATTACACTGCGGCACGATTATTTCTCTTATGTAGAAAATCTATACATCGAAAATTTATAAAACAAATAAGTCGTAATCCCTATCTTTTAACTATAAGACGGTCGTGTTTATGACCTTTGTATGGCATTTCAGCAATTTAACAGCTATAAAAAGCTGATGTTATGATTAGTTGTACAGGAGTCACTTATAAAGCTTTTCTATGACCGAAGTGCTGTAACGTGTCTTATTGAAGTCGTAAAACCGGGAAAAGGTCTTTGTTAAAACTTTTGTACGATAATGATTAAATTGCTTTATTACTATGTTATATAAACGTCTGTACAACTGCGTTTAAAGAACAATTTGCATTTAAACTAAAGTGCGGTATAAATGACATTTATACAACGTCACGTTTTAAAACTTGCTTATTTACGACGCACCTACGATGAATCAGTCATAAAAGGGTCAGATGTTATAACCAATTTGTTAGTTGGGTTGTGTCATCTTGTCTAATACGATAGTTAGAAGTTTTACTAGGAAATACAAAGTATCCACTCACAAATCACACAGTAAGTAATCATTACAGGAAAGGTTCCAAGAGATGTTATTAAGTAGTAGTTTTCCATCAATTGTTCTATTCGGTCTCCATATACATTACATATTAGACTTCTAGATCCTAATAGGACTTTACATAGAGAATCAGAATACTTCCAAGTCACCAACCTATTTTAAGTGTCCAAAAACATAATTCTCCGGGAATTTACATTCCAATTAGGAATATTAAACGTAGATAATTATAGAATATCCTGTCGTTCTGTCACATACTATAGCAATTTAGTAAACTTAAAACCGCTACCGTTACAGTTTATAAACATAAAATATGCAAAAGGAGTTTGTTCTGTGACTAATAAAGTTATTTCATTCATACATAACTGACTCATTCGTTTTACTAACAAGGTGATCTCATCAATCTCATTTGCTCAAAAAAATTTAACAATTTACTGTCACTGTTACGAAGAACTTTTCTGAGTATATCTGAACTGATCTATCACCTGCAATAAATATTTGTGTTAATGTTTTAAGAAATGAAGGGTATCGTGGGTTCAAATGTCAATGTTTTTCTTCATTTTCCACATCTAAATATATAAAAGAAGAAACTGACTGACTGACTGACTGACTGACTGACTGACATATCAACGCACAGCCCAAACCGCTGGTCCTAGAGATTCCAAATTTGGCACGTAGGTTCCTTATAAGGTCTAGGGGTGCACTAAGAAAGGATTTTTCAAAATTCAACCCCTAAGAGGGTGAAATGGGGGTCCGAAGTTTGTATGGGGAAACAAGATTAGTTGGACTATATTATTCGAAACTTCACAGGAGTATTTCTAACGATAAATGAGTAAACATGTGTTTCAGGTTTTTTGAGAAATCAACCCCTAAAAGGGGGAAATCTGGTGACAAATTCTGAAAATCGATATGGGTGTTGTTTCCATGGTTTATTGGGTCGCTGATTACGAAAACAACAATGATTTTAAAATTCCACGTGGAGGACGTGAAATACCATCCCCTCTGTTGGGGTCCGAGGGGGATGAAATGTCTAAATATTAATATGGGTGTCGTTTTTATGGTTTTTTGGGACGTTAATTACGAAAATGGCATCGGTTTTGAAATTTAATATAGTGGTCATGAAAACTTTTGAAAAATTGTGCCAAATATCAAGAAATAACTGACTGACTGAGAGACTGACATATCACCGCACAGCGCAAACTGGTGGTTCGAGAGATACCAAATTTGGCATGTAAGTTCCTTATAAGGTCTAAAGGTGCATGAAGTGCCGTGAGTTCCCTATGAAGATACGACCTTTTTTGATTCAATGTATTGTAGATGGTTTTATTGATCAGTGCCGTCCGATACGATTTCGACATAAATCGATATTTGAGCGTCCGAGAGGACTCTTAATAGGAATCCGAGGTACCTAAACTTTGAATAAAGTAACGGCCATATTGATTTTCTTAATTTTCGTCCCGATTTCGTTCAAAATCGATATCTGAGCGTCCGAGAGGTCCCTAATACGACTCCGAGGTAAAATGTGGAAAAAGTCGCAGTCATTGATTTTCTTTTTTTTTCGCCCCGATTTCGATCAAAATCGATATCTGAGCGTCCGAGAGGTCTCTTAATACGAATCCGAGGTAAAATTTGTGAAAGTGGCGGCCATATTGATTTTCTTTTTTTTCGTCCCGATTTCGTTCAAAATCGATATCTGACCGAGAGGTCCCTAATACGACTCCGAGGTAAAATGTGGAAAAAGTCGCAGTCATTGATTTTCTTTTTTTTTCGTCCCGATTTCGATCAAAATCGATATCTGAGCGTCCGAGAGGTCTCTTAATACGAATCCGAGGTAAAATTTGTGAAAGTGGCGGCCACATTGATTTTCTTTTTTTTCGTCCCGATTTCGTTCAAAATCGATATCTGAGCGTCCGAGAGGTCTCGTAATACGAATCCGAGGTATAATTTAGAAAAAGTGGCGGCCATATCATTTTTATCATTTCCGTCCAGATTTCGTTCAAAATCGATATCTGAGCGTCCGAGAGAATTCTTAATACGAATCCGAGGTAAAATTTGGAAAAAGTGGCGGCATATTGATTTTCTTCATTTCCGTCCCGATTTCGTTCAAAATCGATATCTGAGCGTCCGAGAGGTCTCTTAATACGAATCCGAGGTAAAATTTGTGAAAGTGGCGGCCATATTGATTTTCTTTTTTTTCGTCCCGATTTCGTTCAAAATCGATATCTGAGCGTCCGAGAGGTCCCTAATACGACTCCGAGGTAAAATGTGGAAAAAGTCGCAGTCATTGATTTTCTTTTTTTTTCGTCCCGATTTCGATCAAAATCGATATCTGAGCGTCCGAGAGGTCTCTTAATACGAATCCGAGGTAAAATTTGTGAAAGTGGCGGCCATATTGATTTTCTTCATTTTTGTCCCGATTTCGTTCAAAATCGATATCTGAGTGTCCGAGAGGTCTCTTAATACGAATCAGAGGTAAAATTTGTGAAAGTGGCGGCCATATTGATTTTCTTTTTTTTCGTCCCGATTTCGTTCAAAATCGATATCTGAGCGTCCGAGAGGTCTCGTAATACGAATCCGAGGTATAATTTAGAAAAAGTGGCGGCCATATCATTTTTAACATTTCCGTCCAAATTTCGTTCAAAATCGATATCTGAGCGTCCGAGAGAATTCTTAATACGAATCCGAGGTAAGATTTGGAAAAAGTGGCGGCATATTGATTTTCTTCATTTCCGTCCCGATTTCGTTCAAAATCGATATCTGAGCGACCGAGAGGTCTCTTAATATGAATCCGAGGTAAAATTTGGAAAAAGGGGCAGCCATATTGGTTTTCTTCATTTCCAACCCGATTTCGTTCAAAATCGATATCTGAGCGTCCTAGAGGTCTCTTAATACGAATTTGAGGTAAAATTTGTGAAAGTGGCGGCCATATTGATTTTCTTTTTTTTTCGTCCCGATTTCGTTCAAAATCGATATCTGAGCATCAGAGAGGTCTCTTAATGCGAATCTGAGGTAAAATTTGGCACTCCATTCATACCTATATGCAAAAAAGTTTAATGTTACTATATAGGCGTGTGGGGTATCTATGGATTTGCTTTTAAAAACGACATAGAGGTTTCGATATTTTTTCCATTTAAATCAACCTTCAATTCTTTTTTAATCGTATGGCAGTTATTTACGATCCGTGATATTCTCGAGAAGACTAGTACGGTTGCCAGTTTTTGTTGCACTTTTAGCACCACCCAGGGGTTCTGTGTATTGTAACGGTGGGTACTCCCTACGGACGCGGTGCAACTTCGACCCCCCTTTGTCAACTGAGTGGGCAACTTGACTGTTAGAAGTTCGCAAGCCGCTCGAAGGCCTCTAACTTGGCTTAACGATTGCAGCCGGGATCAACGGCTTAGCGTGCCTTTCAAAGCACGAGAGTCAGTTAGTAACCACTCAAAGCGGTCACCCATCCAAGAACTGACCTTTGCCCACATTGCTTAACCTCGCACACCGCACGCGGTAGGCGGGTCCCGTTGGGCCACGAGCGCTCTAAATTCTTGATAGTTTGTGCCAAATTGCAATTCAATAGGTCCAGTAAAAGCAACTTGGTTGTAACAGACGGACTGACAGTAAGGAGTGCGAATGGAAGTGAGGCCAAATTTTCTTTTTGGATGCTCCAATGGTAACTGGCAAAACCTACCTAATAAATTTAATTGTAGGAAAAATAAATGTTACACATGATATTGAATTAGCCGTATTTCTGTACTTCAAAGGACCAGAGTTTATGGCCGCTGCGCGCTGTTAGGTCGTTTACAGACCTATTGGTGTTACTGTAATACACATATACTTTTACTAAGAGCCATTTAAGACATGCTTTTATTTCATCGGCCCTTTCCCCTTCGGCCTCTCGGAAATGTATGATAATAGTTTTCGATCCTTATTTTTGCCAAAAACAAATGAAATTCAACAGTTTTCCGGTTCTCAGAATGTATACTGACTTTTTATCTGTTCATCTGTTAATGAATCACAATCACCAAACTTCGTATAGCGAAACCCCAGAATGTAACAACTACTTTTCTGGAGACCGCATCTAAATCGGTTCAGCCAAACGCGAGATAATCGTGGACAAACATACGAACCTGTTTTTTGTGGACGGTTAAAAATTTCGCTTAGTACGCGGGCGAAGCCGCGGGCAAATGCTAGTAGTAGTCATATGTATAGAGGATATGCTTTATAAGAATCATAAATCATTTACTGGTCTACAACTTTGCTTACGTTTAATGTTTTTTTTTAAACTAAATGGCTTTACGTTTGTAATACGAGTACAAGGCTTGCGTCTATAGTGTTCCTGAAGTAGGGTCCAGTAAGTCGCATTGTACTTGGCTTCCACGCTAGCGTGCGGCTCTAAAATCTAAATTGATTTCCTCAAAAGAGTAAAAACTTGTGAACTTTTATCAGCACTGAGGGCCTACTCCGAACTTTGAAAATCGAACTTCGTATCGTGCCGTCCCTTTACATCATATAGTGTATAACACGAGATGAAAGGGACGGCACGACACGAAGTTCGATTTTCGAAGTTCGGAGTAGGCCCTCTGGTAGAATGATGGCTTTCATTTCCGATATGAAGCATTCGTTATTGTCTCATTAAACATTTTAAAAAGAGATCTATAACTTTTGTAAAAAAATCGTAAACCAATATGCGTTCTGATTCTGATTCTTGAAGTTAATCGAGTACTTATATTATATATAGAACTTAGAAACGTTAGAAACGAGCGTTTCAAAACGCCGAAAATTCCCCCACTCACCTGAGCGATGCTGTGTTCATATATTTGACACCCAGAATGAATGACAGCTAGGCGTCAAATGTATGTAAATATTGTGAATACATCTTCGCACATCTGCCCAGCTAGCACAATAACTTTTATGGTCATGTTTGTTTTGGGCGATTTGGGCCGTAATTTCGTACTAGCTGGGCTGTAGTGGCTACTCACCTATATTTGACAGAAATTCCAGTCACTTACGACGTTCTGTCCACGTTGAGGAGATATTGGTATAGGGAGGGAATTAGGCTGATAGCCATGGCTTCGTGACGTCACCGCGGCTTTGCGGCGATCCCGCCAGTCTATACGCGTGCTTCGCCGTATGTTAAACGTTGTTCATCTATGGGAAAAGTTTCCTAGTGAGTTAACTGTTTTTATTGTTTAAATATGTTTTGTTTTTAAAATTATTGATGGATGAAAAAAATTGATTTCGAGTTTTTGAAAAAGTTTAATAGTTTAGTGATGTGAAATTTCAGAAGGTTGTCTTTGACGCGTCTCAGTTGTTTTAGGAAATAGGGGAAAGTGCCTATTGCAATAACGTATTTCCGCGTGTCATTAGTCATTACTGCAGGTTTTATGAAAAGTGTAATAACTATGTTCAAGCTACTAACTTTGTTAGACGGCACAGTAGGTCACTGTTAGCTTTATATATCGTAACATATAGATAGTGTCTGTTTTTGTTTTTTAACCCCCGGCGACACAAATAGAGGGAAATAGTAATATCTCTATGAAGTATCACGGCGTCTTAACGTATAAACCATTTTTTTGTGTCATAGGTCACAGGTCATTTCTTCGGAAGTGTTCTTTGTTTAAGATTTTATTTTTATTTATATTTCAGTTATTATCGATGACGTTAATTTTAGTATGAATCTAAATCAATCTATTAAATTTCGACGATGCTTAATTTTTTCCATCCCACATGACGTGAGTCTTGTCAACAATCACGGCGCAAAATACGTCCAAGTAACGAAGTTTGTTTCTATTTTATATCGTTTTACTGAGACAATAATAATTGTGTGTTAGTTGTAAGTATTATTAGAATCAATGAGGCAGTTTACGAACTCTGTTTGTATTGATGCGTGTTTTATTTCACCGCTGGCAGCCGAACTAGATTGATTTTGGCGCGAGTTCAAGCTCATTGCTCTTGTCGGGTCTAGACTAATATGAGTAATAAGTTTAACCTTCTTCATATTCTTAGCATCATTGTTACTTATTATTAAAATACCCATTGGTTCCGCTGCTATGTAAAGAGGACTTCTCTATTCTATTGTTGTATTAGTCCAAACTCATAAAAAAAACTACTCGTACTTCACGAATAAAATTTCTGATTCTGCCTACGCAAAAGGACTTTAATTTCCAAATGGGGAATTCTCAGAATACGGACTTTTTGGGCTCATTCGACTGAGAATCAATAACGCTATCGATCCTAGAAGAAGAAACAAAGTGTCCCCAAAAAACTTTTGTTATTTTCCATACATTTATGTATAGCGGGGTAACAAAACCGACATCGAAATTTTTTCTTCTGAATCCCATTCCTCCATTTTTTCACCTTCTTTCTTCTTTTAGGATGCGTCTGAGATTCTGAGTCGAATAAGCCTCAAAGTCCATATTCTATGAAAATATTGTAATGCCCCATTTTTTTTAATTCCTCAAATAGGTAGTTACGAAGCTTAATATTTTTTTTTGTGATATTTTAAGTTGTTAATGAAATTGACCATCTACTCAATATGCAATGAAATACATGAATTATATTTCGAAACAGGAGTTAATCACCTTTACTATACGGAAAATGTTATGCATGTTTTAACAGGCTCTATAAAATTCGTGTAGAGTCATTTTTGCCGTTGTTATGTAATGCAGTAAGATCATCCATCAATTAAATAGGTAAATTACTTTGGGTCAGCCACAGGTTACTTCGCCAGTTACTTATAATTATCACTGGCTGACTTACTTGTACATGGGTGAAAACAACGTTCCTCTTTTAAAATAGCAGAAAATTCCACGGACTCCGACCATTAGCCACGGCATTTCGCGGCGTAAACTCGCAAAGCTTACTCCACGGGAAACTTTCCCACAGGTCTTAGCATTTCCTCGTCATTCCAATGTTTTCTTCATAAACGCAGTGTTTTGTTTGCACGTTGCGCTCGGCTCAAATATTGACTTCCTTATTAGAGGAACAATAGGGGCCAGGTTAGGAAGACACTCGTAAAGCGCAATTTGTTCTAATGAACATGCTGGAGTTATGGCGCGTTGTGCGCTGGTGCGTAAGTGGACGCTGAAGTCCATAATTATAGGGAATGCAAACGCTAAATGGTATGTTTAATGCAGGGTACACGGAAAAAAATATCTCGTAGTGGTAACCAGAATCCTGTTATCTATACAGTACTGTTTTGCTGTATATGTGACGACAAAACTCTTTGTAAACATTACCAGACTGTTCTAGTTATATCAAAATTGTTAAAACTATGAAGCACGTAGTAACGACTGCAATGCAGAAATGTTCACCTCACTAATCATTATTAAAGATAAACAAATTAAATGTTTATAGTTACTTGATGTTATTGTAATGTTTACACATCAGGCCATAGTGGGAACAAGGCTTTTAGTAAAGGTAACTACCTGGTTTGTTCGTAATACTGATTAATATTGTTCACGTAACTAGAACGGATTGTAATGGTTACTAGATATTAATGTATTGTGTACCCCTCGGGCCTTAGTGGGAACAATGCTTTTAGTTAAGGTAACTAACTGGTTTGTTTGTAATACTGATTAATATTGTTCACGTAACAAGAACAGATTATAATAGTTACGAGATAGGATTGTACTGAGAGCAGTAATTCTTGTAACAGAGATTTTTTTATACAGCGTGTAACAAAAATCTGTGCTCATATCTTTATCCAGTCATTACTTCATTATATTTGAGATATACAAATAGAATGACTGGGTAAAGAGCTGAGCACAGATTTTTGTTACACGTTGTATAAAAAATCCCTGTTGTAAGAATGACTGCTCTCAGTACAATCCTTTCTAGTAACCATTACAATATATAATATATGTTTTTATTAGGTACGTGAACAATATTAGAAATCAGTATTACAAACAAACCACATAGTCACATTAAAATTAAATTAATGGGGTTGAAATCTGTCTCTTTTTATGACTTCGTGGTCTTCGTAATAATATATATTAAAAAAATATTTTTAAATACAGATTTAGAATACTTTATAATTCCGTAATAAAATAAATCAAGATTGAAAAAAAAACAAGTCTTGCGTGATTTCTGGGACATCAATTACATGACCTAAATAATTACATAGATGATTCAGGCGGCCCGAATCATTTTTTTATGAAGATATGAGTATGTAGTGGGTATTTCTGAACCACGAATTTCATAAATAGAGAACAATCTTTCGTTTCTCAAACTCAGTTACAAGTTTGACAAACGGTACCATAATTTACAAGTCATAAATAATACCAAAAAAATATTAAACGCTTTATTAAAATTATCCCTTCTCCTTGCCTAATACAAAGGAGTAAGGAATTATTCTTAAACTGTACTAATCAACATAATATTATCATAGCGGCGATATTATATTAATTGGTCAACTAGGCCAGCTATCCTATTTCTTAAATAAAATTTAAAATTAAGGAGGTTCGATTTCCATACAAAACGACTGGCGACATTCGCAGGCTAAACTTATTTAACAAACTCTCATAAATTGGCTTTCTATTTGCGCGAAATTCCCCTTTTCCTAGAATAAACTTGAATAAACTAGAATAATTTGAGAAAATTGATGTTACAAACTAATTTCTACCGACGTAATTGTAAACATATTTGTTGACTGACTAGTAGCGCCAACATAAAAAACGCATTAATATTTTCAGCCTCTTCTGCTTTGCCTCCTGAAAACCAAACATACAAATTATTAAACATGCAAACGACTTTCTTTGATATACATGTTGTGATGTAAATACACGTTTTTTCGGATATACATGCTGACATAACATATAAATGTTGTATATACATTATGAAATCGTGATCCCATCAAAAACATAAAATGTAATAAAACTCATTAATCTAACGATTATAAATAAAATAATCTATTTTTAAACTGACACCCGTGTGACCCGTGTCACACATCAAGCTAATTGTTTTTTGCTGACTTTGCCATATTTAGAGCTTGTATGTAGTAAGTAATCCACCAAAGATTATAACAATTACTGATATAAAAGAAAATAATGTTAAAAAGAATTATTGTATTCTTTATACTTTGTACTATCCCACCACCACCACCATATCAGCTCTAGGAAGTCCACTGCTGGACATAGGCCTCCCCCAATTTCATGGGGGTAAATGCCATAATCGCCACGCTTGGCATGCGGGTTGGCGATCGCAGTATCTCCACCGCACTCTAGGAATGCTGCTGCCCATTCCCCGGTGGTTTTGGTCGTAGTTTTAGGACATACCCGGGTCCCAATATACTATGTTCTGTAAGAAATGTAATGACCGCAGGTGATTCAACGGACCAAATAATATTCTCTAATTCAAAAACTTCTATAAAAATAACATTCAATCGGATTGACGCTTATGGGCGTGAGCCATACCTGAGCGGGGACAAAATCCACGCCCACGGGCGTCACCGACGTCTAAAAGTCGAGTAAAAAAATTAGATTCTAAAGGCAAAATAACATTATAGATAATTCACAACTACTAAGAAAATAACAAGAAATCGCCTTGGCGCCCATGGGTGTGAGTAGCAGACCTAAATGAGGACGAAAATCACGCCCAGAGACGTTGTCGGCAGTCAAACTTATAAAAATAATTATCATAAATGACAAACTCACCTTATTTTTGTTACCCTTTTAATATTCGCCTGGGCTGAGACTTCCAAACTTTTTATTGAGGCATAGCTGGTGGATCAATTTGGTGTCAGCAGTGCTCCAGCCGTTGAACAGTCAGGAATTATCGTTACATCTGCATTTTCAGCTGTGTTCACCAGTTCTCCAATAGTAGTAAAATCTTCAATGCTGAAATGAGCGATTTCACCCGAGTTAAACACTGCTTTTAATTTCGAATACGAGGAAACAAAAAAAATGCCAAATACTCGTACGCAAAAACATTTTCCGAATCAGTCAAATCCTATCGACTCCATTTTTAAATCCTTAGTGTATGGACTATTTTGGCGGGAACTGTTGACTGACGTTAATTAATAGTGTTTTTGTATGGACCATTTTCTGGAAGCAGTTGTATGTATTTTAATGAGGTTATGATGCGCTTCTGAAGCGGTTATATTGAAAAACCATTGCTTAAAAGGTTTTCAAACATCATGAAATCGCAATTTGGTTTTAAGAAATAGATTCACTTACTTGCAAAAACTTCCGTGTAACTTCCTTCCAGATTCCAGGTTTAAGTAGGTTTCGCACTTCCTCGTTCATTTTCACGCATGTATTTTCTCTTTAATGTTTGTTTTGTTTGTTTGTTGTCGCACAAGAAAAATTATACTCATCCCAGACTGGCTAGTAATGCGGCTCTGCGCCTAATGCAATAAGCCGTAAGCGAAGCGTACTGACCCCTCTCCCCGCCACCCACGGTTTCACACCCGCAACTAGTTGATGCGTTAAGGTTACAATACGCATAGTAAAAATAACAAACATTTTGTACCAATTACAATTGCATCTTTGTTTATATTTATATTTTGTATTTATTACATTTGGATCTTTATTTATATTTTGTATTTATTACATTTGGATCTTTATTTATACAATGCACTTGTTAATTAGTACCAGACTGCGTTTAACTAGACCCGTGCAGTGGCGTTAACAAACCACATAATACACGATACAACATTTATGATTAACACTACCAGATTTTAGTTGACATAACTAATACATATTTCACAACTACACGTTCTTGTAGTATTGTAGAAAAACATTTTTTTCAGTGTAGGTAAAGGACCTCCTCTGACCTCTGCTTCCTTGGGTTCTCTTTCTCGCATTCTATTTGAAAATCGCATTTTAAATTAATTTTTATAATCGTTTTCAGGGTGCTATTTTATCTAATGTTGGTAAATCTTCTCTGTAACTAGGCTGAAGCTAAATTATTGTTCTTCAGTCAGCAAAGTATTTGATTTGAAGAAATAAATATGCGTATTTTCCTTTTATATCCTACCTGATGAGATGATTTAATATTTCGTTCCATCTGTTACCAGATGTTTGAAAAATTAACGATTTAATAAAATTTCACTAGGGTCGAAATGTTTAATTAACGAATTTCACAGAACTCTTAAACTAACTTTGATCAAAGCTTTCAGCTTTCTTTCTAGTGATTATCGTAAACTGTTAAAGGAATGCGACAGTGTGTTGCTTCCCGAATGGCGTAACTAAAGGAAAAGTCAAAGGAAGATGAGATCTTCTGTAATCAAGGGTGTTTTAAAGGCGGAAGCTATGTCATGCGACTCCCGCGCACCGGACGTCGGTTTCGGTGCGTTTTGGCGGGAACCAAGCACGAAATTAGAATAAATCGACAGATTACTTCTTTAAAGTATTACGTTCCTTTGATGTTGCTTTCCAAAATGAACTTTGTGCTACACAGATCAAGGTAGCTTTTGAAAAAGTACATTAAAGCGAAACAAAGTGTCAAGAAGGTTATAAGGAGACTTACGGCAACAGATCGTGTGATTGATCACCCTTTCTCGCGCTTTCAAAGGGCCGCGGGAATCTTTAAAATTTACCAACGAGACTGATTACTTTATTGCTCGTCTAACGGTAATAATTCATTGTGAAGTGCGTGGTAACTCTAGATGCAAATTAACTTTGTTTTTAAATGATGATATGGCCGTGACAGTAGTCGTAATTTATGTAACAGTACGGTTTTAAATATGACGAGTCTGTAGTAACGTTACGTTTGCAATGCTGTTAAATAGGTAGAGATCTGTTCTAGCGATTTTTTCACGATGATCCATTATCGTTTACCTTTTTACCAAGCAGCGTCCCGCATATCAAATGGTATTGTAGTTGAGGAAAACTAGTTGCTCCAATTCATCATAAAAACTGATCAAGGAATTTGTGCAAATTATATTTCATCAACTAACACACCAATCGATCAATTTTATATAGTCGATTAGCTGATTCGAGGTCGGTTGACGCGTCGAACGCGGCATTGGTGCCGTACCGGTGACATCATACAATTAGTAAAAGCTAGGTTGATAAGAATAGGATTTTTGTTGTCAAGACAATCATTTGACGAATGCAATTGATCCATCCGCGTATAAATAATCTCCAGCCGGCGCGGAGCCGTGCTGGAGCTTGCGCCGGCGCCGGCGACGTCCGCGCAGTCGTGGCTGGGACGCGTCGACGGCAACTCTACTCGACCTCGCCCTCGTGACATTGCCTTATCACTTATCACTACGCTTATCGACAGATGCACAACGATATCACTGACCAGTAGGCTATAGCGAACGCTCTAGTATAACCACATAGATAGGACTCGTCGAAGTGTTATTTATACGTGTGATTGACAGACAGGTAACTGTTTATGCAGTGTTTTCTGCATTTTCGCGCCGTGGGCGCATAAACGAGGCAGTGTAGGCAGTGATTATGGTGCGAAGTGCCTAGTGTCGATTCCGTGGGTGTTTTATTTCTAAAAAAACAACACTATTGGCCGAAGATGGATCGGACAATGTATGGCAAGGTGCTGCCAGGCACTTATTATCCATTCCGCTGCGCTATGAAGGAGAACGGAATATCGCCCGGCTGTGAGTATTTATTTTATTAATAATTTGATCTAGTAAACTGTGTGAATGATCACACGATCGTGTTCATCCATGTGTACTCGTATTTGTTTACGTTTGTGAATCGGTGTAGCGGAACGCGTATTTTGATTGAATGATTGACCGTCGATGGAGTGTGGGATCTGTATTCATTATTTATTTTCGTAAGCAGTGGAGTGCATCGTGTTTATTTATTTACAACGATATACTCAAGTGTTCAGATTGCTGTGTCGGAAAGAAGCGTGCTTTTGTAATTCTAGTGATGTTTGCCAGGTTGTTATTTTTGGAGTGTTTTAGTTGTGTGTGTTACGTTTTAATGTGTCAACACGTTTTAGTTTAGGTTTCGCTAATGTTTAAACTGGCATCTGTTGTTAATGACGTTCTTTCTATTTCTGATTGTCGTTCGTGTTATTGATTGGTTTTTAATTAACATGGACTAAAAATCTACTTCTGTAATATATTTACAAAAGCAAGACGTTTGGACGGTAACTTACAACAGAATGCATATCATTTCAATCTCAAGTGAGTCCTTATCTTAAAGTACCTCAATGCCTTCTGGAATTCTAGGTCTGGTGAAGTCATTGCAATTGTTGAGCAGCAGGTTAATTTGGTTCCATTAGCATTAGTTATACGGTTTGCGGTGTGCTCAGCCTCTTTTATGACGCGCGTCTATTCGTGGAAGACTCGTGGGTGGGGCAAATATTAATCCGAGTTTAACTGTCCCATTAACTGCTTAATGGGGTATTTTAAAAACTATATTACTGGGTTATTTATACTGAGTACGCGTCTACGATTTTCTCGCTCTATTAATGCGAAGAGAAGTATGAATGGTGAATATAGGAGTTTCATTCAGTGTGTTCATCACGTTATCATAACATATGTTATTCGCGATTGCATGAGAATTGTTGAGTGTTTGTATCCACTTTAGATTCTCTTTGCAAATGCCTGTTTATGAGGTTCGTTTTGAATAATTATAAAATTATATACTATTTTTATTTTATTAATAATGAATACCATATCTGAAAAAATCGTACGTAAATTTGAAATAAGGTAAATCAAAGTTTCAAGACAGGCTTGTTTTATAAGCGCTGAAACTGTATTTTTTTTTATATATGAGCAAAGTATTAGTCAGTGGTTCCTTTGCGCCTTTGCGGTGCGACAAATCAATATGAATTCAAGATTTATATTCTTGTTGGTATATGTCTACGTTTCGTTAGTATCTAAAGCTTGACAAACGTCACGGGACTGAGTCCAAACAGATCTAATCATGGGACCCGACCCTTTTTAACATGTATAATTCATTGGAACCGTCTCGACATACAATTGATTAGTTTGGAGTTTGGAACCAATTTGTAGAAAATTTTGTAGGACATACAAGTATGATATTCTTATCCCCGAAATCATCCCCAAATTGGTAATTAAGAGAAGTTAACATTTAAAGAGGGAGGAGTTATGTTAAAATTGTATGGCAGCGCTAGTGCATTCGTAGGCAAAAGTTAGTCCACAATATACTAATATTATAAATGCTAAAGTGTGTTTGTCTGTTACCTCTTTACGTTTAAAGCGCTGAACCGATTTAGATGAAATTTTTTAAGTATATAGATACTCGTAGTTTGAGTGCCGGAAATGGACATTAGGATAGTTTTTATTGCGGAAATCATTCCTTAGGGGGTGAAAAGGGGGGTGGAAGTTTGTATGGGACCGCGATAATTAAGCCTGCGCTGCATTACAATAATTTAATAGCATTTATTTCTCTAGGTCGATAACGGAGTCGCGGGCATAAGCTAGTCTCTTATAATATAATAATGCGATTTTAGAATGAGATTGTGGAATTGTTCGGACTAAAATCGCGAATGCAGTTCCGTGGGCAGCCGTCAAGCCGTTCGCCGTGCCCTTTGCGATCTAGGACTTGCTAAAATTGCTAATGCTAATCCGCCCACCACCCTTTCACGTGCATAAACGTCCTTATTGCAATAATTCGTTTTATTAGGTCGGCCAAGGGTTTCGAAATTATTTTCATTGGTTTTAACCAACGACGTGAAAATTACGCTTTTTAGTTGTTGTAACCCAAACGGATGTTTCGGACGTGGATTTTTTACTAGTAAAAATAAGTATAATCTAAAAAAAAACGCGTAGGCAATGATTTCGCCTGAAATGATCTGTGCTATGTGTACATCATATTTATTTATTTAATCTTTATTGCACAATAAGAAATCTTAACGTACAAAAGGCGGACTTAATGCCATGAGGTATTCTCTACCAGTCAACCTTTAGGCAAAACAGAAAGACTGTATGTAGGCGGTGCAACTATAAAATACCAGAGAACAAATTTGGTAACCTTGCATACAAAATGTTGATTCAAATATATGCATCTAAAATAAATACATAAATCATTATTTATACACATTACGTATGCATTACGTAGACATACACAAATACATAATTATATGCAGATAAATAAATATAGGTACATATATAATGACGAATACCTACTAAACAGATACTCTAAGAATTCCGTAGACTACCAGCAACAAAAAAGCTCACAGCTTTTTTGAAGGCAAATTAGCTGGAAATATTTTTAATTTTAGGTGGATATTTTATTTATGTATTTAGTCAACGGTTAAGGATCTTAGGTACTTCCTACCCTGCCACAGAACCGCAACTGATGTTCACGCGGCTTCATGATGCAACTCTGAAGAATTTTACAAGTTAGCACCCGAAAGGAACTCGGGCACGAAAATCTTATAAACGTCTTGAATTTGTTAATTAGAATAAGTCAATCAACGGTCGATTAGCCAGGTATTAATTTTTATCAAGTTGGAATGTTCTGGTATTTAAATGCAGTATTTTTGTTACTGCGCGTTATAATATTACGTTATCAAACAACTTTTCAGATCATCTAGATTACTTTCATGAAAATTGGCAATTGGCATTGGATTACCTACATGCAAATTTTATGTTTCATTATTTAATTACGATATACGTATGTACATAATGTAACAGTGTGTAATATAATGTATTTATATAAACCTATTAATTTTATTAGTGTGAATTTAAATGACACGTTAGATATATAAGAAACGTCAATTTTATAGCTGTTGACACTTGAACTTATGTTTTTATAGAGTTAACGATCCGAGCGGTCTATGGAAACCTGTTCTGCCATTGAGCCCTGGGAGCAAAACGGCCGGTTTTATAAACGACCTTTGCGAGGCCGTCTGACATAATATCCGTTACGCTATGGAAGCGGGCTTTTCTCTTTCTACGATTCGTTTTTGTGACAATTGTAACCTTCACTTGTGTTTCGCGGTAAAAAATGGGTTAGGAAATAAGTTTTTATAAAAATTACGGTTCGCACACTTCGTCATTTGCGTGCCCTTTTACCATTTCCTTGGGGTCGGCGCAGCATGTTTTTTTCTTCTCCTTTCCATTGCTCGTCATCTTGTCACTCACATACTTCCTCTTCATATCGTCTCTCACGCAATGACGCAACCCATCCACCTTTTTCTTGACTTAGCCCTCGTCTTACATACCTTCTAATATCTTTCGTGTCACATTACTTTCATCCCACCGTAACATGCCCATACCATCGTAGGCGATTGACTCTTAATTATCAACTATGTTCGTAAACTTCTTATACTTTCAATGGCTTCAATCTTCATCGTTATAGTTTTCAATCTGTAATCGCCAGTGATCATAACTTTTGTAGCATTTTCGGTGCAGCGTAGTGGTGTTAACGGAGTTGGTACGGACAAATACAATTTAAACTGTTAATTAAGGTTAATATTAACGCTCATGAATCATAAGAATTTAAATCATTTATCCCAATTCCGTTAACACCTCTACGCTGCCGCTGCACCGAAAATGGTACAAAAGTTACGATCACTGGTATTCGCCCTGTGCTCTTCGAGTCCGCCACTCATCTCGATCAACTAGATGCCACCAAATTACTGTATTGTCATCTGTTTTATACGTGGTTTTCAAATTATCCAATATCGATACGATTAATTATGCTACAAAGAATAATCAATATTGGTCGCAGCATATTTTTCAGTTGATTGTTGCAGCATCTAACATCCAGGTAACATGAGGTTGTGGAGGTTGAAATATCCTTCTTCAGCTGTGTGGTAAAACAAAATCAAATCAATACATTATTACGAGTATAAAATGAAGTCCCCTCCGCGTCTATCTGTCTGTATGTACGCGATTAACTCAAAAAGGGCTTGATGGTTTTAGATACGGCTTTCTCCAACGTGTAGCTTGATTCTTCCGGATGGTTTTAGTATTTCATTTAAATATATTTCTTATATGATTAAATTGTAATCAGTGCGAAGCGCAGAGCGGGTCGCTAGTAACCTACAAATTTTTAGAACCCTTATATGAGTTATATGTCACGGACATATCGCGCGTGCTATAAATAGATAAGTAGATGCAGTTTTGCAATGATACGTCTCGGCTGTCAATCATTTGTAATATTTATTGACATCATTTATACCACATGTCGTACAGTCACAGGTTTCTAAATACTAGCTTATTAAATATACTTACTTACCTTATCGCACTGCTTGCCGTCGGCAGGGCATTTATCCTCACACCTTAGAACTTAATAAATGGTCGCGTACGGTACGGTTTCAGAGGAACTTCCTCCCTCGGACGCTCCGGTTGTGGAATGAGCTCCCTGCCGAGGTTTTCACGAGGAACTACAGTATGGGGTTCTTCAAGAAAGGAGTGTATTAATTTTTAAAGGGTCGGCAACGATCATGTAACACCATTGGTCGTTTCTTGTCAATTACGCATAATGTAACAAGCACTACACCCTTAGTACTCGTACCGCCAACTACCATAACCATATGTTAAAAGCAAAATATTACGTATTGTTTAGATATTGCTGACATAAGGTCCCTTAGACAAATGTACTTTAGCAATTCTCGACAGTGTAGGTACTACGTAACTATATTTGTTTGTTTTTTCAATTTGCTAGGTACCTCAAATATGGCTTTGAAATACAAGTTCCGCCGCAAACCGTCAAGTGTGGTCACATTATTATGCAACACTTATCTCGACCGAGCCATATGTCATATATCGTTGGGGTTATAACGTCGTATGACTAACATATCATTAGGCTTATATGATGTTGTTTATGTCAAAGTTAGGCATAAGACGCACATATGACATACCATGTACGATGGACGACGCAAATCCAAATTATAATTTTAATATTCATGTTAATGTAACCCATTATAAATAATTATGGGTACTAGACGACGATTTTTTTAATAAATATATACTTAAATACATAGAAAACATCCAAATCTCAGGCACAAATGTTTTAGCTCATGACATAATCAAATGCCCTTACCGGGAATCCAACCCGATCCAATCTTCGTAGGCAGTGTCACTACCAACGAGTATAAACAGGCCGACAAACAATATTTAACATAAATACATTTTTAATTTGCTCATCGTGTTTATAATTAATGTGACTATCATGTATTTATCTGATAACGGAAATCGTTAATTTTGTGTATCATATTGAAATACTTTTATAGCTAGTATATAAAGTGTTTATACATGTTAATGGTCGTTAAATGGCAAATACCTATCATACGTGTCATAAATATGTTCCCAACCGTATGTTTCGGATACTCGTATATCCAGTTCTGTCAGATGAGGACGGACAGAAATGTATTCTAATCCTATCCTGATAGGGTTCAAATTAGCAAAGCTAAAGCTACCTAGTTGATTGCTGTTGAACACACAGAATCTACTCAGTAGGTAATCTTTAAGTCTAAAAAATTCCGGTTTTAGTGGCCTGTAAATGGGTTAACCATTTCCAGGCCACGCCAATCTAGAAGGATTAACAAAAAACAAAATATATACTCAAAATCGTTACGTTATGGTGATTACTGATTAATTTCAAGACGAGTCACTTTTCACGAAAATGCTATGTAATTTGAGTCTTAAATCAGAGATATTACTGTATGTTTATATTTTCAGTTTTACCGCCCACAATTTGTCGGGTTGCCCACAGGTTGACATGGGAGAGAATGCTCATGACATTTAGTCCCCCTCTTGTCCGGTAAATAAATTAATAATATTACAATTTCTCGTCATAAATCCACCGTTATGTCAGTCGATATAAATCCGATGTGGAGGAAGGCTGGTGACTCAGCACGGAAGGTCGTGTCGGAAGCCGAGTACTCCATATAAGGACCCTCATTATGTGGTTGTTCTCACGTCGGACCTTCGTTCCAAGGGAAATGCCGTTTTCTCATAAATCTGACCATTTAAATTGTAGTTTTATTTAAGGTCCGGCTTAATAAATCGGTTGGGGAACTTGGGCAGATTTCATTATGTATTCAACAAGTCATTTTTATTTCGACCGTGCGATACGGATAGGATTTTTCATTGAAAATTCAAATGTATGGCAGTTTTTTCAGTGGTTCCTCTTCGCCGTACCAGCAAAACACGCCCCACTTAGGCAGCGATGTTCTAACCTCTTTGCTAAATTATGATACTATCATAAATAAAGTATATGATACCATCGTTTAATCGTTTTTATTTTCAATTTTGACACATGAAATTAATGGACGCCGCCCGCATGTCGAGGCCAATGTTTTGATAAAACTTAATAAATAAGGTTGCATCAGTGGACAACAGAGTTCTTTCTGTACCACACAAATCACACAATTGTTGGCCATATGGCTCTTGAAGATATTTTGCTAATGCGTCATTCTTGTTTATTCTTTAGATTTGGGTCAAAAGTAGTTTTGAAAGATGAGTGTTTGAATGTTATGTTATGAAGTATGAATGAACGCTTTTTTGCGTATGGGTCACCTTTGAGTCACCTACTTATATGGAGCTCCTATGCTAAATGGACTGGGCATTTGGGATTATGGAGTGAGCATTTGGGATAATTGGGATTATGCGTTGTTTCAGTATCTAGGTGATTTTTTTATCAACACTAAACGTGTGGCGTGTTCGAACCCTTGCGCGTATCACAGGGTTTTTAAAAAATGTAGCTAATATCATTTTGATACTTTAAAGTGACTTTTCGGTGTGAAGGGAAAATTCATGAGGAAGCTCGTCTAATTCCAACAAGGCTTAGTTTTCCCTCTGTGTTGGAAGGTCAGATGGCAGTCGCTTTCGTGAAACTAGTGCCTACGCCAAATCTTGGGATTAGATATATGCCAAAGCAGACCCAGGGCTCCTTTAGGGCATAAGATACAACCGGGAATCTGCCATTGCGGCCTACTTGCAAAATTGCAAATCAAAGTTCATTCATATTTTTTTTAATTATTTCAATTATGAATGCCAATAAGTCCAATAACTACTTACCACAATTTAATTTAAGATGATAGGTGTAACTTCCGTGAATATCAGGGTCATTTTCGTCTTACCCGAACTTGTTTTATTTACCAACAACATCTGAGTAATTACTTAGCATTACCCTATAAGTATGCAAATAGAATTCGACTTGAACTGAGGTCCACATGGCCTATGACCGCACTGTTTGGAGACGGACTGCATGTGATCGCGATTCTCAGCAATGAGGGAACGAGGAACAAAAAGAAGTAATTAAGACGGTAAGACGAAAATGATCAGGGTCATTTTCGTCTTAGCCGAACTTTCCTAACCTTACCAACCACGTCTGAGCAATTACTTAGCATTACCCTAAAAGAATGCAAATAGAAATCGACGTGAATTGCTAACAGAAACATGTATCACATCACAGCGCAACGCTTCGCGCACAATGTTGCTATTTAGGATTTAATTAGTGCGTCTGAGTTACCGGCATTCGGGCCACTAAATAAATTATACAGAAGGATCGCTTTGTACTCTATGATCTTTCTCGATCGGATACCGAGAATACCGTGAGTGATACATTTGTGAAGTAGCTTAAGTGTAATTAGATGAATCTTCGTACGTTCATTACACTTTCCCATACAATAACATAATAGGAAGGAGAAATTTGTATTTTTATTTTTTTTATTGTACAATACACGGCAAAATGAAAAACAATACAATACAATTAGAGAATAAAATTTAAAGTTTTCCATAATATATCGTGTGATATATCAAATAAAAGGGCTTGTTGTGAGCATCTCAGGTGTATTTTTCTTATAATTATGAATTATGAGATAAATCGTTTTGAAGTTACTTAAGAAAATATACGAAAATTGACCTTTCCCGCTTTATCTACTCGTAACAGTCGTAACTACTAGTTACTACGGAGCCTAAAATGTTGTGAAAAAACTACACAAAATAGTTCTTTAACTCTAGATTACAGGAAAACCTATAAGAAGTCAGTAAGGTGTCATAGTTTATGATTACGACCTTTTTCAGTTCCAAGTACAGGACAGTGTTTTAAATGTAGAGTAGTAGTAATACTTAGTAGGTACGGAACCCTTTATAGAGCGAACAGCATTGTATATCCAAAAAGTTTGTATGCACGTCGCAGCACCTAAAGCGCGCCTTCTGTACCTTTACTGCCTAGATATGAGGACATTCTCGGCCCGCTACCATTTTAGATTTATATTGTACCTGGATTACATTTCCTGGTGTCATAATGCGCTTGTTTGAGTGTGCGCGGCGGGGCTGCGACTAGGGTTGCCACGGCCAAATATTCACTCGTCCGGCCTGTCCGGCTTTTGTTAGGCTTTTTGCCTGGCGGCCGCGT
Source organism: Notocelia uddmanniana (assembly GCA_905163555.1). Lineage (NCBI taxonomy): Eukaryota > Metazoa > Arthropoda > Insecta > Lepidoptera > Tortricidae > Notocelia > Notocelia uddmanniana. The sequence continues at coordinate 5,634,421 of LR991060.1, read as the reverse complement.
AACCCGCGCGAGTTAAAACTTGAGCGCTAAGCGTTGCGCTTCCAACCAGTTCCAAACAGTTCCGTGCCGTGCCGTGCGTGTGTTGCAGTGCTCGGAATAGGTAGTGCCTATTTGCCTAAACTTCAGATGAGGACCTAACTAAGAGTGTTATTTATTATTATTGTTCGCGGGATTTCCCGGGATTCATAAGAGTACCTAATCGACATATACTCAGACTCGGGGTCAAATTATTAACTAAATGCAATTGTTTAATGCCGATAGTTTGAATGGTTACCTTGAAAACTTAAAAGTCGGCCTCGTAAGTGGCCGTCGTCGAACATCAAAATGAGCCCGAAATTTATTTTTTTGGCCTTTATTTTTTTTGCATTGTTATAATATAGAAGATATTACCGATATATTCTGATTTATTTGTATTTTTTGTAAAATAAGTGTAGAATTACTAAGTATTTCATAAATATTTAGATCTTTGTTACATACATACTAGTTTATTTTATTGAACCTTTCCGCACGGCCGCACAGTGCGATGAAACCCCGATCTAGGTGGACAATATTATTTAAGCCTCAAAACCGACTCTAGTAGGTCATATTATGATGTCAAAATAGAAATGAAATGAAAGAAATTACAAAATCACATTAAAATTAAAAACCAGTATAAGCTGACATATTGGTACTAAGAATTACTACACGCCTGAAGGTCAATTTATATTGGTCATTGTTTTAGGCAGTACAAATGTAGTTTTTGAATTAAACTATTGAATTTTACTAATAATTTGACGCCGAGTCTGATTATATGTCGATTAGGTACTCTTATGAATCCCGGGAAATCCCGCGAACAATATTAATAAATAATATTTTTTGGTGGTTGTAACCACTCTTAGTTAGGTCCTCATCTGAAGTTTAGGCAAATAGGCACTACCTATTCCGAGCACTGACTGTGTTGTGATGGTCCGGCTTTTAGAACGTAATGTCCGGCTTTGAAAAAGCTATAATTAGCGCAAAAAAGGTCCGTCCGGCCTTTAGCGTAAAATGTCCGGCTTAATTAAGTGCCGAGTCTGGCTTTTGTATTTTTCCACCTGGCAACCCTAGCTGCGACTAGATCGCGATGATAAATGGTGGTAACATTACCTTTTGTGTAATCTCGAGGCTCTAGGAGTTATAAATAGACACATGCCGTTACTTTATCCTATATTATTAAACGTACATTTGTTATTTATTTGTTTGTTTTTAAAATTGGTCCTCGAAAATGTCTATAACTATTTCAGTAAGATTTATTTGTTTATGGAGCGAAACATCGATCTAGTCAGGTTTCATTTGCGGGAAAACTCGTTATCTCCAAATAATCGATAAAAACGCCGAGTTAGGTCCTCTAGCAATTACTATTATGATATAATTTAGAATTACATTGTTGGAATGAACAATTGGCTGATTAACTTTATTTTTCATTTATTCTAAACCGCCTGGATTTAGAATTTACTCATTGTAATACTGTAAAATGTACATTTCCTTCGCACTCGAACGTCCCTAAGTTCCGACCAACAAAGAAATCGTCTTAAAAGACTGACAATGACGTGTGGCTGCTATGTCCCTATATTTTTAGTCTGTTATTCTCAATTTAAAAGATAGAAACATGAGGGTATCCCAAAGATATGCTGGGAACACGTCACAATGTAGAATTTGATTCATGATTCAGATTTATCTTTAAAATTTACATAGACTAATTGACCTTACTCCAATTTGGCCAATTCTGGCATGGACAGATTGTTTGTAAACATTGTATGCAGCATGAGTAGTGAGTACGAAAGTAAAGGAAGACAGCAAGAGTTATCTGTAAACACATTGGGTTCACGACTGAATCCACGGTGTGATATAAGTGACATAACGACGCCCGTGTATGGCCATTAATTTGCCGAGTATTGGCTCTTTGCCAATTTAGTATTAATTCATGGCAATTGTGGCCTATGAAGTAGCTAATAATTGGCCTGTGAACGTCTAGGAGCGTACATGCGGCCATTAGACATCTTGTCGTAGGCTTTCTCTCCTTTATTTTTGGTAGTAAACAAGGAACCCTTATAATTTCGCCATGTCCATCTGTCTACGGATTAGGTCAGTAAACGATACACTAGAAAGCTGTAAATTTCCGTAGGTATACATACATATCAATCACGCTGACAAAACGATAGAACAAAATTTGGAAAAAACGTGTAGGGTCACGTTAAATGGAGATGCAATTCCAAAATCCATTGTATGGGGTATCGTTGGATGGCTCGTTTAAAAATTATTTATTGTGTAATTATTCTTTGATTCAGGAATCCGTTTGCGTGATATAAAAAAAATACTTTTCTCAAACATGCAATGAAATATTGATGTTATGTTCCTTATAATAGGCTGCGAAGTATGACGTTTCAGGCGCGGCTATGACAAGAGGTCGTTAATGGAATTTCATACAAATCTTGCAGGCCTAGGCCGGCAAAGTCCTCTTTTTTAATTCCATTCCACATAAATTTGTGGCACAGGCATCATGACATTCTGCCACTATGCGTATTAAAAATAAAATTTTGATTTTTTTTTGTTGTTTATTTCATTTCATGTTTGAGAAAAGTACTACATACCTCGGCGGGAAATTTGGGGTTGCCAGCCTTAGACCTATCCGTATATATGTCTTCGGCCGGCAACCCCTTTCGTCCCGGCCTCTGTAGTAATGTACTATTTTTTTTTGTAGGAGTGAAGTGTGTGTATGTGAAAAACGTCATCTCACATCACAACTAAGGCTGGGTTGCACCAAACCGTCTGTAATCGTAAGCTGTGTTCGTTAAAATTTGAATGTATGGAAAGTTTTGCAAGATTCTATGGGATGACAGCTTCCGGCGCCATATTTAACGTTGATCAGTCTGTGGTCGTAAGTCGGTGCAACCCTGCCTAAGTAGACATTACTAGTTAACGTGTAATAGAACGAACTTAAGAAATGTAGCTGGAAAAGCAAACTTTCCTACAATTACCATTCATCGTTGTTAGTTGCTGGGAAAATGCCTGCTTCCTGAATTTTCACTCATCTCAGTCCCCCGCAAACTCTGGCCAGTTATTTGCGAACGCGTCCAGGTCATCCCGCCATTTCTACTTAGACCTGCCTGGCCGCCTGTATCCGTCCTGTGGCAACCACCAAGGAGCCAAATCAGCCCACCTCTGTAGATGCTTACGGCAAACATGGCCAAACAGTTCCATTAAAGGAATAAAACTACGACCGGGGGATGGGCAGCAGCATCCCAAGTGCGGTAGAGACACTACGATCGCAAACCCGCATGCCAAGCGTGGCGATTATGGCAATTACCCCCCATAAAATTGGGGGAGGTCTATGTCCAGCAGTGGACGTCCTTCGGCTGGTATGAGGATGAAAGAGGTCTCCTTGTCCATCACACTTGCTTGCTCCATAACACTGGATCGCATACCAATTAACTGCAATAAATTTGTATTAAAAATACTTCATTATGTCAAGGAAGTATACTTGAACACTGAAACGTAGTTGGTACACATATCTATCTCTGCTTTCCATTCTCTATCAATCTATCAATGTTAAAGATTTAATACGTACTCGGTTCCTAGGTAATCATTCCCAGCCTTTCAAGGAAATAATTTGTTTTATGAACACTAAGATGGCAATTAAACACTAGTTAACTATAGTATCTGATCAATTAGAGAGAGTTAAGAAAGCGTGCGAAATTGGAATGTTTTCAGATTCCAATAAAATGATACGTTTGTTGATAGATTGCAAGTAACAATACGTACTGAACGAATTGTAAAGAAAAACAGTCAATAAAGAAACAATGCGTTAGTTCCATGAGTAATTCAATGAGATTTCACCGTTATTCCCTTTTCCTTATGTAAATAATGAATATATGAGGGGCGATTGATAAGTTCTGAGCCTGAGATGTAAAGTGAAAGAAAAGTTGTCACTACAAGTACAGTACAAATTTACTCTCTGAGAATTTAATGGTTACCACTGTTTTATTCGTATTATATTTTTCTTTCGCTTTACATTTCAATCTCAGAACTTATCAATCGACACTCGTAATAAATAAATAATCAATTATTTAAATAGTCTGCAGAGATCCAAAATTTAGGTACGTAAGTAAGCCAAAGAGTGGTCTACGACTTTCCAACTCTATTATTTATATATTAAGTTTTATTAAGAGTTATAATAGAAGGAAAAATAGAGGGCAAACGGAAGGGGAAGAAGGAGGATGATCAGGCTCGACAATATCAAGGACGCGGCCACGCTCGCAAGACTGGCCAAGATTAGGAACTGGCCAGCCTTGCAAAGTCCTCCGACGCCCGCTAGGGCATGGCAGTTGAAGAAGAAGGTTTAAAACTATGCCATAGATTGTAGGCCCAGCTCCAGCTACGACTACAATTGATACGAGGTAGAAGTGAGACGTAGGTGGAAGTGAGACGTATTTACTGGAACAGGTTTTTGGCATGAACGCATAAAGTTGAAAAACCTCCGACATTTTAATTTCACAGTGCAATATCTCAAAAACGGCTAAATGAGTTTGATAATACATATCTAAGAACCGTTGCTGGAAAACCTGCTTTCAAATAAAAAAGAACCGCATTATAATCGGTTCACCCGTTTCAGAGCTACGATGCCACAGACAGACACGCATGTTAAACTTACAACACCCCCGTGCGTCCCGCGTCGGGGGTAGAAAGTCACAAAACGTCTAATAAAACTGCGCTCATGACGGGTCGCATTGACGGGTGAAAATGCCCAACGTTGTTGAAGGAAGATGACAAGATGAGCATAGTGGGTGACTCAATTCTCACTCTCACTCTTAGGACGAAATTACCCCATCAAATCGAGCCTTATCTCAATAAGCATACATTGAGCTAGTTGGTATAGTGACACTGCCTCCGAAGCTAGAGGTCCCGGGTTCGAATCCCGGTCAGGGCATTATTTGTGCATTTAGTACGGATTTTGTTCATGGGTCTTGGATGTTCTCTATATATTTAAGTATGTATTTATCTATATACCTATAAGTATGTATATCGTCGTCTATAGTACCCACAGTACAAGCTTTGCTTAGTTTGGGACTAGGTCGATTTGTGTAAGATTGTCCCCCAATATTTTTTATTTTCATTTTATTCGGTGCTGGTTTTTTAGGGTTCCGTACCCAAAGGGTAAAAACGGGACCCTATTACTAAGACTTCGCTGTCCGTCCGTCCGTCCGTCTGTCACCAGGCTGTATCTCAAGAACAGTTGAAATCTTCACAGATTGTGTATTTCTGTTGCCGCTATAACAGCATGTACTAAAAACAAAATAATAACAATAATTAAGGGGGGCTCCCATACAAAAAACGTGATATTTTAGCCCTTTTTCATGTCTACCACTCGCCGAGCTAGATCTCAAGAACCGTGATAGCTAGACAGTTGAAATTTTCACAGATGATGTATTTCTGTTGCCGCTAAAACAAACAAATATTAAAAACCGGCCAAATGCGAGTCGCACTTTTGCCGTTTTTATTTTTTGGACGGAGCCCTCGGTGGGCGAGTCCGACTCGCACTTAGCCGGTTTTTATATTACAAATGTCGTAGCAACTGCCCGGCTAGTATGATAGCTTATACCGTCACGTTATATGGCCAAAATGTACTGAAAGTTACATAAAACGTGACGGTATAAGCTATCATACTAGCCGGGCTGGATTGGTGTAGCATAGTTCTCATCCGGTACATTATATTTAGTCGCGTCACGTAAATACACTTGACAGTTAATTATTTGGACACACACATATTACCCGTTGCATACTGATTGATTTTTATATCTGACCAGCTTTTGGGCACAGGACCGAAGAGAGTGGCGTAGTAGGGAAACGAGTTGAGTAGATAGATAGTGCTAAGAAAATAGAGGCAAGCATGTTGCCATAAATTATTGTTTATCTACTCGGATACAAAGGTAGATGTCGCGACAAGCCTCCCTAAGGCTTAATTAGATGAGTGAACTGATTGAAAGATTTGTTGTCACGAGCGATATCCGCGGTAGCTCAGTTGATAAGAGCGATGGATGGATTCCAGAGGTCGTGGGTCCCGCCCGGGGTGACAATTTTTCAATATTTGCTCTGGTTGCAACCGAATTTGTGTGTATTTTACCTGTGTTTTGTGTACGTACAATAAAGCATTTTCATACATAATTTCACAAGGCGGACGATTGCGCTTGTAAAAATATTTACAATTGTTTATCTATGTTAGGGCGGGCTGCACCAACTTACAATTACCGACCGATCAACGTTACACACTGTTGTGTAACTTACACATATATGGCGCCGGCAGCTGTCATTCCATAGAAACTTGTCAAACTTTCCATATACTTAATCAAATTTTAACGAACTCCGCTTAAAATCAGAATCACAGACGGTTTGGTGCAACCAACTTCTTACTCTATCTATATTAAAGCTAGCTATATAAATTGGTTTACTCAAACATGCAATGAAATATTGATATTATGTTCCTTATAATAAGCCTATTATAAGGAACAAGGAAGTATGACGTTTCAGGTGCGGCTAGGACAAAAGGTCGTTAATGGAATTTCATATAAATCTTGCAGGCCAAGGCCGGCAAAGTCCTCTTTTTTAATTTCCATTCCACATAAATTTGTGGCACAGGCATCATGACATTCATGACATTCTGCCACCATGCGTATTAAAGATAAAACTTTGTTTTTTTTTGTTGTATATATTGCATGTTTGAGAAAAGCACTATACATACCTCGGCGGGAAATAAGGGGTTGCCCGACCTATCCATCCTCGCTTTGCTCGGCCGTCTATATGCCTTTCGTCCCGGCCTCTGTAGTAATGTACTATTAACTGCATAAGCTTAGTATTCAACTTTCAGTAAACTTTGTGAACATAGACTTCCTATACTTTCTAATGCTTATAAGCTCGTTCACACGAATGTGACTAATCGCTTGATTGCATGCAATACACCGAACTTTCCACTTAGTCATACATTTATCAATGCGGCTGACGTTGTCCATTTGCGGTGCAGTGTCACAACACATAAATGTTTTACAAAGAACACTATTGAAAACAACATAGATTGGTTCCGGTTGCTTCAAACTGAACATATCCTTTACATTTCTTCATGAAAAGTTTGACGGTATTAAAATTTCTGATGTCATATTATTGACGTGACGAATGGTGATTCATTTCACCTAAATTTTTCATTTCATTTCATTTCATTTATTTAATTGTAAAATCATGTACATATCAATTAAGATCTTACATTGTAAAGGTCAGTCCATGACGCCCTGTTAGGGCACACAATATTAACTTAAGATACTTACAACTAAATACCCAACATATCAATTTAACACTTTTTAAATATGTAGTAAAATAATGAGTTTAATAAGAACATTTATTCACAATTAAAATAAATAAAAACAATTCGTTAACTATGAGAACATTACAAATTATTATCGCTTAGAAAGTCCTTTACAGAGTAATAGCAATTACTAATCAATAATTTCTTCAATTTATTTTTAAACAAAATATTAGTAGGTATTTGCTTGATTAGATTGGGGATTTTATTATATATTTATTTTCCCATATACCTATTTTTTTCCCCATACCTTTTTTTTCTGAAACCCTATCTATATTTATTAATTTAAACTGTTGTAAAAAAAAACCTAATGAGCCCTATACGATGATTTTTGAGTCCTGGAGTTAAAGGTGTTACCGTTTGGGAAATATACAAAGGCGAAAAATAGTTCGCCCATGTCCTAATAAGGTCTAATTCCCCCCTTGGGTTGAAAGGTCAGATGGCAGTCACTTCCGTAAAAACTAGTGCGCATATCCATTCGCCTATACATATGAAGAGGCACCTTCATGCAACCCGCTCTCAGTTTACCAAAAAGGGTTTTGTTTACGAAATCACCGCTCAAATAGCGTGACAAATATGATAAATCACATGTACGTCAGTCCTCGTTAGATCCAATTTGACTAACACGCTTTCTCTATTCATCCTGACCTGACCTTGCTAGTCACAGTTCTACGCAGTCTACACACGCGAAGGCCTTGATTAGTCACGAGGAGTGCCGTCCTTGGATACTATCTGCTAAAACTAAATCGTATTCGAAAACATGTACACACACACACACACGTTTTACTTGTATCTGTTTTGTAAAAACTACAATCATTCAATAAATATAAATATATATCGTCGTCTAGTACCCATCATAAGTACGAGTATCATAACACAAGCCTTATTGAGCTTGCCATGGGGCTAGTTCTATTTGTGTAAAAACTGACCCCTAATATTTATATTTATTTCTAGACTACTAAAAGTCGCCCTCCTTCCTCCCGCCCTTCCTTGTCTTTTGCATTATTTGATTCAAGTTGATTTGAGGATTCGTTGTGTTTATAGCAAAAGACAAATGTCTCACTCTAACATAGCGTAGGTAACCTCGGGAGCTTACATACTTAAACATTCTTACAGATCCTGAAGAAATAGTAAGTCGTATATATTTTATTCCATAGGTACTCAATGGGAATCGAAGACTTATAACTATCTATGCACACTAATATTATTTTCACATAATAACACACAATATTATTTTTACTTACATTTAAATTTAACACACAATATATATCACAATTTTGAGTCCAAAGCAAAGTACTAAATATTTGCTGTAGACCAGTATTTCAACTTGATACTTCACGCGTTGTCGATATAAAAGGGTCTTGATAGACAGACGGACAACAAACTGATCCTATAAGGGTTTCGTGTTTGTTCTTTTTGACGTACGGAACCCTAAAAACCAACTTTTTCTCTCGAATGAACTTCCTATCTTTCTCGATACAGACAGTCCTCTCTATACTAACTGTTTCCATACAAAAGGCGATTTTCGTCGGTATCCTCGAGACTATCATAGATTTCTCACCGGTTACCGGTGAACGGCCTCATTAAGCCGAGACTCAAGCCAAAATATTTTTTTTCACTCCCTTTATTTCGGTCCAAGTATTATTAGATTTGTAGAAATTATCCGCGCCGTGTGAATCACTTGTTTGTTGAGGAAGTTTATGATGGGCCATTATTCTTTTATATTCACACTATTTGTTATTTTACTGACCGCGTTATATTTTGTTACTTTCGCAACGACTTTTGGCTTCGATATATCATGAGGAGCTTTTGTCTGGAATTGTACTTTTTCGCAGTCACTGTCATTCATTACGAATTAGATATTATGATCTAAGTTAGTTATTACAAAAATAATGAAATTAGGTACATGAGTTTGATTTCTATATTCAGTTAGCTGAGTCAGATTTGTTTATGTTCATAGTGGCGCCATCTAGTTATTTCCTCAAAAGCTTTCCGCGCTGCGTACGTTTCACAACGCCCCGACCGAGGGCGGGTAAGCGAGTAGCTTTGTTAGTTCACAACCATCCCGATAGATGTCCCTAAATGTATTTATTAATTAAATATATATAGTTTTCTACGAAAACCTTTTGTTATGTACGATAGAAGTCCTATTTATTATTAAAATAATCTATATTATCAAGTGAAGGAGATAACGATACTAAACCCTTTAGTTGCAGAAGTATCGTTATCTCCCATTGATATCGATCCGGTCGGTCCTTGGTTGTTATCTGCACCCGTGACGTCACAGGTGCAACGACCGTTGCACCGGCGTCCGCCCGCCCACGCCACATGAAAACACCAATGTCACTTGCAAAACAAGCCTTGAACTCGCGCTAGACTCGCTCTAGCGCTATTCGAAATTTGAAAATTTGATTCGTTTGTGTTCTGCCAGTGATTTGTCATAGACAAAAAGAAACAAAAGACGTTTGTGATTCAGATGCGTTGTATTTCGGGAATACGTAGAATGTTTGAGTGCATATTACGAAATTTAAGAAAACCAGATTCAACATTATAGTTAGCACATTGGCTGCCAATTCTTGTTCGTGCTTTTCAATACGAAACATATGGCGCGAGCATTCCAGCGCGAACTTTCTGGATACATTCAGTCTGAGTATAATATCCAAAGAGAAGCCTGTGTTTTGGACGGTATTTTTATTTATTCTGTCTGTGGGATTATTTTTCGTCCAGCCAGTTACAATGACCGGTAAGTCCAAACTTCGTTTTTGTAAGTTGTTTTGAAGTATTACACGTAAGTAATTGATTAATAATATATAAAGATCAATATTCAAACATACAACTTTTCTAATGACTATGACATAACAACAGCTCTAATAAACTTATGGACACGGTCAAAAACAACTTTTATGACAGCATTTTATCGTGTTACTTATTTGGCTTTTATGATATAATATAATGTAATAGTATAGTTTTAACCTTGATACTTTTACGGCTAAGAGCCAAAATAGACATTTGCATTACTAATAGTTTTATGAATGCTTGAAGTTCCGGTCGTGGATTCTGGAGCGAATGACGTGTACGATACGATACATACACTGATATAGTAACATTTATAAATGTAATCCAAGGTTTAAACCGGCAATTAGGATTCCTTCCATAACCCACTGCAAGGGGCCCAATCGAAAAGGTATTGGATCATTATATAGGTGCTTTTAACATGTCTATGCTAGGAAATGTTCTTGTGTAGGGGCAAAACACATCACAGCATGGAGCATCTCCACTCGCGAGGTGAAGATTCTAGGCTTTGTGGGTGAGAAGAATAAAGGACTTGCCCTCGTTAAGGCTTTTAATTCGTCGATAATTTAATCGATTCCGTTGTGACACGAAAGTCACCCATATAACTTGTATTGCTAATATTCGTGTCACAACGGTATTAATTAAATTGTAGACGAAGTAAAGCCCTAACGAAAGTGCAAAATTTGGTCCTTACTCATCTGCGGTATTCCTTTCGGATTTCCCGTTGAGGCGGCATTGTAAGGGAATGCATGGCTCGTTCGTTGTTTTTGTGACGTCCGATTGTGTCAACCTCTAACTATGATTTTGTAATCCACCCATCTGACTAACAAAACCCTCCTTGTCTGAGTCTGAAGTTCTCATTTACAAAAAGAAGTGAAATCCCACCAAACACATTTTCATATAAAATGTTGTCAAGACGAGACCATACGGCTGGCATTGTTGAAAAATTATCAGATCTTATGTAGCGCCAAGCTTCTATGCCAGCTACATATATGTAGAGCTAGCTCTACAAGCCCTAATTTAACAAACTCTAAGTAAACCTTTGTTAAAATAGGAAGTTTAAGTTAGGAATAGAAAGTTAGTGGGCGTAGAGTCTCAAACTCTACACCTTAGTCAAAATATGTGGCTTGGTTGTTTCGTAACTACAGAAACTAGACACGAAAAGAAAACTATATTGATAGTTATATGGAACCTGCTCATCAAATTTCATGAGAATCGATTGAAAATGCGACCTATAGAGGAGAACAAACCATTGAAATAAAAATTGTCATTGAAAAATTCCAAATTTGACTAGACGCAACGCTGTAATTATCGAACCTGCTAACAAAATTCCACGAGAATCGGTGAGAAATTCGACCTGTAAAGGAGAACAAACCGAAATCCGCCTGCAGAAACATACAAAAATCATTGAAAAATCATTTTTTTTTAATACTTACATATTTCCAAAAACTGACTCGGCACAAAAGATCAATATAATTATCGAAACTTCTCACAAAATTTCACGAGAATAACAGGAAATCCGGACATACGAAAGCTTTTTTGTCGAAGATGAAGCGGATACTGCCGTTTCACTCGGTTATTAATAGAAAAGTAATAAATTAATAAGTACATTTTTCATCTTACACCAATGTGACGGTAGCGAAACAGCCATGACACCTATTTTGACTAAGGTGTACTTAGAGTTTGAGAAAGGTCTTGTACGAGGGGCGTTCAATAAATTCTCGGTATAAGAATGAAAACAAAAGAATATTATAGGTGTTGTATTTTTATTTTTCAATATACTCCTCTCCTATGTTTATGCACTTATAAGACCGGTCAAATAGTTTTTTTAACCCCTCATAAAAATATTTTTTGTCTTTGGTGTCAAAATGCTCCTACACTACTGTCTTCAATGCTTCATCGTTAGAAAATTAATTTCCACATTGATTATTTTTGATATTGGGAAACAAATATAAGTCACTCGGGGTCAAGTCTCGAATATACGGTGGGTATGTAATAGTTTCCAGTCCAGATTCAAAAGCAGCAGCCTTGGAAATATAAGCACTATGCACAGAGGCGTTGTCGTGAAGAAGCAGAACACCTTTGGCGGTAATTTTCCCCTTCTGTTGTTTGATTGCTTCCCTTATTTGGCATATAATATTAGCGTAGTGCTCTCCTTTAATACTTACACCCTTTTCTGTATAATAGATCAGCAATATTCCTTCACAATCCCAGAATTTTGTAATCATGACCTTGCTAGCTGAAGGCACGATCTTGAACTTCTTGGGATGAGGAGTTCCTTTAATGTGCCACTGCATGGACTCTTGTTTGCTCTCAGGGTCATAATGATGAACCCACGTTTCATCTCTAATAACAAAGTTTTACAGTATCTTATCAGGAATTTCACCGCACACCTCAAGAAATTCGGAACAACGAGCAACACGCGTATTCTTCTGAAGCAGTGTCAGGATTCGCGGTACCCATCTCGCACTGACTTTTGACATATTAAGATGGTCATGAACTATATCATGTCTAGTAGGTACCAATAGAAAGGTTGGTTCTTTTAGCTATTGCTTTCACCTTTACTCAACCATCTTCAGATATAATTTTCTCCACTTTTTAAAATTTTCTTATGAAGAAGCTTCGACGGGCCGACCAGCTCTATGGTGGTCTTCGATACTCTCTCCCCCATGCTTAAATTGACTTGACCACTTCTGAATTGTTGATAAAGAAGGAGCAGACTCACGGTAAATATAATCCATTTCTTTTTTATAGCTTATTGATTTTTTACCTGTTTGGTCAAGAATTTTATTACCGCTCGGTGCTCTAATTTAATCAACATTGAAAAAACGCTCATAGTGATCACGTTTGTTCGGTACTTGCAAAAAAACAAAAGAACATCGCCGTTTGAATTTTACTTTTTTTGACGTGATAACGTCTTTAAAATCGTTTTAGTCGGGTGACATGTTCAGAAACTTGTGTCACATCAAAACCTCACGAGCGCGATCGCAGGTATAAGTGAAGTGCAAGTGAAGTAAGACGTTATCACGTAAACATCTCGATCGTAAACCTACTTTACAAACAACCAATTTTTAAATATTAATGAATGACTTTTACCGGCCAGTATTAAAAAGTTTACCAAAGAGGTTTAAAAGATGTCAATACCGAGAATTAATTGAACACCCCTCGTATGTAGAGTTAGAAGCTTGGCTCTACATGAGATCTGATAACTCTTTAACAGTGCAAGCCATTATATGGTCTCGTCTTGGTATTATTTTATATGAAAATGTTTTTGGTGGGATTTACAAGTACAATACATATAGTATACATATAGTAGAGTAGGCCTACGGCCGAGCGATCGGCAAACATTGTAAATTACCGTTCATGTTTTCTCAACAACACAAAAGTTATAGGATTCCTCATACCAGCTTTCTGCGTTTTCTTCCACGACTTTGGGAGCTCTAATCACATATCGGAGCGGAGTCAACATTTGTCGTGCCTACTGTCGCTCCTTCTACGGTGCGCGGCAAGTTAGTGATGTCGTACTTACTGGATAGCTAATAGTTAAGCTAGGAACGTGCCGAAAGTTGGCGAGAGTGTGCTATAAAAAACCGCCTGTAACCGTACGTCTGTCCGTGTGTATGAGGTATGTGGTGTTTGGTGTTCGTTAAAATCAAATTGTATGGAAAGTTAGACAAGTTTCTATGGGATGACAGCTGCGGGCGCTATATTTAACGTTGATTGGTCTGTAAGTAATCGTAAGTTAGTGCAACCCGCTTTTAGTCTTCAAGTGATTTTTTACATATAGGTCCCTCTTTATCATGTCAATAAGGACGATTTCTAATTGCATCACCAAGGAAATGCCGCCTTATTGATACTGCCAAAACACTTTTGCCCGAGAATGACACATATATTCAACGAGCTGTTGCCCGCGACTTCGTCCGCGTATTTGCTCCTATTGGTCGCAGCGTGATGTTATATAGCTTAAAGGGGCTTCCTCGATAAATGGACTATCCAACACAAAAAAAAATTTAAATTTGAACCAGTAGTTCCTGAGATTAGCGCGTTCAAACAAACAAACAAACTCTTCAGCTTTATAATATTAGTATAGAAGTATAGATTTACCAACTGAAACCGTCTAATACGGTTTTTTCATTTCATGGACGTCAAGTGCAATTCGCAGATTTCATTAAAAACCTCTTTGTCAGAAATCTGTGATCGTATATACTGCCGCGACATAGAGCCGTTTTTCTACTGCATATCGATTAGGAAGGTGCCCATCAGGGCCCTCCGGCGTCAATTCTTAGTTAATAGAAGAGCCGCACCAAAAATGCAAAAAAAAAACCTGATGCATATATTGACCGTTTTAGTTATAAGGTAGTCATTTAGACACATGTTTTATAAACTTTTGTTATCTTAGTGCCTCCAAGCAGGCCGCTGGCATTAAATTCCAAGAATTGTACAAACATGGACACGCTTCCATTTTGCTTCCGAGCTTCCAACTAGCGATCCGATCAACAGGAAATTTCTCGAACAATTATTGCGTTTTCTAGTCATAACCATTGAATGACAGGGGGAAAAACAAGCGCAAACGCACTACCGGACTGTGCGTGATTTAGCAAACGGCCCTCTTGCGACTTGACAGCTTTCTTACGTCCCACGTGTTGTCGAGTTTATTGATTATAGGATTTATAGGTAAAAAAACTTAAGTAGAGCGCTCTTGTATGTAGTTGTGGCGTGTTCGAAAAAACAAAAATAATGTTTAAATATTCGAACGGTTCATTGTTACCTACAGGTAAAACGGGCTTTACTTAAGAGATTCACCTATAAAATCAAAATCATAATTTACTCTGCAAATAGGCCACAAGGGCACTTTGACAAGTCTAAACATGAATAATACAATAAAAACTGGACAATAATAATAATGATTTCTAAACTATACTGATTAACAAACTTATGTCATTCGATGAAAATAAACTTACAAGACATTATCAAAATTTGAAGGTAATATTAGGGACGTATACGGTCTCTGTCCGAATTAACAAAAGTATTTAAAATATATCTCAGATATGTATATTATATATATTATGGTCTCTGAGCTTCCGAGTACCATTAATACTAATTATTCCAAATTCCTTAGACATGATGTACATGGTCTTTAAGAGTCAAAATTAAAATATGTAAGTAATGAAAATAGCTCAGTTTCAATATTGTTAGGGATGTATAAGGTCTCTAAGCGTCAATAACAATAAAACTAATCTTTTGCCTACTACTACGTCCGCGAAGAATTCGTTTGGAAATTTAATTGCTGTTAAAATATTTGTTTAAACGGGTCTGATCTGACGCAATTTTTATTTATTTACCTTTATTAGCGACGTTTCGACACGAGTTGCACCGTTCATGTTCGCGGCAGAAACTGACATCTCAGGCAAGTTGTCAACGGAGATATGAAACAAATATTTTAAGTATGTGTATAAAGCGCGAGAGTTAAGTGTTGAATTCCTAATAAATTATTTTAGATGTAGGCTTAATAGGCTTGTCTGTAATTTTTTGTTTGATTGACCAAACAAAAAAACACGGTCAAATATTTTTTGATATCGTAACTGACTGATATTGTAATTTTTTTACCCACGGCTCTACCCAAGTATCCCTTTTATCCGGGATAAAACTATCAATGAGTGTTAGTTCTCTGCTTACTATTTTTGGAAAAAAACGCAAGTTAATGTAATGTATAGACTATATTTAAAAATATAGTATATAAGTAGCGTCGGAAACTTTTAAATGCTAAATACTCAATTAGAGCTGTTTCACACAGGATACTATGCTTGCAATGTGTTGATGGTCGGTTAAAAACTTCGTTACCGGATCCATGGCAACCTGTGAAGGAAATGCTGTGATACTTTTTGTCATTCAAGGAGTGTCACAGTATAGTAAAATAACCAGTATAACTACTGCACTCAATCGTTTGAATGGACATGCAGCTAGCACAAGCAAGATGCGCGCAATGGCGCGATAAATAGTGTTACAGAGACACAAATTATTATATTAGTTCTAGCAGCCGGCGCGGCGCCACTCGCGTATTACAAAGAACGAAGGCGAAGCAGCGGGATTGATAGAATATAGTCTGTCCATGGTGGTCTGGTGGACCATTAAGGTCCATAATACATATAGAGATATCGGTTGAAAATATTTTTATCGAATGAATAGTTCTGCAGACTACTTCTTACAAACTTGCAAAACTACACACTTTAACTCTTCATAATATAGGTATACGTAGATATGATATAAGTATTAATGGTATTAATTACATAAACTAGACATCACATGCATTATCCTTGCAATCATTACTCTAAGAGGACATAATAATTTTGAATGTCTGCAAAATTAGACCAACTTGACAGGACTGGGTTTTCACGAGGATGGTTTCACCTCCAGTATATACCTATCATCGACCCAAACATATCTGTCTATCGATCTCCATAATGAAGGTCTCGAATATCACGGTTAAACCGAACTGTCACTGTCGTTACAACCCGTGCCCCGCAAGCGGGAGTTCGATTCACCTTGTTTTCCTCTTTGAAAAAAACAAGGATGGCACGAGCTCACCGCAAGCGGGATGCGGGCTCTAAAAACTAGTGTAAGAGAGAAACCAGAGTTGAGTTACTGTCATCATATGTAAACTGTCGCGGAACTGTAGGTGATGAACGGTCTACTTTAATAATTCTTATTTTTGCTAACTTCTCTTCACGGTAATGATAAGGACTAACAACATCCGCGTTGAACAATACTTAACAAGGTTTAAAAGGCTTTTATGGTCACTACTGTCGGCAGCACCGATGTGGGTATGCTATGAAGGCAAGAAGAACATCATGATCTTCCAATGGTTGAGTATAGTGACACCTTGTACTTTAGCTGTCATTCCAATACAATTTATAATTTTCTAGCATTAAAAGAGGTCACAAACGGCACCGTGATATCAGGTATCAAGCAATTTGAAAAGCAATGCATAATATATGATTTTGAAGGTCTATTGGTACATAAGAGAACAAATGAAAAAGGTGTACAGTATGTGAGGTGATTTAAGTAGCAAAGAAGTGTGTGACGGTATTACGAGGGACAGAGAATTATGGAAGACAAGTCCTGCTGCAAAGACCCCGTGTCGAAAAGGGAAAAGTAAACGGAGATTATGTTCGCAGGAGCAGACTAGCTGACGCGGACTAAGTGCTCATGACAATTATGGTCGTGTACGGATCATTTTGAACAATCCAGAATTGAAGTTCGACAAGATACGATAAATAACTCATATCAGCGAGTGGGTTGTGCCTACTCGTATTTCGCATCAAAAAGCGGATAGCGCAATTCTAACTACTATCCCAGTTTATCTTCGAAGCTTATTACAAATAGCCACGTGTACACAGCCCCTTACTTTCTTTTCCCTGTCAACATCCTCAAGCTTATAATCCAGCCCGGCTAGTATGATAGCTTATACCGTCACGTTATATGGCCAAAATGTACTGAAACGTCACATAAAACGTGACGGTATAAGCTATCATACTAGGCGGGAGTAGAATGTGTCTGGGCGTTTTGCAAACTAGTAAACCGAAGACACTAAACGAAAGCTTATAGATGTAAGGATACACGTAATATTGTTTAAAACACAAACTTAATCTTGCTTGAGATAATGTTCCGTGATTAAATTTAACAAGCAATAAACGTCTTGAGCCTTGTTACGACTAATGACTATATGCAACGGAGCCCATAATTATAATAATATTGGCGGATAACATGATTACCGTTGTTAAAATGTAATTCCTCGGCTGCAAGTTTGTCACGCACGGTACTTAACGTCAATTCGACCAAGCAAACATACAGTTTATTACAAGATTAGTTCATAAAATCGAGTGAACTATAGGTAGCTGCTAGTGATCTAAAGCAAACTGTCGCAAATTAACTGTACCTACTTAATAACCGAGACATTTATTTGAACATTTAGAATAACACAATAAGGTATAGTGAGAAATAGAGAGTGCCGTCGTCTAATCTATTTTACATCAAATATGTATTTGTTCCACTGCAAACTTTTACACCAAACATTTTTTAACAAAATCAAACAGTGTATTCTAAGCAACAAACACGAGTATCCGCCAAATTGGACCGTAACTCAATCCTACTGCTTTAAAACATTCTAATTTGTGCGGCCGGGCTCAAAGATATGTTTAAAATTTAGAACCCTATTCCATTGTAATAAGGCGAAACATGTATATATATTTTTGATGTCGATCTACCAGTTGGTTCAGGATCACTTGCGTCGTTTCAAAACACGGTGCGAATTCAAAGTTGCAAGTAAATCCTAAACAATTGGCGATAAATTCAGTGTATCGAGTCAATCTCGTTGGAGACAATGCGTGGAACAAAGGATCCATCGCTCAACGCTTCGGCAATCAGTTTTATTAATGATTGGGTTCGGAGGTCTCAGCATGGAATTAATTAATACTAGTATAGGAATTTTGTTGCGATAGATACTATGGTTTCTGAGGCTAGTTAAAAATTGGGTTCTGAGAAAGAAAAATAACATAAAGTTCGTTCTTAAATTTACTCTAACAAGGCAGTCGTGCCTATTTTTTTAAAAGATGGGAATCTTGTTATTTATATCTGTAACTTTTGTATGTATGTAGGTATTATCTGTTGCGTTTCTTCAGTTTACTCGTAGAGTCGTCAAATTGATGTCAGCAGTATGTGGGTAATGGGTATGTTAAATTAAAATAAAATGTGTTTTACCTAAACTTATTAATATTCCAATGCATTTGTGCTTCGAAAATTCGATTTTTTATTATGTATGAACTTCTCGTACCTAGCATCGGAAGTCCCTGTCTAATTTTTGATTAGAAAAAAAAAACATGTTTCGGTCGGACACTATTACAAATGTATATGTTACGTGGAGCCCCTAGTTCACTTTACATTTATCTAATCTGTAAGCCTTCTATACTTCATCGGACCTATTAAAAAGCTATATAAACCGTTTTGATTCGAAATCCAAGAGTCTATATTGATAAGCACACATCACCAAATCCCCCTAATTACTATAAGGTAGGATTAGTCGCATTAGAATTGGAGATACGACTCGTCTTTTTTAATGGCCAACTGCACTCAAATCAAAAGAATGCTGTTAATTGATTAGCTTAATCAGGTTTGATGTGTTTCACGGTTTTCCACGACGCATGCGTGTAATTAGACATGGTATGAGATAAGTTAATTTGACAGTTGTATTGACATCGGCATCCGTCTGTTGGAAATAATTAGATAGAGTGTCGTGATGCGACGTTGGGTTTCTCTTTATATTAATGAGAAGCAATGAGCTCAATCTACTGATATTTAATAAATGTTGTGACCTCTTGATACGACCAAGTCTGTTCATCTTTTCTGATCGGTTCAGTGTGCAAGAGTCAGATGAAGCAACAACAGTTGCGCGACTTAGTGGTCGTAGTTCATACACAAAAGTTCTAATTCGGGTCAGTTTCAAAGTCTAAAAGGGCTTTAATAGTACATTACTACAGCGGCCGGGACGAAAGGGGTTGCCGGCCGAAGACATATAGATACGGATAGGTCTAAGGCCGGCAACCCCATATTTCCCGCCGAGGTATGTATAGTGCTTTTCTCAAACATGCAATGAAATAAACAACAAAAAAATCAATGTTTTATTTTTAATACGCATAGTAGCAGAATGTCATGATGCCTGTGCCACAAATTTATATGGAATGGAAATTAAAAAAGAGGACTTTGCCGGCCTAGCTTTACCTACACTGTTATTTAGATACATTTCTAATATAAAACGAAATCCCATTAAAAACATTTCATGTAAAATTGGCGGCCAAGACCCACAAACTCATAGGGCTTTCGCAGTAAAAAAATATCAGATCCCAGGAAAAGACAAGACGTTTGAAAATGAAACGAAACGGTTCGAGAAAAGGTTGTTAGAGAGCCCCGCCTTCTTTATTGTTCTTCTGATAATCTAATTTGTCTGTACTACCTGTGTCTTGTGTAACTACTATAAAATACTTATATATAATAGATAATACACGTGATGCTGCTGTCGGCCTACGTCGTCAACGGGAAACTACGGCCTAAATCAGCGGATTCCTATTGACTATTATGAAATGCCTCAAATTCCAGATATTTAGTGAGCAACCGAAAGGAACATTCCTCAACATAATTCAATACAAATACAACACAAGCGCGTTGCCAACCCGTTATTGACATGATTTTCTTGCGGTTCCCATGATTAAAAAGAAATGAAAACATAATTCAACAGTAAATTGGAAATTAAATTCGAAATGTCATCTAAGTCAGCTTTTACGACTACTCTAAAGCTAATGTAAAACGTGCAAAGTGTGATTATCATAATTGGCATCAAACTAACATTCTTCGTTGAATACGAATGGCTCATTAACTCCATTTATGATGAATTGATCTGAGTTAATTTATTAGGGGGAAACACCTGGAGATATTGGTATGGGAAAGAATCTCTTGACGACAGAGGCCCTATGAATCGTAAATAAACCTTAGAAAGAATAAGGTCATATGGTTATATACCGATGACTTATGACAATATTGTGGCGTTGTATCATTTACCAGGTACATACCTTAAATCAAGCTACCAAAAATAGCCATCGCCCACTTCACCGGGAAGTGAACTCTAATTAAGTTTAGATAATGATTGCTATTTATCGTAAAGCCTACATTAAGACAATTTTTGTCTCGGTCCGTTGGACACGAAATGGTTATTGACCACGTTCGTCACGGATGCTTCTCATGCTTCGTACGCCATTAGCGGCTAGATCTGGTCGTGGATAACTGAACATATATAGTTTTGTGGAAAACCGTAGTTTGGTTAAATAGAGTACAGTCAAGTGCATAAATATGGATGTATACAACTTACTCAAAAATATGTCCACCTTAGTCCGTTATAATAAGGCGAAAAATGTATAAACATACGCATATGACATCGACTAGCCCCATGGCTTTTCTCTCGGCGAATTTAGCTTTGGATACGTATTTTTGTATATATGAGTGAATTCATTCGATAATACATAATGTTGCACTAGAGTGTACGCCTATAGGTCCCTTATGTTATGAAGCGAGTGAATTATGCTCATGTCATAACTACAGAACTCGACTTGAGTTGTGAACTCAACCCATTTATTTTTCAAAGCCACAGGCCACCGTCTAGCCCTTGTAGGGCTTGAGCCAAGCCCTAATTCACATTACGAGGTGAGAGTGGAGCAGTGTGTCCCTTTTATATATACAGTAGGTAAATGTTATAGCTTTCATTGATCTTGATTGCCGGTCAGCGGAAAAACAAAAGATTAGCAATTATTAGATCATCAATTATATCAATTTGAAGCACAACCGTAGCTAATTGGGATTCAGGAGCTAGTTGATTCAGTTCTACTGCGGTGTGAAGGCAGTATGGCCGTATCTAGCTCAGGCAGTGTTATTACGTTTTGCGTATAGTTGTCAGTAGGAAGCTGCATTCCGCGAGCGGGCAAGCTATCGTGTCCTGCTATACAATTCATAACCCCTCTCAACTCTCCATACCACTAGTCCCTATATCTTGACCGCGAGATGCGTAACAACTATACGTCACCGGATGGCAGACTTACACTAGTTCGCCTAAGGCGTGAGGTGAGCGTAGCGAATACCAACCAGCCCTGCATTCCCATCCGCGACAGCTTCCGAGAACCTCGGCCCGCTAAGCGACCTTCCCTGGACACCGGCCGATACGTTTATCGCCCACACGTCCCCATTAAACGCGCAATTCCGCACCACAATGAAACGAAGATCATTAGAAACCGTCCTACAGTATGCTGTGTCCGAGTCGCGCTAGCGACCGGCACGCCAGTCGCAACGACGACATCCATCCGACCACGCCGCTGCAGCGCGCGTTCGAAAAAACGTTCGATACGAAAGATAAATTAAAACTTCGTTAAATTCGCGCCGGTGACAGTGCGGTGTTTGAAGAAGAATCGATTGGCAACGGCTGTGCGTCACAAGTGAGACGAATTCGGCAATTTGTGATCGTGCTGTGAGCTGGCGGCTTCCGAAACGTCCCTCCGAAACAATATAGTAATTAGAGCGTGGACGTAAAAATAACTGCACCCACTCGCGATGCCCGCGCGGCGAAACTTCCAAACTGAAAACAAAACAATGTTATTGTTGCATTGCTCTTTCAAAATACACTGCCTATTGAAATGTACGAGCAACATAGACATCCGTGTTGAAGTTGGCATTTAAATAGAGTTTGTTCTTTGTGTGTTTGCTTGTTGGCATCACAAAATGTCAACAGTCAATCAAAAGCACGTGAAGCGTGGTCGCCACGCCGCGGGCGTCGATGTTAATTGCCTATAAATAAAGCAGGGCTGGCACTAGCCAGCTTAAATAGAGCCGCGAATGTTTTAGACACAGGAAGACATCCTCCTGTAAATAGTCAGATCATTAAGCAATAGGGGTCCAGATAATCTGGCCTTGTAAAACAAAATTGCCAGTAATGTTTACACAGTTTGGACGGAGTGAAGGGTGAAGCATCAAATCCGCGATAAACATGTAGACGTCAATTCGTTAACAATAGGCGTTACTAACTATGGATAGTATGGATATTATTGTCTTTAATATTTTAAGATGAATATTCTTTGCAAAAAGCTTCGGGTTGTGTAGTTATTGTAGTCCTCGCCTTCCGCTCGGGCGAAATAATCAGGTTACTCGAATCAATTATATTATAGTCACTCTTTGTTTTACCTCCACCATATCAGCCGAATAACGTCCACTGCTGGACATAGGCCTCCACCAATTTCAGGGGGGGCAAATGCCATGCATTGTTTTACCTCAGAAATAGGTAAAGAAGGTCCCTTCTATAAATAAGATATATTTTCTGTTCCTCTATACATCTCATCGATATGCAGCCTGCATCATGGCTATACCGTATCGAACCATAACCTTCTCCGCATGGTGTGAAAATTTGACGTACCGTGTCAATTTATATGTCACCCGCTTTTACATTATTCAGCAGGCGAGTAAAGTAACCGCGTAGATTACATTCTTTGTTGGTACGTTACGTACAGTCCCAGTCTGTTTCACGCACTTTTCGAATTCGTGTTTTGACTTAACATCTGAGTTTACGTTGTTCTTCGCTGTCATAACATTCATAACATTAAATCGAAACAAATTATTTTCAGAAACCTTAATCAAAATTAATCGTTAGTAAAAATAACGAAGGATTGGTTCAGATGATCATCATTCATAACTTGACACGTTAGAAGATCTCAGAAGTTTACAAAGGACCTACATTACTCGATGTTGCGACTTGCGACCCCAAGTAGGGCCTGCTGATGGTTGATGTAAATTAATTAGCAGGTGTGCTAAATAATTTAAACCAACCCAGAATAACTGTATTAACTATACCGTCTATACCGGAAGCCGAAGCTATTGAATGAAGGGTGTCACTATTGTGTCTACATCATCAATCAATGTCAATATTGGCTTTAATAGTTCATCTACACTACACAATGTAGAGTCATGTCATATCGCATAATAAAGAAACTCGCAGTTGTCAGTGACTTATAGTTCGTTATATGCATGAGCGGTATGCAAGTAGCTATCTTAGATCGAAATCTGTTTAAATAATATATTGTGCCAAGAAAATAAGGTTCAAAATAGGATTATAAAATAGTATCAATAGACTGAGAAAAGGCAGCTACTGTTAGCAATACAATTTTCTTGTACTTAGGTGTAGCGTGGGCGATAATCCGATTTAAACCTACACAGTAATTACATAAACAATGCCGATGTTCCGACAGTATGTTGCTCTTGTCTCTTGTATCATCATATCGCAGCCTTCTGTAAACACATTTTTATGTGTAGCTAATCTAAATCGACTTATCTATCTGCTTGCTTACCTACTGGAGTTTCTCCTATATCACAGTTTTAAAATGATGTGTGAACATCAGCCACTACTATCTACCGCAGATAACATCCATCTTCATCTGTCTCGACTATATACTGATCCCAGATCATCCCAGTAAATGAGATTATCTACCCACTGTCCGTTTTCCTATTCATAAGCAATATGGACTTCTTCTATCATTCCATGATGTTTAGTTCCTTCTTGAATTCAAAAGATGCCTGACCAAACCCTTAGGTCAACAGTAGTCTCTCTTGTATCGATAGTATCATAGATGTCATGATTGTATCAACTGATTCGCCCACCGTCTAAATTAAATGTTTACTTCTAATAGATTTGCCCTCACCTAGTTGACACCCTACACAGCCATAATTGTTTAAATTAATTACGGACTGTCAAAAGATTGCTACTTGCTAGATATAAGTTGATTGGTTTATCAAAAGCCTGCGCTCAAGCTGACGTGTGTCATGCCAGTGAACGATTACTATATATTTAAGTTGCCGGTGATTGGCAGGCATTCACTGGCACGTCAAATTTCTAACAATAGTAAAGGTAACGACTTACATTAAGTAACTTTGGAGAATGTATTTTAAAATGCACTGTATTGAGTGTCTTTTATTTGCATCCTACGTCATAATAATAACACATGTTTCTGTTATATAAGACAAGGTGCTCTAAAACAATGCTAGAAATATAACGATAGAGCAACCAATTTCAGAAATCCTGTTCCATAAAAATCTGCAAAGTAACCGGCGTCTACCACTCCCAATACCATCCATCCACAGCTATGTCTCAAAGCATTCAAAGCAATATAAGTATATGTAAAGACTTTAGTAAGAGCGCTTGTTGTTCAGAGCAAAGTAATAAGAGACCACATTATCCTAAATTAAGGCACCAAATTTGCCTGTCGATTTGGGATAGTCGATCTGGGCGTACAAAATGAGAAAATAAACATAACCTTGTAAATTACGGCTCCATGACAACACCAGTACGTTCTCAGTTTCGTGGTTTAACGAACAAGCATGTAGGTACTTGTAATATTAGTCGCGCATGAAGTTTAAACTAAAGCGACATTTAACGACTAATAAAACAAATGAGAACCGTGCTTGTTGTTTCTTTGTTTTGACAATTTCTCGTGTTAAACTAGTGTTTTGTTATTGCAGTACATTATACGACAGCAGGGAAACGAACTTAACATGTTTATACTACTCTGAAATACAGCAAGCAAACTGGGTAGGGTAGGGCTCTAGGTTTGTTTCATTGTGCTGGCTAGCAAAAGGTATTAAGATACTTTTATGTGCCTACCTAAAGTACCTATGTCAGCTGATACGGGTCGATAATTACCTGTTATTTTTTGTGGAGTCGGTTTTCTTCAATATATTTCCAAATACTGTCTCAACAAAAATCCCTGCTCACAAAATTTCACGAGAATCGTGTGAGAAATGGGACTCGTTTTTGACCGACTCGGTCAAAAACAAGAAATCAAGCTGTATAAAAGCTTCTGCTCCCTCATACGCGACACTATTAATTCTGCTTCGCACCACACATAAAACTGCAGCTAAAACTATTATTATCTCGTAAATCAGAGTGATCTGAAGCAACACTTGTTTATTGTTGGGCCCGAAAATAGGTTTAAGCCAAAAGTCGGTCACCGCTATATAATTTTGGTATAAATATACATTTCTCTTGCATATTTTGTTATTTCTTTATTTTACTAAAATACATATTAATATTTATTTATAAGACAAACCAACATAAACTTCTAGTGCCTACGCCAATTCTTGAGATTAGGTAGCGGACCCCGAGCATCCTTCAGGATGCAATAGTACTGGGATAACGCTTAAAAGAATGAAACAAAGCAACATAGAAATGTTTGCAAGTATGCGTTATCTTTTAAACAATCAATTCTATTTACGGGTCTAATACTTACTTTTTTTATTTTATTTCCGGCGTTATAAAGGACACCAAGGGAAGAAAAGCAAGTTTTCGCTATCTTTGGGGCCCGTTCGCTAGCAAAAGTCTTCCGTTTTGATTATTTTACGACGTTATAAACCTCATCTGACGTGGGACTCAGTTTCTTTTTTATTTCCCCTCCTTTATTAAAAAAGTAAAGACAGCTAAAGAATTACGAATCAGAAAAAAAAACATAAGTAGGTACGTGATTTTTTTTACTCAGTCACTGACTGAACAAACCGCCCTCGTACCTATAGCTCTAAATATTTCCCAATTGCAAATTTTCACGGTCCACTGAACCGCGCGACACGCGTTGCCTTGTCGTCGCGTCTTCCGGCGATTAAACTAATCGGATCAGATAAAACAATTATACTACAAGCAGACGCAAAAGGATGTAGTAATACATGGATCCATACACATTATGCCTTTTTCCGTTTGAGCTGTTGTATAGATAGATACCATCTTGGCACACCCTTCTAACCAGTGTGTACCGCGGGATACTAAATTCGGTTCTATTTGGTGGTTCCGTGTAATTATTACGCTCATCAGTCATGGTTGTGATTTTGTTCATGGTTGTATACTTTATCTAGTTATTTACATATTAAGAGTTATAATAAGTATCAATCTAACAGTGAATTTAAATATTACATACACAAAGCTTCGCATTTGAAAAGAATTACATAAATAAACCGTACTGGCTTCATCAAATTTGACCCAGATGGACGATTATACTGCATATTTCTTTCTCATAGTGTTATTTGACTACTTCCTATACTAGTTATTTTTTCTTCTAACTTTGTCAATTGGACCACTCTGATCCTCTTTATCCACCACTCTTAGCGTTTCCACCACCACCACCACCACCATATCAGCCCTAGGACGTCCACTGCTGGACATAGGCCTCCCCCAATTTCATGGGGGGTAAATGCCATATTCGCCACGCTTGGCGTTTACCTGGGTCTATCCTAAAAAAACCCAGATTTGCTTTAAGGTTCCAGTTTTACGAAAGCATTTGCTTTCTGACCTTCTAACCCACAGGGAAAACTACTTATATACCTTGTTGGGATCAGACCGGATTGATTCCCCATGAAGTTTTGCTATGGCTATACTAAACAGCTTTTGTTAATGTCAAATGATCAGTGATCACTAATGAACCTCTCCATAATAGTCACAATATGTTCCAAGGATAGTCGTAGTCTTTATGTGCAGGGCTTGTAACCGGTTAACTTCTCCGTACAAAAAACCGGTTAGGAATTTCGTTCTTTCGTTTACTATTTCATGTTTAATCAGGCAATCTAAAAATACACAGTCATAACCTAAATACATTATACAGACCTAGATAAAGAGCATAAACTAATTCAAATTATTTGGCTATTTCGGGGTTTTTGACATTAACCGGTTACAACCCCTGTTTATGTGGAGAAACACCGCTATTCCCCTTTATTCAGTGTCGTACTTATCTAATGATTTGAAACCTTGAATGCAAAGAGCCTTGAACTCTAGTTTGGCCTCAAGCTGGTTAGTGCCTTTAAATTGATTATGAACGCTATGGCATTAGGCATATCAGCCAATAATGTAATGGAAACTTGTGGACTTGTTCAACTACACTTGAACAGAATATTTTGGGGTATTTATTAATAAAAACGTGAAATGCGGATGAGAGTAGCTCAGAACACGGCAAAGTGGCGTGGACATAAAGGGCATTATTTAACTCATTGTGGATACAGGTGAATGATGATGACGAAAAATAACCTATCTTCCCCTTCTATTACGACTAAATTCAAAACAAAACATCGTCGAGATTGCAACCACCTCGTAAATGACTCCAACAGAGCGTAACTTTACACCCAACTTGTGGTTTGACTGGACTAACGCAGCACTAGTTCCATTTTCATGGACCATTTACAGCTATACGTAATTGACGAGTGTGTTACGCGCGTTTTTTGTCTATTCGCGTATACCGTGAGACCTTCGGCTACACGTTTCCACCCACACCCCGCCCACGGGACGCTCACAAAGAACAAAGAATTACCGGATTGTATTAAGAAAATCTATGTATTTGCGCGGAATATATGGGCGGAACGAGTTGAGTTAGTTTCCTTCCTAAAACGGCACTGTAGAGCGTTTCGACAGTACGAAGAGTCACTTTCCAGAGATATACACATTAATTTAGCGAAGTTGATTGTACTTTGAGAGTTTCTTACTTATAAGTTATTTTCCATAAATGTAAATAACCTTCAATAATAGGTCTGATCTTGATGGTGATGAACTTGTCAGTTTTTTTTTTAATTTTTATCGTATTGTTCAGATGTATCGTGTGTTATGGTCAATTACACCGCGTTATTTACATAATTAATGTTGTTAACGCGCTTGACATCACCGATGCGAATGATTGTGCGAGCTTCACATGTTTATATTTTCGGTAATAGCTTGTAAGAATGATAAAGGTGTGATACGACAATTTCTACCTAAAATGCGTGTTTGAATGATTACTTGGTAGCTGCTACACATGTTTTCATGTCAATAAGATAAGGGCGCCGCCCGCCTACGCGACGCGAAAGCTCTTCACTTACGTAACTCTCGGCCCTTCGCGTGCCAACATTAATAGACGTTTTTCTCAACTGTTTTCGAAGATGTAAAGTAAGTCAACAGGTTAATGAAGTTAGTCCGAAACCTATTGCGAAATAGAAACGGAAGTGACCACCTGACGGGAATAGCGCGTCGCGTAACGCCGCCAGCTCCCAGTGTGACCGCGCTATCACCCAGCGTCGCGCGCGCCGATAACCCTGTCTATCACGCGCGAAAATAACCCAGTCTTCTCCTAGCCGTGGTCCAGCCACGACTGTCTGCGCCTCCGCCCTGCCCCGCCTTTTATACGCGACAGAGGGATGGCGTCCGTGCGCACGCGTTCCGCATCCCCTAAGTCCGTCTCGTTCTCCCCCGTGCTTGAGCGGAAATATACCATCGAACGAGCGCCGTCGAACCCGCCCGAGCTGAAGAGTCAAGACTGGAGGAAGTACTTCTCGGACTTCAGTGCATATCTTGGTGAGTGCATCCAGGGGCTGGAATCCAGATGAGTCAGGGTGCTTTTATTGTGCGGCCTTGGTCTATATTCGGTTGCGTGTTAGTGGACCGTTCGGGCACCGGCTCAATAAACAAACCTTGCGCAATCGCTGCTAATGCAGAGCTTTTTGTTCGATTTTATGTCTACCGGTACCATCTTGATTGCCTACTTCGCTAAGTTTATCTTGCCCACGATTTGTGGCCAACTAGCCGGCAGACGAGAGATTTGTGATGTTTTCTGCTATTCTTAGGCGCTATGGGCTGCCAATTAGTATTCCTTGGACGTTATTCATATCTGTCGACGCGGCCCTTCGAATTTCCTTGATGAGTTCTCGCCAATTTTCTACATTTTCCGATATGTGAGGCATTACGACAACTTCACTTTTTACATTGAATGTAGTACTCGTATCTTGAAAGCATAGCACCACCATAGCATCCTGATCCAAGCCGTGCAATTCGTTTTCGAAAAGCAATAATGTCGGATACGTACCAAGCTCATCAGTAAGTTGGCACCCTGTATTAATTGCCAAGGAGACGGTGTCAGCGAGGCGATAACCTTGCGGTTTTGAGTCCGAGACTATTGACACTCTCGTTTAATCAGCGCACAATTATAATATTTTTATTTTATGACTTAGCCATATATTGTAATTTACATAAAAGCAATGTTTTAATATAACCTAAAGATAACCCCCTGAATTATTAATAAAAGTTA
Source organism: Notocelia uddmanniana (assembly GCA_905163555.1). Taxonomy (NCBI): domain Eukaryota; kingdom Metazoa; phylum Arthropoda; class Insecta; order Lepidoptera; family Tortricidae; genus Notocelia; species Notocelia uddmanniana. The sequence continues at coordinate 5,604,601 of LR991060.1, read as the reverse complement.
AGTCTCGTCAGCTCGCCACTGCGTTTTGTCACTAATGTTACTATCATATAGATGGTAACTTCTAATTGGTGATACAAAATATAAAAATGAGAATCTGACCATGATATTGTGAAAAAAAAAAACACTATTTCATACAGTTTGGTCTGTCGATTGGAGATCTATCCTATGAAACAGCAGATTTTTTAGTTACATTTACGAAGTCGGTCCCATACTAAAAGTTGTTAAAAATCATGGTCAGATTAACATTTTTATATTTTGTATTATCAATTAGAAGCATACAAATGCCATAACATGACAGCTACTTAAGTATCCTATAACAGACCTCCCTGTCTTTAAGGAGTCAGCCAGAAGCTTATGCGTGCGGATTTTCCGAATTAATCCAACTCTATATGCAATATGCTATTTATGTCCTGTGACCAAATTCTTTGTATATTTATTTATTGTAATTAAAACGAAAACAGCGCCGTTTCGTTCAGATTTTCATTACAGGGAGGTTTCCGGGGGTGAAAAAGCCATCAAGCTAGGTTTCATTTCCAGTAAAAAAACATTGTTGTCCCATGCCGATATTATAAATAATATATAAATATCAGCGCTGGTAATCGCGCCAGCAACACGCTGAGATGGAACCATTTCGTGCAATACCCGTTGTGACTTGTTTTTGTATTCTATTTCTTTTTTGTTGTATTGTATTGTCACGAATAAATGTTTTCTATTCTATTCTATTCTATTCTATAACCTCTTTAAAAACTGGCTCGAATAACATCGTGAAAAAACATTATACTTATCCTCTATAACGCCCTAGTATAAATAATCCCAAACAACTATAAATTCAACCCATGACGCTGCTTTTGCCGTGGCCGTGGCATTATGCTGAATGGGCCTCTTTTTTAGCGTCCACCATATCAGCCAAAGGATGTCCACTGCTGGACATAGGCCTCCCCCAAATTTAAGGGGGGTGTAAGCCATAATCGCCACGCTTGACATGCGGATTGGCGATCGCAGTATCTCCACCGCACTACAGGGATGTTGCTGGCGATCGCAGTATCTCCACCGCGCTACAGGGATGTTGCTGCCCATCCCCCGGTGGTCTTGTTCGTAGTTTTAACACAAACAAGGACATACCCGTTTTTTACCGTCGTTTGTTGTTATTTGTACCCAATTGTAAGAAGTACATCATCATCATGTTAGTCGAAAGACGTCCACTGCTGGACATTGCAAAGACTTCCACAATGACCGGAAGATGAGTTCGTTATATTCAGGGACGTATATAAGAGGGGGTCTGGGGGGTCCGGCCCCCCCCCCCCCCCTTGGGTCTTGATGGTACACTGGTTATTCCTAGAGCCGGAAAGGAAACCCACGACCGCAATTGAGGCGATTGATCAGTGCGAATTTTTCCCCCTAACATGCACGTGCGGAAATGTAATTTTCACTCGTCCCGATTCTTGGCACTCGCCATATACCAAGTGGAATCGTCATTATCGCACAGCACGATGTACTTCTGGTTTATAGTATGTAGTATGGATCAGTGAGGGTAGTGTTAACAGTCTAGATTGGCAGCATCGAATAATTTAAGCCCGCGGCCACGCGACGAACTGCGAAATTTCGCAACTTATTCTAAAAGGCATAAGCCGTGCGCTTTTCGACAGCAAAATCTGACCATCTTGGAAGGGTCATAGCCTTGTCCCTAAAAGGCTTAGCTGCACAGTTGGGCTTGAATTGATGTAAATTTAATGAACTTAAAAAAAGTACTACATTTTTCGATCGACAAACTTACAGTTTATGACTTTTAGCTTTTAGAACATGAATAAGTGAAAATAAATCGCAGTTTTTCGCGTGGTGCACAACAAGCTCAATTTTTACGAGTTTGCAAGATTGGATGATCACTTCCCTTATTGATCCATTTATCATACTAAATGAAAGCGGCCGAGTGCGGTTTGGAAGGCGCGCAGTGGGGGGTTCTGTACCTAGCTACTGGGTTTAGTTTAGAACCACTATCCAGTACTGTGAGTTAGGAGGGGTCGTATTTATTTATAGGAAACTCACGGCACTTTTAGGGCGAGGCAGTTTATCAGCGATACCCAACTTAGAAACTATTGTACCTATCTTTTTCTAATCATTATTCGGTGAAATTATTTAATAAGAAAAAATTATGGACATAGTGCCCATGATTTTTTTCATATTTATCTCCGACTGCTGAGAAAACTCTTATTTATTTTTAAAGACCGATCAATTAGGCAAGCTCTTTTCATACAAACTTTGTGTACGTTTTTCTTCGTTTGTGTTTGCGATACAGTTATTATTTTTTGTCAATATGCTTATTTTTCTGTTAGCTATTTCTTCTAGTTGTTTTTTTATTTTATTTTTTAAATGTATTTTTTTATTTTATTGAAATAAAATTAAATTTCAACTTCAAGTTCCGCGTATATCCAATATGTACAAGCAAAAATTAGAATTAAATACTGTAGTGCCAAAACTAACGAATTAAACTTACACAACCTTTGTATGGAGAATGCCCTGCCCTACCCTTCGCCTTAACTTAGAATTTTATTTTTGGTTACTTGTATGGATACTATGGAGTGCCCCCATTTTTTTTATTTTTTGGTTATTTTACTACGTAGCGGCTTACAAAATATCTTTAATCCAAATTTTATATCTGTTTGTTTGTAGTTTTTGAATAAAATACTTATGAGATACGGACAGACAGACAGACGGACATGACGAAACTAAAACTACATCGTGCTTACAATCACTTCAGATTTGAGAAAATAGACGAAAATTGATCTCCGAAACTACAAGGCCTAAAATTTTGAAAATGAGCACACAAAATAATCCTTTATCTTACTTTCCAGATTACAGGAAAACCTGTAAGAAGTCTAGGTTTAATAGTTTTTGATACATCGATATCATGTGAATTTCCTATGATGATGCGAGTTTTTTGATTCGAAGTACAGGATAGTGGTTTTACATGTGGAGTGGTAGTGGTGGGAATGGAACCCTTCATTGTGCGTGGTCCGACACGCACTTGGCCGGTTTTTTGGCTCGCTACGATAAGCGCATTCATTTATTGTGCGATGTCCTGATGGCCCGTCCACCCGTCCACCCCCCCTTACAATTTATATATCCACGTGCTTGGTTATATTATAAATAATATGTATTTTTGTTCTCTCCACTTATATCGGAAAATGAAACGCCTACCTTTCGCGTTTAGCAAGCTTTGCGTATGTACATTGCTCGGAAGTTTTATGAAGGCGCCTTTCGTATGTATGAGGCGGTCACACACTGGCGTAGGAAATATTGTTTATATTTGTTTCAAAAGTGTACTGTTCCTATATTCCTTAGGAGGATACAACATTTTTGACTTAGTTATTTCACTAATTACTTCTTGGTTTAATACAACACTTGCCTTTAATCGCAGGTTATGGGTTAACTTATTATAGTCTGGACAATATTTATAGTATTGATGTTTATTCATGCTTTGGGCACATTTATTCGGTTGTTTTAGAATGTAACCCAAATGTGTACAATTTCAATTTTAAATCACGCTTATTCTTAACCCCCGACGCGAAACGCACAAGAGGGATGTTATAAGTTTAACATGTGTATCTGTTTATGTGCGTCTGTTTGTAGTATCGTAGCTCTAAAACGGGTGAACCGATTAGAATTCAGTTTTTTATTTATTTGAAAACAAGTTTTTCAAGGACGGTTGTTAGACATGTTTTATCAAAATCGGTTCAGCCGTTTGTTGAGGGTTTTTCAGCTTTTTTAAGTGGTCGGTTATTAGGGACATTACTACATATATTATATATACAATACACTACGTCGGCGTACGAAAAATCTAGACCTTCTTAGTAGTGTAGTACCTATGCAGACTCATAATCGTAATGCGTGAAAAGGTTTCTTACGGGTCGGCAACGCGCCTCTGGTGTTGCAAGCGTCCATAGATGACAGTGACCACTTACCGTCAGGTGGGCTAGTATGTTTGCCACCGAAGTGGAATAAAATAAAATGCAGGTTTCGTCGTAATCGAGCGTCTTTCATCGCCCAGCCTACGATCGAGACAGCGCATTCCTCGGGGACCGCGTCACCTTGTGACGACGTCTTCATTACCGGTCGTGTTCACAACGCTTTACCTCACAGGCGAGCCAATGTAACATAGAACTCTGATTACGCGTCGGTATTATGAATCGGCTTCAAGCTGGTGAGAAGTGAGGTGAAGTGAAACAAGGTGTGAATAGCATAGCGGCGTCAGCGTTCATTGATCACTGCAACCACTCAGCGCTAACTACGCTGTATCTTATAGCGCTTTACAACTAACTAATTTTTTTGACTTTTTTGACTCCTTACTAAGAAACCTTTAGGTGTGACTGTGAGGACGTCTTGGCCAGCTTTGGTCAATTCTTTCTTTACATCCACTCGAGGCAACCCGTTAGGGTGGTGCTAAGTTCATGGAATACAAAGTTACAAACACATGGTACTTATATAAGTTGTGTTGTGCGTATATACGAGTAAGTCTACGAAAAGGTTAGCAGTGAAAGTGCTGGTTTTAACAAATATAAGTTGAGGGTCATGGTCGGGTAACCTCAAGTATGTTATGTTAATGTAATACCTACTTACTATGATAAATTTGGTTTGGTAATCAAAATTGGGTATTCCCATTAGGAAAACACTCTTTGAATTTTCTTCAACTAACTTCTACAACCTATATCTGAATTTTAAGCCCCGCCCCCCCTTGCATGTAATCCTAACTTATTGATACAACAATAATAATTACGTAACGTAACACAAGACGTGCACATCGATAAAATGTAGTAGCGGTAAATTACGAACACCACAGAACGCTCAATAATAGCGCTAGTGACCATTTAGCGCTTACACAGTTCGCCGGATGAGTCGACTCATCGAACAGTACAAATGTTTATGTGAACAATGTGTTAGCTTGAGCGCGATTTTTGCGGCGTGCTCGGAGTGAATCAGTACTGCATTAGTCCATAACACGGTCGCCCGCGCACTCAATCGAGAAGATATTTAAATTTAGAATCCCTTCCCTTGCCCTTGGGATGCGATTTTCTTTTTTTTAACGCGAAATCTCCAGCCAGTGTCCTGTGAATCCTTCGAGTGATAAGTTTGGCAAAATGTCCAATACTCATTATACGGTTAACGACGATGTTTACGGGAAAATCTTGAAAACGCATAAGAATTTAGTGCCACAGTCGGATTATGCTGAAGTTTTTGAGGCTTGCGATGGACTAGGTATGGAATTAAGTCTTATTACTGTTGTAATTTATTCGGTCGTGTGTGACCCACTTAGCGACAAGACTTCGTTAAAAGGAATCGTTTGTTAGACACGACAAACTGTAGATGCTGTGTAATTGAATTGGTTAGTTGAAAAACAATTTAAGAATACATTGTCGATATTGCGCCGAGTCGATTGAAATAGGTCGTTTTAAGAAGCGTTCCTTGTAGAGTACATGGCCCTTATCTTAAGGCAGCTATTAATCCAGATAAGGAACACTGTGAGCACTCTTGATTTGATATTTAAATTGCGGCTGATAAGTTATTCGTTTGGAGCCATTCCGGAGCCATTGAACCCTCAAAAGAACTCGTTCTCGAAGGACAAGCTTGGATTTAAATCCATTTAAATGTGTTATGGTTTTATGATTTTCCGTGTGCGAAATTGAGTATTTTGCGCCAATCGGTAAGAATTTCTTTGCGTTTCTAGCTTTCTTTATCACTTGATTTTACTAGCCTAGGAGGGAGAACATACAATAATAACTATAATAAGGGTTGTTCTGAGATCTAAATTGTATGGACTAATCTTGGAATAAACTTAATTCGTCTTAGTTCGGTATACGTTTAAACATATACCTACCGGGCATCACGGATTATCTCCGATTTAGCTAAACTGGCATAAGGCCTTGAATAATCCTAGAGTAAACAATATTCTTGTTTAGTCGAATCTGGTCTTAGTGTTCGTTTGGAAGTCGAACAAGATCTAAAAGCATTATTTCCTGCCGTGGTAAACTTATCCTCCTTGACTCGGACAAAGATCTTTATACATGAAGCCAAGAGACATCTATGTTGCTGATAAAGATAACGCTTCAACGACATTGGATAAGCATATAAAAATGAGCTCTATGCCCTTTTATTTCGTCGAGTAAACCTGCGATCCAGGTACCCAGTCATCTAGGAATGACTGGGTTATGTGGTATTTCTATCCACTAAAAACTCCACGGAAAAGTAAATGCCGCTTGCCGGAATCGAACCCTGGTGCATCGCCTGCAAAGACCACGGTCCAGTCCACTGAGCCACCGAGCCAGCAACATGTGACCCTTTAAGTCTTTTTAGGGTTCCGTACCTGAAGGGTCCAAACGAAGCCCTAATATTGCTATCACTCATGCGGTCGTCTGTCACACATAGAATTTTTTAACTTCCCTTTGACCTATGTACTTGAAATTTGGTGATAATGTTTATTATTTTATTACGTATATTTTGCCAGCAAATACCATTGTATTGATAAATCACATTTGTTATTTAGCTGTACGGAACCCTCGGTGTGCGAGTCCGACTCGCACTTGCCCGGTTTTTTTATACAACTACGGTGGCAAACAAGCTAGCTAATACCTGCCTGATGGTAAACAGATACAGTAGTCAATGAAGGCTTAAGATTCCAAAAGAATTACAAGCATGTTGCCTACCCTTTATTAACTTGAGGATGTGTTGTGTTTCTGTTGATAGCTAGAGACAACAGGTCTTGAGTCTCGTTTAAAATTTAATTCGTTCCGACAATGGATCTTGCTCACTCCCATATTCTGCCACGAGTGACCATATAACGGAACTGGTTACATAACGACAGGCCACAAAGACCCATAAATATAACTTATTATAGTTCGCTTAACAAGCCATGATGTAATCTGAGTGACCAAGTGTACTTCTAAGAAGAATCTCTTGATATCTATCTCATACACGAGAGAGACAGAGAGAGAGGAGTCCCCACACACGCTCAGAGCGGGTTGGATAATTCACCCTTGCATTTCTTCGCAGATGTATGCAAGTTTCCTAACGACGTTTTCCTTTACCAAAAAGCTAACGATAAATATCTATTTATCTAATGGTATAATGTGAAGATAAATGATAAGTTCCATACCTAACTCATAGGACTAGTCGGGATTCGAACCCAGGACCGCCGCTTACAGACGCATGCTTGAAGGAAACATAACCTTACATAGAATGGGGAATGTCTGAAAATTTTAAAAGTTCTTGATTATTTTTCTAATGGTAGGAATAACCCTCGCCATGAACAGAAAAAAGTTTCAGATTTTTCGGTTGAGCCATATTTTTTTTTAAATACAAACATTTTATATCACCTCGCGTCTTCCCCGTATCAGACTACTACGACATTTCTAAGTCCGTCAAATATTTAAAAAAAAAACGCTTGCTTGGATCTGTAGTACGCAATGACATTGACAGTTCAAGTCATACGACCAACCTATGATGAACTGTCAATGTCATTGCGTACCACAGATCCAAGCAGGTGTTTTTTTTTAATATTCAACGGACTTCGAAATGTCTTAGTAGTCCGATACGGGGCAGACGCGAGGTGATATAAAATGTTTGTATTTTTATAAAATATATGGCGCAACCGAAAAATCTGAAACATTTTTTCTGTTAATGGCGACGGTTATTCCTCCCATTAGAAAAATAATCACCGACTTTTAAAAATTTCAGACATTATCCATTCTTCTGCACGTAAGTATGTATGTTACTAACTCCTCCTAAACATCAGCGTCGGGACACCTTTTGTGACCTGACCCGACACATGCTGATTTAAATTATATAATTATAAGTTTAGCATGTTGTCGAAATAAAGTTTTTTGCTATTCTATTCTTAACTGTTGGACGGATTAAGATAAATAAAAATTGTGTGAATTTTGAGTGGGTCTCTACTTCTCTAGTTCCTATTAACTCAATACATGGTTTATAATTCAAAATTTGACCTGCTATTGGTCAGTACTAGACAAGGTCTGTCATCGTAAAAACGTAAAAATGATTTACATTACACTTTATATAATTAGTCTAGCTATTGCCCGCGATTTCGTCCGCGTCTTTTCAATTCGAACCAGTAGTTCCTGAGATTACCGCTTTCAAACAAACAAACAAACTCTTCAGCTTTATAACATTAGTATAGATTTGTAATATCGGCGACTTAATCCATATATCCCCAAATACAAGTTCAATTGAAAAATATGTACATAAAATCGCCTCACAGACTACTGAACAGAATATACATGATGCCTCACAATTCTACCATTAATTTAAATTACGTGTCGTCTCACAAGTTTGTAAGAGTCACTGTTCTACAAAATACATAAATGAGAATTACTCAATCCTTGTTCGGTTCGAACAATTCCCGTTTTGTTTAGGACAGTTACTTGATTTATAGGACGAAGATTATTGTTTCCTAGAGCTTATTCCTTAGAACAGAACTGTAGGTTGATATTATAAAATTTTCCGAGTAGACTTAAAAAATTTGATGCAATGTCATAGAATTTGCAGAATTACAATTTTTCTTATACAATGATGGTGGCAAACAAGCTTACGGCCTGCCTGATGGTAATCAGGCACCGTAGCCTATTGACACTTGCGACTCCAGAAGAAGGATCACAAGTGAGAAACATAATCTTACATTGGCTGCAATATCAAAATTAAAAAGTATCAGCTAAATAAGATTTCCAGACTGTTGTCTCTCATTTAAGCGGCTAATGTCATAAAGGAGATATTGACATCAATGAAGCCCCTCGTTTACTCGCATGAGATCATCCTGCTACCAGACTATTTATATAACAAATAACTCCAATTACTTAAGCACATATGTACACTTGTTGATTAAACTTGTTTAATCAAACTTCGTCCTTATTTTGCTGGGGCTAAGGTACAGCAGAGGACTGTCAACGACATAATGTTGTCAACTGAGGTTATAGCTTATAGCATGATGGATTTGTTGTGCACATAAGAACTAACAGTCCCTTTCTAGTGATTACATGTGATCTATGAACAGATGATCAGGCTTAGTACGGTCACAACTCACCAGCCAGCCTTAATATTTGCCGAAAAAAACAAAGCTAGCAAAAATATCTGACACTTCCTAATAGCCCTACAAATAGAGTCGTGTCTAATCTTTCACTTTTAACTGTTGAATGCGATAAGTTAAGTGGACTGTAGACGATATTGTTTTCGAATAATTAACACATACGAGAGTTACAAACCGCGGTACAAAAGACAGGCTTAGATCAGTTGTTTGAAGCACTCACCTTGCTGGTCTGCAGATGTTGATGCAGATCTCGGTAGTAGGAGCTGGGACAGGCTCCCTTAACCCTTGGATCGCCCGAACTCACCTCAGATTCAGGTTACCTTTCACCAGCGATGTTACCGGTACACAGCAGTTAAGCACTTCCTCCAACGGATCAGCCTTCTTCTCGACGAATATGCGTGACTTGTACGAGACAACGTATACTCTCGCGATAACGACACGATATTTAAATTAAAACGACAATTTGGACAATTTGCGCGATACCGCGCCGACAGTTTCGATACGACATTTTTTTTTAATGCGAAACGATAATGTTCCCAGGCGAATATTTAAAAACTATTAAGTTGGTGCATAAGTTCTTGGACACTCAAAAATAATTTTATTTATTCCTCAAGAAATATTAATCCACAATATAATGACCGTCATGTTCAAGGACATGTAACCATCTCTCTGGCAAAGACATTATACCGTGTTCCCAAAAAGCAGGTGGTCCAAAAACTCGGCGATTTAGTCTCGGATTTGTTCATAATTTTCAAACTTCTTCTTTCTTAGATGTAACAGTATGTGTGTGTGTGTGTGTTCTTTCTTAGTGTATGTGTGATGAGAGCCCGAAACAGACAATAGTCCGACGGCGCAATATTAGGGCTGTATGGCGGGTGAGGTACCACTGTCCAGTTCAGCTTTTCCAAAATGTGGCGGACAGACTTCGCAATATGTGGTCGAGCGTTGTCATGAAGAAGTGATACAGACAGCCTTTTTGGACGCTTAGTCGCTATTTCTGAGGCTAACTTTTGCAGTTGCTCTCTATAAATAGTAGCGTTAATAGTCTGCTTCTCGTCCAACAGTTCCCAATAGAGAATGCCCTGCCAATCCCAGAAAACTGATAGCATTATCTTTCGTCCATGACGATCTGGTTTTAGTTTTGTTGGCGCCTTTTCTCCGCGTGGGACCCAAGAGGCCTGCCGCGTTTTGTTGTTATAGTGAACCCAGGATTCGTCGACAGTGACAATGGACCTGAGAAAGTCTTGTCTGTGTGGTTGCAGGAGGAGACTTTCGCATATGGTCACACGTGCTGCACGCTCGCTGTCTGTTAGAGCGTGGGGTGTCCACCGACTCATTATTCTGTGGTAGTCCATTGCATGCAGGTGCCGAATTATAGTGGAATTTGCAAAACGACGTAATTATCCTTATAAACAAAGTGAGCCCTTTTATTAGGGAATGACTTATTTCGGGAAATATAACATTCATTGCTACAGGATACTCTGTTATCCTCTTTTCAGTTGGTAATTATTACTAACGTCATATTAGGGCAATAATACACCGACGCATCGATTGAGGAATTAACACAATGTGATTCCCGGTGCTCCTAGCTTTGTATCAAAAGGAATACATAATTTGTCCTGTGGATATTGAAGCAGCTCTTCCCAATTCTCCTGTACTTACCAATATACCTTTTCAATATCTTGACCTTTATCTAGTAAATAAGATATCTGACAATGAAACTTATCAAACAAGACAAAATAATTACAAACCTTTAGTTTGGTAGTTAATGTAAAATTAGCTTGTGGCTATAAACAAGTAACACGTCATTTTGAGTTAGTTTAGTCTGCGTCTGAAATAGTATAAAATAAACATTCTGCACTTTAATACAAACAAGTGCTGCCAGTCTACTTGACTTGCTAATCTAATAACAACATAGCAACATAGGTACTGTAATCCCGCACAGCTCTACGTAGAGGTACGGGTTGGTGAAACTAAGCCTGAAATTGCATAGAAAAACCATGTTTCTGAGCAACTCATCCCAGTTGTGACTCTTCACCAAAGCCAATTTTGAAAACAAAAGTAACATAACTTTATTTTTGTCCACAGATGCGCTCCTGGCCGATCTACAGAACTCCATCAACCCTGGTGCCAGAGTGGGCAGTCCGGGCCGCACCGGGTCCCCCGGCGGTCGCACAGCGTCCCCTGGGGCCCGCACAGCTTCTCCTGGAGGCCGAACTAGTAGTCCTAGTGGCCGAGGTTCCCCTGGGGGCAGTCTAAGCTCACCCACGTCTACTGGATACGGCTCAATCCTCAATGGCTCGAGGAATACGGATTACAACAACAAACCTGCTTCGGTGAGTAATGATTCGACCTGAGTTACAAAACCTTCCCTGGAGCCCCCAAACCGTCTCCGGGAGGCCGCACTAGAAACCCTATCGACTGGAAAAATCCTGGCGGTAGTCTAAGCTCGCCTTCATCCACGGGATTCACGGCTGGAACCTTTATGGTTTGAGGAATACATATTTTGAAGATTGTTACGGACTACATTATTAAACCAAGTTTGGTGCTTAAGTGGGATCATACTCGTACACAGGCGGCCTGAAGCAGCCAGTATCGACTGCTTCAAGCTGTCCACCGCAGTCTTCTACGTACAAGCAGACTGAGACGAATACCTTGAAACAGTCGATTCTGGCTGCTTCAAAGCTGTCCGTGTATAATAATAATAACAATTATACTTATGGCCCCACAAAGCTGTCCAACTCTGACTGCCCTGAGTTATACTTTGCGTTATAGGATTTATAGGTAGTAAAGCTGAGGCGTCCATAGAACTCAATTCCCATCGATTTATGCAAATTTATGGCAACTGATGTGCGCGATTTAAAGAAAATGTAAGCTAAATTATTATCTCCGCCTGCCGAGAAATACGTATGCTGCAAGAAGCATTAGGAAGTAGAGTACATTTATAAATAAAGACAATTGTGAAAGTAAGTATTTTGGACTTTCTCCTTTCCTCATAGAAAAATAACGTATGAGATTTTTTCATTATCGATGCCCGATCATAATGTAATATAATATAAAAAAATAAATGTACACTAAGTTCGTAGCTAAACAAAATATTTCACTGTGTTTACTTGAAACGTTTACACATTCTTGTTAATTCAACTATTACATAAACGAATGAGTGTTTCTTAGTTTTGGGTAGCCTGGCCTAAGGGATAATTACGTAACGTTTTTGTGTAATTATAAAACACTTAAAATGGCAATTACATAGATCTACCTAGCGTGAGTTTAACACAACTTTATCAACTAGCTGCTGTAAAACCGCCATGAAAACGACAAATACAACACGAATTTATGTTTCTTAAATATTTTTGGTAAATGTTAAAACTGCAAACCTACTGCAGTACATTGCAAACGCATACGTGACCTGCATTCAAATTATAAACAATGCCCATGTTGTCACTTATTATTGTGGTTAGTCATTGAAACAAATGAAACAGAGATGTGTCTTCGCGACGATGACATTACCTCAATCGGCTTTTTATAAAGACGCTACTTGTTGACTCCATTGTCTTTAAAAATGTTAGTCAGCTGACCTTGGTACAGCTATAATAACAAATACTAAAAAACAGAATAAAATAAATATTGAAAGGGGCTCCCATACAACAAACGTGATTTTTTGCCGTTTTTATTCTGTTTTTAGTAGTGTTGTTATAGCGGCAACAGAAATACATTATCTGTGGAAATTTAAACTGTCTAACTATCACGGTTCATGAGATACAGCCTGGTGACAGACGAACAGAAAGCGGAATCTTAGTTATAGGGTCCTGTTTTACCCTTTGGGTACGGAACCCTAAAAATATTCTATTTCTCTTCACTTCATGCTTAGTGAACAAGAACTTAATAAAATAATACTTATGCTTGTTTGACATCGCGCTTATCTCATTTTCTTAGAACTAATAATACGTACTTAATATGTTTCGTTTACATTCTAGCCAAGGCAAATAATATACCTATAAATGGGTTTGTTATCAAACTGTGTTGTGGTTAGTGTATGAACTTGGAAATTAATACTAAGCGTGCTGAGATCGTATTTGCCCATAATACCCCCGTTTTAATGTGTCATTTTCAAAGAAGCCCTTGGCTGAATGACGTTGTTTTCAGTCTTAGCCTTGTCTTACTTAATCAACAAAAACCCTGCTGACATAAAGTATGATTTCATATTTTACTGAGCCGCCATCCCGAAGTCGACATTTATGATATCGCTTTTGTTTATTTTTTCTGATTTGGTAAACCGAGAGATGTTGGGATCACACGGGTCACCTTTTTCATAACGAATACTAGCCCTGGATAACGTGCTTTGAGGAATATCTTCACTTCAGATGAAGATACAGATTCATGATCTATAATTGTGTATGTACTTATCCGTTACAACGCCCTCTAGTTGCAATGGACCGCACTATCACATATCTATAGCAAGAAATACCCAATTTCATATATAGTGAGGACTGATTCACTGCCCCTTGGAGAGATTCCAAGAAGTGTTACACTTGCCGCATAGATGGCGCCGTCCTTACTATTTCAGATTACAATGAAATTCAACCTTTTATAGTAGACATTGTTTCAATATATCAGTTTATATTTATTTCGCATATAATATGCTAAACAACCCGTATTAACTACGCTAAGACATGTAGGGTGCTTCGTAATTGCGTATGTGTGAGTTGTAGTGAATTAAATTGTTACCAGTAATACTTTAAGGGCATCCAGACAGTGCTACATAGCAGTCCACCTTGCAGTCTGCCGTGGGAAGCAACCTATAAGATAGAGCAAAATAGGAAGATTTATAGACTTCGGTTGTCTCGTTCTATCTTATAGATCCCACAACTGCAATGCTGGAACGTCTGGGTGGGGCTTAATTTGATTTATCAATGGTGCCATGCATCTGAAAAATCGTTTAAATTTATGTAAAATTTGCTCTTGCATTTTAGTCGCGCGAGATATATTATTTCATGATTAATTATGTGTATTCTGTGTTAAATTTTGTATTGTTTCAGTATTAATATAGTAGCACTACTGTGAAGTTATAGTAAGTGAACTCTATGGTTCGGTTACCATGGAAACTTCATATATTGAAATACCACTTGTGTCAAACTACCATATCATAAATATTGTCAAAACGTATTTCAAGAAAACAAACAATTATATTTACAAATGTTCTTTTTGCTTTTCTTGTGGCATACTGTTGGTAATAGAAATCCACAAGCATAAGTTAACATCGATGGAACATTACAGCTACTTTTCTTCTCGGTAATAAAGTTCAACGATTGAAGACCGAACACGAACAATATTCTATTTGTGGAAATTGTGTATTAAATTCATATTTGGCTAATATATTCTTCGTGTCGCATTGTCTTGCTCGACAGCGACAACGCATGCAAATGCATTGCATTATATTCAGTGTTCAGTATAAAATCAAAGCAAAGAAGAGAACTATAGTTTGTGTGTTATACTGGACTTTAGTTGGGCCTTGGAAGATAGTACCCACTTGCGTCACGTTTGTGGATTATGCCACCTTCAGTTTTTCTCCACTGGTTGTTAGATGGAAGATGTACTTAAATCCACAAATGAATACACGATGTGTGCTAAATGTGGAGTTGCTGCCCAAGATCAAGAATAAGTTCGATTGCATTATTTCCCATAGCCTAACAATCGGGATCTATTTGCCGAAAGAGGCGAACAAATCTCTTTTTAAAGAGAAAATCAACAATAGTACAAAATAAATATTTTTTCACACATACACAGCTGCATTTTATTTAAATGTATATAGATAAATACAATGCTACGAAACCGAAATAAAAAAAATAAAAAATATATTTCTTTAGCGGGATTCGAACCCGGGCCCCAATCTCCGGAGGCAACCTGCCTACCAACAAGCCACCTTTTAGTTCACTGCTCAAAAGCGATGTCGCTAGTAGTATAAACGACTTTTTGACGTTTCGGGAGTGTGTAATATTTTTTTGTATGGAGTTATCGTTCTTCTCATTAGTGAGTATTATATTCTTTGATGCTAAACATATTTACCGCAAAACATTTCCTACCAGACAAAAGGATATATTTATTTAAACGAATAGGTACCGAAATACAACGTATTTAGAAATTAGCTGGCTTATTGTCGCATCTGACGACCACTTTCGCCTGCTTGGTGGTGAACCTGCCTACGAAGCTGGCGGTTCCGGGTTCGAATCCCGGGCAGGGCATTTATTTGTGTGATGAGCATGAATGAATGTTCCTGAGTCTTGGATGTTTTCTTAGTATTTATTTACCTATACGTATACCTACGTATGTAAATCATCGCTTTGTCTCCATAGTACAAGTTTTGCTAGGTTTGGGAATAGGTCGATTTTTGTATGTCCACAGTTTTTTTTCTCAAGAAATATATTGCGATAACACTACACTCGAAGGCTAGCTAGAAGAGATCCCTTATAGGCCTAGGGACTAGTTCTCCTTTGTACTTTAATATTTTGTTATTTTGCTTCGTTTGTAAAAAAAATATGTTCAATAAAGTGTTATACATACATAGATAGATACTACTCGTACCAACACTTAGAAAACTAAGAACAGTGTTATGCGATCAAAATGTTTACGCAGGAAAACAGTTCCAACTGCCGTTTCGCGATGGACCATAATTGACAACATTTCAATTTTTTAAGAAGTATGAAATCTTAACTCATTTCGTTAATTAGGTAACAAGAAACCCCAAAATATTTTTTTTATATTTTTATAGCTATTAGTTTTCTAAATATTCACGAAAATGTGAAGAAAACCCATATCGTAGTAATGACGTCATAACTATGAAATTGTGACAGTCACAGCGCACAAAAAGAACAGCAGTTCACTTTCTTTAGTAAATTTGTCTTAGTAACAGTGCTTCTGTATGATTTGTTACGCTGTGACGCCTTACTTGTTACTTACTGTCTTTTAGAATGAGGAACTTTTGAAATTGAATTATTTATATGAAATTGGGATATTTTCGTGATTTTAAAAACGGTTTTCTAAATATTCACGAAAATGTGAAGAAAACCCATATCGTAGTAATGACGGCATTACTATGAAATTGTGACAGTCACAGCGCACAAAAAGAACAGCAGTTCACTTTCTTTAGTAAATTTGTCTTAGTAACAGTGCTTCTGTATGATTTGTTACGCTGTGACGCCTTACTTGTCACTTACTCTCTTTTAGAATGAGGAACTTTTGAAATTGAATTATTTATATAAAATTGGGATATTTTCGTGATTTTAAAAACGTGGTTTTACTTAACTTTTTATCCTCTATTTGATTTCATGGGAAAAAAGCCTGCTTAAAAAATGAAATGTGTCAATTTTGCTCCGTATATTCTTGCTATGATTTACGAGTGCAATCGGTGTTCGGCGCACGCGTGTTCAGTTACAACCAATTTTCGTATTACGTCATAATGTTTTCTAGAAACCGTATTCTTGTTTTCAGTAGGAAAATTTACGGTGCTTGCTGATTTCGTGTCCAGTACTGCGTATTATATGTAATTTTAATGTTTCGTATACTAAAATTGATCCAACAGAACACTTATGTCTTGATCAATGTATCTGGTTGATTACATATAGCGGGTCAAAGTCAAAGTCAAGTCAATGTCAAAATATTTTTTATTCAAATAGGCCTAGCAACAAGCACTTTCGAATCGTCAGTTATAACATGTATTAACATATATATTAATTAATTATTTAGAGCAATTTATTGATGCTATTATTATTCTTTAAAATAAATATTGTATTGTTGTAGACATGTCATAGTAAGAAATTATTTTGTAGTAAAATTCACAATAGGATCGTCAAAACATAAATAATAATAATAATAAAAAAAATACAGAAAATAGAAATCTAGACAGTTTCTAGAATAAAATCAAAATATCAAAAAAAAGATCATATTAATATCTAATGCCATAATAATTAATTCATTAATATTTCAGTCACAATTAATCCCACGGTGTTTTATCATTCATGTAGTCATGTGTGCTATAATATGCTTTCGATATGAGTTGACGCTTTACATAATTTTTAAATTTATTAATAGATTATTCAATTACGTTTTTTGGAAGCTTATTATAAAACTTCACACCATTACCCATGAATGATTTTCTAATTTTCTGGAGGCGAGTCAGTCCTATAGATAAGATTATTTGTATTGGGACGAAAGGCGGACAGCAGTGGGCTTTTTATTTGTTGTAATATTAAAAAAAAAAAAACTTTGGAGCAGCCAAGCAATTGTTATTTCTTGTTAAATCAAAGGAATAGTACTCAATACGTGTGTGTGTGAATTTATAAATGATAACATACTGTCACTCTTATAGTTATAAGCTAATCGTCTTATCCTTTCCAGCAATACGTATTGTACATCTTGCCATGGTGGACGCCTGTCCACAACCGACATACGGTGAACAAGTTATGAAATCACAATTGTCCTGACATATTTACAATTGTCATATGTTCTTGACAATTGTCGCACCTGTCAACTTGGTGAAATAGGGGCGAGATTACACGCTGAAGATGATATTAGGGATAGTGATAATTAGAATGCAATGTAATTTAAACTATGTAATACATAGTAGTACCCTTAATACTACCATACCACCGTACCGTCTTCTCCGTATTTTTTAATGCATATAAATTGTACTGGGATGAGTTTTAAACATATCTCGATATTACGCAAATTGAGAACTGAGAAATAAATTATTAGATTTATTATTCACTAGTTAGTAATAAAAACTGATCAACTGATTAAAATACTTGACCGCATCTCCAGATACTTAAGTTTTCTTAAAATATCTCTTGTTCACAGCCCACATACCAGAACACGGGCTCAATGGAGAAGGTGATCCCAGTAAAATACACCAACAGCACCTCTGGCTACGGTGGCACGCCGTATTCCACGGGACAGTCCGGCTATGGCAGGACCACCGGCCGCGGGAATCTCTCAGAGCTGGACACTCTACTCGACGACCTGAGCAACGCGCGCTATGGCAGCTACGGTGACAAGACGCCCACTAGTGAAAGAGGTTAGTACTTGTGCTTGTGTAGCGGCAGCAATGGCAGGTTTAACTGGAATATTGAGAAAACGGGGAATCACAACCAGAACTAAGATGCGGCAGGGACGTGCACTTGGGTTCCCCATTTTCTTGCGTATGATGTAGAGACGTGGACTATTTAGGCAACGTAAAGAAAAAGAATAGATGCATTCGAAATAGGTTGCTGGCGAAGAATGTTGCGACAAACTCACTAATGTGGCGATCCTCACACAATTCCATATAAAAATTAGAGCTAACTCTATTATTATATACGGTTTATCTTGAAAGTCTATGGTGTAGTGTAAACAGATTGTCCCTAGCCTACATAATATTGTAAAAGCGGAAGGTAAAACGTTGGTTTACTACCAGCTAAAGCTAAAAATAGTCTGTAAATAGGTATTGGATCCTCATTACCTAACATTCGGGCCACAAGCGTTCTGAAATAACAACCAACAATCTAAGTCAATACATCTTTCCTGCCAATCCGATCCAGTTTGTTTATCCTATCCCATTTTAATGCTGCGTATCTTGAGTAAAATTAATTATGTTTCAGAATCTAACGGCTAGAAATAAATCAGGCAATTCCTGAGTCATTTTGACTATTTACTTTCAATAAGTCACATCTACACCTCATTTCTTCGAAAAAAACACACTTATTTCAAATGATATAAATGTTATTTTCCCGTGAAACTCTGAGAACCTGAAAGTAAATAAAATCTATATATATGCAACTAGAATTGCTTTTGATCTTAGATCGTAACATTTTAAGCAGTCATACATACAAGTCGTGTTACAACCCACTGAAAAATTATGAGAGTTTTTAAAATCGTAATAATTTTAGTGCACCTATATCTTTGTACACATTACCCTCGAAGTTGATTGCGAATCTAATGAAGCTGTTGGAAGATTTTGGTCAGATCCCTGCAGTCCTGTGTTGTAACGATTTTATATTGACGATCATGAATCGCTTCAGTTGTACCTACATTACAGCCTCAATAATAACCTACAGTCGAGAAACAAATGTGATTTACAAACACTCTTGTATCAAATGCTCATTTCGACTAGTTTTACGAGAGCCTCATATTCCAACCGCATGGCCAATTTTGAAAATCCCCAACAACACACAAATTCCATTAGTGAGAATGATTGTTCATTATCAATCGATGTAATAATTATACCAAAAGGAATTATCTGAAATTCGTTATGTCCATTGAGTGTAGCATTGACCATTAATCTTTTTGTCGTATGGCATTTTATTTACGCACCGTGAGATCTTGAACCATTAACGTGTTGGTATGACCTCATTTACCTACGAGTGAAACACATTATTTAACGTTTAGGGAGCCTTTTTAGTATTGATGGGAGCAAGAGCATAATTATTAGTCACCCTATCGAAGTCGACGGGGAGTTGTCGATTTACGAATGCTTTTCAAAGTATCATGCATGATGCAAGGCAAGGGCGTGCAATGCACCCCCCTGTCATGAAAAAAATATAACGTAAAAAAGGATGTAAAAATGCACCTCCCTGAAAATAATCCTGGTGGTGCCCATGCGTGTATGTATGGTCTCTTTGTAATTGCCGTGGTACAAAATTGACGCCGACATCTGAGACGTTGCACATATTACATTGTATACTTAATGAAGACATCAGCACCTGCGTATAATTTATTCTATCATACTAATATGACACGAGCGTCACCCATTATAACTTCAAATGATGAATTTCGTGTTTACGCGACAACGGCGCACGCGCAAGGTCACTGTTTCCGCGCAGGAATAGATCTTGCCAGCCATCGGTGTTAACATGATTTGCTGAAAACCCGTTTTTACACTCTGCAACGATGTGTTTTTTGTCAATACACGATAACTAATAACGTCTATTTTTTGTTCGTCGCTCTGATTCCAATATTGCCAATCCCATTTCAACATGTACACTAGGTCTCGCGCGTTCGTTACCACTACAACGCGCTAGCAATTTGAAATCCGATTGGAATGGAATATAGATGAACAGAATTATGACTTGATCCTACATGTGCTGAAAGTGAAAGCCCGCTTTTATGTGCGTCACGTGCAATATTAATCCTCCAACGGTATTTGGCTTTGTCTTTTGACAGCTCAAGACAATATACGTATATTATGACATGTTCATATGACACCTATCAGGTGTTACAAGATTTGCCTTATTTATACTTATTGTTATCATGCCTCAGCTTATAGTTCCCATGCAACAAGCCATCAAAAACAAAAAAATATTTAAATCCGTGGTTAGTTAGATGCCAACTGTTCTTGAAGAAGCGAAGCGCTACAGTGACAACTAAAAGGATCGCCTAACCATCCACCCAGCAAATCCACTGACCAACCCATTACTGAGAGCAGACTAAGAATGTCAAACGACTTAAAAGAGCTAATGTGCTAAGCATATCAGAGAATTTAGAGCATTGGCTCTATCTTTAAATCGTCTTCAATAACTCGACGTATCTGATTAAAGTCTTGCGACTGATTGCAGATAATAAAGGAAAAAGAACCCTGGTTAGTTAACGAATAACGATATCTCTCGGTTCTATTTTTATCGATTTTACATAATGACTGAAGAATGAAGCACGGCTGCTATCCGCCAGTTCCTGGGATGAATATGGCTGGACACGCTGCTGCATGTCTAGATTACGACATATGTCTTAGTATCTGACACAGGATATATACGCCATTGTGCCTTTAATGTGAGAACTTCGCTAATACTAAGTACTATAGCTGTGTGCTACTAGGTTGCTAGTTCTGTAATAATGTTATACGACATGACACCCGCGGGTTCAGCGTTAAACCTGAGCCCTACATCAACTACTTAATACAGCCAATAAAATGCCCACAAACATCAATAAACATGACACCGGCATGCACTTACAGAAGCATTCAACGTAAATTCTACAAATCCTTTAAATATTCTCAATAAATCTCACAAGAGAACAGCTGAGATATTCTACCACGACAAAAAAAATACGGGTTTTGTAATTGTGTTGAGGTTACGTACAAAGCTCATCAAATGAGCTGGAAAGTATATCCTTTACCCACTAATCTAGCGAATGAGCGGAACAACATCTGCTGTCCCATTTACAACTAGTTTCGACGCTTTCACCACTCAATATTGACCCCAGGATTCATAAGAATGGCGTCAAAATATAGTCTGGTTTGCTCAGGCGAGTTGCTGGAAAGCGTTGTGAATTCAAGCCCTGGCACGGCACTGACAGCAAAATGTAGACGTTTGACATTGGGTCGTCTCGCATTCATCAACAACATATTTCATGGAAAATGAGTCTCGGGGCAATCGGCAGTCTAAAGTGCGCATTATATGCTCGCTTTAATATTTAAAATTTACTGTATTAATGTAATTGCACTGTAATATAGTTAAGATTTCAAATACATTCCGTGACTCATTTGTATCATGGGTACAGTGGGGCACTGGGTTACAAACCTGGGGATAAAGATAAACCAATGTGTACATGTTGGGCTATCTTATGATCGTTCTTATAATATTTAGATAAAAAGTATAATTCATTCATACTTATAGTTTATTATGTAATTGACCATATTGTTGTTAAAAGTCCCAACACGTTTTGATAGGTCTTGTCTGACACGTTTTCAAAGTTTCAAACCAGCCAGCAATTTTGATTGCCCTTTTTCAGTCTAATTAACCAATTAACCTTACTTCGTCTAATTCTCATCAATCTCCGTAGTATTTTAATCCACCGCAGTCCCAACAAAGCACGTGTTTTCTCCTTAGAGCTTTCGTAGACTTGGCACGCTTCAGCCCACCTGTTTCCAACTCTAATTGACTGTTGCGTTCATAATTTTTAATATTTTCGGACGCTCTCGTCACTTTTACACTCGTTACAACATCTTTTCTTCTGTTCCGGAGATGTTTTGTAATTAACAATTTCCGAGCGCTCTCGAGAAAATTTGTAGATTTATGCTTCTTAAAAATTGTTGTGATTTATCTTCTCCTTACGTGATGATGATTTGCGAAAAGATGACTGGCAAGGATTAATGAGTTGCTATTTTATCCTCGTTTTTCATTGCTAGTCCCTTTATCTTCCCATTATTCTTTGGATTGTATGGTTGTTTCCGTAATTTGTGATGATTTATTTTTGCAAATTCAATTTCATATTTCCTCCAGTCAAATTTTCAGCCAATATCCAATGTAAAAAATCACAAATAATCATAAACTTGCAAAAAGCTACTAGATAAGAGAAATCTCTACACACTAGGTACACAAAGAATATCCTAATTCAACTACTTATAGGTCGATTCACAAGAGCTGGCGCGGAAAATGTATGAAACTGTCATTAATTTCCTATACACACAATTTACTTAATCAGTATAGTGGAGTTACCTATCAATAATTTTGCCATAATTACAGTTCTAAAGACTTAAAAATTTATAGTACAGATAGGTGGTATACAATAAACTGACCATTCGTGATCCTTATTACAATTTACTATGCGCATAAAGTGCACGAATGGTCAGTTAATTATGTTGCCGATGGTACAGAGGTCTGTACTATAGTGACGAAGAGAAAATGTCTCATCAATTCACGAAGAAAATAGCTTAAATATATGGGCATTATTAACTGATAAGGGCCCTTGAACAATGCGTACGGAAATTTAGATTGCGAATCATTTTCTTTCATGAAGTTATATTGTTTGCAGACGGGTACGCGCGCACCAACGGCGCGGCGAGCCCCGCCTCCGCGCGGCCCTCCGTCGACTCGCTGCTCGACCAGCTCAGCACAGACCTGCACAATGGGTAAGCACATCAACATCTTCACGCCACCACTTACTGTTTTACTTATAGGAGAACACGAACGCGTATATCACCATTTATTACCCTCTTGCTGCCGCTTGATGCAAATAGCTTGCTCAGTCCACAAAGTGGCGCCTCACTCCGTTATCAGACCACGTCCGTGACAAACAAGCGTACGGCGCACATGTTGGTAGGCGGTCAGTGTCGCCTATAGACGTTTGCAGCTCCAGCCCGGCTAGTATGATAGCATAAACCGTCACGTTATATGTGACGTTTCAGTACATTTTGGCCATATAACATGACGGTATAAGCTATCATACTAGCCGGGCTGAGGTGTCACATGTACGTCGCCGACCCTTTCAAAATTGATTACGCACTTGTTTGTGTTTTATCCCTAGCTCAATTAATGGCGCTTGTCTTCGTGGTTTGAAATTTGAATATATGCGTCTTACTCATAAAGTAGATCTGATACATGATATTTCATTTATCTCTGTCACTCGATTCAAGCAAATGCGATAGAAATGGACGGAAATATGGACTGTCACACTTCATATTTAATCAGATTTCCCGTAGATACGCAACATAGGCTAAAAGACAGTATGGAATAACAGGATCTTACTCCAGTACTAAAGCATCTACAATCATACGAGTATATCCTAGATAACTGTTGTAAAAAAAAGCCATGATACAACCGCTACAGTCGGATATTTTTGAACCTGAATTAGTATAATCAAATCAATATAGGATTAATGATCATTTACATTGTCACTGAAGTTATATATTTAAACTAAACTGAATACACATTCCTATCAATTTCAATTTGGTCACCTCATTGCTTTCCAGAATTTGTAATCTGTTTCCTAAAACCTTACTTCTCTCTTGGAAGTTGCCAGTGCACTGGCTTTTCAGAATCGGTCTAAGATCCCTATCAAACATATAATGCAATAGTAAAACACTAATAGGGCAGAAAGTAGCCAATAGACAACGGCCACATAAAGTCCAGTTGTGGAATAACACGTGTTCCCACTGTTCCTATTGATCGAATAACACAGTTGTCATTAATAAATAATACGCTAGGTACTCATACTGCCACCTGCAAGCGATCAATAATTCACTACGTAGCATAAACACAAAGTAAAAATACACTGTGATAAATAAAATTTTGTTTATTACGGTTTTGAATGTATTATTATTTGTAAGGTACGTATCATATTTTAACGGCAAATAAATTTATTACATATTTTTTGAATTTGGTCGTTTTCTGCATTAAATCCGCCTACTTGTAAGCAAGCGATCTTACGTAACAAGGAAACTGTCTAGGAAAACCGCCCAAGCATACAAAAGTGACCGAAATTACCTACATAACTATAGCGCGCCCCACCACAATAGTTCATTTTATAACCTCGTTAGAGACTTCAGAGTACCTACATACACAATGAATGAAAACATTGTTAACTCTTTGATGTCGCGTGGACATGAGTAGCTTTTAACCATCGTAAAACATTTTAGTAAGATTTTGTATGAATAAGTACTTTGAGTTGAGTATATCTACTATTACTCGTATGTTTAATACATGCTTCCACATCAAAGTGTTCGGTATCATAACCCTTGCTGAAATTATATACAATAATTACGGTTTAAACTTGAAATCACATGATAAAAAAACTGCTTTCGATGAAAATAGTTCACTCGTACTAAAGCGGGAACAGTAAAAATGTCATACGTGGATGTATCATATCATTGGATAGATGAAAGATTTGAGCTCATTGCAACGTCGTCCTTGCCTGTGACTTGTTTTAAAAATATACAGTAACATCGTTACTATTTATTCGTGAGATCGAATTGTGCCCTGTTGAATTACATCACATGTCCGTATCAAAGTTAAAAAAAAAATTCGTTCACAAATGGGAGATGGGTAGTCTGAAGTGAGGACCGAAGACTTCAGCGTGCTTCAGCACAGCAATAAGAGAACGGTACATCTTCAGGCAATCGTTTCTAGTCGTGTTTCTCGTCCACCCAAACTAAAGTTTTCTTATGTCCTGGATCTGTAAACAACCAAAGGTACACAACAATGTCCCCATTTTACAATTATACAGGGTGTTTGGTAACAGGATCCAAAGACTTTCAGGGATGATAGAGGGATCATTTTAGATATTTTAGACACAACTTGCTTTAGTACAAAGTCTCTTAGTTATTATTATTGGTAAACGGGACTTAATCGCGTACAAAAATTATTCCCCTGAGGTGTGCCCGATGTTTCGAATGTATCGCAACATCCGTGGTCACGAGCTGACTGGCTTCAGCGGGTATCACCATCTTCTAGCCGCACGGGTTTTCCGTAATACCCGCACTTGGTCTTTATTATTCACATTTACACAAGAGTACGCGATTAAGTCCCGTTTACCAATAATAATGTGTAAAAATCGTGCAAGTTTAAATCAATATAAGTCTCTTAGTTTCCAAGATATGCACCATTTTATTTTGAAAATTGTATGTTTTCCGTACTACCATACATTTGGAAAATGTTTAGATTTTTTAAATGTTCCCTTTTTTTCTGGCTTGTCGTAATTTTTCAGTAACTGTAGGAACTAAGGAAGTTTTTAAAATCAATTGAATTGGGACTAACGACCTTTTACTTCCTGTATTCTCATGGAGAGAGAGAGAGAGAGAGAGATCATCCCTGAAAGTCTTTGCATCCTGTTACCAAACACCCTGTATAGTACCTATTAACAAATAATTGTTTATTATTGGCTGAAATTGAACGTCACCTCTATCTTCTTAGTAACACATCGTAGCCACTAGGTCGGTCAGTCAAAAGTAAGATAAAATAAAAAACAAACGAGTTACCTTGCCCTTACGTTGGCAGGGTGGGCCGCGCGCGGTGACGCGGCATGGGCCGTGTGAAATTCGTATTTCTGTCCGCCCGCAAATAGACCCCGCGGCGTCATTCCCGCTGTATACTCAACTGGACAAACGCGCATCTGAGCGTCAATTTTGCTGCATCCTCGTCAATTGTTTGGGAGCCTAGAGTCCACTTTCTTGCACTTTCTCCTCGGCACTCGATCTCGATAGATGGTCGATGTGAAAATATTTTAACGCAAGCAGTGAAGTTTTTTCAGCTGACTATATTGTCGCCGCTAATGTAAACAGACCTTGCGTCCAGGGACTGTCCACTT
This sequence comes from Notocelia uddmanniana, assembly GCA_905163555.1. NCBI lineage: Eukaryota > Metazoa > Arthropoda > Insecta > Lepidoptera > Tortricidae > Notocelia > Notocelia uddmanniana. The sequence goes on along the minus strand of LR991060.1, from coordinate 5,578,464 downwards.
GATGGCTTTTATGAATATCATGTTCCAGAATTTTATAATTTAGTGCCGGATGTTGTCGCATCTTAATGTCGCTATTTTTTCTTATAATTGACATCCATATAAATAGACGTCATTTTCTCACGACATGGGCAGATTTCGAATACTGAAGGTCTGCTTGGCTACCTAATTCTAAAATTTCCAACTAGGCAATTATGCATTTTCATTACGATAGTAAAAAACCAAAACGACTCGACAATTTTTTTAGGCAATAATAGATACTAAGTTTTTAATTCGTATAACAAGGACCTTGAAAGCATGTACGCAGCGCACGGGAATTAGGCTAGTGTCCTCGCGACCGCGTCGATCTCCGCAACTCTATTTGCGCATACGCCGCTCTGAGCAAAAAAGAAAATAAAATGTTGTTCCTGAATCTATACAATACACACAAAAAGTACGTTTTACTATTTTCTCTGTGGTTCATTACGTTGCGATCAACGAAAAAGTTTTACCTAAGCCGCCCGATACGTCCTTGACAAACCGCTGGTCGCGCCGCGCCGCCCGAAGTGTGGGTTGTCATAGGCGGGCGTGTTATGGGCGGATGGCATCAACTTACGATTAGAGACCGATAATCTTTAAATATGGCGCCGGCAGCTGTCATCCCATAGAAACTTGTCAAACCCTCGATACATTCGGATTTAACGAACACCGCTCCCGATTACAGACTGTTTCGTTGATTCTACCTTAAGCATGTACCTACCTATTTATTCGCACGGGAAACCGCCGCACGGCGGTCTCATGGCTTCCTTCATGCAGCAGCATCAGCGGTAATGACATTGTTTTCACCGCCCGCTCCCGCTCACAGCGGTAATGTTGTGGCCGGGCCCTAAGAAAAGTATGTGTAGTCATAATACTTTATTTCTATATTTTATTAACACCTACGTAAATAACCATTTTACGAACCAAAATATATAATTCTGTACATTTTTTTGGTTTCCTATATATAGTAGAAATGATTTCATGATTTGGTTCGATTAAGAAAGGATAATAATAAATCGATCTGTGGCCGATTGTAATACTAAATATGCTGCGTTAAAATGAATTACCGAAATATAAACGCAAAATATACCGGAAAATAAATATATTTTTCCTAAAACATAATAATTATAAATTTATTTATTTTTTCCTCATAGTAATTCAACGTAAAAATACAACGACCTCATACTTCTAACTGAAAAACTAAACTTCCGAAAAAACTAAGGCAGGTCTCCGTTAGGTACGACGACGAGCGAAGCGAGAAGTGTTAGGTAGAACTGTGACCCTACAACGCGCGAGCCGAGTGAACATAACGAACTGGCGCACTTCCATTCAGTCCCCATCGTTCGTTTGGTAATCGACTTGTACCTTATTCAACACGTTCCAAACGTAAGCAAATACGAATCAAAGAGCAAGAGTGCGCAAACTCAACAAGCTCTAGTCTAACCAGAGACCACTTCATCCTAAGTCTAACTAAATATAACTCAAGATGACTTTCAATGTGGTATATAATGCGTTGGAAAATCGACAATGAAACGCAGTATTGTAGCCAACATAATCCAAACAAAAAATTTTAATTTTGAAATTGGAACTCAAAACCCCGTTATTTCAGCTGTGGAGCAGAGTTGAGCTGTTTACGTCCAATTTGACGTCTAATGTGATAGCTTTGATTATGTATTGTGTGGTTACGTCACCACTACGCTGAAAGTTTTATAATAAACCGTACACCGCATGTACAAATACTTTCCCTAAAGCCTAGCTAAATTCGACCTTATGCCAACGTCATACAGACTTGTCATGTGAAAGCTCTTCATCATCCGTACGTGAGTTTATTCTCGTTGCGTATGTATCTCGACGACGGATTTGCGCGTATTGCCATCCGTCCAGCCGTAATGCCGTGATGAGACGAATGGCGTTTCAGATCGCCTTTATCATTTTATAACTGTCGCCGACTTGAACGTTACGGACGGAATATAAACAGCTATTTATCAAACCCTTCCTGCCCTCGAAGCTAAGGTTTTTATTGAGGAAGTGGATTTGTGGTATGACGTTCTAACAGGTCAGTGTGCCTTTATCCCATGATAATTTAATTATGAACAGCAATTGGTGTACTTGAGTACTACTGGATAGTCTATGGATACCATCATTTGACGTACTTAAAAAAATTAGTCTTAGAATTAATTTTTGTTTGAATTCCCTGATAGATGCAGACATGGAACTCATGGAAGCAACCTACTAGAAAGCTCGAAGCTCACAAATGTTATAAAGCTAGGCTATGTTTGGCCGGACAAATAGCATTCGTTCCTCTCTACTTACTTATTTGCTAGTAAAGGACGTATGCTATAAATAATTATTGTCCGACATACATAAACGCGATTACCTATATACTAATTAGGCAGGTCTAGTGATTAAAGCCAAACATTAGGTTAATTAATTACAACCTCAAGTTTCGGAAATATAACATATATTTTATCTCTGTATGTCATTTTAATCAACAATTTACATTACACGTGACCCCTGGCTGGTGCTAAAAGTGCACCAAACTGGCAATCGTACTGTCTTCTTATAGTTCTCGAAGACCTCATGGTTCGAAATAATTGCCTATACGATAAATAAATGAACACATTCAGTGCCAAATTTCTCTGTAACTACCCTCACGGTTTGATTTATACCAATTCTGAAAATTTAACAGATTCTGAGTGAAACGACCAACCTATCTCAACCTTCTCTCTCTCTCGCCTCAAATCTCGCCTAGCCGGGGAACTAGGACGGGCATGATGGACTCCCGGGAACCGCCCGGATTACCGTCTAAAACCACCATGGTATGCCCATCACGCAGCATTAGTGGCGGTGACACGGGATCGCTAAGGCACACACTGCTGAGGCAAGCGCCTCCCACCCGTCGGCAAGCGTGTAGGGCGGCACAACACACTTGCCGACCAAAGGACCTCCACGCCGGGAGAGAGTGAAAAACCCCCTCAGGTCTCCTTGTGACTTTTTATAGAGGTTTTCTCCCTCGCAGCCACCACCCGGCCCCGGCCTGACGGTGTCAGCCCCCGCTCTCGACCATAGCGGCCCTCTGCCGAAGTCAGGGTTACGGGTCCGTATAGTTATTTTTACAGGCATACGGCATGGCCTGTTATTCTCGCCGCACCTGGGGAGTCTTACGACTCCCTGATGCGGAAGCCCCCATCCCCCCCGTTGGTCGCATCTGGAGTGTCCTCCGCTAAAACAGAAGAACACCCAGAGCGACCCCGTCTCCGGGTTATTAGTAGCACCGGCAAGCGATCCCTCCGAAGATGAATCCCTTACCGTTGCCTCCAGGGCGCACCGGCCAGAACACTTCCCCTTCCCCCAGACCCGCGAAGGTCCACAGGAAGAGCCCAGACACTCGAGGAGCTTACCGCGCCCCAGCCTATCTCAACCCTACACTATCTCAATGACCCTTCGATCCGCAACTCCTCACATTTCAGTGTTGTTTTAATCTCATTGTATTAACAACGGTCGTCTTTAACAATACACCATCTCACTTTACCTCAACCAGTCACTGAAATCAAGATATACGCCATCAAACTTTGTAATTTTTAGACAAGACCAGTTTTTTTTTTGTACTTTTCTCGACAAGTATTTAGGAAATTGAAATACTGTCCGAGACTTATTTGTAAATTCTTACAAACGAGAGTGTTAATAACGGACCACCAAACAAAATTCTTTTGTGCAAAAACTTAGACCTAGTTACGATGTAAAATGCACTTAAATCGGTGGATTCCCTTGATGATGATTATGGTTTATGGCAAATGATATTTTTAGAGTTCCGTATCCAAAGGGTAAAACGGGCTATATCTCGTGAACCGTGATAGTTAGACAGCTGAAATTTTCACAGTTGATGTATTTCTGTTGCCGCTATAACAACAAATACTAAAAAACAAAATAAAATAAATATATCAGGGGGCTCCCATACAACAAACGTTTTTTTTTTTGCTCGATTTTGCTCGATATTGACACAGTATTATACTGTGATATTGGTACCGGCAACAGGTAGAGTAGACGCTTGAAGTATTCACAGAATATTTAGTTATATATATTCACTTTAAAAATAAATAATTTAGTTAAAATAAAATAAATAATTTAGTTAAAATAAAATTAATATTTAAGGAGGGCTCCCATACAACAAACGTGATTATTTTGCCGTTTTTATAAATAATGGTACGGAATCCTTCGTGCGCGAGTCCGACACGCACTTGGCCGGTTTTTTCTTTTAACCTGGAGTAAAGTAAACCACGATCTTATTTTGCCGACCCAATAAGCTCTTAACTTATCTAATTTGCTCTAAATCTACTCGTATTTCACGTCGAGACCATCAAATTATTATCTCTCATAATATTTATAATAAATAACATCATCACGTCAAATTATATGCGCAAGGGCGTCGCAGGCCGTTCCCGCTCATTTATTATGTCGTTTATTTTTATTTAACCTCTCGGCTGACGGATAAATTGTAAATAACGGTGTTGGCGTAGGGCGCGTTGACAGAATAATGGGAATGACGCTCAATTATAATATATATTGAAAAGTTCGGCTCCAATTTATCCGGTTATAAGGACCAATAAATCTTATATCTTCGGATTCAGTTTCAGACACAGTTTTGTTCCCTAATCTAGTTACATTATAAGAGAAGAAGTATAAAGTCTATACAAGACAATATTACCTAGAAAGCTCCTGCAGTGCCCTCAACAATTTGAATATATTCATTCGAAGAAGACTAACATCTACTAAACCCATACTGACTTTGGTTGCTTTCGAAATATTAACATATCAACGTAACGTGCGAAAGTGAAAAAGCGTCTTTAAGCCGGAACTCTCAAAATAGATCTTTATTACGATCTACATATCGATCGTCCGCGATCGCAAATCAACCCGCCATTTTACGTTCCAAACGTCAACAATATCACGGTTAAAAGTCGTAAATTAAACGCATTTGACACTCACGTCACGTCGAAATATACTTTACTCAGCTTTCTACGCGGAAATAAAGAAGCAATTACTTGAAACTTTATAGTTTTGTTTTAACACCTCCACCTCTGTTGGAAAAAAGCGCAATATTCTGTGTCAGAGCAGGTTGAAATCTATCACTTAAACCAAGTCTTTGTTTACTTATTTTTGTTCATCTTCGTCGTTACACTTACACCCTTGTTAGAGTAGTGCATGCTGTGAGTGGCGAGCCGAGCTTTATGCCATTCTTCTTACACTGCCACGTCTCTTTCGTGTTGGGGGCAGTCAATATACAAGCTTAATTGGATCTATCCAGCTCATGGGATTTCCACGTTTTCTCGTGACTTCAACTCTACTTACCATCAGTTTTGATAAATGTTATAGTATTTAATGGTTTAAGACATTTAATCTCATACGAATATACATTATTCACTTAAAATGAGAATTTAAATGTAACTAATAATATAACAATGCTTTGTTTCGGGCATAAAATACATCCATAGCTTGTTGGTAAAGGCTCTTAACTAGGTTTACTAACGTTCAAATTGAGCCACATTTTAAATTTGTCCTACGCAAAGCTTTATGATAGGTCTATCACAGCTTCCTGCTATTGAATTCAGGATGTTGTTGAGGTTATGCCTAGCGAGCAAGCAGCGAAGCGACCCGTCTGTGAGCACTCAGAAGCACTCCACCACCTACGCAACCCCAACCCCATAAAATTCCATCATAAGAACATTTTTGGTGGTGAGAAGAGTGGTGATGCGATGGTTGTGATGGCAAACTCCAGCTATTCTTCAGCGTTTATTTGGCGTAGGCAATATGCAGATGTTCAATAGGAAAGTTGCAGGTTATGAAAGTAATGCTTACAGTAGGTACAGATGCGGTTGATAGTATGCGTAGGTAACTCGTGCGCAGGCAAGGACACAAGAAGGAAGTGACTGGATTCAGCTCAGCCAGTGTTTTTATATCATTCCGTTCAGAGTCAACGGAATGGAGTCGCGGCTGTATCCGCCAATCAGAGGCTCTTGAGACCGAGTTCAGATTGGCTGTTACAAAATTGAGACCTAACTTAGACGCTAGGTTTTTCTGCTTGGGAGAATAGAGTGGCATTTCAGAAGCCACACATTCATAAGGATATAAATTACGGATACCTAATCACCTAGCAAGTTAGATTGATTTGGCATGCATGGACTCCTACGTATAAGCGTCCTAATTAGTGCGCTAGCACCTGCTGCGTTTCTAGCGTACTTGCATTATTGACTTGCACTCGCGTCGCGGAGTCATTTGTTGTATTGATTTACGAGTATCGCACTCAGTCGGTAACTGTCGGAAACAATAATTTAGGGCGTGAAAACCGTTGCGAAATAATTATAAATTGTGAATGCGATTTTACACATTGTAAAATGTTTTTGTAATCATAAATCGTGTTCTTAAACGAAAAATACTAAGAATAAACACGAAAAGGGTAAAAAGATCTGCTAGATTTTCAACCATTCGCAGTTTTGTCTGGTCACGTTATAACCCATATCCTGTAGTTTCTCTTATAATTTGAAGTTGTTTTATAGAATACCTGGAAGTCTAGAAAATAACTGAAATTGGTAATCACATATGTATTTGGAACAGCTTAATACTGATAGCGCTTTGAACGCTAAAAGAATTAAGATAATCAAAACAGGTAGAGCACACATCAATTGTAGTTCGTTCGCTCTAATCTGTCGATATGTAATGTACCTACCTAGAAATCTGGTGAGAATTCAATGCATATGTAAGGCATAGCAACTTTTGGCTGTATGCTTGCCAACACCTGTCGCCGTATTTTTGTTTCACGTAATCATACAGCTTGCATTATTTACTCACGTCCTCTACACGGAGTCATTTGTTGGAATGATTTATATATCCCTTAAGCATAGACTGAAATATTCCGGTACTAATGAAGCATTTATTTCGGCTGCCAAAAACGGTAGTGTTTGGACATTTATTTATTGTTTTAGGTGAATTATGACGGCATAGATATGTTTGTTATTTTGGAAGAAATATTGCGATCATAGGCATAATCTACTTGTTAACATCATGATAGTAGTAAATTATGGCTTTCGTGAGTTTCAATGCAGTTCTTCCTAATTGATTACTTTGTTAAATATCAATCATATACCAAAATAGTATTAGGTACGTATTATTTACTAACTATCTATTCCAAGTGGTTTTCATGATGGATGTAGCAATTGATTGTCTTTTATTTCAAAAAAGAGTTGAATCCAGCACATTTACTATTTTCATTGTACTTTCTGTCCGTCTCCATGCCATGAAAAAGCAAACAAAGAAATTCATACTATCGCCGCCGTACCATTATCTAGTGCAGAAATTTTGTGTAAGCTTTTGTGTTGAAATGCGAAGTAGAACATTGAAAATGTATATAAATAGGAAAACAAACGACTCCAACCGATGAGTGACTGCCCTTGGGTTTAAAAGTAACATCATTTTAGACTAATCAGCTGACTTCTTAGTCGATACGAATACGACAATGTATTTTAACCGTTTTCTATAAATGTACTCGCTTCACCACTATTTTATATAAAATCCTCTCCTCTTGGCAGTTATTATTCATACCTTATGGTGGGGTCTGCCTTTGTTGATTTCTCTCTCCACTTCGCCCTGTTTCTCCGTTTGCGTATCGGCATTTATTAGATCAAATGAGAACATAATCATAGTATACTAACATTCCTTGATTGTCCCCAGAAGGTCATCGACATCGCCGGTGCCGCCAGCGGGCTCGCTGCCGCGTCCGGGCACGAAACATGTCACCGTCACGGTACAGGAGACGGTGGTGGAGCCCGCAGCCCCCGCCGCGCCCGCAGTGCCCGTGTCGCGGTACCACGCCTCCAGCGCGACTAGAGAGCTGGACGACCTGATGGCGTCCCTGTCCGACTTCAAGGTACGTAGCCGGATACCAAAACAATCATCGGCTTCACCACCAACCTCGGTGCAGACTGGGAAGATGTAGAGCATGTCCCTATGTCTCCAAAGATCAGGTCTTCTAGCTGGGAAACTGACGAACTTGACGGGACCAGCAGGAGCATTACAGTTTTAACAATTTAAAAAATAAATATATATTTTTATTGTTTAAACTGATACGATGCAGAAAGACAAAATACGGTGGACATGCAAGAAGTTGTCGTAGAGTCCAGACGAGGTCGAGTTCAAGTTAAGTTGTCGAAAATACATTTTCGAATTTCGCTTCGTTAATTTAGTTGGTTATGTTCGAATATGCTGGAATTTATTACTGCTGGACTATTTCTCAATTTTTACCAACTTTTATAAAACGTACCAATAATGTAAGGACATTTAGGATGGTCATAGGCCATTTACTGGTGGCACTGCTGTGTAGTCAGCATCAAAAGTCTCTTCGCATATGATGGTTTCTAAAGCTATTATTCCTTTATAATAAAGACTTGACCTTTTCAAATGCGTATTTCGGTATTTTTGATGCCGACTGTACTCTATAGGTGCAAGAGGCTGCTAATTTTCGAGAGTGCTGAATTACATGCGCCGCGTTTTTACATTTTTGAAACGTGTTCTACTGTAGCAAAGCGTAAAAAAATTAAGCTAACTAAATTATAGGACATCTTACTCACAAGTCCCACATCAGCGTCCAAATGAATTTAATTGCTAACGCGCAATTAACTGTCGAGCCAAAGAACATTTTACGGCGTTACGAATCTCCTCCTTACGTTGTATATAGTAAACGACATCAAGGCTACTCGCCGTAACTGAAAACGAGGCCCAAGGTCTAAAACAAAGCCAAAAGCACTCGTGCCCTGGCATACTTTACCTCTTTGTTTACCCGTTCCGACCCATTTGCAACAGATTCATTCATGACTTCCGAATTAACGTGTTTATAATTCCCACTGTATCGGCTCAAGTGATTTTACGGCGGCGGCTCGGTGATTCACCCGCCCTAAGGCCCAGTATCGGGCGGCCCACGGTCACCTCGGCACACTGCACTACAGCAAAGCACGCTTTTCCGTTTATTATAATATTTACAACTCTCCTTTCTTGGGCCACGGCTATTTCCAGCCGCGTAAACAGGCACCACTCCAGCGCGCGCGTCCCTCTCGCACCCGCGGGAAAGCTCGCATCTAAAGATAGTTCCCAGCGTTACATCACAGGCGTGGTGGGGCCGCGCGGTTATAGATATTAGAGCACATAGGCAAACATTTCACTCGGACCGCATTCGCTCCAGACCATCGATACCGGCCGGTTCTTCTGTACGTACGCTCTGCTTCCTCTCGAGGAGTCTGCGATACCGAATCAAAAGTCACTTGCTGACTTTAATCCTCTTCTGTTGTAGGTGAGCGGCTCAGGAGGCGACGGCGGAACACACGTTTACCGGGAGAAGCGCGCCTGGCAGGAGCACTACCGCAGCAGCCCGCGGCAACCCGAGTCCGCCTCCCTCGAGCATATGCTCGGATCCCTCCGGGCAGACATGAGCCGCCAAGGAGTACAGACCCCCCAAAAGGGATGCTGCAACGCTTGCGAGAAACCCATCGTCGGACAGGTGGATACCTTTCCTTCAAGTGAACATAAAGTGTTTTAAAAGTGTTTATTTGAAATGGATTGTTCGGTGCAGGTGATCACGGCGTTGGGACGCACATGGCATCCTGAGCACTTCACGTGCGCCCATTGCAACCAGGAGCTGGGCACTAGGAACTTCTTCGAGCGCGACGGAAGGCCCTACTGCGAACCCGACTACCACAACCTCTTCTCGCCGCGATGCGCCTACTGCAATGGCCCCATCCTCGACGTTAGTGCTGTTCAAATCAAGATTGAAATTTACAACAAATTTGAATTTACGCGTCTTATGTTAAGGCTTATTTTTCTTTGCAGAAATGCGTGACGGCGTTGGAAAAGACCTGGCACACGGAGCATTTCTTCTGCGCTCAATGTGGGCAGCAGTTCGGCGAGGATGGTTTCCATGAAAGGGATGGGAAACCATACTGCCGCAACGATTATTTCGACATGTTCGCCCCCAAGTGCGGTGGCTGCAACAAGCCCATTATGGAAAACTACATTTCCGCACTGAACACCCAGTGGCATCCTGATTGCTTCGTCTGCAAGGTTAGTATCAGTGATACCTACAGGTCTCCTTGGAAAAGTCCCCAAAATACAGGTTTAACTCACAGGTAACAAGCATATGCCAGGTCAAGTATGAGTACAAATTTTAACTGGATGTTTCGTGCACAGGAATGTCAAACCCCCGTCAAAGGCAAGTCCTTCTATGCGATGGAAGGAAAGCCGGTGTGCCCCAAATGCGTCGGAGTCGATGAGGACGAGTAATGGATGACTTCAACACCTCCCCAATGAATGCCCTCCCCCTTTCTTCCACAGCTATGCTCCAAACAGCAAGGGAATGATAAACACAAACACAGATGTTACTCTTAACACCCAAAACGAAACTATAAGTACTTAATAGGGATTAATCTATGTAATATATTTTTGTAATATTGTAATTATAAGATTTATACAATAAAGAGAACAAGAATAAAAAAGAGAAATAAAAACAATAACAAAAAACAAAAATAAAACAACAAAACAAAACAATGGTTGCTCGTGCGCATTGACTGACAGCTGCCAGTCAAGGCCGCGGCCGTGACCCTTGATCAATGCATTGTCGCACACGGGCGAAAATGCGGCGAAATCGTGAATGGGGTCAAGTGCTAGGCGTATAGGGTTTCCTATAAAGGTGCACGTATTTATAGGGGTGACGTCACGGCGTCTGCGCCGCGGCTGTTGTAGATCAGCTTTGTTTATGGGCCAATGGATTAGACTATTTTAGCGCGCGGGCTATTTTAGCTGTCGCCGTGCGGTAAATAAACATAGGATTGAGTGCAAAATGTAGCCGTGCAGCGCCGCGGTTTACGATAATGCGTGGATTTTATTACGTCTATGAACATGATAAGTTTCGTTAATAAAATAGTAGGTAGCTACACCACACACGAACAAGAATAAAGAATCCTCAGAACGCCAATAATAGAAACGAAACAAATAGCGATCGGAGGCTGTTTCCACTATTCGCGTGTTCGTGGACACGGTTATAATAATTATACGCCGTAGGTAATCAGTCTAGAAGCGTAAATTCTCTAGCGGGTAGCAAATGCCACTGAATGATCGTGGAGATGTAAATTATCACACGAAGACGATTAACCGTGTTTGATATTGAATTGACGCATCACAAAAAATCGCAAATGTTTTATTACACCTGAGTCATGTTTATGAAGGTACGTTTTGCAATTGACGTCATCGAAATCGACATCTGATTTTCAAACACAGATTGATCGGTATCTGTTATATTGTAGTAATGAATGTTAGGAAATAGCACAGATTAATGAGCTTATGAAAGTAATGATAAATTTCCTTTGATTAAAGTTTCGCCTAAGATTTTAATAGTGGTTGTTATGAAAGTTGTCTGTGGGATCGACGCTACAATTTTTTTTTGTTGCTTGTATTATAATATTTATTCGCTGAACTGAAACACTGTAACTGTAGGACGTCCACTTACGTAAAAGCCACAGTACCTTTGACATAGAGAACGTCATATCATTGTCCTACAGAAGGGAATCGTCATGGAAAATTCATAGTTGTCAATGGTTATTACTGTTATTACGGAATATTAAATTATACCGTATAGTTTTGTATGTCGCTGGGATACAACTGCCAAATCATCAAACGTTCTGTCGTCGTTTAGAGTTATCACGTTTTAGTGTAACACACTAATTGACTTTGACTAATGCCAACCGTTTAATCAACACTTTAAATACAAATTGTGGTTAATCTCTACTAATCTTACATTTGACTGCACACATTATAGTACGATAGATTTGCACAAAAATTAAGCGAGCGCGTTCGATCAACATAAAAAAACAAATGGGTGTCGTTGAAAACATAAGACTCGTATCACACAGTTGTTAAATTAATACATTAAAGTACAAGACCATTTAGTTCCTAAACATAGTACCTATGCGGTTCTGAATAATATTTTCGAAGGCAATTTTAAACAGCTGCCTAGATGTAATGTGACTGCCTTCGCATCGAATAAATGAGTTGTATCGATTTCCGAGCAGCTATTCCATTAACACATTAATTTTTAAACTTAATACGAGGCCGTTTCCATACTGTATAATTATAGTGCCATGATGGTTTTTTATCAAACAAACATTTTCAAAGATAAAACGTAAAGACCGACAGGCAAGTTTATTTCATGACATGTAAAGTAATATTTCCACCAAACGGCCCGCAGCGGATCGGATCGGAAAGAATACGAACGGATGCGGCGACAACCGATCGTGTCCGGCGGCATGTCGACGCGTACGACCGGGCGGTAACAGCCGTTCGCGGCCGACGGGATGTCGACGCACACGAACGGCACCGTACGGTTGCTTGCGAACGTATCCGCACCCAGTAAAATATTTTCGTCCCTACCACGTTGACGTGTTGTAATTTATGAAAATGGTTGAAGTTGACGTAGTATTTATATACTACGTAATATATTATTATTGGCTATTGTATTAGAAGATGAAGAATATCATCATAATACACAAAAGAGGAAAAGAAAAGTTTGGGTTAATAATTTGTGACAAAAGCGGTGTAAGGTTGGCGAATTCCATACACTTCACAATGATTTCAAATTGGATGTGAAAAATTCAAAGATTATTACAGAATGGACAATGAAAAGTTTCGACGGCATCGACAGCCGAAAGGTTCTGATCGCACACGACGACAAGCGGACGGGGCCGATCGCAACCAAACGGGGCCGATCGCAACCGAACGGGGCCGATCGCAAGCGAACGGAGCCGATCGCGTGTCGCAGCATACTTTCGGTGACGTTAACATGTCGCGGAAGACGCCCGCGGTCAAGCTGTTGTGCGCAACTTGCTAATGTAGACTTAAAAACAGTACATATATGATTCAGTATCGTTTAAAGACTATAAAATTCTTTTCGTTCCGATCCGTTGCGGGCCGTTTGGTGGAAGTATTACTTAAGTATGCCTTCCAGACAACAACTAAGGACATGCCGCGGCACTCTTCAGTCTTTTGCATTTTTCTGACTCAACAGAACTGTTACCTTACTATCCGGCTTCGAAAAATTTACGTACTTATAAGGCGCGATACATACGTAAACTTAGGGGGTCCCGGGACCAGTTATTCGCCACCTAGAAAAGCCGACTCGCATTGGTGTATAGTTGAAAATATTCAAAATGTCCAACTTTCTAAATGCCATTGTATTTTGAACCTTCTGCCTTGGACAGTAAAGTCGCTCTTTGAAAGGGCTAATTTGATACTATTCGGTCAATTCAAATAATTTTAAGTATACTTTAAGGTGTGAATGTTTTTCTGTTTTAATTTAGCATACTTTGTTCATGAGACCCTCAGGCTATGCTATAAATACTCCTTGTCCCGTTCCAGGAATGCCGCGAGCCGTTCCACGGCGGCTCGTTCTTCGAGCACGAGGGCCAGCCCTACTGCGAGACCCACTACCACGGCAAGCGCGGCTCGCTCTGCGCCGGCTGCCACAAACCCATCGCCGGCCGCTGCATCACCGCCATGTTCCGAAAGTTCCATCCGGAACACTTCGTGTGCGCCTTCTGTCTCAGGCAACTCAACAAAGGCACGTTTAAAGAGCAAAATGACAAGCCGTACTGTCATACGTGCTTTGATAAGCTGTTCGGTTAGGTTGTGACGAGAGATGGCGCTGTTTTCAATGCCGAGTTCCGCTTTCACTAAGAAACAGACAAGCCTGAGGAATCACAATTGCGGTTTGGGCGCCACGGTCTCTATGCATACTCTTTTAAGTATCAATGTAAACTGTTGCTAATAAACGAGACATAATCCAACGGCTATGTTACAAGTCCATCGCTGGCCGCTGCTTCACCGCCATGTTCCGAAAGTTCCACCTGGAACACTTTGTGTGCGCCTTCTGTCTCAGGCAACTCAACAAAGGCACTGTTCAGGAGCAAAATGACAAGCCATACTATCATACGTGCTTTGATAAGCTGTTCGGTTAGGTTATGACGAGAGATGTCGCTGTTTTTAATATTGAATAAACAGAAATGCTTTAGGAATCACAATAGACGTGGCTTGGGTTGTGGCGCCACCAATGCCACCATCGATACACTCTATTTCTATTTTCAATGTAAACTGTTGCTTATAAATGCGACATAACCCAATCCAACTTCCAAGCCCATCGCCGGCTGCATCACCGCAATGTTCCGCAAGTTCCACCCGCAACTCTTCTATGCTTTCTGACTCAGGCAACTTAACAAAGGCACATTTAGAGAACAGAACGACAATACGTGCTTTGATAAGCTGTTCGGTTAGGTTGTGACGAGAGATGGCGCTGTTTTCAATGTCGAGTTAGTTGCACTTTCACAGAAACAGAAATTCTAAAGAAATCACAATAGAAGCTTGGGCGCCATGGTCTCTATGCATATTCTTTGCGCGACAATCAACTGCCATGTTGTCACAAGCGCATCACCGGCTGCATCGCCGCCATGTTCCGACCGGAACATTTTGTCTGCGCATACTATCTCAAGTTTCTCAATAAAGCAAAGTTCAAAGAACATAACAACAAGCCGGACTGTCATACATGCTTTGATAAGCTGTTCGGTTATGTTGTGACTGTTGTAAGAGATGGCGCTGTTTCCAATGTTGTTTGCGCTTTCAGTAATAAACTGAAATGCTTAAAAAATATAATAGACGTGGCTTAGGTTCCGACGCAGACACTGGCGCGATACACAATTGCACATTATGTCAATTGACAATGTAAACGATTACTAATAATTACAAAGACAGCTGTTGTCACAATCGCAGGCCGCCGCAATCGCTGTATACGCGATCCCCTCATGATAATTGCAATGAAGCTTTTTAACTGAGGAATAAGGTCACCGATTATATGAGCTGAAAAGTTAAAAATAAATGCATAGATACTCTTATTATAATTGTAGCATTTTCGACAATAGCCTTTTCCCATTGACTTTTAGTTGCCTTTTAAAATGATTACAGTGTTCAATTTATGATTGGGTGATGATTAATGTAATATGAAGGATATTTTTTGTTTATGTTGACGGATTATTGATAACACGATTTTAATCTTATAGAGGACATCACACTGTGATTACTAATAATATATAATACCCGAAAATGTTCGATATAACCGTATTACGATGTCTAGTACAAAATGTAGTGGGGTTTCTATACTTCTTGTCAGAGGTCTTAGCAATAGCCATCATTGATGTGGCGACTTTCATCCCGATGCCATAGTTCATTCATAAATGTTGATATCTGATTACAACAGGTTTACAGAACGAGAGCTGTTGTCGAATTACGACAATGGTATACAAATCGGGACAGTGCTCGCTATTGCTGTGACTTCTGGCACGTTGCTAGTATACCTAAAAGTAGATTTTTGAATTCTCTTATTGAAATTTGTGATCGTGTAAATTTCGTATTATAAGAGTAGAATATGGAAATTTTCAAAGTCGTAGTGGAATAGTTATGGTGCATCTGAATTAATGTAATTAATGTCAATATTTAATGAATGATTAATGACAAATAGATGAATACCAATTGAAATGTAATTTATGTTTTGTTTGTCACTTGCATGAATGAAGACGCACTATACTTTATTATTATTACATCGTTATAATTATATATACGAAACGAAACTCGTTCGTGCAAGTAAAAAATAAAATACAACACGTGTCTAAAGTAAGAATACCTACGTCTTTTAGGACTTTGTATGTTTAACTTTTAACACCAATTCTGCTAAAAGTACTGCAATTTTTTAATATAATATGCATACTATACTTATCCATGTTTCATATGTGTATCGTGTACCAACATATGAGTTTATGAGATGAAATGAAATACAACGTTAGAAAAGTTATTCAAACAGCAGTTGGCGCTAAGAGTTAAAACTACACAGTACTAAAATAAATATAAATAATTCTCTCCCATCTAGACGGCCTACTAAGGACTGTTAGGTCCAATGTCAATATAACAACAAAATTAACTGCTAGGACGGTGTTAGTAGACCCCTGACTAAGTGACGCCTAACTAGGTAGTGCATGTGTGATAAAACTAAGTATTTGTACTAAATTATTGACGAATTTGATAGATATGATAATTTCACTCGGGCTGTATTCGACTATATTCGGTTTTGTTCAGTGCTATTTTTTAAATTCTATTTTCAGGTTTGTTTTGCAGTAAACCATTCAATGTGTGTGTCCATAATGGGTTAAATAATATCTAAGTAGATATGCCTAATGTATAGGTCGAGTCGAGTGATAAATAAGTATCACATATTTTTTTAGATATCAGAACGTAGAGATATGGTTATAACTGTTATAAGGTTATAATTATAACACACTGTTGGGCTTAAGGAGCTCCCCCCCACCTCTCCCTAGACATTAAAAATGCTCTAGACTGTGCCCACAATCCATACTTTCTTCACTTTCAAATTCGCCCTCCCCCCTTGTCCCCCTCTGGACCATCGGCTGGCGACGCTCTTGCACAGTCAAGAGCAAACGTAAGTTTTTCCACCTTATTACAATGGAATAAGATGCAAGAGTGTTAACTTACTTTTACTCTTGACTGTACTATCGCCCAACGCTACGGGGTTACACCTCTAGGATTATTTTCGAATGCGATTCACAGCATTCTCTTATTTAATTATCTACCAATATACGAGGGTAAAACTGAAAGTTTCGGGAATAGAAGAAAATATGCAGTATAAGTGAGTTTATTTATTTTTATTGTTTTTCAAAATATTCTCCTTTGTATTTCATGCACTTATGCATGCGTTCAAACCAGTCCATAAAGCACTTTTTGAACTCTGAAGTAGGGGTCGACAAAATGGCTATTTTATAGGCCTCCACTGCTTCTTCTGGCGTCTGAAACCGCTGACCACGCAGTTTGTCCTTGATTCTGGGGAATGTAAAAAAGTCGTTGGGACTTAAGTCAGGGCTATATGGAGGGTGGTCCAATATTTCGACTTTTTCACCGTCCAGGTACTCAGTTGTTGTCCGAGCGGTGTGTGGGCTGGCGTTGTCGTGGTGAAGGATGATGCGACGACTAGGGTTTGTTTTTCGGAGTTCAGCAAAGACGTTCGGCAAACAAATAGTGGTGTGCCAATCAGCATTGACTGTTCTACGATCCTCAAGAGCCACAGTAGCTACGTGACCAGATTTAGAGATAAACGTAGCCACCATCTTCTTAGCCGTACTGCGAGAACGAACAACTTTTGTGGGTTTGAGCTCGTCTTCGAAGACCCATACTCGGGATTGGTTTTTAGTTTCAGGCTCATAAGCGTATATCCACGACTCGTCACCTGATACTATGCTAAAAACAGCATTTGAGCGTCCCTTGTTAAATCTTTTCAAAGTTTTGCGGCACCAATTGACACGGACTATTTTCTGCTCGTCAGACAATAGGTGAGGTATCCAACGGGAAAATAACTTTTTCACGCCTAATTCTTCTTTTAAAATAATTTGTATTTGACTCATTCCAATACCCAGGTGCTCTTGAATTTCCCGATATGTCACATGTCGGTCTTCATTTATCAGACGACGCACAACATCGACGTTTTCTTGCGTGACTGCCGATTTTGGTCGACCTTCACGCACTTCGTCGGTGAGGGATACACGGCCACGTTGAAATTCTGAATACCACCTGTATATTGTAGTCTTTGAAGGAGCTTCAATATTAAAAGCAGCAACCATCCGCTCTTCACATTGTTTTTGTGTTAGTCCACTTTTAAAGTCATAATAAATCATAGCTCTGAAATTTTCACGGCACAATTCCATTTTAAGCAGTGACTCGACGACTTCAATAAACAATTGAAACCGAACCATACTTTTTTTTTCTAAGTGGCCAGTGTGTTGAGATAAGGAAACTTCAGAGATTATAAAAAGGTATAATACATGTTAAAAATAAATTAATAAGTATTCGATTCCCGCCACTTTCAGTGCAAGCCTCGTAAACGGCCAGCTTGCAGACGATTTTCTTAAAAAAGTATGAACCCGCTGCGTTGGCCGAAACATGGGTGAATTGCAAAAATAGTTATCAAAACTTTCGTTACACAATGGTAGACATCTTTTAAGTCCTTAACTATGTACAAAGAAATTGCACTTTGATGAGTACAGATATAATTGACGGCGAGTTTACTACAGCCGCTAGATTAACACCCATTCGTGACGAGATTAAGAAATGAATACATTAGTCACACTGCCCTAATGTGATCAACGTAGACCACGTAGAAAGTTCCCCAACTAGATATCATTCCGAGTCATCTGGTTATTCTGATGACTCACCAGACTCTTAAGATAATGTAACACAGACTGTAGAACTTGTTATGTTATACTTTAGTTCACTTTGGAATATATTGTGCAATTGCTGATGTAACCTTATGAAATTAGATCGGCGCATAGCTAATTTGCAAACTTGCCTTTTGCATATTGTGAACATTGATATTTTTGTACAATCTCGATAAAGAGCATCCCATTACCTAAATATTATATTCTACCTCAAATTATTGCACTTGACAACAAAATAAATAATTGATTGCAAGCAGACGTAGTTTACCGAAAAAAAAATCGATCCACAATAAAACACCAATGAAAATTAGCTAAACTATGTCTCATATTATTTTATTGACGTTTAATAGATGCAGGCAAATCGGGAACTCCTATTCTATCATGCATTAAATAATGTTGTACGTTTTTCGTATATCCTATTCAAAACAATATAAGTGTTTTAACTTGTAAATGTTCTACGCAATTTCTCTATACGCCGATGTAATATCCAAAAGCGTTATACTTTAATATGTGTAAAATATCGATCCTCATCAACCTTGGTCACACATGTGCCGTTCAATTATTCAGTTTAATGCACAATGCGACTTAAGTTCGTCACATCAAGGTTCTATGTTAAATGGCCAATCGTATTTTATGTGCATTTTATGTTACGCTTTCATAACGCGTTGTTAAGTTGTAATTCTTCCATTAGTGTTAAACGCTGTACAGTTATCGCAATCGTTATGTTCGGTTATTTTTTATTGCTGTGCGTTATCGGTGCGGCATAATTAACAATGCTGGTATATGGAAGTAACACTCATGGTTTCAGTTCCACCATTTTATATAAATATAGAACGATTAATTATTGTAAATATACTTAACATCACATCATGCAGAATTGTCAGTTTTCTATTTTGTAAATATAACTGTTCTAAGTACAGACATCTCTGCCATTTTCTTTGTACCTACCTACTTTTTTTGGCTTTATAATGTTCATGCTCATTTCCTTACATTGATGGTTATTTGAAAAGTAAAACATTGTAATATTATTTGACACACTTAGGTACGTTTTGTATTAATCCGGTACATGAAGTGAAAGTTAACGCCTACATAAATATCGGAGTATCCTACTCTCAAGAGCCATCAATCCTAACTTAGTTTAATTCAATACAATCGTTTATTATTTTTATTGCTTTAAGCATCAGAGAAAAATCTTTAACTATGTAAATGTCATATCATAATTGTTTTATTTATATAATATCTTGTTGAACACGTGTATTGTTACCTCCATTCCGGTATGTTTATTTTATCAGTTATCGCTCTAGAGTAGTTCGCAAGTGCCAAACGCCCGGCAGTTGTTATGCCGCCCACCTAGCAACTAAACCTTTCAAGGAAAAATGTGCCTTACGGCATAGCGTTTACACCATTCATATTTTCTCTTTAAACTGTAGATGGTAGAAGGTAAGCGCCTGTTGTAAAGGCACTTTTTGCTTGAAATGTTTGTATTTGGTTTAAGGTTTGAAGGGCTGAAATTGGCTGGCGTTTATGTTACTATGGTTAAAGTTTTTATTATAACAAGAAATCAATATTTAATATTTTTTGCTAGTGTCCCTGTATACACTTAAATCAGTATTCGAAATCATGTAATAATTAATAATCGTAGGTGCAGTCGCCATGGAATATTTCTAACATACATAACATAAATAATGCTCAAAATATCTAAAGCGCTGACGCCACGGCAGTAATGTCATATTTAGTCATTCTCATTTTTGAGCAACATGTTTGTTCGGTATACTTGATGGCAACTATAATATTTTGTTATCAATTAATGCCATCAACATTTACTTTCAATGTAAATTACCAAAAAAACAAACAGTAGCAAGGTCATAATAATGACACGGTGTAAGTATTGTTTCCCCAGCTGGTGGGCGGCTGTTATGTTATTCGCTTCGCTTGGCGGTGGATACCGCGTTAACGTAGGTAGCCCTAATTGATGTAAAACGTAGAATAAGGAACGATTTTATTGAATCTGTAATATTTTAACAAAATATATTTAATGTTTTTTTATTCGGCCATTTTATTTTGTATCCCCTGAGCGCCCTGAAGTTTTTGTGAATTTTCGTTAAAAAATAAAGACTGAATATGAACCTTAGCATAAAGCACGAGGATGTCTAACAGACGCCATAACACCTATATGTAGAGACGCTATTGGCGCCGCAGGCACGACAACACGCAACACCTTTAGGTGTGCTTGGCATTCAAAGGGTTAATATGCCAAACAATAATGTTCATATGAGACCCGTACTGGATCTCTGTAGACGGTCCAGTACACAACATGAGATCAAAGTCCTAATGAGAACTCACCAGTAAACCGGTGTAAAGTGACCTTCGACTGTACAGTTGCTGAGACTTAAGGCAATTTACACTGGAGTCAGAAGAGAGGCGATCCGTAATGAGTCGCCAATTGCACACCTTGCGATTGCATAGACACGAACGGTTTCCATACCCGAATGGGATTATTTAGCTATTTAACCTTTTAACCGCCGTAGTCTGATATATAAGACAAAATATCCAGCTCATTTCGCTGATAAATAAGTCTCTGGTATGTTTATTAACAGGATATAACTTCGTACTGCCGGCGACCCAGGCATGTTTGATGAAAAATTATCGGCGGTTAATACTACCTCCCAACGTAATTATTAGTACTCCCATTGTACCTAACAGTTTAGGTTTTTCAATGTGTCATACTATTAGCTCTTTTAAGTAATTTTATTATCAAAATGCATTTATTAACTTTATTGTCCACAAAGTAGTTAATATTGATTCATTTGTAATGAAATAAATAATCCTACATAATTGGCAGACGATTACTCCTTATCAGTTAAAATGTATATATGTATAATTCTTTATCATCGAATTGTTTACAAAAAATACTACTATAGGTTGTTACTTCACTATCTCTGGGGAATCCAGATATGGAGTACGTCTGTACGTGCACACGCTTCGTCTACGTGATTGTTAACTGATAGTGAGTTATTTGGGTTCAGATATTATGTTCTAGAAAAATTAAACTAGATAATACGACAAAACAGATTATATTGACTTATTTCACATCTCTTAAACGCATCCCTACACTTATCACATAGACTTAACTAGCAAATCTAACAATACAAAATATGATAACTTATATAGTTTGTCATTTTAAACTTAACTATTAATTCAATAACTTAGTCTTAAAACGAGTCAGTCTTTGGTGAGATGCTGTCAGAACTAATCCCTATGCTAGGCCAGGGAAGAGTTCTGAGAAGGATTCACACCAGAAATCTGACAGGTCCATAGACTCCGGCTCACTAAGTGGTGAGGCCAGAGATTCATATCCTAAATCGCTGAAGCTGTGGCTCGGAGACACAGCTAATAGATTCTCATCAGCGGATCTGGGAGACAAGCTCATAGGGGACAGCATTTTCATGTCCAAAGACATCGAGTTTTCAATACAAGTGAAGTCGGTGTCCACTTGTATTGGGGTGCTTGAAAGAGAAGAAAAGTCTCTGTCTGCAGGTTCTTCAACAACTTGTTCTTCGCATGGGACTTCAACGGTGACACAGTTCTCTTGTAAGCTTGCGTAGAACATGTCTCCCTTGTCATTGTGTTCCTCTGGTTCTGTGACAACTATGTCTGTGTAGGGGTGCGCATAAGAGTGCTGGGTCAGTATCCTCTGCACGTCGTGCTTGAGGTCTATGACATCTTCACTGGGTTCCAGGTGCTCTGGTGCGGGCCCCACCACTTCAACTCCTTTAGAGCGCTCTCCAGTGTCCCGCACTGGGACCTGTGACAAAGAAATAACAGTTATAAATAATAGCTCTATTGTGATGTGATGGATGAAGTCTGAATCCCATAATTAATATCGTCACTTAGTTTAAATATTGCAGTGGTGAAAATAAGATAGCAAAACAACCACTTGCTTCTCGTAGCTAATGATTATAGCTTGATTGATTAACAATGACACGTAAATAACTCGTCGTTAAGTCATCATTACCAAGAAAATAATATGGAAATTAAATCTTAATTGACAACATTAAATTTTTTTAAGCAGGTTTTTTTCCGATGACATCAAATAGAGCATAAAACATTAAGTAAAACCACATTTTTAAATTCTCGGAAATATCCCAATTTTATATAAATAAATCAATTTCAAAAGTACTTCATTCTAAAAGAGAGTAAGTGACAAGAAAGGCGTCACAGCGTAACAAATCATACAGAAGCACTGTTACTATGACAGATTTACTAAAGAAAGTGAACTGCTGTTCTTTTTGTGCGCTGTGAATGTCACAATTCATACTAATGTCGTCATTACAACGATGGTAGGCTTTCTTCACATTTTAGTGAATATTTAGAAAACTAATAGCTATAAAAATATTTTGGGGTTCCTTGTTAACAAATGTTAAGTAGATTTAGATGTCGTTTTTGAACTTAAAAACCAAAACTAACCAAAAACTACCGCAAAACCAAATTAACCAAGACAATGTACCTATCCAATAATAAATTTACTTAATACCAACGAAAAACATTGCCTCATATTTGTCAAAACAACTCCCCATTTAAAAAGCAAAGCCTCATCATGTAAAACGACAATAACATTGCATCAGCCTAGCTAAGCCTAGAGTGGGCGGGCGGGAGGCAGCTATGACGTCACACGCGTCGTACTTGCATCAGCGGCAGTGCGTTACTCACGGGCCAAAACGCTTATTGCGTGTTTTCCGGCAGTGTTAGAATGGATTTCCCTGAGCCAGGCGACTTTCCCCCATTTAATATTAAGTTTTGGAAATAAAGTACAAAAACACACAAAAATAAATTGAGGTTCTAACTCCCATTAACTCCGTAATTACAGTAACTTAATTAACACCCAGTCTGCTTAGATTTCAATTATTATTTCCTGTTTATCCTTTACTAGTTAATTTTTTATATCCTCAAAAGGCGCAAATATAGTACCCGCCATAGCGGGTACTTATTTGAGCCTTTTGGGATCGAAACACTGGGGCCATGGGGACCGAGAGCCCATTTTATATACAAAGATTTGTCTAGGCGTCTTATCGACGCAACACGTGACCAAAATGCTGGACTTTATTTTGCACAAAGATTGAGCATTGCCATTCAACGTGGCAATGCCGCCAGCATTTTGGGGACGTTACCCACTGGCAGCGGCTTATTAAATTAGTATTTTATTTTTCTTTTATAAGTATTTTTTTTGTTTGTTTATTAAATCTTACTGGTTCTATTTTAGATTCAGTTTCATATTTCTTAGCTTAGTTAATTCTTATGATTCACTATTTTTTTTGTTTAAGTTTGAAGATTTAGTTTTCGTAATGTACATATTATATGTCTGTGTAAATATGTACCAAAACATATTTCTGCACTAGAATATACCTACTAGCTAATAAAAAACTACTCACATCTTGAGCCTCTCCTGCACAACCTGCATCAATTTCTTGGAGGAGGGAGTCTGCCAGCTGTTGGAGTGTATCGAGGTATTCTTCAGACTCGAGGTGCTGGAGGAGGTCTGTGAGAGGAGACACATCGCCAGCAGCAGACGCGCCGCGCGCAGTGCCTGAGGGGGCCCCTCCTGCCGCCGAGGAGTAGACTCTGCCGGTCCCCGGGCCCCCACGACACTGCGCTCCGCGCGCAGCGCTGCGTTCTCACTCATCAGACGCTCGTTCAACGCCTTAAGACTTTCCACCTGGATTAAAATAAGTTATTTAAGTCGGAAGCAGATACAGACTTTTCTGCTTCTGGTAAAGACTTGCCCCCTTATTCATAAAATTTAACAAACCTCTGTTAACTTAAAGTATGTTTTGTCCCTTTCTCACAAACATAAATAATAAAAAATGACAGATAACGACAAACCAACTTTAGCGGCTTGTTAACTAATAGAGGCTTGATGGACGTTTATGAATAAGGGGGTTGGAATGTAAACTGGCTACATGACAACTTTGATACAGGATATCCTTCAATAATTCATGTCCAATCCATGATGTCCTTCGACTTTCAGGAATAATAATGCAATAAATTAAATATCTTACAGTGAAATATACTCTTTTGTATGCATACAACACATATTTGGCTTAGAAGTGTTTACAAGCATTGTCTTTTGCTTGGCACCAATTCTCAGATAAATAAATAAGCCATCTTTTTATGGATATGTGAGAAGATAAATTACTGATAATTACTTTAATTAGCTTGGACATTAAATTGTTATCAAAAATGAAACAATATGACCTCCTGACCTAATAAAGTAAAATACTATTTTTTCACAGTTGTCAACGAACCTCGCTGATCAGTTGATCATTCCTGTCCATGAACTCCTGTATCTTGGCTTCCATCTCATCCATTTTGGCCTTTTTCCTGTCGCGGGAGGTTTGAGCCGCCACGCGATTCTTCAGTTTCCTGCAGACACATTTTAGTTAATAATATACATTAGACCATATACATCTCTGAGATATTAAATTAATTTTATATTCCTTTTGTTTATTCGGACACAGATCGTATTCAATACGTCCTTAATATTTGTAAATTTATTTACATTGAATTGTCAATCAGTATATTTTTTTTGTATCATTTTTATTAAGTAAGATTGTCAGTTTTTTAAATTGTATAAATTCATGCTTTGACATGTAAAAGTGCCCTTGTGGCCTATTTGCAGAATAAATATTTGATTTTGATTTTGATTTTGACATACATGTGACACAGGAAAGTCGTGCAAAGGTGACTTATCGTCAATAACTTTGAATAAGTAATGAAGGAGTAATCAATACTGTGTTGTCATTGAACAAGGGATGTTGAATTTTAATGAATTCAAATACTATATCCATTATTAGCTACTGAAGCTGAAGGATTTTGTAGGCATCCATGGTACAGATAATGAAAAAAAACTATTTTCAGTTATCTATCTTGACTGCCCTAATTAGTTCAATTTTTATCAGGATTCCTTATCTCAATTGGGAAACGCACGCTGTACGCATATGGTCCTATGTCATCAGTTTATCACTCCTAACGGTTTACATAGCTCGGGGCAATGTCCCCGGTGCCAATTTGTCATGAACGCCAAGTACGCTAACCACGCAAGCAAAATAGAGATGTCAATGACTCACTTTCTTTGCATCTTCTCCTCCCAAGACAGATGGTCAAGCCGGCGCTTCCGCGACGGGGCGGGAGACGCCGGCTCCAGCACCACCTTCTGGTCTTCATCCACCGCCAGGTAGTTGTTCGGTACCGTGATGATTATCGGAGCACTCATCTTGAAGCAGACGCTTTCTTCAAAACAAAACACTCGATACCACTGACGTTAACTATGACTATTGTGTTGAAGGTCGCATCGCACGAGCTTGCTTGAAAAGCATTAGAATCACTTCACTTTGTTAGAAGTTGAGTAACGAGCTAAGTGTGCGTCTTTCATGTTTAGGAGCTCGATTTGTACTGTAGCTTCGAGAAACTGCGTCGTGGATATACGTGATTGGCGGAGCGTTATGGGGGCGGAATCGACGCGTTGACAATTCCCAGCGACAAGGATGCCGCGATATTGTTTTGATTGTAAAAGAAAGAGATAATAGACAGTGACGCAAACATTCCTCCCTACCACGACTCTTGCTTTTGTAATATTCGTAAAAGGACAGTGGTACTGGCGGCAACGACAAAATACTAGCGAACATGCGGAAAAATAATAACATTTAAGTGAAACTACTGGGAAAATGATTATTGATTAGGTATATATACTTATCAAGGCCAACGCTTAATCCAGTTAACCGATATAACATTAACAAATAGCTATAATTTATTTTATCATAAGGGCTGAAGTAAATTGGCTGTGCTGGTACTTAGACCTACTTAATAATTAGTGGCGAACATTCATTATTTTAATTATGTAATGATAACATAGTGGCATAATAATAAAAGGTAATGATTGTGATTGCTGTTATCTAGGTTCAACTCTGATACACTAATTTGTCTTTATAAAATATATGCAAATAAGTTTAAAATTAATCAGTCTAACTGAAAATAGTGTGTTCTTATAGTCGGGAATCGAGTCATTAACTAAAACCGCTTATAATTTTAATGCGATCTTTCTCGAGGTTAATGAAAAAGTTGCAACACAACATTTGCTAATGCGGTCATTGAGGGACGTATGCTCAGATCATAAAACAAATTTTCTTTCTATGATCTGACTCTGAGGACGTATGTGTACATTATGTGTAGCACGCCTACACATTTATAAATATGTCATAATCTGGGGGTACGGTGGTGTCCCGCCAAGACGAGCCTAGCGAAGTGCAAGGGCATTTTTTTGTACCTATTCTCGAAGCGCTTCGTTTGTTTAAAAAAAAACCCTTATAACATGGGTTTAGATTATACCAGATAAACAAAATTTATGGGATATGATGTACCTAAATTGTGGAATTATTAAACATATAAAGTTTCAGTTGCATAGCTCCTATACTTTAGATTTTACTGATATCTAAAAAACCCCTAAAAAGTGACTGACTCACTCACTCACTGATGATCGCCAAAATTCTTACAAGTAATTTATTCTTCAAATTAGGCATAATTACATGCACCTATGAACGTCAATAAACTACCACCGGTTCGGAAAAATAAACCTCTGCTACGAGAAGAACCGGCGTAAGAAACTCGGCGAGGTGTCATTTTTTCAAAGCAATATACATTGTTTAGTTAAATGTAAAATTACAGTCTCAGCTACCACATAACTACAATGCTACAGAAGAAAACCTATTTTCGCTGTAGATTATCTAATTGATATGCTAGAGGTCTGAATATTGATATAAGTAGTTACTACAAGAACTGATAATAATAATAGCCTTTTATTCAGACATTTCGTTTTCCAAGAGTAATAGTAGTAAGAGTAGATCGGTAGTCTGTTTGCCTTTTGGCAAATGCCTCCTCCAACATTCTGCATTTCCAAGAACTAGTATAGCAAAAAGTAAAATCAACAGTGAATAATTTTTCACCTAAGCGGTTGAAAAATGGCGGGTTTCCTGCTTGAATCCAGTGAGCAAAATCCAATTTTGCTATTTTGCTGCGAGCGTGAAAATTAGTTACTTTTTTATTTTTCATATCGTAGGTTAATTTAAGTAACTTCATTCTCTCTTTCACTATTCCTTTGCGTTATATGTTCTCGCCGCTGAGGTGAAAAGTTGTATGTATCACACGAGAGCAAAGATATTTGCATCTCGTGTCTTTTTGAGTCCCTCGCTACGCTCAAGATTCTATAATTGAATCTTTCGCTTGTTCGGGACTCAACATCAACACTCGCAGCAAAAATCTACTTTGCTCTCTTGTTGAACAAAAAACTCTTTTCACCTAGCGCCCTTGCGAAGCGAAATGGCCAATCCACGTAAGTATTTTGTCTAAAGTGTACCTAGAGTTTGTGAAGTAAGGGCTGGCGTGTAGGGTTGAAAGCTTGGCTCTACATGACATCTGATAATGACTGTGGCCGTAACATCTCGTCTTAGCAACATTTTACATGAAAATATTTTTTGTGGGTTAAGAGTGTCTATAACTAGTATAACTGAAACAATAATGATTGTGCATACATCAGGCTACGTGTAGGGTTGAAAACATGGCTCTACATGAGATCTGATAATGACTATGAAGGCCGTAACATCTCGTCTGAGCAACTTTTTACATGAAAATATTTTTAACTAGTTTATTTATTAGTATATACCTGAAACGATAATGAATTTACATAAATCAGTCTACTGTAGGCGTACGAATCGAATGTATATAATTAATTATTATAACAAACAACCAAACATATAAACAAGACGGCTCTAAAATTATAAAAATATAAAAAAATATATTATTATATATATATTATTAAATTGATTGAAAGAGGGAGGGCGCTACCGTCGCGCTGCGAACATTGATATTTCCTAGCTCCGTACTAAAAAGACAATTAAAAATATAAAAACTGTGTAAAAATGTAAGAAGTATACTCGGACACTTATTTAAACATAAAACTAGTGATATTAAATAAAAAATCGACAATAAAGTGAACGAAAACAAGTTTTGTGAAATATAGTGTAAACAAACATAACCTATTTTAACTGTGATTTGTGTGTGGCGAAAAGACGTTCTATAAATAAAGAAAAATATTTTTACTGAAAAGGTGCTATTAAGGCGGCGTCAACCATAAAAAGAAAGTGAGTTATTATATTTGATGACCTCAAAGGAACTCGAAATAAAACGAGAAAACATTTCGGGAATAAAACAGTCGTGGGTACGACGAGTTTTTTTGTTATTGACTACAGCGCCATCTAGTTCCGATTGCACACCTCACCAATACAACGCCATCTAGCGACGAGTAGCAAACATGGACAATCTAGATAAAATTGCAAATATATTAGAAGCAATCCAAATGGAACAAAAATTACAAAAACAAGAGATGAAGGAAATGCAGAAAAATATCACCACGGATATTAATAGAAACATCAACGAAAAATTTAATGAAATTGATGCAAAGTACAAACAACTGGAAGAAAAATTAGGAAATCAAGAGAAACAATTAGACTTCTTGGAGAGGGAAAATAGGAAGAGAAATTTAGTATTTTTTGGCTTGCCAGACGACGAAAAAAGCTATTTTCAGCTTCAAAAGAAAGTTACAGATGTACTTACTACTAATATGAAATTAACCTGCGAGAAATACGACATAGTAAATGTCAGACGCATTGGCAAGAAAGGAAACAACCCAAGGCCAGTTACTGTGACCTTCTCTACAATGTGGAAAAAGATAGAGATTCTGAAAAACAAAAAAGCTCTAGCAGGTTCTGAATATTACGTTAAAGAAGACTTTCCACATAAAGTACTTGAACTACGAAGAACTTTACAGCCTCAAGTAGAAGAGCTGAGACGGGAAGGGAAAGAGGCAATTATTAAATATAATAAAATTGTATTACTAGAAGAAAGAGGCTCAAGAAAAAGACAGCCTAAAAAAAGAACTTTTTTTTTCATCACCAGATAAAGAAAATAATAGTTCGAAATTCAAGAACAAAGTTCAGCAATCTAAGAAAAGTAAGCAAGACATAACAAGTTTTTTCTCTCCGCACAACCCTCCGCACACCACCCACCAAGAAACCGTACCCTTCGAATCTCTACCGCAAACAAATAATATATAGCAACGAACTTTGCCCCCTCCGACTATCCCAATCCGGCCGGTCACCGTGGGAGATGTAGACTACAACCCTCCAGAAAAATACAGTTATGAAAAGAAAACTCAAGAAAGTATATTCTACGTGGCAACATACAATGTGCGCACATTGTCCACAAATCAACGCCTGGTAGAATTAATGGACTCCTTAAAGAATACTAAATATGACATAATCGGTTTGTCCGAAACGAGACGCCTTGGTACCTCAATCGAAGAGTACGATAACTTTATCTTCTTATACACTGGGGAAACACAAGGCCTTTATGGCGTCGGATTTATTGTGAAGAAATATCTCAAACAAAATATCATAAGTTACACCGGCTTATCAGAACGAGTAGCTCTACTAAAGTTGAATATGAACGGTTTTCATGTCGACATTATACAAGTTTACTCTTACACAGAATCGGCCGCTGAGGAAGAAATTGAAGTGTTCTACAGTACGATAAACAAAGCTTTGGAAATGTCCGGGAGAAATATAATAGTTATGGGTGATTTTAATGCCAAGGTGGGCCAACCGAAACCCGAAGAGTATTTAATAATGAAAAATCATGGTTACGGAATAAGAAACAACAGAGGAGAAAGGCTGGTCCAGTTTGCAAATGAAAACAAGCTAAGTATTATAAATACCTTCTTCAAAAAACCAAGAAACCAACGTTGGACGTGGAGGTCCCCAGACGGCGTGACGAAAAACGAGCTGGATTATATTTTAACAAACCTACATATGAACGTTCATAATATAGAAATTGTAAACTCCAGTTTCCCCACGGACCACAGACTACTACGAATGTCAATAAAACTTCAACAAATAAAGAAAAGTCGATCTCAATTCACAAGTAACAAAAAGAGCTCCCTGAAAAGTGAAGCCGAGATAACCAAATATCGAGAGTCCTTAGAAAGATTTAAAGGCGACGTTCTAGACTGGGAGGAAAACGATACCGTTCAACACTATTATGACAAAATTACCAACTCAATAATAGACAGCCTACAAGCTACACATAAACAAACGCTCATTATTGCAAGGAGTGGAGTTATATCGGATCAAACGAAAAAATTAATGAACCGCCGGCAAGAACTTCACAAAATAAAACCTAAGACACGGTCAGAAAAAAACGAAATAAAAGCTCTATATAAATTGATAAGTAAGTACATACATAGAGACTACACGAAGCACAGAGCTAATACAATAGAAAAACATATAAACACCACAGGAAGCCTGAAAAGGGCATACAGAGAATTAAACTCTCACAAGACTTGGATTGATGGGCTCAGTAAAGCAGGAAAAGAGTCAAAAAGTAGAGCCGATATTATTAATATCGCTACAAGTTTTTACGAAAATTTATACAGCGCACAAGATTCTAGAAACTGCAACTTGGAATCACCATCTCAAGATGACAGAGAAATAGCTAACTTCGACGAAGTGGAAATAATTAGAGCAATTGACAAATTAAAGTCTGAAAAATGCCCAGGTGCAGACCAAATAAC
The DNA here is from genome assembly GCA_905163555.1 of Notocelia uddmanniana. Taxonomy (NCBI): domain Eukaryota; kingdom Metazoa; phylum Arthropoda; class Insecta; order Lepidoptera; family Tortricidae; genus Notocelia; species Notocelia uddmanniana. Next base: position 5,547,417 of record LR991060.1, on the reverse strand, counting down.
AAATGAAGCGATAAAAACCGTAAAATATATCCTAGCAGCGCCATTAACACGATTATTCAACACAATACTGATTACCGGAACTACACCATATCAATGGTCTGAATCAGAAATGATACTGCTCTATAAAAAAGGGGACCCTCGAAATATAGCTAACTACCGTCCAATTAGCTTACTCCCATCACTTTATAAATTATTTGCATCGTTAATAGAGAAGAGAATCAGCGTCACGTTAGAAAAACATCAACCGATTGAACAAGCAGGTTTTAGAACTGGTTATTCAACAGTAGACCATATACATTCAGTCGAACAACTAATAGAGAAGTATCGCGAATTTCGAAGACCCTTGTATATAGTTTTCATTGACTATCAAAAAGCATTTGACACCATCTACCATTCTGCGATATGGAAAGCACTAAAATCTCAAGAAGTCGAGTACAAGTACATACGGATTATAAAAGAACTATATAAGAACTGCAAAAGCCGCGTGAAGCTTGAGACTACAGGACCGTTCATACCGGTGAAAAGAGGAGTACGACAAGGAGATCCACTCTCGCCTAGGCTTTTTATAGCGGTACTAGAATATATTATTAGCAAACTTGACTGGACAAAAAAAGGACTAAACATAGATGGAAAACAAATTAGCCACCTAAGGTTTGCTGATGACATTGCCGTATTTTCAAAGAGTGCTGAGGAGTTGGAATCTATGTTACACTCTCTGCAAAAGGCTAGCAATGATGTAGGATTGGAAATAAATCTAAATAAAACAAAAATCATGACGAATTCTGTAGAGCACCCTATATACCTCGACGACGAAAAACTGGAATATGTTAATAACTACATATACCTCGGCAAGCAGATATCTTTCGACAAGCAAAGCAACGAATTAGAAGTCGAAAGAAGAGTTACAGGTGCATGGCGAAAATTTTGGAGTCTAAAGGAAGTACTGAAAAGTTCAATGCCTAAAAAAGTAAAGCAGAAAGTCCTAGATTCCTGTATACTTCCCTCAATTACCTACGCATGCCAAACGTGGAAATATACACTACGGGTCAAAAATAAAATAAAAACATGTCAGCGCAGTATGGAGAGGAGCATGTTAAATATTAAGAAAATGCATAAAATACCCCACACCACAATTAGGAAGCAAACAAAAGTAACAGACGCCCTTAGCCATTCGTTAAAGCTTAAGTGGCGGTGGGCAGGACATGTCGCACGAATGACTGATGACCGCTGGACGAGTCGCCTAACATCTTGGCCCGGTCCAGCAGGCAGTCGAAAAAGAGGGAGACCAACAGCGCGTTGGGAAGACGACATAATACGACAAATCGGAAAGAGATGGATGATAAAAGCCAAAGATAGAGACCATTGGAGAAGTCTGGAGGAGGCCTTTACCCTCACAGAAGGGGTTCTTGCATGACATTTATAATATTTATATTTAATTACCATAATATTTTATCAATGAAATGTAATATTTGAACTTTAAATATTTGCATGTGATTTTTAATATGATATTACATTTTTATACTCAATATTTTTACATGTATCTTTCGGTTTTATGAATACAGTAGTTAAGTATAAGTACCTAGTTCCAGTGGCGGCTGCTGACTACGAAAACCGGTGGTGCGCTAATTTATGGATTTATGAAATACTATAATATACAATTTTTTTTTTAATGTATACCTCAATCCGTCTATTTTGGTCAATAGCAAATGGTTTTATATTAAGACATGACCTTGGCGGCCCAGTCGATTTTATTTCTAATTTATCAATCACTAGAAGTTTTATTATTGTTTCTAATATTCTTGATATTTAAGTTCACACTTATTTTTTCCGTTAAACACATAGTTCGTCACTTCATAAAAGATAGTCACACTCACTTTAGAAAAACAATCAACAAACAATAAACACGAAATACGAATGCTGGCGCGATACGAGAAAAGTGCAGGCCATGTGATTATTATTAACCAACTAAGCCAACTTGACAATGGGCGCGCAAGAAAATCATTCTATTTTGAGCGTTTACTTCGCTTGGTCGGGTAATACCGCGGCCGGTCGTGTGGGCTCCGTGCGCCGCACGAGATTTACCTTTTTCTTCATAGAGTTTGTACGGAGTATCTTCCGTCTCACGCGCCCGGCGTTCTAACGCGATTCTCATAGAAATTGTACTGGCTAGTGCGTGCGCTCCACGAAGCGCACGGAGAGGTTTTTTGAGACTGAGCGAAAAAGAGTTTTAAAGACTACGACATAGCGTAGTGGTTTCTTTGCATTTTTTTAAATGTAATTTATGTATGTTAGTACGGATAATTGCGATTGTTTTATTGATGACGATGGTATTGATGGTGTTAAATTTTTAGTAGTGCAACGCACGAGCGCACTCAAGGTACAGCCGCCACTGCCTAGTTCATTATGTAATTGCAAGAAATAAAAGGCTTTTTTATTTTTATTTTATTTATTTATTTATTAAATTGATTGATAATTATAACATATTTAAAAATACAATAAAATTATACCTAATAAAGAAAGCTTACTATACATTAGATGATTTTTTTAATGATGATAATGAAGAGTGGACGTAATAGTAAAAAAAAAATATTATGGATTATTTTTAATTAATTATTGTGACATGATTTATTTATTTCTTCATTTAATGTAATTCAATTAATAAATCATGAGAATTTTTATATTTTAATAAAAAAAAATTTTTCTTTCTTTTTTTGTCAGTTACACTTTGAACATTACTCAAATTTGCGTAAGAAATATATAACTATATTATAACAACAATTATTATTATGTAAATTAAATTATAAGCTATTTCATTGCTGTGCCCTTACAGGGTTCATGTTGAACTGTATTCTATAATTGAAGAGCAACTGTATACTAACATGAGTGCAATAAATGATTTGATTTTGAAACCAAAATAACTGTTAATATAAGTATAATATGTTTTGTTTACGACTTTTTTGCAACTAAGTAGCATGTTAGATAAACTAACCTACCACTGACCGATTCATGGAATATATTGATGTGTGCGTTTAGGTAGACTATCTTAGTCATCATTCGCTAAAATGAGGCCTTTTGCACTTGATACATACAGTATGTAAAACAACTAAAGCTCAAAAACTTTCCTCCGTTTTTTTATGCTACGATGATAGCTAACATCAAGCATACGGCCTGATTGGTGGGAAGCAGACACCTAGCCTACTACGGACATTCGCCACTCCAGATGAGTCACTAGGGCGTTATAGACCCTTAAGCGATTTGGCGACTTGTTGTGTAGAGAACTATAGAGACTACGACAGGTCCCTAATTTGAAAACAGCTCATCCTCTGTAACTCTGGTACTTACCACCAGGAAAACCATACCAGATACCGTTAAAGTAAGAATGAGAAATGCTGCAATGTGCTCTTTCGCTACTATAATCCGGTTCTAAGGACCATGTATCCGTACATAAGGTTGTACGGTCGCGCTTTTTAATTTGGGTCCCATTGCGTATATTTTTTTTCTTTTTTTTCTAAGTATATAGTTGGAAGGGGAAGACCTCAGCGAACTTCTTTCTATGATCTGAGTCGGCGAACGTACTCCGACTAAATCGGAGACATTCTGCAGAAATGCCAGGTCAAGAGTACCCTGAATCGGCGCGCAGGCATGAAGAATGTTATGAGAGTTCATAAAGCGAAATTTGTATGTCAGGATCGTAGAAAATGGAAATCCGTGATGGTGGCACCCATTTAGATCTCCATTCTTTTGTCGGTGAAGACGACAACCACGCATCCCATATTCTTAATATTGAACTTGGCTCCCATTTTCACACTTACGTTTTTGATAGGATATCATTACGAATGCACGAGTTACTATACAAAATACCCAAATCGCTATAGGTGCACCTAAAATATTCGAGCGCAACCAGATCCGGTGTAGCAGACCTTGTTTCCGTAGACCATGGATTGTAAGAATCTAGACACGCGGCAGCGTGTCCAGCCAAGTTCACCGCAGGGACTAGCGGACAGCAGCCGTGTGTTATTTTACACGAACCGTTTGGAGCCACTTTTGACCCCCAATCTATTTAATAAATGAAATTTGGTATATGCATTCATTAAGATCCATTAGAACAACTAGAACCCCAATTTTCATAAATATAGGTGAAATAGTTATTGAGACATGACAAAAATGCTTTGAAGCCAGTGATATTTAGTTAAATCCTGTTAGTTTTAATATACATAATATATGCTTCACTTAGCATATTTCCTTGTATAAATAGCGCTGTCGTTGCATTTTATGAAACATGATGCTGTTTCTCGCCGAAGAGTCATTTTAATCTTTGATATTATTAATGTCCGGCAGCCTGAATATGTCATGCTCGCTTAACCTTTTGAACGTCACGGTCGGCCATAGACTTTATATAGGGCTTTGCTTACGGCGGCGTCGTTGATCGGGTCGCCACCTTCCCTAACAGATGGTCGAGGGAGGCGATGGCTGAGATACGCGTCATACTCGTGATCGGGTGCTGTTTGTGGAGTCCGGTCAGTTCATGCTTGCAAGGACAAAGTAAATACCTTAATACTAGTGTTATTTTATTGTATGTAGATTGACGAGAGACATAATCCTGTTTTGGATTAGTTTTATTGTTATTGACGCTTAGAGACCTTATTTATCTCTAAAAATATTAAGTTTACTTATTTTAATTTTAGCGCTTAGAGATCATTTACATCTCTAAGGACTTTGAAATAATTGTTATTAATCGTATTTGGACGCTGAGAGACCATATACATCTCTGAGATATTAAATTAATTTTATGTACTTTTTGTTTATTCGGACAGATCATATTCAATACGTCCTTAATATTTGTAAATTTATTTTTATGTAATTGTTAATCAGTATATTTTTTTAATCATTATTATTAAGTAAGATTGTCAGTTTTTTTTAATTGTATAAATTCACGCTTTGACTTGTAAAAGTGCCCTTGTGGCCTATTTGCAGAATAAATATTTGATTTTGATTTTGATTAAAGTTTAAAAATGGCATCCAATTGGTAATTGGTGTATGTGCACATTAAAAAAAACAGAAAACAATGATTTTTTAGTTTTATTACTATTATTATTTATGCTTGTTACCTCAGAACTCCGTCATTTATTACCCATTTCAAAAATTCTTTTTTTGTTTCTAATGGCATACTTCTGGGGAGGTCCCAGTGTCATTAGGTCAGAATCTGATCAAATGGTACTGGTGAAATCGGGCGAACTCTTCAAATATTTTAGGTGCACCTATAGATAGCGTTTTGAGTATTTTGTATAGTAACTTGTGCATTCACTCTTGCTCTTGATGAAGTTTGACAAAAAGTAATGATGTCCCTTCAAAAACATAAATGTGAAGATCGCAGCCAAGTTCATTATGCGATGCATGGTTGTCGTCTTCACCGACAAAATAATTGAGATCTAAATGGGTGCCAAGTTCCGTAGTTCATCTGAAAAGGTGCCAAGTCTGTCACTAGCTTGTTTTTGCAGTAATACTAATTTATTGTGGCTTAATGCATTTTAAGCCTTAACTTGACAGTTTTCTATGCAGTATGTAATAATACCATGAAAGCTGTTGGATATTTAAGAAAACTGCCAAGTAAAAAAGTGTCAAAATGCATTAAGCCTTCAGTCATGAGAAAAAGAAGTGCTGGGATCATGACTCGGCTTCGCGGCGGTCCCAACCGTATCCTAAGCGTGTTTATGAACCGCTGGGACAGCCCTATGCTAGCCCGGTTGACGGCAATGCACGTAATTAAAAATAAAATATTAGTTTGTTTGTAATAATGTCATATATAAATAATTTCAATTCATCTCATTAGCTTAGGTACTAACATTAGATTATAGGCACAGGTCATGGTAACTAACTAACAAAATGTATGGACTTAAGTTTGAAATAAAATGTATTATTATTATTATTAAGCCGCAATAAAGCTGATTTAGACGTATCAGCGACAGCTGCCTGTCTAAAATAAAATAATAATAATAATAAATTAGTTTCAAATACTCGATCATACATCATATATGACCACCTCACTCGGTAGCGGTATTATACTGTCAAAAAATATACTATACATGTATTTTTATTTTCTATTTAAGAACAAAATAAATTAATACAAGTCAAAAAATATGTTTATTCATATAACAATCTAATTAACTTGGTAAATCACATACAAAAAAACAAATTCAAATATGTACTCACAATAAACTTCCCTACACCTGTCTCACCCTCCCCAGGGAAGCCCTCTGCACTCTCCTTTCTGATGATTCCCAAGATTTATTTGCTTAAATCTGACACCTCGGGGATGAGAACATGGTTCCCTGTGGTTCCCCGGGCAAACCGTCTCCTCCTGTGTTTTTTTTTATCCCGCCATATCTAAAGCCAAAGTACAAATATAGCACAATGTCACATAAAATTATATTAAACAAACATGAATATGTTACAAACATTTTTACCATTTTTCATGCCATGTTGCGATTTGCTAATTGTAATTGTAGAAAGTGGACGAAAAACTTTTTCCATTGACTTTTAACAAATTTGAAATGAAAAAATGCTTGATAATTTCATATTACATTACTTACATGATTCCACTGGGTTATATTTTTTGGAGGACGATGCTCGGCGAGCAGGTCCACTCAGCAATTCAGCATCATACTTTGGGCTCCGAGTGGGTCGGAAAATTCGCCAAGGGCGAAAAGCTTGTTCGTTGACATGTAGTCAACCAAAACTCGGAGTTGGGCGTTTGTGCTTCGTACTCTGAAATAGAATTTACAGAAATTGATTACTGAAAAGCTGATTCATCGTATTGAGAATACTCTCACTAATGAGCTATAGACAGGCAGCTGTCGCTGTTAAGTCTAAATCAGAGTTCATTTAGCACAGGTTCACAGTCCATTACATTGCTTAGATCATAGAAAATCAATAAAAAATATTTTTTTTTGACGAAATATGAAAAAGACAAGCTTGATACCCATTCTATAATAATAAAGTATAAAAGTGGTGAAGATCAACGCTATTTTTTTAAACACTTGAAGACTCAAAAATATTATTTATTCAGTTTACTTACACTTTGATTCGATTTCGATGAAGATAAAAGTTGAAACCACTTGTACAGTACTTACTAGTAAGTACTTGTAAGTACAATTCGTAACGGGTCACAAAGGAAAATTATTTGGCTACTTTGACATTTCTACCCTATTCTTATTAATAAAATACGATATTGGACGAGTGGAATAACACCATAATACTGTACAAAAAAAAAAACCTAATAATTGCAGATTTAACATAGAAATAAAAACCAAATGTGATTGATTGATCATTTATTAAACATTAACTATAATATCCTTCTACAAATCACTATGTTTAATATACGCGCTCTCTTCAACGCTCGAGAAGAGATTTCGTGTCCCGACTTTCTACCCGCCACTGCTTAAATTTAAAACGCTGTTTCTTTTACGCCAGGCTTGAGAAAAAGAGACAAAGTTATCGTGACTAGGGACGCCCCATTTCTAAGGCTTGCTGTTCACTAGTATTATGGGTTTTTATCAAGGATTCAGTATTGCCAGAAAACAATATGGCAATAGTCGATTATTTATTTGATAAGCCGCAACCATAGATAACCTCCACTAGACATCCCCTATGAATGATTTAGTTCGAATCAAAAGTCACAAGTCACTAAAGTAAGCGGTATGTGCGGGTCGCGGGGAGGCCGGTATCGTCGCTGCCATTGGCTGTTTCATAGAGCGCGCGCTACATGGCGCGCCAAGCGTAGGGATGGGACGCGTTGTTAATTAGCGGCTTTTACCGGAAACGCAATTTATTTCCGGTAAACAATATTACATGGCGTATATAGTTATTATTGATTTGGTATAAATAATAATATTTTCTCGGCATGTTTATGCATGATGTGATACACCTAAAGAGAATGCACTGGTGAATGAAAAAAATATAGAAATAAATAACTAACTTAATATGTCGAGGGTCAGCAACGCGCATGTGACACCCCTGAAGTTGCAGGCGTCCATAGGCATAGGCTGCGTTAACCGCTTACTATCAGATGGGCCCTACGCTTGTTTGCCACCGACGTGGTATAAATAACTAACCGGAGACCGTAGAGCTGGCAGCTTCCTCGCTCAACGCATCAGTATTGCAATTCAGCGAGGAAATGCTGCCAGCATCTTCGGGGCCTCGGGGCGACCCCTTATTATAGCTTTAATTTATTTTGATTAGTTTTAGTTCTTAGTTACGTTTTTTGTTTTATCCATATTGGCTATGTGCGAAGTTGGTGGTGGGGGTAAGCTAGGCGATCGTAGCGTACACCATGGCAGAAATGTATACTTACCGGGGACCACTGTCAAATTTACTTTCACGTTTTCTATTGGTTTCTTAACGGTTTCCTACGATTCGTTTCGTTTGTATGTATTTATTTATTCTCTTATTTATTTCAGTAAAATTTCCAATACGGGGTCTTTCTCGTTTACTAAAGTAAATAAAATATTCATGTGTCATTATTTGACATTTTTGAGTTTTGACATTGTCGCGGGACCTTTGACGTTTGACATTTCAGACGTGCACATAGCCAATAATTGTGATATGAAATGTATTATTAATTTATTACAGAAATACATAAGCATAACAGTAAATTACACCAAATCACTTACATATGAAAGATTATTCTCTAATAACTAAATAAATATGTCCAGGGTCAGCAACGCGCATGTAACACCCCCGAAGTTGCAGGCGTCCATAGGATGCGGTGACCGCTAACCATCAGGTGGGCCGTACGCTTATTTGCCACCGACGTGGTATAAATAACTAAATATGTCGAGGGTCAGCAACGCGCATGTGACACCCCGAAGTTGCAAGCGTCCATAGGCTGTCTTACCATCAGGTGCGCCCTACGCTTGTTTGCCACCGACGTGGTATAAATAACTAACTAAATATGTCGAAGGTCAGCAATGCGCATGATACCGTGATACCAAAATCGAGAAAGTTGACAGCGCGACCGAGAAATTTGACAGCCGCGTGCCAAATTTGTCGCCGCGCAAGTTATGTCATGCCATCTTGTGCTAGCCGTGCGCTTTTACTGAATATATTATTTTCCTGAGAGGTTGGCAACTTCTGAATGGTTTACACCTGAAACGTCAGTGGTAAAACCGTTGCCCAAAATAACATCGCTACTGTCAGCTGTCAATATTAAAAAAAACTATGTGTCATACATGCTGTGCTGTGTTATAAAAGTGACCACTATTTTTAATAAAGATAAATACATACAGATCGGATATCTTCAGTTAATAAATTCGAGTATACTAATATTTGAATTTGAAGTCATCTACGATGGCTTCGACAAGCTCCGATAGTCAATCCACAATAGCACAAAAGACATGGGTAATGGCCAACAACATCGAAACAGTGTCCGGTGTGGATGATATATACCGCTACGATAAAAAGCAACAGCAGGATATTCTTGCCGCTAAACCATGGGAAAAAGAGTAAGTTCCCACTTAAAACATACATACATACATTAAAAGATACTTTTCATTATTTAATTCCTCATTTTTTTTCAGCCCGCATTTCTTCAAAGATATCAAGATATCTGCCTTAGCTCTCTTGAAAATGGTGATGCACGCTCGTTCTGGAGGTACTCTAGAAGTAATGGGGCTCTTATTAGGTATGAAGATCACTATCCAATTTTTTATCAATATTTCTGTAAGATTGGTGAGGTAATAATTTGTGTATGTTTTGTGTATCACAGGTAAAGTAGACGCGAATACAATGATAGTGATGGACTCGTTCGCACTGCCGGTCGAGGGTACGGAGACGCGCGTCAATGCACAGGCTCAGGCTTATGAGTATATGACAGCTTACATAGAGGCTGCTAAACAGGTGGGCCAGTGGCTGTTTGGTCATATGTGTTTGTTGTATGTCAACAAAAAAGTATAGCATAGTGCTTTTTGTTTTGCACTACTACATTTCAATGTTTGGTTATGTTTATAAACTATAAAGTATTGTCAAATGGTATTGCTGCAGCTGTTGTCTTGAAAAATAAAAGTAACAAAATTTGATAATTAACAAACTCATTGTTGTTTAGGTTGGACGTCATGAAAATGCTATTGGCTGGTACCACAGCCACCCTGGCTATGGGTGCTGGCTCTCCGGCATAGATGTCTCCACACAGATGCTTAACCAGAACTTCCAGGAGCCATTTGTGGCGATTGTGATTGATCCAACCAGAACCATCTCGGCTGGCAAGGTATGCCTGGGGGCTTTTAGGACGTATCCAAAGGTAAGCTATCAAATAATAATAATAAGAAATAATAATGTGTACTTGATGTTTTATTTGACATTGTGCACAGAGATAACTAAGCTTAGCCACTTGGATGCCAAAAAGACCTAAAGGGTTAATACCTCAACTAAATAACTACTTTTTTATGGAATTTAATTCTGGTATAATTACTTATAATGCAAATATGTTCCAATATGAATAAACTAAGACTATACTATGACTGACTTCACTTAGATGATTTATTGTTATATTTTCTTGTTTTTAGGGCTACAAACCAGCCAATGAAGAGCCATCAGAATACCAAACCATCCCGCTCAACAAGATTGAAGACTTTGGCGTCCACTGCAAGCAGTACTACTCACTGGAGGTGGCTTACTTCAAGTCCTCACTAGACCGGCGACTGCTGGACTCCCTGTGGAACAAGTACTGGGTCAACACACTCAGCAGCTCCAGTCTCATAACCAATGCTGATTATACAACTGGACAGATTTTTGATCTCTCAGACAAGTTGGAGCAGAGTGAAGTGTGCTTGGGTAAGGGGCTTAATTTCTTTATAAATAACTTGTTATTAGGATAATATCATACTCTAGGTGGAGATTTTGTGAAGGCCTACAGGCCATAGGTGCTGGACATATCAGGCAGTGGGTCTCTTTCAGCAGACATGATTTGATGGGTTTACTATTGAAATCCATAATTTTATTTGCCGTATATGTAATGTTTGCCATAACCATTATTTGCCTTAAATCATTATTCTCACAAACTGTTTACTTTTCAGGATTGTTATAACAAAAACAATACAAACATAAAGTAACACACAGCTCTATACAAAGTTTATTGAAATCATCCTGAAAGTTTCACAGTAAACACTTGTGTTATGCCAAATGAAATTATTTAATTATTTACTCAACTACCCAAAAAATACACGGAAAAGTGCAGAGGCGTCTCTAGCCCATGTAGCACCTGTGTGCAAACATTAACCCTAGCGCCCCCTAGTAAGAGGGGCTCGGCGCCCCAAAGGACCACTGCACCCGTGTGCAACGCACACCCTGCTGGGCAAACACGCCTCTGGAAAACTGGATCTGTTTAGCTTAGTCATTGTGTAGCAGCATGAAGCCAAAATACTATTCTTAATCCAAGTCCCGTATATAATAGCTTTATACCGAGGTTGCCATCCTTGTTTAATAAAGAATCGTCTTGTACTCAGGTCGAGGCGGCTTCATAGTCCCCGGCACGGACCCGCACGAGAAGCGCACGGAAGACAAGCTCGGCAAGGCCACGAAAGACGCGTGCAAGACCACTATAGAGGTGATCCACGGGCTCATGGCGCAGATGATCAAGGACCGCCTGTTTAACGGCGTCAGCGGCCGCCCCGGGCCCGCTACGCCTATGATCGAAGACTCCTAAGTGTATAATGGAACCACAAATATAGAATACATTACCAATATTGCCACAAGAACTGCGCCCTGCTGCGCTAGACTAGGTATTTGAAAATAATGGAATCGAGTGGTGTTGAACTATAAAAACTATAACATCTAATAAAAAATATAAATTTATAAACCTTCTGAATTTGAACTTCAGGATGTGAAAGAGTATTTGTTGCGACGTAATTGCCGTTGTCTAGTGCAAAAAAATTTAATCCTCTCATAAATATGAACCGAAACCTTAATTTCCCTACATAAGAGCCGTGGGACATATTTTTGAGTAAGTTTTGATAAATATGTATGTTGCATTTTCTGCACTTGACTATACGTCATTGAACTACTTGCTGTAAGTCTCTCTGTAAGAGGTATTGACATTGGAGATATTCAAATGAAAGCGACGATGATTTGCTTGAATGTGTCTGTATGAAAGTTATTGTGATTTTTGTAACAAAACTGAATAAATATGATATAAAATTACAGAAGAGTTTTTGAATAAAACAAGCCATTGATTATATAAACATTTTCAAATATTTATTAACCAATTTACATAAAATCATTATAATCATATATGTACATCTTTCACATAGCTTTAGTTATACACAAAATCATAACATCTCACGTTGTGGAGGGCCTTCTATTTTAATCAGATATAATAAAATAAGCACCAAATTACATTTTATAAACTTTTGCCAAGCTCTGTTTATTTATGTATTGGGAAATAATACCTTATTATTATTATGTATGTACTCCATGATTATAGTAAAATCCGTGGAACTCCATCTGTTACAATTTTTCATAATTATCTTAGCTAAATATTTCATTTATAATGTGCTGGTTAGGTAAGTTAATCATAAACATAAATAGGACAAAATTAAATTAATACTAGTGCCTACTTAACGTTAAAATATCCCAAATAAAACAAAACGGGAATAAAATGTGAATGATATCCATAATGCATAGTTTCGATTACAAGCGGCGTCTTATTTACAATGTCCCGAATATAAAATCCTCTGCATCTTACAAATCAAACACTAGTCTACCTAAACCCAACTCTCTCTATCTCATAAACGATCTACTCTTATATAACGAAATGCATCGGGAACATGGGAGTACTAAACTAGGCGTTACCACAGAGTAAGGTCGGAGGTTAAATTTGAGAACAAAAATGTAAACAAACAAGTCAATGCTAAATCATCATCATGCTCCTAGCGTTATTCCCAGTACAGTTGCATCCTGAAGGATGCCTGGGGTCCGCTACCTAATCCCAAGGATTGGCGTAGGCACTAGTTTTTACGGAAGCGACTGCCATCTGATCTTCCAACCCGAGGGGGAAATTGGACCTTATTGGGATTAGCCTTGTCAAGTGAGTGGGCAATTTGACTGTTAGAAGTTCTCAAGCCGCCCGGAGGCCTCTAACTTGGCTTAACGACTGCTATCATGGACAGCAACCGGGATCAACGGCTTAGCGTGCCTTCCTTAACCACTAAAAGCGGTTACCCATCCAAGGACTGACCTCGCCCGACATTGCTTAACGTCGCATACGCAGTACGCGGGCGCCGCTGGGCCACGCACGCTCCTAAAGTCGATGCTAAATGTCCTTTTTTAAAACCTCTTACCATTACCAATAAATAACATAAATTATATCTCCGCAGATTGTAAACCTTAACAAGGCACCACCAATCTAGAAGGCTTTACAAAAAACAAAATACTGCCACAAAATAGTTAGGTTTTGGTGATTTAATTCAAGACCGCCATTTTTTTACGAAAATGTAATCTAATTTGAAGTATTAGAACCTTAAATCGCAGGACTAAATTTGAAATTCTATTGACACGTATGCAATTGCTAAATCGCCTCTGCCTTCATAAGGGTAAATAAACAACACCAATACGTTGTCAAAAACGCCTGTGTCCGCTTTTTTATTCAGAATTATTTTTCTAAGTACCTATTCATTACAATTTTATTTCACTCAAATTATGAACTCTCTACAAGTATTTCAATGGTTTTCTGTAATCCTCTTCTTGGGTTTATTTTTTATGGTGGCAACCATTTGTTTACATTTTTGATGTCTAATTCAGTCACCGATCTTATTAGTGCCAAAGTCAAAGAAAAAAATCTTGCCTTTATTATTAGCAGCTATGCCCCCTGTATTGGGGTTTAACAGTCAGTGCCTATAAAATGTATATGGCTACGACAACGCCTTTTAGACTCGCCGCATCCAAATACTGCTGCTTCCTCCCGTAGCTTCTCCATATAAAATGTTATAGCCCTGTCACAGACAGGCGGAACAATTTGGTCGCGGAATTCCGGAACTACTTATAAACGGCAAGAATCTTTCATTGACATCAGATTTCACATTCACTACTCTGCCATTACACAACATATCCTAAAGTTCAATAAATAAACACAGGCGTGCGAAATTTTAAAATCAATGACTACTTTCATCGAAGGGATATTTTAACTCGTATCCTAAGTGCTTTATCACACGTAAATTATCATAGTAGTTGAATTTTAAGTACACTCCATAAAGTCCCGTTATCACACTGACTTTACACAACATCGTGTCGACACGCAACAGAGCTAACATTCGTATATTCCTTTTAACTAACTATATAAGCAGCGAATCTGTAAAGGCATTGGAGAGTTTCTTTTCGTAAAAGCCGACGCATACATTTACTTTGCAGCGATAGACACGGCACATGTTGAATATGATGATGTAATTGGGGTCATCCACATATTACGTCACAGCGATGAGGGGTCATATTAAACGTCACAGTACGTGTTAAAAGGTTCGGAAAAGTAAGGAAGGCGAGGGGTTAAAAAGTAGAAATTTTGCGTGTCGTAATATGTGGACGGCCCTGTTTACTTACGATCCTAAAAATGCGACATTTAGCGCCGTGAAGGCGAGTCCAAACTTCCAAGAATGGCGGATGTCATGAGCGGTACGAAGATATAAGATAGAGCAAGGTATCTCGTTCTATCTTATGGCGTCGTACCGCTCATGACGTCCGCCACGTAGGAACGCCGAGACGCGACTACAAGGTGCCTTTTGCCTGAGAGCGAGATACAGAGGCCACGCTGTCGATTGCTGCAAAAAAGCGCCGCGATCATCTTTAAGTAGACCAGACTGGGATAGATCAGTTTGAGATTGTACTAATACTGAAGTCTGACCATAAATAAAAGATTACATAAAAATATTTCTAACTAGATTTGCCCTAGACTTCGAGGAGGCTCTGTGAATAATTATTTCACAATAGCGAACCCAGTAAATACCCACTGTTTTTTTTACATTTTCACATTTACTACATCAATGATTCAAATGTCCTAACAAAATCATGAATTTACGGTCCTCGTTTTTAGACTATAGGCTAGTCTTATTTTAACTATTTTACCTAAAAATTGGAATGTTTAAAATCTCGAGTCAACCATAAATTGCATCTTACACTATGAGCAATGCATCGCCCTTTCCTCCTCACGAGTTTAAAAGCGCATCAGTTCACTTGAATTATGTTCCTTCTAAATTTGTCTAAAAACCTCGCTACATCTCGGATATGTACAAGCGACTGTCGTCTTTATTTCAAGGCAATACGGTTCTAATCCAAAGCATTTACTGTACACACTTCCATAACGCAGACCTAGTGAAGTCAGTCTTTAGCGAAAAATAACATGCTGAAGAAATCCAATAAGCTGCCGAGGATGCATTCAAATTAGTAGAACAAAAATTGAAGATTCGTGTTTTTATATATATATAGACTAGCTGCTGCCCGCGACTTCGCTCCTATTGGTCGCAGTGTGATGTTATATAGCCTAAAGCCTTCCTCGATAAATGGACTATCCAACACAAAAAGAATATTTCAATTCGAGCCAGTAGTTCCTGAGATTAGCGCGTTCAAACAAACAAACTAACAAACCCTTCAGCTTTATAATATTAGTATAGATTAACAGCAACAACCTTTTACTTCAGTCGAAATGATTTTAACAGCATTTCATTTTATCCCAAGCATAAGATAGTCGCGCTTATCGTGTTAGACAAAAACGTTTGCTAGAAAGAGATCTAACGCTTTAGTTAGCTTATGTTTAAGCCGATAAACGCGACCAAGAATGCTTTTTGTAATCATCGCGTCCCTATTTCTTGGGGCGACTATGGTCGTGGGTTTTGAGACTGCTTGGTGACACTTCATTCGGAATTTAGGAAATAATAATTTATTCACAGGTTTTTAGGAACAGAGTAATGTACTAACTATTGGTAAATTCATTATTAATGAAGGTCAAAAAGGGTTGTTTTCGTGACAATAAATCCACGGTCGCGTTGGTCACGTGTAGTATAGACAAATGTTTTATGTTAAACGACCGTTGCAAGCACGCAAGTAGTTTACCTGATATTGTATTATATTAGTTGTGGTTCCCAATTACGTTTTCATTCATAATTACTTGCAAGTGTAGATTTCACCAAAGAAGAACAAAGTTTATACCCGTACAATATTGACGTTTAATTCCTCTTTTCTAGCTTCGCCAAATTGGGCCTATGCAACCATGTATTGTAATTAACCCCGCTCAGTATCTAAACTTGCTTCGGTGCAAAATGCACATGCATAATATGCAAATTGTACAAATCTCATATTGTAACACAAGCGAAATATAGTAAAAGGTGAAGTATCTGAATAACACAACACGCAATATGTACGGTTGAGTAACTTGGACTCTATTTCAACACTAACAGGGACAGAGTCCAGTGACAAATCATTTTTCTCAACTGTATAAACTCTGTCCACCATCTCTATTGAAGTGTCATTGTCTAGTATTTTCTGGGTGTCAGAGGTATTTTATGATTTGAAGAATGTATTTTCAATTTGCATATTGTACATTTTGCCTCAAGCGCCCAGTCTCTGTTTCAATTCGCCTCGCTATCCAGTCCGGTGTAACAAAGTCCCCGGGCAGTCGTGGGGGTCGCGCCTCGCGTCGGTCCGGGGCGGTGGCCAGTGCCGCGCCCTACAGGCCCGCGCCGGGCGGGCTGCGCGCGCGTCAGTTGAACAGGTCGGCGGGGAAGGCGTTCACCTCCGCCTGCTCCAGCACCGGCGCGCCCTCCGCCACGTACGACACTCGTATCCTGAGCCGGAGCGGCGTCTGTAAAAAAATTTATAAGGGCAACATTACAATATAAATCACAACCCTGTGCCCTGATCTAGGAAACCCTGTGTTACAGGACCCAGTTTCGTCGTTCTAATTACTAAACCTAGTTTATATACAAGTGTAGGTACATGGCTAAATTGTGTGTATGTGCGTGTGTTTATGTATGCCGGGCGTAAAGTTATATAATATACTTAGTCGGCTCATAAGTTCTGTCACTGGTCTTTAAAATTTAAATTTGGAACTCCTAAAACAAAAACCGTTGTGCATTTGAATTTCGAATCTTTTTAAAATATTTGAGTAGTATAATTTTGCAATTTTCTGTTTTCTTTAACATGGAGTGGACGCTTAAAGATAGCCGTACCGCAATAATTGCACTATATCGTTGTGGACACTCGCCGACTAAAATTTTTAAGCTACTTGAAAATTTAAAATTCTCTCTAAGATTTGTGTATCGTACCATAGAAAGATACAGTGAGGTCTCTAGTTTAAATGACAAGAAAAGAAGCGGTCGTCCGCGTACAGCTAGGACTCCAGCGGTTGTACAAGCAATTAGGGCACGCATTGCCAGAAATCCCGCTAGGAAACAAAAAGTTATGGCCCTCCAGATGGGTTTGAGCAGAAACACGGTGAAAAGAGTGCTTAATCAAGACCTGAGACTTCGTGCTTATAAACGAAAAACTGGCCATCTTCTCAATGGTCGGCTTAAAGCTTTAAGGCTTAAAAGATCTAAAGCTTTATTGAAGAAGTACGCTAAAAATAAGCATCGTTGTATACTGTTTTCGGACGAGAAAATTTTTGACATAGAAGAAAACTGTAATAAACAAAATGATAGAGTGTACGCTCGCAATAGTAAAGAAGCGTCTAATAGCATTCTCCGTATTCAAAGAGGTCATCACCCTTCATCTGTGATGGTTTGGCTGGGAGTTTCTTATGCGGGCGTCACTAGTGCATTTTTGTGAGAAAGGAGTAAAAACTAGTGCCAAAGTGTACCAAGACACGGTGTTGACTAATATTGTGAAACCACTATCCCATACGATGTTTCTAAACCAGCATTGGGTTTTCCAGCAGGACTCTGCTCCAGCCCATAAGGCAAAGTCTACACAAGCCTGGCTCGCCTCCAATAAAATCGACTTTATACGGCATGAAGATTGGCCCTCCTCTAGCCCAGATCTTAATCCGTTAGACTATAAAATATGGCAGTATTTAGAGGAAAAGGTGTGCTCAAAACCTCATGCAAATCTAGACTCGCTGAAAAAATCCCTTGCTACGGCAGTGGCCAATATCGACATGAAAGTGGTGCGTGAATCCATTGACGACTGGCCACGCAGACTTCAAGCCTGTGTAGATAATTATGGCGGTCATTTTGAATACATGTTATACATTTAGATTCTCTAGTTTATAAGCTTTCAAACGCTGTACAAATTATACGTAATAAACTTAAACTTTTGTTTTTATTTGATACTATGTATATGACAGAACTTATGAGCCGACTAAGTAATACTTAAAGTAAAAATATACCAGAAGAGTGACTCAATTGTTAGCGGTAATGTGGTATGGTTGATGGTATACATGCCGTCCCTTTCACTCTCGTGTTATATTCTATATGACGAAAAGGGAAGGTACGATACGAAGTTCGATTTTCGAAGTTCGCGGTACCACCCCAGATATGAAAAAAAGTGGCGGCCATATCAATTTTCTTTAAATGCGTTCCATTTTAGTTCAAAATCGATATCTGAGCGTCTGAGAGGTCTCTAAATACGAATATGAGGT
The DNA here is from genome assembly GCA_905163555.1 of Notocelia uddmanniana. Classification (NCBI taxonomy): domain Eukaryota; kingdom Metazoa; phylum Arthropoda; class Insecta; order Lepidoptera; family Tortricidae; genus Notocelia; species Notocelia uddmanniana. The sequence continues at coordinate 5,528,804 of LR991060.1, read as the reverse complement.
CAGGTTTGGGAAAAAAGTGGCGGACATATTGGTTTTCTTTAAATACGTTCCGATTTCGTTCAAAATCGATATCTGAGTGTCCGAGAGGTCTCTTGACACGGATATGAGCCATGACGTCAGATTTGAAATAAAAATGGCGGCCATATTGATTTTCTGTAAATACGTTCTGATTTCGTTCCGAGAAGCCTCTTTACGGAATATGACGTCATATTTTAAAAAAGTGGCGGCCATATTAATTTACTTTATTAAAGTTCTGATTTTGTATAAAATTGATATCTGATTGTCCGAGAGGTCTCTTAATACGAAGCAGCGGTCTGATTAGAGAAAGGTTGCTGCCACTATGAACTTTTTTGTTTATTGTTTGATTTTGTTCGTTACCGATATCCCAAAGTTTGAGGGGTAAACTGTCCTACATTTAGTCCAACAGGTGAAAGCGACAAAGTCACAAAGTGTCGTCCAGCTACTTATGAGTCCGATTGTACCTACTTTTTTGTAAAAGATAGGATAAAACTAGTTTTGATTAATTTGTATATTTACATTCAAATTATTTTTGTTACATATTTTTAAAATATTGATTATTTATATATTTTTTTCCACAGTTGGTTTTAGCTATTTATTTATACACTTATAAAACTTCTCATCTTCCTATTATTATTATTATAAAACTTCAAACTTTACATATTTTTAGCACATTATGTGTGTTTCAGTTTGTGTGTCAATGTCAATTAACACACTTTTTGCCACATTTTTTACCACATTGTGCTATTTATTTATATACAGCATTGTAACGTTTACGTGTACAATAATAACTACATGTAATATTACTATATTTAGATTCGCATAGCTAAATCTACATATTTATATAATACATTTGCGTTTGCCAATGTATATTTTTTATACCATGTAACATTACTCTGTTGCTGTCGTTAGGGTGTAACAAGTGACTCAATTGTTAGCGGTAATGTGGTATGGTTGATGGTATACATCACATATTTCTTAAAATATAATATAAGTAAATGATGCCATCGAATTCAGAATTAGTAATAAGAAATCAGAATTAGAATTCAGAATAAGTAAGGCTTCATCTTTTTATATTATTTGGTACGGATCTATAAAATTTATTTTCATACTCGTAAGCTAGGCCCAGTTTGACGGAGGGAAAAATGCACTACTACTGATAATTAATTACTATCGATTCTGCTAACGATATCCATTTCGAATATCGAAAGAAATTATTGAATCAAATTTTCCGTTCTAAAACATATAAGTCAAAGGCACAGAAGCACAGAGAAGTTTCAACAAAAATGCAAAATTCAACACAAACTTTTTTTTATCGAAAGCAATTTATAAAATATTTATGTGCTCTCACATTACTAAAACGTCAGTACACAATTAATTGCTCCCGTCAAACCCGTCGAACCGTCAAAGCTCCCAAGAGCAAAGACCACATCAAATTTCTCATTATCAAAAACGATAACAATAAATAAATACATAAATATTGGGGGGACAATCTTACACAAATCGACCTAGTCCCAAACTACGCAAAGCTTGTACTATGGGTACTAGGCGACGATATACATAGATAAATACATACTTAAATACATAGAGAACATCCAAGACCCAAGAACAAAATCCGTGCTAAATGCACAAATAATGCCCTGGCCGGGATTCAAACCCTAGCTTCGGAGGCAGTGTCACTACCAACTAGGCTAAGCAGGTCGTCAAATATAACAAAGAAATTGGATGATTTCACCCAACTTGGATGGGTCCTCGACATTTGATCAAAGATTCTGATGACGTTTAAATCAATATGGCTAGGCATGAAAAAAAAACCTTGGACAAAGATATTGGATGAGTGGAATGGGCCTCCGTCAAAGAACTTAGATCAAAGATTTGACAAAGATATTGGATGAGTAGAATACCACTCTTGGTATACACTCATCCAATATCTTTGTCCAATATACATTTGATCAAAGAAATTTGATGATTTCATCAAACTTGAATGGGACTCCGACATTTGATCAAAGATTCGGATGACTAAGTTTAATTTCTTTTCATGCGTAGCCATATTGATTTAACTGACAAAGATATTGGATGAGTGGAATGGGCCTCTGTCAAAGAAATTTGATCAAAGATTGGACAAAGATATTGGACGAGTGGAATACCACCCTTAATAAAAAATGTTTGCCTTCTGCTGCTAAACAGCCTGTAATTTAGTTAACTTACCCGGGACGGATTGTTGATTTTGAGGACCTGAGTGATTTCACCCTGCGGGGGCAGAACCGTGGCCGACGGAGACATCATGTCTAACTGGAGCGTCTGCAGACAATATTACTGATTAGAATCGCATTGGAATTGTCTATCTATTTTAACAAATTTAAATGCAGTATGACATCAGTCCCAGTTTTACTTATGATATGAGGAAAATATGCACAAAGTAAGAATAAGTTTCTGTCAAAAAAATAATTTTTGGTATAAGCTTTTATTGCCGAGTGACTGTATTTTTTTACAGTCTTTAATTACTAGCCCAATGACGGGTTATCTTGTGTAGTTTAGGAGTTCCTATGGCCAACTTCTGTCTCCATCATCAGATCAGCTCGGTATATGGCGGTTATTATGGTACATAATAATGCATTGTCACCGAACTTACATAAGTATGCCAAATTTCAGCTCAATCGTATACCAATAAGTAGCTGAAAAAAACGGATTGCAAGTTTTGATGACTACTTACATAAGAACAGTGCAAGTAAAAAGCTTGTAAAAAATCCACAAATTAAATTAAAATAAGCAGAAACAGTCAATAATCATCTATAAAATGTTTCTTATTGCGGTTATATAGCTACTATACTTTTGCTATTTTTAACCTATAATTACAAAGAACATGATGTTAATGTTGGATTAATGCTTGTAAAAAGTGAAAAGCTTGGAGTCGTTCCTTAAACTCTTGATAGCTCAGTTTCGAAAACAAATCACGCCGTCCAGACGCCAAGCAATAAATCCAAATGTTCGATTCTATAGCGGCAATAGACGAGGGGTGGTGATTTTTGATGTGGTGATAACGTTGTATCATGTATGGCGGTGAAAGGGTTTAATATAATAATAATAATTTATTTATTTCCAGACAACATGGGTCCATAGTCACATCACATTATCGTTAGAACACAACACAATTAAAACATAAATAAATAAATTTATTTTTTCAGTACCTACTTTATTATTCGGGCTCAGGTTGCCTCTCAAAGTAAGTTGATTATATTTTTAAACAATTTTTTTCTTCTTTTCGCAACACCAAGCTGCCAAATCATACAATTTTGAAACACAAATTCACTGTCGAAGTTGATGCTCGAAAGCGGCGGATTTTTAGTTGAATTTAACTTTGTTTTTGTGTGATGTTGGTCAAAGTGTGTTGGTAGTAGTAGTGTAGTGCGACGTACCCTTGGCACGGCGGCCTGGAACAGGAAGTCGGAGAGCGCGTCGGCGCGGCGGCTGCGCGCGCGCATGGTCAGCGACACGCAGTGCGCCGCGCCGCGCTCCACCTCCAGCACTATCGTCAGCCCCGCCTTGTCCAGCGCTGGCACCGTCAGCATGGGCTCTGGGGAAATATCCTACATCACACAACTATTTCTCTTAACTCAAATATTTTCATGCAGTCGCTTTATTGACCGAACTAGCGGAGCTTTCGTATGTCTGTCCCGATGTTCTCATCTGCAGGTCGGATTTTTTCAACCGATTCTCGTGAAATTTTGTGAGCAGATACAATAAAAAAAATACAAATTATCAGTTCAAGCCAATTTTTGGAACATTAATTATCAAAATAGCGGAACCATGAGTGTCAAAACTTCACAAATCTCGTTCGCGGAATCAACACAGCTCGCAAAGCCATTAGTAATATAAAAAAAAAAACAAACCTGTGCGAGACCTATAGTACAATGCAAATTTCACAAGGGAGCAGGACAGTAAGAAGTGGACAGCATATTACAATTTGACCGGGATAGGGGTAAAATAGCAAACATTGGCGTCTTCGATCTTGAATTTCCGGCTTCTTAAAAACTTCATCTTGCCTCGTGTCAAATAAGTACAAGTTCCAGAATGTAAAAAGCTTCGCCACTCTTCAGTTTTATTTAATGTCGTTACTAACCAAGAATGGAGTTTCTCTTCATTTCTACATGCAATATTACAGGAATTTTAGCATTTAGCCCTAAACCCGCCCCATAACCGTCGGGACCGGGCGCGCAACGAATCTACTTTGGACTGTGCGAGCGCTTGACCGAGACTTAACGTGACCAGAAGGGTGGCTTTTACCTCGCCTAGAGGATTAGCATTGTCATACAACGTGGCAATGTTGCCAGCCTTCTGGGCACACTACCGCCTCGTAGCGATCTGGGGCAACTTTTTTTTACCTTTAGTTTTATTTATTTGTTCTTTCTTAATTGCAATAGGAATAAAATTTCTGCGCCCAAAAGTTTGTTTCTATTGCAAAATTATGATTAATAATCAGTTAAAATAAACTTCCGCTCATATTAGTAAGAATCTCACTAATAAATGGGTTGAAAAAAGACTTCCGCTTATTATATAAGATAAGAGTCATTATGCAATAGACTCCCGTTTTGTATAAACGTACGTGAGACAGGCGGCGCGGGCGCAGCGAAGAGTCCGTCCAGCAGCAGGCTGGCGTTGTTGGCGGGCGCGTTGTTGTTGAGCGCGGCCGCCGCCGGCGCCGCGGTGCTCGTCAGCTCTAGCCCGCTCAGCAGGTCCAGGATATCCTATACATCACAATTAACATTAAACCGCGTATCCATTAGAGGCAGCCTCGAGTTGAGCGGCTGCCTGGACTCGAGGCTGCACAAATGGAGACGCTGCGTGCAACCTGAGGCACGCCGCGCCATCGCCTGCGCGACATGCCGAGGTGATATCAAGATCCACAACGTGCCTGAGCCTAAGCCTCAGAGTGAGCAGTCTTAGTTTGCCTCCAGTCGAGGCTGCTCAAATGGATACGCGTCTTTACACATATGTTGCTAAAACAGTTAGACATAAGGAACGAGTACGGAAGTAACCGCCGAACATCGAAAAAGTATCCCGCAATTTTCAGCTCTGTCATCAATCATGAAGATGTTATTTCCATTGTCAATGTCTGATTTGCCAGATGATGGCGGTTAGATCCTGTTATCATGCTATCAAAATTCCCATCGGTATGATTTTCAACTTACTTAGGGAATAGACTATATAAAACATCAAACCTAGAGAAAGACGAGGGGGGTTACTAGGTAGTCAATATTTTAGAGACAACTTAAAAGAACCTGAACAACGAAGAAGAGGCAACTCTGAATCGACCACTGGCGCCAACTGGTATGGAGACTCGGCTTTATATCGTCCTACAGCCCGTATTCACTGGTAGGACTATTCATTTATGTTTCGCACGTTTTAATAAACAAATTTCCTAATTAGACGGCATAAATTTGACGAACGCTTTAGGCTCTTACGCACTAGTAGTTGGCCACTAAGGCGGTTCGTTTGAGCGGCCAGCCGCCTGACGCGGTTGTTATAGCGGCTTGGCGGCCAACCGCGACGAAACCGCGTAAAGCGCCTGGACCGCTCGGCGACTTTGGTCCATTAACAGAATGGACGCCGTCGAGGTAGCTTGTGATATACATAGTGCATCTTTATGGTTAAGGCAATCGGGTCCGACTTAAGAAACGATAACTGTTATTTTTTTGCTTTACTATAAAAAATACCGGCGGCTCGCCGCACACTGAATCGCCAGTGCGTATAAACAAGTTGGCGGTCAGCCGCGAAGCGGGCCGCAGCTCTTCATTCAACCGCCGCGGTTGATATTTTGTGGCGTTCAAGTGCGTACGATCCCGCAGCTCTGCATTCAACCGCCGCGGTTGATATTTTGTGGCGTTCAAGTGCGTACGATCCCGCAGCTCTTGATTCAACCGCCGCGGTTGATATTTTGTGGCGTTCAAGTGCGTACGATCCCGCAGCTCTTGATTCAACCGCCGCGGTTGATATTTTGTGGTGTTCAAGTGCGTACGATCCCGCAGCTCTTGATTCAACCGCCGCGGTTGATATTTTGTGGCGTTCAAGTGCGTACGATCCCGCAGCTCTTGATTCAACCGCCGCGGTTGATATTTTGTGGCGTTCAAGTGCGTACGATCCCGCAGCTCTTGATTCAACCGCCGCGGTTGATATTTTGTGGCGTTCAAGTGCGTACGATCCCGCAGCTCTTGATTCAACCGCCGCGGTTGATATTTTGTGGCGTTCAAGTGCGTACGATCCCGCAGCTCTTGATTCAACCGCCGCGGTTGATATTTTGTGGCGTTCAAGTGCGTACGATCCCGCAGCTCTTGATTCAACCGCCGCGGTTGATATTTTGTGGCGTTCAAGTGCGTACGATCCCGCAGCTCTTGATTCAACCGCCGCGGTTGATATTTTGTGGCGTTCAAGTGCGTACGATCACATATTAAACTGAAAAAGCGGCTGGCCGCGCGGCTAGCCGCCCCTGCGGTTAACCGCTAGTGCGTAAGGGCCCTTATCCTAGTTGGTCACTAGAAACTACCTCTGCCTACGAAGCTGGTGGTCCCGGGGTACAAGCTTTGCTTAGTTTGGTACTAAGCCGATTTGTGTCGATTATCCACAAATAAATATATAAAATATAGATAAATATAGAATAATGTTTATTATAATAATTATAGGAGAACTGAAAGATCCTCATACTCGTATTGCTAAAACCATGCAAATGTTAAAGAGATAGTATTACCCGTTAGTAAGTTTGTTTGCAGCACTATAATCTCCTAACATTGCCAGGTAACATATTATGAGACTCACATTAGTGTTGGTGTTGTTATTGTTGTTGGGCACGGGGTCGACGCGATGCTCGGAGTCGCCGTTCGTGAGCGGCTCCGAACCGATAATCAGGTCTAATAAGGCGTCCTGAAAATTAATAGTCTATTTTAACAAAAAAAATGAGGTCCAAGCTCCGTTTGCCTTGCATGGAACGAAAAAAATACTGTTTTTGAAGAAATGCAATTAGTGTATGCAACGAGAAGGGATAAATTTAGGTATATTATTATTAATTGAGTGCGTCGAAAGACCAAGCGCGTGGAGACCGAAAAATGTTGGTTATTGAATTGTTGATGTTGAAAAATGTTGTCGATGTTGGGAGACATCCGAATCGTCGAGTGACTTTAACAAGGCGTCCAGTCAAAAAGGTTGACTGACTGAGTCGAACATATCTATACACGTTTAGGGTGGGTTGCGTCACTTGCACCAAACCGTCTGTAAACGGTGTTTTTTTTAAAGTAGGGTTCAAGTTCCGCTTGCCCTGTATGAAGCGAACAAAATACTTGGCAAAAAATAAAAAAAAAACGTTAAAATCTGATTGCCTGGAAAGTTTGAAGTTTCTATGGGATGACAGCTGCCGGCGCCATACCTTCATCGGTCAATCGTAAGTCGGTGCAACTCACTTTAGTGACAAAATAAGCGACCATAACTTAAATGTCTTAAATGATAGGGGCGTAAGAGCGTACAGATATCTGTCAACCAGTCAGCTGCAGAGAAACCTGAACCCCCTGCATTGAAGTTTGTATGCAGGGGGGTATATGCAGTTGAGTGTACATGTATTAGTGAGTTAGAGTGTACCTGGTGGTCGGCGGGCGCGGGGTCGGGCTGCGGCTCGGGCTCGGGCTCGGCGTCGTCGCGCGCGCGGCCGGCCGGCGCCTCCATGGGCGGCATGCGCTCCAGCAACGCCGGCCGGAGGTGCGCGTACTGTCTGCACAAACCATATAATACTACATTACTACAGAGGCCGGGACGCAAGGCGTTGCCGGCCGGAGACATATAGGCCGAAGACGGATAGGTCTGAGGCGGGCAACCCCATATTTCCCGCCGAGGTATGTATAGTGCTTTTCTCAAACATGCAACAAAATAAACAACAAAAAAATCAAAGTTTTATTTTTAATACGCATAATGACAGAATGTCATGAGGCCTGTGCCACAAATTTATGAGGAATAGAAATTAAAAAAGCTAGCCGCACCTGAAACGTCATACTTCGCAGCCTATTATATGGAACATGACATCAATATTTCATTGCATGTTTGAGAAAAAATGTATTAATTTTGTTTCAAAACCTACTTGTACAGTACATTTTTAACATTACTCCAAAGATCGGGAAGGACGGGGTTGCTTGTGTTATAGACGGCCGAGCTAACCCTGTTCCGGCGATGCCTGTTTTTCGCAAAATTGTGGAAGAAAAATCCATATGAAATTATAAGGATTCAGTAATAAAACGCCCACACCCCACCGACGCGCCCCGCTCCGACAATTTCGCGACAGGCGCGACGATGGGTTTTGCAGTCTATTTTCGAGAACGTAACTCCTACTTCTCCGAGCATATTTGAGTTTTTCTTATTACAGCTCGAAACGTACACAAAACAGCACGGCTAGCACAAGACGGCGAGATAGATTATCCATCTTTTTCCGTGGGTACGCCATTAGATAGAGACGGATAGTATATCTCGCGCGCGATATAGCTCGCGCGCAGTCTTGTGCCGTGCTTGTGTCAATGGTAATTTGAACTCAAATGACAGATTTGCTACATATTGCTCCTTCTAAATGTCAGTAGCATTACCTAAATATAACACGTTTGGGCGTCGTACCTGTATAGTTGAGATAACTCCACTCCTCTTTGCTGCAACTCGATGTGAATGTGAGATCCGAACGTGTCGATGATTACTCGGATTTTACTGCAACGAATTATAAAATTAATGATACTTGTCAACACACGAACTCATGAGATCCAGTTTTCTTGTAAAATAGATATTTATTTAATTAAACTCATTTTTAATTATTATTAATAACTTCAAGAAAAAACATAAGAAGCCGCTCGCTATAATGTTTATAAATAATTACTTATGGCCTAATTCATAAAACTTATTACTTACTTATTATACATAGCTAGATTTGTTAAGTTTGTCTTTATTATTATGCTCTGTATACACTTTGATTAGTGTTTAGTGCGAATACCTAGAATAGGAGCGTGTTCTATTTTTTTGCAAGCAGCTTTTGTATGGACTCGATCAAATCACTAATAAAATAAATGTGTAAACAGGCCATTACTGTGACATTTGTGTTTGTAATAAAGAGACAACACACATTTTACAGAGGCTTGTTAAGTTTTATGAACAAGAGATTTTCTAAGGCTGGGTTGCACCGACTTACGATCACAGACCGATCAACGTTAAATATGGCGTCGGCAGCTGTCATCCCATAGAAACTTGTCAAACTCTCCATACATTCAAATTTTAACGAACACAGGTTACGATTACAGACGGTTTGGTGCAACCCAGCCTAAATGTTGGCCAGTAAGGGTAGACAACCCAGTTCTCATTCAGGAGACGTGTGCCTAATAGTAGGACATATAAGCTAACAAGAATTCCGGCAAGGAGTTACACCAGATTGGCGGTTCCCACATTAAAGGTAGAAACTGAGCACTTCGTGCTAGTTTTCAGAACTGCCATCGTAAAACGGTGTTGCCTTGCCGCATCCCTGCTCGTCCGATGGTAGAAGGGGGCGTAGGATTATGTTGAATAATTCCTAGAATGTATTAGAATAGTGGCAGGATGAGAAGGTGACTCACTCCTGGCTGGGCTGCGTGGTGAACCTGGTGGAGAGCTTGGCGAGCGACAGCAGTAGGTACTCCTTGGTGGTGATGGAGAGCTGCGTCGACCACAGCAGCTTCTGGTAGATGTCGATCACGTACTCCTCGCGCGGCCTCGTGAAGTCGTCTGCGATACCGAATACCACATGTTTCGTCAGCAACAAAGACCATTATCACTAGTGGGCGGCGGATGGTTGCAAAGTGACAGTTATGTCAAAAGCTATTAATAACATAAATATTCTCAGAGCGTACACAAACTTCAATTTAATTGCAATCGTTTAATGAAAGTCATATCCACGATATTCTTCGCCATGAATTTGCACCCGTCACCCGCCCAATAATCATCGTCAGCAGACTTTTCACAGCCACGAGTATCACAAGGGATTCATAGACAGTCATCATGAACAATTCACGAGCTTAAAATTTCATTAGATCATTGGTCATCCTTGATGTAGAGGGGAGGTCAAGAAGTGTCCGTCTGTAAGTACGTTTACACAGAAGAAAACCATAAAAAAGACGACTCGTTCTTTGCTGCCAGCATCCAAAGCCATCTAAGGGGTCTGGTGATCGCAACGCACACTACTGTGGTAAACCAGACCAGACATACGCTTAAGGGAATGCCATAATTCTGATTTCTGCAGTATTTTTCAATATTTTTCATGGTGCGACACCCTTGCAATGGATAACATTCGCGATTTCCCCAACCTACTATTTTCCGTACAATTTTTTGAATTTTGCTAATATTGAATCCTTACTCATTTTTACTTCAAGATTACAACCGCGACCCCGTCCAAGAAGCTTCGCAACCAACAGATTATACTCGTAAAAACAATGTAAAGCTCGACTCACCTACGCCGTCCTCATCGACCATAGAAATGGCATTGCTGGCTTCTGACACTAATAGATCACCATATTCTCCCACCGTCCATGTTGCCACCTGAAAATAAACACATTCGTTTAAATTGAGTTCTCAGATCAAAATATAATATAATAGTACCCACTATTAAGCTTTTTCGTGATATATTTTTTTGTATCCGGACGGTGGGAAAACTGGTATATGGGTAGCCTGATGGTCAGCGGACACCGTAGCGAGAGCAGCGGCAGCGTCAGCGTGTTCCTAGCTAGAGATAAATGTAGGCCCCTCACTCTCAACACAGAGCATCGTCGGGAGCTCTTGACTATCTTACTCACCAGCAACACAACACCGCATAGCTAGAAAGGAAGCAGTGGTGTTATTATCTTCTGTAAGGTGTGATACTGTAGCCAGATTAATTATTTTCTGACGTAACATGTTGTGACGCGAGAGAGCGATATTGGTGTCATACATTTAGTAAGGTTAGATTCACATACACCTGACGCACTCTGACATGATGATTCACGGAGAGGGATGTTGGCGCCGTTGGTGATATCGGCTTGAGTATGGTTATTACTACTCCCGTACACCGTTAAATGATCATTCGTGAACCTTATTACACCGAGATAAGGTTAGTTAACCGTGCTAGAGTGTACCTGCACTAGCGGCTGTTTCTCCGAGGCGTCTCCGTTGAGCGCGGACCGCTCGAGCGAGCTCCACAGCCGCATGGAGGCGTACGCCTGCCGCTCCGTCGGCGCCGCCGAGATGATCTGGATGGTGCTCGATACCGTGTCGTCTCTGAGATAGTTGCCCGCCTGGTTAATGAAATCATGAGTCATGGGTTAGTAATATGTAGTAAAATATAAACAGTTCAGAAATGTGTCAAGGCTTGTCTGTGGACACAACAGACGCACAGAGGGAGTCGACAAAAGATGCCAGGGGCACCGCGCATCGCAGTTCATCGCTCAATGAACATCCTCGACCCAATGTGCATGAGAATATACACTCTGTTTAAATAGGATTTAGACCTTTCATAACACATTTAAAGTTGTATTTCTTTTGTTTCATTCAATTTAAGGACAAAAGGGAATTATATTTTTGCTTCTTTGTCGTCCTGTGGATCTGTTGTCAAGCAGACTGGTCATACCTTGAGGAACACCTTGAAGAGCGTGTCGAGATGCCACTTATGTTATGTATACTGGTCGTACCTTGAGGAACACTTTGAAGAGCGTGTCCAGATGCCACTTGTTGGTGGGCGCGTATCTCTCGGCAGCGAGCAACATGGCGCTGGAGCAGTGCGCCTTGAACTCCGGCTCCGAGCGCTCGAGGAATACGAGGAGCTCCTTCATCATGCTGCGGATGTTCTGCTGGTTCACTAGCGCGAAGGAGAGCTCCATGGCGCGCCGTCGGATCGAGATGTCGGGGTCCTGGAAAGTCAAATGACTAATTATTTGTATTCCACAATGATAAAGGAAGCAAAAGCCAAAGGGTTGGAGACATAATAGAATACGTTATTGTCGAGGAATGGAAGGAGGCAATGCCAGGCTGTGTATTAGTTTTAAACGGACCACTTTGGTAATCCGTTTAATTAACACGAAGCCTGCAATCGACATTCCGGCCGAGGCTAATATAGTGCTTTTCTCAAAAATGAGGATAAAGGACTAAATTAGAATTAAGTTTTGATAAAAATAACCTTATAACGTCAAAATGTTCATGATTTCCCGCCGTTTATATTCTTAAACAGAATCATAAGTGTATTTTCCCACCCAAAACCGCAAATTATTTAAGACACCTACAAAAAGGTCGCGTATCTAACAGAAAGAAGTTTGTACCTCAACAAATAATGGAATTTGTATGCAACATAGTTATCTGGCAAAATAGGGCCAAGGTTTTTAATATTTAAAATTTTGACTGACCACAAACAATGCTAGATATATTGTTTCCACTCACTATTCTGTCCCACGTAACAAATAAATATACGAGTAGAATTATGTTCCTGTTGTCGACGTTCTCAATATGAAACAATTAAAAGGTGGTAGGTATTAGGGTGGTATTCCACTCGTCCAATATCTTTGTCCCATCTTTGATCAAATTTCTTTGACAGAGGCCCATTCCACTCATCCAATATCTTTATCCAAGTTTTTTTTTGCGTGCCATAATGATTTAACTGTCATCGGAATCTTTGATCAAATGTCGGGGTCCCTTCCAAGTTTGATGAAATCATCCAATTTCTTTGATCAAAGATATTGGATGAGTTTAATACGTGGTGGTATTCTACTCATCCAATATCTTTGTCCAATCTTTGATCAAATTTCTTTGACAGAGGCCCATTCCACCCATCCAATAGTCCAAATTTTTTTTTTCATGCGTAGCTATATTGATTTAACTGTCATCGGAATCTTTGATCAAATTTCGGGGTCCCATCCAAGTTGGTAGAAATCATCCAATTTCTTTGATCAAATGTATATTGGACAAAGATATAGGATGAGTGGAATACCTCCCTTATACTTCATGATTGTGCAATGTGTCAGGATTGACTTTCGTCCCGGCGGAGTACTATAAGAATGATATCCCTATTGTGCATACCTTCAAACATTCGAGGATGGTGGTCCGATGCCTCTGCACGGCCGAAGTATCCACGTGCACTGTCCGCAGCAGCGTGTTGAGCGCCACGTATCTTATGTTCTTGTCATTGTTCAGCAGGAATCTGCCTAGAATGTTCACAGCCAAGACCTGCAAACAATTGGAATTTTAATTAACTTATTGGTAAGATCAGTCAATCGGTATATACCTTGTGTGGTGAATAGAATTTTCACTATAATGCACTGTCATAGGACTTCCTGAAACTTGGATGGTATTTTAAGGTTAGAAAAAATGATACCGTGATGCTAAAACAACCTCATATCGTAAGGGGTCATACTCATACCTCAAATATCCGTTTCGAAACGCCAGTCACGTCATGTGACATAAAAAGACGAAGCTCAAGTTTTGAAGTACGGTATAGTACATCTATTCGTGCACGTACACCATAGTTCAAAAGCTAACTCAGAAAGTTATTTTTGTACAAATAAGCTAAATGGGACACTTTTTTCAATAGTATAATTGTAATCGAGGCATGTTGTATTCCAAAGTCTATTAATTCTCCTCATAACTGACCCTGAGACTGCTCTCGGTCCACCGCCTGTCTACAGCTATGTTTAATGCTATGTAATGAGGCCTATTAGGTCTCCTAATATTAGTATTCAGCGTTAGCAGGGTCAGCCCTGCGAACGCTCTCGGACCGGATGTCAATGATAGACACGGTCTTGTGCCTCGTACGTCATCTGTCACCTCTGTATACAGCTATATTCAGTTTTAAGTCATGAGGGAGTTTCGTAATACTGACCCTTAGACTGCTCTCGGACCTGATGTCCATGATTGACAGCACGGTCTCATAGAGGATGGTGTTGCCGACGTTTTTGCTGGTCTCCGTGTTTGTGGCCACTTGCGCTAGGATGTCGTTCATCGCTTCTGATGCTTCTGCGTCGTTCTTGCCTAAAATCCGAAGGAGGCGGAGGATTTTCACCTGAAAGGAATTTAGTATTTACTTTAGGAATATTTTTTCAGGTGTCAACCATCATCTGGCGGACGCTACTGCTGTTTTTATTAATCAACCATCTCTTATGTATACCTTTTTTTGAGATATTTGAATGGCATTTGCAGTACTAGGCATGATTATTGGATTCTGTTTGATTCATAATAAAATTCTAGTCAAATAACGAATAAGGTTAACACTATTACAGTTTAACAGACACGAGGTCTGCTAATGACGTACGTAAACTATCACTTGTTATACATTACATCCTACATTAATGTCAGAGAAATCTATTGGGAACGCGATCCAATTAGACTCTATAAACATATTTAAATTCAACGTGACGCCGCGCCGGTATCCCAGAGTAATTAGATTTCGTAAATGTTAACATTAATACAAAATCAATCGGGATCTACTACACGGATTGAGAATAGTTTTTTTTTATTTAATAACTGCATAGTTTACTATAAAATTTTATTTTTCAGCATTAAGCTTGGCGGTATATTTATAAAAATCTGTGTAAGTATTTAAAGATACACTGCCAAGTAGGTAAAGGGTTAATTATATATTATGTTGCGATCTTTTATACAATATGATATGTGATAAGCAATCAATTAATAATCTTCACCTTTTTTAACGTATGCGCCTAATTATTACACGTGCTGAAGTGTTGGTACCACTTTCTTATTCAATAAACTAGTAAATCGAATTATAGTACACTCAAGTGTTTGAGCGAGTTAAACAAGTTACCACAACTTTATGGCAGTTAAAGTTATTCCTTCTCCACGTCTGTATGCCATCAACATAAGATTTTCACCTTGTGGAAAAGTTATTTCAAATACTTTATTACCTGAAGGAAGGGGTCCGACACGCCGCTGACGTCATGCTCGGGGGAATAACCGGCCAGTATCAGATTCTTCAGTATCCGGACCAAGTTAGGAACGATCTACAAGCAAAATGAAACCTTAACATCACACACATAAAGATAGTATTACACTGGCATAGCACACAAAGATACGAAGCGAAAAGAAAAGAAATTCAGCCAATTGAATGCGTCTGACTCTAAATACGGAAAATAATATTGAAATACTGTAACAACAATTTTACTTTACAGGGCAAATTACAAATAACACCGTTACAACAGCCAATACGGGCTTTAACTGAAGAAAAAAGAAAAATAAATATTCCACATCCCTGAGTAAGTATTAGTCACATTTTGAGTGCTAATTCTAATCTATGTGACGATATTGTGTCACAATTCATACGATAGTAAAAATATAGTTAGTACGAATGAAATGATATGATAAAATCGAAAGCTTTTCCAGAAGGTTACATGGAGAGAGAATCGAAATGCACACGAGTGCCAAGTGTACTTTCAACACTATTACTACTCAAATGTACGATAGTTTTCATGTCCCAAACAACCCACAAATATGGAAAGCCTGACAGATTCACTACTACAGTATGCAATTATTGTGTTAATGGGGAGTTTCATTTAAAGTAGCAGGTTAAGGTATACAGAAGTGATGTTTACGTGGTATGCGTTTGACATTGACGTTTAGTTTTGTGACCATCCGTCAAAGGGCCTTATTTAAATGAAATTGACAACATTTCAAATTTTTAAGCAGTATGAAATCTTAACTCATTTCGTTAATTTTGTAACAAGAAACCCCAAAATATTTTTTTTATATTTTTATAGCTATTAGTTTTATAAATATTCACGAAAATGTGAAGAAAGCCCATATCGTAGTAATGACGTCATTACTACGAAATTGTGACAGTTACAGCGCACAAAAAGAACAGCAGTTCACTTTCTTTAGTAAATTTGTCTTAGTAACAGTGCTTCTGTATGATTTGTTACGCTGTGACGCCTTACTTGTCACTTACTCTCTTTTAGAATGAGGAACTTTTGAAATTGATTTATTTATATGAAATTGGGATATAATCGAGAATTTAAAAATGTGGTTTTACTTAACTTTTTATCCTCTATTTGATTTCATCGAAAAAAAGCCTGCTTAAAAAATTATATGTTGTCAATTGCCCATATGTTTGTCGTCTTGGAATCTGTAAGACTTTCGCTTGCCATGTAATACAATACATATAATTTTGATATATCATGTATCCAACAAAGACATTCATGCTGATGCCTGTGATGTAGCCCGATGACTGTTTTGATTGCCTTTCCAAATACAACGATGAATGTCCAATACGGAAAAATAATTGCCACGCCCACGTAGGTCGGAGGTTTCCGACGGATTTTTCAGAACAGTGTTTTGTGAGGTCCACCAGAGGACATGCGTCATTCGTAGACTTATAAGAGTGAAATAATTTACTGAACCTAATGCAATAAATGTAATAGATTCCAACCAATCGTTTTCTGTCTTAAGTAGAATTAATATGTTAACTGATGGACATATTTAGGCATTGGTCAAGGAAATATGGCGAACAATCGTCGTACACCAAAAACAACTGTATAAAAAACTGCAACCATTTTGGTATAAATCAAGTTATCAGTGTATGTTCGGATTTGTAAAATGTATTTGACTGGACGTTGATGGCCTTTATTACTTTTATTTAATTAATAAGTTGGTAAACAAAAAATGAAACAGCAGCCATATTCAGCAAATATCAAAGACAATAGTTCATTTTTCTAAATCATTGACTCGACTTCCGACCATAGACAAAGCGACTTATTAGGACGCAATCAATTAGCACAAGTGAAATATATTTACTACTCGTAATTAGTACGGAATCATATTATCATCAGTCATCAGGCTACAACACACGATAGTGCAAGGATCATCGTGTGATTACCTCGCGCTGTCCGCTCTCCTACGGGACAACACAAACAGAACAATTAGTGTGACGACCAGATCAGCTCCTATGCAAGTGTGGCTATGGAAATGTATGTGTGTATTCGACTTAAGACTAAAAATATCCTTTTGACCGCCCGCATCAAAACCTCATGGTTATTAATTAAATAAGGTGTACCTTTGCAGGATATCTGAGGGATATTCCTTTGCTTTATTTAGAATAATATTTGTGGTAAACTTGTGGTTAGAAGTCGTTAGGTCACGGTATATTACAACCTATTTTAAAATTTACGCCTGTCACCTAGTAGACATTGTTTCAAGGTTCTGTGTATTGCGCCTATATAGGGACAATACATAAACATATGTGAGTCTGACATGAACATATGTTGACGCCATACGTGAGCGGAAACTCACTGGACGGGCGTTCAGTTGAGGATTAGTATTAAGTACTAGTTCGAGCCCTTAAAAATAATCTTTGGGTCTGTACTTCTCTATTGCTTTTATACGCTCTTATGGCAACCGTCATCCGAAACCGTAGATTGCTCTCAAAGCTCACGGATTGTATATTGAACTCCTACCATTTTGTATTAACGGATGTTCCGATTAGGTCGAACACATATTAAGGAATTATCGGGTTTAAATTAAACGCACATCCTCGATTTTTCACTACTTTCCTCAATACTGACAATGTTTTAAACTGTACAGTGGAGTACGAAAAATGCACGGACAAAGTGGTCAAAAAATGTGTACACGACTTTAGTGTAAAGGGCATAGTTTGCTCGGACATTTTTAGAGCTTTTGGAACCAACATATATTTAACTGTGGCTCTAGTGAAAAGGGGTACAAGTCCTATACAATTGTACGGCACTTGTACCCTTTTTCACTAGGGTCACAGTATTGAACTCGTCTGTCTGTACCTCGATGATTACGAAAGGCCTCTTACCTGCTATGGTCACTTTAATCAACGATTACGCGATAACAATGTGACAACTGGTATTTCAGCTAGTAAACACGGTATAATCTCGTTCGGCTACCATCACATCATTGATAACGACTAATTCAATAATTTCTGGTGATTAATCCCCATTTCAATAAAGTTAACAAGTGGACAAAATTGATTAGTTTTAAACCGAAAATCATACCAAATATCATAAATCCTACAGTAAGAGTAAAATTGCTAACTTGTAAACAGAGTCAATATACACAAGTAATCCCGTCCAAAATGTGCTTTAGAATATCCGACGCCGTAAACTTTACAAAGAAAGTCCAGCAAGCCGCTCGCTCAAGTTTTATTAAACTGCCAAAACATTCACAAAATATTTTGCCACAACAGTGAGTATCTCGACTCCGCGATTGCTAAGAACTATGCGAAACCAGGGTTCACGGTTATAATGGTCAACCGGTAGGGTAGTGGTCTATCAGCGTTGTGAACAGGGTTGTACTCGCATGTCTCGCAACGTAGTACATTCTTCAGCTAAGTATATTTCGGGCACGCATGCCTGAAGTCCTTGAGTGGAAAAGTTAACTTCCCGCTTAGATTTTAGCTACTTGGGTAGGTTACCTTTTTATATAAATAAGGCTTGCACGTAAACTACATTGATTTTAATAAGAAGACCTTCGTTATAATGGGATTTGGGACGCAAAATACCATTTTGTTCTGTCATCGATTTAGACATACAAAACAGACTCTACAAAAGGTCCTTCTTTGTCGATGTCTATAAAGGACGATTTTTTTATTACATAAGTAAGGAAATGAAGCCTTTTATTTTAGAAAGACAGACATATCATCAGATTAGATATCGTTTGATACGATGGAAAACGACTCCCTACGAAAATACTGTAAGTAGCTAAGTGCTTAGTTCTATTTAAACAGTAAAGAGGGGCTGTTTTATTTGTTTTTAAAGCGACCTCTAGACATGAAAGGTAATTAAATCTTCTTAAGTAAACCTTTAAAGAGTAATAACCATAAAATTGTCTGAGGTAATGAAAGTCTCAGCTGCTTTGGATAACTGAAACGTAAATGAATATTGTTGAGCCATTTCGTTTTCTTATCGTCAACCCGCTGGTTACAAAACAGTAAATTTTAAAGATAGCATTACATCTTTTGTACCAGTTTAACTTTCTTACAGTAGATATAATACAAGTAAGATTTATAATTAAACTATTGTATATAATGTATTTGACATTCCTAACTAACCTTTAGTTTCTTAGCCTCAACCACGTAGGCAGTATAAAAAGGGTGACGTAAGCCATTTCTAGTACAAACGAATTAAACTTAAATATAAATAGTATCAGCAGAAATATCGCCGGTAAGCGGCAAAGAGGATCAATGCTGTTTGTTGATAACATCGTGGGACGCATGGCTGTGTATGTACTTTTCACAGATAACACACTAACCTGTGTCTTTTTATAGATAGTGCTACAAATATACCTGTTATTGTTGTATTGAACTATGTAAGTAGGTGTTTGAAACGTTGTGTTTAAACAACACCTCTTGCCGTATTTTGAAAATTGTTATTTTTGGATATGTAGCTGCTTAAAAATTAAGTTTTTGATAAAATATTGATTTATCTGATTTTTTTTAGTGTGTTGTGATCCCTAACACGTAACACGACGGGACGTATCATACATAACTTTGGCCACCTTACTTCTCCATCATTAGATCACCTCGATACTGGCTAGCATACCTAAAAACATTATCAGGGGCAGAATCCTCACTTCCTGACTCACAGAGATAAAAAGAAACAACACACCCTGTCAAACTGGGTGTGCGAATTTCTTAGTAAACATGCCATTTAGCCCATTAACAAGATACCTACAGTTATTCGTGTTGAGTAATGGTAGCCGAGATTTTTACGCCTATCGGCTATGCATAGAACCTGTCAGACCACATCGATCAGTTTAACGGCCGTGCTGTAAGTGTAAACCGGTGTAGCGACGATTCATTTACAGTTAAAAGAAAAACTAAATAATATGTCCCGTCTAGTACAAGTCTGATCAGTCTACGAAGACTAATGGACCTAATACTTTATTTTTCTTTGCAAAATTGGTCATGGGAATCATGTTGTTTTAGAGCATGTTTGGAATGGTTCTTTAGGACACACAGGTACATTTAGTTACTTAAGAATTGACATGAAAACGTCGAGTTTATTTTTTTTTATTCTTATAGGGAACGACCGTGAAATGAAATGGTTGTAAAACTCCTTCTTCCAATAGTGAGCTATTGATGTTAATTTCCCAACGGCCATACATTTTGATGGTATACTCAGTCGTTTGAAAGAGGGCGCGGCCTTTTACCAAGTAACATAAAATATCATAACATAAGACCTTATAGATGCTTCCCCTCCCGAAATCGAAGATCATAATTTCACCCTTTTTCCCGTCATACATACATATGTAGTGAATAATCCGTTTCCATCGTGAAAACTCGGAATACGATTAGTCCCGAAGTGTGAAAATAACTATAACTTAGAAAAGTTGAAAAAACCCCGACATTTTCATTTCAAGGAACAATATTGCTAAGAACACTCGGAGTAGAATTATCTATGACATAAAAAAAACTAAACGAAAATCGGTTCATCAGTTTGGGAGCTACGATACCACAGACAAATTACACAGACACACACGTTAAACTTCTAACACCCCTCTCTGCGTCGGGGGTTAAAAATAAACCAGCTTTCATACTGACATTGACTAATAAAGTTTCACATTAACAGATATGAATGTGTCAATGGTTGCACCTTAGTACCCTTGCTTGGTCGCCCTTTGGCGTGGGACGCAACCAGCGTTGACACGCTGGCTCCATCCCACGTCGAAGGGTCGGGTCGGAAGCCAAGAACGGCCGCAGACCAAGCTCAAATGTTTAAACACTGCAAGTACGCATTTCTCACGAATGAGTATGAGTTTGTGGCATTTGCGGTGGAGACTTTGGGCCCTTGGTCCTCGGACACCAAAAAGTTCATAAAAGAGGTGTCGGTACGTTTAATAGGCATCTCAGGCGACCATAGGGCTGGTTCCTTCTTTGCCCAGCGGCTTAGTCTAGCTGTGCAAAGAGGCAATGCCGCCAGCGTCTTAGGGTCCATGCCTCAAGATTGAGTCTAGTAAGTAGTTTTTTAAATATTCTATTTGTATTACTTAGAGCAATTAATGTTTTTGTTACTAATAATAAAAGTCTGTGTTAAATGTCACGAGTTACTCATATTAAAATAACCAAATGTGTCAATCATTTAATACGATAATTGATAGCCACTTCGGGTTCGTGTTCCGAGTTTTCACGATGGGACCGAATTATTCACTACATATGAGGAGTGTCTTTTCAAAAAGGCTTATTTTTATCTTAGCGGTGCCTTGCATAAGAAAACTTAAGGTCCAAATTAGAAGTAGAGTTACAGAAAAAATAAACCCTTTTGAAAAGACACTCCTCATATGTAGCTTAGGTCAGCGTGTGCGATTCTTTAAGGATTGAACTATCTATTTTGATAGTTTTAATCTCCATTTCCTTACGACGACGTTAGTATGTACTAGGACGGGCTTTTCAACTACAAACTTTAATAGT
Source organism: Notocelia uddmanniana (assembly GCA_905163555.1). Classification (NCBI taxonomy): domain Eukaryota; kingdom Metazoa; phylum Arthropoda; class Insecta; order Lepidoptera; family Tortricidae; genus Notocelia; species Notocelia uddmanniana. The sequence goes on along the minus strand of LR991060.1, from coordinate 5,507,350 downwards.
AAAAGTTATTTATTTTCTACTTGCCGTGTTACTACTAGCCGACAAGAACCTAACTGCATTAGGCTAGGCCACACTTAACCTAAAATATTAGATTAAACCTTTACGCCTCCATCATAGCAAGTTGCCTCGTGAGAGTGGTACTAAACAATTTTAGTAGATTGTATCAAAGTTCACATCTACAATTTGGTCGGCTGACGTGTAAGAATTGCGTCATGAAAAGCAGAAGCTTCAGGGAAAAATTAAGGTTAATTTGACCGTGTATTGCGAAAGTCTACGGCCAGACTTTCATTTCGCGCATCCAAATGTGAGTATGAAATTGGCCTGATCTGACATCTTATACCCAGTGAATTGGTGGTTAGATCACACGCTTATTACATTTTATATTATACATCCTGTGGGTATTGAACTCTAGCCGTACGTTTACGTGTTCTACTTAGCTAAAATTACGTTCACAAGTGACATTCTAAATTGGGCTCTATAACATCGACCTTAAGGGTCAAACTGCTCGTAAAATGAAAGTACTTCTTACCTTTTTGAAGTGATTGAGTGTGTCTGGACTGTTTTCGCACATCTCCGTGATGAGCGTCACGCCCGTGATAAGGACACCTGTTGACAAATTGATAACATTTAACCAGGTAACTTTGAACCCTTGTTTATATGAGCATTGAAACAAATGGCAGGCAACGTTATTTTGGTTAATTGCTTGTGCAGACGGGACGTTTAATTCCGTATCGCCCTTATCGGTATTGAAATTGCATACAATATTATTCAAAAGAATTTATCGAGATAGTATTTAAAGAGGAGGTAACCTTGTTACTCACTGAATAAATTAAGTGCTTTGCCGATATTAAAAAGTTTGTTGGGCGAATATTCTTTTAGTGTTATTTTTCCTTCGTCATCTCATTAAATATTATCAATGGAGATAATGATAAGATAAGAGTTTACTTTTGTTAAAAACGTAAACCAATTTGGGTCGGTGTAGGTGTCAATCACGCTGCTGGAGTCGCGAAAGTGTGCGTAAGCGTTCCCGTGGCTCCACCATAAACAGCGAGAAGAACACCGTGGGGTTTTAGACGGTAGTCCGGGCGGTTCCCGGGAGTCCGTCATAGTCGTCCTCGAATTTCCCCACGAAAAAAAAGGTGTAGCTAATCATGAGCCGGCAATAACCTTATAACCGAGCGTTTCAAACGTTCGAAGTTCGCCTTGTCATGAAAGGTCTAGAAAATTTAATTAGTTTTATGAATGTCTCAAGAATTTAATCAGTATTATTGGGGAACATTTTCCTGAAACAGGCGAGCATTTGATTAAGTAGGTATTTTCCTTGATACTCAAAGAAGCCAAGAAAATTCAATTACGGAATAGATTCGGACACAATCTCGTCTTGGAAACCCTTTGGTACGAAAGTTTGAGTCAATTGGAGATTTTTATTCGCGGTCAAAGCTCAGAGAGATTTCTAAATTAATAGGATTTGTTCATCGAAGTTATTGAAGTGATGTTGAAAATTATTTATCGAATTAATAAAACGATTTAGGTTACAATTGCGGATGTATTTGAAAGCTAAATATTAGCACATCCAAATGTAAACATGACATCAGTAATTATTTTTCACAGAACTGGCACGTTTATTGAAACTAATTAGTAATTACGACAGTTCGGTTAATCGACTTGATTACTAAAATGACCATATGACATTTGTTGTTTATACTATCAATTACTAAGGTAAATGTCAATACATGGATGGCACTTTCAATCTTATGTCGTAATGACAATGACAGAGGTGATCAATAGGTGTCATCTATCATTAAAGTGAATAGGCATCTTCTGGGTGAGCTCGCTTCATGGTCGGCCTCATCTTTGCCCTGGCTAGATGCCGGGCAAGAGCAATCCCATTTTTAATATGAAAACAAAAGTATCGAGCATTATACGTTTACCTTACTTATTTACTTAGTAGTAGTAAAACTCTTTATTGTACAAAAACACCACAGATATGGTCACTTACGGTGGGTTGCACCAAACCACCTACAGGCGGTTTGGTGCAACCCAAAGAGCGGCAGAAGCGGCAGGAGCGGAAGAGTGGCAGAGGCGGTGTTCGTCAAAATCTGATTGTATTCGATCGTAAGTCGGTGCAACCCAGCCTAAGGGTCGGTTGCACCATCCTACGATTACAGATCAATCAACGTTAAATATGGCTCTGACAGCTGTCATCCCATAGAAACCTTTCAAAATTTCCATACATTTAAATTTTAACGAACACAGCTTACGATTTCAGACGGTTTGGTGCAACCCAGCCTTAGTCTGTTATGGTCACAGGATAGTGTTGAACTTGTACTAGATACAAATATAATATCGAAATGTGCGTAAAAAAACAACACCCACCCACCCACCAGATGAAATTAAAAGTTGTATTTAACTTCTTTTGATTATTGAGAACATGACATATTAAATTTTTGTAAATCTTGCGGATACGCAAATAAGTGAGTGATCGACGAACGATTACTAGCTGGAAATCAGGAATGACGATAACGAAAAAAGTAGGCAACTCAGGAAATTTTCTATTTCGGAAACTAGCTTAAAAGGCCAAGGTCAGCAAAGCACTATATTTTTTGTCTAAGCGTAAAAGGCCACGCTTCGTAGAATTTCAGCAGACGAGTCTGGTTGCATAACAAACAAGATAACCTTCCCCGTGTAGTAATACGGGACGAACGCGAATCGAATTCTTAGCCGTATTCATTTCAGTCTAGACTGGACTATAAAATTCATATTTTATAGTACACGACGTCTGTTGAAACTTTAAATATAATGTGCCGTGAAATATTCAATAAGTGCTTTATATATATCTTCAACCATTTCGAAGAGTAAGTTTTAAGGGTTGTTTAAAAGCTATTTCCAAAGTCTACTAATAGCATTGAATAAATTACTTAAATGAACGACTGGACAAAAAGTCAATTGACAGAAGCCTGGCAGTCTTTAGTGTCGGGAGCCAAGACCCACTTTTCGTCGTTGCTCCACAGAAATCGTAAGTAATGAACGCAATTTTAGAGTTCTTTAAAATAAATCTACTAACTAAAAAGTTTATATTCTAACACTGAGTACGTTTTTTAGTGCGATATATTTAGGGAAACATCTTAACATTCTTAACCTATATTGTAAAATTTACTCGTACGTATATTCTACCTAGGTTGTTCTTCATTTGCATGTTTCTGTTTTGTCTCCGAATAAATAAATTAATAATCTCTTACTTTTTTTCGGCGTCTGCCGTTTCTGAAAAGCCGCGCAGCTCGCATTGAAGCGTTTAGTTATTTTATTTATATTTGGACAAGAGTAATCTAGTAGATACTTGTGCTCATGAATTCAGGTATCCTCCTGAAAGCACTCTCACCATGATTCTTCTCCGTAAGTAAACTCCTAGTCGCCGGTAGGAACATCTCCATCAAGTCTGGAAATCTCCGTATGATGCGGAAGGCGTACAACGCCGCCTTCTTCTTAATGTACGCGTTTGGACTCTTGATAAGTCGCTCCACCTCCGACGCGAGATCCCACGCCATCTCGGGCGAGGCGATGGCACCGAGCGTGTATGAGTAACTACTTCTGCTGCTGATTCAAACATCGATATACTCTGAAAGCACTCACCGTGATTCTTCTCCGTAAGTAAACTCCTAGTCGCCGGTAGGAACATCTCCATCAAGTCTGGAACTCTCCGTATGATGCGGAAGGCGCACAACGCCGCCTTCTTCTTAATGTACGCGTTTGGACTCTTGATGAGTCGCTCCACCTCCGACGCGAGGTCCCTCGCCATCTCGGGCGAGGCGATGGCTCCGAGCGTGCATAACGCCAGCCCGACCACGAATTGAGTGTTGCTGTTGAGATCGCTGTGGGAGAAAGGGGGATATTAATTTTGTTTATCTTTTACTATCCCATAAGTGGTACGAAAACAGATTGATCGATAGCGTTAAAAATTGGCCGACTGAATTTGATGCATGTATGTAATGTAGCTTCACCGACAACTGTTGGTGTTGCTTTTAAGAGTCTCCTTAGAATTAAATGAGGTTTTATGTAAAGTTTCCTTTGAGGAATGTCTATGTAATACGAGTATATAAAATATTGTTAGTAAACATACGAGGTGACACCAAAAATAGTAAGTGAAGTGGCTTCACTGACAGCTGTTGCCTTTAAGAGTCTCCTTGAAATGCGGAGGACTCCAGGATCTCAGTACTGAACGCACTGGAGCCCCCCCTCGCACTTTACGCCTTTTGGTGCATGTTAATGTCACCTTCCCTGGGGTTGATAGCCAGGTGCTGCAGCTCTCGCCACATGGTGAACTCGCAACCCCGATTACCGCCTTTAGTCGCCTTTTATGACAGGCAGTGGAGACCGTAGACCTATTCTTGCCCGAGTCTACGAAACTGCACCTACGTCACCCCAGCATCTACTTTATTGTATATCTACGAAGACATGTAGCAAAATCATGAACCCACACTCTTATGACCTTTTTCTTTCAAGTACTTGCAAGTCAGGTTAGCGGTGTTAGTTTTCCCTGGAATTATTACGAGGGTCATAAACTGAGATGATTACGCGAAGTTAGTGCCTCGTTTACGATGCATGTTATTCGAGTGCTTAGCTTTAGTGCTCATTGCTCATTTCATAAACGCAGTCACACGTAAAGTACAGGACTTTTAAATAGAAAAGAGTAGAAAGGAGTTGGCTATTCAAGTCTTATAGTAGTAGTATAGCATAAAATGGTGTAAAATTTACTATATTTTCTGATTAAGGCTGTCTGTCGGACACTTTTTAGGGATAAAGTAGTCTGCCGTTTCTAGTTTAATAAGCTAATAATGTTTGATGCAATTTCGTTCTGTTTCTAGTTTTATAAGCTAATAATGTTTGATGCAATTTCGTTCTGAGCAACAATAGTAGATTGTGTCGCAAGGGAGCAAAGTGATATATTTACGGCGAGGGCGGTACATTGAATCTTGAGTGAAGCTAAAGATTCTACGATGAGCCTAGCGAGGGATTCAAGTGTTTACGTCCAAGACTGAAATAATTTTGATACCGTGTGACACATACTGCTTTTCAAACCGCCTATGAGGCCCGCTGCTAAAATATGTCTTACAAGTAATTTTACTACCGAGCGAAACGTACCATTTTTCACACCTATGAGGAATAGAGTCATTGTTGCCCTCAAATGAGGGAACAAAATTACGACTTTGATATCATTGGACGGCAACAATGACTCTTTTCTGAATAGCAGATGTGAAAAGAATAATAGGGATCAAAGTCCTTATAGGTACAACCTAGTAGTATAGGTATTTACGTTACCATTACGTTCATATTTCTTGAAAAAAAAAAAACATGAATCTCGATACATATCTCCTTGCTATCTTCTTTCTAAGATAAGAAAGATATTGTACATTACCAACATAAACGTCAACAGCCTTTAAGTAAGTCGTTCCATCCTACAACCCTTCCTAAGCTTATTATCGCGAATTCACAATGTATTTGGCAATACCCGAGTTTTCCCTAGAGTCCATTACTGAGCACACAATCTTTAAGAATTGTGGTGATAAATAAAAAAGAAAATGTACCGGTTCTTCTGGCGAAGCGAAAAATATTGATCCCAAAGGAGGGCGATGACCTACCTTCGCGGCCATGCTGACGTGCTATTTAACATTCATAATATTATACGGGTATCGAGTATCAGAATCCTGCGTAGAGATCGTTACAGATAGTGTTTAAAGAAACTGAAGCACACACCACGAATAATACCCGATTTCTCTGTGAAAGCAGAGCTGGCTGTTCTTAAATCTTTCTTAACTATAGGTCTACCGTTTAATACGGACGTCGTCTGAGCAGCGTGCGGCGTATTAGGTAGACGTCTGAAAAGCGGTAGCCCTATCACTATCCATATTAAACCAAGTGCACGGCAGCAGCAAAGGTCTTCTCATGGTGTCGATCGAGAGACTCGACTGTGCCTGGTTACGAAATTTTGGGTAGAGTAGCTATGGGGAGAGCTAAGTAGACTAAGCTACATAGTCTCTTCGCTCTCTCAATGGCTAACTCTTGCAGGACTGATATGATCTTTAATTTGTTTCTTCGTTTGTAATTCTAATTTTATTTTTACTTTATTTTATATTTTATCCAATGCCTGGTCTACTAACTTAGTTCATAAGATCTTTTGCTAAAAAAAAATTAACAGTAACGGTCTGAAATAAATGGTCTAAATCCTTTTTATGAGTAAATTTATGCGGATTGCATATGACAATAACTTTATATTGTCTAGTTACAATAAGTTATTTGAAAATCAAATGGTTATCACTTCAGCCAAATGTAGTAATTAAGTAGCCGATCCTTTGTTTTTGAAAATCCGAATAAAAAGTAATTCCTGTTACCTAATAGTACATTTTATTACAATCTGCTTGTTTAAATGAAGATTTGACGTGGTACCAAATAGCATTATTGCAACGAGAGTGTATTGAAATCCAGGTCAGCGTTTTTTTCAGAACGAAATTACAAACGTGGGAATGTTTCCCATCGACCTATATTTTCACCCCTAGGCACTTGTTTCTTTAATAAGGTTACATAATAAATATGTAGTACAAATTGGAAGCTCCACAAAGGCAACAAAGAAAGTAATTAGCTTGGTAACGAGACGAGGTACTCGCTGGGTTTTTATCGGTTAATTTATGTAGGTAAGTGAGGCGCCCCGTAGCATCAGGTTTTCAATTTATGTGCCTTCAAAACAAGTATTTTTGTGATAATGGAAATATGCAGAGAGGAGGCAATATTGCGGAGCGTAGCGTAAAATACAGGCGCCTCGTTGTCTGTTACTAGGTGGAGCGACAATGTACACAAAGTTACAGTTAAAGGATGATGAAGTTGAATAAATTACGTGTTACATGAGGGGCCGCATTCCAACTCTCGTATAGAAATAAGTTTTCTACAATATCATCACAATATTACACATGTCTAAGTCTAAATGCAAGTATATCCTAACTACGAAATGCCAACAACAAACCAATTATGACTCATACGATATTTCATAACTCGAAAAGAGCTACCAAAACAAGATCCCTGAACTAATAAGGCAAAGTATGTATAAGGTAGGCGACAGCAAAGACGTGATTAATCTCAGTCTGCTATAATTACTTATCGCACGGGTATCGGGCATCTGATAAAATCGTGATAAATTTTGATCAAAATGACCATCACAATTCGCTTATTTAGTTTGATCGCGTGCGGGCATTCTATCGGTCACGGTTCACTGTGGGCAGACTCATCGAAACTGTGGTTTGAGGCGTAATTTTCTGCTAATTTACTGGAGATTATTAGAACAATCATACAGAAATACAGATATTGTTTCTTCGACTAAGCTTAATATTAAATTGCTCATTGTCGACTGTTCTTGTAAAATACGTTTTAAATAAATAAATTATTATTATTATTATTCACCTCGCTCACCATAAGTGTACATGGAATTTGCTATATGATCGACCTATAGGTACCTCGATGGTATTGAATTGAGAATCAAGTAACTAGATAGTCCCAGAATGATTCACGTAACGTAACACAAGTCTTAGGATAGAAAACTATATCTACAAATAATAAAAAAGCGATCTATTTCAGAGTATCAAAACTTTGAAAGGACTGATAATTTGAATCTAGATCGATTCATTGCTTAGTAGTTACTACATCTTTAATATAATTTGATATTTTATAAAATTGATGAAACAATCCGCATTCCTTGAGTGCGGTGGAGATACTGCGATCGCCAACCCGAATGCCAAGCGTGGCGATTATGGCATTTACCCCCCCCCCCCCCCCCCCCCATGAAATTGGGGGAGGCCTATGTCCAGCAGTGGACGTCCTAGGGCTGATATGGTGGTGGTGGTGGTGGATGAAACAAATGTGTAACCGGAGTCATACTATAAATTAAACTACTAAGCTACCGTTACACAAAGCATTAAAAGGTTCTAGAGTTCTTTATATGTACTTAGTCGGCTCATAAGTTCTGTCACTGGCCTTTAAAATTTAAATTTGGAACTCCTAAAACAAAAACCGTTGTGCATTTGAATTTCGAATCTTTTTTAAATATTTGAGTAGTATAATTTTGCAATTTTCTGTTTTCTTTAACATGGAGTGGACGCTTAAAGATAGCCGTACCGCAATGATTGCACTATATCGTTGTGGACACTCGCCGACTGAAATTTTTAAGCTACTTGAAAATTTAAAATTCTCTCTAAGATTTGTGTATCGTACCATAGAAAGATACAGTGAGGTCTCTAGTTTAAATGACAAAAAAAGAAGCGGTCGTCCGCGTACAGCTAGGACTCCAGCGGTTGTACAAGCAATTAGGTCACGCATTGCCAGAAATCCCGCTAGGAAACAAAAAGTTATGGCCCTCCAGATGGGTTTGAGCAGAAACACGGTGAAAAGAGTGCTTAATCAAGACCTGAGACTTCGTGCTTATAAACGAAAAACTGGCCATCTTCTCAATGGTCGGCTTAAAGCTTTAAGGCTTAAAAGATCTAAAGCTTTATTGAAGAAGTACGCTAAAAATAAGCATCGTTGTATACTGTTTTCGGACGAGAAAATTTTTGACATAGAAGAAAACTGTAATAAACAAAATGATAGAGTGTACGCTCGCAATACTAAAGAAGCGTCTAATAGCATTCTCCGTATTCAAAGAGGTCATCACCCTTCATCTGTGATGGTTTGGCTGGGAGTTTCTTATGCGGGCGTCACTAGTATGCATTTTTGTGAGAAAGGAGTAAAAACTAGTGCCAAAGTGTACCAAGACACGGTGTTGACTAATATTGTGAAACCACTATCCCACACGATGTTTCTAAACCAGCATTGGGTTTTCCAGCAGGACTCTGCTCCAGCCCATAAGGCAAAGTCTACACAAGCCTGGCTCGCCTCCAATAAAATCGACTTTATACGGCATGAAGATTGGCCCTCCTCTAGCCCAGATCTTAATCCGTTAGACTATAAAATATGGCAGTATTTAGAGGAAAAGGTGTGCTCAAAACCTCATGCAAATCTAGACTCGCTGAAAAAATCCCTTGCTACGGCAGTGGCCAATATCGACATGAAAGTGGTGCGTGAATCCATTGACGACTGGCCACGCAGACTTCAAGCCTGTGTAGATAATGATGGCGGTCATTTTGAATAAATGTTATACATTTAGATTCTCTAGTTTATAAGCTTTCAAACGCTGAACAAATTATACGGAATAAACTTAAACTTTTGTTTTTATTTGATACTATGTATATGACAGAACTTATGAGCCGACTAAGTATATTATAGACTGTCTATAGGTAGGGCAATGAAATACTGCTCCAGCTAGAACAACTTCGGGAGATGGATGATCTGGAAGGGATAAGTTTGCTTTATACAGGTTTTTGTTGTAAATCGTATTTCTAATGTTTTATGTACGTTCATATAGGGATAATGGCTCAACGCGTGGATACTTTCACGGCCGTAAAATACACGCGACTGGTTTCTAGAAAATTGCTGCCGGTGCAACTGCAAAGGTACTGTCATCCAAAATTAAAATAGTTTTACTCAATGTGTATGTTTACTATACCATTATGACTTGTGTCCTTGGGTCATTCTCTTTCGAATAGCCTTTTGTATTTTGTGAAAATTAAACGACACGCATTGATCTAGAATACAATAAATTGTATTCCGAATTAGTCCCTGAATTATTTAAAAGGAATTCAGTGGTAAAAACGCATAAATTAATATTTATTGCCGTAAAAAACTGGTAACGCAGTGGTAAGGGGCAATTTTCATACACATTTATGACCACTGACTGTGTTGTTCGATTTGTGGATATTTACTGTACTTAGATATTTACCAAAATTATCGAAACTAATAGCCTAATTAAACCCTTTTTACCAATAATCACTAAACAGGAAATTTAAGTGAGGGACATGTATTCCAATATATGCATTTTAAGTAAATGTGTCGGAAACTTAAAGTAAAATGGCCCCCTTATCTTATCTAATTAAGAAAAGGGAAATTAAATTGTCGGTGGTCAATATTGTAACCAATGGGCCGCCATGTCCGGTTAGGATACACGGGTAAATTCACTCGAATAGTCCCTGGCGATGTTCCATTCTAACTCTGGCTTGCCTCATGTCGCCAACCGAGGAATTAATTAACAAGTGAGTTAAGTTTGCTATGGGTGTACAGTACTTATACATGTCGGGTTTCCCCACTAATATTAGTGATTATTTAAGCTACAAGGTACTGTTTGGAACTTTAAAATTCTTAAATTAAATTCGCTTAGAGCTCAAGTCAGTCATAAAATCGTTACTTAGAGCTACGTTAAATATTTAAAGAACGGACTAGTAGCTAATAAAGAACACTACAATGAGGCATTTTACTGCTAATAGCATTGCATCTAGCTCACACATCACGTGTCTACGTGCTTACGCCAAAGGGAACGCGTAGATCGAAACAATTCACATAGTATAATATATAATATATGTAGAATACGCCAAATGCAGTTCTGAAATTAGACCCCATATCTATTCGATACAACTTCGACAATTACCATAGCCAAAGTAATATGGAGACCGCTTAAGTCCTAACTCATTTCAGCACAATACTAAACACGGGGCTTTTATATGCCTCTCTCATACTCAATATTAAATTTTATTTACAAGTACCAACAACATAGCCTACATTTTTGGATTCACTTAATGTAATTCGCAAATTTCGCAATTGCCTGATGATTCACTGCAGTACACCTAAACTGCGGCATAAAGTGAGATTCTCAGTCGCTCAAAAAGAGCCTACGTCGGTTAGGACTTCGATGAAAATGTTACTTTTCCGACCTGTACAATAGCCCACTCGCCTTTACTCGGCCAGTCTATTCAGTTTTTGTTACAATGCGCTTTTTGATATACATCTACTCGCTTTTGTTTATTTGTAGATGCATTGTATGCACGCGTTTGTGTTTGGGTACATATCTAAATAGAACTGTGTCTGTTTTAAATAAAGTGCGCAATAACTGGACAGGGATCAATTTGAATTGGATGCAAATTGTTCGGAAAACGTGTAATGACTTTAAATAGCAGCTGAAAAATATTACGACCTTATTAGTTATACGCTCTTCCATGCGGTGGCATAGTTTTTCTCATCTATCAATCATCCCCAAATAATAGTACATTGTTTAACGAGGGGCCTAAGTGGAAAATAGCGAACGAGAGTCTATCAGAAGTCCGAAGGCAGGGGGCTTGTGTCAGTCGAGTTTGCTATTTTCTTACGTCCGAGGTAATGACAATGTTTTCATCACATTTGCGAGGAAATTAATCAAAATTGAAGAAATTGACAACTTCACCTTTAGAATATCCTTTTCATGGTCGCTTAGAGGAGCGGACAGCTTAAATATTGCAACCAATCATAAAGCAGTATTCTTGCGGCGCGCGGCCTACTAGATTTGTCAGCTTCAATATTTCAACCAATCACAAAGCAGTATTCTTATGGAGCAAGGCTAACTATATTTTTTTAAACCAATCAAATCACACAGGAACTTATAACTCCCTAGGGAGTTATGAAAATCCATAACTTCCGCGGGAGGTAAATCGGCTATAACTGGTCTATACGCCTGCGTGTAATAAGACCCTTTACGAGCAAATGAGATGAAAAGGCTCAGTTTCATTCGTCGTTACAGACTGCATTTCGCATGCATAGGTTAGCTACAATACAATACAAATATTCCTAATTGCTCACATAAAATAAAACCAAATTAAATGAAACATAGACAAAAGTAGACAATAGGCGGTCTCATCGGTGAAAAGCAATCTCATAAAGATCACCTTTGTTCGTCTTCCCGCGTGCGGCACGCGGGCTGTAAGGACCCATGTAAATGAGCCCTAATGGCACGTGAAACATTTCCGAGCCGAGACAATACACGGGCGAGGCCCTGTGGGATGTATTTGCATGTATTGATCCCCGTTAGGAACTTATCACGTGTTCATTTCGTGTTATTTTATTTTGAGTCACAAGCCGAGCCTAATTTCACGCATCCTCGTTATTCGTATTCTCGGTACCTAGCTAAGATTTCGAAACACGACATCCTTTATAGTAACCACAAATCAAATGGGCCATAAACGATGTGAGACACATTCTGTGAGACTATACGAGTGCGAAAGAGAAAATATTATGATCACAGTCGTCATTTTGGTTTGGGGAAACTATAGGCTTAATCGCCTTGCAGCACCTGCCCTGTTTATGCAAAGCTATGTAAAGAGAGCAGACAGCCAGGCGGCTTTATAAATGTGCAAAATCCGAACGTCGAGCTTTGATTTTGCAACAATAAAATATATTCAACGTAATACTGTAAACAAGATTATTTTCATACCTCAACTATTAAGATAAACAAAGCAGACAGTAAACACGTACACGATAGCTGTAAACCAGGTTTTATCTAATTGGATAATATCGTTACTCAGCAGTACGAAAAGGTACCTACCTCTTGTTTTGCCCGTAAATCGCTACGGGAAAAACAACACCCTACTAATGACCTATAGGTACCTCATTGATACAAGTACTCCATAGAATAGGTACGAAGTGATATAGCGGCAAAGATTACAGCTCTTATAAGGCTTCAGTCAATGTCTGCGAGTCCCTATTGCGATTTTCAATGTTTTAAACCTCATTTTCACTGGAGTCTCGGGAGTATTTTTCACCTTAAATATATTTTCGCAATGTTTGTATTATAAAAGTACCTAATTAGCAGACAAGTAAGATTTATTATCGTTTAATTATAATTTGTAACATGAAAGCGTTTCCTAACAATATCAAATAAGGGGCAGCGGTAGCGCAATTAAAATTGAAGATAATAAAGCAAAGGCCGTCTCTTGGAAACAATTTTAGCTTTCTATTTTCGCTAGTCATATATATCTCATGTAATATGAGATCTTCTTGTTTTAAATGAGATACGGAATTGTCATTTTACCGCCGTCTGGGCCGTATACTGGAGCTGGAATTCTCATATCCCTTTAAATTCATATCGAAATTTCTCGCAAGGAGACTCGACAGGATTGGGTAAAAAGAGAGGAAATTACAAATCGGGTAGAGGTGGACAGCTCGGGTTTATTTGCTAGGCAGGGCGGGGCGACTTAATAGGGATCAGACTGAAAGGTGAATATTTCTTTTCTTATCAACACGGGCCAGCTAAACGGGTAATAAAAAAGAAAGAATGCGGTTCTGCTGAAATAAATTTGGAGGACGGTAGTGCCCCCGCCAAGACGAGCCAAGGGAAGCGCAAGGTAGTGCTACCTACCTTTTTTCGAAGTGTTTCGTCGTTTTTTTGAACCCTCATAAAGTTCGTTTCCGATGTACCAGATAGTTCATATTCTCAGGATATGATGTCAATAATAAATTAATTAAACATACAAAGTCTCAATTGAATAGCTCTAATACTTTAGATTTTATTGGTATCTAAAATACACCGATTTCGTCACTGACACATTGATGATCATCAAAATGTTTGGCTACTTCCTGAAGTGCTAGAAAGCTGTAATTTGGTATGTAATCTAAGTTTAGTATACAACCAACAAAAAAATCATAAACTTATAACTTTCACCCCCCATCCCCTAAAATGGGGGGGTGGAAGTTTTAGTTTATCCTTTCCCCAAAGATCGGAGAACTTACGAAACTTGAGGAGTAATAAAAGAGGCAAACTTATCACAACTAGGTGCAAACTGACCAAGTCTACCAAAACTGCCTACGTAATAGGTCCTAAAATTTATAACGCGATCCCAGATTGCATCAAAGAGCAGAACGGACAGTTATTTTATGACAAATTAAAATCGTGGCTCGTTGAAAAAGCTCATTATAATGTATCCGAATTGTTGTGACATTTAACTGATCCAATAATCATAATAGTAATGTAATTTTGTATCTTAATTTGTAATTTAACTTTAACTGTAAGAGACACTGACATATTTAATGGGTAAAGTTTTGGACCTTTAAGTACTTATTTTAATGTAAATACGAGTATGATGAAATGTATTATTTTGACGTGTAATGTGTAAAATCATTGCAAATAAATGAGTATGAGTATATGAGACTTACGCCAATTTTATGAATTAGGACATGAAAGTTTACACGGGACTGTAGACAGTAACTAAAAAACCTATTAATAAGTACTTACAAGAACCTCTGCCTTACAAAAATAACTGAAATTCCACCAAAAACATTTCATGTAAAATGTTGCCAAGACGACCACATAAGGTTTGCCCTGTGAAAAAGATATCAGATCTCATGTAGAGCCAAGCTTTTGAATCTACACGGCCTAACTCTACCGACCCTAATTTCAACAAATTCTACATATCAGTAAATATGTATGGCTTGGCTGTTTCGTTACTTACTTCAGATTAGAAACTAAATATTCGCATCACCTCCACGACGGTAGCGAAACGGCGAAGCCATACATATTTACTGATATGTAAAATTTGTTGAAGTTAGGGTCGGTAGAGTTAGGCCGTGTAGATTCAGAAGCTTGGCTCCACATGAGATCTGATATCTTTTACACAGGGCAAACCTTATGTGGTCGTCTTGGCAACATTTTACATGAAATGTTTTTGGTGGGTTACTTATACAGCTATTGAGTCAGTATTACTCAATGATATTAATAACTTGAAATATAAACACGTTTTCAGATTTATACCGATAACGCCAATTTTAATTAGTTATGGAAAACGCCTAAAGATATCAAGGTTTAATCATATTATGTAAATTAATTAATAATATAATTTTAATTATTTCGGCTAGTTTTAATAACACATATTCACACGACTCTTCGATTTCAATGCCTTAAAACATTTTTAAGTTTTAGCCAAACCTAATTATGCCTAACTAACGCGTTGTCCGTGAAACGCGTGCTGGCGTAACCCAGCAGAAGTGCGCTGGGTAACCCAGCAGAAGTGCGCTGGGTAACCCAGCATGTGGTTGTACTAGCTCCACATCCAGTGTTCTAACACCAACATAATATGACCAGTAGCTTTCTCGACAGTACTTACTTCTTGAGACAGTTGGTGATGAGCAGGTGCACGTCTTGCCGCTCGTCGAGCAACAACATGGCGCCGAGGTAGCCGACACGCTTGTCCGTGAACCGTGTGCTGGCGATGAGCTTCAGGCACTCTAGCTGCCCGAAGTGCGCTGGGTAACCCAGCATGTGAATGTAGAGGAGCTTCGCGATGTTGCGACATCTGGGTACGAACGAATAGGTTAGACTTGAACATTTATTTATTTAGATAGGTGAACCAACAGCTTTAATTATAAAAAATGTAGCTTGATTAGAGATACAATTTTAAGAACTACAAGAATTACAAGAACTCACGTTTAGATATAAAATAAAAAACACACACTTAAGTAACACGTAGAATGTTACAACAACGCATACATTGCATACAGAAGATAATAAGTATAGCAGTCATCCAGATATAACAAACTGCGAGTAGCTTGACGTGAAGGTATGGAATGTGATAGTACGTGGTATGGTTTTGCTGAAGATACTAGCAGCATGTCCAGAACTGTTTTAACGCTTTTAACACCACAAAGAACCGTAAATGTATTTTTTCTTTAAAAGCAAAAATCACCTAAATCAGTGTCTCGATCACTTTGTGGGAGGTGTATAAAGTAATCGTACTCCCTTTTTTCAATAGAGGCCAATCATTGCGTTCCGAATTCGTTATTGTATCTTTTTGAAAAGATGTCGTCGAAAGGGACCCAATAGCGTACGCTAATAAATCATTGGGGCAGATTGAGGTAATTTAAACGTGTCAACTCAACTGGGCGACAACGCTATCACGATTTATAACCTCACCTAATATCTGCGTTATAATAAACATGCTTTATTTATCTAGACACGCGGCAGCGTGTCCAGCCAAATTCACCACAGGAACGTACTGGCGGACAGCAGCCGTGTGTTATTTTACACGAACCGTTTAGAGCCACTTTTGACCCCCCAATAACTCCAAATCTATCTAACACAAAAAAAAGAAATTTGGTACATGTATTAAGATTTTTTAGAACAACTAGAACCCCAAATTTCAAAAATATAGGTTTAATAGTTATTGAGATATTAAATTCCAAAAAACGGCATTTTTACCACTGACTGACTGACTGAATAGTAATCAAAAACCTAACCCACTTCCAGGTGACCTAAAAAACCGTGATTTTTTACACACCAGAAAAACTCAGAAAACAGTGCTTTTTTTTAAATTAGTTTTATTATTATTATTAATTATGCTAGTTAACTCAGAACTCCGTCATATATTAACCGATTTGGAAAATTCTTTTTTCGTTTGAAACGGTATACTTCAGGGGTGGTCCCATAGTTATCAGGTAAGAATCTGATCATAGGATCCTGGAGAAATCGAGGGAACTCTTCAAATATTTGATGTGCACCTATAGCGATTTGGGGATTTTATATAGTAACTCGTGCATTCGCTCTTAAAAAGCACCATTTGGCGAAGATTGACAAAAAGTAATGATATCCAATCAAAAACATAAATGTGAAAATCGGATTTCAGAGAAACTTCCTTCGTCGGACGCTTCGGTTGTGGAATGAGCTCCTTGCCGAGGTTTTCCCGAGGAATTACAGTATGGGATTCTTCAAGAAAGGAGTGTATAAATTATTATAGGGTCAGCAACGCGCATGTAATACCCCTGGAGTTGCGGGCGTCCATAGGCTGCGGTGACCGCTTACCATCAGGCGGGCCGTACGCTTGTTTGCCACCGACGTGGTATAATTTTTTTTTCTCGACTCTCTAGTTGTCAGCACAACGAATTCTCAAGTGAATAAAGGATCGGTAACGCACTTTTATTCTTCTGAAGTTGCAAGCGTCCATATGTCTGGATACCATCAGGCAGGCCGAAAGATTGTTTGCCACCGACGTTGTGTGTATAAAACAAAAAAAAGTATTGCCGAATATGCAAACTCGTAAGCTAGCCTCCACATCAAAATATCGCGATCCAGTGAACAGGACTTTATATTAAGAGGGCGCAGTACGCTCGGTTCTCCATACAAACGTATTTACGCTCTCATTTTAAAACGCCATGCTAGAATAACGTGAAACTTTGTATACACAATGGGATCCGGCAAATCTAGGTCGGAAATTAGTTTCTGTTGCTAGAAATTGTAAGAGAAAAAAATACAGCGGTTTTTTGAGTTTTTTACGGCTTGTATGAAAACCTTAATAATCGCTGTATTTTTTCTCCATTATAATTTCAAGCAACAGAAACTAATTTCCGACCTAGATTTGCCGGATCCCATTGTGTATACAAAGTTTCATGTTATTTTAGCCTGGCTTTTCAAAATGAGAGCGTAAATACGTTCGTATGGAGAACCGAGCGTACTGCGCACTCTTAATAAGTCTCAGAATATGCCAAGTCCTTGGTAAGCCAGCGTTTTGCGGTTTCATCGACGCTCAAGGATTTTATGCGGTAAGTTTTGTTCCCTTGGTAGCGTTTGAAAAATATGTGGGCGGAAACTTCGCTAAATTTGTTTTAGTAACAGTTGATGGATGGTGGCGAGTCACTGCTTGGTATCAACACCATAGTATAACAGTGTTATTTAGAACAATATTGCTATTGCAATACTTACTCGTACCATAACGGTATTGGAACTAAACAATCAGCCCGAGATTAAATGACACATTGATGATTAATTAGATTATGATGACACATTACAATATTCCATTTACCTCTGTCAATGAATCCTTAAATTGAAAAAGGGTCCGACACGGCTAGGAGACTCCTTTAGAAATAGAGTCGTATATATTTTGTAATAAATTGTTTGAGTTACGAGCCTAATCAAAACAACTAATAGAATGTCGTTCTTGACGTAATCAGAAGAATCATTGTTGCGTTCTACCACTTTCTACGTCATCATGATGGGGTCAGGCGGCCTCGTGGAAAGCCAGTTCTGTCAAGCAGGTTTAATTTGACAGACGATCAGAAGTACTCTTTGAGTAATGATAGCAAGAATTATGTTATACAACAATGTCAAATGACAATAAGATCCAACATGTGTCAATGACATTTAGACTTAGTACATAGTCAAGAGTTGGAACCTTTTTACCAACTGAAAAACCTGTAGTTCTAGTTTGATAATAGGCACCTATCCTATGTCTACCGCCACACCAAGATACCCTTGTGCCCACTGCCCCGTATTTCTCCAGCGCTAAAAAAGACGAATTGTCCGAATCATCTCCAAGTCCTCTTCTCTGAACGATGACCTTATTGACCACGCTCCTTTCTTTCATCACCGTAAGCGTAGTTCTGATTTGCCTGATGACATGAGATCCCACGTTCATGAAAGCTTGACAAAAGGCAACTACAGCACCAGTCCTAGATGCTGGTGCTTAAACGAGTGCGTCTTAAGGTGTACAAACTCACCTCCAAACGCTGTCCTTTTCTGTATGTGGACCTAATACGGGAGCACTCTTTGCTAACCACGCTCCGTTCTTCCGCCGCCGTGCGCGCAGCCCTGATTTGCCTGATCACAGCCCATATTCTTAAAAGCTTGACCACCTACAACGCCAGTCCTAGATACTGGTACTTTACCTTTAGGTGTACAAACTCACCTCCAAACGCTGTCTTCTTCTCTGAATGTGGACCTAATATAGGCACATTCTTTGTTAACCACGCTCCGTTCTTCCGCCGCCGTTCGCGCAGCCCTGATTTGCCTGATGAGATCCCGCAGCCGGGTCGGTGTGGGCATGCGCACTGAAACCGGCGCGACTGTTACGGACGGCACACACATAGAGAGGCGTTGATCAGTGCATTTGTAGTGCTCACTTACAAGCTAGGCATAGGCAGATGGAATATGATAAGTATAACAAAAAAAATGGTAACATTCATGCCTAAATAGGCCTTGTCTAATGTTTAACTTAACAAAACATTATTTTTTTCTTAAAATGTGTCTTGGACTGTTGATGCTTTGACTATGTAGTGCAAGGGTGAATTTTAAAAAAAATACATAGTTAAGCATTTCATTATTCTTATCATATGTTGTATAATATACGTTTCGTGTTTGTTAGTAGTTTCAGTGCAGAGCATTCAGTAATATTATTCAAAATAACAACAAACCACGTCACGAATCAGTACATTGACGGACACAGAAACGTTAGTAATGATATGTTAAATGAAAATTTTAAGCCATTCATTGCCGAGCGAAAGGTGAGTACTTTACCGCGACGCCGATGCTTCTGTAAACAGAACGTCTATCGGCGTTCACGGTATCCAAATAAAGCTCAATAGCACGTCCATCGGTGTTTTCGGCACTCGAGCAGCAAATTCCAGATTGGACGCTGACTCCTATCGGCGTTCACGGCATCCGAAATGAAAACTAAACCGACAATACCTGATGGACATTCCAAAAGCTACTGTTGCAATTTGCATACGTTTACCACCAGATATTTTGGTCCATTAAATCCTTAGTAGAAATTGCCCGCCCATCAGCGTCCGCGGCATTGCATTAAGGTCAACCAAAACGCCTATGGGTGTCCTCGGCAAAGAATGGGTTAAAGGAACATCGATCTACGTGGTTCGCAATATTTTTAAGCAAAAATATATTCATAAAGCAAAAAATGCTTCAGAAGACACATCTGCGGTAGGCTAAAGGAGAAAGTATGCGGTATCGAAACTTACAACTCCATCATTAATATTCACCTAAATGGTCCGTCAAAAGAGTCAGGGTTCGGACTTTTAAATTAAATTCGTTGGTAATAAAACAATTTTTTCTCGGAATATGGACTTTTCGGGCCTTTTTGACTCAGAATCAATAATGCTATCTATTCTAGAAGAAAAAAAAAAGTGTCCCCAGAAAAGTTTTGTTACTTTGCAATTTGCATACATTTATGTATAAGGGTACCTAACGAATACGACATTGAAATTTACTAAAAATTTGGGAAACTATTTTTCTTCTTCTAAAATCGATACCGTTTGGGATTCTGAATCGAATAAGCCCCATTCTGAGAATATATTTGAATACTCCATTTTTTTGGAATTCCCCAGGAGACTGACTGTAAGTAGGAGGACAAGTGTTATCGTTGCGAAAGCCCTAAAGGGTGCAAGTGTATGTACCTATACGCAATAGGCATCTTGACGTTGCCTGTAACATCAGAACAGTATTCTTGAAAAGGACAATAATGACATCTATCAGTTTAAGTACGTACAATAGTTATAAATTATAATACAAGGAGCTCGACTCGACGTATCAATTCAATGGTGTTCAATGTCAGTCGCAATTTCAACAGAAACTCGATAACTGGAATAACTCATCATATACTAGAAAATCAAAGCAAAGTGCTTTTGGTATGTAAACATAAAAAAAAATACAAAAAATACAAGGACGCCGAGAATAGGTGTAGGTGTTTATTGAATGACATTACTTTGATCGCAGGCACTAGCGCTATTCCCAAGAGTTCCAGAGAAAGGGTAAACGTGCGCGGTTGCGTCAGATTGAGATTCTATACAGTAGGTATACATGCATAGTTACCTACACTGCTTACACGTCGCTACAAACCAACTTAATTACTACAAACAGGGGGTCTTCCTTCACTATGCCTAACTTAATAGGAGGTTTTTGGCCGTCCCAAATTTGAGCAGCGGTAAAACTAAGTTTGTTTTGTGATCCCAGGCCTTTGATAACAAGTCAGTTATTTCAGCGCCGTGACGTCACTTGGCCATTGTTTTACATGCCCTAGTTGATTTATGGGCCACGGTTGGAGTCCTTTAGTAAATGGTTCATGTTGATTTTGATTAAAACAAGAATAGGAATGAGAGGCTTGTTGGTTTGTAAACTAGTACAGGTAATTTCCAGTTTTCTTAACACTAACCAGATTAAATCTTTATTACGAGCATTTTAATTGTAGGCGGCTAAGGACTTTCCCAAAGTTTGAAAGCAAAATATCTTTATTTCTGTACTTCCGAGAGTTTCGAGACGATATGAGGTAATATGAATATGTCATCGTAATTAATATCAATGAAAAGAATTACAAGTTTCGAAAAAGGAGTGGACATTAAATATTATGCATGCAAGAAAGCAGCAATATTATTCATTTTAGAGATATTACTGTTCCCAGCCTAACAATCATATCTCATTATAATTATAAAGAATGCATGATAAAGTGACAAAGGCTTTCCAATAACGGTATTTATGCTATATAGACATAAGATTTAATTTCGCCTGCCCTGTTTGAAAATCTTTTTTCACTTTACCATTTTAACTAGAGGCTAAAATTGACTGGACTTCAAGGCCTATGGCTAAATTTTATAAAGATCTGTCAGCCCTAATGTCTAATCAAATTTTAGTAACCTGTCTTGGACATTACTGGCCAACAAAAGGTCTATACAGTTCTTTACAAAACTTGTCTTAAGTATAACAAGCAAGTCTACATACAGATGAACGATAAATGATTTAAGAATTTTTTGGGTTGTATCATTAAAAGATCCCTTTTTCTTACGTAAGAAAACCCCTCAATATGACGACTTGAAAGATGTCTATGTTTTTCTTTACTCAACAAGTTGGGTGTATGTTGTTAATTAAAAAGTACCAACCTTTTAGGTACAAATAAATTAGTAGCAAGTTACGGCTGGGTTCTAAGCATATAACGCTCTGTTATTTGCATTGCCATTTCAAATTAAAGGGAAAAATTGAAAAATTTAATGCTCCGAGCAGGATTCGAACCTGCGACATCTGGCATAAGTACGCGGCCAATTATTAATTTGAAATTTTCGTTAGCAGCGTTACTGCTTTAGTACAAAATTAATGCATTGCCATTTGTTAGCTATTGTTAGCTATTGAGCAACTGATATTGATATTTCTCACTTGTTTGAACGTATATTAAGTTCAATATATATTTTTAACTAATCTCAATAGATTCAGTTAATTCTATTGAATGCATTTTATAATAATGATTGAACTAATTTTTAAAATAAATTTAAAATAAATAATATTACGACCATAACCTACAGTGTTAGAAAATACTAGTTTGCAATGATAGTTTCACACAATGTACACTCGTACAGTTGAAATTATTATAATGGCCAAATTGTACTCAATTAGTCCGTTTAAAAATCGACCATACTACCCAGGCATATAGGTTCAAATTCGAATGGAATAAAGAAAAGTCAGACTTTTAAATAATTTCAACTTTTACAGAATGTATTTAAGAGTGCAACAAAAATACTCACCTCGTTCTATGGCCTCATTTACCACTTGTTTTATGGTTGCGATATTAAAAGCCGGGTTAAACCTGTGTAGGAAAAAAGTAATTAGAAGAAAAAAATATTTATAAAACTAAATTAGTAAACTTCATTTAATCAATTTTATACTTAATTGGGTCATTTGTGTTAAGGAGTATCTTTGAATGAAATTATGCTAGCTAAAGGTCTTTTATTATAAAATTATTTAAATAAATAGGTAGTGAGAATTATGTGAGACAATTTTAGGAGGCTAAGTGTAAATGAAATATTTTGTTTATATGTATTCTCTGAACTACGTAATTATGTATCATACAGTCTATCTATGAGGTCTTAGAAGACTGGGCTCCAGTTAATTTTAGCAATTGCTTATTATGTCATAATAACGTGTAAAAACAAAGCAAGAGAGAAGTACGTACATGCCCAAATATTGTTTTAAGAGGCCTTTAACGTGTCCACTAGCGCCACTCGTAAATAATTGTGGTTGTTTAAATTTAACGATAGATATTGAAAAAACCGGCCAAGTGCGTGTCGGACCACGCATAAAGAAGGGTTCCGTGCCGACACCTCCTAATCTACATTTAAAAGCACTATACAATACATTGAATCAAATCTTCATAGGAAACTTACGGCACTTACGCCCTTTTGTTTGGGCAAGACAGTTAGTCAGCAATAACTCAAAAACCGATTAGGCTATCTTGTTCAAACCAAAAATCGTTGAAAGGATTGATTAATGTACATAATCTTGATTTTTTTTTAGAATTTTAAACTTCATAGTTTGGAAATTGGAGGGCGGGGGACACACTTTTTACGACTTTGACAGCTAATATCTCGCCAAGGGTTGACTTAAATGGAAAAGTTTTTTAGAAACTTGTCATTTTAAAGGCCTATCCATAGATACCCTACATGTCTATGTGCATATAGAAAAAAAATTGACACCCCCGTTACATGTATGGGGTGCCCCCCCAGTTTAGTATTTTTTCAAAATTTCACATCATATTTCTGTAGCAGTTTATAGCATACACCTTCCTAACAAAAATTTCATAATTGTAGTGCTCATAGTCTCAGAGTAAATCGGCTGTGACATACGGACGGACGGACGGATGGACTGACAGACATGACGAATCTATAAGGGTTCCGTTTTCGCCATTTTGGCTACGGAACCCTAAAAAGGAGGCATCTATGTAATGTGTTTTGAATTTAAGTACCTTTTGAATACATCAATCGACTTTTTACGTTGGTCGATTCGTCAATCTATGTGTCTAAACTAAAGTAAAAACGGCCGTTTATTTTTGAACTCATATATCCACGAATCCAGCAATGAAAAACTAGTTTTAATGTTTTCAATTAAAAAGGTACTTAATTTAAGAGTGGCGTTAGTAAAAACGTTAAGCACCCTTAAGTGCTTACAAATTATCTTTTATTTTACATATTATCAGATCTGCAATGTATTGACCTTTCCATTTCAATGGATTGCTCTCAAATGGTATTGTAGTCAATTAGGATCAATTACCAACTGCCTTTATTGGAAATTATGTGACAGTATTGGTCATATCCTTCATTCTGAACTAATCTTATGAATTTGTACTTTACTAACCCCGGAATAAAGGCTTTTTTTATTTTAATTATCTTATTAATATAAGATGAATAAATGGCAAAGGTCTTGCCTAGCTAAAAACAGGACTAAACCTGTTCAAATAAAATACTTCTGTAGGTATAGGTTTACAATTTGAATTCGGAATGACATGGGGTGGGCTATTTTTATATTTGACATGTAAACTTATTAAGAAATAACTGTTACTTCAGTTTTTAACACTATTAACAATGATTTAATGTGACACTTAATTTGATTTGTTAGTTAATTAAAGTTAAAAAATACTTATGTTTGTTGGGTCAACTTTCCTCATGTGTTACCCAGAAAAATAAATTATTAGGTGAAAGAATATGACAGTGAAATTGAAAAATGAGAGGTTGCCTAATTTCAGCCTGGACTACTATGAGGTTGACAGAGGAGTGGAGAGAACATACCCTCCTATGTTATTTGTGAAAATAATAATAATAATAATAATATAAAGCAGGCGATGAAGGAGCGCTTCTTCTGTCGCCTGACAAAAGTACTTAATAGTTTTTTGTCGGGTGGCAATAAGGTGCGCGCATTCAACGCCTGGGTTATGCCCTTGCTCACATACTCCTTTGGCATACTAAGGTGGACTCAGACTGAGCTGGATGCCCTGGATCGAAGGGTGCGTGTACTGCTCACTGCTCACCGCATGTTGCACCCACGCTCGTCTGTTATGAGACTGTACATCCCGCGGAAGTGTGGAGGTCGCGGCTTTTTAAATGCCAAAGACCTCCACAACCGCGAGGTGTGCAGTCTCAGGAATTATTTCCTAAACAGCGAGTGTGGGATGCATCGTGACGTAGTGGCAGTAGACGCATCTTTCACCCCGCTCTCCATGGCAAACGAGAACTGGCGCAGATTTAAAGTACTGAGCACCGAGGACCGCAAGGCGGAATGGAAGAGTAGGGAGCTACACGGGCGGTTCTACAAGGCCCTTACGGGGCCCGACGTAGACCTGCTCGCGTCGGTGAACTGGCTACGTTTCGGGGATCTCTTCGGGGAAACCGAAGGTTTTGTCTGTGCAATTGCGGACGAAGTTATCATGACGAACAACTACCGGAGGTATATCCTGAAGGACGGTACGGCCGACATTTGTCGGGCATGCCGCCGTCCCGGAGAGTCACTCAGGCATATCATTTCCGGTTGTGGTCATCTTACTAACGGCGAGTACTTGCACAGGCATAACTTGGTAGCCAGAATTATTCACCAGCAACTTGCTCTTTCATACGGTCTTGTGAACTTCGAAGTGCCGTACTATAAATACTTACCTGCGCCAGTTCTCGAAAATGGTCGTGCTACGCTCTATTGGGATCGATCTATCATCACGGACAGGACTATTGTAGCCAATAAGCCCGACATCGTGCTGATAGATCGATCGAAGCGCCAGGCAGTGCTCGTCGACATCACCATCCCCCATGACGAGAACCTCGTGAAGGCCGAGAAGGACAAAGTCAGCAAGTACCTAGACTTGGCATACGAGGTAACCACCATGTGGGATGTTGATTCGACGATCATTGTCCCGATAGTCGTTTCTGCGAACGGTTTAATAGCGAAGAGTCTCGACCAACACCTCAAGAGACTCTCGCTAGATGGCTGGGTCAAGGGTCAGATACAGAAGGCGGTACTCCTGGACACGGCGCGGATAGTCCGGAGGTTCCTCTCTCTGTCGCCCTAACCACCGGTAGCTTAGGCCCTGCCTCGCTGCCGGCGGCACCCTAGGTTAGGTTTTTATAATGATTTTATGTTTAGTATTTATAGTTATATATTTTACTTTTATAGAAATATTGTAAAAACCAACCTAAGACGAGAAATAAATAAAGTGAATAATAATATAATAATAATAAAGTGGGGTTTTTCGATTATGGTTCAATTTTTTTATATTTACAGGTGGAATGAAATGTTTTATAATTAGGTAAAGTAGTTTGAAAAATGTTAGTATGGAAAGGGACATGGATCTGTCCCTTATATCTTAAATTATTTGGATTCAATCTAAATTTAGCCCATTACATATTCACACAACTTTCTAAGTTGAGTTGTAATGAGAATAGGCAAAACGCAAATGAATTGTTAGTAAAAATCCAGACTTATTTCTATGTTATGATAATAATTAATAGGATAGCCCTTGTAACCAAACCTAAATTAGGTAAATCATTATATTAAGTGCCACATATTTATTCAAACACATTTCATTGTAAGTTGAATACACAATACTATGGTTATTTTTCAAACCTGTTACTACTTTATTATTGATTTGTAATCTGATAATGCAAAACTTACATTACCACATTGGTAACGGTACATGTTATAGGCCAAACGAAATAAAAGATGATGATGATGATAAATAACCTATTCTTGTTAATCCCTGTGAACTTGTAGTCACCAGCATTTAATATCTGGCGAACCAAAGGCGGCATAAATATTTGACAAATGCACATGGCCCTAAAAAAAGCAGAATTGATATTTATGCACACTTTGTTATTGCAGATATAAGTGCTGGTGACTGTACAAGTAAAAATTAACTAAGGTTCCAAATTCAAAATTGTTAAAATCATTCCAGGCCTCAAGAGGCTATGTAAAATAAGTGTTGGATTTTGAGATTAATACATCACTTGACATTGATAAATCACATTAACTTTTGTATGATAAAATAGGTAAGTTGATTAAACTTTTAGAAAATATTGAGTGTGAAAGTAGAAGTTATGAATATAATTTAATTAAGTAAGTACTACTATCATTTTGTAATGTGGACATAAAAAAATTAGCTTTATTAATTAATTATATTCATAGACATCTTTGAATAATGATATATTAAATGGGTCATTATGGCAAAATATACAGATCAATAATTAATCTGGTAATTAGTTCAGTGCATCTATGGATTTGATAATATAGGTTACCAAAAAAACAAAATTACCCGGATTCAGAGCCGTTCATCATGTACACTTATAATGATAATCCGTTTCACACAGCTTTCCTTCAGGGATCACAAAATATGGGAAATATATAGGTATAACTTGACGAATGCAACTTGTTTCGGTTTTAGATTATAAACACACTTAACCGCCGAGTTATCACTTGAGCACTTTTATATCAAAACCAAGGGAACTAAAGTGTAACTTATAAGTAAAAAGTCAAGGATAAAAACATTTTATCCGTCACAAACTATAAAAATGTAAGAGAGAAATCGCATGCCACCTTTGATTCACTTCTGTCATAATTTCACTTTTTATTAAACCGATCCCATAATGACTACATGGGTTATGTCCTAGGCGCAATTAAGGTAGTATTTATTGTTTATTTTCCGTCGAAATGTTTATCACAGTTTCAGAAATAAGTCGGAAATAATACAATTGCCAGCTGACATTTCCCTGTGCGTTGTACAAAATTCAACATGGCCGCCGTGACTCGTCGCATGACGTTCCTCAATTTATTCGTCAAAATAGATTCTTTATATTTACAAAACATAGATGCGATCTTTTTACCTCCTAAATAAATTAAGCATTATTATATTTCGCAATAAAACCTGATATTATGTTGCACGGTATTATCTTTTTCTAGATAGTATCTGATTTGACTGGAAAAAGGAAAAGTAAGCGCAACGTGGAAAAGGAAAACTTTTCAGAAACCAAAAACTCAGCTATCTCTTTTTCATCCTTGCAATGTTTATACCATGTTCACCACTAACCTACTTGGGTGACTTTATAAAAATGTATTTTCGTTATTTGTGCTATGTCCAAGATAATGTTACTCTAGACGCTAAATTAATTAAGAACGCACCTTCTATTTTGTTCTGGCGGCAGCACACTCCAGTCAACTTCGTACATAGGATAAGCCATATTTGTGGGATTTGTTGGCCACAGGTTTAATCATTCACAAAAAAATCATCATTTCACAAACACTACACAATCACACAACAGTGCGAACTGTACTGTTATCACAGTGTTTTATCAGGTGCAGGTAGTAGATATCCCTCAAATATCTAGTAATTGCGCTATCTCTTATCAAAGGTACACTTATCACTAAAAAAGGACAGCAATAGAGACACCGTTCAGTTTAACTTTTATTCTTATAATGTCAATATGTATGTACAAAACAATGGTTCGCTCCGCATCATTATCTTAATAGGGAAACTCGTTAATATTCACCGCTGTCGAGCGGTGATATATTATTTTATTATGGATAAGGTGTCGTAATGATTTCATAAGTTCTCATCGTGATTGCGCGGCGGACGCTGCTCGCTGTTCCGTTTGATGCAGTCCACGAGCCACCGGATGCCCTCGTCGACTCCATCGCTGTAAAATGACAATGTATTAGCATTTTAATCTCGTGACACAGATAACTGTGACGTTACGCTGTTAAGCTTAGGGCTAAAACACACACACGATTATTACGTGTCTGGCCTTTCCTTCTGTAACACCTCGCCACTTGGGCATAATATGAAACGTCTTACACGACATTTTCGTGGCCTGCTAGATCGCATTTGATTATTTAGAGTTGAAAGTCGATTATGCTTAAAATTCAACTAGACTAACTAGTATAACAAAGTAGCAGTAAAAAGTCCAACAATTCCTCAAATCAATAAAGGGTCGAAACATGTTTGTGATTTTTCTGGCGCCACAAGCGTCCGTAGGCTATGGGATCTGCTTACCATCAGGAAGGCCTTTATAGGGTGGTCGCTAGGCCGGTTACGCGACCAGCGCCAGTTTGCGACGACCTGAAGGACGAGCTTTCTTCAATTAAAGATATTAATATTTTACAGACCCTTAAGAAACAGTGAGTTCATGAGTTGTATACATTTTATTTGATTGATATTGATTGGGAAACCTTTTAAAAAAACGAACCAATATTCTTTCAGTCAGTACTCAGTTCATCAACTCATCCAAGTCGTCGCAAACCGGCACACCAAATTATCTGGTCGCTAACCGGCTTATCGACACTACTTGCTTGCCACCGTCGTAGGGTAGGTCGTACTATAAAAAGTAACTGAAACATTTAATTGTAGAAGTACATTTATATCGCACAAGTATGTACCTATGCATAGAATTAGCGTAAAAAATACTTTTCTTTTAAAGTTGTTTACACTTAAAACTACAAAAGCTCCTTGCTCTTATGCTCCAATACTTTTTGCTGAACTGATTACCATATTCATTTTCTATTTATTTTTCTATACTCAATGTATTACAATGTGTTGTTAAATTTATCCTGTTTGTGGAAATCATTGAATAATGTAATGACTTTGACGTCGTCATGTGGCACTATTCAAAGCTATAATTTGCGGTCCACACGTTAGATAAATAGCGACATAGATCATTCATACTCCATTATGAGTAATCTCTATAATCTACTATACTCGTAGTATCCGCGAACTAGACATCAGAATAAATAATAGTGACTAGAGTAGCGACTGATGTAATGTTATCTCTTTCACACTTGAATAATATTATATTAAAAAGCGTCGAGTGGCAGAAATCACTTTCATTTTCGAAAAATACAGAACGTACGTTCATAGAAAATTACATGAGTTGATAGAATACTGATACATAATAGGTTAATTGATTAAATTTTTATTTTAAACCTTGTCACGCCTCATGAAAAATGGTTTAAATAGTTAGGTTGAATTTTAGACGACTGTTCTCTAGTTGAAAGCCAGTTCTTGAATTTGCGCTTCTTTGTATGAACGGGGCGACCCTCCTCTTTAGTGTTTGACTAGTGACATGACCGGCCCGTTTTAACCCTTTAACCGCCGAATGTTAAAAATGTTACTCGCAATTTTCAACTCTGTCATAAATAAGGAAGGTGTCATTTACACATCATTGTTACAGGACCTAAACATCAAAGAAGACACAGAATGTACCCTACTTGGATTGACTATCGACACTCATCTCGACAGGAAAAGACACATAACCAAAATAACATCTAAACTATCCTCCTTATTTGCATTAAACATCTTAAAGACAAATACACATATCGAGTGTGCTCCGTCTGCCTATCACGCTTACACACAAGCCTGGCTACGATACGGCTTATTGTTATGGGGCCATACCAGCGACGCACACGATCTGTTCATAGTCCAAAAAAATGTGTACTAATTTTAACAAACGTCCGCCAAACCGACAGTTGTAAACCGCATTTTAAAAACCTTCAAATATTAACCCTTCCCTCCCTGTATATTTTAGAAGTCGCCACATTTGTTAAGAATAATATTCACCTGTTTGAATACAATAAGAGTGCACGCCGTAGAGATAAACTTGTTTCTCCCGAATCAATCTCGGATATGTATAAAAAAGGCCCGTACATAATCAATACATATTTATAATAAGTTACCCAAAAATGTTTAGGGTATAGAAAAAAAAACACCTATTCGTAAAACAACCAAAATCCTTTCTAATATAAAAAAACCTATTAATCAGTACAATAATTTATGCAGGATAATCTCATATAAACACAGACCTAATTGAGGTATTGCATCATAAGCGACACATGTCATTATTAAAAGTAAGGCAGTTAATATTTACTTATTCATTCATTAATTTCTGAGAAAAACAATATAAATTGTGTTGAATTTTTCACTTATTATAAACTAGTGTTTGCCCGCGGCTTCGCTCGCGTAATTTTTAACCGTCATCAAAAAAGAGGTTCTCTGTTTGACCACCCATCTGGGTGCCATGTGAGCCTATAATTTAATTGTAACAACTGTACGATTACCATGGTTTGCAATAAATTTATTATGATTATGATTACACTGTCACTTTGTCTGATATATAAAACGATGGCGGTTAAAGGTTGTCGCACACATAACCGCTCGGCACCGGATCGGCGCCGCCTCACCTCATCGGCTTGCCGTCAACTAGGCGTCAACCAAACGCAAGCACGTAAAGGAAACGGCTCAGCACCTGCAAGGTGTCCGCGCGGCAGGTGACATCGTCGTGCTTACGGCTGAGCGACAGCGCGCTTAAAGCGAGGCGGCGGCTAGAGCGCCGAACCGAAAACGAAATATCTGCTTCTCTGTCGCACTTGCATGTGCAAGCGACAGAGAGAGAGATACTTCGTTTTTGGTTCGCGGTAGGCCCTCAGGCACGCACATAGCACGTAGAACCGATGGCCATTGGGGCGGAAAGGTTCTCGAGTGGCGACCATGTACCGGAAGGCGTAGCGTGGGCAAGCCCCCCCCACACGGTGGACTGATGACCTGGTAAGGGTCGCAGGTATCCGCTGGACGCGGGTGGCGCAGGACCGGTCAGTGTGAAAGTCTTTTAGGGATGCCTATGTCCAGCAATGGACGTCATTCGGCTGACATGATGAGGCCCTCAGGTGGTCGATAAATTCGGGGGAACGATGGCAGTCTGCGCGCCATCCCCGTTCCGGTGGCGAGAGGCAAGCGCGGCGGCGGCCCGACGTAAGCTCGATGACTGCGAGTTGCCCGCGCGCCGCTTGCGGATTACTAGCTTATGCCGAGGCGAAGCGATGCTGTTCCGATGCCGATATGTGTGCGTTAGAGTATGGAATTTCTTACAAGGCATACTGGACGGCTCGAGTTGAGGCGGCACCGATCCGTTGGCGAGCGGTTACGTGTCCGACAACCTTAAAGGGTTGACTTAAAGGGTTGATAGTGACCCTACGAAGCTGACGTTCCTGGGTTCGAATCCCTGTCATGGCAAGTATTTCTATGATAACTAATAAGCATGTCTCTGTGTTGTGGATGTTTTCCATGTATTTAAGTAGTTACATCTATTAAATAAATAAATATATCGTTGTCTTGTACAGTCAAGTGCAAAAGTATGGGTGTAAACAACTTGCTCAAAAATATGTCCCATAGATCTTTTGTCGCCGGATTAAGGTTGCGGTACGTATTTATGAGAGGATTAAATCGGTACGTATTTTTGCACTTGACCGGACCTATAATAATATAACACAAGCCTAATTGAGCTTACTATGGGACTAGTTCGATTGGACGTGAGGTGTGAGATTGTCCATCATCATCCTGGCGTTGTCCCAGTACAGATGCGTCCTGACGGATAGCTCAATTGGCTAGAGCTCTAGTAATGCCTATCTGATAGAAAAAAAAAACTACTTTTAAAAATAAATATCCATTGATATATATCAACGTAAATATCAGTGGATATATATCATGATATATATCGGCAAACCCTGATGAAATGGGTAGCTTTATCATACCCAGTTAATGCTGAAGTTGCCATGAGCATGATATCCCTCGCTCCGATGAGGTGTGCGTTCTGGTTGAATATTGGTTTGACTGTGTGTACACCCATACAGTCTGGAATGTCTTGTTTGTTGGCCAGCACCAACAGAGGGACCCCTGACAGCTGCTCCGATGCTATCATCCTGTCTGAAATATAAGTTAGTAATGTTGTATGGAGGGAAAAAGTATTTCGTATTTTTTTTTTTTTGGAAACACCACAATTTTAATTAATAACCAACATTTTCATTTGTAATGAAGACTTCAACACAAAAAAGCCTTGTAAACAAACTGATATCAGGTAGATCTTCATGTTAATTCCACCAGTTCATCTTCCAACATTAGTATAAGTATCAGACTACTTGTTTGATATAGCAGATTCGAAAGCAGAGAGTAGCAGAGAGATTCGAAAATATAACTAAATAGTCCCAAACTTTCACCACTTAAGGCCACATACATATTAACCATATTGCGATCTGTTTGCCTACCAGTAGCAAACTTCTACAGCTTCTATTTATCTCTAAGCAATTTAGTGAAAGTATTTTTTAGTTATTATTAAATTGGCAGTATGCTGTAATGCTGTTAAATTCTATTTTTAAATAAAAAATAAAACAATATTCCACCAAACTAGAATAAGGACTTATGTGAGCAAATATCAATACACTCTCGCCGACCATACAAGAAAAATAGGCAATGAAATATTAATCTACTGTAATTGGAAATAGATTAGAGCTTGTTTTGTTTTGAAATTGAAGGAAACAAAACAAATGCAACTCTGTTTTAATTTTAAAAGACAAATTCTTTTGTAGAGGATACTTTATAATAGGCCTTTTAGCGGCTAGAGGATATAGGTAAGAGAAAAATGGAGTAAAATATTAACAGACTGGTATCCTAGAGATAGCAAACAGAGCCAGAAAAACCTCTAAGATGATGGGAGGAGAAACTTAAACTTACAGCGGGCCCGAACTGGAGGAGAATGGTGCATGACATATTATAGTGGAAAGATCTAGACAAGGCCTTTGCCAAGCGGCACACTGAATTAGGGCTTATAAAGATACAAGCTTTCATCTGCCTGCTGAGGGAACTATTTTTTTTGTTTATTGTCATAAGAGTGCGTGTTCGATAGCACTATCCTGTTTGCTACACATTATTATATAATAAATAATAAGTCCTAAACATATGAAGTAATTCTTGTTGCATGAAATTCAAATTTACTTCAATATATAAAAATATACATCATTAATTACTTACCAAAAGTCTCTTTTGACTCAGATATCCTTTCTCTGTCAGAAGAATCTACAATATAGATTACCGCATGACATTCAGCAAAGTACTGGAACAGGAAGTAACACATGTAGAAGAGTAAGGACATACATGGGAAGTGTTTCATTTCCGAATATATAATTGAACTGTATAGGATACGAAGATACACTTACATATTTAAAAAAAGGGGTGTATTTAGAAATTCTTCAAAAACTTTAACCATATTCATTGCAAATAGGTAAAAGCAAGTAAGTAATATATATATAAGATTTAATTACTTTGTCCCAGAGAGACTGTAGCTCTACTTGTCCTCCAAGGTCCCAGAAGCTTAGCCTCACTCCTTCAACATCTATTTTTCCTATGTTCAGGCCTACTGTCGTGGTTATCCTACTGGGGTTCATCGCTTTGTACTTTTTCGTAAACTTCGTTTTAGTGGCTTCAAGGTACGTCTGAAAGCAGAACAAATCTCATTGAACCACATAATTAGCTAAACAAAAAACTATCTCAAAGATAGGGTCCAAAAAGTACCGTTTTTCCAGCATTGTCAAGTCCTAAAATTAACACACAATATTCGTCTTTCTGAACCAGGTACTTATAAAATCCATGTAGTAAAGTATACATTTTGTAGCATTTTTCAGTTACTTGTCTTGATATTTATTTTATTTATTTACTGTTCCATGAAATTGATAAAATAGGTACGTGTAAACATCGGTCTGTCAATAAAACGTCACTGTCACTACTGTCATGTCACATATGTGCGTGATGTGCCGTGGATGTGCCACATGTGACAAGAAAAACGTCAAAATAGTTGCGTTCAATTTTTTTGCGTGCTACATTCAAAGTTTAAAGTTAAGTATTGATATCAATATCAATATAGGTATGTGTAGGGTGGAAATTATACGACTATCATTATTTATATATCTACTAGCGGCCGCCCGCGACTTCGTCCGCGTAGATTTTAGGTAATAACGAATTTTATAAATTAGGTCAACCTTTTTCTGTCAGTTGCCCGATGCCCCGATGCTGTTAAAAGGCAACATTTTTAAGGCCTGATGAAGAAGAGACAGGTGTAGTTCCCGACACCGGCCAAAATGAAATTTTCTAGATGGTACCTCAGCTTTTCAAAAGGATACTGTTTTAGGGCGTTCCAAAAAAAAAACACAACCTAAAATGTGCCGAATTGCGGACCAGCCAAAACTTAAGGCACATAAGCGAGTACATGCGATTCTTATTTTTGTTTGCAGGCTAATAAGAGAGCGATGAAAGATTAAATTATTATAGAAAGTTTGACACACATAATTATTGTGACATAAAAAAAACTCTAAGAAAATATTGTTACCAGTCAACCATAGGGCAAAACAGGGAATGCAAATCTGTTTAACAAAAGGGAAAAATTCACGTGGACGTAGTGACGGCGCAGAAAATAGGAAAAAAAATAAAAACATAAACTGGTCACCGTAGCGTAAACGTAACACCTATTTATAAGCAACATTAGTGGCATTTCCTTTGGGAGCTAAGATGCCGTGAGAGAAACAGTCTTTTCTTAAATCAATCCCTGTCATTTTCAGTGACTGTCCTTGGGATTTATTAATAGTCATTTCGAAGCATAACTTAAGAGGGAATTGTGTTCTTATGAACTCGAACGGGTAGTCAGATGGAATTATCGGTATTCTGGAGGAATATACACTATTTCGCCTCGAGCGCTATCTGTGAATACTGTAGCTTCGATAACGTTTATATGGATAGCTTTTATGTGTAAAACGACCGTAGTTCGTGTATCTCCATCTCTGTCGCACTGGCGAGCCCTGAGTCCGTTCCTGCCCGGCTAGTATGATAGCTTATACCGTCACGTTTTATGTGACGTTTTAGTACATTTTGGCCATATAACGTGACGGTATAAGCTATCATACTAGCCGGGCTGAGGTATGGGAGCGGTACGGGAGGGGTGACAAGACTGACGCTCGGCTGAAGTTTCGCGTCGTTTGACGCTCCATAAACACACCCCTCCCGTACCGCTCCCATACCTCTGCCCGGCTATTATGATAGCTTATACCCTCACGTTATATGGCCAAAATGTACTGAAACGTCACATAAAACGTGACGGTATAAGCTATCATACTAGCCGGGCAGGAACAGACTCAGTTATGTTAGGCCTGTAACGTAAAACGTAAACCAAGAGGGACAGAAAAGGTCTTACACAGATAAAGAAAAACGGAAATATGACAAGGACAAGATATATATCCCTCTCTGTCGCTCTTATTCAATTTGAAACCAGTGAGAAAAATGCAACTTTGCTGCGAGCGTGAAAAAGATTTTAATTTTGAATCACTAGCTATGCTCGTGATTCAATTATTGAATCTTTCGCTTGCTCGGGACTCAACTACAAAACTCGCAGCAAAAATCTACTTTGCTCTCTTGTTGAACAAATAAAATAACTATTGGCTATGTGCACGTCTGAAACGTCAAACGTCAAAGACAATGTCAAAACTCAAAGATGTCAAATAATGACACATGAATATATTTTATTTACTTTAAGGGCAGCGGAGTGAGTATTATATTCTTTGCAGCGGGGTCTCGCTATCCATACCGCTCGCTGTCATGGCACTCGTATGGCTATTGACCCCCCGCTGCCCAGCGCAACTCAGGCCATTCCATCTGCTTCAACACAGAACTGTACTGTGACACCGCCGGCTCAAACGACGCTAGCGGAAAGACTAGGGCTGCTGAAAGCGAACGTCCCAGTTGTAAGAAGAATACCCCGTGGTGCACGCATTTCTGTCGCCAGCTGTCTCGCCGATTGCATTGGCAAGGTAGTCGCTGAAAATTCCTCAAAGGCATGGGAGCGTCTACTTACTTTTCCATACACAGTCCTTCATGCGGAAAAATCTAATAAAGCCTCACTTACTTCACAAATCAAAATCAATACAGCATCACTATCCGATTTACCTTCCGTCCCTCTAAATTGTTTCAGTAGCAGATCAAACAAACCACCAAATACGGTAAATTCTAAAATCAGAGCAATTGAAAATAAGCTATCCGAAGGGAATGTGAGTGGGGCTGCCCGTCTTTTATTTTCTCGCGACGACCTTGCTGTTCACTCCGCCGAGACTTACGCCGCCCTGAGGGAAAAACACCCTGTCCCCTCAGCCTCCTCTCTACTGCCGGATCCACCATCCGCTGATAACCCTACTGTGACTGTTTCCGAAGATGCCGTGCAACTGGCTATTTCATTCTTCCCCAACGGATCCGCCGGTGGGCTTGACAGTCTCTCTCCTCAACATCTCAAAGACCTAACCACTCTTTCATTGGGTGACACGAGAACTTCTTTGCTTAAGCAACTCACGGCACTGATAAATTTGATGCTGTCAGGACAAGTAAACGCAGAGATAGCTCCAGTCTTGTACGGTGCTAATTTGATTGCTTTAGCAAAGAAGGATGGTGGTATTCGCCCTATTGCCGCAGGCTTTACTTACAGGCGTCTGGGTTCAAAGCTATGCTGCCGAAAATTTAGCGAGAGGCTGACAAAAGTTTCCAAGCCCCGGCAGTTGGGTTTTGGCATTAAGGGTGGTTGCGAGGCGGCGGTGCATGCTGCACGCACTTTTTTGAATCGTCCGGGCTACGAGGTTTTTGTAAAAATAGATGTCAAAAATGCGTTCAATTCGGTAGACCGTGGCGCTCTGTTAGCTGAAGCCAAGAAAGTGCTCCCAGAGCTATACAACTACGGCAATGTTATGGAGCGCCGTCAAAATTAATTTATCAGGACAAAACTATACCTTCATGTGTCGGATGTCAACAAGGAGATCCGCTTGGACCCGCCATTTTTA
This sequence comes from Notocelia uddmanniana, assembly GCA_905163555.1. Taxonomy (NCBI): domain Eukaryota; kingdom Metazoa; phylum Arthropoda; class Insecta; order Lepidoptera; family Tortricidae; genus Notocelia; species Notocelia uddmanniana. The sequence goes on along the minus strand of LR991060.1, from coordinate 5,470,218 downwards.
GTTTAGTAATTCACCCAATCATCTCATCACTAAAATCTAAATTCAATTTATGGTACTTGGACGATGGTTCTCTGGGCGGAGAAGCCTCCGTTGTTCTACATGATTTGCAGACAATCATTGATAAATTTTCGAAAATCGGCCTTAATTTGAACTTCACAAAATGCGAAATTTTTATCCCTGATCACCTTCCACTTGATAATAAAATTGACATAGGAACCAATTTTAATGCAATTTTGCCTAATATCTCAGTTCTTTCTAATTCATCTCTCACTCTTTTAGGCTCGCCAATTTTCGAAGATCTATCAACCCTGTCATTAATTGTAAATTAAACCTGTTCAAGAATACATCTGACCTACTTTTTCACATCAATCCTCATATGGCCCTTTTCATTCTTCGTTTTTGTTTATTTACTCCTAAATTTATGTATTTATTGCGCAGTTGTCCCATTTGGAAATTTCCCACTATTTTATCATCCATTGATTCCTCCCTTCAGGCAACACTTTCCAAAATTCTCAATATTAATTTAGAATCCAGCACCAGACCTTGGACTCAAGCGGTTCTCCCAATAAGGCTTGGGGGGCTGGGCGTTCGAGCCTCGGCCAGCGTAGCCTTACCTGCATTCTTGTCATCTGCTTATGGCTCGCTGTCTCTCGTCGGTATCATTCTTAACTTTCCCCAGATAATCGACGATGAGGTAGCGAGTCTGAAGGAAGCCAGGGATGCATGGTGTGACTCATGCCCTGGAACGGACATCCCGGCCGCTAGACATTTTCAGCGGGCTTGGGACTACCCTCGTCTCAAAAAGGTGCAAGCATCCCTCATTGAAGGTAGCCCGGACGATTTCTAACGTGCCCGCCTCCTGGCGGTTTCCTCCCCCGAGTCAGGACACTGGCTACACGCACTTCCTTCGCGACAGATAGGCACCGTTCTGGACCCAGGCACTTTAAGAAGCGCTTGTTCCTTGAGGCTTGGGGCCAGAATATGTATCTCTCACACATGCGTCTGTGGCAAAAGCGTCGATGAGTCAGGTAGGCATGGCCTCTCATGTATAAAAAGCGCCGGCCGCTTATACCGCCACGGCACTATAAACGATTTGGTCCGGCGTTCGCTTGCCACCGTGTACAGACCTGCTATCCTCGAACCTACAGGTTTGGCAAGAGACGATGGCAAGCGACCTGATGGTGCCACATTTGTGCCGTGGAGATTGGGTAGAACTTTGTTGTGGGACGCAACGTGCGTGGATACGTTTGCTCAGTCCCATATCCAGGTGACTCGCTCTAAAGCCGGCGCTGCAGCTGACCAGGCCCAGGTGTTGAAGCGCCGCAAATACTCGTCTTTAATTAAAGACTACGAGTTTGCGGCGCTTGCGCAAGTTTTATGAAGGCTATGGGTAGACGTCTCGTCGACGCTTTAGGGGACCATAGGGCTGGCGCTTACCTCTCACAACGTATTTCTTTAGCAATACAGAGAGGTATTAAATATAACGAAATGGGTCACTCTCGTCTTAAAGGTCGCATATCGCTCGAGATGTTTCAGACCGGTTCGCGGTCCTTAATCATGAGCACCTATCGCGGCGGCGGTTTTCTTAGCACTGCGTGCCCGTGCCCTGTCCGCTCGGTTGCTCGGCGCGGGTGGAGGCGGCGGCGGCGAGAATCTACCCTCGTTTTCTTCACAATTGTTCAATGTCGAACTACACACAACACTCACAACGTCACATGCTAAAGTCTCGTCCACACTCTTCACAGACGCAGTATTCAACACTGTTTTCCAGCTGGGTGGTACAACCCATCCACAATCACGATTAAAATTTGGAAAACGACCAATTTCGATAGCCTCCCGCACTTTGCGTGGTATAAAAAACTTTTCCCCCGCTAATACGGTTACCTTATCGAACCGAATATAATGTGATGGGCCCGAATCCAGTGAATGCTCCGCAACTGCAGACCCCCGAGCATCACGTTTCTTTATACTGCGTATGTGTTCAGACAATCTAGTGGAAATGTTCCGGCCTGTCTCTCCTATGTAATTCTTGCCACAGGAGCAGGGAATCATGTAAACACCAGGCCGCCTCCACCCGCGCCGAGCAACCGAGCGGACAGGGCACGGGCACGCAGTGCTAAGAAAACCGCCGCCGCGATAGGTGCTCATGATTAAGGACCGCGAACCGGTCTGAAACATGTCGAGCGATATTCGACCTTTAAGACGTGAGTGACCCGTTTCATTATATTTAATATGTCTCAAACTCACGGGAGTTTTCAATACAGAGAGGTAACGCCGCCAGCGTTATGGGCTCCATGCCGCAGACGGATCTACTGGACGGGGTCTTCTTTTTATGACTGGGTAAATTAAGTTCGTTTAGTTTTTAATTAATTTGTTATTTTTTGCTTAATTGTTTTTTCGATAATTCTTTAAACTAAATAACATCACAAATTAAAAATATAGAATTATATTTACTTTAGTAAACGAGAAAGACCCCGTATTGGAAATTTTAGTGAAATAAATACGTGAATAAATAAATACATACAAACGAAACGAATCGTAGGAAACCGTTAAGAAACCAATAGAAAACGTGAAAGTAAATTTGACAGTGGTCCCCGGTAAGTACCACAGACATCAGAGAAAAGCAGACTCGCAGTATTAAGCCAGATGATTTTCAATATAGTTGTCTCTTTAATCCTTATGGTGCACCAAAATGAGTTAGAATGCGACAGATAATACAATCATTTTCGGCTGTTAACAAGTTGTCTCGATTTGCGAGCACACCAGGATGTTAAATCCCATATAAACTTAACACACCATAACGTCAGTTCAGTACAATTTTCAGTTATGAAGACGGAGACATTGACAGGTGAAGACGTGTCAGATGTCACTTGTCTGTCTCACTTAAACTTTCTGATTTATACATTAGTGAGAATAGATCAGACGTACAAAAATCGTTCAACTTAAATGAGCGGATCTGCTTTACTCTGATATCTGTGGGTAAGTACACATTTCTGCCATGGTGTGCGCTACGATCGCCTAGCTTAACCCCACCACCTACTTCGGACATAGCCAATACTTTGTTGCCAGTTTAAACTTTAAAAAATTGAAACTATAGCAATCCTTTTTCAGTAGACTGATATTATGAAACATGCGTGAAACTTGATTGGCGATTGGCGATATGACAAATTGACAGCAAAGATTGACAGCACCCACGGCTTTTAACGTTAAAATAAAATATTGAATTTGTAGCGTAATACAATACCTGTTTTTTTTTCGCCTGGGGTAGATACATTCAAAATGCAAAAACGGGACCTCTCAAGCAGAGGAACGAGCAGTAGTGCCAATGTATCTGAAACTCCCTCGTCCCAAGTACTGAAGTGCTATGCTAATCTTGAAGGTTCCCCTCTATTAGGGGTTGGAGAATATACTTTTATAGTATTATTTAATGCATTTACTGTACTGGAGTGTAAATGGCACGATAAGCTGGCATTAGAAACGGATGTTTTGCCTGTTAATATCCAAGATCCTACGCATCAGCAGTTAGTTGCTAGTCAGCCATTAATCTTTATCCTGCGTGCACAAGGAGGCAAGGGAGCCAAAGATCCAGACCCTTTGTTAAATGCAGATAATCGCGCTGGAGCCACGATAGACTTATTTCCTTTAGTTCTCGGTGCAAATAACATTCGTGTAACCCTACCTCTAGTATCAGTACAGACAGGTGAAGACATAGGTTGTTCAGTAGAGGTGACGGTCGAGACAGAAGCTGATGCAAGATTATATAAAACTCCTCTTCTTATGACATTGGTTTCTGCGCACTGTTTACCCCCATTTAAAGAGGGAACTGTTTTCATGGGTGCAGTTGGACTAGATGAGATACTTGAAACTCCAGCCGTAAATTTTGGCAAGTCATTAAGCTCCTATTCAGCTACTAAAATTGTTTGGGCAACGGCGAGCCAATGTGGACATGCGGCCAATACAGTATTCAATGTTCCACACGATGACGTATTTGTACCATCAGATTTGCATTTCCAAAATACTCCAGAATGTAGATCAGTATATTGGAACGCTATGCAGCGAGTGCTAGTCGATCGATCTTTACTGCAAGGTAGACTGTCGTCTCCTCTCTACATTGAAGTTGCCGGCGTGCCAAAAATTGGAAAACCGGAAATTCGTGGCCGATACATGGGCTTTATTAAAGCAAAAGTGTTGTTAGAACCTGCTCAATTCGGAGTTTCAACCAGCACAAATTTATTGCTTTATAATGAAAACGATTTGCCAAAACATGGACCATTGTTGGATCTACCTCCCACTAGCGCTAAAGCAACTAGTGCTCGTGATACGGAATCGTTTCTTAAAGATGAACATGGTCACCCAGCCTATATTGTTCTTAGATTTGACTTAATGGAGACGCTTGTGCCAAAAACTAGAATGTCTTGGCATTATAATACATTAGGATTTTCCCCTGGAGAAGGACCGGCAATACCTATTAACTTTTTCCCACCAGATTCATCTGTAGAAGACCCATCTCTAGATGCTCGAAAAATACGAAAAAGTGGTGGAGCGTTAGCGGTTCACCGAGAATTAGGTGTCATGTCGACTAAAGGTGCGGTGCGTATGGGACAAAGTATCAAGCGTACAGCGGCGAGCCGACTAATGATGCGTGTGCGTATGATGATTAGGCAGTTTCCGCCAGGTGACGGTACGTACATCGAATGGCAAGACACTGTTACAAGCCAACACGCTGCGGCTAGGCGCGCTGTGACAGCCTCTTTTGAGCCGCGACCCCCGCCTCCTCGACCACCCGCTCTTTCTGCTGCGTCTAGATGTCGAATAGCTGGCGACACCAGACTGGCCAATCATCACGTCGAAACTCTAGTAACGGCTACCTCAGGCCATCCCAGGTCCCTTCTATCAAAGGCTCTAATATGCTTAGAACAAAGAAATGATTCTGAAGCTAAAAAATACTATTTACAAGCACTAAGTATGCAGGTCAAAAATAAATACTTGTTGTGGTTATTTGGTGGACAAGAATTCGACAAAGGCCCAGAAGCTATTGAAACTTCTAGTGCAGCTTTACAAATAACAGTAAAGGGTGATAGCTCTGATGGCATTTCTAAAGCTATATCTTGGGCTGCTGTCCATACATTGTACCATTATAATGGTGACGAATATGCAGCTTTCGTAGCTGCGAAGAATATGAGAAAAGCGTTTATGTTACCACGTGAATGGAAGAAATTTTATCAACGTTGGGTGCAAATTACTGGCGAAGAGGAAATATTTTGGATTCCGACGGTTATATCAAATTCTGACCCATTCCTAATCACAGCTGCATTTTTCCTTTGTTTGAGGTGTTTCCATTTCACTGAGAGATTGCTGCAATGTGTAGAAAAGGGTTGCACTAAAAGAGGAGCCAACCATAATTTTGAGGGAAAAGTCGGCGCCGATGTGTGTTATATTCGTTCCGCTTCTTTGCTTCTCAGACGAAGATACGAGGCAGCGTTAGAGGCAACGAAGGCAGCAATCAGACGATTTGGTCCAAGTGCGATTCTGTCACAAATGCAGTCCAGTTGTCTAGCGTGTATTCACGGTTGGGATGGGAGTTGCGAAACTTCATTTCTGGAAGCAGAACGGGCGGGGGCAGAACAATGTCCAGTTTTACTTCTACGAGCGGCGTTGGGAAGTTTCCAAAGTGATCTTGGACTGGCTTTGCAGAGAGCAGCGCGTTGCCATAAAATAGCGCCAGGAGGGCACTCGGCACTTCTTATTGGTCGTATATACGCTAAAATGGGAGACAGATACCGGGCTGAACGTTGGGCCTCTGACGCTGTTGAGATCGAGCCTTTACTCGCCGACGGCTGGGCGTTTTTGGCCATTCTGGCGATGCAAGAAACAGTCATTGACAAGGCAAAGGCCATGATTCGCACTGCACATCAGGCTGGCCCTATTAGCCCCGATCTAAAAGAGGAGATGGATGATTTGGTTGCGAAACTTCGAATGGAAACATTGCCTAATGCTTTAGTAAAAGATTTGTGTTTTTGCAGTTACTATTGAATATTGAAAGGATAAATAAACTAGGGATTCTTTCACAAAGGGGGTCGGTAAGATTGTCTATGTACAGTCAGCAGGAAAAAGAGCTACGTAGTTGACGTGATCAAGTTGATCTAGTCACGACCCTAATGTTAGAGAGTCTGATAAAGCATGCATAGCATCTAAAACCCTGTTAAATGCATACACTCCGTCCGTGTCATCGTTTCCTGTTGACGTGACAGTACAAATTATTTACATAAATTACAATTACTTATATTAATGCCGTACATTATTTATTAGATCTTGAATTTCAATAAAATTATTTTAATAATGTTATATCTCAATCTACTTATTGAGAGTTCGTAGTCCATCTAGAACTTCCAGAGGCTCCATGGGTTTACGTAGAGCTGGTTTTAAAATTTAAATCTTTGTCAGTCATTCAGTTGGCCGAGTCAGAACGTCAGAAGTCACGTAGCTGACGTAGCGAAAGTAAACCGCTACCGGTGTCACGGAAATAGAAAATGTAGCATGTCGCAGGGCTAAGAATAACTCTCTTGCATTCTAAACAAACGAGACTTTGGGTTATCTTCTACAAAAATTAGGTTAGATTAACTCTAGTATCTACACCAGTGAAGCGTTATCATTGAATCCTGATAAGGGATATTTTGATGAGTAAACGTGTTTTCTCAGAATAAGTTTGTCGACGTTATGTCAGTACGCACCTTCGGATTTTAGTAATTGCGATAACACCATTGTGTTCATCTAGATAAATGTCGAATGGTTAATTCTGTGCGAGTTGCATCACTCGACACTCGTTTGGTGGGCGCGCACGCAGCGACAGAACACAAACAAACCCGTGAGGTGGAACGACCGGGCTCTTTGTTATGAGACGACTTTTAAACATTATTTGACATGTGAAGGGATTTGTTTACAATGGCCGTCTCAGCAAACTGTTGGAAGTATCTTGTGCTAATCTTCAACGTACTATTCGCAGTGAGTATTATTCATAAGTTTTTCACTGAAAAATAAGCAAACTTCGTTCCCGTTATAGCTTGCTACGTAGCCATAACAACAGCTTGACCAAACTTTTGTTTATAGTCAAAACTTCAGTGATTTTACTGTAGTAATGAATACTTTGAAAAGGTCAAGTAGTTGATTGTGGGATTAAATGCTATGACACACTTTTCTTCAGTCATTACTATGAAGAATTAGCTCGCTAAACTTCTTGCTTTCAATTAATTGAATGACATTAAATTACGTATGATTCAATACGAACTGTAGTGGCGCTAGTAGTCATAGTAAACAGGAAGTAGAGCCGAAATGATTAGTGGCTAAGTCGGCTTTTTAATTTGGTCGGGTAACGTTCACTAGTGACTAATTAGTTCCACGTTTTGTCCACAGATGTCAGCAATAGTCTTGTTTGGAGTTAGCGGCTGGCTTCTATATCGACTCTTTGTCTACCGGCACTTCATTGGCGTGAATGTGGAATATCCAGCAATATTGCTCCTGATGATGGCCATCATTACTTGCTCAATAGCTTGGATTGGATGGCGTACCGCGTCGTCAATGCATCAAATTCATGTCACCATTGTGCGTATTTTCACACGTTTTCATGTAGCGGTTACTAATATACACCATTACAAAAAAAGCCTCTACCTTAAGCAACTTTAAGGCTGAAGCAACAGGTTTGAAAATAACAGAGATGAACATGTATCGTACGGTACAGAGGAATTTGTAACTTACTGTATAGATAATACTAGTGGCTCTGTGAGCTACAGACCTCGCAGTTTTTTTTTATCAAACCTGCTCCCAAAAGTTCACGAGAATCCGTTGATAGATGCGACCTGTAGAGGACAACATCCGGACAGACATACGAAAGAATTTTTGTCGAAAGCTGAAACGGAGACGCTTCGCTCGATTCGTTCGCTCGGTCAACGAGTCTAACTCTAAGTCTCCATTCATAACTACGAGTAGGTACCGTAAACTGTAGTTACTTTGATTCAAGGGGTGACATTGATCAAACCGGTTTTTCTCATAAGTTATTGGTTTTATATTCCTATGATCTAGGCAGTAAATTTTTTTGTACATTATCTTGGTGTTTATTTAATTAAATTTACCGAATTGCCAACAGTATTGCTTGTATGTTACATCCTAATTATCCTAAATGATCAAAGTAGCCCCATTTTTTCCTAAAGTAACCCCTGTCGACCGGTACTTGGTATTATTGGTGTGTAGAGTTGTAGACGGAGTTTTATAAGTGCGTGTCTACATCGCTTTGATGCATGAATATTGAATACCTACATATCTAATCTTGATCACAAGGACGATCTATGCATACTACACTTAAATATCTATACCAATGTACTCTAACATAATAATCATCAACTTGTAATTGTAAGTATACGATCTTTGTTTTGCTTAGTTAAAATATTGTGTGGCATACACGGATGCTAGCTAAGCCACAAACGGCCTACCGTATACTACCGCGAACCGAAAACGAAGTTTTTCCCTCCCTGTCCTCTCTGTCACTTAAAGTTACAAGTGCGATAGTGAGGCAGATATTTAATTTTCGGTTCGCGGTACCGGCCCTGGGGGTCTACTCCGAAATTCGAAATAACGAACTTCGTATGGTGCCATCCCTTTCACTGTCTTGTCATACACTATATGAGTGAAAGGGATAGCACCATACCACGTCCGTATTTCGAATTTCGGAGTAGACCCCCTGCCCCTTTGCTGTATAGGCTTCATTTCTCGTTCTATCACTGTTCTATAAATAACTACAAGTTTAAAACCCCCGACATTTTCATTTCAAAGCTCAATATCTCAAAAAACTGAACAAATTTTCAGGAAACATGGCTAAGAACACTCGGTATAAAATTTCTATGACACAATAAAAACTAAACGAGGAAAATAGGTTCATCCGTTTGGGAACTACGATACCACAGACAGACACGTTAAACTGGGGGTGTTATACCCTCTCTTTTTGCGTCGGGGGTTAAAAAAAAGAAGTTACCACAAGGTAGATAATAGGTATAGGAAAAAAACTTAAGTAAAGTTCCTTTTATAATGTAAGTAAGTAGTGGACTTGTCTGAATAGACATATCTTAAAATTAGTTACACAAACGAAACAAATGCCTATTCGAATAATCCACAACTAGGTAACAACATAACATCAACTACATATTTAGGGTGTGGCCTGTAGGTAATAGGAGTAATAAATTTAAAGGACGCTTCCTTAGAGCATCTGCAGTAACCTCTAGTGTCCAAAAAAAAAAATATCTGTTTTCAATTGGGAGAAATTTTGATCTAAAGTTATGACCTCCAAGTAATGGATTTTGGCACCCAGAGATTATAGCGCGGCAGTCAATGCTGATTTTGAGGTTGCTTCAAGTTATGACTCATAATCGTTGTCGCATTTTTGGGTTAAAAGGATATTTTTGGGATTTTACAAAATTTTTTGGTAAATTTTTAGTGTTTTTTGAATAAATAGTTATTAATACCACTCCAGCACAGTAAAAAAGTACATATAAGCTAATATAGCGAAAAAAAATTTTTTTTCAATTAAAACCATTTGGAAATAATATTCAATAGTGTACCGTTTAATTTTTTGCTCCTATTACAGACCACAGCCACAACCTGTAAGTATATGCGAAAGGGGTTTGACTGAACCGGAAGAACGGCTCGTTTTACACCTCCTTTACCTAGGTGTAATACCTATACTGTTCTTTGTGATAGAGATATAATGTTTTAGAACCCGCGCAGACAAAGAGCGGTAACTAGTCCAATGGGACACGAAAGCCAGTAAAGAATTAGCAATTTTTGTTTCTCAAACGGAAATATTGCAGCAACTCGGTTATTCGAAAATGGTCTTATATGTATCGAGATTCCATGAAATTGTTTCATTTGTGACATCTGTTTGAAACGAATCAGGAAACATATTATCAAAAGAATATATTTATTACGGATAAGCCGACAAAGTAACACATGTAATATACGTATAAAATCTATTATATTTTATGTGCATATCGATATGATGTTGATGACGTCCATGACTGAGAAGTCACTGTGACTGTATGCCACCAAAATCCCTGTCTCTGCTAAGAACTGACTATTTCATTTCAGACCGGCGTCCTGATAATCCTAGTGGTAGTGATCGAGTTCGCATGCTTTGTCTGGGCTATGGTCGTATGGGACAGCGTGGATCTGGAGATCAAAGCCAATATGGCGTCATATCTCCAGGCGACTTTGGAGAACAAGGAGGCCGGCTCGTACGAGTCGCTGCGGTGGGACAAGCTGCATAAAGATGTAAGTAGACGTCTGAGAGCTACGGTAGCCTAATAATGGTTCAAGCTCGCTTTGCCAATGGGTTTTTCGGAGCTTATGTACGGAATATTGTTTAATTTTTACCGTTAGTTTTCGGTGAAGGAAATATCGTGGGGAAACCTGCATACATTTGCGAAGAAATTCAAAAGGTGTACCTAATATGTGAAGTCACCAGTCTGCACTGGGCCAGCGTCGGGCCTGTGCCTAGCGGTGGGACCTATATAGGCTGATGATTATCCCTTACGGGTGTATTGATCTAGGTCTTAAAATGTCCAAGCGGTCATAATGTCTAAATATTAGAATTACCAAGTGGTTAGTGATGATGATTCGGGGGCCCGTTTCACGAGGTAACAAAAACACAACTACGACAAGTCTAAACTTGCGTTTGATTTACGCTTGACTTTAACGAGTCACAAGGAACAAAAGACGATCTAGTTATCTAGCCTAGCTAGCATGATTGAGCTTAACCCTTCACCCGCCCAATGGCCTATTAAAGGCCAACTCTTCTTTAGAATTAACATCTTTCATAATTAGAACAGAGTTGCATTCGTTTTCTTTCGTTCAATTTGAAAACAAAACGACTATTTCCTATTACAGTATAATAAAATTTCATTGCTAATTTGTATCGCGGGTGGATAATATAGGTTATGTTATGTTATGTCGGACATACAGAGTAAGTAATAATACAAGTCATAGGTATAGCATTCGTCCCTTACTAGCAAGTATATAAGTACCTATGAAAGCGACGAATGCTACATAGGTATATAATGATCATACTAATACGCAAATTTCAAGAATCGTATCTAATGAAACACATTTCCTTCTTTCAGATGCAGTGTTGCGGCGTGACCGGTCCAGGCGACTTCGTCCACACCAACACCATCCCCGTGTCCTGCACTGGCCAGGGTGTCCTGGATACTCTGAACAAGCCCTACGTGTCAGACCACAGCGCGATATTCCAGCGAGGCTGCGGGAACCCACTGCATGATTACGCGAGGCAGCAGCTGATGCTCGTTGCTATGACAGCGCTCACGGCGTCAATATTACAGGTCAGTGGATATAAGTAATATATTCAGCGTATATGGAATGTAGTGAACGCGAGGCTGCGGGAAACCCCCACCACATCAGCCCTAGGTCGTCCACTGCTGGACATAGGCCTCCCCCAATTTCAGGGGGGGTAAATGCCATAATCGCCACGCTTGGCATGCGGGTTGGCGATCGCAGTATCTCCACCGTACTCTAGGAATGCTGCTGCCCATTCCCCGGTATGGCCCATTCCCCGGTAGTAGGTCGTAGTTTAAGGACATACCCGCGGGTCCAGTGCGGGAAACCCATTGCATTATAATGCGAGGCAGCAGTTAATGCTTGTCGCAGTGACAGCGCTGGTGGCTTCTATATTACAGGTGAGTGGATATTTATTTATTTATTTGCTTCAGCTTAACATAAACCTTACAGACTACTCTACATTTCAATACAAAATACTTTTAAGAACTAAGAACATATTATTTAGGCGACGTCAGAGGCGTATTTAAAGATTTGGCGCCCCGGGCCAGTTAACTTTGCCGCCCCATATTAAAGTGACGATAAAGTATTTATTTGAGAAAAAAACCTGCAATGGTACCTATGTACGGGTTCGCCGCCCCTAGCAGCCTGCCGCCCCGGGCCATGGCCCCCTTGGCCCTAGGGTAAATACGCCCCTGGGCGACGTAACAGCGTGACTCTGTTGCGTCGTCATCGCTGGTGTAGGTAGGACTCTGAAGTTTGCCCTGAAACCGCGAAAGACACCCTTCGACCAAATAAATAGCATTTTCAGAGCCGGTAGAATTTTGTGGGCACTCTGAACAAGCCTTGAGTGTCAGAACACAGTGCGATATTCTAGCGAGGCTGCAAGAATCCACTGCGTGATTTGATTACACGAGTCAGGAGTGGATAGTTACTAGTCGTTATGACAGCGCTTTTGGCGTCTATATTACAGATCGGTGTATATAAGTAGTATATTCAGTAGGGTGTGTCACTCTAGTATGGACAAAAAAAAAACGTCTTTTATCGACTTCCAATAGTTGTCAAAAGTTGCATTCAGGTCTAAAATAAACATATATGTCAAAAAATATACGATTGCAATATACTTTTGGCCCGCTCAAACGACCTAAAGTTCAAGAAAAAGTGGCAATTTAGTCATTAGTTTAGGACCCGCTTAAGCCATTAATGATAGTTTTATATATTGACAAATCATGTTATATTACGCAAAACATTGCAGATTATGAAATAAAACACAAAAAAGAATGATATTACAAACTTATTTATTTATACATCTATACCAAAAATAGGTTATATTTTAATTTTTCTTATTTAATGGACCTACTTAAAATCTTTTTTTGAATTAAATTTCGGCATGAGTTTTCTGGAATTTATTTTAGATAAAATAAAGCCTTCTCTAGCTTTCCTTCCGGCCACACTTCCAGCAGCCTCAGTAGTCAATTTGACACACCTCTCCACGGATTGTGTGTGACATGGAAACTTAGGGAAATCAATTAATTTCGAATTTCCCATGTTAACTATTTCTTCGAGTTGGCCAGTTTCTACCTGATGCAATAACGGCGGTTGAGTTACTACAAGTTTTTTGTCCTGCCAGTCAATCATGTCATAATACTCTGCGGCATCAAGGTTGATCTTTGGTATGTTAAAAGATCTTACAGTCTTTGTTTTTTTTGCAGCACGAGCTTTAAGTATTCTTCGACAAGCGAGTTCTCTAATGTGCTTTTATTTATCTGTTAACATGGATAAAAGTACGTTCTCGGGGTGTGCAAAATATGCATTACGTTGTATCACTGGATAAATTACAGCCTTAATGTCCTCGGGAAAATCTCTTGTGCTTTCAATTAAAAACCATAAATTTCTAGCACCGTCCTTACACGAGCTGTTTACTTTTATTTGAAACCAGGAAGGACTATAAGTTTGACAAATATATTTTGCCAGTAACGTTAGTTCAGCAGTTGGACGTTTTGTAGCGACATAAAGACGCAATATTCTGTTAGCAGTCGTGAGCCATCGGGCGTGCGACATTTTCCCCGGATTACGTTTAGCTAAATCAGGACTTACAATTCCAGCTGACACAGCGACACATATGTCATATAAATACTGTTGGTCCGTACTTAATTTCACATTTAATAGCATTGGTAGTTCAACAGGAATAGGTTCGAATTCCGTTACAGGCTTATTTTCACAGTTCGACAGCTTTGTTCCTATCGGCCCCGAAAAAGTTTTCGGGCCAGTAGTTTTCCCATCTAAATGTCCAATTAAGTGACGCAAAGGCAATTCATTAGCATGCAATTGACATACAAGCCATTGAACAGGACGAGAAAGACGTTTTTCTAATGCAACTATAACACCGTTCTTCCTTCCAGTATTAACGTTCGTTCCATCACATCCCACCGCCATCAGCGAAGTCATATCTAATTTTTTTTCAGCCAAATACAAACACATACACTTCTCAATATCTTTAGATGTTCCGGAGGGTGGGGTCACATGTCCGACATATTCCGAACCAGGTTCTTTTACTATAGTTATGTGTTCTTCAACTCGCATACGACGATATAACTTATTTCCATCTTTGACGTAATACCATGTTTGATCTTTTCGACCATCAAAAAATAGAGCCTCTAAAGAAGATATGTCTTGCTTTTCTAACAGTGTTTGTCTTTGCTTAATCCTTTTTCGCCTCAATTTACTGTGATCAATTATTGTAGAATATGTATCATTCCCCCGGACATCACTGAGAGCCGCCGATGCGATAGCAGCACCCGCTCTATACGATATTCCGTAACGGTCACATACTTCAGCAAGCTTTTCCAAATTATTGTGATGAATCTTTCTTTTATTACATTCGTTTACCAAAACCATTTGAAGCTTATTTCTGTATTCTCCATCTGCAGACGTTTGTTCAGATTCTGATTCAGAATCTGTTAGGGAGACATTGCCAGAAGTTGAAGGTAGGGAATCTGTCGATTTTGTTATATTTTTAACTGTAGTTTCCGTTTATTAGAAGGTTTTTATCGCAATCCAAATGTAATATAAGAATACACGAACATAACTAGCAGCTAGTATTAATATAGTAGCTGTACTACAGTACAGTACGACATGCAGGTATTACAAGTAAGAGCGTGAAAATGCCGTGCGAAGGCGTCTTAGAGCAGTAGGTACATTCATTAGGTATAAAATGAAATGAGGAGTCAAACTATAGTAATTTTATAGTTTTTTGAGCTTTGCTGATCTATTTTTATTAATCTATGAGAGTTTAGAGGTCTTTAAAGATGTCAGATTAAATAAAATACGGACTTAAAAAATTACAAAAAAAATGATTTTTTCAAAACTTCCACGCCAATGAGCAAGCCAAAAATGATATCCCAGATAGATTTTGTTAATTCAAATCGTAATTGTACTTAATAAGGCAACTTTTGAGAGGTATTGCGTTTGGAATTTCAAAATTCTAAAAAAATGACACACCCTAATATTCAGGGTAAAAAGAATGTAGTGGACACTCTGAACTAGCCCTAAGTGTCAGACCACTGCGCCATATTCCAGCGAGGCTGCTTGAAACCCACTGCATGATAATGCGAGGCAGTAGTTAATGTTTGTGGCTATGATAGCGCTGATGGCATCATTATTACAGGTCAGTGGATATAAATAACATTTTCAAGGCATGTAAGATGTAGTGAACACTCTGAACAATCCTGAGTGTCCTACTACAGTCACAAATTACCTATAATATAAAACTTCTTTCTACAGTGAGACAAACAAGCGACGCTGCGTGCGTTTCAAAGGTAATATGGTGTTTAGACCAGATACTCCACTTTTCACTTCGATTGCGAGACAATAAGTTAACACAGACTATTCACCCGAAATTAATAAACTGAGTTAATTCCACGATGGATATGTGTATAATTTGGCGGCAATGGCCAAATGTTGCACGAGAACATTATTAGATAGCTTGATGTTAATATTTTTACAAGCGGAAACGTTCACTTAGCGGAATTACGAGTATAATTTCCAACCGAAAATGAAAAATTGATCACCCCGGGTGGGATTTGAACCCACAACCTCTGGAATCCATCCATCGCTCTTACCAACTGAGCTACCGCGGGTTATCCCGAGGCGATAAATTTTTCAATCAATTCGCTCTCTTTTTAATTAAGCCTTAAGGCACATTTATTTATTTATTTACTTATTTATTTATTTATTATACATAGATATATAGCCTAGAACAGTAAAACAAATCCATACAAATGTCCGATTTGACGCACCCACACAGACACACGTCATTACAGTAAACTTAAGGAGATCTCGGGGTGTTTTTCGATCACGTGTGCCGCGCACGTAGGGTAGCTTCGCCGGTTCTCCGTCCAGCGCCGGTTCTCGTCCTTTTGAGTGACTTCTTCCTTACAAATGCATAGAATAGGAGTATATAAACAATTACCCGCGCAAGTTTTGGCTCTTTGTGTTCCTTAATACCGAACCTACAATGCTAACTATAAACAAACATTATTTAACAACGTGTGACTAAGATATAATAAACTAAAGTTTACACCACATTTTAGAGCCTCGAAAACCACGCCAAACTACAAAAAAAAAAGTGTGTAAGGAAAACTTTGTAGTAAGTTTTGTTATTGTTATTAACTAATTGCAGTGATATTTTTGGCACATATAACTAGTAATATACATAACGAAGACAATAGTGAGTGTTAATTATACTTATTTTACCTAAAACCTGCATAAATTTAGTGGACGGGAACTGGACCATCAATTTTGCGTATTTGCCAGTTTTCGTCTACGTGGACGGATAACCGGCTTGGGGTCATTTTTCCGGATTTTCGCGTAGGTCCGGTTCTCGTCTATTGAAATCGGTCAAGCTGCAGCAAGGTAATCAAGGTACAGAATAATTATTGAAATGAATACAGATGATAGGTATTAGGTACATGAGGTCCACTGCTTTACTGATGACGTTAGCTGTCAAATTTTAGCCATAAACAAGACTAGAGTACGATGACGTAAGCGGGGGTTATCGATAGGAAATCAACATTCAATTAAATTATTTTCGTTCTTACTTTATCTTCACAAATCTAGAACCTATTTAATGCCGGATCCACACAATGGACCATGATGGCCAACGTACAGGTGCAGTCATACGGTGGAACGAGATGAAAATATGTCTATCTCCCTTTAACGCACAACTGCTTCCTTTACATCGGATCATCATGGCCCATTGTGTAGTCGGACATAAAAGTTGTTCTACAATTATTTTACGTAAATATTATATATGGCGGTGTTTTCTTTCTTTCAATATTGTATGTATGTATGTATGTAAATACTTTATTGTACACAAAACACAGGTAGAAATACAGACAAATTCGGTTATATCGGTACAAAGGCGAACTTATCCCTTTAAGGGATCTCTTCCAGTTAACCTTTGAGCAATTGAGTGACACAGGAACCAAAAGATAGACAAACTAACACGTGTACAAAAACGTATTTATATATATAGCTATTGCCTATATACTACAAAATAATACTATATATACATATACTACCGACTAATAAAAATAATAAATATATACATGGTACATAAATATAAATATATAATCAGTATCAAACCAAATCACAAGTCATTGGAGAGCCAGAACTTTATAATATTCGTTGTGGCAATGACTCTGACAACTTACACGGGGAGTTTACCAAAGGGAAGTATTGTTTCACGATAACTTTTGGTGGAATATGCCTGGTTCTAGGCGTTATAGCAACACATGCAACAGGAGTTATCTCTAAAGCTTAAGACAGGGGCGCCACCACGAACCGTAAACGAGGTAGCTGACTCTCTGTCGCACTTGCATATTCGACTGACAGAGAGCGAGATACTTTATTTTCAGTTCACGGTAGGCCTTAAGATTCAGGCATGCTAGCCTAGTGAACAAGCTTCACAAGCAGGAAGCTTGTTTACCAGGTTATCAGTCTATTATTTATTATGAATATATATCAGGATATAATTTGGCCTAAGCAACTGGATAGCTGATTTCCTGAACGGACAATTGACCTGTGTGATCTTAAAAGTAGAAGGCTACACATCGAGTCAAATGGCTTTAGATGTCAGTGCCCCTGAGGGACATATTCTGCCTGCTACCTTATTTTTATTGCATATAAACGACTTATGACTGGTACCTGTGGGTATGCCGATGATAGCACTGTTGTCAGATATCTTTCCAAAGCACAGGCCAATAAAGATGTAGTCCAATCTCGTCGACAGGATATTATGAATCGGAATTGACTTTTAGAGCAGTTTCAGATAATAAATAAATAATAAAATGAATAAAAAATAAATATTAGGGGTCAATTTTTACACAAATCGAACTAGTCCCATAGTAAGCTCAATAAGGCTTGTGTTATGGGAACTAGACGACGATATATTTGATAGACATATACTTAAATACATAGAAAACATCCAATCGGGAACAAATGTCTCTGCTCACTACAGAAACAAATGCCCTTACCGGGATTCGAACCCGGGACCTCTAGCTTCGGAGGCAGTGACACTACCAACTAGGCTAAACAGGCCGACCAAAAAGATTGGGGCAATGCTAATAAAGTCAAATTCAATACATCCAAGGCACAGAAGTGTCTCATCACTATTAAACAGAGTGAACGCACTCTCGACTCCCAACTTTCCGGAGTGTATCCATGACAATTTGCCAATTTCTGAACATCTCCAGCTCCTTGGCATGAGCAGCATGTCCAATATGAACTTTGGGTCCTACATAGAATCCTTGGTGTAAACTGCAGGATCCCAGCAAAAACTTGACAACCTCTCTAAGGTGAAGCGGTACTTCACACCGGCAAATTATAAAACTATTAAGTACAGGTAGGGTATATGCAGTACTGCTGCCAGCTCGGAGATGGATTTGTTTAATATCAGCTGCCTTGGCTTTGATTGATAAGCGTGCCAGGAAGCTCATTAGTACCTAACTTGGACTTGGTTGAAGCTAAGATGCAATGTCTAAATCATCGTAGGAAATTCGCCTGCATATCGGTGTGCTAGGATTACACGAATTAATCCCTCCCTGACCATTTTGGCATCTTAGGACAAAGCGTGGACGACATGGTTTGACCCTTATGTTGTTAACAACAATGTTGAAATGCCTCTGATATGCACGAAGCGTTTTGATTCTAGTTATCTTACGAAGACAGCTAAAGAGTGGAATAATTTTCGGGAAAATCTATTCCCATTTCATTATTTACAACTTAGATCTTTTCAAGATGAGTGAATGGGCAGTATTATCTAGGTACGCGTTTTACACCCTTGACCTCATCATCACTTACCATCAGCTGAGATAGGGGTCAAATGCTTATGCATGATCATCCTCATAACGTTTTTCCTGGTTATGGTCTAAGGACCCCGGGCTCCGCTTTCACAATTAATCGTAAGATTTGGCGCAGGCACTAGTTTTACGAAAGCAACTGCTATCTGACCTTCCAACTCAGAGGGAAAACTAGCCCTAGTTGGGATGAGACCGCTTTCCTCACGATGGTTTCCTTCACCGAAAAACTGCTATTAAATTTAAAAATATATTTCGTACACAAGTTTTTTTAAATAAGCCAGTGGTGCGAGCCGGGGTTCACACCCGCGACCTCTAGATTGAAAGTTGCATGCTACAGTGGCTCACTCAACAATTACCTTTTATATCTATAAAAAAATAAGTTGATCATTTCTTTATTTCTTAATAACAAAAGCCAACTATTAAAACATTGTAAGATAAATAGCTAAGTACCTACGCATACTCAGCGGTTTTATACTCAGAAATTGGTTTTTGAGTGTATAAATCACTCCTCTTTTCCTATAGACGAGAACTGGCACCGCGTGGACGAGAACCGGGACAATCGGACGAGAACCGGCAAAAACCATACTTTTTCATTTATCATCTTTTACAAGAATAACGGTGTATGTTATTAGTTAAAACTTAAACTTGGCGAAAAATAGAGTATATTGCCATTAAAAAGAAATATTACTCGTATATATTGCTATAGTTCAACATATTATTTTCCCGTCACAAAGTTGGCAACTCCACTAATCGGACGAGAACCGGCGAGGCTACCCTATCGCGTAGAATAGTTGAAGAAGTTTTTAATTGGCCACTATTTTGATTTGACGTGACATAATGCGAAGAAATGATTTGATGAAAATGCGATTAAATATTAGAAATACAAATGAGGCATACTTATGTAATATTGTGTGGTTTATATTTTATGAATTACTAGTTTTTCCCGCGACTTCGCCCGCGTGGAACTCGTTTAATCGCTATATCGCTCTCCCGTACAAACTTCCACCCTTCTTTTCACTTCCTTTTCCGGGATCGCCTCAAACTATCTCCATGCGAAATATTTCCTCAATCGGTTTGGCGGTTTAAGCGTAAATTGTGACCTTAGAAGTATTTTCGTCTGATAATACAAAATGTATAGAAGGTAATGCATAAATGTTAATATAAATAAGAATACTTAATGTTGTCTGTTCTGCTCCGCCCGTGTATTACAGAGAACGTAAGCAAAGCCGCGGCATATAACCAACTAAGAAAAGTTGATAAACCCCCGACATGTTCATTTCAAAGTTCAATATCTCAAAAACAGCTTAACCGATTTTGACGAAATATATTTAAGAACGAGACAAAATTGTTTATTTTCATTAAGCACAATACAATGTACAAAAGATCAAATTATAAGCTAAAAAACTAAAACTAAACTAAACCATAATAAGAACCGGTTTAGTTTTCGGTTTAACCGTTAGGGAGCTACGATGCAACATACAAATACACAGATACCCAGGTTAAACTTCTAACACCCCTCTTTTTCGTTGCGGATTAAAAATATAGCCTATTTTAAGTAGTTTCGGAGATTACGTCCCCTATACACAAATACTATTAGTGTACCTAGATTACCCGCTAAATATCATTTGAGTATCTACGGAGTAGAATACAAATGAATGTTTTAGTAAATATAATAATCTTATTAAAATTTACATAAATTGAGAGGTGCAACCCTATCGCTCTAACAAAGCCCAGGGCCAAAAAGGTATTAAGCGACTATATTTGAGTAGTTTAAGGCAGTAATTAAAATACTGTGCTTAAGGAGACTATTAGCTCGTGCCTTAAAAACTGAAATTAATGTTCGTGTGCTCTGCCTTCCCCTTTTGGGAATATAGGCGTGAGTTTATGTATGTATGTGTACAATTAACATAGCATCGCGCCAGTTAGCATGGGCCTGTAAAATTCGCCGTAGAACACTAAAATCCTCGTAACGTCTATATTTAAAACTTAGTCAGCGGTTAACTAAGTGAGAATTGTACGACACAGTACTTTGACTAACTAGGTCGTTTCCTTATCGCTATATATAGTATACGAGTATAACGACGTTGTTACTGATAATCTAACATGTATTGAGAAGAGAATCAAAACCTCTTTTATAAATCTGTTAAAGTCCAGTGCTAAACATATGGCCTCTGTATCCCACTTGATACTATTTTATGGTGCCATTCGACCCGCTTTTAGAGAGTAAAAAGTCTACAATTAGAGCACAACAAACGCCAAAAAATTGGAACAAACGTATAGGTCGATTCATAAGAGCTGGCGCGAAAAATGTATGTAACTGTCATTAATTTCATATACATTCCGCGCCAGCTCTTGTGAATCGACCTATATATAGCTCGCTTAACATTACATTATGACGTCACATCGGGAGCGCTCGTGGGCCAGCGGCGCCCGCGTACCGCGTGCGGTATGCGAGGTTAAGCTAAGTGGGGCCAAGTCAGTTCTTGGATGGGTGACCGCTTTGAGGGGTTACTAACTGAGCGCTCCCGTGCTTTGGAAGGCACGTTAAGCCGTTGATCCCGGCTGCTGTCTACGACAGCTGTCGTTAAGACGGCGCAGTACGATTGGTGTGGATCGGTTCTCCATACAAACGTATTTAGGCTCTCATTTTAAAACGCCATGCTAGAATAACATGAAACTTTGTATACACAATGGGATCCGGCATACCTAGGTCGAAAATTAGTTTCTGTTGCTAGAAATTGAAAAAGAAAAAAAATACAGCGGTTTTTTGAGTTTTTTACGGCTTGTATGAAAACCTCAATAATCGCTGTATTTCTCGCCATTATAATTTCAAGCAACAGAAACGAATTTCCGACCTAGACAAGCTAGATCCCATTGTGTATACAAAGTTTCATGTTATTCTAGCATGGCGTTTTAAAATGAGAGCATAAATACGTTTGTATGGAGAACCAAACGTACTGCACCCTCTTAAGCCAAGTTAGAGGCCTTCGCCGGGCGCCTTGAGAACTTCTAACAGTCAAGTTGCCCACTCACTTGACAAGCCTAATCCCAATAAGTTCTAGTTACCCCACAGGCTGGAAAGTCAGATGGCAGTCGCTTTCGTAAAAACTAGTGCCTACGCCAATGCTTGGGATTAGGTAGCAGAACCCGGGCATCCTTCAGGATGCAAATGTAGTGGGAATAACGCTAGGATGATGATGATTATGACGTCAAATTCGAACCAACAAACGCTGTTTTGGACGTGAATCGGTGTCCCTATTAGCCCCTGATCAGGGTTCTGAATCACCCCAAAGGCGCCTCCAAAAAATTATCTATTCGTTGATTTGTTGCTCATTCGCCATTTAGTTGCCGGGCCTAATAGGCTCCTAGAGAGGCTCCTCCATACGCTCTACCCCTACCCTAGGCCTTAGTGCCGACGCGTATCAGATATTGATAGATACAGAATATGACACTGTCAGTAATAGGAGGGAAATTTCTGTAATCGGGGCGAGATTATTCTATAACTCTATAGATTTACCCATTTCAACATCGCGCTGTTATGTTATGTTTCATGAATTAATGGAATCGGGACGGGTACACAATCGTTGTATGGAACTCTCAGTACGCGAGTTGACTAGCACTTGACCGGTTTTTGGCAGATAAAAAAAACTGTATAGTCTAAATCAAAAATATATGTACCTACTCGCAGATTTAAAAAGTGTCAAAAATATCTGTGCGCTTTATTACGCTCTTGTCATTAAAGTCTTTTTCGTAAATTATTGGCATTAGTCTTTCTATGTTAACTGTACTTAGTTATTAACTAAAATAACTTATCTACAACAGTCACAAGCTACTAAGGGGTTGTTTAATGGTTCAAGTGTGTCCTTGACTTGATTTTCTAAGGGCAAACAAAGGTCATGCGACCTTGGACTTATAATTGGGTAAACTGGGACATTAAACTAAATTATATATACAAGTAAAGTGGGTGGAGTTGAATGTTGAACAAAATTCCGTGTGAGTCACTGTCTGGTCGTATAACGGAAAACTTAGAAAGTTGAAAAATCCCCGACATTTTCATTTCAAAGTTCAATATCTCAAAAACGGCTTAACTGATTTTGATAAAACATTCTAAGAACCATCACAATAAAACGTGCTTTAATATAAAAAGAAACTGCAGTCAAATCGGTCCCACAGACAGACACGTCTTTTTCGTCCGGGGTAAAAATTACCGGCTAGCGGCTACCAACCAAATACATCACTTACATCAGTACTGCGATCCGCAATGGATCCCCTACTTAATGTTAAAACATTTGAAAACAAAGTTGCTACTTATAAGTCCATTGATTAGTTTCTTTCTACTGTTATCGAGTCCATGCAGTTATATTTTACGTTGCATAAGTGCAGTAGCCTAACTACCATAACCTATAACACCACCACCATAAACTAACCAACCTACGCAATGTTTTGCTATGGCTGTTCAGTTATGTCACCGTAGAAAGTGAAATGAAACGAATCGAATCTGCTAGTTGATTCATTGTGATGGCTCGTTATGTGTTTTTAGGGTTCGGTAGTTTCGCCATGTCTGTCCGTCCGTCTGTATGTCCGAGGCTTTGCTCTGTGATTGTTAGTGCTATAAAGTTGCAATTTGGCATGAATATATAAATCAATAAATCTGACAAAGTGGTAAAATAACAAGGTCTTGGCGCTCACCTTCGAGCCTTCGGCTTTACGTTCAGGTTCGCTTATAAGAAACTTTAGGCATATGAAAAGTTGAGCAACCCGATACTATCGCAGCTTGGCGTTCGGCCCTGCAAAAAATTTTTCACCTCAGCGGCTCGGACATGGTGGTTTTGCTGCTTGAAATCAGTGAGCAAAATGCTATTTTTCTGCGAGAATGAAAAAAACTTTTGCTGCTTGAAACCTGTGAGCAAAATGCAATTTTGCAGCGAGCGTGAAATAGTTATTTGTTCAGCAAGAGAGTAAAGTAGATTTTTGCTGCGAGTGTTGATGTTGAGTCCCGAGCAAGCGAAAGATTCTTTAATTGAATCACGAGCGTAGCGAGTAACTACATACATAAAAGCCCATTTTCCCGAAAGGGGTAGGAAGAGCACATGAAATTTAATTACAATGCAAACATTTAGCAATTGTAGGTTCAAAAATGGAAAATGTGATATTGGATTGATGTTGCTAGCCCTTTTCGCCCACACACTTCTACCCCGTTCCGTTAGTTGACTTTTACGACAGCCATGGGAAGAAAAAGGGTATCTGAAACTATTGCTGTATTTTAATTTTTATTACCTAACTTAAAATCTTGAATACTTATGCTCTAATTTTATAAATACATACACACATAGCACGGGCACATAGCACGTAGAACCGATGGCCGTTGGGGCGGAAAGGTTCTCGAGTGGCGACCACGTACCGGAAGGCGTAGCGTGGGCAGGCCCCCCACACGGTGGACCGATGACCTGGTGAAGGTCGCGGGTGTCCGCTGGATGCGGGTGGCGCAGGACCGGTCATTGTGGAAGTCTTTGGGGGAGGCCTATGTCCAGCAGTGGACGTCTTTCGGCTGACATGATGATGATGATGATGATGATGATACACACATATGCAATATTAACGACATACTCGTACAAGATGCTTAGCGTTTAACGGTTCCAAAAAATCACGAACTTGTCTTGTCTAGTCATACATTTATGCAAGTGACTGTACATTTCTATATTCACGATATTTATACCTGCACCTGCGTTCCTAAATATTATAATTACAATATTAGCCAATGCAATATCAATTGTATTAGTCATTGTCAAGATATTATTTTTGTAGTAACTGGATAAGCAGATATGTATTTTAAAGAAAACGCAAACACTGCCCTTATTTATTATCATTGAGACAAGAGCGAAAAATGTGGGAATTATATTTGCCTTTACAATCGGTACAACACAACATAATACAAATTTTCTTTATTGCGTACCTCACATAAATGAAACAGTTACAAACAGAAGAGAGATAGACAACAGGCTACGTAGCTAAAGAGTGATCTCTTCCGTCCGAATAACCTTTGGGCAGCCGGAAAAAAAAGTAAATAATAGATGTAGGTGGTGGATATATTAATATGAAACAGATAAAAAATAATGAATGAATAACTTAATACTGAGTACTTGATAATTAATAGCCAGCTTTAACTGATTAAATATTTAAAACTGGTGCATCACATATAGTTGTTGTTTTATTGTAAAATAGTACAATAAGTGAAATAAAATAGAAATTACTCTACCTTAAAAATAACCTAAAAAAAACTACATTTAATTACACAGGGTGCCAATCTTGCAGGCAACATTCCCGCGCTGAATTGCAATAGCGATTCTTTGTGCGAGAAAGCTGCCCGCAATCGCCGGTTGCCTCCCGCAATCGTTTGCTGAGCAACGTTTTGTGCATCACAATGTCACTCAGACTTTTATAATATAACAATTTATCCAATTTCAACCTCGGCTGACCTCAACCAGGGAAAATAAAAAGTTCTGTTGATATGAGCATATCGGATTTCAAACAATAGTGTATGCGATAAGCCAGTGTTGTCACGCTATACAATTGTCGCTCGTTATCGATATAAAAAGAGCGTTCAGTTCGAGTAAAGCATAAACCATTGTTTGATTTTTCATGGAGGTAGTCAAATGATTATCATTTCAAGCTCGGTATTGATGGTTTTTCTGACGATGAAATGGAAAGTTAGGTTTTTAGCCACTATACAGAAAACGGTTTCCTAATGTAGTGTCACGATAGACAGGTAAATTACAGTACGCTGGTCTGATCGTTATTTTCCGTACATAAGTCAATTTATAGCTAACCTACATATCCAACCCATTTATTAACCCAATTCCCCCCCCCCCCCTTACCCTCATCTTTGCCCCCTAGCTAGATGCTGGCCAAGAGCAATCCCATTTTTAATAAAAAATAATAATAATAATAATAATATTGCAAGAGGAGTTTACCAGTGATTTCCTGTTTTTGATAATTATAATATCAAATTTAATTATAATTATTTATTTAAGCCTCGTTGAGCTTAATGTGGGACTAGTGCGATTTGTGTGAGATCGCCGCCCATTTAAAAAAAACAACCAAGGTGAGGAGGAGCTGCTATTCACCAACATTACACAATTCAGTTCACGAAGCAAAACTGTACGCGAAATGCAGATCCATTTCTAAGACACCCTTTAGATTTGATTACATTTCAGTTGGTAAACAATCCGGAACCAAAACCTTCCGTGACGTCGCGCCCAGCGATTAGCGGGTATCAAATTACGAGTGGCAGCAAATCGATCGCCGCGCCTGTGACCGACCCCAATTAATTTCTACGTGATGTTCATTTGTTAAAACCCGTTATTCGTAGTGGTGTGCTGAGCCATCTTTGATGTCTTCACAGATTCGTTCAGTCTTCTACATTTTCGTAGTCCCTCATGGCTGAAGAACGCGACCGCGCGCTATTGCTCTCCATACAGTTCGGTTCTTCTTTAAATAGACCGCATGAGAAAGGTTACATTCAGCAGCCTTCTTTGACATGCGAGATAATTAGGTATAAGTATGTTCCTTTCCTGCTGGATGTGGGTGGTGCAGGAGCGGTCATTGTGGCACTCTTCAGGGGAGGCCTATGTCTAGCAGTGGACGTCCTTCGGCTGATATGATGACGTTTTTATAGATTAGGCTTTAGTTGAGCTCATGATACATATTTCTTAATCATCATAATTTTCAGCCTGTAATCGCCCGCTGCTAAGCTAATCTTGGAGTAGGCTCAGGAAGTAGGCCATTCGTCCCGGTCCTGAGCCAATCTTATCCAGAAGTGACCCGAGATTTTCTAATGTCATTTACCCAGCACCGAGCTGATAGACGACCGATGTTTCTTTTTCCCAAGTGGCCATCCGTTAAAAATGTTCTCCACCTGTGGTCACCGTTACTTTGCCTGGCAACATGTCCTGCCCAACTCCACTTGAGTTAGGTGATTTGTTCTCTGACGTCACGCAACTTCATGTCAAATGTTTCGACTGCGGTCCCCTCACCTCACGCATGATTTTCGAATCAACTTCAGTGTCCCATAAGGGAACATTTGACAACAAAAAATGATATTTCGAATGTGTACGTATATCACTGGGATGGACAGTGTTAAACCTATTTTAGTAAAGTAACATACCTAGGTTTAGGTTTGGTGATTATCTGTTTAGACATTTGTACTTTTAAGAGAAATCCATAAGTCAACCGTTTTAAATATGGTATGCGATTTCGAGAACTTAGGGTTACCTACATTTTGTATAAGTTTTATTCAAACTGTTCCTTTCGTATTCATATCGTATATTTAGAGACCTATTGTACGTGTAGTACATTTTGTATTGCTTTAGACAGTTTCTCTACTTATCTAGTCAGTACTTTATTTCCTAACTTACATGTTGTTTTAAAATTCTATACTATACTTACGAGTATACTTACTGTGTATGTGTGTACCGGAGTTGCAGGCGTCCATAACCTGCAGTGACCGCTGCGCTTACTATCAGGCGGGCCCTACCCCTAAGCTTGTTTACCACTGAAGTGGTATTAAAAAAAATCTTATCGATATGTCGATATCAACGCTCCCATACCTAAACTCCGTAACATTTCACCGCCAGTACTTTACGAGCATGACCCAAAAACTGAAACATAGCAAACACGTCCTTTTGTGTGGCGAGCGTAAATCCCCAGAGCTTACTGCCGCGACATAACAGAGCTACTACATACATTAGGAATTGAAAAATTAGGTTACCCACTTGAAAAGTTTTTATTTGTTCGTGTTATTAGGCTTAATTTACATTAGAGCGATTACGCACGGGAAGCCAGAACATAATAATTCATACTTATATAGAAGTGACAAAGTTCGCGGCCTTGTGGCGTCTGCGTATCACGTGCGGTATGCGGGGTTAAGCAATGTCGGCCGGGGTCTGTCCTTGGATGGGTGTCCGCTTTGAGTAGTTACTAACTGAGCGCTCCCGTGCTTTGGAAAGCACGTTAAGCCGGCGATCCTTGCATTTGATTAAATTGTCAAAAGGGCCTCTACGTGTTGGCTATGTGGTACTCGTTGGTAATTCGGTACCTCGGTACTTCGGCTTCGCACACGCCTCCACGGTCCGGGAGTCTCAGGCACAAATGTTTCTGCTCACCACAGAAAAAATGCCCTTACCGAGATTTGAACCCGGGACCTCAATCAGGCTAAGCAGGCCAACGATAATATTTAAATTATTCCGTCCTTTGACTCTTGAGCACTCACGTCTCGTGGTTTGGTCCATGATCAAATAAGCCGAACTACATTCCTTGATGTTGTGACTTGTGACGTAAATTTTTTGAGAATTGATGAGTCATGGGCAGCATGACATCATTACTACCAAAACAAACAGGACCCTGTTATCCTCACATCCTGATAATTATAGCTACATATAAGCTCGTTGAAAAAGCTCATTATAATGTATCAGAATTTTGTGACTTTTAACTGATCCAATGGTCTCTCCTGCGGCCGAAGCGCAGGCCACATTAATTCCAGCACGGCATGCGGACATAAATGATATTATCCGACGAGCCCTAGGAAGTGTCAAGGTGCCCGCTGTCCTGGAACCTGTTGGTCTAGCGAGAGACGACGGCAAGAGGCCTGACGGCATGACGCTGGTGCCCTGGAAGATGGGTCGGCCCCTTGTATGGGATGCTACGTGTGTAGACACACTTGCTCCGACCCATCTTCCAGGCACCAGAATCAATGCCGGCTCTGCCTCATCCTCAGCCGAAGACCTCGAACGCCGCAAGTATGCCTCCCTGGGGAGTAGATATTTATTTGGCGTTTGGGGTCGAAACACTTGGACATTGGGGACCAAGTGCGCGTCGACTTTTCAAAGATTTGTCGGCGCGCTTAATAGAGACCACCGGTGACCAGAGGGCTGGCCAATATTTCGCACAAAGAATAAGCATTGCCATCCAACATCCAACGTGGCAATGCGGCCAGCCTTCTGGGCACTCTACCCGCTGATGGCGATTTGGGACAATTTTTTTATCTTTTAGTTTGCTTATTTTGTTTCTATTTTATAGGTTATTGTATTATTCACACTTGCCGACCTGTTTAGCCTAGTTGGTAGTGACTCTGCCTCCGAAGCTAGAGGTCCCGGGTTCGAATCCCGGCCAGGGCATTTATTTGTGCATTTTTCACGGATATTTGTTCTTGGGTCTTGGATGTTTTCTATGTATTTAAGTATGTATTTATCTATATAAGTATGTATATCGTCGTTTAGTACCCATAGTACAAGCTTTGCTTAGTTTGGGACTAGTCGATTTGTGTAAGATTGTCCCCCAATATTATATTATTATTCGCTTATTGAATAAAAAAATTCAAAGTTACTGATCTAATAATCATACTGGTAATTTAATTTTATATCTTTATTTGTAATTCAACTTAAGAGGGGGTACCACGCCAAATTGCAGTTCGCAGATTGAATATTTACCTATCATAATCAAGTCTAAATGCCAAAAAAACCAATTACACGAAAACTAGATCATATTTGCTATTTTTGACTTTGAACAAAACCATTAAAAACTAAAGTTGGCTCGATAGAAAAGAATCGTCAAAACATGTCTAATTTTCACCTAATTTCAATTGTGTGACGTTACCTTGCATACTATCGAAGTAAAAAAAATACATAAAATACCTTTCGACATAATAAATTTTTGTTATTAGCGATTTATCAAAATGTTGTAATTTTTCTGAGTTATTGAGGTAAAACATATTTGGCGCATAAGCCCTTTTTCTTCCGCGCGATACCGTCTCTTCCGTCGCACGTTCCGCGTCATATTTACTGGGTAATTTTTTTGGACCTTTAAGTATAAGTATATTTATGTAAATACCTGGTATGATGTAATGTATATTATTTTGAATTATTTTGACGTGTAATGTAAAAAATCATTGCAAATAAATAAGTATGAGTATGAGTAAGTATAAGTTTATAATTACACCAGCTCTCCATTGACAAAAACATCGCGTATGACAAGCGATGTTAGGTACGTACCTACTCTTTTTACAAGCTTTTATTTAGTTTCACCTGTCCCGTTGTCTGTCGGTCTGTAATCAAATCTTACAAGTTAAATTTGATCCACTTCCCGTTTTCCGATTGAGCTGAAATTTTGCATGCATGTGTAAATCGGATGACAATGCAAGATTATAATGACATACTGGTAGAGCTGATCTGATGATGAAGACAGAAGGTGGTCATACTAATTCCTAAGCCTATCGTGTTTGGACTCATTCGAACCACAACCGACTCAACAAGTTGATTATGACTGTGGAAAAAAGTACAGTCGGCGATAAAAAATTGTACCAAAAAGGTAATTTTTGACCAAAAACTTATATACACACTCTTACCTCATATACCATCTAATACGTATTCGTATAACATAACGTACATAACATAATACATGTTGCGAATAGCTTTGGCCAAAATAGGCATGACCCGCTTATGTTGTCTGTGCAAGTAAATTTTATTGCGATTTAATAAACCAGTTTAACCGTTACCTCATCCTGTATAATGTTTAGCAATCGTATTGAGATATTTGAGATAGTTTTTTAGGGTTCCGTACCCAAAGGGTAAAAACGGGTATTACTAAGACTTCGCTGTCCGTCCGTCCGTCTGTCACCAGGCTGTATCTCAAGAACCGTAATAGCTAGACAGTTGAAATTTTTACAGATTGTGTATTTCTGTTGTCGCTATAACAACAAATACTAAAAACAAAATAATAATTAAGGGGGGCTCCCATACAAAAAACGTGATATTTTAGCCCTTTTTCATGGCTACCACTCGCCGAGCTAGATCTCAAGAACCGTAATAGCTAGTAGACAGTTGAAATTTGCACAGATTATGTATTTTTATTGTGGCTACAACAACAAATAGTAAAATTAAAATAATAATAATAATTAAGGGGGGCTCCCATACAACAGAGTAGTTGTTGGCGTTTTTTTCTGGCACGGAACCCTTCGTGCGCGAGTCCGACTCGCACTTGGCTGGTTTTATTTAATTAATAAAATAACTAGTGATACGGCCCGGATGAACTATAGCATATTCGATTGAATTTTTGAAACCGGTTGGGTAGTTTCCGGGAAAACTCCGTAATGGTACATACAATCATACAAACTTACAAACACTACAAACCTCCCGAGCTGAGTGAGGGACCTGCATCAATACAACAAGTCAATAAAGGGTCGAAAAGCGCTTATTGTGATTCTTCGGGAGTCGCAAGCGTTCATAGGCTACGGTGTTCGCTTACCATAGTTACCATATTAGGCTGGCAGTAAGCTTGCCACCCGCTCCTTAGGGGTAATTTTTGGGATAATACATTCCTATGTCCTGCTCAGCTCCGAGACTCTAACCTCAGGCTACCGAATAGTATCCATATACTAAATTTCATTAGTATCGTTATATTAATAAATATAAATAAAATAAATATTGTGGGACAATCTTACACAAATCGACCTAGTCCCAAACTAAGCAAAGCTTGTACTATGGGTACTAGACGACGATATACATACTTATATAGATAAATACATACTTAAATACATAGGAAACATCCAAGACCCAGGAACAAATATCCGTGAAAAATGCACAAATAAATGCCCTGGCCGGGATTCGAACCCGGGACCTCTAGCTTCGGAGGCAGAGTCACTACCAACTAGGCTAAACAGGTCGTCTAAATTTCATTAGTATCGTTATATTATATATGTATATCGTAAAAAGAAGTTGGATTTTAATCTGAAGACAATCGTTTTGAATGCTATCCATTAACAATGTGCATTAGCCGACATTTATAAAGATCTATCGGTTATACCTACATGGAGTAAATGCTGTTAATAACCGTTGAAATTCCGAGATGAGTAGGTTTTGAAACTTTTGAGCACATTTAAGTAAGGTCAGGTTATCAAACCTTAGATAAGACGGTCCGAATTTGCTTCAACAAACTTTCGATAGCCTTTGAAAACCCCCGCATTCTGGGAAATGTTTACGTCTCGTTCGAAGAGTGACCTACGTTACAATTGCAATGTCGGCGGATTAACTACACAATTATCAATTTATCAAGACAACCGCCTTGAAAGTGAAATTAAATTAAATAAAAAAAAATGGGGTAAAATCTTACACAAATCGACCTAGTCGCAAACTAAGCAAAGCTTGTACTATGGGTACTAGACGACGATATACATACTTATTAAATACATAGAGGACATCCAAGACCCATAAACAAAATCCGTACTAAATGCACAAATAATACCCTGGCCGGGAATCGAAACCGGGACCTCTAATACCTAATTAAATGATTGCTGTCTCTTTCCATCCCATCTGCGTCTCTAGGTTGTTATAGTATTTGCATTCTGCCACAGCTGTCATCCCGGTACAATAAACGTCAATGATGACATAATTGCTTGGCAATTTTCTGTTTGGCCCTATGGTTGACTGGTAGAGAATGCCTTGAGGCATTAAGTCCGCCATTTGTACCGATTTATTTGTGCAATAAAGTTTAAATAAATAAATAATTTGTACTGGAATGACAGCAGTGTCGGAATGGAAATAGAATGAACATGTCGTACTTATTTATGGCTGCGGTATAAGTATTCATTTATTCATTTATTTATTTATTTAAACAAATCAAATAAAACTATATCTAACTAAACTTAAAATATGTTTAAAAAATTGGGCCCCCTAGGCATGGTTCCTAAGATGCTGGCAGCATTTCCTCGCTGAATCGCAACGCTAATGCATTGAGCGAGGAAGCTGCCAGCTCTTCGGTCCCCCGTGGCGTCTACGAGCCTTAAATAAGTATAAATAAATAGGTATAAGTAGGTATCAATATTGTACACAACCAAAGAAGATGTATACTATGACAACACTTGGGTTGAACTTATTGACTCATAGTTATTAAGAATGTCAGACTAGTCATCGAATTAGGCGATACGTTTCTCTGAATTGATTATCGAGACACATTACAAATTATAGCACGATATGATAGGTTATTTTAGTGCTTCTGTATGATTTTGTACGCTGTGACGCCTTACTAGTCACTCTCTTATAGAATGAGGAACTTTTGAAATTGAATTTTGTATATGAAATTGGACTATTTTCGAGAATAGAAAAATGTGGTTATATATTTTTTTTAACCTTTATTTGATTTCATCGAAAAAAAGCCCGCTTAAAAAATGAATTGTTGTCAATTGACGATCGCGTTTGAATATTCTAGCTGTACAATAAATACAACATCGGTTTGTTGAACAGAAAACTATATATATTATATTACACTATCCGGTATGGCGAATGAGAATTTATGCTGTTTCTTTTCTTTTAAAAGCTTAAATTATTTTCAAAGGTGACAGTGGAGAAAGGAACTCATTGATTATTCAGAGGCGACATTTCGCTATTTAAAGACCGACCGTCTCGCCTGCCATACTGAATTGAGCACGACGTCACGTAGTTGATTGTTATGCCTTTGGCGGCAAACAAACTCTGTCTATTATATACCTGATGTTAGCTTTTGCTTATGACTTTTAATTTTACTAATCGTATCAACTTCCATTCTTCATCTTCTTGCTATTTGAGAATTTGGGATAAAATATATCTTGCGTATCAATCAATAGATTATGGTATACCCCATGAAATTGGAGGAGGCCTATGTCTAGCAGTGGACGTCCTTGAACTGATATGGTGGACCGAAATATACTAGGATTCGTTGATGACTTATTGTGGACAAACGAGTTTTATTTTGAGCTGCGAGTGGATTGATTGATTGGGGCGTTGGCCAACTCACATTTACGATATGTTTGACATAACTAACAACGTTATATAATTGCACATTAAAGTTTAATATCACTCAAACGGATTCCCAAATTAAAAATAGTCTTCCATATGTTCCTTAGGCGAGTCACCACGTGATGATGATTTCACCGTCATCTCATCAGCCTATGAATGTAGGTAATATGATATACAGGGTGATTCAGGAGACGTGAGCAACACTACATACATAGTAAATGGCAATGAATCGTTCACCATTGTATTTAAGTGAAACACCCATACCTTTTTCCTGTATTTTAATTTTTGTTAAGTTAAAGTTTAATTCTCTACAATCATGGTCACCCTACAACAACTGCTTTATAAAAATTAAACCTCTAACTGTTATGACAGCACTTTGATTACGAAGAAAGTAAATTGACACATTGAGTGAGATACGATATTTCAAAAGTAATCGGACTCAGATGACATTCAATTTGACACTTGACTGAAATATTCTCATTGTGTGTTGTGTAAGATTGTCCCCCAATATTTATTTATTTTTATTTTATATTGTAGAGTGACCATCCATTTCGTAAATAATTTAAAACATTTTGTTATCAACACCAAAGATAAATGAACTTTAATTTCACTAATAGCGGTACGAAGTAGTAGCTTATGATCTACTGAATCCGTACTGTTGATCTTGCTCACGTCTCCCGAATCACCCTGTAGATAGTTAGGTCCCGAGCAGACAGAGCGGTCACCGGAGTTCTGTGCTTGCATTCCATTGGACTCGATGGTACGCGAACGCAGAAATACGGCGACCACTCTGTCCGCGCGGGCTGTTAATCATCAAATATTTAACCATCCAACTATCACATTATAAATAACCGTGAATCTTCGCCCGTGAAAAACAAAAGTACACTTAAATAGGTAAATCAGGCGTGAAACCGCGAGTTCGCCTTCTGTTTCGGCATGGATGATCGCGCATAGAAACCGCGAGGTCGCCTGGGTGAGGTCATCGCGGCTCTTAAAGTAACGTCTTTATGATCAAAATAACTATAGATAACTAGAAACTAGAAACGGACCCTATACTAAGATAAGTAGAAAATACGCCGGAAATACAATGCAATAGGTACAAATGTTTATTGTAGAGTCAACTAATTTGATTTCTGGGCCACTTTGTACCTTGTTCACAGTGACAACAATATGAGATCTCTAGCAGCTTTCGTATTGATTTTCACTGTGACAAGGTACGAAGTGCAAATACACTTCTATAGTATATGATAGTGTCCTGTACGGCTAATCTATCGCGAAAATAGGTAATATTTTTGTAGGAACTGAGAGTGTAATTTTATATTTAAATATTCATTTTTTTATCAACATGATTTATTTACAACAATTATAAGCCATATACAAATAAAAACACAAAAAGAAACTAATAACTAACTAAAACTATATATAAAGGGCTCACCCAAATCACCTCCACTGGGCAGGGTGCCCATAAGGCTGGCTGCGTTGCCTCGCTGAATGGCAATGCCGATTCGCTGTGCGAGGAACGAGCCAGCCCTACGGTCACCCGAGGACCTGATAAGCAGATAACTTAATCTTTTAAAAAGTTTAAATGCATCCGGTCCCCAAGGACCCAGAGTCTCCACCGCAAACGCCACAAATATGTAGCTTTCACCAATATGCCTAATTTGAAGAATAAACTACTTTTACTTTTATGAAACTAACACAGGCTTCAATCGACCGAGTGCAACGAAGGTCTCCGCTTCAGTTTCGTAAAAATGATTTCGTTTGTTCGGATTTCCGGTTGTTCTTCTCTACTCTACAGGTCGCATTTCTCAACCTATATTCGTGAAATTATGTGAGCAGGTTTGATTTTTAGGGTTCCGTACCCAAAGGGTAAAATCGGGACCCTATTACTAAGACTTCGCTGTCCGTCCGTCCGTCCGTCTGTCACCAGGCTGTACCTCAAGAACCGTAATAGCTAGACAGTTGAAATTTTTTCAGATTGTCTATTTCTGTTGCCGTTATAACATCAAATACTAAAAACAAAATAATAATAATAATTAATGGGGCTCCCATACAAAAACGTGATATTTTAGCCCTTTTTCATGGCTACCACTCGCCGAGCTACTCGTAGATCTCAAGAACCGTTGAAATTTGAACAGATTATGTATTTTTATTGTGGCTACAACAACAAATACTAAAATCAAAATAATAATAATAATTAAGGGGGGCTTCCATAAAACAGAGTAGTTGTTGGCGTTTCTTTTCTGGTACGGAGCCCTTCGTGCGCGAGTCCGACTCGCACATGGCCGGTTTTTTTATTGAGTTAGGTTTAAGAAATTTTGAAATTTGAAAATATTAAAATTCGCGTGGTCTGCAGCTCACAGAGCCAACTAGTAGGTAATTTATTTAACTAGTTAGAAAGCGAGATTTTATAGCCAGAATTAAAGAAGTATGATCATACACAACATACAAAATTTAAGTTAAACACTTCGCAAGAAGGCTTCATAACTTTGTATTAGCAAAGTTTTGGTGTTAGGTTGTTGGTCTATTATTCACACATACCGTACCTCGCCGCATTCGATCCAGTACCAGATCCGACCTTCTAGTTATTACTGACTGACATAGTTGATATGTACATAGATAGTTGTTACGCGTATCGTTACCTGAATGAAGCGAATGGAGCCGAGTTTTGAATAGCTTAGTAGACGGCGCTTCTTTGAGTGACGAGGTCAGGATGTTGCGAGTGAGGTCATAGCTGTTGTAATATAATCATTATCCGGTTAAAATTCTCTAGAGTGAGCATGGTAACTACTTTGTGTTCCGAGTTAGAAATATGTACCAACAAGGTCCAAGGACATGCCCGGGTCCTTTGAACCTTAAGAGTCGCCAGTACGTTCGGCTGAACTCGATTCTCCATACAAACGTAGTTTCCTTCTCATTTTAAAACGCCTTGCTGAAATAACATGAAACTTTGTATACACAACGGGAGTCGCCATATCTAGGTCGGAAATTAGTTTCTGTTGCTAGAAATGGTAAAAGAAAAAAATACAGCTAGTTTTTGAGTTTTTTACGTTTTGTATGAAAACCTTAATGATCGCTGTATTTTTTCTCTAGTATAATTTCAAGCAACAGAAACTAATTTCCGATCTAGATATGCCGGATCCCATTGCGTATACAAAGTTTCATGTTATTCTAGCATGGCGTTTTAAAATGAGAGCGTAACTACGTTTGTATGGAGAACCGAGCTTACTGCGGACTCTTAACGTACAAGTGATGGGATCGAAAAGCGGTAAACGACTTTCTTGGCTGCACACACAAGTGTGAGCGTCTTCATACTGAACCAATAAATACGCCGGATTTGGAGATACATATCTTTTTTGATCGAGATTAGCGCACTATTTTTAGCTTGAGGTATATCTGACTCGACGATATTGTTATGTTATGACATTTGCTGTCGCGCTTTCTACAACACATTCCGAGCTAAGTGTCAGAACGAGATGTGCGTATACGAATAATTATCTAGCCAAATAACTTAATATTTGGCTTGTGGACCATTGGTATAAATGAATAGCCAGTAGGTAATGCCTCACACATGGTTTTCAAAGTTCATTTGCAGTAGCACTAGTGTTACACCACACCACACTATCGATTTTGCCAATTAAACAACGATGTAGGTACCTACGGTTGCTATTACCAAGAGCAGGATACGATAACTCGATTCTATTTGGTTATTAATTAGGGATCGATCCGATTCAAAGGCGATGTAAGCGGAAGTCGAACTGGTTTTTTTAATCAATTTTAGAATCAATTCGACTACATTCCATTAAGGGATTTGACCCTTTCAAATCCTTGATCACCTAAAACTGTCGTATGCTAAGCATCATACCCAATTACCCACAGCCATAGTGTATAATAGATAGACATAATAGTATTTCATACCACAGCGCCAAGCAGCAGCAGTAAATAGGTGTTATTATACAGGATGTGGCTGTGGCCTGTAACATGAGAAAATAGTCAAACTGTAGATTATTAAGCATGCCGGCAATCATTTCCAAGTGGTAACAATTGAAAAAAAAAATGTTTTCGGTTCGCGACAGGCCGTCTTGCTGCCGAATCGAGTTACGCGCAACTCAGCGGTTTCCTTTTCAATTCAATTCGTTTATTGCATACATGTTGTTAAGTTTACAAGGTGTTACACTCAGGTTATGTATCAAACATGTACCCTGCAAGGGCATCGCAATTTTATACTTATAACTAAATTCACAGTTGAGCAATAATTAATAATTTCTTAACTAATTTAATAATTATTATTTCATTGTTGCATACTTTTGTGTGTGTGTGTGTGGGTCTGAATGATCGCGTGCATGTGTTTCGTTTATTATATTTTATCGTCTAGGTATTCGTTTAGGGAGTAATAGGCTTTATTTATTAAAATTTGCTTCAATTTGTTGACGAATATGTTATCTTTTGGTTCACTCTTTATGG
The DNA here is from genome assembly GCA_905163555.1 of Notocelia uddmanniana. Classification (NCBI taxonomy): domain Eukaryota; kingdom Metazoa; phylum Arthropoda; class Insecta; order Lepidoptera; family Tortricidae; genus Notocelia; species Notocelia uddmanniana. The sequence goes on along the minus strand of LR991060.1, from coordinate 5,432,237 downwards.
TTTCGGGTAGTTTATTGTACACTTTTATAGTCATTTTAAGAGGACCTGTAGAGTGGATTTTTAACTTAGACGAAGGTGCCATTAGATTATTATTTTGCCTAGATGCATATCTCAATTGGGCATTTTCTCTTTTAGTGTACAATTCGGGGTGTTTTCGTACGAATTTACAATTTTCTATAATGTATAAACACGTAAGGGTAAGTATTCTGTATTTGATAAAATACGGTTTGCAGCTATCAGTTTGCTTGATATTCACTAAAATTCGGATGAGCTTTTTCTGTAGTGTGAAGACTGCTGGTGCATCGGTACTATTTCCCCAAAGGATTAATCCGTAAGTGAGCCACGCATTAGCGTAAGCATAATAAGTGGAGAGTGCTGTTTTTAAGTCTGTTGTTTTCTTTATTTCTCTGAGGGCATAAACGAATTTCGAGAGTTTAGCTTTAATGTTTTTTATGTGTGGTTTCCAGGTTACATGTTTATCTATTTCTACTCCTAGAAGCGTGAAAGAGTCTACTACCTCCAATTTTATCGTGTTGTAGCTGTAGTCGACAGTTAGCGGGTCTTTTTGGTATGGATGGAACGTCATCAATTTGGTCTTCTGATAATTTATTTCAAGGCTGTGATCATTCATCCAGTTTGTTACTTTATTTATTATATTGTTAATTTTTTCATTTATTTCATATTTATGTTGACACGAAATAAGTATTGAGATGTCGTCTGCAAACAGAATAGATGTGTCCTGTATGATTTTTGGGATATCGTTGATATAAATAAGAAATAAGAGGCATCCAATTACGCTCCCTTGCGGAATGGAAGATAATACTGTTTTTGTTTCCGACTGTACATGCATAATTTTACCCATTTTAAAGTCATAGTACTCTAGTTCTACAAATTGCTTTCTGTTTGTTAGATATGATGCTATCCACTGATGTGCTATTCCGCGAATTCCAATGCCGTAAAGTTTGCTTAATAGAATTGGGTATTGGACCTTGTCATAAGCTTTAGACATATCAAGCAACAGTCCAATAGCATATTTTTTTGAGTCAATGATATTGAGAGCTGATTGCATATATTTATAAATTGCTAACGTAGTCGACCGGTTTTTTCGAAACCCATTTTGCGAGTCGTCAAGTATTTTGTATTTTTCACAAAATGCATAAATTCGATCACACATTACTTTCTCAAATATTTTTGAGGCTGTGGGCAATAGGGCAATCGGGCGATAATGATTAGGGTCTGTTTTTGTGTCCTTTTTATATATCGGTTTTATAATGGCAGTTTTTAAGAGGTCAGGAAACGTTGCTTCGTCAAACGACTGATTAATGAGTGCACAAAATGGTCCAGTAAGTTCGTCTGCGCATTGCCGAATCAAAGAAGGTGGAAGATCGTCTATTCCGTGGCTGTTTTTATTCTTTAGATTTTTTATTATTCTGTGTACCTCGCGGTAGGTAACAGGGGCAAGAAACATCGTGTTCTCACAACGACATTGTAATATTTGCTTACTTGGTTGATGCGTAGCATTTGTATTTTGGTTTATTTTCCCTATCGATAAAAAGAAGTCATTAAAAATATTTGAAACTTCTTTTGGATTACAGATAATTTTGTTATTTACTATCAAATTGATGTTCTTTGGTTCCTTTTTCATAGATTTATTTGTCCTTTCATTTATTATAGACCACATTGTTTTAACTTTATTACTTGATTTTTTAATTCTACGAATGTAGGATATTTTTTTCGATAAATTGACTGATTTTTTTAATATCTTTTCATAAGTTTTATAGTATTTGTGTAGCACCGAATTATTTGATTTACTTATAAATACTTTTAAAAGTCTTTTATTTTTACACGATATTCTGAGCCCTACTGTAAGCCAGTTTTTTATTGGACCTGTTTTTACATAAACTTTTTTTTTCGGGACACATTCATCTAAGGTATTTTTTAACTTTTTGTGAAATGCTGCATAATTTTCGTTGACGTTTTTATTTGGATTAATAATTTCAATCCAGTTCACTGAACTCAGTGACGCTTTAAATCGTTTAGTGTTGGTTTCGCTAAACAATCGTGTGTCTTTTTTCCATGTTGTTTGTTTTGATAGCTTGCCGTGAAATTTTGTATGAAGTATTGTTCCAAGATGATCTGAAAACCCTAATTCTTTAACAGTTGTGTACAAATCTTTAGTGTAGAAATTGGTGAAAATTAAATCTAGACATGTAGATGCAGTTTGTGTAACATGCGTTGGTTGTTTTATGTGTTGTGTAAGTTTATGTTCTGACATGAGATTTAAAAAAAATGTTGCGTTTGAGTCACTGTTCAGAATATTTATGTTAAAATCTCCGCCTAGAATTACATAGTGCCTAGTATATTTTGTATTTATGTATTTTAAAATATTTTGCAACGTATTAAAAAATAAGTTACTTTCTCTTCTATTCCAGTACATGGTAACTAGTAGTATATTGTATTCCGTGATTTCTGTAGCGCATACTTCCAGAACGTATTCAATAGACATTTTAGAGATGTCAGTTTTCTCGTTGCACTCGATGTAGTCGTGTAGCAGGATAAGCACGCCTCCTCCTGGTCTTTCTTCTCGACAGTATGATGCAGCTATCTTGTACCCGCTGAATTTTATAAGATCCAATTTATTTTTGCAAAGCCAGGATTCCGATATGCATATGGCGTGGTATATTTTATTTTCATGTATGTATGCCTCCAGTAAGTGTTGTTTATTATACACACTTTGCATATTTTGAAATAATATTTTGAAATCAAGATCTTTATTGTTGTTTTCGCGAGCCTTTCTTGCGAAAAAGAGATTGTGTATTTGTTTCTTGTGTTTCACTGCTCTCGATTTTATTGTTTTCATGATCCAGGTTAGAGTTCGAAGTTGATGCATAAGTTGTCTGGTTCAAATTCACTGAGAGTGATGATTTAGAAGTAGATGGTGTAGATTCCATTCCAATCTTAACTTCTTTGCCGTTTATTATGAGCTTATTATTTCGTATCACAGCGTGTTTACCTTCTTGGCGAGCTTTGATCATAGCTTCTTTTTGAAGCTTTCTTTCATTTAAAGAAGTGCTGCTTAGGAAAGCAGAGACCATCAGACCCGTATTTTTGAAGTAAAGGGAGTTTTGTAGAATATAATTAGTTACTCTCTTACTTAGCAGTTCTATCACTAGTGGGCGGCGTCTTCCATATTTTCCAATCCAACGTAAGTCCTCAACATAGGGATCAATATGAATGCCAAGGACATTATAAAATAAGCCAGAGACTCGATCGTACAGGTCAAATTGGTTTTCTCGGAGACGTTCTTGTAAACCGTAAATTACCAATTTCCTATTAGTGCTATTTTCATTTTGGCCATTACTAGTATTCTGCAGTAGTCTGTCTAAACGCTTATTTATTTCACAAATTTCGACTTCAAGTTCATGGTTTTTCTTTTCCAATATGGTAATTTTTTTATTACTTTCATCTATACTATTCTTAAGTTCATTTTGCTGAACCGTTACGATGTTCACGGTTTGTAAGATTTCCTGTTTTAATTCAGATATAGCGACTCCAATTTCTGTTTTTATAGTACTTTTTATGGTATTCTGTACTGTCTCTCTTAATTTTTTGTCTAATAATTTGCTTATACTTTCGAGGGTTATTGGTTCGCTGTTGTGTTGAGTAGAATGTTGGTAATGGTGAGGCCTTCCTAATATTTTTGAAGTTTCCAGGCTGCTGAGTGTGTCAGATATATGTGGTGTCGTGTGTTTCTCTGGAATAACCGTGTTTCCGGATATGTTGGTATTTACCGTGTCGTCAAGCAAATCATCCACTGACATAACGGTGTCGTTCAGAGTCTCGGAAAATTGTTTTCGAACTGGCGTGTTGTCATTTTTTCTACGCGTGATGTTAGTGCACATTGGACAGTACCAGCTATTCTTTGAAGCATCGCTGAGTTCTCTGAAGTAGGCAGATGTCATATTGAGACACATGTAATGGTAGTCTCCACTGCAGGCCCTGCATTTCAGCGACTCAGACCTGTTTACTTTACTGTTGCACGCCTTGCAATTCATTATTATATAATTAATATTTTTCTCTTATTTATATTCCTGTAGTCGATGAAACCGCAATGTAACCCGAAGTAGCAATGTAAAGCATCCACGGTACTTAGTAGTGGTGTTATCGCTGTGGCCGTCGTCGATGACTCATGCGGCAGCGCTGAGCGGGCGCACGGTGAGAAGGCAGAAGTCTGTTTCGGGACGGTTGAATTAAATTTTTTAAAACTATTACGCTCACAACTCACGATTCACTGACTGGTTTTTTTCGTACGATATGTCATTTTAAAGTGCGTAAAAACAGCTTCATAGCGGTATATAACACTTTGGATAGAAGTTATTTTTTACGCGTTTTTCAATAAAAAATACGACGAGAATAAAAATACAGTGTCGCTCACTCGATTACCGGCCGGGACTCTCCTTTTCAGTATACTGTGCCAATTTATCTATGACTGTGCGAATTAGACAGAGGAGGGTAGATCTTTCTCGTCTCGAGTCGCGTCGTCGCATCGTCAGTTGTTCTAGGCCTGCTAACTAGTATAACATTGGGGGTCGCATGCGCCGATGACGTCACGTCTCGTCGGGCGTGGTACTGCGCGCGCACGGGCCACGCTCGGCCGGGGCCGGGGAAACATAGTGCGTAATTATGCATAGATTCACTATGCATTATGGATGAAATGAAAGCGATAGGTTCGTTCGGTTGATCGCTTTTAGAGTTCCGTACCAAAAGGACAGGCAGTACAGTCAGCTGTAGAGAAACGTGAGACAATCTTCTATGCAGGCATATCTGCAGCTATACGATAGCGCTCTTCTGGGACCCATTGTGCATGAAAAAAAAACTGAATTTCTATACAGTAAATTTTTCATTTCGGTGTGCTAAACAGATCGAGACAGTATTTCACGCCGGCCCATCGCCTACAGCTTTATAAGGCACAGGTCCGCCCACATATGGAATACTGTTCTCATCTTTGGGCAGGGGCACCACAGTACCAGCTTCTCCCTCTGGACCGCATCCAACGGAGAGCGACTCGAATTGTCGGCTGCGAGCGGGTTTCGGAACGGCTTGACTCCTTGGCGCTGCGTAGAAATGTAGCCTCGCTCTGCATTTTCTACCGCATGTATTACGGGGAGTGCTCCGAGGAATTGTTCGGATTAATCCCTGCCGCTTCCTTCCGCCATCGCCCAACGCGACAAAATTTCCATCCTCACCACTTAGATGGTTGGCAGTCCTCAACTGTGCGTTTCTCCAGAAACTTCTTGCCTCGCACAGCTAAACTGTGGAATGAACTGTCGCCTACGGTATTTCCGGACCGATTCGACCTTCAAACCTTCAAGAAAAGAGCGTATTCCCATCTTAAAGGCCGGCAACGCATTTACAACCCCTCTGGTGTTGCGAGTGTCCATGGGCGGCGCTAATCGCTTACCATCAGGTGATTCGTCTGCTCGTTTGCCTACTATGTCATAAAAAAAGTACGACAAGAATGTCTAACCTTAAGGGCGGTCCCAAATTAAAGTATTTGACTGTACTTACAAGGTGGTACAATTATGTATAGTACATACTATATGATGATGATGATGACATTGGCATATTGCGCTGCGCCATCCATTCGCTTCGATAGTTTGAGATGTTGAGTTGTCCGACGCAATGCACTGGGCTCCTCCTTCCAGCTTACTCTGCTTTTCCGGTGACCAGCGCATTTAACAGGGTATGTTACATATTATAAAATAAATGAATACCTAAATGACCTTTACGAGTATTCTGCAAGTAGGCTGCAATGGCACTTTTACAATATAATTGGACCTGGATTGGATTGGATTGGTATATAATTGGATCTATGTCCAAAGACCTCGGAAATCCTCCGAACCGCACATATTGGAAGGAGTTGTTATTTTCTCGATTTCGTCATCATGACGCGCGAGTTGATTCTCGTTGAATCACATTTATTTTGGCGCGTTCGTTAACCGCATCAATTTAGAGCACTAATCAGTCTGTGTATATTGAAGCTTACGCTAAAGCAATGAAATAAGTAGAGCGAGCGAAGCGTCTCCGTTTCAGCTTTCGACAAAAATTCTTTCGTATGTCTGTCTGTCTGGATGTTCTCATCTACAGGTCGCATTTCTCAACCGATTCTCGTGAAGTTTTGTGATCAGGTTCGATACTTACATAGTTTTTTTTGACGAGTCAGTTTTCAAATTTTGAAATTTGAAAAAAAAAAATTTTTTTTCTTGCAAGGTCTACAGCTCACAGAGCTACTAGTACTTACCTAATAATGTATGTTTAGACCACTTTTCGACATTAGACAGTGCCACGATAGGACGAGGATATATTACTCGGCAAAGTATAAATTATTCGTAAGGTACAACAATACTTATAAAAATACAATATAAATACATGTTCCTTCGAGCCGGACTACCGCCCAGCAAGCAGCACACTAGTTTACGTTAGTATATATCTTCTTTGACACTCTAGTATTAATTCCACGAGCCGTACCGTATTTAGAATACACCCCAGGAACCACTCGACATTGAAACACGGGCGGCTAACACGAAAATTGCGCTGGCGCAGAGGATGTCACCTAATGCGGTTCGTTACGCGCAATCTAGCCGGGTGTGCTCCCACACTGATATCACATGGGTCGTACATATGTTTCAGACAATTTCGCGTTTCTAGAGTCTATACTGGGATCGCGACACAATGTCGTGTACAGTCGACTATCAAATTTGTAATCTGTGAAAAAGAAGATTCGGCTGTTGATCGAGATCCAGTCGGATGTCATGAAACTCAACAAATTAAATTTTTGTTAAAATTCTTGCAACAACAAACATGCAACGGGCAGTATATTTATTAGATGGATTATACTTGATTATACACACAAAATATGGTTCAACTATTAACCCAACGATATCATTGGCTAAGTTACTTACTTAAAGCACACTGACATTTTTATTACGGTATTCCCTGCAATGGGGTCGAACACGGTCGCAGTTGGGGACTGCGATCATCCATGGGAACAGATGGTGGGATCCACAAAGGTGTGACTCTAGGGCGGCACTGGTGCGTTCCGTAATGGATCCCAGAGCCATCCGAAATGAGATAAAGGAGGACCATCGGAGGGATTTAGTCGGTGCACGATAACCGACGCGCTGTCCCCGTGTTCGGAGGTATCTACTTATGTGTAACGGATTTCTCCCAAAACTTTTGGAGTGAATATTTCCGAAACTATTCACTTTATCAAAAAATGTGTTTATAAAGACCTCTATTCATTTTGAAAGACCTATTAAACACCCCACACCCCACACCATAGGGTTGAAGCAAAAAAATATTTCACCCCCACTTTACGTGTGGGGCTGGTACCCTAAAATTATTATTTTTTATTTTATTTTACGACTTTGTCAGTTTTATTGATTTATATATCCAACCCAAATTGCAGCTTTCTAGCACTAACAATCACAGAGCAAAGCCTCGGACAGACAGACTGACATACAGACAGACAGACAGACAGACGGACATGGCGAAACTATAAGGGTTCCTAGTTGACTACGGAACTCTAAAAAGGACAGAACTCTAAAATTATAGTAATTATGTATTTAACATACCTATTTCACTGCTGTTTTGATTAAGTAGCTGAAGCCTGTTCCAGTTTTTAATCGGTGAGGTGATGTCAGGCCATTGCCCATTGTGACGGTTCTATTTTAGTAGCATATCTCTGGTTTTCCTCTGTAATTCATCACTGTTTTGTTGGTATGTAATTACTTACCTATATGTATAAAACCGATGAGTTCAAACGGCCGGTACACCTAATCGTAAGTTAGGTACGTTCGTTATAATCCTTTGAGTTTTGCTGCTCTTTGTTGAAGCAAGCAAAGTGTTTGTACATTATTTTCTCTCGTTCTCTTTTTTGTTATATCTAAATTCAATACCGGATAAAGGCCGTTGTATCACTCAACGTCATCTGTTTTCATCTACAGGAGCATATGCAATATATGCATCACAGTTGACATTTCAGTATATTTATTATTTACGTTTTAATATTGTGGGATTATTGGGTACCTGCAGGATAATCACGTAAGTTTTCGAACGTACGTTAATCTGTCATTTGTACTATGGAAAGTGACATTTAGATCCACCTTATACGCACTAAAAATGTTGCGTAATTACCCCGCTGCAGTATACAACATAGTGTAGAGTAATGGGGTAGCACATTGTTACTAATGATTCTCAATGTAACTTGAGACATTGGTGCCGTGTCAAAAAGTTGTAGTAACTTTGACGGTAGATGTCGCTACAAGTCTCCCTAAGGCTTAATTAAATAGTGAACTGATTGGGAGATTTGTCGCCTCGGGATAACCCGCGGTAGCTCAGTTGGTAAGAGCAATGGACGGATTCCAGAGGTCGCGGGTTCAAATCCCGCCCGTGGTGATCATTTTAACAATCTTTCATTTTTTATTTTCTGTCTCTCTTAAAAACTATGCACTTTTTAGCCCGCTAGGGTTCAGTCTACACGTCCTATAATTTATGGAATTATTAATTATGAACAGGTAAAACGCTTAGAGGAATAGTTCTGACTTGATTTCGGTAACTGATTACCAAGCGAGTAACTAAAAAGTTTGCCAAAGTTGTTAGTGTCGACTTTTGAGCTTACATCCGAAGTGCACCAAACATGAGGGCCTACTCCGAACTTCGAAAATTGAACTTCGTGCAGTGCCGTCCATTTCACTCTCGTGTTATACAATATATGACGGAAAGGGACGGCACGATACGAAGTTAGATTTTCGGAGTTCGGTGTAGGCCATCTGATGGCACGCGGTATACTATGTATACAATAAGTCATAGTTAAACAGCTACCTATAGCATGCAACACAAACAAGGACAGTGCCACCATCGTCACGCGACGTGAATCACTCATAATGGTCTATTAATTCGTCTAAATTGCCACAATGACTGCCACTGTGGTTCAATGGCTGATTTTAAAGATAAAATATCGTTGGTGTCTGGAGTGAAACAAGGAAGTGGCTTGGATTTGAGTGTATATAGGTAGCTTCCGTGTTTGAAATAAAGGTTTTCCCTCCATCTCTCATCACGACGCATAGTAATTTGTAAAATTTCGAATCATTGAACTATTACATCGGCATAGTGTTGTGTTTCAGAGCTCAGCTCAGCCTTCAAGACTCGAGCTGCTAGTAGGAATTAGCCTGACTATCGCGTTAATGCTGAGGGTCCATGCTTGCAGTGACGGCTATTGCAAAGACTCGTGGCTCGTTGATTAAGTAGTAGTAAGTAATCGCTGTACAAAATGTACCTATTACAAGATATTACTTGTATTTTGGAAATTCAAATAGGTACAGGGAAGACCTGTGATCTCTCTAATGTCGTCGACCAGTCAAGTTGCCAGATGAACGTCGGATCTTCTATCTGTGGTCACCAAGCCATTAATTTTAGTTCACCTGCCGTCACCGTCATTTTTCTTGGCTAAATGTCGTACGCTACTTGAGTTTGGTAATGACCTAATGACAAATCTCAACATTCAACAGTTTTGGTTTTGAATTAGCCTGCTATGCATAGAACGTGAGCGTCAGGATGACATGACCATGATAGATTTTTATATCGAGAGTAATTCCAACTTTTAGTACCTTTTTTGTACTATTTGGTACCTGACATCATAAAATTCAAACGTTTAATAGGTATCTTAGGTACAGTCGAGGACTTTAATTTAGAACCCCTTTAAGGTTGACAGTCCTGTCAAACGGTAGGTATAGACATTCAAAGCAAAATGCTACGCAATGGGTCACCTATTAAAAAACTCGACTGTACCTTTTCATTCACCTATTAACATTTTGATGATGTAAAGTTGCATAACACCATCCCTATACAAAATCAGTTCCGACTAAAAAAAATAAACAAATATGTTTACGGCTTTACTTACATATGAAAAGCGATTCCATCTTTTTTTTATGTTTTTTAGAGTGATTAACGCACCACTTCACTGCACAAAAAAGCATATTATTTATTTTTGAGATTTCAGTTAATACAACTGTTACGTTGCGCCGCCATGTTCAAACTAGACATCCGTTGGACACAACTTTGACGCCCCGCCTTAGTGGACACAACTTTGATGGTGTCATTTTGCGACGCTAGTTATGCTTCTATGTTTTTTTCATTCGCTGAATTCCGCAAATAAATATTTTAATTTTTTTTTTAATTAGGTTCTAAATAATTACGAAAAGATGGATTCGGTATAACGCCTGCAACTAGGGGAACTAGACTTGGTCCTGTCAACCTGACGTCAGAACGGCTGACCACTTTATTTTCAATATTTCTGGATTTTTAGCGAGGTACAAATTTTATGATGTCAGGTACCAAATAGTACAAAAAAGGTACTAAAAGTTGGAATTACTCTCGATATAAAAATCTATCATGGTCCTGTCATCCTGACGCTCACGCATAGAACTAAAACGCTTTAGAACATGGATTCTTGCTTGTTCTAATAGACTTCAAGCGGTATAGTTTTCGTGCTGAATAAAATAAATGAACTGGCTGAGTTGTCCGTTCAAAGCTTGACTTTACTGTCCAAGTAAGATGATTCAAAAGATGATTAAAATTTCAGACATATTATTAAAATTACAAACTCCCTGACAGTTACTCGCTTAGGGAGCATACCCAAACTACGTGACCAACTTTTTACAGTTTTTACCCCCCTCCCCCCCTCCGGTAAGCGTAGTATATGCCAAGACCCCCACCCTCCCTCTCTAGTTTTCAACGTAGTATAATTTATTAATATTTTTTTGCAGAAAGTTAAAAAAAATGCTCTTGTTTGTATATTCTCATATGGCCCTGCATGACGTCGGACGGAAATTCAGTTTTTCTGTGATTATTCCTCCGTGGCATGGCCGAATTTCATTTTTTTAATCTAAACCATCGTCATGATTTCACCTATCGACATGTAAAATGTGAGCGTGATCGGTTGCAGCGTCTAGGAGGAGTACGAACTCAAACGAAATACATCTGTCGCCTAAAAATGAGCTTTGCTTCACTCAGCTCGTTAATAACCAATGGTTGCACGTAACCTAAGTAATAGAACTGCAAGAAATGGCGACATACATACTTACTAAAATGTGCCTTATCGCGCAGTCTTAGGCGTCGTGCGCGCCTTGTGTTAGCTGTGCAGGAAAAGTACAACGGATGTGACGAAACCAATGATGTCATGCACAGCGGCATCATAAAACGATGGCTAGGTTAGAGTAGGTGACTAAGTTATAATGCAAATAGTGACGTAGTGGGCGTTGTTTGTAGGTGAACTAACATAACGCTTACACAATGTTACGGAGCGCATGGTAGACGGGGCCCGTAGGCACCGGGTTTTGATGGAGAAAAAAGAAAGAAGACATTGATTCACTGCACAAAACAATAGACACCCATACAATAGAAAGAAACGCCCATTAAACATGTCTTCGCGGCAGTGAATCGGTTGCTATCTCAGCATTATGTCGATCAGACACCTGCAGCGCTGGTTTATAACATAACACATGGTTTAAGACATGTTTATAATAACTATTGTTTTAGAGAGGTGCTTAATTTGTCGAAGATATGCATTTAAACAAAAAGTAAGAATACTCTCATGTAGTAATATATACAAACTAAACCATACAAAAACGAGTCTCAACTGTAACAGAACGCCATTGCGCTCCGTCACTTCCATATTGAAATATTTTCCAAGAGACAGTCAGATAAATTCATGGTTTCCCCGTTGAAAGCATTATTAAGAAAATAGTCTGAAATAGGAGTCTTGGCGAAAGCACAACCATGTCATATATGTAAATAAATGCTAGGTAGTTTCGTATGCTTTAATAAGTTTCCTAAATAAGCTTGAGCATTGCCATTGAACAAGCACTATAAAACAAAAGAAAATACTTAAAATAGACATACGGGGGAGTTTTGTCGAAAGCTGAAACGGAGACGCTTCGCCCGCTTCGCTTGCTCGGTCGAAAAGTAAATATTTAATAGAAAGAATAGGCGGGTGTTAATTATATTACTAATTAGAATTCTCAACTTGGCATTCAATCATACAAACTAAGAACGTAAGATACAAACAATGCATAGAAATAAGCAGACCTATATAATGAGTCTAAAATCATAACAATCTGTCGATCTGTCGGGCGGTTGACGAATTTCGGTTTTATTAGCAAATACGTAGGGTACTTCCTTCCTCACAACACGTGAGCATGAATTTTAGTTGAGGCAGCGCCACTGTTACTTGAACCCTGGCACGCATCGATATCACTAAGGTTGAGGACTCTCTCTATTCTGGACGGTAAAACGGTCGGCTCAGATGGAATGGAAAATAGTGTGGAACGGCGGTGACGTCTTGTCGGGCGAAACGACGGAAGGTATAGTTTGGTTGTTTACGATCGATTGGTAGGAATGGGGACATTGGTGGAAAGAGTAGATTGTATCGGATGGTCGTATTGAGTGCTTAGGTGGGAATATGCGTTTTGACACGAACGACTTGTCAATGGCTATAAAAGCAAGCGGCGGACTGCAGTTGGGGCTTTTTGCGATTCGGCGGTGGGCTGTTAACATACCTCTGGCTTGTAGCACATATCTATCGGTGGGTTTCTAGTAATTAGGGTAGGGAATTCTCTGTTATGTGGCGGCGCGCTGCATGATACGGGGATTTTCTATCTTAATATTAAAGTTTGTTTAATTTTGTGGGGTTTAGTGTTGTAGTGTTTTTAGTTGAAATCCTATCGTTATACCAAGGACTTTGGAGTAACGAAAGGATGTGTTTGTTGTTCTTACTTAAGTTTATTTGTGTTAATAATGATACATTGTTTATTTCGTTGTAAAAAGCCAGAACGTTAACCAGATTACAGTTAATCTGACAGGGTACATACAACCTAACGGCTGTCAAGCGTGTTTACCCTGGAGCTCCGTAAATTACCAGATTGGGGTGTCCGTCTGGCATCACCTCTTTACCAACATAGGTGATGCGTCTAGGCCCCCCTGTACTCTCGGTGTCCAGCTGACGATCTGAAGCATGGCTGGCACGATTGAAGGCTCAGCACAGGAGGTTACTCCGCTTGCGGATGACGTCAGTATCCGAGGTGCAGTCTTGTTAAATATATTTATATATCCAATTTATATACACAATAGGGTGTTCTACTGACACCGCCGAGCTCTCGAGCGTGTCGGGGGGAACGCACAACACACAGGTGTGTCAGGTTTCTAAATCCTAGCTTCGCCGGCTAGACTTTACAGCTTAAAGTAGGGACTTCACGGCCTTATTCGGAACTAAAACCAGATTCCTGGAATTAGTTGCGAATAATGCAGAGTAGGGCTGGGAAGGGGTAGTGTTAGGTTAAATTCATACACAGGGATAATATTAGGCATCTAGGATGGGTAATATTTATGTAAGTAAAGTGTTTTATTTCCAGGATCACAGTAGGGATTCTTTTAGTGTTTGAAGTGTTTCAGTCGCGGAATAGTTATAGCTCCGATGGCAGAGAACGAAGTGTCTTCAGTATACGTGTGTAAAAGTGTTAAGTGAATAGTGAGATAAGTGGATTCTTAAGCAGCTAGTCTTTAGGGATTTAGCATAGGCCTGATAGGGACCTAGTTACGGTGAGGCTGAGAATGCCGATCCTAGTGTGGTATATTTAAAGTGATCAGTGTACGTTGTGAATAGGAGGTGGGCATATACCCAGAGTATTGGGACATGTCTACTAGGGACTGATGTCTAGCAGAGCCGTACATCAGACGTTTTCCACAATGGGTAGCTGAACGCTCATGACGTGGTTAACTCGTTTTCTAATAAGGGGAATTCGGTGGGCTACGTGTTACGGTTCGGCATTTTTGGCTTCAACGGGAGCTAGGCATGCTAGTGATAGGGCTTAGAGCCGCTAGGAGTGATAGGGTTAATAAGGCATCAGCGCCTTCAGTGGTAGTGTAGACTAGAGATGCCCGCGAGCATCTGAGTGGCCGAGCAAAACAGCTTACCCTGTTTTGCGAAGCTAGATTAATTAGATCGTTGTAGAATATGACCAAACCCCACCCTCTTGGGCTTGCTGACAGTGACAGTAGCTAAAATGGCACGTCACAACATATATATATGACCAAGGATAACTTTAGCTAGAATAGGGTAGTCAGAGTGTAGTGCTTAGACTAGCAGGTATCCTTGGCTTAGGAATTTCAAAGTGCTGTGGTGGGAGATTTGCCCTCCTTCGACAACACGCCCCGTCAGCAGGTGCCAAAAAGCGGTCTTATCAGGTATGGTTGGGGTTAAATTAATAATACAAATATAAAACCTTATTTCCAAGCGCTAGGGCCTATAGGAACAGCTAGGAGAGAAGTCGGTTAGGTGAGCTACGTAACGCTCTAAGTTTTACATTAATAGGACCATTACAACGACTAGTACATGCAGAGTAATCTCTAGGCTCCTCTCAAATAGGCTAGTCCTAAGTAAAACTCTATTAGAATTAGTTTCAAGCGTGTACTTTAATGATACAAGCTGCCAGCGCAGCCCGATCTTAGTTAGGTGGCGTTTAGGTCAACTGAGTAGCGATGTGTGTAAGGATAGATTAGGTCGCGAATATTAGTAGAGATGAAGAGTCCAACGATCCTACCAGCTTCACATTAAAGTTCAGGGGTTGCTTACGGTACACAACACTAATAGGGTTCTACCATAGACGATCACAAGGCCAAATCATTTTCATAAAGCTCGTTTTTCTTAAAGCGACTTTAGTAAAGTTTAGTAAGTTTTCACGGGGTGCGGTAGCTTAGTGGGGTTGCAAGGGGGTTAATAATATTGAGGGGGGGGACGTGACAGTTTGGTAAGCCGTGATCAGGATCGGTGTCACCTTATGGTGACAAATTAGAGCAGTGACCAGTGGATCAAATGTCATCTTTGGTGACATGTTATAGGGCTATTAGTTTAATAGCAGCTAACGCTGTAGTGGGCCATCTGGCCCACAGTTTGGCGCCGTATACGATGGAGTGTGAATTGGTGGGGTTTTTGGACTCTTCATTTCGATTTCGAGAATTTTATTAGCTATTCTTTGTTTGTGTAGCCTGAAATCATCAATTTAAAACTCAGGGGGGTAGGAAACGAAAAGGTGTACGATAATGGGACAGTTACCTTAAGTTTCATTGATAGATTCAGTAAGCGGCGGTCGCGAATTTAGCGAATAAGCTGCAGCAAGTAGAAAACCTGGATTACAGTTTGAAACGCGGGGGGGAGATGCTTATAATTACTAGTCTGTTATAATTACGTCCATAAGCATAAGTCATGCATAGGCTAAGCCATCTAAGAATGATCATCATTATATCACGACTAGTTAATTTTAATAGACCGTATGCTTATTTACCACCTCCGTAGTTCATATGATTTATCATAATTACCTACAGGCTAAAGACGCCTTCACATCGTCATCATTGTAATACGTCTATTTAATTTTAATAGGCCATATGCATATTTACCACCTCCGTAGTTCATACGATTTTATCATAATAACACCCGTAGTCATATGTCGTTCATAGGCCACAACGACCATCTACCATCATCATCATAATCTAGTTAGTTAATTAAGATAGGTTGTATACCTAACCAACATTACTGTAGCTCACCCGAATCAATTATGGTTACGTCATAAACGTAAGGCGTCCTTAGGCTGCGGCAGCAGATCATCATCAATTTGGCTGTGTCCTTGTTTGCTACCAGTATAGATCACTTGAATTCATTGGGATTAAACTCATCAATAATGAGCGCACCTAGGCTACAGCGGTAGATCGTCAATATCAGCATCCTATTGTATTAACTACCGCCATACATCCCAAGAATTCACTAAAAGTTACATTCATAAACAAAAGGATTTCCATAGGCTATGGGGAATTTACGAATATGAATATTAATTTCATGCTAAATGTAAAATATTAGCAATCACTTATTTAGGATTAGTATTTCTATTTTTAGACAAAAAGCCTTCCATTCGAAGTGCTTTGTCAGGCGTTCGAAACCTTTTTCAATTCAGTATCCAAGTTTATCGTGCACGGTTGTTACAAATAGTGGACAATTTAAAATTTTAAGAAATTTAATGCGGTATCATATTAAACTTATCATTCGTTAAATTTTAAAATTACTAGACTTACGAGATAGTAAGAGAATGTACAATTCGGTTTAGAAAGTTTAACAAGTACCTAGCTTTAGTAGTGAGTAAGGTTATGCGCATACATTATAATAATAAACGAGTAGTACCTAGGCTAATATTAATTGGTTCGGATTTAATTCCGATTTCGGCTATGGAGGTTTTGATGGAATTCAGGAAATGAGATATATCCACACAATGAAAAGGATAATAGTATGGGTAAATCTTGTAGGTAGATTAACATATATATGTTCTCAGTGGTTTTCACTCGTGATGCCGAGCTAAGCACGGTCTCCACATTTACTTTTAAGTTTTTAAAATCAGGTAATTATCACCGATATAAATAAATAACTTTATGCTAGAATACAGACAATTTTATAATATTATGAACCGAGGATTGCGAATTTCTGATTCGGATAACAGTCTGGTTCTGTTCACTTGTATTTCAGTTTTCCATTCAATTTACCCGTCAGTAATATAAAAATAATTAACATCATGTTCGGATACCGACAATGATATAATATTGTGAACCAAAGGTTGTCGATTTCTCCTTCAAAGAAACATTGTGTTTCATAACATTCAAATTTGAATTTCTCATTCAATATGGGGTCTGATGATTTAGTTTTCAGAATAAATAGGTACACATTATTGATATATTTTCTGTTAAATAACAGTAGGATAAAGTAGCCAGTTAAGTATTGCAGCGAAGGTGCGTGCGCCATTAGGTAGAACTACCCGTATTTGGCGGATTTATTCTTTTCAAGCGTTGCTGGTGACTAGTAGAAATACCCTCTTAGTTTTAAGAATGTAATTTATCTCGTGATCTTTCTATGCGAAATAAGTATGCAATAATTATTGCCATTAGTCAATGTAGACAAGGTGAAAAATGTCTTTATAATAGTACGCTGAAGCGCGAGAAGTTTCTCGTGCATTCCTAGCTAAATTAGGTGGGTTTGTGTGTAGAAAGATTTGAGAATTCATTTATTAGATTTGATGATCTGGGTAGGCTATGTAACAGATTGTTCTATTTGTTCAACGTAGTTCAAACGCAAATAATGGATATTAACTTTGTGGACGCCAGCGGCGTGCGGTGCGATGTCACCTACATGCGTTTCTGTACGGTTCAACTTCGTGTTTGACATTTCGATGCCATGGCGTGCGAGTGCCAGATTTTGTATTTGACAGAGCGTTGAAAAGGTTAAAGATGGGAACGTAAAATTTCACGCATAGTGTAATCATAAGAGCCAGTTAACTGTTAGTTACTACTCAATGAGCGAATTGTTAGCGAGTTGGGATTCTTTTATTTATACATTCTTATAACAAATTCAACAATCAGCGTCCTTATGTAAGTCGCGATTCCATTCAGGAAAGCTATTCATTTGCTTTTATTAGCAGTGACGTTTTGTAAAAGGTGGATTGTGTAAATAACTCTATGATATCATCATCATCATTATCACCCTAGCGTTATCTCTGAGATAGTACATTTAGAGGGAGGTCCGGGGGAGAGCTGCTCGGTCTCGGGATTGGCGTGGGCATTAGTTTTGCGGAAGCAACTCTGGCGATTTCGATTAAATTACTGATCAGGTCAGGTCTTGTTTTCTCTGGGAAAGAATGGGGAAAGCCGGGTGTGGCTCGGTCGCCCAAGTACACAATTTTACTGTTCAAGTGCTTATTTTTCATTCAAACATTGGGTTTAGATACTAGAATAATTGTATTAAGGGGAGGTCGTCAAGCGAGTTAGCGTTTTCGAGTTTTCTAAAAACAACCCGAAACGTAGAAAAAGGGTTTTAAAAATTTGAAAAAATTCTATGTTTTACTTAAGGATCTAGTCTAGTCAAAGTTGCACTCAGATACACGATCTAATGAACTTCGCTCGATAGAAAGAGACCCCAAAGTTACTCCTTTTTGTAAAGCATTTACAATCTGACGACTAAACTATTGATGTTTTAAATAAAGTTTTTGAACTAAACTAAAGCAATTCAGTATTTCTAGACATTTTTGCAGAATTTAAAAAGATAAAATGATTGTATGAATTAATATGTTTAAATACCTACGAAATGCGCGAGCGCGGAGGCTCGGCAGGCCCGATCAGTCGCGCGCTGGCGCTTACAGACAACGGACCTGTGTCAGTTTTATCCGCGACAGTTTCGTGCACCAAACAAGCAGTTTTTGACGAATTTATATAATGGTTGCAAATTATTTAAGAAGGGCAATAAAAACCCGAATGAAAAAAGGCGTAATTATTAACAAATAAATTATGGTCATAGTGCCACAGTATAAAAATGACAGTATAACAACTGAACTGAACCCCTCCAGAAATGTAACCAAAGTTGGTAAAATTATAAATGAAATGTTTATTACCAGAAATTGTAGATATAGTAAGAGATCTACGAGTACTGCTTTGCACTTGAATATTTTTTTAAGCTGTGAGCTTCAACACATTAATTCCGGCCGTCTTTTTTTTAATATCACGTCAGTGGCAAACAAGCGTACGGCCCGCCTGATGATAAGCGGTCACCGCAGCCTATGGACGCCTGCAACTCCAGAGGTGTCACATGCGCGTTGCCGACCCTTTTAAAATTTATACACTTTCTATCTTTCTAGCTAATCTTCTTTTATAAGATCTACCCATTTCCAGGTAGCTACCGTGGCAAGTTTCGTATCATTTTATATACCATATTGATTCTTTTGTCATCTTTATGTAAAAATCATTTCTGGTATTTATTTTTTAAAAATACGGTAACCTTTCGCATAAATAGTAAAAAAGTAAAAACTTCGCAATGTTTTTTATGCTTTGAGAGCTAATAACTTTTGATGAATAAATTAAACCACCAAAAAATATTCTGTCTGTATTTTATGTGGCACTCTTTAGGGGAGGCCTATGTCCAGCAGTGGTCGTCCATCAGCTGATATGATGATGATGACGATGACACGCACACGACAAATAAATATAACACCCTGTATAAATATAACACAAATAGATAAAAAATTGCATGACCTATTAAACAAATCGAGTAGAGAGGTATAAGACATATTTCTTAGGTTCTTAGGTTTCATAGATTAAATAACGAATTTCAGGGTTGTACTATGAATTCTGTTTTTTTTCATTATAATGGATCCTACCGTAAGTTCGACTTTCAATTATTTATTTACTACTTATTTATTAAAAAATGATATCAATGACATACTAAAGTTTAATCATAATTAATGCATTTCTTAAGTCAAAATACAGTTATATTTCTATACTGTGACCAGTATGAAGCTAGCGGGGTCATCCGAGTTCACAGTCGCTTCGTCCGCGCGGGCTTGTTCACGCACCGCCAGGACAGCGCTAAATACCTACTCTCGCAGGACTAGAGGGCCTTAAAGTTTTACAATTTATCAAAACATTAAAGTACTTGGTAGATGTCACTGGTAGTATTTGAACCAAATTGTCAGACATGGAAAGAAAAATCTGTTGTATAAACAATTTAACAGGTCAGAGTGCTTAGAAATTGAAACCTCATATGGATTATTCATTACTCAGATAAAATTGAGATCTTGCATACTAGAAATGACATCAAAGATATTGAGGTTTTACTACTTTTCAAGCCACTAGTGGTACTTACTCATTTTTGCAACTGGATGAGTTGGCTTAACTTCATACAAGCTATGGGTGGAAAAGGAATTTTAGCATTAGATAGCTAGAATGAGTGAATGAAGGAAGATGGTCTAGTAAAAGCTTTAGGTTAATCATTCAATGGTCATAAATATTTTATAACAAAACTTTGGTAATTGATCTAGCTATAGATATATGCAACATCAAACATAATTTTAAGATAGACCAGAAGGAAGTAAGAATAATAGGTATTTCCATCATAACAAAGGAAGATTCATAAGCCAGGATCAATTTCCACTATTTATTAGTGCTTGTTCAGTTCAGGCCATACAAGGTGCAATGCAGAAGGGTTGGGTTTATTGGGTACTATTTCAAACACCGTGAACAATAAAAGTTTAATGAAAATACAGCATAAGCAGTCCAGTTCATAAAGCTCAAAACAAAAAAAAAAAACAGGAAAAAAACACAACACACATTTTTGGTTACTAATTATAGTGGTTTGGGTGCTACATATAGTTTTATAGTGGATAGTGATAGGTTGATATTTATTATGAGAATATGGGCTTTGCCGGAAAGCAGGAGTACACATAGGAGTAAGCGGGCTTATTTGGTGTGATGTTGTTCGGGCTTCCGGGATCTTGTTATTTTTGCCTTTTCATTCCTTCTGTAACATGAAACAGATATGATAAGTTAGCTGAATAAGTGTATATAATGTAAGGACAAAGCTAGTCATATTATATTTTTTATGATTAATGTGCCTAGGGAAGGAACAAAATTTATTTTTGTGTGATAGTTTTGAGAAACTGTATGATGATCTAACAATTATATTAAATAGTGCAGTGAATTGAGGTTTATATTAGACTATATAGAATTTAACTTTACATTCTTCATGGTAAGATTGGGACTCAAGTATCTATGTATGGACAATAAGTGAAGTTTGGGGGTAAGTTGGCCCAGAGACATTTTTTCTTGTTCAAGAAATGCATAAAATATGACCATTTGCTTGTGTTGATAATGACAAACATACAAAAAGGGGGAATGGAAGGGAAAAGTTTAATATATGGGACTTCTTTTGACAAAATGTTAGATATTTAAAATCAAAGAAGGCAATACTCACTGTTTAATGGATTATGCTTGCTCAGCGTTGTACGTTGTAGTTTCACCATTCAAATATTGTTTTCTTCGGCTGGGAATTTGTTTTACTGTAATGAAGGTTATGTTTATTAGTTTAAGACAGTGTGTATAATGGGTGTTTATATATTGAGTTCATTAATTAGCATGATTTAGTAGTGAAAACTACACAGCTTTTAGTTTCATTCGACTAGAATAAGAAGTAATCCAGTGATGTTTATGGGTTCAACAGACTTAGGGGATGTGTTCATGAATAAAAGCTTAGGTAACTTACATAGATCCTCCAGTATGGAGAGATTCGAGGGTGGTTCTCTGAAGTTGTAACACCACTTTATAGACAAACAAAAGACTTCCGTTAGGGCCATGATTGCTTGAGTTTCCGAAGAAGTGTAGATGAATTTCATCATATTTACGAAAGGTTACTCTGCAAAGGCAAAATATAAAAGAGAATTAGATTATTATGGTATGTTAGTTTAGTAAGCAGCTCTGATCACAGCTTCACTCGGGCAGTACTTGCATTTACAACACAGTACGGATTAGCGCGACTTAACTAGTATAATCGTTAAGGCTTTATCTTGGGGCACGCTCATGTTACATAAACATAAGTCGCTAGGGTATTTGCGAACAAATAATTCATATGGGATAATGAAATTTAATAACAAGGAGAACAATTACTCACCTGCAGTATTTCCGTTTGTTTTTCTCTTATTCGATCACAGATTGTTTACATTTCCATTACATGATAAGGAAGTAGGCATAACGAAGGTTTTGATAAATGTTTGTTAACATTTTCGAGTTGAATATTCTAACTGCGTCGTTCGATTCAGCGGCGTTCATTGACGTTGTCAGTGACACTGACATGACAGTATAGTAGAACGTATTGGTTGACAGTTGGCAGTAACACCACACTTACAGTCGTGGTTGTCATTCACCTCGCGATTCACGCTTACACAGTCGCGGTATAATAAAAATAAGGAACAATTTTATAATAGTTTTTCGAATGAATGGGAGAAGAATAAATATTTACTAGTTGCGACTTGTGATATTAAGTTATCATGGGAAAACAGTGCGTTTAATGTTAAATGTGTGTAATTTCGAATTGGACCCTAAAGTGCTATAATATGGGGCAGCGTTTACAGAAATATGTGTCCGAATTGCACATAGGAATGCGTTGACGATAAGATCATTATGAACGGGAAATTAATTGAGTATAACGTAGGAGTGCCGACAGAGGGAGAAAGGTATAGTGTTGTTATATTCTAGGATTAACGTTCTGTGAAACAGTTTGGTTTCGTAGGTAACTATTTTACGTATAAACTCAAGAGATAGTCGATTCCAGTCAGCGGATTTTCTTTCTTTCGACGCGCAACGTAAAAGTGACAACGGAATGACAAGTGACAATCATTTAGTTGGGTTTTCGCTCGCGAGTCAAAGTAAACAAACATAACTAGTTTGGCAAATAATTAACGGAAATAGTGTAATTAAGGGCGGTGGGGTTGTTTAAAGTGCATTTAAAATCAAGTGAAGTGTGTCAGTGACGTGATTAATTCTGAATCGAAAAAAAATAACCAAGAAAATTAGGTGCTTTGCCATTTGGAGTATGAATTAGGAGTTACGGATTTTTTTTTCATTTCGATAAGGTTAGTAGTATATTAAGTTGTGATATAAACTTGCGGGTAATAATTTGGCCTAATTGGATAGTAGCATTGTAGAGGCCGAGGTTAGTCTTCGTAACAGTAAATGGCGGTATTAAGTAGTTTAATTCCAAGTTTCGGGAGATAAATGTTATATATAAATGGGGTTGTATTAGACTTGTTTTATATATATATATGTATAAATATAGATACCCTTCGTTATACCAGTAGTTGCAAAGGTTGAGAGCGAGCGTGGCGAGGCTACTTTAAAGGAACATTTAAATTTAAAGATTATCGGGGAAATTGTATACTTGTGATATTTTTAAGAGAGGTATATTATTGGTGGCTAGAGTAACTTGTTACACAATAAAGGTAGTCTTTAATATTTGAGCTCAACTAGGAAAGAGCAACATTTATGTTGTGGTTTGTATCTAAGGAGACCCATTTGTCAGGTAGCGGCTGGGCGTTAAGGGTTAGCGTGAAAGAATGACTGGTATGTGTTGGCATGGGATGAAGGATGAGTCGACATAAGAGGGATGAGAGTTTGGTAGTCAATGAATGTGTTGTGAGTGATATGCATGAGTTGCTTCCAGTCAAATGGGACTTACGGTACAACCTAGATTTGTTGGTAATTGGTCCCTTCAAATAAATACACAATGTGTTGCCACAGTAATAGGAGTTAGGTTAAAGTCATAATATGACAAGGTCTATCTAAGGCTTACTGTGTTGACACATACTCTACTCGAGCTTACACAGCAATCTAAATTGGTATACACACCTTGCTTTGGATAGGATGACCGATATTTATAATTTTGAATGTCTATTGTTAAACAGTAATGTGCACCATCATATATATAACACAAATATGGTTGCACATTACTACATTTTGTTATTTTAATTTTTTTTTTAAATAAGCAATGTGGGTTTGTAAACACAAACATACATGTACAGAAAAGTGGGGAATAAAAGAAATATTTCCACTTTAAATACATATATTTGTAATTATTCTAACATCTACGAGTGTATACAGATAATACACGCCTTTGGTAACATTCATTTTATAGAATAACAATCATGGGAAAAATGGGTATGGGTACAAATTTTATATTTTCCTTCCCAAGCGGAGTGAACGTCAACAGACTGTAATAAATATTGCAGGTTGTTGAAGTTCAAACGAATCAGTCGGTTATCTTATTTCAAAGTAAAACATACGCCGATGGAATTGACTGGGGCTGTTCGGTAATGGGGGAGTGGAACGGATCTTAATACTGACGATTGGAAACTTTAGTACTTCTACCAAATACTTTCCTGTCATGTGTGAGGAGACTATGAGAGGATTACCTATAGGAAGGACAATGTTTCCTAGAGGCGCCGTCTGTACAATGTAGACACAGTCGAGACTGAAACGTCAAAGTCGGGGTCCTTATGACCTGCTAGATTCACGACCTAGCATCTCTAACGGGGCAGGAAAGCTTGAGGAAAAAGTTTTCAAGAATTATTGTTGAGGTTCAAAAGTTCGCTCTTCCTAGCAGGATCGTTACGGTTAATTGCTATTGGTTTAAACACTCACCACACTAAAGCCACTTTCTGAAGGGATTGACATATCAATAAGTCGAAACTTTTCGAGTTGATAATTTATCTTTCATTTTATTGTAGATGAGGTTGAAGATGACTTTTACAGACGAAATCTGAGAGATCTCATCTTGCAAACTCATCTTGGGGGAGAGTTGTAACAGAACGCCATTGCGCTCCGTCACTTCCATATTGAAATATTTTCCAAGAGACAGTCAGATAAATTCATGGTTTCCCCGTTGAAAGCATTATTAAGAAAATAGTCTGAAATAGGAGTCTTGGCGAAAGCACAACCATGTCATATATGTAAATAAATGCTAGGTAGTTTCGTATGCTTTAATAAGTTTCCTAAATAAGCTTGAGCATTGCCATTGAACAAGCACTATAAAACAAAAGAAAATACTTAAAATAGACATACGGGGGAGTTTTGTCGAAAGCTGAAACGGAGACGCTTCGCCCGCTTCGCTTGCTCGGTCGAAAAGTAAATATTTAATAGAAAGAATAGGCGGGTGTTAATTATATTACTAATTAGAATTCTCAACTTGGCATTCAATCATACAAACTAAGAACGTAAGATACAAACAATGCATAGAAATAAGCAGACCTATATAATGAGTCTAAAATCATAACAATCTGTCGATCTGTCGGGCGGTTGACGAATTTCGGTTTTATTAGCAAATACGTAGGGTACTTCCTTCCTCACAACACGTGAGCATGAATTTTAGTTGAGGCAGCGCCACTGTTACTTGAACCCTGGCACGCATCGATATCACTAAGGTTGAGGACTCTCTCTATTCTGGACGGTAAAACGGTCGGCTCAGATGGAATGGAAAATAGTGTGGAACGGCGGTGACGTCTTGTCGGGCGAAACGACGGAAGGTATAGTTTGGTTGTTTACGATCGATTGGTAGGAATGGGGACATTGGTGGAAAGAGTAGATTGTATCGGATGGTCGTATTGAGTGCTTAGGTGGGAATATGCGTTTTGACACGAACGACTTGTCAATGGCTATAAAAGCAAGCGGCGGACTGCAGTTGGGGCTTTTTGCGATTCGGCGGTGGGCTGTTAACATACCTCTGGCTTGTAGCACATATCTATCGGTGGGTTTCTAGTAATTAGGGTAGGGAATTCTCTGTTATGTGGCGGCGCGCTGCATGATACGGGGATTTTCTATCTTAATATTAAAGTTTGTTTAATTTTGTGGGGTTTAGTGTTGTAGTGTTTTTAGTTGAAATCCTATCGTTATACCAAGGACTTTGGAGTAACGAAAGGATGTGTTTGTTGTTCTTACTTAAGTTTATTTGTGTTAATAATGATACATTGTTTATTTCGTTGTAAAAAGCCAGAACGTTAACCAGATTACAGTTAATCTGACAGGGTACATACAACCTAACGGCTGTCAAGCGTGTTTACCCTGGAGCTCCGTAAATTACCAGATTGGGGTGTCCGTCTGGCATCACCTCTTTACCAACATAGGTGATGCGTCTAGGCCCCCCTGTACTCTCGGTGTCCAGCTGACGATCTGAAGCATGGCTGGCACGATTGAAGGCTCAGCACAGGAGGTTACTCCGCTTGCGGATGACGTCAGTATCCGAGGTGCAGTCTTGTTAAATATATTTATATATCCAATTTATATACACAATAGGGTGTTCTACTGACACCGCCGAGCTCTCGAGCGTGTCGGGGGGAACGCACAACACACAGGTGTGTCAGGTTTCTAAATCCTAGCTTCGCCGGCTAGACTTTACAGCTTAAAGTAGGGACTTCACGGCCTTATTCGGAACTAAAACCAGATTCCTGGAATTAGTTGCGAATAATGCAGAGTAGGGCTGGGAAGGGGTAGTGTTAGGTTAAATTCATACACAGGGATAATATTAGGCATCTAGGATGGGTAATATTTATGTAAGTAAAGTGTTTTATTTCCAGGATCACAGTAGGGATTCTTTTAGTGTTTGAAGTGTTTCAGTCGCGGAATAGTTATAGCTCCGATGGCAGAGAACGAAGTGTCTTCAGTATACGTGTGTAAAAGTGTTAAGTGAATAGTGAGATAAGTGGATTCTTAAGCAGCTAGTCTTTAGGGATTTAGCATAGGCCTGATAGGGACCTAGTTACGGTGAGGCTGAGAATGCCGATCCTAGTGTGGTATATTTAAAGTGATCAGTGTACGTTGTGAATAGGAGGTGGGCATATACCCAGAGTATTGGGACATGTCTACTAGGGACTGATGTCTAGCAGAGCCGTACATCAGACGTTTTCCACAATGGGTAGCTGAACGCTCATGACGTGGTTAACTCGTTTTCTAATAAGGGGAATTCGGTGGGCTACGTGTTACGGTTCGGCATTTTTGGCTTCAACGGGAGCTAGGCATGCTAGTGATAGGGCTTAGAGCCGCTAGGAGTGATAGGGTTAATAAGGCATCAGCGCCTTCAGTGGTAGTGTAGACTAGAGATGCCCGCGAGCATCTGAGTGGCCGAGCAAAACAGCTTACCCTGTTTTGCGAAGCTAGATTAATTAGATCGTTGTAGAATATGACCAAACCCCACCCTCTTGGGCTTGCTGACAGTGACAGTAGCTAAAATGGCACGTCACAACATATATATATGACCAAGGATAACTTTAGCTAGAATAGGGTAGTCAGAGTGTAGTGCTTAGACTAGCAGGTATCCTTGGCTTAGGAATTTCAAAGTGCTGTGGTGGGAGATTTGTCCTCCTTCGACAACACGCCCCGTCAGCAGGTGCCAAAAAGCGGTCTTATCAGGTATGGTTGGGGTTAAATTAATAATACAAATATAAAACCTTATTTCCAAGCGCTAGGGCCTATAGGAACAGCTAGGAGAGAAGTCGGTTAGGTGAGCTACGTAACGCTCTAAGTTTTACATTAATAGGACCATTACAACGACTAGTACATGCAGAGTAATCTCTAGGCTCCTCTCAAATAGGCTAGTCCTAAGTAAAACTCTATTAGAATTAGTTTCAAGCGTGTACTTTAATGATACAAGCTGCCAGCGCAGCCCGATCTTAGTTAGGTGGCGTTTAGGTCAACTGAGTAGCGATGTGTGTAAGGATAGATTAGGTCGCGAATATTAGTAGAGATGAAGAGTCCAACGATCCTACCAGCTTCACATTAAAGTTCAGGGGTTGCTTACGGTACACAACACTAATAGGGTTCTACCATAGACGATCACAAGGCCAAATCATTTTCATAAAGCTCGTTTTTCTTAAAGCGACTTTAGTAAAGTTTAGTAAGTTTTCACGGGGTGCGGTAGCTTAGTGGGGTTGCAGGGGCATTTAGCAGAGGGGGTTAATATTGAGAGGGGCGTACGTGACACAACGACAATTGTATTGTTGCAAATCGGCTTCACTATAGATTGTTTTTCTTGGCCTATGCACCTGTAAGTTAGTATATCAGCGCTCAGGCATGTTTATCTAACTAGGGTTTGCAACTTTGCAGTCCCGGTCCCGATTTGTATGAAATTTCAAACGAAATTTTCTAAATTTCATGAAAACATCATAATTTCATTAAAAAATCATAAAGGATTCGGATCTGCGACGTCTGGTATACGCAGCCAATCGCTCTAGCCACTGAGATATCGGAACAATCAAGCTCAGGCACGAAATCCTTTACTAGTTCCCTCTTACAAGGAAGGCGTACAGCCACATCTGCCTTAGAAAAATCAGGCTTCTTGAAGCGGCACCAA
Source organism: Notocelia uddmanniana (assembly GCA_905163555.1). Classification (NCBI taxonomy): domain Eukaryota; kingdom Metazoa; phylum Arthropoda; class Insecta; order Lepidoptera; family Tortricidae; genus Notocelia; species Notocelia uddmanniana. Next base: position 5,404,429 of record LR991060.1, on the reverse strand, counting down.
CGTCCCAAATTACATTGAGAAGTCGTCAGTAACGGTGCGCCACCCCATACCAAACCATGTTTATCAAGTTCATGTTGAACTTGATAAACATAGAATATGGGACCGGCTATATACATATACAACTCAGTACCAGCTGTAATAATGGACTCGGAAAGTGACTCAATATTTAAAAACAAGCTCAGATTGTTGCTCACTGAGAAAGCCTGTTACTCAATTGATGAGTTTACGCATATACGAAAGGATCATTGACCCATGCAATATGTGTAGTGTATAACGTTTTTGGAACATCATGATTGAATGAATATTCTTTGTAATTAACCTGACTTGTAAAATGCTTATGTTTTACCAATAAATCCTGTATCCTGTATCCTGTAGAATAGGATTTCGATTTTCAAAGTGTTTTATCACATTATTTAGAAGCATTGCAGTCCTTTTATTAGCTATTTATGAGTAACACCACACGTTACTAACTTCAAGGCAAGATGTTTAACGTGACCTATAGTTTTATCTGACATAAAAAGAGGTCAGGTGTTATCGCTCGTATCGTACGTAACGGTATATGGTATCGTTATTTAAATTGTGGCGCTCCGCTGTGTTGTACAGTCGGTGTAAGAAAAGTTTCTTCACCCTAAAGTCGAAATTTGCTTGCAACAAGGCAATAATCAGTCCTGCCAACGTTTCATTTCAAACGAATCAAAAATATCGCATTGACATTTGCAATAACAGGCTAATCGACTGACAGTGACAGGTCAACTAATAAAAGATATATCGCTAATGTTATAGCCTGTTTCATGATCTGCAATAATTGCAGCTCTTTCATGGATATTTAAATTCCACGGCATTATCAAAATAAAGCTCGGCATTAGAGTGGCAGATGGCAGAAATTACAAGAGAAAATATTAACACTGTGACAAACATTACTGATTGGAACTTGTTACGAAGTTGTTTATTCGACTAGGTCATTAAAAAGGTTTGATGTTGATATGAAACTAGATATAGGTTTAAGGTGTATTTTGACCCTTGTTCTTATATTTAGTAAATATAACTTTATATGCACTTGTCTACTTAGTACTTTGGTACCAAAGGTACTAAGAGTCTATAATTTTATAAAGTAACTGTCGATGGCACGAATTCTAGGGTTGAACACACGGCTGCAAAGTTATTTTACCTCTCGTGCGCTGCAACACTCGCTACGCTCAGGATTCTATTTTCGAACCAGAGCGAAAATGGTCCTGTCTGGACTGGCCTTTACATGTTTAAAAAGTAACTAAATAACACTAAAATTCTCTTTGCACTCTTGTGGATAAAATGCAGTTTTGCTACCCGCTTTAAAGAATAATAAAGGGCTTTCCGAGCTACGGAGGTGAAAAAAATACAAATACCTAAGGGGTTTAGGTGCAAAAACGTTTATGACTTTTATCAGCCTACGTTGCTGATGTACTATATCGCACATATCTAGAGTAGGAAATCAGAAATACTGAAAGTAAACTTGGTTAATGCTAAAAGCAGTATTTGGTCTTTACCTAGGACTTTTGTAAGGCTAAATCTGTGCTAAACATTGGCCGTGTACTGTCACTTTCAATAGTTTCACTCTTATTTAAAAACGAAAGAGACGAACAACAGATGTCAACTACCTACCTACTGTTGTATGTTCTTTTTAAGTTCAAAATTCATTATTGTACACAAAAACCAACACATACAATTTCTAGTTCCTATCCTACAGTCACTTATTACGGGCTCCTACATCGTAGGTGTGCTTAGTTTTAAAATCTTTTTGAACTCGACCACTGTATGAGGAAGTAATTTCACGGCCTATTAGTGAAAAGTACAACTAACAATGACGAGGAGGTTCGGTTTTGTACCTTATAAGTCTGCTTTTAAAGTTGATATTCCCGCTAAATCTTGTTTGCGCTTGGAACGTTGTCATTCTCAGAAATTCGTAAACTGAATGACTCAGGCGTTGGAACAATAGGAGCTTAGGAAATCTACAGCTTTGGCAATTTAACGAGTAGCTGGATCTAATAATAATGAACGCTATGCCTTTGTAATAAGCTTCTCAACAAGTCATATTAAACAGTCAGTTCGTTGCGCCTTTTCGAATTGATATTGATAGTACACCAATGAATTCAAAACAATCGTTCGTGCTACTTAATAAATAATAGAAACGAGTATTGCAGCCTACTTATTTTGAGACGACTTGTATCTAAATATCCTTCTTGAGGAGTTCAGAAGTGTATGTCTAGTTGTATTTAGAGATTCATGTGTGATTAAAGTTTTTATGCGCATATAAGAGATTCTACTATCTTTGTTAGCTGAAGTAACCCGATGGATCATACGCAGATTTAAGTTCGCGTTCCTGTAGACATAACTAAAGTTAAGGGGCCATAAAGCCTAATTTTTGGTTGGGTCTACAATCCTCATAAGCGGCGTCTTCTTTTCTATAAATCTATGTAAGTACTTAAATGAAAACAAATCTTATATGCGCATAAGGCACAAGCAGTTAACTATTAACCACAACAAAAACACAAAAAAGTTTATGTTATTAAATAAATCAATAAATATTGGGGGACAATCTAAACCTTGAAACGCACGGAGCGTGTTGCAGCGTCGTTGCGTGGCGGAGGCAGTTTTTCGGTAATATAAAACGAACTCGGCCCGGGGCTCCGGGGGACGTCGCACTAGAAAACCGCGCAGGATATAGTGGTAGCCGTACAAGCCCGATTTCAGAGAAATACTGCAAATCGATGTACAGTTTAGCCATTTGGCACACGCATACTAGAGGTCAAAACAAATTTTTTTACCCGCAGTTCCTAAAAAAAATTCCCTTAGGGGGGGAGTAATGAGACATTTTACTTTTTGTATGGATTTTTTTTTTATAATTCCCTAAGTTTCCCTAAGGGAATTTTTTTAGGAACTGCGGGTCAAAAATTTTGTTTTGACTTCTAGTATGCGTGTGCCAAACGGCTAAACTGTACATCGATTTGCAGTTTTTTTAAGCGTACAGCTTACACTAATAGCGGAGCGGAGGCGGCGTGTGTGTCATACGAAGCAGTAATCGACACTATCGACAGTCGACAGTTTTTTTTTATGATAGAGTGACCAGCGATTGGCCTTAAGTCTCACCTGATGGAAAGCGATGACAAGGCCTAAGATGAAAGAATGATGATGATGAAGTTTTCATAGCCGTCTCCACCCCGCACCGCGCCGCGCCTGCTCTGTGCGTTTCGACACGTTTCGTTTCTAGTTATACACAAATCTTATTCTTATAATTCGACTTAGTCCCAACCAAACTAAGCAAAGCTTTTACTATGGGCACTAGGCGACGATATACTCGTACGTACTTATCTATGCTAATATTATAAAGCTGAAGAGTTTGTTTGAACGCGCTAATCTCAGGAACTACTGGTTAGAATTGAAAAATTATTTTTGTTGGATAGTCCGTTTATCGAGGAAGGCTTTAGGCTATATAACATCACGCTGCGATCAATAGGAGCGAAGACGCGGACCAAGTCGCAGGAAACAGCTAGTATTATATAAGATGAATAAATACTTAAATACATAGAAAATATCCAAGACTCAGGAACAAATACTTAACTGATCAAGTGATCATGTCTGCTATAGTTTTCGTTGAATGTCTGTTATAAGTTTTACTTTCATGATCTTTTTCATATTTTTCGGACCCATAGTTCAAAATTAGAGAGGGCACATTTTTTTCTTTTCTTTTGGAGTGAATATTTTCGAAAATATTCACTTTATCTAAAATTGTTTCTCGAAGTCCTGTATTCATTTTGAAAGACCTATCCAACAACACCCCACATCATATAAGGTTGAAGCAAAAAAAATCATCCCCACTTTTTACGTGTAAATATTTTTTATATTTTATTTTATGACTGTCAGTTTTATTGATTTATATATCCATACCAAATTGCAGCTTTCTAGCACTAACAATCACAGAGCAAAGCCTCGGACAGACAGACAGACATGGCGAAACTATAAGGGTTCCTAGTTGACTACGGAACCCTAAAAGGAACCCTTATGGTGCCGCTCTGTCTGTCACATCGCTAAATATCTCAAGAACTACTTAGCTAGCGATTTGAAATTTGGAATAGCTATAATTTTTAAGAAAAAGAAACCGACTTCAATGGGGGAGTCCGGTGAAAGATTATTAATCTTAGATGGTGCACTCTTAGATTCCATACAATAAAATACAAAAATGGCTATAAGTATGTTTATAATGGTAGAAGACTAAGTACCCTCAATTCCTCATGAAATCATGGAAAAACCTTGCTTGCTTGACAAACGAAACGAAGAGAACAAATCGCCAAACGTGAACTACGCGTCGTTGAAGAGTTCCGTTCTGATCATCATCAGCAGTTCCACTTCATCAAATGTCACTTTTATGAATGAAAATGCTTGATTTGTTCATGAAAATACTAAAATCACTATTTCACATTCACATTTGAGGAGTTTCCTCGATTCCTAATGGATCCCATCATCAGAACTCGAGCATGACAAAAATCAATCGTGAAAATAGTACTTGCTTAACAAACACCGCTAGAAGGACAAATCGCCAAACGTGAACTTTTCGTCGTTGAAGAGTTCTGTTCTGATCATCATCAGCAGTTCCACTTCATCAAATGTCACATTTTTGTATGATAATGCTCGATTTGTTGATAAAAACACAAAAATCACTATATGTTTGCCTTTAAGATTTGAGGAGTTCCCTCAACTCCTCATGGATCCCATCATCAGAACTCGAGCATGACAAAAATTAATCGTGAAAATAGAACTTGCTTAACAAACACAGCTAGGAGGACAAATCGCCAAACGTGAACTTTTCGTCGTTGAAGAGTTCTGTTCTGATCATCATCAGCAGTTCCACTTCATCCAATGTCACATTTTTGGATGCAAATGCTTGACTTGTTGATAAAAACACAAAAATCACTATATGTTTGCCTTAAAAATTTGAGGAGTTCCTTCAATTCCTCATGGATCCCATCATCAGAACTGCCTTTTGACAAAAACGGGACCAACTTGGATATATATACATACAATCAAAAAAAGAATTTTTCAAATCGGTTAAGAAATGACAGAGTTATGGAGTAACAAATATAAAAAAAAAAAAAAAAACACAACCGAATTGATAACCTCCTCTTTTGAAATCTTGAAGTCGGTTAATAAAGAAGGCTAACCCAGATGCATTAACATGTTCCCTGTCCGAAGGCCCCCAATGTGGGGACATGAAGCTTTTTTTCAGGAGTCCGTGTCCCCACTGTGGGTCCACGGGTTGTTCACGGCTACGAACTACAACTGTCACTTGGACTTGTGACATTGTCGACATTGAGGGATAATTTTGTATGGGGACAGGGAACGTGTTAACACATTCGGCGCCGACAAGGCAATTATACATACAAAAATGACACCTTTGCGTGTCACCGGCACTGAATGTGTTAAACATGTTTATAATTTAATTTTCTGTGTAAATTTGCCGATGCAAGGGGGCGCGGTGACCGCCATCTGCGTAGGACTCCATGCAGGATCTCATAGGTAATGAACGCACTGGAGCCTGCTACGGATTTCTTTTAATACCACGTCGGTGGCAAACTAGCGTACGATCCGCCTGATGGTAAGCGGTCACCGCAGCCTATGGACGCCTGCAACTCCAGGGGTGTCACATGTGCGTTGCCGACCCTTTAAAAATGTATAAACTCCTTTCTTGAAGAACCCCGTACTGTAGTCCCTCGGGAAAACCTCGGCAGGCAGCAGCTCATTCCACAGTTGGAGCGTCAGAGGGAGGAAATTCCTCTGAAACCGTACCGTACGCGACCATTTAGGTTCTAAGGTGTGAGGATAAATGCCCTGCCGACAGCTGCTACCACTACGTCACCTTCCCAATCTTCCTAGTTTGGGTGGGAAAGGGATTTTTTATCACAAGACTAATATGACTTGTACCTATGTATATTGTAGAAAAATATTCTAATGTACGACGTAGGTATTTTACAGGCGAATTATCAGCTATCATTATCACGTTTGTCACGCAAAATACCTACACGGGATTATCACCCGGGACATTCTGTATAAATTATCACAGTGAGGGTCTTATTGGACGTGGGATGGTCCCTTGATTAACGACGCAGCACTAACCCATACGCCCTTGTAGTGACTATGAGATAATACAGTCTAATAACAACTAGGCTCTAAACATTTTGCTACAACGGAGACCGGAGTCTAGTAAAACGGAGACCCAGAGGTTCATATATTGTACTGTCTCGATGCCGATGTATTGGTATTGTGGGAAGCGTAACTCAGAGGTGGAGGAGTGATAAGACGACAGACTTTCAATACTGGATTCACTGGATAGTTGGTGCGCAGCGAGAGTTTCGTAATGTTTCGTGGCCGTGAGACCAAAATCTCGCAAAAGCAAATAGCAATCCCACCAAAACATAAATGTGAAAAAATTAGCCAAGTTCTCATGTTCCACCTTAACTTGGCAGTTTTTATGCAGTATGTTTTATAATTATAATACCATGAAATCTGTTCGATATTTTGAATTCTAAACAAGCTAATACTCTAAGTTAATACTCTGTTTTCAAGATTTAAAACCTCAATTACTTAAAAAAATTATGAAACTGGCAATATTTTTATTCTATTTTAATCTAGACTAATTCCCGAATCGTACGCATTCAGTAATTTTAAACCAGAATGTTTAAAAAATAAAAATAAAAAATCTTTCGGCTCAAGTATTTTTTTTTGTGCTTGACGGCGTAGACGTAGCTGAATGCCCTCATCTATTCGCTATATGTATATACGTATGTCTATCCATCTGGCAACCTGTATATTTTTAGGACTAATTTAGGACACAATTTGTTTGTTGGAATTCACAAAAACAAATCCTACATCCTGCTCTATCTTGGAGTTTGTAAAACTTTCTCTTTCACCTTCGTGAATACTAATGCACTCTTAAGTGTTATGTTTTTCCTTAGGGATTATTGTGAAGCTTTTTGTTCACGTTAGTTGCCTTGTTGCCTTGTATCGATCACATCGTTTAGTTAACGCGCACGACTCTCTTGATAAATAATACTAATATACAGACTTTATAATTGAACTGTTCATTTAATTAATCACCCTAACCAATATTGTCAAGTTAATGAAATAGGAGGGAACATTTACAAGTCATATTTGACAAGACTAGTGGTGAATCGCACAGCATGGCAAAACAGCAAAAGTTCACAAAAGATGCGCATACACATCTGCCGGCCGGACTAATTGCCTCTTGAACCAAAATAACTCTGATGCTGGCACAAAATGTCAACGGAAATAAACTCCGTCACACAGACGTAGTACCTAAGGACTTACTGAGTGGGTCATCCTTGTCCGACCCAACTTTTTTCCTAATGTTACGTTTGACGTTATGTAGTTTCCTATTACCGATGGTTTCGAATTCCAAATTAAGTCGACCGCAATTTGATCATACAAATCATGGAGTACTTAATAGTGTTTAAGTTTTAGGTGCACTTGGATTAATACCCGTACCTAATTTCACCTTAATCACATTTAAACTCTAATTTACACGTGCAAGAAACCCGGTAACTCGCAGCCCCACAATGTAATTAAAATTGCATCCAAGTTCTTGCAAATTGGCCTAAGCGTGAAAAATAAAATAACAATCGAAGGTACTATAGACGAAAGCCTAAGTACAGTAATCGCCATTGCGATGACTCCGGGCATGTAGCGTAGCATAGTGTGGATAGTGTGGGTTTGATCAAAGGAGATAAGACTTTACTGAATACGGTGTGATGACTCGTTGTTTACCTACCGATGCGTCGGCGCCGCTTCGACTGGCGATGGCGACTTTGCGTTAAATTTTGCAGCATTGTAAACAGATGCTAGGTTAAAACTGTCTGGGAGAATCGCCCCAAAGACCCGAGCTGCTTAGTAAATGAGTAGACTGATCTTTAGTAACAGCATGTGCTTTCTTGCGCAAGAGCAACCAAACCGATTGAAGAAGTTAGTGAAAATCAACCATGAAATTGGTGTACCTTTTTTGAACTTAATATAAATTAAATAATAAAGTCTAGAAGTGGTAGACAACTTTCTTAAGACAGAGACTGGCTAGGTCGGGTGAAGACCTAGGTCTGTTTAGCCCAGAGTTCTTTAATATGCATATGTTGGCGGCGATGGACGTGAATTTATCCGTTAACTTGTTATTGACAGTTTATCTCAGAAATGCTGATAAAATTGGACCAAGGATGATATCACGCGCCGCTTTAAATGCGTCAGTGCTCACTCAATGACTCTTTATGACTTCAGTATTTTTTAAAGTTTAGCTCATTTAAATTGTATTAACTGTTCCACCTTTCCCGCTTCAGTGTAAATCCCCTGACATCGTTATTAACACAAAAATGACGTCGTAATTGCATGTTCTTTGTAATATAGCTGACGCATCACGCATCACGTCATAGCTGGCGTTTAAGGCAAGTGCCTTGACAAGTTACTCGTATGGCAAGTGGCAAGGTGAGGTAATGTAACTGAAATTGCGATGACCGAAGGCCGTGTAAACAATTTCGTTCCACGAATGCCATGTGAGAAATATTCATTTGGATGCGTTGTTATCAAAATAGGAGTGAGTACAGGGATATTATTGTTCATTGTGTATGTGTCAAACAATGTTCATACATCTCACGTACCTATGTGTTGAAAACATTCCAAGTCTTACTTCCTCGTTGCGGTTGGTGACATTTAGTTCTATTGTTTTTTTTTTTACATATTTTTGGTTCATGGAAACATGAATCTGAATTCAAGAAATACTTAACTGGTACTTGCCCTCATCATCACAAATTTTATAAGACGTTGCTTTTAATATAAGGATACAATAAAAGTAAAATAACTTACAGATTTCGTGTTATTTTTAAGAGTTCAATCATAAATAATATTACTACAATATATTACATCACAAAAATGCTTAATTTGTCATGTTTTCTGCACGATCTGGCGCCAATAGAAATCGTCTAGATACATATGTAGATGAAGATGATAGATAATTTGAGAACATAAACAATAATAATAAAAATCAAAACTGTCACAGATGTTAGCTATTTTATAATCCATACAATGAATAAACGCTGATACACAGAATAAAGAATAGTTGATATATCAAAAATAACGTTGGACTTGAAAGCGCCACGAGTGGCATTATGATACTAGTGTAAGTCTACTAACGGTTTTTAAGAAATAAATTGACAGACGTCAAGGAAGGTGGGACTGGGACGAAGGATGGATGGATACTTGAACTGTACTTTGAGAACATGAATAAATAAATATCTGCAATAACAAGAATAAGTTTTTACTATTATATCAGAAGTGGTACTGGACAGAAGAAAAACCCCTTTTAATCAATAAAACAGGTGAGGTTATCTGAATGAAATACAAAGTTATAAATTCTGTTTGTTTTTCTGTAAACAGCTTGCTGAGTATGGCGGCAAGTGTATGAGGTTGTTTACGAGATGAGACCCCAGTAAATCCAGATTCGAATTGACAAAGAGAAGTTCGATGTTGTATTTTATATATGGATATGATTTTAGTATATAAATCTAGCAGTTAGAAATTATACATGACATATTTAGCATCGATGCACACGATCTCTTCATATCCCAGAAAAGTGTATTCGCATTATTGCCAATAGCACTTCATACAGTTGACAGTCCTCTTTATATATCCTTAGAGTAGTAGTTTACTTTGTAAGACTTTACATGATGGAATTTAACTAGATTGAGTGCTTGTCGTAAAATCAATTAGTCGCCCTGAACCAATATGATATTTCTAAAAAGGAACCGTATTACCGCTCAATTTATTAATAATAAATTACCCAACAGTGTAGAGAGCAACAGTTTAATATAGGTACTTATTACATACTAAAATAAAATCCTTCTTGATGAAAAAAAAATACCTATTATATTATTGCAAGAATTTATGGAGGAACTTAACTATCAACTAATAATATTAAAGAAAATATCTGCTTGTAGTTATTTACCTCAGTAGTTATGAAATTAACTTACCTAAATGTGTTGTTAAATTTAGGAATTAGTTATTATTTAAGGACCATTTGCCAAACCCCGTCGGGGTCCATGTGAGCCAAATATTTATCTGTAAGAACTTAAAACATAACAGAATATGCAATACATAAAGACATATTAATCAGTTTTTGAGAATACCTATTATATGTTAGTAAAAACTAGGAAGTTTCTACCGCCTTCACTCAAAATGTCTCAACTGTAAGTATATTTAAAATGTTTCAATATTTATTTACAGATTATATGTATACAAATGGTATTGTCATACAATTATAATATGTAATTGATAATTTGATGCAAGAATCATATAGCACATTGTGTCAATTTGTGGTAACCGGATGTACTAAATAAGTAGGAACAACTAGGTATGTGCCATTGTGATGATTACAAACATAGAACTCTTAAGAAGTTTTATCCTTAGTGTCATAACATAATAAAATCAAGTTATCTTCATGGTAAATGGTTTATATTTATATTGTTTATACCTATGAATAGTCTTTTAATACTGGGTATAATGTGTGTGTATGTGTGTGGGTGTGTGTGGCGATGGATACAGCTCCACATCACAGTGGTGCATTAATATTAATGTTGACAATTAATTTCAATTTAAATTATTTCTGTCAAATTTTACTTCTTTACTAACATAGTGTTCATAAGATTAATTGTTAATAACATCTTTATGTCATTTATATGGAACCATGTTTCTGAAATAAATTATTTGATTTGATTTGATAATGTAATATGCATTTCCCCTAGTCAAGGCAAGTCAAATAGCCAAAATCATTTAATAGTAATATTGTCAGTTTTTCACGAAGTAAATAATTGTTAATATTTATATGACATATATTCAAAGGAATGGGATGTGAACAAGGAATAATTATATGAACAGAACTGTAGTATATATATATTATATGTGTAAAAAAAAAAAAGAAATTCAATAAACTTAGAATGAAAAATGAAATGGACAGAAAAGAACATATATGCAATAAATGACAAATAGGGCACGGACACAAATAGGGCACGGACTTGAAAGTGGTGAGTGTGAGTTTAGTACTTAGGTACTCATGGATTTTTCAATGGCTATTGCCTTTTATTTGCCTACAATTTGTTTACAATGATGTCTTGTTAAGATAGTCTTATGTAGTTACATTTGTTTTAGTAATTTATTGCAATCATATGAGGTTTATTTGTTTTGAAGGTGTGGAATGCCTGCATGCCTACAGGTATTACACTACACATACACTACCACGGCCCAATATCTGATTGTGGAAATGGATTTGGAGTTATTTGAGATTTTTTTTTCATATACATGTACATGCAAGTTTACTCAGTTTAAATCTGAAAACCAGATTAAACTATTTTGTTTGGGTGAGATTGGGCTGAAATTTGGCTTAGCTATATTACATATGAAAGTTATTATAAGTATTACAACACAATAGCATAATGACATTGAGGAGATCTAAACACAGAGTAACTTTGGAAACGAATTACAAACCCCATCAAATATAACCTCGTTGGACAGCTTACAGAAGTTGTTGACAATGGAAATAATAATATCTCCTCATTACCTAATATTATGTTGTAATAGGAGATTCTGGTTCGTTAGACTTTATGCTAGTACAGAACAGATAATAAATTATCGTGCATGCCCAATCGTAACAAACATGGAATTGGCTAAGGAAATGCTAATGGAGCGAGGTTTATTAATTTTATTTATTTATTCATAAAATCAACAGCGATGCAGAAAGTATAACATTTGCTAGATAAAATGAACTAAGTAGTAAGGCCAATTACATGTTTCGGTTGGTAACTTGTAATGTGTAAAAGACAATCGAATGGAGTACAATATTGAATTTAAATTGATTGAGTACACATATATTTAAGTAGACGAAAATACTAATAAAATTTAGTTTTTGAATACTATGTACCTATGCATTAACAATTTACAAATATTCCTGAATGGTAGAATAACAATTGATTGTTATCAATGTTAAGAGGAGCTATGGCGCTTATTTTATATCTGTGTCGGTGTCTGTGAACGTTAGTTTCATTTGCTCTTCAAAGCATAGTCGGTATTCTCAATACCCTTTACAAAGAAAATGGACATGGATATCTCCAAATGATCTGTAGGTATAAAATCGAAATTGATCACACTCTTAATGATATTAGAGTTTTAAATCAACTGTATAGAATTTAAATTTCCATATAGACCATAAAATTGCATAGAGCTACACTAACAGAAATAGCGCAACAAACGCTGTCACTCACACGCCATACCATGAAATAGTCAAACGCGAAGTTGAACCCTATAGAAAAGCACGTAGATTGATATCTCATTGGACGCCATGACGGATATAAGTATGCGTCGTTGGCGTCGAACCGGTGGTGCGCATATATTATACAGTCAAGCTATAAAAATGTGCACAGAAAAAATATAAAAAATATGTGAACGCGATTTTATGGTTAAGGGCATAAGGTTGAATAGATAGATATCTTTGAACCTTTGGGAACGTACATAAATTTATGAACTCTACTGTACGTCATTGACGTCGAAAACGTTAATAAAAACAGACACGGCATAATGCTAACCCTGCTTAACATATACTGGTTAGTAATAATTACACGCTTATAACCAGTATAAAGTCATAATATAGAGAACATCATACATAAAGAGAACGAGCTAAACACAACGAGGGAAGGAAAATAAGAACTTAGAACGTTTGAAAAAGAGTGAAAATTAAAGATAACAGTGCGATAATATTCACATACAAGTCCTTAGGCAAGTTCGGCAATAATAAAATACAAGATCGTATTTAGGTATAGCATGTGTAAATTACAATAAGGTTTATGAGTTATGACTCTTTGGAGCATGATTATATAGGGAAGGCAATACATGGCCACGGAATATAACCAATACATAACAATGAAAATAAATAAAGTTCTTTGTGCTGCGCAAGTGCGGGGGGCTTTCGAGTTTAGTCTCCAGCTGGAAAACAATTTTGAATACTATGTCTGTGAAGAGTGTAGTTGAGACATTAGCATATGATGTTGTGAGTGTTGTGTGCAACACGATAATAATCAATAGCGAAGGTAGATTCTCGCCTTCGTCGCCATCGGCCGCGCCGAGCAGTCATTTTAAACATGTCGCTACTGGAACAAGGACTCATGATCATGATTAAGAAACGCGAACCGGCTAGAAACATGTCAAACGATATTTCACCTTAAAAACGATTTCGTTGTGAAGTCGCCCTCGCATAAGGCAACGGCAACTTATATCCTAACGCCGCACCAAAGGAAAGTAATACGAGTCAGAATTATCTTGTATCGCACTCCCTCATACTTCTAATTGTATCCTACTGTACCTAAAATCGTGCATAACTAAAAATATTTGACGAATTGCTGCAGCATTTATCAGACCATAGCGCGAAATCAGATTCATCAATGAACAGCTCAAACGCATCATTCCGAAGTAAATATGGAACCAATTGAATATGTGTATTAGTAAACATCAAGAGGTGATAAAATGTAAAAAAAGAAAATAGAAATGTAAATAGAAAAAAAAAATATAGAATGATAATTATTAAGTACTTGGCACAGATATTGGTCCTAGTGAATTTAACAGGATGGTACACGAGGTTTACCACGGACCGTGCATCCTACACATAAATTAACTTATATCAAACAATATACAAAAAAAAATGTTTGGAGACTAACAGCCAACAATTTCATAGTGCTACACTCGAAGTCATAACATGCGAAAATCCGTATGTTGAAGAAAGCGCTTATGAGATGAGCGCCGGCCGAACGGGTTCTGAAAGTGTTTACAGGAAAGACAGTTAAGACTATCAGAAATTGAAATTATTAGGAAAATAAACAATACATGAACAATATAAAAAAAAACGGTTCTAGATAGATCATAAGGTAATTGTAATTATTGAATGACTAAGAAATTTGTATGGACATAGTCTGAAATAAATGACTATTATTATTAAAATATGTTAAGGGTGAAACAATACTAGTGGACCAAAATAATAACAGAATGGTATTCTACATAGAACCAAAGGGCGGGCAACAAAACATTGGGAAGGTGTTTTTTTTAATGAAGAACTGCTGGTCAATTATGAATGGCAAATGATAAAAAAAAAACTGTTAAATAAAACTAACGCCGATATGCAATTAAAAATTAGGTTTACAATAAGTTTAAATAGTTGTAGCAACTAGATATGCTAAGAATGCTATGACATATTGTTTTATAGTAAACCTCTATAAGGGTGCTAGATGAAAAATTATACGTATGAAAAAAAAGCAGTACAATGCTTAATTTAAGTTTTAAGTACCGAGTGGATATATCAGTTTATATAAAACAACTAATGTGGTTCATGTGGCTTCGCCCGCGTAGCACAAAAAGGTATTTTGTTTAAATGTGATAAATAGATAATGTTGTATGTCCACACCGTATGTATGACTATTTTATTAGTAACGTCGATGAAAAAGTTCTCTACATTGAATGGGTAATTTCAGAGATTGGTTCTGTACAATTTATATCATTAAAATTATTTGAGAACAAAACCACCATGAATATTAATGTACTTAAAGATTGAGTACATATTGATTAAGTTTATTTTGTTTATTGTATTGTTGTGTATTCCTATTATTTAATAATATCAAAGACGATCAATCATAATTTTGCGTATATATACATAATATATATGCGAGCATCATCTGTACATACTTTTATTATTCTGACTGTGCTACCAAGCTGTCGAGAGTCTATTTTAACGATTTCGATGGTATCTAAGATAATAGATTTTATTGGCGAAAAAGGACACCTAGCTTTTAAGTCGACAATTTGATAGTCGACAATGATTCTGCTTGGAGTATTTTGTTTTTAGGGTGCAGTGTGCAGCAGATGTTGGAGTGAGCGTGCTCCGACACTGCTGAAGATTTGACTGATCGCTGGGCGTCGGAGTGAGCGTGCTACCGATGACAGCAGATGAACACAGCAGGTGCAATCTTTTCTTTGAGATTTCTTCTTTGAAATATCTAAAGTCGAAATGATTCTGTTTGGAGTTATTCTTGTTTTTTTAGAATGCAGTACAGCAGTTGTTGGAGTGAGCGTGCTCTGACACTGCTGAAGATTTAACTAAATGGCTGGGTGTCGGAGTGAGCGTGCTACCGACGACAGCAAGATGAGCGCAACAGTTGTTGGAGTGAGCGTGCTCCAACACAACTGAATATTTAATTAATTGGCTGGGTGTCGGAGTGAGCGTGCTACCGATGACAGCAAGATGTGCACAGCAATTGTAGGAGTGAGCGTGCTCCACCACTACTGAAGATTTAATTAATTGGCTGGGTGTCGGAGTGAGCGTGCTACCGATGACAGCAAGATGAACGCAGCAGTTGTTGGAGTGAGCGTGCTCCAACTCTACTGAATATTTAACCTTTAACTGACGATGTGTTCAGAGCACAGTCAAAATAACACTTTATGTCACGGTGACAAAGTTCAAAATATAGACATGACGTCTGTGAGACGTATACCACGTTCGTTAAATGTTACCTAACTGGCTGGGTATCGGAGTAAGCGTGCTAGCGATGACAGCAAGATGTGCACAGCAATTGTAGGAGTGAGCGTGCTCCACCATTGATAAAGATTTAACTAATTGGCTGGGTGTCGGAGTGAGCGTGCTACCGATGACAGCAAGATGAGCGCAGCAGTTGTTGGAGTGAGCGTGCTCCAACACTACTGAATATTTAACTAACTGGCTGGGTATCGGAGTGAGCGTGCTACCGATGACAGCAAGATGTGCGCAGCAGTTGTAGGAGTGAGCGTGCTCCACCACTGCTGAATATTTAATTTACTGCCTTGGTGTCGGAGTGAGCGTGCTCCGACACTGCTGAAGACTTGACTGACTTGCTGTGTGTCGGAGTGAGCGTGCTCCACCACTACTGAATATTTAACTAACTGACTGGATGTCGGAGTGAGCGTGCTCCGACACTGCTGAAGATTTGACCGACTTGCTGTGTGTCGGAGTGAGTGGACTACCGATGACAGTATGATGACTGCATGTTGTTGAAGTGACTGTGCTCCGACATTGTTGAAGATTTGACTGAATAACTTGACGGCAGCAGGTCTTTGAGTGAGCGTGCTCGGAAGGCTACCGGACAGTGTGGCAAAGG
Source organism: Notocelia uddmanniana (assembly GCA_905163555.1). NCBI lineage: Eukaryota > Metazoa > Arthropoda > Insecta > Lepidoptera > Tortricidae > Notocelia > Notocelia uddmanniana. The sequence continues at coordinate 5,388,182 of LR991060.1, read as the reverse complement.
TACCGCGACTGATAACTCGAATAGTTGTTGTAGCAAGCGTGTTTTAACGCCAGATATCGTGCAGACGAAGACCAGAACATGCTACAGTGACATATTGAATTGAGTAAATGTATATGATAAAAGAAGCTGATAGAATAGGGTCATTCTATGGTTGAGGGATGGCCGAAGCAGTACAGGAGTACAGACTTGAAGATTGAGATCATTATTAAGAAAACTGTGTGTTATTAGGATAACAGACTTAAAGATTGAGCTCTTTAAAATAAATTCCCCTCACAAAGGAAACTGAATGAGATTTGGACTACAGATTTGAAGAAATTGATTGAGATTAGAATTACAGACTAGAAGATTCAGCCATTAAGAATATATTCTTTTTTTGAAGGAACTGAATAAGTACTAATGATAAAGCAAAGTTACGATATATTTTTCTGAAACAGCTACGTAACTGTATACGAATATTTGAAACCTCGAAATTATTTTAAAAGAGCAATTGTTAAAGGCAACACCCGTGGTAAGGTCTGGTAGAAGTGTACGTAAGGTTGTCACAAACACGAGTCTGAGGACAGACACGAGTCAGAATGGCCGAATGTTAGCTATTTTATAATCCATACAATGAATAAACGCTGATACACAGAATAAAGAATAGTTGATATATCAAAAATAACGTTGGACTTGAAAGCGCCACGAGTGGCATTATGATACTAGTGTAAGTCTACTAACGGTTTTTAAGAAATAAATTGACAGACGTCAAGGAAGGTGGGACTGGGACGAAGGATGGATGGATACTTGAACTGTACTTTGAGAACATGAATAAATAAATATCTGCAATAACAAGAATAAGTTTTTACTATTATAGATAAATAAAAAAAATGTTAATATATGCACGACGAGGATATTCTAGGTTAAGTCAGAAGACAAAATAAAAATAGTAAGCTCAAGAAAAACAAAAGAGTGCCAAATATGGTCAAATATCAATTCACTGTCATAATAATAAATAATTTGTTAATGTCAAGGTTAAATAATGTAATAATGTAGGTAAATAATATAAGAGCGCTCGTGGCCCAGCGGCAGCCGCCTATACCGCGTGCGGTAAGCGAGGTCAAGCAATGTGAGCGCAGGTCAGTTCTTGGATGGGTGACCGCTTTGAGTGGTTACTAACTGAGCGCTCTCGTGTTTTGGAAGGCACGTTAAGCCGTTGATCCCGGCTGCTGTCTACGACAGCAATCGTTAAGCCAAGTTAGAGACCTTCGGGGGGCTTGAGAACTTATAACAGTCAAGTTGCCCACTCACTTGACAAAGGGGGGTCGAAGTTGCACCCCGTCCGTAGGGAGTAGGAGTACCCACCGTTACCCTACACGTGACCCCTGGGTGGTGCTAAAAGTGCAACAAAAACTGGCAACCGTACTTGTCTTCTCGAAGATCTCACGATTCGTAAATAAATGCCATACGATTAAAAAAATAAATATAAAACAGAATAACAATTTAATAATAATCAATAATTATGGACAGGCTGTTCATTGTATTCCTTAACGGAATACCTACATGAAGTGAATAATGCTCTCACACGGGCTAAACTCGGAATGCGGGTAGGCCCGAAGAAGTTTCAATCAATTATCGTATTATTTTAACATCTGTCATGTCAAATGGCAAAATACTACCAGTTTCCATTATGACCTTAGACTAATAAATGTAAAGTTTTTTACGTCCGCGTCCACTTAGCGGAATTACAATTTCCAATCGAAAATGAATAATTTTTAAGAAAAAAAACCGACTTCATTGGGGGAGGCCGGTGAAAGATTATTATACTTAGATGGTGCACTCTTAGATTCCATACAATAAAATAAAAATGGCTATAAGTATGTTTATAATGGTAGAAGACTAAGTACCCTCAATTCCTCATGGAATCATGGAAAAACCTTGTTTGTTTGACAGACAAAACGAAGAGAACCAATCGCCAAACGTGAACTACGCGTCGTTGAAGAGTTCTGTTCTGATCATCATCAGCAGTTCCACTTCATCAAATGTCACATTTTTGTATGATAATGCTCGATTTGTTGATAAAAACACAAAAATCACTATATGTTTGCCTTTAAGATTTGAGGAGTTCCCTCAATTCCTAATGGATCCCATCATCAAAAATCGAGGATGATAAAAATTAATCGTGAAAATAGAAATTGCTTAACAAACACAGCTAGGAGGACAAATCGCCAAACGTGAACTTTTGGTCGTTGAAGAGTTCTGTTCTGATCATCATCAGGAGTTCCACTTCATCAAATGTCACATTTTTGTATGATAATGCTCGATTTGTTTATAAAAACACAAAAATCACTATATGTTTGCCTTTAAGATTTGAGGAGTTCCCTCAATTCCTCATGGATCCCATCATCAGAAATCAAGCATGACAAAAATTAATCGTGAAAATAGAAATTGCTTGACAAACACGGCTAGGAGGACAAATCGCCAAACGTGAACTTTTCGTCGTTTAAGAGTTCTGTTCTGATCATCATCAGCAGTTCCACTTCATCCAATGTCACATTTTTGAATGAAAATGCTTGACTTGTTGATAAAAACACAAAAATCACTATATGATTGCCTTAAAGATTTGAGGAGTTCCCTCAATTCCTCATGGATCCCATCATCAGAACTGCGTTTTGACAAAAACGGGACCAACTTGGATATATATACGTACAATCAAAAAAAGAATTTTCCAAATCGGTTAAGAAATGACGGAGTTATGGAGTAACAAACATAAAAAAAATAAAAAAAAACATACAACCGAATTGATAACCTCCTCTTTTGAAATTTTGAAGTCGGTTAAAAATTGATCACCCCGGGCGGGATTTGAACCCGCGACCTCTGGAATCCATCCATCGCTCTTTTCAACTGAGCTACCGCGGGTTATCCTGAGGCGATGAATCTTTCAATCAGTTCACTCTTTTTAATTAAGCCCTAGGGAGACAAGTAGCGACATCTACCGTCAAAGTTGCTACAACTTGCCGCCCGGGGTGATCAATTTTTCATTTTTTGAGTTAGAAATGTTAGAATGCTATTAGGAAAGCATGGCGCCGTCACTGCTGTCAATCGTTGATTCGACTCACTTGACTCATTTCCTAATGCACGGTTACGGGTCTAGGCAGTTGTTTAGCGTGTACACAGCAGCTTTTGGCTGCTTGCTTTTCTCATGCAAAGAGCCATTTTCTTTTAACAAAATGTATAAATAAAACAAATAAAAAAATAAATAATGGGGGACAATCTTACACAAATCGACCTAGTCCCAAACTAAGCAAAGCTTGTACTATGGGTACTAGACGACGATATTTACTTATATAGATAAATACATACTTAAATACATAGAAAACATCCAAGACCCGAGAACAAATATCCGTGATAAATGCACAAATAAATGCCCTGGCCGGGATTCGAACCCGGGACCTCTAGCTTCGGAGGCAGAGTCACTACCAACTAGGCTAAACAGGCCGTCATATCGTATGATAGAAACGTGATGATGACACACCATTATTTATGCTATAAGTAATGGTTTCATTATAATCAAAGACAACAACTTTATTCGGACTGACCTTCATTTAGCCGTGAGGTAATCTCTAGAGCAGCTTGTTGATTAGTATGCAGCATATGCAAACCATGGCGAACAATGTAAGGCCATCACGTGTCTGCCGTAAATAATAACAATCGATTAACTACGTAGGTAAGGCCGTGTCCCTTAAGGCCATTAATTATAAACGTCATAAGAAATTCGATTCTATTGTCCACATGTTCTCGTCTCTTTGAAATTATTTGGTTTGATAAAGTCTTATCGACGATTGAAATTGACTATGAGACGAAAGGTCCAGTAAAAGGTTTCTTAAAGACTAGGCACACAATACACAATCAAAGAATGCATGAATAAACGCGGATAAGCTAAGCTAAGGTATCATCTTGTATAGTTTGTTTTTGTTTGAAAGTTTGTGTTATATATATGTTCTGTGAGTTTTTTCTCTGAACGATATTCGAGTAAATCACAGCCAGCCAGTTACTTATTTCAAAACAAGAACACGAATGTTTCGGCTTAGTGGCCAGCCGCAGGTTTCGCGTTACAGACCTCTTTGTTACAGTCCGTACGCGTTTCCAGCCAGTAACAAATTACGAGATTGTCAACAAATAACCACATAAATTCCTCATACTCATATCATCATTTAAACCAATCTGAACTGTATTTCGAATTTGGTTGGGTCGCTTATGCAATTTCAGTTTTAGGCGAGATACGTGGTTGATGAAGTAAGTAGTAAGTAATTGAAATACCGACCGTTCAGTGTCGCTTTGTTCCAATTTTAAAAACAAGTACTCATTGTCGGGTATGACGTTGATAAAAGACGTGGATCTTAGCTATTCGTTCGTAGTATGATAAGTTTAGGCTGATACAATTATAAGGAGTTCTTTGTAATTGTTTAGATTTAGGTGCCTAACTACCCGAAAAGATAATACGTCAAAGAATGAACAGTTCAGTTGCGACATATAATCTTGGTTACTTTGTAGCTCTTGCTTTATTTAAATTATAGTTCAAAGAAACGATTATTGTTCCTATTAGAGAACAGCGAGACCAGACCACTCGAGTTTCGAGTTGAATATCTGTCTGATGATATAAGCCGCTATATAAATCAATCATATCCTTTAGTAGCCCGTTTCTAATTTCCACTGACCCTGGCAAGCTATTTTTTTCCGTCGATTCCTATTAAAATGTCTTCTTCATTATACCTTAGATTGCGCTCGTGTAAGTGACTGAAAACCTAACCTCATTTCTCTTCCACAGAGCTCCGGGGTGTTCTGCACATTCTTCCTGGCGCACGCGATCAGGATGCGCCGACGAGCCTCCATCAGGAACTCGTCATCACTACGCGAGGCCGCGCTCTCAGTGGCTGCAGACGACTCCTTACTGTCACCAAGTGCTCCTGCAACCACCTTGCCAAAATATTAAGACATGTATAGCGGTGACGAGGCCTGTACTTTATCACCTCGTGCTCGATACGCGAGGCTGCGCTGTCAGCGGTGGCTGACTCCTTACTGCCACCCAGTGCTTCCTGCACCCACCTTGCCAAAGTATTAAAATAAGTATAACAGTGACCAGCCCTAAATCCATTATTGTGTCACCCAATAGAGACAACGATACGAAACGATTTGAGAGATTTTTTTAATCGGATAAATGCGAATCGAATATTGAAGGGACTGAATTTCATTATAACTAATGGCTTGATTATTTGGTGTGATCGACACATAACGTATGTGAGTAACGAAGTATTTTTATTGTTAGTTTGTTTATACAGAACAATAATACAAAGCATTTTTCAGAGGGACACGTTTCATTCTATTTTTGTTTAAATTCATAGCAGTGACAACAATTGACTCTTAAAATAACTGTCCCGTAACAGCATTTACAATAATATTTACAGCACTTTCATGACAAGACCAATCGACTTATACCCATACTCAGCTGTTGTAAAAACAAGTATTTTCCTGTGGTGTGCATGCAAGATATATATTGCATATATTTATAGAAAAAAATCAAAAACAAACAAAAATTTGGCTTTAAATCCCTTCATCATCATCATATCAGCCGAAAGACGTCTACTGCTGGACAACGGCCTCCCCCAAGGACCTCCATCTCCACAATGATTGGACTGATGAGTCCATACAAAAAATTGGCTTTATGGTATCGATCTTGATCCGCATAAATGGTGGTATTTTTTCTATAAATCTATGTGCCGTCATCCATCGGCTTCCCGCGATCTTGACCAGATGGTCAGTCCCGCTTTATTGTTGGGGCCTTCCCTTCTTTCAATAACGCAGGCTCAGGTGCAAAACCTTGTATCAGTTTTCCCCTTAAAATACCCACAGTTTAGGACATTCATTTTGTGAGCAATCCTTATGGTAAGTAAGTAGCTGCCACATTTCACTATCAGGCAATACATAATAACTTTGTTCCAGATTTGGGTCTTTGAACTCCACATTCCTAATACTCTGTATATACAATCAACAGCAAATGTAGATGATATTTTTTTGTATTTTGTCGCACTAAGTACGTAACAATACTGCGACAGTTGGGACGCGTCAAAGTAGTGAAAGTGACAAGGTATTAAAATGATCATCTACTTTTGCTGTTGACTGTACCCGATCGAAAGTTTCCTACGTCTATAGTATTTGCAAACAAAACTGTTATAACTATTTTCTATTTCTTCACAGTTGCATGGTCGTATAAGGTTTGTCTCACATCTTTAATGACCGTAGTTGTTAGTATGGACGGAAGATATAACTAAATGCAAACTTCTATGTCATCGCGCATAATCATCTTGGTACCTATGTAATCAAGATCACTATCATAATACTTCGAAAAAGGTATGCTATTATATCTCTATATATGTTATTGTATTATTTAAGACCCTGGATTTATCTTAAGCTTAAATTAACAACAGGGAGATAGCAATTATTTCTCAAGAACAATTTTCTTCGTATGTCTGATCACTCTGATCTAGCAATGTTTTTGAGTTTGAAGACACTTTTCAATTACTAAAGCTTGAAACACAAAGAGCGCGGCGCAGGGTCGTTGCGTGGCGGAGGGCGGTTTTTTGGTGAATCTAATGCGGTCGTCGGACGTCGTACCAATAATTATATTATTATAAATCTATGTTTTTAAAATTTTTAGTTTCAAACGTGAAATATGCAATTGTGTATATACTCAATTATTTACTCAAAGCACAGGGTGATGGTTGCATTTTTGACAATCAACATTATTGTTTATGGTCACAAAATCGAATATAGTTGTATGTCGCGTGAAGTTTACATTCAATTGTGTCAATTTTATTAATAAGTTATATTTTTGTAGCGTGTGTAAAACGATTGTAAACTAATTAGTAAAAGACAAATGGGTTGTTTTATGCATGCATTTCGGCCAAAGTATTAAAATAAATGCTTCGTAATTGTTAGGAAAACAAAATGATATGAATAGATTAGTCACTTCCTGTCCTCAGCAAAAGAATGCTCAAAATTATATAAACAAACTATTATTAAGAGGCTATTCTCTTCTCACTCGTGCAAATCAATACAAATTCAATATGCTGAATGAGTCACGTGTATGTAAAAATAAGAGTGCATTCATGTGCCTCATGTTTATTTTGAACAGTGTGATTGTGATCATGAAACTTTTGTTAATGTAGTTTGTGATATCAAGTCTTACCGAACGGTCGTACTCTTTAAGGGTCCGACCACACCGATGCTCAAAATACGGTGACGGTACGGTATCGCAGTGAACGAGAGGGAGAAACTTATGAGTTAAAAACGTCACGCATGACATGAGGCACGTCGCTGCGTTTACGGTGCGTCAGTGCGTTTTAAGCAGCGGTGTGCTGGCCAGACCTTAATTTGGGAACCCATTTCGCAAAAACATCTTTGTTTTTCTATGCAGTGTGACAGGACTATTAACTTAAAGGGGATCTCCATTAAGGTCCTTGATTGTACTTTGGCACTAATTTAATTTAATCGTATAGCATTTATTTACGAACCGTTAGATCTTCGAGAAGACAAGTACGGTTGCCAGTTTTGTTGCACTCTTAGCACCACCCAGGGGTCACGTGTAGGGTAACGGTGGGTACACCCTACGGACGTCGTGCAACTTCGACCCCTCTTTGTCAAGTGAGTGGGCAACTTGACTTTGGCACTTGACTGAATGAGAACAATAAAAATTCTAAAGTTCATGTCAGGAGCGAAAATAACTCGTCGGATGCGTCACAGATTGTGTCTGGCATTCCGTAAACAACAACATGCAGCATGCTCGCGTCAGACATCACTCCATATTTCTTGGTAGCCTTTGTTAAATTCCTCTTTTCTTTAGAATATAGTTTATGCTTATCAAATCTTTAACTAGAGATGTGGCGTGCCCAGGAATATTCCCAGTAAAACTGCATCATTAAGTAGTTTGTTTTACTCTCGGTTTTACCCTTTACTATTATAGGAACGACTATTGTAATTAGTTTGTGAGTGCTTTATTTTAAAACGGCTGTAATGATTTCGATGACATTTGCAACGCGGGGGATTAAGCGAGCAATAAAACGATGTAGCCTGCATGGTCTAAGGAAACAAGGTCTGCTACTCCGGGGCGTGACACAAGCCTACGTCACTATATAGCCTATACACACACGACCTAGTGTTGGTAAAGACTCAAGTTTTAGGAGTCTCGAATTCAAGAACTCGACTCTTACTCGACTCGAATTCAAGAACTCGAATCTAACTACTTACGGGACTCCAAGCTTAAAAGACTTCCGAGTCTTTTGAGTCATGAGTCGAGCCCTTGTTCGAGTCTTATCGAGTCCTGTAGTCACAACTCGAGCCTTAGAAAAGATTCGGACGATCGTATCTTTTATAATATTTTTACTTTAGGCGTGCCTCAAAATACTTGAATCTAATAGCAAAGACTCACTTTTGAAGTTTCTATCCAAAGAACTGATTTCTACAGTACCTATTTCACTGAGTAGGCCGCGTAACCTTATGTGTTTCTACAAGTACAGCCGAGTTCTAATCATAATGAGTTAAAAGCCTTTTGTTTACACTTAGTAAACAAAATTATCAAGTCTCTATAGAAGGCTCGAGTCTTTTTAGAGGACTCGAGTCTCTACAGAACACTCAAGCTACGATTAGTTTTAAAAACTAAGTCGAGTCTTCGGAATGAAGACTCCAAAGACTCAAGTCTTTACCAACAGTAACACGAACTCACACTACAACCACCAACCACCTATAGGCTCGATAGCAGTGTACTCGATAGTAGACTTGTGTCACTCGCACAACGAATTTTCCCCGGCGTGTCATACCTTGTACCTAGACAATTCCAGGAAAAATCGTTTACCCCGGTTTTTTACTTACAGACCAAAACACGGTCTTCCAGAGCGCTTACCGCGAATCCTATCGCCCCCTCGTAGCACTTGCATATTCGAGCGACAGAGAGAGATATACACGAACGAACTTTGTTTTCGTTCCTCGTATGATTATTAAATAGTAATGTTTCGTGGTTTTCTATTTTAAACAAGAAAATGTCTACACAAAATGCATTAGGTTTTTAACACCGTGTGTGGTCTTTAAACATCGCACATTGGGCAAATGAAAAGGAGCGTCCGTGGCCCAGCGGCGCCCGCGTACCGCGTGCGGTATGCGAGGTTAAGCAATGTCGGGCGAGGTCAGTCCTTGGATGGGTGACCGCTTTGAGTGGTTACTAACTGAGCGCTCCCGTGCTTTGGAAGGCACGTTAAGCCGTTGATCCCGGTTGCTGTCTGTGATAGCAGTCGTTAAGCCAAGTTAGAGGCCTCCGGGCGGCTCGAGAACTTCTAACAGTCAAGTTGCCCACTCACTTGACAAGCCTAATCCCAATAAGGTCTAGTTTCCCCCTTGTGCTGGAAGGTCAGATGGCAGTCGCTTCCGTAAAAACTAGTGCCTACGCCAATTCTTGGGATAAGGTAGCGGACCCCAGGCATCCTTCAGGATGCAACTGTACTGGGAATAACGCTAGGAGGATGATGACATTGGGCAAATGTGCTGATTCATACGAAATTCCGTCGGGAAACACAATGACGTGTTTTAGCGATAAGAGACGTTTGCCAAAAACTTTACTCATTTAAAGATTACGTGTACCTGCTTTTCACTTGTTTTAAAATAGTTTGCGGAGATATTGCTGAAAAAATGACATTAAAAAACCAGAAGCACTTAAAATCCAGTACGACAAAAATAAGTAACTTTCACCAAAATATAATTACAATTACATTAGGTATGTTTTCCATTAAATTTGCACTTCAGTGACGATGTAGTTAATCCAAATTGCCGTGGAATTAGAGTTATAAGTAGATTGTTTTCAATCTCCACTGTAATGCAAGTGTGATGTAATGCCTACTTGAGTTGTACTATGTACAGTCAGACAAGAAACTGGTCAAGCACTTCTGAACCTTAGGTGCTCCCACACTGGCTGTTATAAATGTTATATAACAGCAATTATCTTTCTTCAACATCATAGTGTTAGATAGCCTTATCCTAGCCATATTATTATATAACATTTATAACGGCCAGTGCGGAAGCACCATTAAGAGTCTGCGCTAATTAGCTGCTCGTGAGATTGACTTGACCGATTTCAACTTCGGTAATTAGGTACATTTATTTAGCCGACCTCACATGGAATATTTCGGGTACTATTGATTTGGTACTAGGCGCTCAGTTGTTCCCTTACATTTATTTAGGGGAAACTGGCCCCATAGGAGACCAAACTTGAAGACAATTATTAAAAAAAAAAGCTGACAGAGAGCGGTCACCGGAGTCCTGCTTACGCATTCCATCTAATCCAGGGATCGGCAACCTTTTAGTGGCCAAGGGCAAGAGCCATATATCTAGTAGTTTCGTACGTAGTGGCCGTACTTGGTAATTATTTGTCACTTTATCAGACAAACGGTATCACATTTTCGTTACATACAAAAAAACCCGAGGGCTTGTGGGCCGCATGAAAGGGGTTCGCGGGCCGCCTGTTGCCGACCGCTGATCTAGTCCAAAGGAACGCGACGGCAGAACTCCGGTGACCGCTCTGTCTGCGCGGGCCCTAATATACAAATACTACGTACTTACTATACCCTGGCTGGATGACCCAAAGAGGACCTTGCCCACAAGACGCAAACAGAACACACAAGACACAAACCAGAGAGTGACGTTCTCTTGTGTGTGACACAAGTGAACGCCACTCTTCTCCATTCTGCGCCACCTGACGCCTGTTGAGCACTCCGAGGTTGGCTAGGTCTTTGAGAGCTTCGTCATCTTCACTGAACGATTGTTTCCCATCCTCTCCAAATGGCCAAGCCAGCGTAGTCGCGTTTTTTTATTCAAAGACGGTACGGTGGCATACAAGATTATGGCCTGCTTGATGGTGAGCAGGCACCGTCGCCTATGGATGCTTGCGACTCCAGAAGAATCACAAACAACCGACCCTTTCTTTATTAACTTGAGGATTCGTTGTGTCAACAGCTAGATACATATGCAGGTCCCTCACTCTCGACACAGCGCATCCTCGGGAGGTCGGGAGCGTTGCCTTGGCTTCGTCCATTATTGTCGGCATGGCTATCAGCTCTTCCTGCTCCCTTATCTTCTTAATGCTGGAACAATATTCCTCCTCCTATTAAAGAGTCTCCATCAGTATTCATTTTCAAAAAACGATTTAAAAAGTTTCTACTCGAACATCAGACTTATCCAGCTTAGCATTTCCGTGTCGTTTTTAATTTATTAGTCGCTTCAGCCGCAGATTTAATTTATTACTTAATATGTGTTCATTTCTGAGCTGTACATTATAATAGGTCGTAACACAAATATTGTTAATTTTAAGAAAAATATTGTATATTGTTAAATATTGTGTAAAAATATTGTATAATAAACATGTATATAAATAACCTAAGTGCGGTCATGTGACACTCAACAGGATCCACTTAATATCAGCGTCGGGTCATCTACTGTGGCCCGACATTGTGCTGAGTGGACTCCTATTTCGCACTAAAGTAAAAGTAAAAGTAGTTTATTTTTCAAATTAGGCATATTACATGCACCTATGAACGTCAATAAACTACCACCGGTTCGGAAAAATATACCTCTGCCACGAGAAGAACCGGCGTAAGAAACTCGGCGAGGTGTCATTTTTTCAAAACAATATACATTATATAGTTAAATATAAAATTACATTACTACAAAATAACTTAAATAACAATGCTACAGTAGAAAATATATTTTCGCGATAGATTACCCGTGCAGGACGCTATCACTGCCAAACATCCCTATACATGATGTAATCGTTTATCTTATAATATGCTCTTGAAATAAGTGTTTGTTTTACTACAGATTTGAATTTAGAATTGCTAAGTTCAGTAATGTGTTTAGGAATTTTATTGTAGAATTTGATACAATTTCCCAAGAACGACTTTTTCGCCTTTACTAGTCTAGACTTTAAATCACATTAGTAATTGTATGTACCTAAATTATTATTTGCGAAATAAATTTCTTTATTATTATTAATAATAATAATATACAAATAATAGAGTCGAAAAATGGTAGAGCACTTTATTAGCTGACTGTACATGGTATATGACTGAGTCTCGCATTTCCCGTTTCCCGACTAACAGTAATTTCTCTAAGTGCAAAGTGAGATGTAGAATTCTGAGCCGGGAATTAAACCCCGCTGGGAAAGTTTGATTGCGTCTGAGTGGGGTCCCTTGAGTTGAAAGGGTTCATTACGCACTGGTCATTTAATTTTTCACCTCGTTGGTCTAATAAAATTATAGTCATAGCCTTTACCTACTCATAAACGTTTTAAAACCCCATTTTAGTTAAAATTCGCTTGTCTTTACCAGTCCCTTTGACGTTTGTGCTTGTGAGAACTGGATAAAATACAATTTAGAAATTTAGACGAAATATAATTGTATTGTAATAAAAAACAATCTATAACTCTTTTGATTTATAATAGGTTCATAAGGACCGACTGCACTTTATTTAGATAAGCAATAACAGACTTTTCAACATTTGTTAAGTTCAATATAAGGGAGTAACTGTTCAAGTTTATTGACACACAAAGGATATACCTAAATAGGTATTAATAGTATATTACTACAGAGGCCGGGACGAAAGGGGTTGCCGGCCGAAGACATATATACGGCCGAGCGAAGCGAGGCCGGATAGGTCTAAGGCTGGCAACCCCAAATTTCCCGCCGAGGTATGTATAGTGCTTTTCTCAAACATGAAATGAAATAAACAACAAAAAAAAACAAAATTTTATTTTTAATACGCATAGTGGCAGAATGTCATGATGCCTGTGCCACAAATTTATGTGGAATGGAATTAAAAAAGAGGACTTTTCCGGCCTAGGCCTGCAAGATTTGTATGAAATTCCATTAACGACCTCTTGTCCTAGCCGCGCCTGAAACGTCATACTTCGCAGCCTATTATAAGGAACATAACATCAATATTTCATTGCATGTTTGAGAAAAAAAAATTAAACTCTACAAGAGCACACGCATATACGAGTGTCAAGTTGGTACAATCAGCATCAAAATTAGCTACGCATTGTAAAACTTCAAAAATCTTTATTATAGGTAAGGGAATAAGAACTTTTGACCCTTTCACATGCGTAGCTACTTTTGATGCTGACTGTACTTACAAATTTAATATACATATGTTGGGTACATTTTTTCCACAATCGCAGGATGTGCATGTTTTCTTTTAAATTAATGTAATTGATCTAAAATCAGGAGCAAGGAGAGACGTAAAATTTTGTACTCACCACGGGCGGTAGTAAAGAAAGCCTCATATCGCATATTTATTGCCCTTGCCCGCGGCTCGGCGATCTGAGACATGCTTTGCTAATGTACTATTTACACGATAACCTGAGCTGGTAAGGTAACAATTTTGATGCAAAATCAGGTCTTTAATACAGACATAATAATTAAGAGTGACTGCTAACTTATTACTGTTTGTCCATTTTGGTAAAGTCATTTCAAAGTCAGGCCGACGTACTTAAGTACATTTTACACATAGCACACCCAAAACTATATGGATGCAATCACTCACATGTCGATAAAGTGAATGACGTGTCGGACGTTCTTCGCCGCTATAAAGTTCAGTCGTCCTAATGGACGATTCACACCAAACGGCCAAACGGGAATGCGAACCCTCCATACAGAAGCTAGACTTTGTATCCAAACGGCAGCGGCAGAGCTGGCGGCAGCCGACCGATTGCCCGCAACCCATTTAAATATGAAATCTAACTTCTGTATGGAGGATTCCAATTCCTTTGACTCTAGTGGGGTGCGCGCCGACTCCAGCCGTTCGGTGTGAATCGTCCATAACCATAATACATATACATCTGAGCGAAAGAATCTTAAAAATATCTAATAATAATAATGTTCATGTGAAAACTTTAACGGACGTTCTGATACGTTTAAGCATCCTTTCGTGATGTTACGATTTGTCAAAATGCATTGAAAAGTATGGCTAAGGGCATTAGGATCGACAAATCGGCTAAAAGGCATTATGTATGGAATTACGTGGCAAGCAAGGAATGCGTATGAAGACTAAGTATCTACACATATGTGGTTGTGGTTTTAGTACTTTTACTGTAGTCCACTAAATGAACATAGTGATGAGAATGTATGTGACGTAGATTAAAATATTGAATGAGACTATAAAACAAATGCCAAAGTTTTAAGCATTTGATGACTCTGATGCTGCCCAGCAGCAGTTGGACGTTAGTTTAAGCTAAATAAAATGGTAATAATGATGGTGATGATACCACATTCACATTAACCACAGATTAATCAGGCCGTGGGTTTACGTAAAGAACTAATACAATACAGACAAGTAAAAGATTTTGACTCAATTAATTCTTAGGTATTTAGGTAGGTTACTTTATGGGGCCGTTTACACGGTAAATATTACAACACGACACGATACACTAATATCGATTTCACACTCGAACCCGTAATTACACCATTTATTTCCCCGTAATTAGTAGGAGTGTGAACTAGGGTATCACTGTCACAATACTTATCGAGTGAATTTTAATGAATATTGAAGCGAAATCCTAGCAAATTTTGAAATCCGACTAATATTGACACCTTAATATTGTGATAATAATCACCGTGTAAACGGTCCCTACAATAACACATATAGAAAAACATAGAGGAAATTATTATATACTTTTGTGATACAAATGTGTTTTGTATTGAAACCGCTCTACGACGGACCTAATTTTAATTTGCAATGTTTTCGGTGAACAAGTGAAACCTTTTATAAATAGATTCCGAAGCCTAACAAAGACTACTGAATTACAATTGATTTCAATTAGGTAGTCTATTTTAGTGATGTCGTGGGTTGTGTGATTGTTATTATTTTCTGTTCATTTTATGTTTTTAGTTTACCTAGGTAAGTATTTTTAAGATATTTGAAGTGTAATCTTCATTTAGTTATTATTTTGTACCTACTGTTTAGTTATATTAATTTTGTATGGCGAATTATAATAAATGGTTAAATAATAGGTTGTAATCGTTTCAATATAGTTGTAAATTATCCTGTAAAATTCCCTGTGATAATATACATATTTATGCCGACTTATACCTATCTCATAAACTGTGTCATGTAATAGGTCATCACCACAAAAAGAAGGTAAAATGTCCTATACTATAATAACTATAACTGGCATATCTGAAACGAAGAATAATAAAAACGGGCCTGTATTGAAAAACGGGCTCGTGGGACAAGTGTTTACACGCGCTGATCAGATTATTTGTACAAGGTATGTAAAAATATTATTTAGTTAATATACTCTTTATTGCACACCTCAATAATAGTACATTACGATACAAGTGCAAAGAACAGGAAATTCGCAACGAGTGGTGATAAATTGAAACACGACCAAAGGGAGAGTTTTAAATCGACACGAGTTGCGAATTACCTGTTCGCACGTGTATCGTACAACGTTTTACAGTACATATGGCTCTTTAAAGTTTGGACATATGCACGTAATTTGCTGATTACCGCACTCGTGCGGTAATGTAGCACCATCTGTACTGTAATAGTACATTACGATACAAGTGCAGAGAACAAGAAATTCGCTACGAGTGGTGATGAATTGAAACATGACCGAAGGGAATGTTTTAAATCGACACGAGTTGCGAATTACCTGTTCGCACGTGTATCGTACAATGTTTTACAGTACGAGTACATATGGCTCTTTAAAGTTTCGACATATGCACGTAATCTGCTGATTACCACACTCGCGCGGTAAAGTAGCACCATATGTACTGTAAATTAAATTACTAATACAGAGTATAAGACTTAAACCAAAGGTAAACAACAGGCGGTCTTATCGTTAAAGAGCGATCTCTTCCAGACAACTAAAAATGGGTGGCAAACAAAAGAAATACTTAACTTCAACTTATATAATACTACAACGTATATACTTACAATCACGGGGCACGGGTCATCCTGAATTTAATAACCGCAATAAGGTTTTTTTATAGTTACATAATATACTATTAGTACTATTACCTACCAACCACCACCCAATCCAAATATACCCAACTATATGTATAAGTCATTTCCGGGATCCTATCATAAATATATCAATATCCACAAATGACGTTATTTGCGATATCTCGCTCCGTCAACTTTGTTTTTCATGGGTGTTTACGAGCCCGAATTAAACCTGGTAACGTTATTTTTTTACCGTTATTTTTGCAGTTTAAATGTTAAATTTAATTAAGATTATGTCAGGATTCCTGACACACGTAGCACGCACATAGCACATAGCACGTAGAACCGATGGCCGTTGGGGCGGAAAGGTTCTCGAGTGGCGACCACGTACCGGAAGGCGTAGCGTGGGCAGGCCCCCCACTCGCTGGACTGATGACCTGGTGAAGGTCGCGGGTGTCCGCTGGATGCGGGTGGCGCAGGACCGGTCATTGTGGAAGTCTTTGGGGGAGGCCTATGTCCAGCAGTGGACGTCTTTCGGCTGACATGATGATGATGATGATGATGATGATGTCAGGATTAAAAAAACTGTACAACCTTGTACTTTTTAGGAATATATGACGGTATTTTACCGACCCGTATCTTTGTCCGCGAGTATATAATGTACATATACATACATACGTATTCATACGTATTCATACGACAAATCTTGCAACTGAAGTTTAGACCAGTCAGTTCAGTATCCTAAACCGAGCGAGCTGAAATTTGCCAAATTTATGTTAGTTCGGACCCGGGTATGTCCTAAAACTACGACCAAGACCACCGGGGGATGGGCAGCAGCATCCCTATGGAGTACGGTGGAGATACTGCTATCGCCAACCCGCATGCCAAGCGTGGCGATTATGGCATATACCCTCCGTGAATTTGGGGGAGGCCCATGTTCAGCAGTGGACGTCTTTAGGCTGATATGGTGGTGGTGGTGGATGTAAGTTCGGTGACAATGCAGTATTATGGTACCACCGAGCTGATCTGGTGATGAAAACGGAATGGCCATAGCAATAAATCCCTTTTTGGCCAACCGCACAGTTTTAATCATACATATCGTAGCAACAAGATGCACAATAATCTGAACACGACCTTATTGTTAAAGTGACCTTAAGACCCTAGTCCTAGGGTGTCCTAGGGCTGATATGGTGGTGGTGGTGGTGGACCTTAAGACCTACGACGTAACCGACGGTGACGTAAATAACAACGTCGGCAGCTGTTGTAATCAGAGGGCCTACCGCGAACCACAAACGAAATTTTCCGTCTTTTTCGTATTTGCGAATTCGTAAGTAAGTGCGACCGGGATAGACGATTTCGTTTGTATTTCGCGGTAGGCCCTCAGGTATTGCTGACTTACAGTCAGCATCAAAAGTAGCTACGCATAGGAACAGGACAAAATTTCTTATTCACTTGTAATAAACACTAGATATTTTAGACTCAGTAGTTTCTTTACCCGTCATGTTTAAAATTAATAGATTTATGCTACATGCCCGTCTTTGGACCACGGCCTTACATATCGTCACTACTTTAAAAAATTGTCGTATCTGATTTTTTCCTTTTTTTCGTTTAATTTCGCATTAAACTAATAAAAATACACCTCGTATGATGCACAAACTCCAACGACGATAAATCGTCATTATAGTAAGTATTCGTTAGTTAAAAAATATCGTATCTAAACAAATTATAGTCACTACTTTGAAAAAAAACTCGTATCCGGAAAAATATTCCTTTCTTTGCCGCAAAAAACTATGCCGCACTTAAGCACTACACATCTATAAGCCCTGGAAAGAGAGCAGGTGACCCATGTGTGGTAAATTTGAGGGCTTTAAAATATACACCTCACTGTTCTGTTGAGTTTAAACTTCGCTTTGATGACATCTGGACTGTTCTACCTCAAAGATTCCATGATAATTCCAAAGATCAAGCGATTCCTCAGCTATATTCTGGACCCGTCTCCATTAAAAAACGAAAGTATGATGATTTGCAATCTCTAAAGCTGATTTTTCCAGAAGACTTTCATGCATTTTACGATAGTTTATTACAT
Source organism: Notocelia uddmanniana (assembly GCA_905163555.1). Classification (NCBI taxonomy): domain Eukaryota; kingdom Metazoa; phylum Arthropoda; class Insecta; order Lepidoptera; family Tortricidae; genus Notocelia; species Notocelia uddmanniana. Next base: position 5,370,079 of record LR991060.1, on the reverse strand, counting down.
GCAATAAACTATATGCATGCAATATAATAGTAGAGAAAAAATAATACGACCCGATCTTTTTTTACGTAGGCACGTTGTTATTTAAGTTCGTCTATTGAACTAAGTAAACTCTCTTCGAGTTCATTTAATAAACATAAAAACATACATTACGTTTCATTTTGTAGCATAAAATTCAAAGCAAAATTATCGTAACTTAACAACTTTCAGTCAATACTAAAACAAAAATCTTGTATCTTACGAATAACTGTAAATTTTATAAAAAATGATTGAGTGGGTTATTCGAATATTTGTGAAATTAATGACTGGCTATCAAAGTATCTCGTGAAACTAACAAGAACTTTTTTGATCAATCGCAATAATTTACAGAATGTATATTGTTCCTCCTAGAAACTTGATGATTTACAGATACGAGTTTTTTTTAAAGTAGTGACGATATGTGTACCAATAAACCCAATCCGTCTAGTCATTTCGGAGAAAATTGTCTGTGCCAGACGGACGGACAGACAGACACAGGAGTGATCCTATAAAGGCTTCTGTTTTTGAGGCACGAAACCCTACAAATGATTTCGTTTTACTGATAAATAGCGTGATATGAAATAGCATTGATTGTTATCCGTTTTGCAACCCCGACATACAATGCAACACATCCGACTAGCAATTAGAATTCGCTTACATTGGTCAACTGGCTTCCGAGGATGTTACACCCACGTTACTCAACTATAGTAGAAGTATCACCATGTCATCATTCGCGTGCCTTTTTCCCATATATTTGGGGTCGGCCCAGCACCTCTTTTTCTTCCATACATTTGTCACGCGTCATCTCTTCATTCATACCCTTCCTATTTATAACGTCTCTCTTTATCCATCCACCTTTTCTTTGGCCTACCTCGTCTCGTGCATCCATCCACATGTCTTATACTCTTCTTGTTACATGACTTTCATCCCTCCTTATTATACGCCCGTACCACGCCTAGCGATTGACTCGCAGATATATTATCTATGGATTGACTCCTAGCTACTATCAGGCTTCCCCTTATATACTCATTCCTAATCCCGTTCAGTCTCGTCACACCACACGTCCATCTCAAGATTTTCGTCTCTGTAACATATAGTCTCGTTTCATACGTCATGTTTGAGGCCCAACATTCCGATCAATACATGACGATAGGGTTTTATAGATTTTACTCTTCAATCGAAGGGGCATTCGGGCGTCACAAATTGTTCCCGAGATTTGACGCCATTTCATCCGAGGAATTACCTACGTAATCTCACATCACTTTTTTTGTAGAGGTGCATAGGTTACACCTTCTTACCAAAACTTCATAATTGTAGTACTTATAGTCTCCGAGTAAATCGGATGTGACATACGGACGGACGGACACATGATGAAACTATAGGTTCCGTTTTCGCCATTTCGGCTACTGAACCTTAAAAAAGCTTCATATTTTAGGTCTTATGCAAGACTAACGTTCACATAACTAGATCGAATAAGTAGGTACCGGAGATCGTTACTCTATATCGACAACGTTTTTCTATGGTCAATGTGAATCAGTTCGGTGGGATGAACATGTTCCAGCAAACATTATCGTTAAGTTGAGTTGTTCCCTGTCATCTATGAAAAGAGGCACATGCCCAGTTGTGGGACTATTCGTATATAGGCTACTGTTGATGACGATGATGATCGTTATGAGAGTCGTTACGCCGGTTATGTGACCCTGACCTACTTCAGTTAGCGACCCTTTGAAAGGACGTCCACTGCTGGACATAGGCCTCCCCCAATTTCATGAGGGGTAAAATATCAACAGATCCGTAGTATTAATCAAGATTATTTTTCGTATACAAGTTGTCTCTTTGAATTCTTATAGTTAATCAAGATGAGTTAGAACGGGACAAGTCATTACATAAGTACAATAATTTTCGGCTAAAGACATCAAAATGTCAAACCCATAAATAATAAATAACATATATTATTATACAGGGTGATTCGGCAGACGTGGGTAAGATCAACACTAGGGATTCAGTAGATCATAAGCTACTACTTCGTAACGCTATTAGTGAAATTAACGTTCATTTATCTTTGGTGTTGATAACAAAATGTTTTACATTATTTACGAAATTCATGGTCACTCTACAATCAGAATACTTCAGTCAAGTGATTCGTGTCAAATTGAATGTCATCCGAGACCGATTACTTTTGAAATATCGTATCTCACTCAATGTGACAATTTACTTTCTTCGTAATTAAAGTTCTGTCATAACAGTAAGAGGTTTAATCTTTATAAACCAGTTGTTGTAGGATGACCATGATCGTAGAGAATTAAACTTAACAAAAATTAAAATACAGGAAAAAGGTATGGGTGTTTTACTTAAATACAATGGTGAACGATTCATTGCCATTTACTATGTATGTAGTGTTGGTCCTGCTCACGTCTCCTGAATCACCCTGTATACGATTTTTAAGTATACTTGGGGGACGATCTTACACAATTCGACCTAGTTCCAAACTAAGCAAAGCTTGTAATATGGGAACAAGACGACGATGGACATACTTAGGTATATATAATTTGTTGAAGTTAGGGTAGGTAGGTAGAGTTAGGCCGTGTAGATTCAGAAGCTTGGCTCTACATGAGATCTGATATCTTTTTCACAGGGCAAACCTTATGTGGTCTTGGCAACATTTTACATGAAATGTTTTTGGTGGGATTTCAGTTCTTTTTGTAAGGCGGAGGTTCTTGTAAGTACTTATTAATAGGTTTTTTAGTTACTGTCTACAGTCCCGACACAACAGACAACTTTCATGTCCTAATTCATAAAATTGGTGAAAGTCTCATATAAACTTCCACCCCCCATTTTAGGGGATGGGGGGCGAAAGTTATAAGGTTAAGATTTTTTTTGTTGGTTGTATACTAAACTTAGATTACATACCAAATTTCAGCTTTCTAGCACTTCAGGAAGTAGCCAAACATTTTGATGATCATCAGTGTGTCAGTGAGCGTGTCAGTGACGAAATCGGTGTATTTTAGATATCAATAAAATCACCAGAGCTATTCAATTGAGGCTTTGTATGTTTAATAAGTCTATTATTGACATCATATCCAGAGAATATGAACTATCTGGTACGTACATCGGAAACCAAACTTTATGAGGGTTCAAAAAAACGACGAAACACTTTGAGAAAAGGTAGGTAGTGCCCTTGGGCTTAGCTTGGCTCGTCTTGGCGGGGGCACTACCGTGCCCCAGATAATAATAAATTCTTTTTTTTTAATAATTATCTATCATATGATCGCTAAAAATACTTAAATACTTACATAGAAAACATCCAAGTCTCAGGAACAAAATGTCTCCGTTCACCACATGAACAAACGCCCTTACCGGGATTCGAACGCGGGACCTCTAGCTTCGGAGGCAGTGACACTACCAACTAGGCTGGATTGAAATCAAAAGAATGAATTTTATTTATAGATTTCAGTGCAGAAGCTATTCATATTTGAAATAGCCTGCTGCAACCTATTATTATTCATGTCAAACGGTTAATGCGCCATCCTGGCATCCACCTTACACTGAAGCAACGGGTTTAAAAGTTAATGGAAAGAATGATTATTTGAGCCATAACATAAGGTACACGTGAGTGTGAGTCCTCAACAATAATATGACTCAGTTATGACTCGCTTCGCTCGTAGTTCAAATTTACAATCCTTCGCTAGCCGGCTCTTAATACAACCACTTGCGCCAAACAAGAACTTTACAAGCTTGCATAACAAATAGAGAAATATTATAACTATTGTGAAAATCAATTAAGGAAAATAGGTTTTCCGCAAGACTTGAGTAGCTGTGCTCATATGTATTGTAAGTGTGAAAAACATAAAATAATCTTGAAAAATATGTACAACACTATTGTGGATATACTCAGCACGGGTGCAAAGTTAAGTTATAATGAACCTAAATGTAAAAAGCGCAATTATGTGACAGGCTGGAATAGGCATGTGTCAGTTTCTCACAGGAAGGCTAGGTCATATATAATTGTAGTCTTTGGGCTAGGTGTTGTTTTTTGAACTGGATATCTTGCGGCAAGCCTACTGCTGGACCCATTTATAACAGTATGTGCGAGTCTCGACGGCTGTTTAAATCGAAATTAAAATTTTGTCAAGATAATGAGCAACAAATAAAGTTAGACATAATTGCAGAACATCATTCAAAAAAGGACTTTAGCAAGTTTTGGAAAGGGACGAGTAAATTTAATCCTAAGTCCGGCCAACCTGTGAGTGTAGGGGGCCTGCACGACCCTGTCGACATAGCCAACGCCTTCAAAGATCATTTTAGAGTGGAGTCACCCTTAGGTCCTACAACACCGACCAACTTGGCGGAGAATCCCACTGCGATTTCGGTGAAAGTTTCTGCCAAGGATGTCTCCTCTGTAGTTAAAGCAATGGTAAGAGGCAAATCTCCTGGTTATGACAATCTGAGTGTTGAGCACCTAAAATACGCGGGTTGCCATCTGCCGAGGGTGTTGGCTATGTTTTTCAGTCTCTGTTTTAGCCATAGTTACCTACCGGATGAGTTAACATATACAGTAGTGGTTCCGATCATCAAAAATAAAACCGGAGATGTATCAGATATTAGTAACTACAGGCCCATCTCTCTGGCTAATATTATAGCTAAGATACTGGACGCTCTGCTTGATCGTCAGCTGGATAAGCACATAAGATTGAACGATGCCCAATTTGGGTTTAGACCCGGCCTCTCAACGGAAAGTGCTATCCTCTGTCTCAAGCGGACCGTCCAGTATTATACCTCCAGAAGGACGCCGGTCTTCGCATGTTTCCTGGATTTGTCTAAGGCCTTTGACCTCGTGTCATATAGGATTCTGTGCCAAAAGTTTGAGAATGAGATCAAGGTACCTTCAGAGGTAATGTCTCTTATAAAATATTGGTACCACAACCAGAGAAACTGTGTAAGATGGAGCGGTGTTCTTTCGGAGGAGTATAGGTTGGAGTGCGGGGTGAGGCAAGGGGGGTTTACGTCTCCCCGGCTATTCAACCTGTACATCAATGGGTTGATAAAGGAGTGGAGCAGTGCCCGTGTCAGATGCTCGGTTGATGGAGTTTGTATTAACAACATCAGCTATGCTGATGACATGGTACTGCTCACACCATCTCTTGGCGCTTTACAAAAGTTGCTCAGCATCTGTGAGGGGTATGCAGTGGACCATGGACTCAGATACAATGCCAAGAAAAGTGAGTTCATAATTTTCAAGGCCGGTGCAAAGACCTACGAGGTTGTGCCGTCAGTATCACTATGTGGCACTAATTTAAACAGAGTTCAGCATTTTAAGTATCTGGGTCACTGGGTCACTGAGGACCTGTCCGATAACATGGACATAGAGAGGGAGCGGAGAGCGCTATCTGTTCGCTGTAACATGGTGGCTCGGAGATTTGCAGGCTGTACTAGAGAAGTTAAAATCACCCTATTTAGGGCATATTGCCAATGCTTCTACACCTGCAATCTCTGGGTTAACTTTAGGCAGAGGACGTATAGCGCACTCCGTGTGCAGTACAACTACGCCTTCAGGGCTCTGCTGGGTCTTCAACGGAGGTGCAGCGCGTCGGGGATGTTTGCTGAGGCGGGGGTCGACGGCTTTCATGCTATAATAAGAAAGCGATGCGCCTCTTTATTGGCTAGGCTCCGAAGAAGTCCCAGCAGCATCCTGAGGGTGTTCGCTGAGAGATGGGACTCGCCCATGTTGAGGAGATGGATCGGTCTACACTTCACTCATGTGGATTTTAACTGGTGACATTATTTTGATGCATTGGCACATTCAGTTAATAATATATAATTTAATTTAATTTTTAACTGTATTTAGTCAGTCTATTAATTTATATTGTATTTTATTTTAATTTCATTTAATTATTTGATTTAATTTAATTTAATTGTTTTGATGATATTTTTTATTGATGTTTTAACTCATTTGGCTTATTCTTATTATTGTATTTTACTAACATTAATTGTGTAAGAGATTGACACATGTACACACTAACATTTTATGGGCATTGCCTGAAATAAATGATTTATTATAACAAATAACTATCATTGCACACCTCAATAAAAAATCAATTAGTTCAGAAACAGCATAGACAGACAACCTTTGGGTAGCGGAAAATTCGGAAAAAAGGAAATAATATAGACATTGCTAGTCAACTGTTTATACTTCAATACCGATTTAGCATGTTTTTCTCGATCTAATCGTCATCGAAACTAAGCAGTGTCCCACCTACACACTATAAATATTTACCATGGGCCGCTTCGATTGGAAAGTGTTCAGTTGCCACGCCGGAACAGCAAAGCCTATTACACATTTTGAAACTTATATTGAGGCAGTAAGGTTTTAAGTTGCTTGCAGATTTTTAGACTTGATCGTACCTACGCTACGCCTTAGGCGTGTTTACCTTCCGCTTTCTCGATAACTTTGCACTACCTTTTTTGTACAAGTGCGTTGCGTAAGTTAATGTAGTTACTTACTTGACTTTTGCAGGTTTATGGTTTTGGATTCACCGAATACAAACTTACGGCCGAATATTCGGTTCAACGTAAGTATCTAATGCCTTCATCAATCATCAGGCTGTTCTTAAACAGACTATCATTCAGTAATAAAAGTTTTGTTCGTATTTGAAGCACATTTGAAGTGAAATATGGATAATGAAGTACTTAAATTAAAGATTAATCCCATCTAAAACATAAATGTGAAAATGGGAGCCAAGTTCAATATTAAGAAATTGCGATGCGTGGTTGTCGTTTTCACAGACAAAATAATTGTGATCTATATGGGTGCCAAGTTCCGTAGATTATCTGAAAAGGTGCCTAGTCTGGCACTAGATTGTTTACAGTAAAACTAATTTATTGCGGCTTAATGCATTTTGAGATTTAACTTGACAGTTTTCTTAAATATCCAACAGCTCTCTGGTAGGTATTATAACATACTGCACAGAAAACTGCTAAGTTAAGGTTCAAAATGCATTATGCATTTATTAATGACGGAGTTCTGAGGTAACAAGCATACAAAAAAATACTTTTTTATGAGTACAAAGACACCAAGCTGGTTGCCAAATTTCACTTTTCTAGGTCACCTGGAAGTGGGTTACATTTTTGATTACTAGTCAGTTAGTCAGTGGTAAAAATGCCGTTTTTTGGATTTTATTATCTCAATAACTATTTCAACTATGTATATGAAATTTGGGGTTCTAGTTGTTCTAAAGGATCTTAATACATATACCTACCTATTTTCATTTTTTTATGTTAAATAGATTTGGAGTTATTGTGGGGTGAAAAGTGGCTCCAAACGTGTAAAATAACGCATGGCTGCTGCTCGCCAGTTCCTGGGGTGGACTTGGCTGGACACGCTGCCGCGTGTCTAAATACGGTAAATTTTTTTGTGCAGTAGGAGGCGAACGAGCAGACGAATCGCCTGATAGTAAGCAATTATCGCCGACCGCAATACCAGAGGGGTTGTAAGGTAATCGATATAGGAGTCATCTATTGGGCATTATACAGAGTGTAATAAAAATCCGTTTAAGGCGTTAATTGGTATCACATTCTGAGTAGAAATAAGTATAGGTAAAAAATAGACTAGGTAAGTAAATTACCCAACTCCCCATACAAAACCGAAAAAAACATATGTTTGAAAATATTTTTACCTGCTTATTTCTAGTCAGAATGCGATACCAATTAAGGCGAAGGGTAGGGCAAGGCCTTTTCCATACAAACGTTGTGCAAGTTTTATTAATTAGTTTTGGCACTAAATCATTTTACTTTATTTTTTGCTTCCTTTCAATATGTAAATATTGGATATACGCAGAACCTGATGTTGAAATTTTGCTTTATTTCAAAACAATAAAAAAAATACATAACATAAAAAAATCGTAAAAAAAATAACATATTGACCAAAAATAATAACTGCAGCGCAAACATAAACGAAGAAAAACCTGCACTAAGTTTGTATGGAAAAAGCTTGCCTACCCCGGATCCACTGCATTTTTGCTACATTCTGTATAATACACCGAGTAATTACCGATATTTCATTAAATAATTTTGGTACTTTAGCGACGTCTATTTTAGGTTTGTTTTTCAAAGAATTTGCCACGCGCTAGCTAAAGTTATTAACATGATTATTTTCATTAACCCTCGACTCGACGTGGATCGCAAAAGAGGGTAGATATAAGTTTAACATGTGTTTGTGTGTATGTATGTGACTGTCTGTGGCATCATACCTCTTAAAACCGGTGACCCGGTGCGGTTTTTTTTATTTAAAAGCATGTTTTCCGGCGATGGTTCTTAGACATGTTTTATCAAAATCGGTTAAGCCGTTTTTGAGATATTGAACTTTGAATCGAAAATGTCCGGGTTTTTTCAACTTTTTTATGTTGTCACTTATTTTAATAATTTTAGGATAAGTTTTTTTACTGTAAATGGGATTGCGCTTGACCCAAGTCTAACCCGATGGATAGTTAAGACAATGTCTAAGATGGAACGCGAATACGGATGCGGCTGTTCCCGAATAATGGTTTTCTTGTGGTCTGTAGTCCAAGTACATCAAATGGTCTAGTTTCAGGTCCGAGTGGACAGGTATAAACATATGTGTCGCTTTCGAAATAAACTGGTATCTGGGGCAGGGCTCGGAAACCGGTATTCTGTCCATATAAAAATACCGGTATTTTTTTAGTTCTTATCGTTCTTTCGTCTACTATTTCATGTTTAATCAAGCAATCTAACAATATGAAGTAATAACCCAAATACATTATTGAGTCCTACATGAAGAGCATAAACTAATTAAAAAAAATTGGCTATTTCAGGATTTTGAGATTAACCGGTTCCGAGCCCTGATCTGGGGCCTATAACCTATACCATATAACTTTACAAGCCCGCAATTTGAGAAAACTGTCTACTGTTCCTATGAAAATTTTTACAATTTTATCGATTTGTACACTCACAGACTTTAATTGTTAAACCATATAGAGCTCCCTTCACACTGGGCATCATAGTTAGCTATAATGGGTCCAGTATAAAGTGAGCTCTAAATGGCTCAACAATTAAAGTCCGTGACTGTACCTACACTTGTAAGGCTTTGTATAGGAGCCTGGTCTACGCCAATTCTTAGGATTAGGTATCAGGCCAGGAGGCAAACGTCCAAGCAGATTACGGTCTTCGAACGGAAGTGGAGGATGAGGAAGTTATGAGACTACGAATAGGTATTCGTATGTTTCATTAGCTGAAAACCAATAGGTTTCCGGCTGGATACCCCCGTAAATTGGAGGGAAAAACCAGATGTAGCTTGAGTCATTCGGAGTCCATGATGATGTAAACATGTATTTATTTTATATGTAGTTACTTATAGCCAATCATTTTCTCTGATTCCCGCCGTGTACACTACGCAAAATCAAATTTGGAGGCATTTGCGGGTCCCTCACTCTCAACACAGCGCATCCCCGAGTCAATAAAGGGTCTGCAACGTACTTGTGATTCCCCTAAAGTCGCAAGTGTCCATAGGCTACGGTGTCTGCTTACCATCAGGCCGTAAGCTTGTTTGCCACCTTCGTAGTATAAAAAAAATCAAACTATAATTGTACAATCTGATTTTTTCTGGGTTTACGAGCTTTAAATACTTTCCCCTCACTAGCTCGGAAAGCCGTCTTTTATCCTTTGAAGCAAGCGGGTAAAAACGCATTTTATCCACAAGTGGGCAAAGTAATTTGACCTTGGAGCGTGTTTGAGTAGCTTTTGACAGATAACAAAACGTAAAACGCTCATAATAATGGTTCGTTTGATATCAATTATCATTAAATAAATGGTTTGAGAATTTAATACAAAATACCATAGCTTTATTTAATGATTTAAGTCGTAAACCTTCAAATTCTATAAATAACATTTGTTTTATAATGATATTGAGTATAATTGTAAACGCACAAGTTGAGTCGATGCAATTTCAAAACGCATCGTTAGAAATGTCATCATTGTCAATGTCAACTAAAATATACACAACTTGTCACGGACTCCGACTCACGTAAATATTATACACAACTTCCAGAGTTTTCTGTTATAATATCGTAAAAAAATCGGTGATTCTAGTGATGAAAATCATGCCTGTGGAACTGTGTTTTTTTGCAGGTTGCACTTTCCTCGCTATAGTGAGGAGAAAAGTTTTGTGTTACACACGGGTGCAAAGTTGTATTTTACTTCTCGTGTGTTGAAACACTCGCTACGCTCGTGATTCAACTATAGAATCCTTTCGCTGGCTCGTGCTTCAATTCCACACTCGCGGGTAAAATACAACTTTGCACCCTTGTATAACAAATAACTATTATATTTCACTAGCTGGTGCAGCCCGCGACTTCGTCTGCGCAGGATTAGTATTTGGACAATTCACACAATATCTTTAAGTATAAATTGTAGCCTATGTGTTATTCTGATGTACAAGCTATATTATTGTAAAGTATCATTAAAATCCATTCTGTAGTTTTTACGCAAAAGAGTAACAAACATCCATGCATACTTACAAGTTTTCGCGTTTATTAGTAGGATACTACTAGTAAGTCGCAGAACCAATGACTTAATATATGACTACACCAGTTTCTATAGGTCATAATACACGAAGGAGTTTCTCACGCCTAAAATATACTATGAAGTTTTGGGTAAGACACAATATATATAACAAATGAGCCATAATTCACATCTCGCATGGATTGTTGATGCTGAATCTGTACATTTTAGTGGTGCATGTGTTAAGGCGAGCTTCCTTCGTGACTCAACGGTCGACTCTACAGCACGATTCCGTGTATATGCCCGACATAAAGTACACCCTCTCACACTTATGCACTTGTTAATAAAGAACAAATTATGTCCAACATGAAGCGAATGTACCAACTCTGCAAGGGCTATGGCATTGGCATAGCAAGGTGTACATAACTTTCTCTGCTCGATTTCAAGCCGCGTAAGGTCGTTATGGCTCCGACCACTTTTTGCGAATCGAAAGCGAAAAATGGAGAATGCTGATTGCCCACGGATGTACCTACTGTGATTTATGGTTTTACGTTTACTATTGAATCATCGAATGGAAGACTTGATGCTTAGTAAGAGTTTACTAAACAAGGTATACCGTCAGATGGCGTTGACATCTATCTTGCGTGTTGAATTTGGTCCGGCGCCCTCTATCGGCAAGGGAACGGAAATTAAAATTATTGCCGAGGCATCTTTAGACATGCCGAAGAGGTACCAAGGCATCTTTAGACATGCCGAAGAGGTACCAAGGCATCTTTAGGCATGGCGAAGCGTCCTTAGACATAAACAGTCCGATGACAGCCGAAGCTTCCCGAAGACTGCCTCGGTGTCTTTACTTTTCTTACGCTGCCGAAGCAACCCGAAAGCGCCGAAACAACCCGAAGGCGTTCTTTTCTTAGTCATGCGGAGGCTACCGAGCTGTGCCGTGCCTTGCCGATAGTCCCAATTAACCTATGATATTGAAATTTGGTGGTAATGGTCATTATTACATACGTATATTCTGCTAACAAATACCAAAATATTGATAAATCTGTTTTTTTTTTCATTCCCCGCGCCCCTGTCCCTATATAAAAGCCGGGACACATCGAATGCGTGTGCAGCACGTGCGCGTTAATATCGTATGAAATGTCATAGAAGATGACATTTCATACGATACAACGCGCACGCCACGCACACGCGCACGTGCACGTGCTGCGCACGCATTCGGTGTGTCTCGGCTTTAAAGCGTGTCGCGGAATCCAACTTTCGGGCACGCGTCGTTGGATGCTAAGTGTTTTATAATTTGGCACGGAACCCTTAACACAGATTAATATAATAGCCCTAAATGTGCGAAGTCCGACATGAACTTGACCGATTCTTTTAATAAAAGAAACAAGAGCGAAGTTTTTGTTGTTTATGCTAGATATAACTGGGCCATTTAGAGCAGTTTTGGTCACCCCGTGGCATTACACAGCGATTAACCATTGTTAATAATTATATTAATTAAAGGAAATTAGCATGCCTAAACGGTATAAAATAAATAATAGACTAGGAACAATATCATAGTATGGTGTGCACACAAAAGTAATGTATATTTTTCTTGCCTCGTGGCGGAAAAGCTGTTATTTAGCGCGAACCGGCACACGTGTATAAAAATGGTTTTGATGATCAAATACGAGTACACGTTATTAACAAAATAATTGAGGAAACATTGAAGTGTGGTTTTATTCGTCTAGACTGTTACTCATTATTAATGCGTAATGTTAGATCCTAATATAACTTCGCGGCTTAGTAGGTAAGAAGTGAAATAATATGTCGGTCTGTATGGCGCATGTAGACCACTTGGTACGTCACAATGTTACGACACTTATTAGGTAGGTACTACATTACATGTCATAACTTCATAAGATTGAAAGTGTAATTGTATTGGCTCAGTGTAATGGGACGTTTACCGAAACTGCTCACAGTGTCAGAATTTCATATGTTTTAAGCAAACTTCAATTTATTTTTATTGACCGAGCGAGCGAAGCATCTCCGTTTCAGCTTTCGTCAAAAAATCTTTCGTACCTACCTATGTCTGTTTGTCCGGATGTTCCCCTCTACAGGTCGCATTTCTCAACCGATTCTCGTGAAATTTTGTGAGCAGTTTCGATAATTATATACCTAGATTTTTTTGTAGAATCAGTTTTTGGAAATTTGAAAAATCATTTTTTTGCGAGGTCTGCAGCTCACAGAGTTACTAGTTAAATTAAAAGAACTAAGTAAATCCTGGATGCGTGCCTGGACCTAACTGACACATACCTAACTGGACTGCTGGCAGTGGTTGAGAGCCGGGAGAAGCACAGGATCGAGTGTTAGGCACATATATACCGTGTGTTAGGTGTAGGCGTCACGTAAATGAAAAAAAAAAAATTAAGTTATAAATAAATAATATTAGACTTTTTATACGTTTGATGTTGACTTTTTCACTAGGAGGAACAATAAACATTCTGTAAATTATTGCGATTGATCAAAAAAGTTCTTGTTAGTTTCATGAGATACTTTGATAGCCAGTCATTAATTTCACAAATATTCGAATAACTCACTCAATCATTTTTTATAAAATTTACAGTTATTCGTAAGATACAAGATTTTTGTTTTAGTATTGACTGAAAGTTGTTAAGTTACGATAATTTTGCTTTGAATTTTATGCTACAAAATGAAACGTAATGTATGTTTTTATGTTTATTAAATGAACTAAGTAAACTCTCTTCGCGTAACATTAATAGACGAACTTAAATAACAACGTGCCTACGTAAAAAAAGATCGGGTCGAATTATTTTTTCTCTACTATACATGCAATAAACTATCGTAAAATGCATGAAAGTCTTTTAGAAAAATCAGCTTTAGAGATTGCAAATCATCTTTCTTTCGTTTTTTAATGGAGACGGGTCCAGAATATAGCTGAGGAATCGCTTGATCTTTAGAATTATCATGGAATCTTTGAGGTAGAACAGTCCAGATGTCATCAAAGCGAAGTTTAAACTCAACAGAACTGTGAGGTGTATATTTTAAAGCCCTCAAATTTACCACACATGGGTCACCTGCTCTCTTTCCAGGTCTTATAGATGTGTAGTGCTTAAGTGCGGCATAGTTTTTTGCGGCAAAGAAAGGAAAAAGGAAAAATAAAACAGATACGAGTTTTTTTTTCAAAGTAGTGACTATAATTTGTTTAGATACGATTTTTTTAACTAACGAATACTTACTATAATGACGATTTATCGTCGTTGGAGTTTGTGCATCATACGAGGTGTATTTTTATTAGTTTAATGCGAAATTAAACGAAAAAAAGGAAAAAATCAGATACGAGATTTTTTTAAAGTAGTGACGATATGTTGATAACTATATAATATATATTTTTTATATACCACGTCGGATGCAAACAAGCGTACGGCCCGCCTGATGGTAAGGGGTCACCGCAGCCTATGGAAGCCTGCCACTCCATAATTAACGAAGTAAGTAAATACCTACCTAAGAACGCGTTTTAGGGTTCCGTGGTCAAATAGGAACCCTTATAGTTTCGCCATGTCATGAAAGTAAAACTTAATAATAAAGATTTTCAACGAAAACTATAGCGGACATGATCAGTTAAGCAGTTTTTGAGTAATCGTAAAAAGTCTTCCGTTCTTAGTAAAAGACGTATGAAACGCTGCGAAGCTTTTGCTTGTTATTGTTATTTTTAATGAAGTTCAATGGGCGACTACCGAACCCTACACTGAGCATGGCCCGACATGCTCTTGGCTGATTTTTTGTTTCGGCGCCTGGCAGCCAGATTTGCCATCAAATTCAATTAAATTATAGTCGATTGTACAAAACTGTAAACTGCGCGCGAAATTTGAGTAAACACTCACCCAGCCACATTTTCATGACAAATACTTACATAATTTTTATCGCTATTGTGTAGATAAGTATAATAAAAGCACTCCCATACCCTGCCAATATCATTCTTACATTACTTCATGGAGAGGAAGGATATAAGTGTAGATATATTATAGATATGAAATATACATATTATCTACGCCTTCCCTATTCAGTTGTACTAAAAGTATTTACGGTGATCCCGTCTGGCTTTTCTCCCCTAGAAACATACAAGGGAACTCTACTAACTTCAGGAAACTCGTATCATGATGATATCTTTATTCTAACTTTGTCTTTATTCCCGCGGGCGCCGAACTTGTTTGAGATCATAATCGAATGGAACAAGAACTTGTTGAAGTTATCCTTTGAAAATATTCTGCATTCCGAGCATCAGATCATAACAAGAGAGTAAAGATGCACATCATAACGGGCTATTCATTGTCGAGCATGTTGGAGTTATTCAAGGACAAAGTGTCGTTAGGAACTCGATTGGAGCGAATGATTAGGGAATAGTCTGAAAATTTTGAAAGTCCTTGATTATTTTTCTAATGGTAGGAATAACCGTCGCCATTAACGGAAAAAAGTTTCAGATTTTTCGGTAGCGCCATATATTTTAGAAAAATACAAACATTTTATATCACCTCGCGTCTGCCCCGTATCAGACTACTAAGAAATTTCTAAGTCCGTTAAATAAAATAAAAAACGCCTGCTTGAATCTGTGGTACGCAATGACATTGACAGTTCAAGTCATACGACCAACCTATGATAAACTGTCAATGTCATTGCGTACCACAGATTCAAGCCGGCGTTTTTTTAAATTATTTGACGGACTTAGGCTGGGTTGCACCAAACCGTCTGTAATCGTAAGCTGTGTTCGTTAAAATCTGAATGTATGGAAAGTTTGACAAGTTTCTATGGGATGACAGCTGCCGGCGCCATATTTAACGTTGATCAGTCTGTGATCGTAAGTCGGTGCAACCCAGCCTTAGTAGTCAGATACGGGGCAGACGCGAGGTGATATAAAATGTTTGTATTTTTATAAAATATATGGCGCAACCGATAAATCTGAAACTTTTTTCTGTTAATGGCAACGGTTATTCCTACCATTAGAAAAATATACAAGGACTTTTAAAAATTTCAGACATTCCCCATTAACTCTATATACTCGTCGTTTGGGAGCGTTCGTGGCCCAGCGGCGCCCGCGTATCGCGTGCGGTATGCGAGGTTCAGCAATGTCGGGCGAGGTCAGTCCTTGGATGGGTGACCGCTTTGAGTGGTTACTAACTGAGCGCTCCCATGCTTTGGAAGGCACGTTAAGCCATTGATCCCGGTTCCTGTCTATGATAGCAGTCGTTAAGCCAAGTTAGAGGCCTCCGGGTGGCTTGAGAACTTCTAACAATCAAGTTACCCACTCACTTGACAAGCCTAATCCCAATAAGGTCTAGTTTCCCCCTCGGGTTGAAAGGTCAGATGGCAGTCGCTTCCGTAAAAAGTAGTGCCTACCTACGCCAATTCTTGGGACTAGGTAGCGAACCCCAGACATACTTCAGGATGCAACTGTACTGGAAATAGGGGGATGATGACTCGTAATGGAGCCTTTACTATTATTATTCACTTCACTTGTGTAGCTGACTAAAGGCCGAGCCACAGCAACTGCGTGCGCAGCACGTGCGCGTGTGCGTGTGCGTGGCGTGCGCGTTGTATTAGTATCGTATGAAATGTCATAGTAGATGACATTTCATACGATATAACGCGCACGCCACGCACACGCACACGCGCACGTGCTGCGCACGCATTCGTTGTGTCTCGGCTTTAAGTAGATAGATACTTACGAGTATACTCATTATTTGTAATGCACAAATATATTACACGTCAACGTTTTCATATATTTTCGTAGTGGTATTCCTTTGATCGAAGTGGTATTCAGAACTTTTAGGTAAATTGTTATTCAAAACTTTAGTCACATTGACAGTATGACTGTACTTACTGATAGAAAAGTTGCTTATAAAAAGTAGCAGCAATGTTTGCAGTTTGCACGGTAATTAATCTCGCATTTTGTTGTTGCTGGTTGGGTATATATATAAATATTACATGGCATACCTATAACTTGTTGTACTTACTAGCATCATTGTCATACCTGTAAGAAAATAGGTCACGACCATGATTAAGCGCGAAATTGCAATAGTTGTAAGCTTTATTTCTTGTTCTGAGGTTGTAGAGTAAGCAGAGTTTACAGCAATTATAATCCAATCACACTTGTGTAACAGGTGGTATTAAGTTACCAAAAACACGCAATGTACCAATCTATCACAACAATCATCAAGTTCTCATATAACAACAAAAATATAATCAATTAATCATATAAGGTTACCTATGTGAATAGTAGGAGGGATTTTAAGTTTAACCGCACTGCCATTTTAAAGCCATTTTATTAAACAAAATTTTTACCGGATAATGGATTTAATTGACCAAAAAAAAGGTTTTGGTTAAACGAGCATGTGACACCCCTTTAGTTGCAGGCGTCCATAGGCTGCGGTGACCGCTTACCATCAGGAGGGCCGTACGCTTGTCTGCCACCGAAGTGGTATTAAAAAAAAACATTTATTACTCTGCAGGTATAGTAAGTACAAAGTACCTTCATGTGTAGGTTCGATTCATTCATACAATATTGTAGTCCAAATTTTTGTAATCTACCAAATGTATAGAATAACTTTATTTCGCAATTTTACACTTTATATGATACAGACTAATATATAAGGAGAGCTTAATGCGAAAACGGAGTCCACTCAGCATAATGTCGATCCACAGAAGGTGAAACGACGCTGGTATTATGTGGATCCACATGTGGTGCACTACAGAACTGCACGTCTAAAAATCGCTATGATATACGCACTCCGCGTTACCTACTTAGAGCTATGTACACAAATAATTTGACATGCAAAATAAGCAAACCTAACACATAATATTAATTTTACATACATTTAAATATGACATACAGTATCTATCACACTGAAATTCTATAGTCTGTCTGAAATGTTTTTTCCTATTTCATGATCATGATGCAAGGGGCTTTTTCTCAGTTGTCGAGCATGTTCGTCGATGAATAACAACGTACCCTGCCCCGCGCGGGGCGAGTTGCGCGGGTCACGGGGGGACGCGTCGGCCATCGCGATCTCAGTTCTCACAGAGCCACCGACGACAAACCGGGTAGGCTGCGTCCCGTCGCCCAAGCACGTAAACACGCGAGTGAGTGAAGTTGTTTTGTGAGAAAAACCAAAACAGTGTTCAACATGGGTTGTGGTACGAGTTTTGTGAAATATGTGCTATTCTTCTTCAACCTGCTGTTTGCGGTGAGTGTAGTACCGAAACCGGTTGTGTTCCGGTACGTGGTCAGTGACTGAGACTGAGCCCTCTGTGACGTGGCCAGTTTTTACCTGTGGCCATTAAGCCTCCGAGGTTTACCTGGTCGGATGCGTCAGTTTTAAGATTTTGAACGTAACGCTCGCGATCGCCCGACATAACAAAGCGAAGAAAGAAATGCGTCAACTCAAAGCCGTCAAAAGCGTTGCGCAAAAAAAAACCCTTCGAAAATTCCAACCTCGCAATTTCCTTTGAAATGCACAAGATGCGATTCGGTAAGAATCCCAGTAGTCTCAAGTTGAATCTTTAACTAAACAAACATGTTTTTTGTGTATTCAAAATCTTAAACTTCTTTCTGTTTACTACGTAGGTAAGTAGTAAGAAATAAAAACAATAAATCGACATGAATGTCGTCTTGTTTAGGGTTTACTGACTTGGATTGGATTACACTTAGTCAACTCAATTCAATCAAATTACCTAATCAAATTGGTCATCGAATAAGTAGAAACGCCCACTATTTGTCGATAAAAGTTTAAAGCTTTTAATTAAATGTAATTCGACTTACTGGTTTATTAGTTACATCTATATGAGATTGCTACCAACGTTTCATGTTTATTTGAAACTGACATTTAGGGTAAACGCGCCAATGCGTGAATCCAAGTACCTATACCGACTGTAGGGTCCCCATAACAAAAGCATGTCCCCTAGATGTTTCTAACCACCACAAGGCATTCGAGATTCAAATTGATTACTAGCCGAGACTTTTTGCACCTGGCGCTCTTTTTTGGTTCGAACAATACAATGCCTCTGACCTTGGAACTCAACGTTTACTGGGCCCATGTCTGTGGAAGTACTTAACTGAGAATTCAATATTGTTATTCTATTAAGCGTTAGTAAATAAGAGCTAAAGATTTTTTTCCTATGCTAATCTGTCTGCAGCTGTAACGAGGAGGTATCTACATAGATATTATTTATGTTTTATCGTGATGTAAGTACGTAACTATGTTGACATATCCCTCATAAGTTATGAATTATACGTTACAGTACCTATTTGAAGCTTTAGACATGGGATAATTGTAATTAGTAATGGCCTGTCACTTTAATTGGACGACATGGCACACCTAATGACCCTTTCAAATTAACAGTGTCAGTATACACGAAAATAATTTCGCTAACTTTGAAGTCAAACGATATTTCCACCACTAAAATTGGTTTTTGAGTAAATTAAATTACGCCAACGTATAAACTGATACATACATAAGGTTTTACCTTCCCAGTGCTTGATATCATAATACTTTCAACTTTATGTCATATTAGTAGGGGTGAAAAGGATGTACTATTCGGTATTGAGGTGTTATACATCGGGGCGTTTACCTTAGTGAACAAGAGAGAAGAGAACTAAAATAGCCTCTTAGCCTTTCTACCATTCTATCATCATTTAAATGAAACAGACGCATTACCATTTATATAATATAGGTACATATTATATAAACAACCAACAAAATATCGAAAAAGAACTCGAAAAATGCTACCCTTTGCCAAATATAGCTCGTGCAGTGCGTAGTGCGATAATTTCAAAGGCCGATATATGACATGTGTTCCTGTATACAATTTGAAAAGGGGAATACCGATGCATCATCCATCACCTGCGGGTATGAGAAAAAACGCCATGTGTTTCAAATTGTACACACACTGCACAATGGAGTATTACTGCTGAATGCAAGATGCTGAGAATGGTGTTTCGTATGCTTTATGCGTTCGTGTTGAAAATTGAAATGCAACTTGGGGCATAAAGCCCAAAGTTTTTAGTTCCGTGCCATGAAAAAGGCTGTAGGTATTTGGTAGAACAGCAGGCAATAACTGACCCTGCAGAAGAGAAATCACAAATCCCGATACTTAATGTTTCGAAAGTTTCTGATAACTAAACCAGGATCCAGAGTTTTTCTTCTTGACATACTAGTATTAGTGATATTTGGGCCGCAATAGCCTTACATATTCAGCCTCTTTCGATACCGACTCTGTTACCCCAAATAATTGTTGTTTAGGTTTACCCCCAAGGCGGTAATTATCCCCAGGTTCGGCTTCGATAGTGTAGACTCTAGAACTAATTATTGTAGAATGTATATCAATCCTATAATACGTCGGCGTTGTTGTCCATGCACTCTTGTATAATATTTGACTAGCAGCACCCAGCAAGGCCCCTAACTAGGTCGCGCCTTGCGTGACCACGCTCCCTTCGCCCTGCAGGCAACAGGTGTAGCACCTAGCCATTGAATACTTAATGCATCGTAATTCTCCGGTAATTTCCTCATCGTTTTCCTTCTGAAATCATTTAATAGCAAGAAACTACACAATGACGTTTGACGGCTGTAGAGTGATGATTCAGCTATTTACAATAGTTATTGGCTTAGTAATGATGTGTGACATGCAAGACAACAAAGGGTTAATTTCATAGTACCGGCGTTGGACCGTATTCAGTTATTGATTCACTCTAACGACTTCCGTGTTGCTCTATAATCTACCAGACTGTTCGCACTTGGTATGCCCTCACCATTGAATCTCGTATAGTTTGATAGATGATTCCAGTAGCGCTATGTATGCAAGATAACTTGTTTGCTGACATGGTCCAAATAACGTTAAGCAACAAGGAAAAAATTATTTGCCTGAGGAAAACACGTCGATGCCAAAGATTTCTCACTTGAAGGTTGCTGTTATTAAGGCTACGTACGACTTTCATTGAACCGGATGCCCTTGTAGAAACTCTTTTAAGAAGTAGGTCAAGGAAGTATCCTCGTGCTCGGTAGACTCCAAGGATAAGACGTGGGACGTGACTGTTGTGCTGTGTTTTTCCTAGCTATTTTCCTTTTAGTCCTTATCCCCTTTAGTCAGTGTTTGCTGATTTTGTGGTCCTGTCCTGATAGTAAAATCATTTGATCGATGACGATGTATATCCTCCCAATGAAAATCGGAACATTCCAGTGACTTTTTTATAGGCTTCCTCGTGCTGTTTCAATGGAAAATGCTATGGTTATTAGCGCTGTAATTGTATTATCGTGATAGAATTCACATGTGACTCATACAACTGCGAGAAAGAATTGAAAATAGAAATCCTTAATCTAGTAAGTAATCGCAATTCTGAACGAATCTGAATCAGACTCATCTGTTTGGGTGACCTAAAAAAATCGCGCAGAATTCACTTGGTTGCATTCAAGTACTTAATAAAGAAAATCAGTTCGAAATCGCAGCTAAACGTTTGTGGATAGGCTGTATAGATATGTAACGTAACCCGTGTGACATCACTGGTTTAAGGAGCACTCTCGGACGCCCCACTGGCGCCGACATTAGGCTCCTGCCACTAGTGCTTGTATAAGCATTTTACTGATAGGATTAATTCTTTTTGAAGCTGTCTTTGCTTTTGCTTTACAAATAATTATGAGACGCCGCTATTTCAAGTGGCAGAGGTCTGATCCTTATCTTATTAAAGTTGATGATATCCCGTAGTTACGTTTTTTTCTAGATGTTTCTTTCTGTCTTTTAAAGATACCGCTGGAGAATCTCTTATCGGTAACCTTTTTTCAACGCCATTCACGGTGACATCATTATGTGTTTAAGCGTCTTATTTACATTTGTAACTCGTTCGCACACTGCACACTACGTGAATTAACGTTTCATAATTGCGGATGTAGCCTGTCGACCTTCTTGATTCGATTTTACAATTCATTTCACAGTTACAACCTGCTTGAATTTTGCAACTATGATGTAGAACTCAACGTAGTAATTGAATACTTCATTCCACTTAAGCATTTATTGGATATCGAAGCCCGTATCAGTCGTAAAGATTAATGGCATGTTTCTTATTGTATTTCTAAGCACTGGATGAAGTCATCGGTAGTTGAGACCGCCACAATGGCGCGGATCCTTGGCGACTCCCTAATGAATATTTTAGACAAACCGCTGCCATTTGTGTTTACAGGTTATTAGGCGCGATAGCTATAGATTCCTATGAGCCGTATTTATCCAGCCATATGGCTGAATAAACATAAATAAAAATAAATTATAAATAATTTTTTTCAGACCTTAGATGATCCATACATTTTTGTTACTACATAGTAGTCACGAAAATTTTAATGAGCTCATGTGAGACATTTTTGGTGCCCTGAAAAATAAATTTAAGTAATTTCAAAAACTTTAATGAACATTGGTCCAGGAAAGGACAAAAAAAGACCTACCAATTAAAATTAAAACACACATTTGAAAAAAATCTCAACTAGAACAAACGAAATAGTAAAACACACGGTTGTGCTCCAGTATCCAGTTACGCATTAGTCGTGAGCTTGTGACCATGAAAGGGCTTAAAGATTACCGTGTCCGTGGCTCTAGCCTCTTGTCTATGCCTGCCGCCCCCTCGTTCACGTGGCAGCCATTGTCGGCGGTCGTCGACCTCTTATGCAATGTTGGGACACCTGGAGTTGTGTAACCGGGTCCGCTATTTTCTCTCATGCCATGCTAAGATGATTGGCGTTAAATTGATGTCATGTTAATTTTGTAGCTTGTCACTCCCCAATATAAAAAAGACCTTAACACGAAGTGCTTCATGCTTCATAGTCTACATTCTTGTTTCCTTTCCATGCTTTTCAAGCTTCAGCTTATATCTGATTGAAATTTCCGAAGAAAAAATTCTAATTGAAACTCCTTCTGATAGTTGTATCGTTAGTTTTAAACTCTTAACAATGCGTCAATTACGCTCCTCTCAATTGAGACTTGTATCATTTAAGTAGTTCAAAGCCAACTTGAGCCAATCAGTCGCTTCATTAAGCAGATAAAGAATGAATTTCCTCGTTTGTTGCCCTGGAAATAAGGTCAACACCATGATGGGTTGCTGACCGGGCGTTAGCTAACAAATACTTGCAGCGTTCTATATCCAAAAAGCGCTCTTTCTCGTGCATTTAGGGTCTATTGTTGCATGGTTGCATATATCTGTGCATTCTGCGCTGAAGTACTTACCGGTAACCGGTGGTTTCGCTGTAACATGCCATCAAGCTGGCTCATAAAAGTGCAGTAACAAAGGGTTTCAGCCATTCGGTTTTGTAGAACTGTAAAACAGCTCAGTGATCTGTGATTTGCCTTGTTTTTAACAAGCCAGGTTTAAGGATTGGCTGTGATAATTCTTGTGAACTAGATTTTTTCAAAGAAATGGTTGTTGTCTATAACTTTCAGAAATTGGACATGAAGGTAGGTAGGTATCTGCTTACATTCTTATAGGTACGTTTATCTCGCTAATGATGCATAGTTATTATAAAATGGTTACATATTTTGACCAGTTCCATGAAAGTAAACATCCACAAAGGCCGTAAACGTCAGGTCAAACGATCAATATGAATAGCGATAGCATCACTATCGGCTTACTTGTAACTCTTAAGTTCCAGGATTATGTAAATAACAAAAACTTCAATTAGCAAGAATAATAACATCAACATTTTAAGGCTTACTTTTCGATGACGTTGAAACACGTTCCAATAAATATTCGTCATATAGAAAGCTATGAATTGAGCTTATAGATAGTTTAGAGAAAAGGATCGACCCATCAAAAAATCACCATTGATACGAATCATGTTTCAGACTGAGTGTTGCATTTCCAACACATTTACACTGCATTGTTTGATTTATGCAACAACTATTTTACTTATGTTATATTTTGAAATTCGTTCACAATGTCACGCTAACAGCTGTAAAAATAGCTATGTTAAGATGTGTATTCTTTTGTGTGACATCATACGTTGGAATAAATTGCACAACGAGGATTGCTCACAGCCGTGCTTCTGCGCACCGCATAATTACGCCTCTTATGCAAACGCTCTGAACCGAATGCGTTCTGACGTATTTAGAACTCCAATTTAAATATATCGTCCGCTTATTGGTGCGTTTACCCCACTTTTGTTTCGTTTTGACTGAAAATTACTTACAATCGGGTATCGCTTCCTCATTTTGATATTGTTTAGTAATCTTATGTAGTTGGCCTTACCTTACGTTTGTTAAAGATTTTTGTTCTGTTAAGTTTCCGTAAGTTTAGTCACATTTTTAGGAGCATGGGAACATTGCACCATATTTACCTACTGGATTTTAATATGGCTAAAGTCGACTTCCTGACTTGGCGGGGCGGGTGCGATATGTAGTGCGTGTGAACCTAGCATATCAACTACCAGCATCTCACCAAATGATGACAGTTCTAGTAGCATCCCAAATAGTTCTACAGTTCTAGATAGTTATTTTCAATAGTTCAGCCCATTTTCGCGAAAAAAATGAAAATTTGAAAATGAGATGCTAACTTCGAAAATCGACTACCAGCATCTCACCCGTATCCGATTCCTAGTCAACAAGTAAGCGTTGAGAATGAAAGTTCTGCTATTTCTAGATGATATGGCAAGAGTTCTGGCCGAAAAGCCCAAAAAAAAATTTTTTTTTTCTCTTTTGGAAAATGAGATGCTAACTTCGAAAATCGACTACCAGCATCTCACCCGTATCCGATTCCTAGTCAACAAATAAGCGTTGGGAATGAAAGTTCTGCTATTTCTAGATGATATAGCAAGAGTTCTGGCCGAAAAGTCCAAAAAGAAGAATTAGCAATATTTGACAAAAATCGATTTTTAACATTCATACTGATATGCTATGTTTTCGTCGCCATCCAGGCCCGGCATCTCAGGCGTTCTAAGTAGTAATGGACTAAACAAGCATAGAACTCCACAGTTTTAGCGGCTGGAAGCCGATCTGATAGAGTTCTAGAAGGAGACATAGCAGTATTCGACAAAAATGGATTTTTACCATTCATACTGATATGCTATGTTTTCGTGGCCATCCAGGTCCAGCATCTCAGGCGTTCTGAGTAGTAATGGAGTAAACAAGCATAGAACTCCACAGTTTTAGCGGCTGGAAGCCGATCTGAAAGAGTTCTAGAAGGAGACATAGCAGTATTCGACAAAAATGGATTTTTACCATTCATACTGATATGCTATGTTTTCCTGAAAATCCAGGCCCAGCATCTCAGGCGTTCTAAATAAGAATGGAGTAAACAAGCATAGAACATCACAGTTCAAGTGGCTGGAAGTCGATTTGAAAGAGTTCCACACGAAAACTTAGTATTTATTTTTCAAAAAACGATTTTTACCATTCTTACTGATATGCTGTTTTCATGGCCATCCAGGTCCAGCATCTCAGGAGTTCTGAGTAGTAATAAAGTAACCAAGCATAGGACATAACAGTTCAAGTGACTGGAAGTCGATTTGAAAGAGTTCTAGACGAAGACTTAGCATTATTTGTCAAATATCGATTTTACCATTCTTATTGATATGCTGTTTTTGTGGCCATCTAGTTCCAGCATCTCAAGAGTTTTAAGTAGTAATAAAGTAACCAAGCATAGAACATAACAGTTCAAGTGTGTGGAAGTCGATTTGAAAGAGTTCTAAAAGGAGACATAGCGGTATTCCACAAAAATCGATTTTACCATTCCTACTGATATACTATGTTTTCGTGGCCATCCAGATCCAGCATCTCAGGCGTTTTGAATAGTAATGGAGTAAACAAGCGTAGAACGCAACAGTTCAAGCGGCTGGAAGTCGATTTGAAAAAGTTCTAAAAGAAGATTTAGCATTATTTGACAAAAATCGATTTTTACCATTCTTACAGATATGCTATGTTTTCGTGGCCATCCAGGTTCAGCATATCAGGCGTTCTGAATAGTAATAGAGTAAAAAGGCATAGAACTGCACAGTTTTAGTGGCTGGAAGCCGATCTGAAAGAGTTCTAGAAGGAGACATAGCAGTATTCCACAAAAATGGATTTTTACCATTCTGAGTGATATGCTATATTTTCGTGGCCATCCAGGTCCAGCATCCCAGGAGTTCTGAGTAGTAATAAAGTAAACAAGCATAGAACATAACAGTTCAAGTGACTGGAAGTCGATTTGAAAGAGTTCTAGAAGAAGATTTAGCATTATTTGACAAAAATCGTTTTTTACCATTCTTACTGATATGCTATGTTTTCGTGGCCATCCAGGTTCAGCATCTCAGGCGTTCTGAATAGTAATAGAGTAATAAAGCATAGAACTCCACAGTTTTAGCGGCTGAAAGCCGATCTGAAAGAGTTCTAGAAGGAGACGTAGCAGTATTCCACAAAAATTGATTTTTACCATTCTTACTGATATGCTATGTTTTCGTGGCCATCCAGGTCCAGCATCTCCGAAGTTCTGAGTAGTAATAAAGTAACCAAGCATAGAACATAACAGTTCAAGTGACTGGATGTCGATTTGAAAGAGTTCTAGAAGAAGACTTAGCATTATTTGTCAAAAATCGATTTTTACCATTCATACTGATATGCTATGTTTTCGTGGCCATCCATGCCCGGCATCTCAGGAGTTCTGAGTAGTTATAAAGTAACCAAGCATAGAACATAACAGTTCAAGTGACTGGATGTCGATTTGAAAGAGTTCTAGAAGAAGACTTAGCATTATTTGTCAAAAATCGATTTTTACCATTCATACTGATATGCTATGTTTTCGTGGCCATCCATGCCCGGCATCTCAGGAGTTCTGAGTAGTTATAAAGTAACCAAGCATAGAACATAACAGTTCAAGTGACTGAAAGCCGATTTGAAAGAGTTCTAGAAGAAGTCTTAGCATTATTAGACAAAAATCGATTTTTACCATTCATACTGATATGCTATGTTGTCGTGGCCATCCAGGTCCAGCATCTCAGGAGTTCTGAGTAGTTATAAAGTAACCAAGCATAGAACATAACAGTTCAAGTGACTGGAAGTCGATTTGAAAGAGTTCTAGAAGAAGACTTAGCATTATTTGACAAAAATCGATTTTTAATATTCTTACTGATATGCTATATTTTGGTGGCCATCCAGGTCCAGCATCTAGGGAGTTCTGAGTAGTAATAAAGTAAACAAGCATAGACCATAACAGTTCAAGTGACTGGAAGTCGATTTGAAAATGTTCTAGAAGAAGATTTAGCATTATTTGACAAAAATCGTTTTTTACCATTCTTACTGATATGCTATGTTTTCGTGGCCATCCAGGTTCAGCATCTCAGGCGATCTGAATAGTAATAGAGTAATAAAGCATAGAACTCCACAGTTCTAGCGGCTGAAAGCCGATCTGAAAGAGTTCTAGAAGGAGACATAGCAGTATTCCACAAAAATGGATTTTTACCATTCTTACTGATATGCTATGTTTTCCTGGTCATCCAGGTCCAGCATCTCAGGAGTTCTGGGTAGTTATAAAGTAAAGAAGCATAGAACATAACAGTTCAAGTGACTGAAAGTCGATTTGAAAGAGTTCTAGAAGAAGACTTGCATTATTTGACAAAAATCGATTTTTACCATTCTTACTGATATGCTATGTTTTCGTGGCCATCCAGGTCCAGCATCTCAGGCGTTCTGAGTAGTGATAGAGTAAACAAGCATATAACTCCACAGTTTTAGCGGCTGGACGCCGATCGGATAGAGTTCTAGAAGGAGACATAGCACTATTCCACAAAAATGGATTTTTACCATTCTTACTGATATGCTATGTTTTCCTGGTCATCCAGGTCCAGCATCTCAGGCGTTCTGAGTAGTAATGGAGTAAACAAGCATAGAACTCCACAGTTTTAGCGGCTGGAAGCCGATCTGAAAGAGTTCTAGAAGGAGACATAGCAGTATTCGTCAAAAATGGATTTTTACCATTCATACTGATATGCTATGTTTTCCTGAAAATCCAGGCCCAGCATCTCAGGCGTTATGAGTAAGAAAGGAGTAAACAAGCATAGAAAATCACAGATCAAGTGGCTGGAAGTCGATTTGAAAGAGTTCTAAACGAAAACTTAGTATTATTTGTTAAAAATCGATTTTTACCATTCATACTGATATGCTATGTTTTCGTGGCTATCCAGGAACGGCATCTCAGGCGTTCTGAGTAAAAATGGAGTAAACAAGCATAGCACTCGATAGTTTTAGCGGCTGGAAGCCGATCTGAAAGAGTTCTAGAAGGAGACATAGCAGTATTCGACAAAAATGGATTTTTACCATTCATACTGATATGCTATGTTTTCCTGAAAATCCAGGCCCAGCATCTCAGGCGTTCTGAGTAAGAATGGAGTAAGCAAGCATAGAACATCACAGTTCAAGCGGCTGGAAGTCGATTTGAAAGAGTTCTAAACGAAAACTTAGTATTATTTGTTAAAAATCGATTTTTACCATTCTTACTGATATGCGGTTTTCATGGCCACCCAGGTCCAGCATCTCAGGAGTTCTGAGTAGTAATAAAGTAACCAAGAATAGAACATAACAGTTCAAGTGACTAGAAGTCGATTTGAAAGAGTTCTAAAAGAAGACTTAGCATTATTTGTCAAAAATCGATTTTTACCATTCATACTGATATGCTATGTTTTCGTAGCCATCCAGGGCCGGTATCTCATGCGTTCTGAGTAGCAATGGAGTAAACAAGCATAGAACTTCACAGATTTAGTGGCTGTAAGCCGATCTGAAAGAGTTCTAGAAGGAGACATAGCAGTATTCCACAAAAATGGAATTTTGCCCTTCTTACTGATATGCTATGTTGTCATGGCCATCCAGGTCCAGCATCTCAGGAGTTCTGAGTAGTAGTAAAGTAAACAAGCATAGAACATAACAGTTCAAGTGACTGGAAATCGATTTGAAAGAGTTCTAGAAGAAGACTTAGCATTATTTGACAAAAATCGATTTTTACCATTCTTTCTGATATGCTATGTTTTCGTGGCCATCCAGGTCCAGCATCTCCGAAGTTCTGAGTAGTAATAAAGTAAATAAGCATAGAACATAACAGGGCAAGTGACTGGAATTCGATTTGAAAGAGTTCTAGAAGAAGACTATGCATTATTTGACAAAAATCGATTTTTACCATTCATACTGATATGCTATGTTTTCGTAGCCATCCAGGCCCGGCATCTCAGGAGTTGTGAGTAGTTATAAAGTAACCAAGCATAGAACATAACAGTTCAAGTGACTGAAAGTCGATTTGAAAGAGTTCTAGAAGAAGTCTTAGCATTATTAGACAAAAATCGATTTTTACCATTCATACTGATATGCTATGTTGTCGTGGCCATCCAGATTCAGCATCTCAGGAGTTCTGAGTAGTTATAAAGTAACCAAGCATAGAACATAACAGTTCAAGTGACTGAAAGTCGATTTGAAAGAGTTCTAGAAGAAGTCTTAACATAATTAGACAAAAATCGATTTTTACCATTCATACTGATATGCTATGTTTTCGTAGCCATCCAGGCCCGGCATCTCAGGAGTTCTGAGTAGTTATAAAGTAACCAAGCATAGAACATAACAGTTCAAGTGACTGAAAGTCGATTTGAAAGAGTTCTAGAAGAATTCTTAGCATTATTAGACAAAAATCGATTTTTACCATTCATACTGATATGCTATGTTGTCGTGGCCATCCAGGTCCAGCATCTCAGGCGTTCTGAGTAGTAATGGAGTAAACAAGCATAGAACTCCACATTTTTAGCGGCAGGAAGCCGATCTGAAAGAGTTCTAGAAGGAGACATAGCAGTATTCGACAAAAATGGATTTTTACCATTCATACTGATATGCTATGTTTTCCTGAAAATCCAGGCCCAGCATCTCAGGCGTTCTAAATAAGAATGGAGTAAACAAGCATAGAACATCACAGTTCAAGTGGCTGGAAGTTGATTTGAAAGAGTTCCAAACGAAAACTTAGTATTTATTTTTCAAAAAACGATTTTTACCATTCTTACTGATATGCTGTTTTCATGGCCATCCAGGTCCAGCATCTCAGGAGTTCTGAGTAGTAATAAAGTAACCAAGCATAGAACATAACAGTTCAAGTGAGAAGAAGTCGATTTGAAAGAGTTCTAGAAGAAGACTTAGCATTATTTGACAAAAATCGATTTTTACCATTCATACTGATATGCAATGTTTTCGTGGCCATACAGGGCCAGTATCTCATGCGTTCTGAGTAGCAATGGAGTAAACAAGCATAGCACTCGATAGTTTTAGCGGCTGGAAGCCGTTCTGAAAGAGTTCTAGAAGGAGACATAGCAGTATTCGACAAAAATGGATTTTTACCATTCATACTGATATGCTATGTTTTCCTGAAAATCCAGGCCAAGCATCTCAGGCGTTCTGAGTAAGAATGGAGTAAACAAGCATAGAACATCACAGTTCAAGCGGCTGGAATTCGATTTGAAAGAGTTCTAAACGAAAACTTAGTATTATTTGTTAAAAATCGTTTTTTACCATTCTTACTGATATGCGGTTTTCATGGCCACCCAGGTCCAGCATTTCAGGAGTTCTGAGTAGTAATAAAGTAACCAAGAATAGAACATAACAGTTCAAGTGAGAAGAAGTCGATTTGAAAGAGTTCTAGAAGAAGACTTAGCATTTTTGACAAAAATCGATTTTTACCATTCATACTGATATGCAATGTTTTCGTGGCCATACAGGGCCAGTATCTCATGCGTTCTGAGTAGCAATGGAGTAAACAAGCATAGAACTCCTCAGATTTAGTGGCTGTAAGCCGATCTGAAAGAGTTCTAAAAGGAGACATAGCAGTATTCCACAAAAATGGAATTTTGCCATTCTTACTGATATGCTATGTTGTCATGGCCATCCAGGTCCAGCATCTCAGGAGTTCTGAGTAGTAGTAAAGTAAACAAGCATAGAACATAACAGTTCAAGTGACTGGAATTCGATTTGAAAGAGTTCTAGAAGAAGACTTAGCATTATTTGACAAAAATCGATTTTTACCATTCTTTCTGATATGCTATGTTTTCATGGCCATCCAGGTCCATCATCTCCGAAGTTCTGAGTAGGAATAAAGTAAATAAGCATAGAATATAACAGGTCAAGTGACTGGAATTCGATTTGAAAGAGTTCTAGAAGAAGACATTGCATTATTTGACAAAAATCGATTTTTACCATTCATACTGATATGCTAAGTTTTCGTGGCCATCCAGGCCCGGCATCTCAGGAGTTCTGAGTAGTTATAAAGTAACCAAGCATAGAACATAACAGTTCAAGTGACTGAAAGTCGATTTTAAAGAGTTCTAGAAGAAGTCTTAGCATTATTAGACAAAAATCGATTTTTACCATTCATACTGATATGCTATGTTGTCGTGGACATCCAGGTTCAGCATCTC
Organism: Notocelia uddmanniana; assembly: GCA_905163555.1. Taxonomy (NCBI): domain Eukaryota; kingdom Metazoa; phylum Arthropoda; class Insecta; order Lepidoptera; family Tortricidae; genus Notocelia; species Notocelia uddmanniana. The sequence goes on along the minus strand of LR991060.1, from coordinate 5,339,114 downwards.
AGGAGTTCTGAGTAGTTATAAAGTAAACAAGCATAGAACATAACAGTTCAAGTGACTGGAAGTCGATTTGAAAGTGTTCTAGAAGAAGATTTAGCATTATTTGACAAAAATCGTTTTTTACCATTCTTACTGATATGCTATGTTTTTTTGGCCATCCAGGTCCAGCATCTCAGGCATTCTGAGTAGTTATAAAGTATACAAGCATGGAACATAACAGTTCAAGTGAGTGGAAGTCGATTTGAAAGAGTTCTAGAAGAAGACTTAGCGGTATTCCACAAAAATCGATTTTACAATTCCTACTGATATGCTATGTTTTCGTGGCCATCCAGGTCCAGCATCTCAGGCGTTTTGAATAGTAATGGAGTAAACAAGCATAGAACGCAACAGTTCAAGCGGCTGGAAGTCGATTTGAAAGAGTTCTAAAAGAAGATTTAGCATTATTTGACAATAATCGATTTTTACCATTCTTACTGATATGCTATGTTTTCGTGGCCATCCAGGTTCAGCATCTCAGGCGTTCTGAACAGTAATAAAGTAAAAAAGCATAGAACTGCACAGCTTTAGCGGCTGGAAGCCGATCTGAAAGAGTCCTAGAATGAGACATAGCAGTATTCCACAAAAATGGATTTTTACCATTCTGACTGATATGCTAAATTTTCGTGGCCATCCAGGTCCAGCATCTCAGGAGTTCTGAGTAGTAATAAAGTAAACAAGCATAGAACATAACAGTTCAAGTGACTGGAAGTTGATTTGAAAGAGTTCTAGAAAAAGATTTAGCATTATTTGTCAAAAATCGTTTTTTACCATTCTTACTGATATGCTATGTTTTCCTGGCCATCCAGGTCCAGTATCTCAGGCGTTCTGAGTAGTAATAGAGTAAACAAGCATAGAACTCCATAGTTTCAGTGGCTGGAAGCCGATCTGAAAGAGTTCTAAAAGGAGACATAGCAGTATACCACAAAAATGGATTTTTACCATTCTGACTCATACGCTATATTTTCGTGGCCATCCAGGTCCAGCATCTCAGGATTTCTGAGTAGTTATAAAGTAAACAAGCATAGAACATAACATTTGAAGTGATTGGAAGTCGATTTGAAAGAGTTCTAGAAGAAGACTTGCATTATTTGACAAAAATCGATTTTTACCATTCTTACTGATATGCTGTTTTGTGGCCATCCAGGTCCAGCATCTCAGGCGTTCTGAGTAGTAAAAGAGTAAACAAGCATAGAACTCCATAGTTTTAGCGGCTGGAAGCCGATCTGAAAGAGTTCTAGAAGGAGACATAGCAGTATTCTACAAAAATAGTATTATACCATTCTGACTGATATGCTATATTTTCGTGGCCATCCAGGTACAGCATCTCAGGATTTCTGAGTAGTTTTAAAGTAAACAAGCATAGAACACAACAGTTCAAGTGACTGGAAGGCGATTTGAAAGAGTTCTAGAAGAAGATTTGCATTATTTGTCAAAAATCGATTTTTACCATTCTTACTGATATGCTGTTTTGTGGCCATCCAGGTGGCATCTCAGGCGTTCTGATTAGTAATAGAGTAAACAAGCATAGAACTCCATAGTTTTAGCGGCTGGAAGCCGATCTGAAAGAGTTCTAGAAGGAGATATAGCAGTATTCCACAAAAATGGATTTTTACCATTCTGACTGATACGCTATATTTTCGTGGCCATCCAGGTCCAGCATCTCAGGATTTCTGAGTAGTTATATAGTAAACAAGCATAAAACATAACAGTTCAAGTGATTGGAAGTCGATTTGAAAGAGTTCTAGAAGAAGACTTGCATTATTTGACAAAAATCGAGTTTTTCCATTCTTACTGCTATGCTGTTTTGTGGCCATCCAGGTCCAGCATCTCAGGCGTTCTGATTAGTAATAGAGTAAACAAGCATAGAACTCCATAGTTTTAGCGGCTGGAAGCCGATCTGAAAGAGTTCTAGAAGGAGACATAACAGTATTCTACAAATATAGTATTATACCATTCTGATTCTGACTGATATGCTATATTTTCGTGGCCATCCAGGCTCAGCATCTCAGGATTTGTGAGTAGTTATAACGTAAACAAGCATAGAACATAACAGATCAAGTGATTGGAAGTCGATTTGAAAGAGTTCTAGAAGAAGACTTGCATTATTTGACAAAAAGCGATTTTTACCATTCTTACTGATATGCTGTTTTGTGGCCATCCAGGTCCAGCATCTCAGGCGTTCTGATTAATAATAGAGTAAACAAGCATAGAACTCCATAGTTTTAGCGGCTGGAAGCCGATCTGAAAGAGTTCTAGAAGGAGATATAGCAGTATTCCACAAAAATGGATTTTTACCATTCTGACTGATACGCTATATTTTCGTGGCCATCCAGGTCCAGCATCTCAGGATTTCTGAGTAGTTATATAGTAAACAAGCATAGAACATAACAGTTCAAGTGATTGGAAGTCGATTTGAAAGAGTTCTAGAAGAAGACTTGCATTATTTGACAAAAATCTAGTTTTACCATTCTTACTGCTATGCTGTTTTGTGGCCATCCAGGTCCAGCATCTCAGGCGTTTTGATTAGTAATAGAGTTAACAAGCATAGAACTCCATAGTTTTAGCGGCTGGAAGCCGATCTGAAAGAGTTCTAGAAGGAGACATAGCAGTATTCTACAAATATAGTATTATACCATTCTGATTCTGACTGATATGCTATATTTTCGTGGCCATCCAGGCTCAGCATCTCAGGATTTGTGAGTAGTTATAACGTAAACAAGCATAGAACATAACAGATCAAGTGATTGGAAGTCGATTTGAGAGAGTTCTAGAAGAAGACTTGCATTATTTGACAAATGGCGATTTTTACCATTCTTACTGATATGCTGTTTTGTGGCCATCCAGGTCCAGCATCTCAGGCGTTCTGAGTAGTAATAGAGTAAACAAGCATAGAACTCCATAGTTTTAGCGGCTGGAAGCCGATCTGAAAGAGTTCTAGAAGGAGACATAGCAGTATTCTACAGATCAGTAAAAATGGTAAAAATCGATTTTTGTCAAATAATGCAAGTCTTCTTCGTGAACTCTTTCAAATCGACTTCCAGTCACTTGAACTGTTATGTTCTATGCTTGTTTACTTTATTACTACTCAGAACTCCTGAGATGCTGGACCTGGATGGCCACGAAACTATAGCATATCAGTAAGAATATTAAAAATCGATTTTTGTCAAATAATGCTAAGTCTTTTTCTAGAACTCTTTCAGATCGGCTTCCAGCCGCTAAAACTATCGAGTGCTATGCTTGTTTACTCCATTTCTACTCAGAACGCCTGAGATGCCGTGCCTGGATAGCCACGAATACATAGCATATCAGTATGAATGGTAAAAATCGATTTTTGACAAATAATGTCATGTCTCCTTCTAGAAGTCTTACAGATTGGCTTTCAGCCGCTAGCATTGTGTACTTCTATACTTTTTTACTTTATTACTACTCAGAACGCCTGAGATGCTGAACCTGGATGGCAACGAAAACATAGAATGTCAGTAAGAATGGTAACAATCTATGTGTGGAATACTGCTATGTCTCCTTCTAGAACTCTTTCAGATCGGCTTCCAGCCGCTAAATCTGTGAAGTTCTATGCTTTTTTACTCTATTACTATTCATAACGCTTAAGATGCTGGACCTGGATGGCCACGACAACATAGCATATCAGTATGAATGGTAAAAATCGATTTTTGTCAAATAATGCTAAGTCTTCTTCTAGAACTCTTTCAAATCGAATTCCAGTCACTTGACCTGTTATGTTCTATGCTTATTAACTTTATTACTACTCAGAACTTCGGAGATGCTGGACCCGGATGGCCACGAAAACATAGCATATCAGTATGAATGGTAAAAATCGATTTTTGTCAAATTATGCGAAGTCTTCTTCTAGAACTCTTTCAAGTCGACTTTGAGTCACTTGAACTGTTATGTTCTATGCTTGTTTACTTTATAACTACTCAGAACTCCTGAGATGTTGGACCTGGATGACCAGGAAAACATAGCATATCAGTAAGAATGGTAAAAATCCATTTTTGTGGAATACTGCTATGTCTCCTTCTAGAACTCTTTCAGATCGGCTTTCAGCCGCTAGAACTGTGGAGTTCTATGCTTTATTACTCTAATACTATTCAGAACGCCTGAGATGCTGAACCTGGATGTAGGGCATGCATTCCGGAATTCCGGAACTTCGAAAAACCAGAACCTCGGCCATTTTTTCCGATGTTACAATTCCGGAATTAGAACACTCGGAAATTCGAAATTCCGGAATTGAATTTGATGTACATATTTCCAGAGCTTTTATACGTTTATTTTTAATTTTTACCTTAAAACTGGGAAGCTAGATGAGGGTTATCAAACTTTAGGTATATCCACCACCACCACCATTTCAACTTTCAATTATTGTTTTACCGTCACCTCCATCCAACCAAACAATTAATTGGTTTCAGTTCTGAGAATCTATTATATAGATTAAAAAAATGTTGTTTAATAATCATCACAATATAAATTTGGTGAAGTTAAGAGGGCGCAGTACGCTCGGTCTGGCTCGGTTCTCCATACAAACGTATTTACCCTTGAATAACATGAAAATTTGTATACACAATGGGATCCGGCATATCTAGGTCGGACCATAGTTTCTGTTGCTAGAAATTGTAAAAGAAAAAAAATACAGCGGCTTTTTGAGTTTTGTACGGTTTGTATGAAAACCTTAATAATCGCTGTATTTTTTCTCCATTACGAGGGTAAAACTGAAAGTTTCGGGAATAGAAGAAAATATGCAGTATAAGTGAGTTTATTTATTTTTATTGTTTTTCAAAATATTCTCCTTTGTATTTCATGCACTTATGCATGCGTTCAAACCAGTCCATAAAGCACTTTTTGAACTCTGAAGTAGGGGTCGACAAAATGGCTATTTTATAGGCCTCCACTGCTTCTTCTGGCGTCTGAAACCGCTGACCACGCAGTTTGTCCTTGATTCTGGGGAATGTAAAAAAGTCGTTGGGACTTAAGTCAGGGCTATATGGAGGGTGGTCCAATATTTCGACTTTTTCACCGTCCAGGTACTCAGTTGTTGTCCGAGCGGTGTGTGGGCTGGCGTTGTCGTCGTGAAGGATGATGCGACGACTAGGGTTTGTTTTTCGGAGTTCAGCAAAGACGTTCGGCAAACAAATAGTGGTGTACCAATCAGCATTGACTGTTCTACGATCCTCAAGAGCCACAGTAGCTACGTGACCAGATTTAGAGATAAACGTAGCCACCATCTTCTTAGCCGTACTGCGAGAACGAACAACTTTTGTGGGTTTGAGCTCGTCTTCGAAGACCCATACTCGGGATTGGTTTTTAGTTTCAGGCTCATAAGCGTATATCCACGACTCGTCACCTGATACTATGCTAAAAACAGCATTTGAGCGTCCCTTGTTAAATCTTTTCAAAGTTTTGCGGCACCAATTGACACGGACTATTTTCTGCTCGTCAGACAATAGGTGAGGTATCCAACGGGAAAATAACTTTTTCACGCCTAATTCTTCTTTTAAAATAATTTGTATTTGACTCATTCCAATACCCAGGTGCTCTTGAATTTCCCGATATGTCACATGTCGGTCTTCATTTATCAGACGACGCACAACATCGACGTTTTCTTGCGTGACTGCCGATTTTGGTCGACCTTCACGCACTTCGTCGGTGAGGGATACACGGCCACGTTGAAATTCTGAATACCACCTGTATATTGTAGTCTTTGAAGGAGCTTCAATATTAAAAGCAGCAACCATCCGCTCTTCACATTGTTTTTGTGTTAGTCCACTTTTAAAGTCATAATAAATCATAGCTCTGAAATTTTCACGGCCCAATTCCATTTTAAGCAGTGACTCGACGACTTCAATAAACAATTGAAACCGAACCATACTTTTTTTTTCTAAGTGGCCAGTGTGTTGAGATAAGGAAACTTCAGAGATTATAAAAAGGTATAATACATGTTAAAAATAAATTAATAAGTATTCGATTCCCGCCACTTTCAGTGCGAGCCTCGTATAATTTCAAGCAACAGAAACTATGGTCCGACCTTGATATGCCGGATCCCATTGTGTATACAAAGTTTCATGTTATTCTAGCCTGGAGTTTTAAAATGAGAGCATAAATACGTTTGTATGGAGAACCGAACGTACTGCGCAGTCTTAATGTTAGGAATAGGAATTGAGGGATCTCCTCAATTATAATAGGCACGCATGTGACGATTTCGATATTTTCTATAGTTAATCAAGCATTTGCTTGCGATAACCACGAGAGTACTAAGTAAGTGAGTGTAACTAATAATAATGACCACATTGACCACAGATGACCGATGGAACTGCTACGTAGGTAGTTCATAGATCCGGACATTATTTCGTTGACAGAGCAAGTAATGCTAATGAAAATGCACATTTTGAGGCGGAGCTGATATTAATGAAGTACAAAATAGGTAATTTTGAGATAACTGGGGTTTTGATCGAACTTCTCAAATATTATCGGTTCACATTTAGCAATAAGCGCATTTGCTCACAGAAAGCTGTTTATGTATGCAGGGAAAATAAATGAGAAAATGTGCATTATGTTCATTTGTATATGCACAAGGCGAAGTTCAAAATAGAACTTTGTTGTGGTATGCATTATTAGAGTAGTGTATGTATGTATGTATGTACGTATGTATGTATTACTTTATTGTACATAAAACACGACAAAACGATAAACAAAAAAAAATTAGACGTACAAAGGCGAGCTTATCCCTTCAAGGGATCTCTTCCAGCTAACCTTTGAGCAAATGAGTTTATTAAAAACAAATGGAAGAACAAATGGTGTATCCTATTTGGAGGCAGTAATATTACCTTTAAAACGATAACCATTCGTAACTAGTTCCGGAATTCCGGAATCGGAGGCCAATATCGAACCCAGTTCCGGAATTGAAAAACTATCCGATATTGCACGCCCTACCTGGATGGCCACGAAAATATAGCATATCAGTAAGAATATTAAAAATCGATTTTTGTCAAATAATGCTAAGTCTTCTTCTAGAACTCTTTCAAATCGACTTCCAGTCACTTGAACTGTTAAGTTCTATGCTTGGTTACTTTATTACTACTCAGAACTCCTGAGATGCTGGACCTGGATGGCCATGAAAACAGCATATCAGTAAGAATGGTAAAATCGTTTTTTGACAAATAATACTAAGTCTTCGTTCAGAACTTTTTCAAATCAACTTCCAGCCGCTTGAACTGTGATGTTCTATGCTTGTTTACTCCATTCTTACTCAGAAGGCCTGAGATGCTGGGCCTAGATTTTCACGAAAACATAGCATATCAGTATGAATGGTAAAAATCCATTTTCGTCGAATACTGCTATGTCTCCTTCTAGAACTCTTTCATATTGGCTTCCAGCCGCTAAAACTGTAGAGTTCTATGCTTGTTTACTCCATTACTACTCAGAACGCCTGAGATGCTGGACCTGGATGGCCACGAAAACATAGCATATCAATAAGATGTGTAAAAATCGATATTTGACAAATAATGCTAAGTCTTATTCTAGACCTTTTTACATCGACTTCCAGCCACTTGAACTGTTATGTTCTATGCTTGTTTACTTTATAACTACTCAGAACTCCTGAGATGCTGGACCTGGATGGCCACGAAAATATAGCATATCAGTCAGAATGGTAAAAATCCATTTTTGTGGAATACTGCTATTTCTCCTTCTAGAACTCTTTCAGATCGGCTTCCAGCCGCTAAAACTGTGCAGTTCTATGCTTTTTTACTCTATTACTATTCAGAAAGCCTAAGATGCTAAACCTGGATGGCCACAAAAACATAGCATATCAGTAAGAATGGTAAAAATCGATTTTTGTCAAATAATGTTAATCTTCTTTTAGAACTCTTTCAAATCGACTTCCAGCCGCTTGAGCTGTTGCGTTCTATGCTTTATTACTCTATTACTATGCAGAACGCCTGAGATGCTGAACCTGGATGGCCACGAAAACATAGCATATCAGTAAGAATGGTAAAAAACGATTTTTGTCAAATAATGCTAAATCTTCTTCTAGAACTCTTTCAAATCGACTTCCAGTCACTTGAACTGTTATGTTCTATGCTTGTTTACTTTATTACTACTCAAAACTCCTGAGATGCTGGACCTCGATGGCCACGAAAATATAGCATATCAGTCAGAATGGTAAAAATCCATTTTTGTGGAATACCGCTATGTCTCCTTCTAGAACTCTTTCAGATCGGCTTCCAGCCGCTAAAACTGTGCAGTTCTATGCTTTTTTACTCTATTACTATTAAGAAAGCCTGAGATGCTAAACCTGGATGGCCACGAAAACAGCATATCAATAAGAATGGTAAAAATCGATATTTGACAAATAATGCTAAGTTTTCTTCTAGAACTCTTTCAAATCGACTTCCACTCACTTGAACTGTTATGTTCTATGCTTGGTTACTTTATTTCTACTCAGAACTCCTGAGATGCTGTACCTGGATGGCCATGAAAACAGCATATCAGTAAGAATGGTAAAAATCGTTTTTTGACAAATAATACTAAGTTTTCGTTTGGAACTCTTTCAAATCGACTTCCAGCCGCTTGAACTGTGATGTTCTATGCTTGTTTACTCCATTCTTACTCAGAACGCCTGAGATGCTGGGCCTGGATTTTCAGGAAAACATAGCATATCAGTATGAATGGTAAAAATCCATTTTTGTCGAATACTGCTATGTCTTCTTCTAGAACTCTTTCAGATCGGCTTCCAGCCGCTAAAACTGTGGAGTTCTATGCTTGTTTACTCCATTACTACTCAGAACGCCTGAGATGCTGGACCTGGATGGCCACAAAAACATAGCATATCAGTATGAATACTAAAAATCCATTTTTGTCGAATACTGCTATGTCTCCTTCTAGAACTCTATCAGATCGGCTTCCAGCCGCTAAAACTGTAGAGTTATATGCTTGTTTACTCCATTACTACTCAGAACGCCTGAGATGCTGGACCTGGATGGCCACGAAAACATAGCATATCAAAAAGAATTGTATAAATCGATTTTTGACAAATAATGCTAAGACTTCTTCTAGAACTCTTTCAAATCGACTTCCAGCCACTTGAACTGTTGTGTTCTATACCTGTTTACTCTATTACTACTCAGAACGCCTGAGATGCTGGACCTGGATGGCCACGACAACATAGCATATCAGTATGAATGGTAAAAATCGATTTTTGTCTAATAATGCTAAGACTTCTTCTAGAACTCTTTCAAATCGACTTCCAGCCACTTTAACTGTTGTGTTCTATACTTGTTTACCTATTACTACTTAGAACGCCTGAGATGCTGGACCTGGATGGCCAAGACAACATAGCATATCAGTATGAATGGTAAAAATCGATTTTTGCCAAATAATGTTTAGACTTCTTTTAGAACTCTTTCAAATCGACTTCCAGTCACTTGAACTGTTATGTTCTATGCTTGGTTACTTTATTACTACTCAGAACTCTTGAGATGCTGGAACTAGATGGCCACGAAAACAGCATATCAATAAGAATGGTAAAAGCGATATTTGACAAATAATGCTAAGTCTTCTTCTAGAACTCTTTCAAATCGACTTCCAGTCACTTGAACTGTTATGTTCTATGCTTGGTTACTTTATTACTACTCAGAACTCCTGAGATGCTGGACCTGGATGGCCATGAAAACAGCATATCAGTAAGAATGGTAAAAATCGTTTTTTGACAAATAATACTAAGTCTTCGTTCAGAACTTTTTCAAATCAACTTCCAGCCGCTTGAACTGTGATGTTCTATGCTTGTTTACTCCATTCTTACTCAGAACGTCTGAGATGCTGGGCCTGGATTTTCAGGAAAACATAGCATATCAGTATGAATGGTAAAAATCCATTTTTGTCGAATACTGCTATGTCTTCTTCTAGAACTCTTTCAGATCGGCTTCCAGCCGCTAAAACTGTGGAGTTCTATGCTTGTTTACTCCATTACTACTCAGAACGCCTGAGATGCTGGACCTGGATGGCCACAAAAACATAGCATATCAGTATGAATACTAAAAATCCATTTTTGTCGAATACTGCTATGTCTCCTTCTAGAACTCTATCAGATCGGCTTCCAGCTGCTAAAACTGTAGAGTTATATGCTTGTTTACTCCATTACTAGTCAGAACGCCTGAGATGCTGGACCTGGATGGCCACGAAAACATAGCATATCAAAAAGAATTGTATAAATCGATTTTTGACAAATAATGCTAAGACTTCTTCTAGAACTCTTTCAAATCGACTTCCAGCCACTTGAACTGTTGTGTTCTATACCTGTTTACTCTATTACTAATCAGAACGCCTGAGATGCTGGACCTGGATGGCCACGACAACATATCATATCAGTATGAATGGTAAAAATCGATTTTTGTCTAATAATGCTAAGACTTCTTCTAGAACTCTTTCAAATCGACTTCCAGCCACTTTAAGTGTTGTGTTCTATACTTGTTTACCTATTACTACTTAGAACGCCTGAGATGCTGGACCTGGATGGCCACGACAACATAGCATATCAGTATGAATGGTAAAAATCGATTTTTGCCAAATAATGTTTAGACTTCTTTTAGAACTCTTTCAAATCGACTTCCAGTCACTTGAACTGTTATGTTCTATGCTTGGTTACTTTATTACTACTTTAGAACTCCTGAGATGCTGGACCTGGATGGCCATGAAAACAGCATATCAGTAAGAATGGTAAAAATCGTTTTTTGACAAATAATACTAAGTCTTCGTTCAGAACTTTTTCAAATCAACTTCCAGCCGCTTGAACTGTGATGTTCTATGCTTGTTTACTCCATTCTTATTCAGAAGGCCTGAGATGCTGGGCCTAGATTTTCACGAAAACATAGCATATCAGTATGAATGGTAAAAATCCATTTTCGTCGAATACTGCTATGTCTCCTTCTAGAACTCTTTCATATCGGCTTCCAGCCGCTAAAACTGTAGAGTTCTATGCTTGTTCACTCCATTACTACTCAGAACGCCTGAGATGCTGGACCTGGATGGCCACGAAAACATAGCATATCAATAAGAATTGTAAAAATCGATTTTTGACAAATAATGCTAAGTCTTATTCTAGACCTTTTTACATCGACTTCCAGCCACTTGAACTGTTATGTTCTATGCTTGTTTACTTTATAACTACTCAGAACTCCTGAGATGCTGGACCTGGATGGCCACGAAAATATAGCATATCAGTCAGAATGGTAAAAATCCATTTTTGTGGAATACTGCTATTTCTCCTTCTAGAACTCTTTCAGATCGGCTTCCAGCCACTAAAACTGTGCAGTTCTATGCTTTTTTACTCTATTACTATTCAGAAAGCCTGAGATGCTAAACCTGGATGGCCACAAAAACATAGCATATCAATAAGAATGGTAAAAATCGATATTTGTCAAATAATGCTAAATCTTCTTTTAGAACTCTTTCTAATCGACTTCCAGCCACTTGAGCTGTTGCGTTCTATGCTTGTTTACTTTATAACTACTCAGAACTCCTGAGATGTTGGACCTGGATGACCAGGAAAACATAGCATATCAGTAAGAATGGTAAAAATCCATTTTTGTGCAATACTGCTATGGATGGTCACGAAAACATAGCATATCAGTAAGAATGGTAAAAAACGATTTTTGTCAAATAATGCTAAATCTTCTTCTAGAACTCTTTCAAATCGACTTCCAGTCACTTGAACTGTTATGTTCTATGCTTGTTTACTTTATTACTACTCAGAACGCATGAGATACTGGCCCTGTATGGCCACGAAAACATTGCATATCAGTATGAATGGTAAAAATCGATTTTTGTCAAATAATGCTAAGTCTTCTTCTAGAACTCTTTCAAATCGACTTCTTCTCACTTGAACTGTTATGTTCTATTCTTGGTTACTTTATTACTACTCAGAACTCCTGAAATGCTGGACCTGGGTGGCCATGAAAACCGCATATCAGTAAGAATGGTAAAAAACGATTTTTAACAAATAATACTAAGTTTTCGTTTAGAACTCTTTCAAATCGCATTCCAGCCGCTTGAACTGTGATGTTCTATGCTTGTTTACTCCATTCTTACTCAGAACGCCTGAGATGCTTGGCCTGGATTTTCAGGAAAACATAGCATATCAGTATGAATGGTAAAAATCCATTTTTGTCGAATACTGCTATGTCTCCTTCTAGAACTCTTTCATATTGGCTTCCAGCCGCTAAAACTGTAGAGTTATATGCTTGTTTACTCCATTACTACTCAGAACGCCTGAGATGCTGGACCTGGATGGCCACGAAAACATAGCATATCAATAAGATGTGTAAAAATCGATTTTTGACAAATAATGCTAAGTCTTATTCTAGACCTTTTTACATCGACTTCCAGCCACATGAACTGTTATGTTCTATGCTTGTTTACTTTATAACTACTCAGAACTCCTGAGATGCTGGACCTGGATGGCCACGAAAATATAGCATATCAGTCAGAATGGTAAAAATCCATTTTTGTGGAATACTGCTATTTCTCCTTCTAGAACTCTTTCAGATCGGCTTCCAGCCGCTAAAACTGTGCAGTTCTATGCTTTTTTACTCTATTACTATTCAGAAAGCCTAAGATGCTAAACCTGGATGGCCACAAAAACATAGCATATCAGTAAGAATGGTAAAAATCGATTTTTGTCAAATAATGTTAATCTTCTTTTAGAACTCTTTCAAATCGACTTCCAGCCGCTTGAGCTGTTGCGTTCTATGCTTTATTACTCTATTACTATGCAGAACGCCTGAGATGCTGAACCTGGATGGCCACGAAAACATAGCATATCAGTAAGAATGGTAAAAAACGATTTTTGTCAAATAATGCTAAATCTTCTTCTAGAACTCTTTCAAATCGACTTCCAGCAACTTGAACTGTTATGTTCTATGCTTGTTTACTTTATTACTACTCAAAACTCCTGAGATGCTGGACCTCGATGGCCACGAAAATATAGCATATCAGTCAGAATGGTAAAAATCCATTTTTGTGGAATACCGCTATGTCTCCTTCTAGAACTCTTTCAGATCGGCTTCCAGCCGCTAAAACTGTGCAGTTCTATGCTTTTTTACTCTATTACTATTAAGAAAGCCTGAGATGCTAAACCTGGATGGCCACGAAAACAGCATATCAATAAGAATGGTAAAAATCGATATTTGACAAATAATGCTAAGTTTTCTTCTAGAACTCTTTCAAATCGACTTCCACTCACTTGAACTGTTATGTTCTATGCTTGGTTACTTTATTACTACTCAGAACTCCTGAGATGCTGTACCTGGATGGCCATTAAAACAGCATATCAGTAAGAATGGTAAAAATCGTTTTTTGACAAATAATACTAAGTTTTCGTTTGGAACTCTTTCAAATCGACTTCCAGCCGCTTGAACTGTGATGTTCTATGCTTGTTTACTCCATTCTTACTCAGAACGCCTGAGATGCTGAGCCTGGATTTTCAGGAAAACATAGCATATCAGTATGAATGGTAAAAATCCATTTTTGTCGAATACTGCTATGTCTTCTTCTAGAACTCTTTCAGATCGGCTTCCAGCCGCTAAAACTGTGGAGTTCTATGCTTGTTTACTCCATTACTACTCAGAACGCCTGAGATGCTGGACCTGGATGGCCACAAAAACATAGCATATCAGTATGAATACTAAAAATCCATTTTTGTCGAATACTGCTATGTCTCCTTCTAGAACTCTATCAGATCGGCTTCCAGCCGCTAAAACTGTAGAGTTATATGCTTGTTTACTCCATTACTACTCAGAACGCCTGAGATGCTGGACCTGGATGGCCACGAAAACATAGCATATCAAAAAGAATTGTATAAATCGATTTTTGACAAATAATGCTAAGACTTCTTCTAGAACTCTTTCAAATCGACTTCCAGCCACTTGAACTGTTGTGTTCTATACCTGTTTACTCTATTACTAATCAGAACGCCTGAGATGCTGGACCTGGATGGCCACGACAACATATCATATCAGTATGAATGGTAAAAATCGATTTTTGTCTAATAATGCTAAGACTTCTTCTAGAACTCTTTCAAATCGACTTCCAGCCACTTTAACTGTTGTGTTCTATACTTGTTTACCTATTACTACTTAGAACGCCTGAGATGCTGGACCTGGATGGCCACGACAACATAGCATATCAGTATGAATGGTAAAAATCGATTTTTGCCAAATAATGTTTAGACTTCTTTTAGAACTCTTTCAAATCGACTTCCAGTCACTTGAACTGTTATGTTCTATGCTTGGTTACTTTATTACTACTTTAGAACTCCTGAGATGCTGGACCTGGATGGCCATGAAAACAGCATATCAGTAAGAATGGTAAAAATCGTTTTTTGACAAATAATACTAAGTCTTCGTTCAGAACTTTTTCAAATCAACTTCCAGCCGCTTGAACTGTGATGTTCTATGCTTGTTTACTCCATTCTTATTCAGAAGGCCTGAGATGCTGGGCCTAGATTTTCACGAAAACATAGCATATCAGTATGAATGGTAAAAATCCATTTTCGTCGAATACTGCTATGTCTCCTTCTAGAACTCTTTCATATCGGCTTCCAGCCGCTAAAACTGTAGAGTTCTATGCTTGTTTACTCCATTACTACTCAGAACGCCTGAGATGCTGGACCTGGATGGCCACGAAAACATAGCATATCAATAAGAATTGTAAAAATCGATTTTTGACAAATAATGCTAAGTCTTATTCTAGACCTTTTTACATCGACTTCCAGCCACTTGAACTGTTATGTTCTATGCTTGTTTACTTTATAACTACTCAGAACTCCTGAGATGCTGGACCTGGATGGCCACGAAAATATAGCATATCAGTCAGAATGGTAAAAATCCATTTTTGTGGAATACTGCTATTTCTCCTTCTAGAACTCTTTCAGATCGGCTTCCAGCCACTAAAACTGTGCAGTTCTATGCTTTTTTACTCTATTACTATTCAGAAAGCCTGAGATGCTAAACCTGGATGGCCAAAAAAACATAGCATATCAATAAGAATGGTAAAAATCGATATTTGTCAAATAATGCTAAATCTTCTTTTAGAACTCTTTCTAATCGACTTCCAGCCACTTGAGCTGTTGCGTTCTATGCTTGTTTACTTTATAACTACTCAGAACTCCTGAGATGCTGGACCTGGATGACCAGGAAAACATAGCATATCAGTAAGAATGGTAAAAATCCATTTTTGTGCAATACTGCTATGGATGGTCACGAAAACATAGCATATCAGTAAGAATGGTAAAAAACGATTTTTGTCAAATAATGCTAAATCTTCTTCTAGAACTCTTTCAAATCGACTTCCAGTCACTTGAACTGTTATGTTCTATGCTTGTTTACTTTATTACTACTCAGAACTCCTGAGATGCTGGACCTGGATGGCCACGAAAATTTAGCATATCAGTCAGAATGGTAAAAATCCATTTTTGTGGAATACCGCTATGTCTCCTTCTAGAACTCTTTCAGATCGGCTTCCAGCCGCTAAAACTGTGCAGTTCTATGCTTGTTTAGTCCATTACTACTTAGAACGCCTGAGATGCCGGGCCTGGATGGCGACGAAAACATAGCATATCAGTATGAATGTTAAAAAACGATTTTTGTCAAATAATGCTAAATCTTCTTCTAGAACATTTTCAAATCGACTTCCAGTCACTTGAACTGTTATGGTCTACGCTTGTTTACTTTATTACTACTCAGAACTCCTGAGATGCTGGACCTGGATGGCCACGAAAATATAGCATATCAGTAAGAATATTAAAAATCGATTTTTGTCAAATAATGCTAAGTCTTCTTCTAGAACTCTTTCAAATCGACTTCCAGTCACTTGAACTGTTATGTTCTATGCTTGTTTACTTTATAACTACTCAGAACTCCTCAGATGCTGGACCTGGATGGCCACGACAACATAGCATATCAGTATGAATGGTAAAAATCGATTTTTGTCTAATAATGCTAAGACTTCTTCTAGAACTCTTTCAAATCGACTTCCAGTCACTTGAACTGTTATGGTCTACGCTTGTTTACTTTATTACTACTCAGAACTCCTGAGATGCTGGACCTGGATGGCCACGAAAATATAGCATATCAGTAAGAATATTAAAAATCTATTTTTGTCAAATAATGCTAAGTCTTCTTCTAGAACTCTTTCAAATCGACTTCCAGTCACTTGAACTGTTATGTTCTATGCTTGTTTACTTTATAACTACTCAGAACTCCTCAGATGCTGGACCTGGATGGCCACGACAACATAGCATATCAGTATGAATGGTAAAAATCGATTTTTATCTAATAATGCTAAGACTTCTTCTAGAACTCTTTCAAATCGACTTTCAGTCACTTGAACTGTTATGTTCTATGCTTGGTTACTTTATAACTACTCAGAACTCCTGAGATGCTGGACCTGGATGGCCACGAAAATATAGCATATCAGTCAGAATGGTAAAAATCTATTTTTGTGGAATACTGCTATTTCTCCTTCTAGAACTCTTTCAGATCGGCTTCCAGCCGCTAAAACTGTGCAGTTCTATGCTTTTTTACTCTATTACTATTCAGAAAGCCTGAGATGCTAAACCTGGATGGCCACAAAAACATAGCATATCAGTAAGAATGGTAAAAATCGATATTTGTCAAATAATGCTAAATCTTCTTTTAGAACTCTTTCAAATCGACTTCCAGCCACTTGAGCTGTTGCGTTCTATGCTTGTTTACTTTATAACTACTCAGAACTCCTGAGATGCTGGACCTGGATGACCAGGAAAACATAGCATATCAGTAAGAATGGTAAAAATCCATTTTTGTGCAATACTGCTATGTCTCCTTCTAGAACTCTTTCAGATCGGCTTTTAGCCGCTAGAACTGTGGAGTTCTATGCTTAATTACTCTATTACTATTCAGAACGCCTGAGATGCTGAACCTGGATGGTCACGAAAACATAGCATATCAGTAAGAATGGTAAAAAACGATTTTTGTCAAATAAGCGCTAAATCTTCTTCTAGAACTCTTTCAAATCGACTTCCAGTCACTTGAACTGTTATGTTCTATGCTTGTTTACTTTATTACTACTCAGAACTCCTGAGATGCTGGACCTGGATGGCCACGAAAATTTAGCATATCAGTCAGAATGGTAAAAATCCATTTTTGTGGAATACCGCTATGTCTCCTTCTAGAACTCTTTCAGATCGGCTTCCAGCCGCTAAAACTGTGCAGTTCTATGCTTGTTTAGTCCATTACTACTTAGAACGCCTGAGATGCCGGGCCTGGATGGCGACGAAAACATAGCATATCAGTATGAATGTTAAAAAACGATTTTTGTCAAATAATGCTAAATCTTCTTCTAGAACATTTTCAAATCGACTTCCAGTCACTTGAACTGTTATGGTCTACGCTTGATTACTTTATTACTACTCAGAACTCCTGAGATGCTGGACCTGGATGGCCACGAAAATATAGCATATCAGTAAGAATATTAAAAATCGATTTTTGTCAAATAATGCTAAGTCTTCTTCTAGAACTCTTCCAAATCGACATCCAGTCACTTGAACTGTTATGTTCTATGCTTGGTTACTTTATTACTACTCAGAACTTCGGAGATGCTGGACCTGGATGGCCACGAAAACATAGCAAATCAGTAAGAATGGTAAAAATCAATTTTTGTGGAATACTGCTATGTCTCCTTCTAGAACTCTTTCAGATCGGCTTTCAGCCGCTAAAACTGTGGAGTTATATGCTTTATTACTCTATTACTATTCAGAACGCCTGAGATGCTGAACCTGGATGGCCACGAAAACATAGCATATCAGTAAGAATGGTAAAAAACGATTTTTGTCAAATAATGCTAAGACTTCTTCTAGAACTCTTTCAAATCGACTTTCAGTCACTTGAACTGTTATGTTCTATGCTTGGTTACTTTATAACTACTCAGAACTCCTGAGATGCCGGGCATGGATGGCCACGAAAACATAGCATATCAGTATGAATGGTAAAAATCGATTTTTGTCAAATAATGCTAAATCTTCTTTTAGAACTCTTTCAAATCGACATCCAGTCACTTGAACTGTTATGTTCTATGCTTGGTTACTTTATTACTACTCAGAACTTCGGAGATGCTGGACCTGGATGGCCACGAAAACATAGCATATCAGTAAGAATGGTAAAAATCAATTTTTGTGGAATACTGCTATGTCTCCTTCTAGAACTCTTTCAGATCGGCTTTCAGCCGCTAAAACTGTGGAGTTCTATGCTTTATTACTCTATTACTATTCAGAACGCCTGAGATGCTGAACCTGGATGGCCACGAAAACATAGCATATCAGTAAGAATGGTAAAAAACGATTTTTGTCAAATAATGCTAAATCTTCTTCTAGAACTCTTTCAAATCGACTTCCAGTCACTTGAACTGTTATGTTCTATGCTTGTTTACTTTATAACTACTCAGAACTCCTGAGATGCTGGACCTGGATGACCAGGAAAACATAGCATATCAGTAAGAATGGTAAAAATCCATTTTTGTGGAATACTGCTATGTCTCCTTCTAGAACTCTTTCAGATCGGCTTTCAGCCGCTAGAACTGTGGAGTTCTATGCTTTATTACTCTATTACTATTCAGAAGGCCTGAGATGCTGAACCTGGATGGCCACGAAAACATAGCATATCAGTAAGAATGGTAAAAAACGATTTTTGTCAAATAATGCTAAATCTTCTTCTAGAACATTTTCAAATCGACTTCCAGTCACTTGAACTGTTATGGTCTACGCTTGTTTACTTTATTACTACTCAGAACTCCTGAGATGCTGGACCTGGATGGCCACGAAAATATAGCATATCAGTAAGAATATTAAAAATCGATTTTTGTCAAATAATGCTAAGTCTTCTTCTAGAACTCTTTCAAATCGACTTCCAGTCACTTGAACTGTTATGTTCTATGCTTGTTTACTTTATAACTACTCAGAACTCCTGAGATGCTAGACCTGGATGGCCACGACAACATAGCATATCAGTATGAATGGTAATAATCGATTTTTGTCTAATAATGCTAAGACTTCTTCTAGAACTCTTTCAAATCGACTTTCAGTCACTTGAACTGTTATGTTCTATGCTTGGTTACTTTATAACTACTCAGAACTCTTGAGATGCCGGGCATGGATGGCCACGAAAACATAGCATATCAGTATGAATGGTAAAAATCAATTTTTGTGGAATACTGCTATGTCTCCTTCTAGAACTCTTTCAGACAGCCGCTAAAACTGTGGAGTTCTATGCTTTATTACTCTATTACTATTCAGAACGCCTGAGATGCTGAACCTGGATGGCCACGAAAACATAGCATATCAGTAAGAATGGTAAAAAACTATTTTTGTCAAATAATGCTAAATCTTCTTCTAGAACTCTTTCAAATCGACTTCCAGTCACTTGAACTGTTATGTTCTATGCTTGTTTACTTTATTACTACTTAGAACTCCTGAGATGCTGGACCTGGATGGCCACGAAAATATAGCATATCACTCAGAATGGTAAAAATCCATTTTTGTGGAATACTGCTATGTCTCCTTCTAGAACACATTCAGATCGGCTTCCAGCCACTAAAACTGTGCAGTTCTATGCCTTTTTACTCTATTACTATTCAGAACGCCTGATATGCTGAACCTGGATGGCCACGAAAACATAGCATATCTGTAAGAATGGTAAAAATCGATTTTTGTCAAATAATGCTAAACCTTCTTTTAGAACTTTTTCAAATCGACTTCCAGCCGCTTTAACTGTTGCGTTCTACGCTTGTTTACTCCATTACTATTCAAAACGCCTGAGATACTGGATCTGGATGGCCACGAAAACATAGTATATCAGTAGGAATGGTAAAATCGATTTTTGTGGAATACCGCTATGTCTCCTTTTAGAACTCTTTCAAATCGACTTCCACTCACTTGAACTGTTATGTTCTATGCTTGGTTACTTTATTACTACTCAAAAATCTTGAGATGCTGGAACTAGATGGCCACAAAAACAGCATATCAATAAGAATGGTAAAAATCGATATTTGACAAATAATGCTAAGTCTTCTTCTAGAACTCTTTCAAATCGACTTCCAGTCACTTGAACTGTTATGTCCTATGCTTGGTTAATTTATTACTACTCAGAACTCCTTAGATGCTGGACCTGGATGGCCATGAAAACAGCATATCAGTAAGAATTGTAAAAATAGTTTTTCGAAAAATAAATACTAAGTTTTCGTTTGGAACTCTTTCAAATCGACTTCCAGCCACTTGAACTGTGATGTTCTATGCTTGTTTACTCCATTCTTACTCAGAACGCCTGAGATGCTGGGCCTGAATTTTCAGGAAAACATAGCATATCAGTATGAATGGTAAAAATCCATTTTTGTCGAATACTGCTATGTCTCCTTCTAGAACTCTTTCAGATCGGCTTCCAGCTGCTAAAACTGTGGAGTTCTATGCTTGTTTACTCCATTACTACTCAGAACGCCTGAGATGCTGGACCTGGATGGCCACGAAAACATAGCATATCAGTATGAATGGTAAAAATCCATTATTGTCGAATACTGCTATGTCTCCTTCTAGAACTCTATCAGATCGGCTTCCAGCCGCTAAAACTGTTGAGTTCTATGCTTGTTTAGTCCATTACTACTTAGAACGCCTGAGATGCCGGGCCTGGATGGCGACGAAAACATAGCATATCAGTATGAATGTTAAAAATCGATTTTTGTCAAATATTGCTAATTCTTCTTTTTGGACTTTTCGGCCAGAACTCTTGCTATATCATCTAGAAATAGCAGAACTTTCATTCCCAACGCTTATTTGTTGACTAGGAATCGGATACGGGTGAGATGCTGGTAGTCGATTTTCGAAGTTAGCATCTCATTTTCCAAAAGAGAAAAAAAAAATTTTTTTTTGGGCTTTTCGGCCAGAACTCTTGCCATATCATCTAGAAATAGCAGAACTTTCATTCTCAACGTTTACTTGTTGACTAGGAATCGGATACGGGTGAGATGCTGGTAGTCGATTTTCGAAGTTAGCATCTCATTTTCAAATTTTCATTTTTTTCGCGAAAATGGGCTGAACTATTGAAAATAACTATCTAGAACTATAGAACTATTTGGGATGCTACTAGAACTGTCATCATTTGGTGAGATGCTGGTAGTTGATATGCTAGGTTCACACGCACCGATATGTGATAGGTATTTTGTTCTTTGACGTGAGTTTTCCTCACTTGACGAAATACTGTCAGTATTACGTTTGTAGTAGTAGTACCATGCGCAGAAGCGGGGCAGTACTGAATGTGTATCGGTTGACAGTGACAGCTGACAGTTTTCTCATATCGTACCGCCTCCGCGTCGATAAATCCAATATACATATATACTGAGACTAGCTGACCCGCGCGGCTTCGCTCGCGTATTACAAATAATGCAAGGGAATAGCCAAGTTTATCCTTCCAAAAGGTCCATTCTATACACATATAAATTTTTTTAATGGAATGGTTTATTTCGGATATATTTATCATGACTTATTATTATTAACCCTTTCAGACATTTTATTACGTGAAAGACATATTGTGGACAGCTACAAAAGACGATCGTAACTAGACAAATCTAAACTCCCATAGACCAATATCGTAACATGTTGTTGAAAATTCGACAAAGTTTGTTAAAATATTAATCTAGGTGAGGCGGCTGAGTACAAAATCAGGAATTGACCTAAGTAATCATAATTTAGAATAAATTTCGGATTTTGCAATACAACGTCTACAATCCGTTTCTGACGCTTCTCCTTACCAAAAGTAAAGGCCCTAAAGTCTATGCTATTAAACACACAATAATTATCATTACCAAACGCCTATGTACTCGTACGATGGCCACAATGCCTTCTGACCATTGAAGTTTTGGCTGTGCTGTGTTGGTCAATTTAGCCCACATCTCTCTCAGCCCGCGGGCCTAAATTACCACTATAAAATTTGTTTATATTTTTATATTCATACCTAGTCAACTCAACCCGCGGATCTAAACGACTACAATGAAATATGTAGACTTATAGTGTGTCCGAACTCGAAAAAAGAGGGAGATATTAAACAGAATTTGGGACCTCTCGTTTTTGGAAGTTGGAATTTTCCATTCAATTTTAGCGGAACCTTTATCAAAGTCTACAATTTGTATATGTTTTTTTAATAAATAATTGTATAACAAATTTGTTTTATTTTTGTTTTTAGGATATAAATGTTTGTAGTATATTTAATTTTAAGAAGACCGTAGTTTTAGAGGCTTTCTGAAGCTGACAGTTATATAAGTCAACTTAGCCTGTGGGCCTATAGTCGTCACTATGATATGTTTTTTTTAGTAGTCCTTCCAGCCCGCAAGGGCCGCATGTCCTGTAAATTAACCATAAAAACAAACATATTTCATAGTGTTCCTTTAGGCCCGCGCGCTGATGTGAGCTGAGTAGACCAACACTTCCGACGAACGACGAAGAAGTAGGCAGGGGCCTTTCAGCTCAAAGTGCGAACTTTTCTAATGAGTTGTTAGTTTAACTTGTTTGTAACAGATGTCACTTTGTACTATCTCCGCACTTGCATATTGAAGTGACAGAGATGCAGTGGTCGTGCGTTTAGTTCTAGATTACTA
Source organism: Notocelia uddmanniana (assembly GCA_905163555.1). Taxonomy (NCBI): domain Eukaryota; kingdom Metazoa; phylum Arthropoda; class Insecta; order Lepidoptera; family Tortricidae; genus Notocelia; species Notocelia uddmanniana. The sequence goes on along the minus strand of LR991060.1, from coordinate 5,316,395 downwards.
AATACCACATCGGCGCTACCAAAGACTACAAATATAAATGTCGCTACGATGTATGTGGAGTATTTCCCTGATATCTCAATTTCAGTCATCATCATCATCATGTCAGCTGAAAGACGTCCACTGCTGGACATAGGCCTCCCCCAAAGACTTCCACAATGACCGGTCCTGCGCCACCCGCATCCAGCGGACACCCGCGACCTTCACCAGGTCATCAGTCCACCGTGTGGGGGGCCTGCCCACGCCATTTCGCAATTGTTAGGCTAAAATGAGTTTGTATTTAGTAAAGATGATGTAGAGATGACAATTTAATACTAACATCTATTAAGCCCATTAGGGCCTTTTACACGGTGAATTATCTCGCGATACACTCATATCACGATCCGTATCACGTGAATATTAATGAATATTAAAAACAGATATTAGAGTAGGTAATGCAGCTCCGCTCATTTTAAGCTGAACGATTTCTGTACATCTGATCAACAATCAGTAAGTTTGAGAGACACAGATAAGTGATCTGACAGGTCTTCACATGTCAGTGTCTCCATTTTCATAACTGCAAATTATACTGAACTGACGTTTTGGTTTGCATGGGATTTGACATTTGGTGTGCTTCTATATGGAGACAATTCGTCAACAACCGAAAATGATCGTACTATCTGTCCCCTTCTAACTCATCTTAGTTAACCATAAGGATTCAAAGACAACTATATGAAAAAACATCGTGATTAACACTACGGATCTGTTGGTATTATTAATTTAAGATATTGAAGCAAAGTACAAACAATTAGGAAAGCCGCGATAATATTGACACACAAACACAAAAATTAATTAAAAAATTACACACCACGTCCGTCATTCATGTAAACATTGTAAACATACCGTTTATTTGGTGATTAGTTATTTTACTGGTGATGCGGATATATAAAGCCGACTCAAAATTCATATTTTCTTTTGCTGCAGAACTTACTAAAGGTTTGAGCTCTATCATATTTCCTCAATTTATTTGAAACATGTCAATAAGGCAAAGGACTTGCACATGTATTATTGCATTGCATACTGTACGTCAAATACCAAAGAATTGATATCAACGCCATCTATAGTACAGAATTGTTCAGCAGATCCGTTTTTTATGAAAACGCGATAACGACGCTACCTACCGGGTCCAATTGTATTTTCAAACCATTCAGGAATCCACTCGAATATGCACACAAAATTTCATCCAAATCGGTCCAGCCGTTTAGGAGGAGTAGGGTGACAAACACACGTACAGAAGAATTATATATATAAAGATAGAGATATCTATCACTATATCAGTGAAATACTCCACATAGATCGTATCGCCGCTGTGGTATTTAGTAAGAATTAACCGCACGACCGCTGCATCTCTGTCACTCCAATATGCAAGTGCGATAGAGATAGCACCCAGTGACAAACAAGTTAAACTAACATCTACATAGAAAAATTCGTAGGTACTTCAAGCTGAAAGGCCCCTGGATAAATATCAGGAAGGCGCCTTAAAGGGATAATTTATATACACACTACACAGTATATTTGTTTTCATTGAGATATTAGCTCTTACAGCCCATCGTAGCTGTCAAATAGCTTTACGGAAGGATAGATGCTTGGCTAAGTAATTCCTTAATCGAGAGGGCATCTGCTTCTTCGCGAAGCGGGCGATTTGAGTAAGGATACAAAGTTAGACACAGAATGTTGAGAATTCCATTCGGTAAGCAAAGAAAAATAACGTGCAGACGCGTAAGATTGTGTGTAGGGCTTGCTATAAAAAATAAAAATGGTGTTTGAAACTGATCCAACCCTAATGGACGATTCACAACAAACGGCCGGAGTCGGCGCGCACTCCACCAGAGTCAAATACTCCATTCAGAAGCTAGATTTCTTATCCAAACGGCAGCGGCAGAGCTGGAGGCAGCCGACCGGAGCCGAACGGCTCCCCGCAACCCATTCAAATATGAAATCTAACTTCTGTATGGAGGATTCGAATTCCTCTAGTGACCCCACTAGAGGAATTCGAAGCGCGCCGACTCCAGCCATTCGGTGAGAATCATCCATAATTCAATAACAATAGAGATGCGCAACGTGTCGACTATTGGGACGTAATATCAAGCATTGGGACTTTTACCTAATGTAGGTACTTATCCAATTTCCAGTAATTTCCCGAGAGAGATAGTTTAGTTTAGACTATGTAAATTGATGGGGTCATTCCATATCTGAAGCCAAACATGTGTTTGCCCCATTAAGGGGGCAGTTTTGGAAAAATGCATAATCAAATATCATCAACTGGTTTAGATCAAATCACTTCTTGTTAACCACTGTTATGACGAGTGTCGATGCCGATTTCACCCACATTGCTACTTTGACACTTGACAGCTTTTTGCCTTGGTCATTCATACTCGTAGTTAGGTTTATCCTAGCCGTGTAATGGAAAAAGTGTGACACCACAAACGTAGATATTACTGACCGTATCACAAAGGTCACGTAGGACTGGGGTTTTCACTCATTGTTTCCTGGGAATTGGGTCCCATTGTGGTTGGAGACGTTAACAATGACATTATGTCGTAGAAACGAAGGGAAACCGCTAATCATCTTCCGATTGTACCCGGCGTTGTTCTTCCGAAATTTCGAACTGTCAACCGCAGTGTCATGTTACAGTGATACCATCAACTACCAACTTGTCTTACCGTGTCTGGCGCTGTTCCCCTACCATACCGCGACAATGGCACGCAAAAATGACTACCCACAACCTAACTAGACAGCAAGTTCTATGTGATAGAACGGGATGCCATGATTTGAGTTTTTCTAGCTGTCTAATATTGTTACACAGAGGACCGAAGTACATAAGTAGGACCGAAATAAGTAGTAGTGGTTAATTATTCTGGAATTGTACTTTATGGCCTTGGTACGCTCCCGCCTCGGAACACCGGATGCGTGCACGTGACTTGCACGTGGAGTTGCGCGTTGTAAAGTATGAATCCTCATAAGACATGTCACACCGTTTGCGTGCGGTACGCCGTACACACGCCATGCAAGTGGTGTGACATGTCTTATGAGGATTCATAGTCTTATTTATGTTCGACGTCTGCGGACGGGTAACACCAGTTAGTTTAGTCAGCGTGTCATAATTCAAGGGCTAGATAGATAAAAAAAAAAACAAAGTATTCAGTATACTTACTTATTCTCCTGGCAATAAGTATGTACACCAAGTGCTGCTGAGGTTGCTTGGCGGTGAGGATCTCACGTTTGTCTAAAGCTGTCAACTTCGCAAATCTTCATATACCTCGCCATAAATTCCCAATAAATTTATATTGAAACATAGTATTGGCCATTGGGGCCAGATGTTAAAGTTCTTATATTTTTACGAGCGCTATTTATAAATGATGTATCACAATCTCTTCACTGCAGTAACGTTAAATATTTCTTCATCGAATATTAGGTTGATTGCAATATTTATATTATAAAACACCATTAGCCAAAGATCAAACCATTGTAAAACACCTCTGGGCATACAATCGGAGGCTCAATTCTGAAACAAACTATTTACATACTTAGGATTGACATCAATTCGGAAAACGCTCTCGCTTGCGCTAGCAGGGTGACCACAGGTCTATATCGAAAATGAGAAATCTGTATAAGAGTTAAATAGCCCCCTGAATGTAAAACAACCTACAAATCTACTAAATAATCACGCAATTGACCTTTCAATTGGTGTAATTGTGTAAATTAACAAATGAGGGTGAAATACAGGTCAGGCATATTCAGTGGCCACTGCACTTTTCTCATTACGAAGTTAAAGCTTTGTAATGACAGGTCATTAAAAGTAATGGAACGTTAGTCATGCAGAAAATGTACAAAGAAGTGACGAGACCTCGCCTATTCTTGACGCGATTGACGAGGCTTTTAAACTACACTCAAAATGGAATTCCGCACTCAAGTTAGGTTGTAACTTTGGTTAAATTGACTTGGGACAGTGGAGACATGAATGGCTGAGAGTTTAAACCTTTCGGCGCCTAGGGCATATCTGAAGTCATCACACAAGTAATAGTGCTCTCCGCTGAGAACGATACTAAAACGAACTGTTTGCCATGTTGTTGAGTGTTGTCAATCGCTTCCTTGTAGAAAGGGTAGGGTTCTCAAGTCAAAATAAACATCGTTCTATAAAAATAGTATCAAAATAGAAATAGCATTGTCACAATAACATAACATAACGCATGGTCGATCAATAATTTGAATGCTACGGTGATTGCGAATGTACAACGAATTCCATGACGCGCGATATTCACCGTCGAGAAATATGTCTGTATGGCATTAATTTCTATTTAGTATATGAAAAGTTTGCGAAAACAAATTTATCCTAGTGATGACCATTCACAAAGCTGAGGGTCCTGGTTTCAAATCCCGGTAAGGGTAAATACTGGTGTGATGATGAGTATGAATGTATGCTTCTGAGTCTTGGATGTTTTCTATGTATTTGACGACCTGTTTAGCCTAGTTGGTAGTGACACTGCCTCCGAAGCAAGAGGTTCCGGGTTCGAATCCCGGCCAGGGCATTATTTGTGCATTTAGAACGGATATTTGTTCTTGGGTCTTGGATGTTTTCTATGTATTTTTATGTTTTCTATGTATAGGATAGTTGTCTAGTACCCATAGTACAAGCTTTGTTTGTTTGTTGTGTTGTGTGTGGGACTAGGTCGATTTGTGTAAGATTGTCCCCAATTTTTTTTTATATCTATCAAATACATATAACGCCGTCTAGTACCCATAACAAAAGCATTATTGAGTTTAGTATTTAGTACACCTCAAGTTCGATTTGTGTAAAATATTTTGCAAAGTCAAAATATACAGCGTCAACAACAACACAACCCATACCTACCTGAAACAAAGACCAATGCTTATCTTGTCCTGTGTCGTTTACCCTGTCTTTGTCCTGTTCTCGTAGTACTTCCAGTCTAGACGTCTAGTCTAGTCTATTGTTATACCTATGTATATCCTTAAGTCGGACCCTCTGCAGGGCTAAGGCCGATCTTTTAGAAATTCCTTTATTCACAACCCTTACAACGTTTCAATAAAATATGAGTTTACTAGTGGTTATATATTAGATTTTCGTTTCGTGGTTAGCTATTATGTTACCAAACAGACGCTGACGTCATGGCACAGACCATAATAACATAGGCTCTTAGCAAATACTTAAATCACCTTGGATATAAATGCTTAATTTCTGTAGGTATAGCCACGTAGCAAAGTATGACTAACATAATAGCACGTACTGACGCGTCAGGGTATAGGTACTTACCAGTATTCTGCCAAGAAGAATAAGACGTGTTTTAAATCAGATATTTTTTATGATTGACTGACCAGCGATTGGCCTTAGTCTCACCTGATGGAAAGCGATGACAAGGCCTAAGATGTTGCTCACTGGTTCCTATATAGCCTATTTACTATTGATTATTCAAATTTATTATTTCATCAATTCAAAACATTTGTTCTGCAAGGGGTTTATTTCATCATAGATAAGATAACAGCGTTTTAGAGATGAATTTACTCTAGCATTAAGTGACATGAAACTATACAGGGAGGAACAATACCACGGACTTTCCTGGAAGTATGTCCGGCGACGTTCTCCACTACAGCTTGCATTTCTCAACCGATTCTCGTATGAACTTGTTTGAGAATGGAAATTTTGAAATTTGATAATATATAAATTCACGAGGTCTACAGCTGATCAGAGCCACTAGTTGTATACTCCAACTCCAAATGTATTCCCGTCCCGCCTCATCCATCTTTGTTACCACCACCACCACCATATCAGCCCTAGGACGTCCACTGCTGGACATAGGCCTCCCCCAATTTCATGGGGATTTCATCTTTGTTACATACATGATAATTGATAAGATATTGGAAATAATACATGTCCAGTGCAGTTTTCTCGGCCTGTTTAGCCTAGTTGGTAGTGCCACTGCCTCCGAAGCAAAGCAAGCATTTAATCCCCTTTAAAAACTGGTTCAAATGGAATCGCTAATATTTTTTTGTAAACTAGCCTATCAACCTTACGAAGTCTTAAGTAGACACCTACGGTGTACCTATGGGCGTTTGCAAATCCAGAGGAATCACAAGCTCGTTACCAACCCTTTATTGACTTGTGGATTAGTCGTGTTAACAGCTCGAGACAAATGCAGCTCACTCTCAACACAACGCAGCCGCAAGATGAATCTTTATGACAATTTAATTTAAAGTAAGTTTAACTATGAACCTTTCGCTTTCCCATTGCCCATAAGATAAGGATCGAAAGATCGACACTATCCAGGGAGCCGCCATTTAACCCGTACGCTGCTCGGAGCGTCGGAAAGGTTAACAGCCGCGGTTAAATATAGCCCAATCGGCGCGGCATTAGCGTTCGGAACCAAACCTTTTGATTAACCTAATAAACTTGCTGAGTGATACGGCTTTTAACTGGCCTTATTAAAAGCTATGTTTACACTGTTGTCTATTTTGGACAACTTTGTTATTTTCCTTTCGTTGCCCTTCAAGATACTTGTGTAAGTACAGACAGTCATAAATATATGTACGTTACCGAAGTGTCATAAATATCTACCTATTTGCGTTCTAACGCTCTTGGCATTACGAGTAGGGCCATTTTCGCATATTTTAGTCCGCATCTATATTTTTGATGTTGACTGTATGCATGTTTTGAAGCCATTTAAGGCTAGGTCGTCAAGCGAGTTAGCGTTTTCGAGTTTTCTAAAAACAATCTGAAACGTAGAATAAGGGTTTTAAAAATTTGAAAAAATTATATGTTTTACTTAAGGATCTAGTCTAGTCAAAGTTGCACTCAGTTACACGATCTAATGAACTTCGCTCGATAGAAAGAGACCCCAAAGTTACTCCTTTTTGTAAAGCATTTACAATCTGACGACTAAACTATTGATGTTTTAAATAAAGTTTTTGAACTAAAGTAAAGCCATTCAGTATTTCTAGACATTTTTGCAGAATTTAAAAAGATAAAATGATTGTATTAATTAATATGTTTAAATACCTACAAAATGCCGAGCGCGGAGGCGCGGCAGGCCCGATGAGTCGCGCGCTGGCGCTTACGGACAACGGACCTGTATAAGTTTTATCCGCGACAGTTTCGTGCACCAAACAAGCAGTTTTTGACGAATTTATATAATTGTTGCAAGTTATTTAAGGAGGGCAATAAAAACCCAAACGAAAAACGTAGTATTTATTATCAAATAAATTATGGTCATAGTGCCACAGTATAGAAATGACAGTATAACAACTAAACTGAACCCCTGCAGAAATCGAACCAAACATGGTAAAATTATAAATGAAATGTTTATTACCAGAAATTATAGATATAGTAAGAGATCTACTGCTTTGCACATGAATATTTTTATTAAGCTATGAGCTTCACCACATTAATTCCGACCGTCTTTTTTTTAATACCACGTCAGTGGCAAACTAACGGCCCGCCTGATGGTAAGCGGTCACCGCAGCCTATGGACGCCTGCAACTCCAGAAATGTCAAATTCGCGTTGCCGATCCTTTTAAAATTTATACACTGTCTATCTTTCTAGTTAATCTTCTTTTAATAAATCTACCCATTTCCAGATAGCTACCGTGGCAAGTTTGGTATCATTTCATATACCATATTGATTCTATTATCATCTTTATGTAAAAATCATTTCTGGTATTTATTTTAAAAGAATACAGTAATCTTTCGCATAAATAGTAAAACAGTAAAAACTTCGCAATGTTTTTTATGCTTTGAGAGCTAATAAACTTTAGACGAATAAATTAAACCACCAAAAAATATCTGTATTTTATTAAATTAAATTAACGTTTTTTCCAAGCTCGTGGCTCCTAAAGTGTTAGCTGTTACAATAAAGCTTAAAATTAGTGGCTCTGTGAGATGTACACCACGCAAAAAAAATTTTTTTTTTTCACATTTCAAAATTTACAAAAACCGTCTCGACAATAATATAATTAAACCTATATAATTATCGAACTTTGTGAGCACACAAAAAAGAGGAGAACATTCGAACAGACAGACATACGAAAGAATTTTTGTCGAGAGCTGAAACGGAGACGCTTCGCTCTCTCGGTCAAAAAACTATGTTAGTATAATTTTATAACAGTCGTGGTTCACTACTACTGGGCCTGTGTATATGAAGAGTCGAACATTATCAACTTATATCCATACGCTTTGTCCGGTTTTACAGTAGACTGAGGAGTATACCCTGTTGCCTTTGCCCTCTGTTTGCCGTTTGTGGATTACGAGAAGGCCTTCGATTCGGTTGAAACCTGGGCTGTACTACAATCTCTCCAGCGGTGCCAAGTAGACTATCGCTATTATCGAAGTACTGAAGTATTTGTACGACAACGCCACTATGTGAGTCCGACTCCAGGACCAGAATTCGATACCTATTCCGTTGTAGCCGCGAGTCAGGCAGGGAGATGCTATTTTTCCCAAACTGTTCTCCGCTGCACTGGAGGATGTTTTCAAGACTTTGGACTGGAGAAGCCTAGGCAATAGGCATCAACATAAACGGCGAGTACATCACTCACCTTTGGTTTGCTGACGATACAGTAGTCTTGGCTGAGACCATACAGGATTTAAGTACCATGCTCAATGACCTTGGTAAAACCTCCGTGAGAGTTGGTCTTAAGCTGAATATGTACAAGATGAAGGTCATGTCAAATTCCCATGTAGCACCAACTGTCGTTACTATCGGACACTTTATACTCGAACTTGAAGTTGATTATGGTATACTAGCGACCCGCCCCGGCTTCGTACGGGTGCAATGCTGATACTAATTATAATTATATACTACAGAATGTAATTATATACAACCCGGCCGATACCGCCGCAACCGCTATGTTCCTGCATTTTAAATCAGTAATATCTTCAAAAATATTCATTTAACCTGACCATTAGGTACATGCTGTCAAGTGCCATATTGATCTATATAAAATGCAAAATGCATTTAAGATATTTTATTGGAGAAGGATTAATGCTGTATTGCTTAAAATCGCTTCGTAAATAAGCCATTATTTTTCGTAAAAAGTAAAGAATAAAGGATGATTCACAGTAGACCGTTCCGTGTCCGGGCCGGCCCGTTTTCTATGACAGCGAACGCAACGGCCGGCGTATTTCTTTAGAAGAAAACGGGCCGGCCCGGAAACGGAACGGCCTACTGTGAATCATCCTTAAAAAATGGTTATTGATAAATATATACCATAATCGATTTTTTTGTAGACCTTTTTAAGTTGTACAATACTGTAGTACATTATTTTGATTTATCTCGTAGGGTTCAGCCAGCGTTTGCAATGTAAGCGCAATAAAATATGTTTATTTACGACATCACAATAGAAACCTATTAAAATATCTGTGTTTCTCTACTATACACCTGTAACCAAGAGGAAAGAGCAATGGAAAGGGCTACGCTGGAAGTATATCTGCGCGATCGTATCAGAAATGAGGCCATCCGCAGAAAAACCAAAGTAACCGATTTAGCCCTCCGAATCGCTTAAATGGCAGTGGGCGGGGCACATTGCACGTAAAACCGATGGCCATTGGGGCGAAGACGAAGGTTCTCGAGTGGTGACCACGTACAGGAAGGTGCAGCGTAGATAGGCCCCCACAAAGTGAACTGATGACCGGGTAAAGGTCGCGAGAGTCCGCTGGATGCGGGTGGCGCAGGACCGGTCATTGTGGCACTCTTTAGGGGAGGCTTATGACCAGCAGTGGACGTCCATCAGCTGATATGATGATGATGATGATATATTTACATGAATAGTTGTTATAGTGTATACAAGCTTATTAGTTTTACGTGTATTCATAATCTGTCATTACTTTCTTAAATATCCGTGTTTGTGCAAAATTAGTTTGTTGCCTTGTGTACTATATTTATTTTTCTCATTTTCTCGAAGGTTAGCTGGAAGAGATCCCTTATAGGGATAAGTTCGCCTTTGTACTTTTACATTTTGTTTCGATTGTTATTGTTTTTTGTGCAATAAAGTGTTATACATACCTGTACATACATATACATGATGATGATAACACGCACACGACAAATAAATATAACACCCTGTATAATATAACACAATTATATAAAAAACTGCATGGCCTATTAAACAAATCGAGTAGAAGGGTATGAGACATATTTCTTAGGTTCTTAGGTTTCATAGATTAAAATAACGAATTTCAGGGTTGTAGGTATGTACTACGAATTCTGTTTTTTTTTTTCATTATAATGGATCTTACCGTAAGTTCGACTTTCAATTATTTATTTACTACCTTATTAAAAAAATATATCAATTACATACTAAAGTTTAATCATAATTAATGCATTTCTTAAGTCAAAATACAGTTATATTTCTATACTGTGACCAGTATGAAGCTAGCGGGGTCATCCGAGTTCACAGTCGCTTCGTCCGCGCGGGCTTGTTCACGCACCGCCAGGACAGCGCTAAATACCTACTCTCGCAGAACTAGAGGGCCTTAAAACATGCGTATAAGAAAGGGATCGTACATCAATCACGTAAGACTACATTATTAACAAAAGTTAACAGGTTATCCTTTTTTAAGAAGAATTTTTATGAGACGACAATGAAGGAAAAACACTGTGTTTTGCCCGTTAATTCTGTGTTCTGTCTTCTCGAAGATCTCACGGTTTGAAATGATTGCCATAATAAATAAATAGCAGTTATTTGCTATGTCACTATCATTTGGTTCCTTTTCATATATCTTACTGTATAAAACTTAAACAAGTAGGTACCTCTTGGACCGTTTGAATAAACCTAGCACTACTGACCTACTTAAATGATCCATCAAATTGGACTGAATAAGCGATATAACACCTAGGTGTTATATCGTGATATGCAAATATTTATCTTGTCTAGTTTTTACTAGGGGGAATATGACCTAGCTTCGTGACTCGTGACAGCATTTGTTTAGCACTTGGCGTTCTAGTTTCATGGAAAATCCATGCAAAAACATCGGTTGGTTTGTCTTGCTTTCCTTGAAAATGATGTTACAATAAGGTAACAACACTTAGAGTCTATGTATACTTATGATCACCAGATTTTAAGCGTTAATATAAAAACAAAGAAAACACGCGTCTCAGAAAATGTTGCGCTACGTTAAACAATGATTGTACTGTATAAGATCCGATAAGAGCTAGAACCGGTTTTCAATTCTAATTTAATTAGAACAACTTCTAGCTATACGGATAACCTAGGCAAGGCTTAGAGTGATTATGATTATGTACCAGAGACGTCCGAAGCTATGCTTTTATAATCTACTTAATCTATATTCAACACCTCACATGCTTTCACGTGTCAAATATATGGAAATACATGAAAAGCCGAGACACACCGAATGCGCACGCTACGCACACGCGCACGCGCACGTGCTGCGCACGCATTCGGTGTGGCTCGGCCTTTAACAAAGAAATCGAAGTCAAGCTTAATTAATAGGATCCTGTCACTTGACCTACTAACTTTTGCCTTAATACCTACTTTACGTAATGGATTTTTCTTCTAAACAGTGAACTTTTCGGGTTTTCTTTGAATATCATCAAATAGAAGTTATTGGGTTAAATTAGTGCGGTGGAGATACTGCGATCGCCAACCCGCATGCCAAGCGTGGCGATTATGGCATTTACCCCCCATGAAAATGGGGAGGCCTATGTCCAGCAGTGGACGTCCTTCGGCTGATATGGTGTGTTAAGATAGTTTTGCAATAAACCTATAAAGTTTACTATGTAGATATATTTAGGAAAAAACCCATTAGGTCCAATGAAGCATTAAGGGCTAAATTAGTTAGGTCTAATAAGGGAGAACCTTAAAAAATACTTGTATTGTACACAAAAGTTTAAAAAATACATCATCTATGACTGAAATAGACCATATTCCTGTGGCTACCGTATCTAAATATAAGTTATAAGTCCTAGTGTGCGACATTGGCTCAATATTTGGCGCCAACAAATATTGGCATTGTTTCACTCAATGGGACGTTTCCACCACCATATCAGCCCTAGGACGTCCACTGCTGGACATAGGCCTCCCCCAATTTCATGGGGGGTAAATGCCATAATCGCCACGCTTGGCATGCGGGTTGGCGATCGCAGTATCTCCACCGTACTCTAGGAATGCTGCTGCCCATTCCCCGGTGGTTTCCTTAAGTTATTTATATATTATTTATATAAAGCTCACTACGCTCCGTAACGACGAGCTTTATGAAAACATAACCTACATAGTTACTAAACCTAGTATAGTTAATACAAACCACATCAGCCTCAAAACGAATTAATATTAGCTCTCACAGCCACATAAAATTGCAAAACGATTTAATCAACAGATCAACTGACCTCGATACAGCATATGTCTGTTACGCAATACAAATCGCCCTTATAACCGTATTATAACTTATTCCGTGCTTATGTTATGTTAAACGTTTCTCTCTCAATACGTGTGAAAGGGACTCCTATTTTCCAAGTCTTAACGCCAGAAGGTTACAACTACATTTATACCAAGCGTATCATAATACAAATAATGAATTTGTGGCGTGAAAAGACTGAAAAGGACACTTGAGTCCTAATTTCACTATGCAGAAGGTTACAACTGCCTTAATACATTTTCAAATAACAAATTAGTAACTTAGCGCATTCTAGAACATTGCAAGTTGCAAGTGAATGCGATTACGCATTGGGTGTTGATTACGGCGTTCTCCGATGTCATTGGAGGGGTTGGTATTGTTCGATGTTTCTATACGCTCGACCCATAAATAACATTAGTGATAATGTGATAATGATAACTGAACATGCCAGCAGAAATATGGACACTGGATATACTGGTGTGGTGTACTTTAATTAGGCATCTTTTGCCTTTTAAATTCCGTCATTGTTCCTTGTATACGTTCTACTATACTTTAATATTTATTTAAACGATTTCTGATTGGCCACCCCGCAAGGACCATGATCGTATAAGACCTGCAACATGATAAATGTATACAAATAAGTACATTGCTACATTCAGACGCTAAATTTAAAATTTGAACGAGGTTTTTCGGGCTAGTGTTATGTATAATTTATACCGTGACTTGAAATAACTGGGAAATTAATATATGTACCCGGGTATGTCCTTAAACTACGACCAAGACCACCGGGGAATGGGCAGCAGCATTCCTAGAGTGCGGTGGAGATACTGCGATCGCCAACCCGCATGCCAAGCGTGGCGATTATGGCATTTACCCCCCATGAAATTGGGGGAGGCCTATGTCCAGCAGTGGACGTCCTAGGGCTGATATGGTATGGTAATATATGTAATATGAAATACCTGGGGTAGGTTAGGTATGTAGCATTGATATGATTTGCTAAACAATGATATCATTTTTTATACTACGACGGTGGCAACCAAGCTTACGGCCTGCCTGATGGTAAGCAGACACCGTAGCCTATGGATACTTGCGACTCCAAAGGAATCACAAGTGCAGTGCCGTCCCTTTATTGACTTGAGGTGCGCTGAGTTGAGATGCATGCCATGCCATGCATATATTCTCATTAGAGGACGGAAATTGGATAAATACCTGTCTAATAATGTAATAACAAACTGGCCGGAATAATCCCTACTTAAGATAATGAACTATAATTAGCCGATTTTACTAGTAATTTTATAAAATACCACAAACAGTTTCCAGGAACGGCGATTTCCGGTAGGATATCTCGGCAAACTGTTACCAATTTCCTTATAAATTTAAATGTATTTAGGTATCACCTATACATATGTTATACTTATGTACTACATTATAATATAATATTACTTACATACAGAAATTATCGAATCTAGTTTGCGTTGCGTTCCAATCGTTATAACTGATCGCCAACCATTACTGCAGTTAGAAACTAAGCGAACCACGAAAACTTGTCGATGATATACACATACTTGTGTGGAAAGATATACGAGTACACAAGCATTGCATTTATTATGCTGACTTGAGGAATCCCAAGGGGTCACGCTGTGCCCACGCAGATAACATAAACCATAAAGGCAAGAAGAAGACAGGTACTTGACATTTCTTGACAGAATTTACTCTTACAGATGCGTTCCTAGCACAGACATCAGAGAAAAGCTGACTCGCAGTATTAAGCCAGATGATTTTTCATATAGTTGTCTCTTTAATCCTTATGGTGCACCAAAATGAGTTAACGCGACAGATAGTACAATCATTTTCGGCTGTTAAGGAGTTGTCTCCATTTGAAAGCACACCAGGATGTTAAATCACTATACAATTTTCAGTTATGAAGACGGAGACACTGGCAGATGAAGAGGTGTCTGATGTCACTTGTCTGTCTCTCTCAAACTTTCTGATATGTGCAGTAGTGAGAATAGATCACAGAAATCGTTCAACTTAAATGAGCGGATCTGCTTTACTCTGATATCTGTGTTTCCTAGTTCCTATCATAGCTACAGAGTATGTTCAGAGTCTAAACCTGTTTTTTTTTTAATTACAGCTGGTCGGCATCGCCATGGTAGGCATTGGCGTGGCTTTCTTGCTCAACTGGCGGTTGGTGAAGGACATCTCCCAAGGCCTCAACGTGGCGCCGTGGCTGTTCATCGTCATTGGGGCCGTGGTCTTCTTCATATCCTTCTTCGGCTGCTGCGGCGCTATTCGGGAGAGCCACTGCATGGTTGTCACAGTACGTAGCCTTTGTAACATCATTATCAACCTACATATATGTATACGCTAAAGCGATAGGCCTGCTCTCATGTGTGAGGGGGAATGGACAGTGCGTGGCGGCCGTGCTGAACTGGTTAGTGTCGAAAGAGGCATCGCAAGGCCTGAACGTGGCGCCCTGGCTGTTCATCAAAATTGTCACGACAAAGAGAATACACAATCCAAGGCTCTCTCAATGTTGAAATACAGTGTTTATGTACAGCTATTTTATAAAATGAGTACGAGTACAAGTATCAGCGTATCCCGACATGGTCAGAACTTTTGGTTTAACTACCTACTGTAACGTCATCAATGTTGTCAAATCAACTAAAATATCTCCGCCCAAGACTTTATTACCCAATAATTGGTCCTGTGCTACAAGCCACTTCTTGTTTGCTTTGTGTGTGGCATAGTCGCTTTAAAGTTTAAACAAAGAAAAATTGGTTAGCACAATTCTAATTAAGTTATAATGTCTCAATATTTTGTCATAATTACTTGTTATTTAATGAATACCTGCATACCCATTATCTGGTCCATTCGCGCTAAATTTACCTTAGTTAACCTGGATATAATCTGGTTCCATACCGGACAGGCTTTGCCTAGTGCAGGTACCTACCAGCAAATCACTGGAAATGGCGCAACCCTTGCAGATTCTGTATGTCATATTTCGAATGATTTTAGAGTGTGAACTTCTTTAGAATTTGTAAAGATAATGAAATAAGTGTTTTGTTTACGTTTCATGTTTACTTCACTGTGGTTGTTTTCTATTTCCAGTACGCGATCTTCCTGATAGTGATCATCATCGTGGAAGTGATCCTGGCAGTGTGTATCTTCGTGTATGCCGACAGCATCAAGCACGCCCTGAAAACAGGAATGGACCAGACCTTCGACGAGACCCGCGGCGCGAGCCCCAACCCCTTCAACCAGATCGAGCGCCAGGTAATACATGCAGCGTAGAAATTAAGGGCGTGCAATGAACAATATTGCATGCTTTGAAACGTCGTTTTGACCTTATCGGGAAATAATTAATTCGAATGACATCGTTAATATTTTTTTTGGAAACTAGCCTATTATAGTTAATACACGAACCGTGAGGAAACCGGTTTAATTCCAACAGAGGCTCTAGTTTTGCCTAGTCTAGTTTCGCCTCTGGGTTGGGAGGTCAGAGGGCAGTCGCTTTCGTGTAACTTGAGCCTACACCAAATCGGACCCCGCCATAACACTAGGAGGTAATCGTAGACACAAGTCATTAAAAAAATATTGTGTCTTATCACGACGTAGAATCAGAAGTTTATTTTATACACCACGTCGGTGCAAACTTGCGTAAGGACCGCCTCCCGGCGCCGCTTACCATCGTAAGCGGTCACCGCAGCCTATGGACACCTGCAATTCCGGGCGTGTCACATGCGCAATGCCGACCGTTTAAAAATGTACACAGTCCTTTCTTGAAGAACACTATACTGTAGTCTCTAGTTGTGGTACGGCGGTTGCGATTAATACGTATAAATAATTACATTAGTAAATGAATGCGTGCATATGATACTCGGCTATCATCCATAAACGCACAATTCAATTTATCACCAGTTCAATTAATACTGTTAAGTTTTAACATTCCGATACGCTAACTGCCAATTAAGTACGTACCTAATATTACAAATAACAATTATGATTTATAAATTACCAGATTACCTTATCATTAAATGTGTTGTAGTATGTTCATTTTGATTTATAAATTCAATAGTCCGCCTCCCATTCATTTACGTTATCCGATGTCATAAGTTCCCTAATTAAATAATAAATGAACTTTATTCTGCACGTATAAGTATAGGCTGCAATGGCACTTTTACAAGTCAAAATCTACTAGCGTTTCTAAAAAAGAAGACCGCTGCCGAGAGGAAACAAAGCCGAAACAAAGACAGTCAGTAATTTTTTCCCAAAATATGCTTATTACAATGATAATACTTAACCTACTTAATACGTAATATAAGTAAATCTGAGTATGAATACAAAAACGAGGAAAGATATTTAGGTCATCAAGACAAAATGTCGAAACTGACATTTACTGATATGTAGAATTTGTTGAAGTTAGGGTCGGTAGAGTTAGGCCGTGTAGATTCAGAAGCTTGGCTCTACATGAGATCTGATATCTTTTTCACAGGGCAAACCTTATGTGGTCGTCTTGGCAACATTTTACATGAAATGTTTTTGGTGGGATTTCAGTTCTTTTTGTAAGTTGCTAGGCAGTCTTTTGAGTGTTTATTTTTTTCTTCTTTTTTTGTAAGTACTTATTAATAGGTTTTTTAGTTACTGTCTACAGTCCCGTGTAAACTTTCATGTCCTAATTCATAGAATTGGTGAAAGTCTCATATAAACTTCCACCCTCCCATTTTAGGGGTTGAGGGGCGAAAGTTATAAGTTTATGAATTTTTTGTTGGTTGTATATTAAACTTAGATTACATACCAAATTTCAGCTTTCTAGCACTTCAGGAAGTAGCCAAACATTTTGATGATTATCAGTGAGTCAGTGACGAAATCTGGGGGCACGGTAGTGCCCCCGCCAAGACGATTCAGTGTATTTTAGATATCAATAAAATCTAAAGTATTAGAGCTATTCAATTGAGACTTTGTATGTTTAATTAGTCTATTATTGACATCATATCCTGAGAATATGAACTATCTGGTACATCGGAAACCAACTTTATGAGGGTTCTAAAAAACGACAAAACACTTCGAGAAAAGGTAGGTAGCGCCCTTGCGCTTCGCTTGGCTCGTCTTGCCCCCAGATAAGGGATACAGTCATCGATTTGACTTCCACTAGACTATAAATTAAATCGATGGATATGCATTCTAGCTATGGAAAAAACGTAAGCACAACTTACTTTTAATAGAGGTATCAAAAAAATAAACTTATTCTTACAAAATTGTCTGTTACAGTTCGCTTGCTGCGGCAAGACTGGCCCCGCCGACTACAAACTAAGCGCGGTTCTGGATCTGCCCGTGGAGTGCTGTGAGCCAGGCACCAAGACGTGCTCATTCGTCAACGCGCACCAGCAGGGATGCACCAATCTCATGCTAGACTACTACGAGAGCTCGCACAAGGTCATCGCTGGGGTCGCTATCGGAGTCGCTTGCGCTGAAGTAAGTTTGTTGTGTACCTCTGGAGTGCTGTGACCAAGGCACCCAGACGTGCTTGATCGTGAACGCGCAAGAGCAGGGCAGCACCACTCTCATGCTAGAATACTACGACAAGTCGAACAAGGTCATCGCTGGAGTCGCTTGCGCTGAAGTTAGTTTCTTGTGAACCTCTGGAGTGCTGTGACCAAGGCACTCAGACGTGCTTCATCGTGAAGGCGCACCAGCAGGGCTGCACCACTCTCATGCTAGAATACTCCGACAGGCCGCACAAGGTCATCGCTGGGGTCGCTATCGGAGTCGCTTGCGCTGAAGTAAGTTTGTTGTGAACCTCTGGAGTGCTGTCACCAAGGCAGTAGACGTGCTCGAACCTCAACGCGCACCAGCAGGGCTGCACCACTCTCATGCTAGACTACTAAGACGTCGCCCAAGGTCATCGCTGGAGTCGCTATCGGAGTCGCTTGCGCTGTAGTAAGTTTGTTGTGAACCTCTCCTCAGGCCATAAATCAATATCATGGTAAACGGTATGGTATACTTGTTTTGCCGCTTGTGACAGGCGAGGTTTGAATTAAAATAGCATATTAGGTGGAACACCATCTAGCTCAAATCTGAAGCTAGCCAGTCCAAATGTGGAAATATACGTCGACCTTACAAAAATAGGCAACAAAGTATCATTACTAAGAAAAAAAAACTTGTGTTTTTGGCAGCGAGCAAGGTCGCTAAAGTTCCTGACGATACGCTTTGTTCACGCCTCCGCTTCCACTTTGGAGTTACTAAGCGTCCCCGGTACGACAGTAACATGATATTTTTTTTTTTATATAACTTGTTTTTTTTTTCATTCGCAGGTGGTCGGAGCGTTGTTCGCCCTGTGTCTCGCCAATTCCATAAGAAACATGGACAGAAGGTCACACTACTAATATTTTGTACATTAAAAACTGGTACCTATTATCACCATTTATTTTTGTTTTAACATTTTGACTTAATTTTAAGCGGGCTGTGTACTGCATGCATAGCTGCTCAACAGGGGATCTGAAACATGTTTAGTTGTTATGGCGGCCATTTTAAATATAAAGTTGCCAGTATAAAAAAACGTATGTCAACTAAGCGTGGTTCACATTAAATTAATGTCGCCTTAACTGGGACATATATAAATATAACATTTAAATTAATGTTTACCAATCTAGTATGCCGTCATAAACGGATTTGTAATCCTGGGTACGAATAGGATCGCTTTTTTCGGGTAACGCTTTGTACTAACATTTAATTGCGCAATTAATATTAAGGCAAAGGGCGCGTTTTTAAAACGAAATGCAGGATATCTCACTGTTTACGAAAAACCTGCTTTAAAAATTCGGCCTTAAATTGCTGAGGAATTATCTCATAAAATGAAATGCATTTAATCGGTTCGTACTAGTGTTGTATTAAAATAACAGAATTGTTAGATTTATAACTAAATACTACTGAATGAATTTAGATATAAAAGTGCACGGTTTAGGGTTCTGTAAATTAGGGGAAATTTAACTAATATTTTTGATATAAGCATATGACTTTGATAACAACGCTGTGTCTAATTTGTGTTATTCTATTATTTCCCCTAATTTATAGTATCCTACACGGTCTGTATATTTTGCAAGTGCTTTGTATGTTCTGCTAATAATTGATTGAAGCTGTCAATGTGTTTCACATTTATCTTGTAATCGTATAGAAGTTGGTAAAAATGCGATATGGAGAGTGAGCACTTGAGCAGAAGGCCACCCACACACTGCAAGCTGGTGTTTATATCAATGAGACTGCGCTTTATCCCCAATTCGCACGAGCGTTTGTTAACCAAGTGCGATAGCAGCGCAGCTATCTGTGGATGACATGGTTAATTGGTTATAAACCTACCAGATGGCAACGTCTTTATTACTTTTAGGCTGGGTTGCACCGACTTACGATCACAGACTGATCAACGTTAAATATGGCGCCGGCAGCTGTCATCCCATAGAAACTTGTCAAACTTTCTATACATTGAAATTTTAACGAACACAGCTTACAATTACAGACGGTTTGGTGCAACCCAGCCTTAATACGCATTTGAAGAAACGCTCGTGTGAATGCGGGCTTTATATATGTGGACTTAACCTATCAGAGGGATCAAGGTCATCGGGTGAACTGTCGAAATTCTAGCCTGATCCAACCAACAATGCCCTCTGTCAGGTCGCTAGAACGCGATAGTTTGTATTATTTTGGTGTTGGCGGCCCGCACGAATCTATGTACGGCTTTGAATTGTAGGGGTATATTCTTAGATGTCGTTAAAACTATTTAAAGGAATTGTCCTCTAAAGAATCTCCGTTAAGTATTTTTATTACATTTTGTAGGCAATAAGCATTTATTTCAAAATCGTGCTTATTGCACTTCTGTAATGATTGTGATATTTCTTGAAGGAATTTATATAAATTTATCTTTTTGTAAAATCATGTTCTTGATGTTTAAACTTTCACATGTTTATGGCATCGTAATTTTGAAGCATACGCAAATATTTAAGGCACAATGGTAACGTTAGTTCGATCATCAATTCGAAATCAATCAGAAATAAAATTTACTCTAGGCTGATGGCCACAGGTGGGCCACAGTCGGTCTTATACTCTTTAAATTTATTATGTAGTGGACCATTAGTCTCCTAAAAATCTCGTGTGAGCGTGAGCAGAGGAAGAGATGTAGATAAATTCTATGAACAGATTTCTAGTCGTGAGTGCAGCGTTTGATCGGAGTAAAAAAAGAACAATTTCGGGGTCACCAGTAAACTCACCTAGTCAATGGCATAGATACAGTCCACTAATTACTGAGGGATGGAGACAAATGGGACCAGTTGTATGCTCTATATTGCTACATTCATACTACATTCAAAGAAACGTTACAAATTAGATAATTATGTTAACAACTTGAGCAAATCGAATTGTGATCGTTGGTCATACGCATTCGTATACAAATTACGTGCCAAATTAACACTGTCAGTTTTGAAACCTCTGCAAATAGTGTGCCTTGCTGTATTTTGTTAAAAAGAATTTTATAAATTCAATAAACTATATGTGTGACTCGGGGGATTTTGTTTTACACCTGTATAATAGTGTCCTAAAAGTAATGTCAATAACGCAGGCAGGTAAAATGCATACCTAACCGTAGATTGATTTGATACATCGATATGCTCTAGTCTGCCTTCCAATCCCATCACTCGCATTTGGATAATTAATAAAATGAGGCTTAGTACGGGTCCGGAATGATTTGTCTTTTGTCATGCCACTACTTTTGGGAAACTTTGCACAAGTCAATCAAATCATAGGTAAGTCACTTATAAATAATTGTGTCTACTAACATGGCATGTACCTCTTTGTTGTATAAACTATGTTTGTTGCGTAATATCATGTACCTTTTCAAATTTGGGTTATTTTTGGTTTCAGTGTGGTATAATAATAAAAGTGTTAAATGGTATTTTGGTTCGGGTTTTGTTAAATGATTATTATTATGTGGTATTAGGAATTTTATGTTCGCACTATTGGTTATGGTTCTCTATGGTACCAGTGAATCGTTTTGTATCGCTTCTATATTTTTAAAAGTAATACTTCGCTTTACTGAATGTCCTTTTATTTACAGGTACGCCTAGAACGAATACATCACGAAACATTCGAATAAGATGAAGAAGGGATATTTACGAAAGAAACTCACCCTATTTTATGTACAAGTTAATTAAGTTAGTTAACCGTTAAAAAAGCTAGAAAGGTCATTCAGGACCAGTTACACATATCATTCGTATTGTTTCTACCACAAATCTTTCGTATAATAAAGAAAAATCGAGCACTCATAATCACAACTGAAACGCACCGAAGTTATTCCTTAAATCGGTGATGTAAAAGACCGTATCGATACCTCACAATATTTGCTATGATTGCATTGTAGTCATAAGAATAATAATAATAACGCACAAGTTTTGGAATGGCAAAATATTTCTGAGGTGATGAGAATAAGGCGTTTAGTAGAAGAGTCAATACGAATGATATCAATTAAAACGCCTACCCTTTAGAATAAACAATGTTTAGTTTTTGAGATTGACTGAAATAGTGCCAGGATGAAATAAACGGTAAACGCAAATCCTGCTGTGCCGTATTGCTAGAGAGAAATTCTCTAAATGTATAGTCAGGCGACCATAATCAATGTCTATGGTACGCGACAAACCAATCTTTTTTTCAGAACGGATCACCATTTTTGTGTTATGTATAAGGTTTTATTTTTATTTCGACCGATATTAAGGAATTAAAATATATACCACGGTCTACCTTCATTTGATTTAATTTTCGTTTTCTTTTGTTGTATTAAAGCGATTGTTAAGTTTAGTTTAGCGATTGTTTGTAATTTGACTAACTGTAAGAACTATTATAAAAGTATTTTCATACTATTCAGTGTTGTACGTCCAATTTACAATACTTATATTAAAGTGTTAAAATTTATATGCATTTCTATTATAATGTGATTTATTAGGTGTTGCCGTACTAGCATGTATATAAATATTTTTTTATCGTATCGGGAACAAGTGTCTGTCTGTTCAACGTGTTTTGAATCTCGTGCATAAAAATTTCAATGATAACGCTTTTATGAATGATACTGTGCCTATATGGTGAAATAAATTTTCTACTATTAATCAGTTGTTTTTGTTTGATAATTTTTAACTGAAGTATGCTGTTGAAGTTTAAAGGGATATAATTAAAAACTTAAGAAAAGGACCTGAGGGGCTAGTATGATCGCTTATATGTCGGACATATAGCATTCGTCCCGTACTGTCAAGTATGTAAGTGCGAGAGGGACGAATGCTATATGTCCGACATATAAGCGATCATACTAGCCCCACTGTTGTATGTGGTTGTAACGTGTTTGAATAGGCATTACATATTTAAAATGTGTAACACAAACAAAACAAATGTCTATTCAATTCAAACACGTCACAACTGCATAGGTAGTGGATTGTCAACCAAGGGCTGAAACTTGAAAGCCACCCATTTCAGACGACATATTTCACACTGCTTTTCATTCCGACTACGAGAGGAAACTTATTAAATACCAAATATGCAAAACCATTTTCTGAATCAGTCAAATCCTATTGCACTATTTTGGAGGGAACTGCCCGGCTAGTATGATAGCTTATACCATCATGTATTTATGTGTACATCACGTAACGTACGTCACGTAATTATGTGGCCAAAATGTACTGAAACCAATGTACTATTACTTATTCTGTGCTGAAACGTCACATAAAACGTGACAGTATAAGCTATCATACTAGCCGGGCTGTTGACTGACTATATATAGTGATGGTACTGATGGTGGACCACTGGAAGCAGATTTAAAGGATAAAAATCTGTATTGAAAAGTATCGATAACATTTTTGTATATTTCCATAATTTAAACTTTTAACCAACCTTCAAAAATCGGTTAAATTTAATGCCAATTATGAAAAAAAAACAACAATACAAAAAAAAGTAAACTTTTATTTAAACACTGTTTAATAACAGCAGAAGTAGCAGCACAGAATAAGGAATAGTACAAGTGTAGCAGTCTTAATTTAGTTTTTATTACCATAATGTAATAGAAGATTGTTAACCGAGGGCTGAAACGTACCCATTTCTGTCGAGATATTTTGGCGCTCAAACGTGATGAGAGTGCCAATATTTCGAGGCTGGAATGGGTGGTCTCACCCCAGTCACCCCGAGTTTAACACTGCTTCTCATTTCGAATCCGAGGAAACTAAAAAAATGCCAAATATGCGAAAACATTTTTTTAATACTTTTCTCTTGTAGAGCTAAAATATACCACATTCAACACGCCACTTAGATGAACACTCACTTTGAGTCACTTTAGAGTATAAGAAATAAGTAAAGGTGTACCTATTTGACTCCTGTTCGAGTACCTCCATGAATCTAGGTTTAGTTGTCCGACCGATTACTTAAGCTTGTGATGCGTTGACGATTTTTTTTAACTAGTGGGTCTGTGAGCTGTAGAGCCCCATAGCTCCGCCATTTCGAAAATATTAAAAAAATCCAAAACACAAGTAAAAAAAAAAAAACCGGCAAAGTGCGTGTCGGACCACGCACAAAGAAGGGTTACGTACTGTGTTTTGTTTAAACCAAAAATCGTTGAAAGGATTTATTATTGTACACCATTTTTATTTTTTTTAGAATTTTAAACGTCATAGTTTGTAAATTGGCGTATGTATTACCGCCATCTAGTATGGAGTCACAAAATCATTCATTTTCATTCATTTCACCTACGTTTATGAACTGACTGCCACTGCCATCTAGGGTGCACCCGCCGAATTGTTGAGTAGAGACATTGACGAATTTTTACTGGCAACATACTGAACTGTCACTACTGACATCCGACTGAAGGACTTTGTATCCATGGTAAAAAAAAAAACTGTACTGACAGTAGTGTCAATCCTAGCTAGGTAATCTGTGGTCAATCAACCTTGCGTTGCGAGATGTGCGGCTGCACACTGCTCGTCACTGTTTTATATTCTCGTATTATTCGGTTGGAAAAATCCACTTTCACTTTTTGTGTTATGTGACTGTCAAAAAGTTCCCTTAATGTGTTGTGACAAGTCTTGTTGGATTCTAATTCTCATTTCGTGAGACCTTCATGTCATAGAAACAACTTCGAAATGGCATATAAAAATTGTTGTGTAGTGTTTATAATTTTCGCTTTAGCGATAGTCCAAGTGGTCGGTTACGACACGGAACTGTTTGAAACGACGTCTTGCGACAGCAACGTGTGCTTCGAGGCGCTTCACGGGGCCCTGGGAGACTGTTCTTGTAACGTAGACACTATAGATTATTTTAACAACGTCAAAATATTTCCCCGCATACAGAGCTTGGTAAGCAAAGACTATTTCCGCTTCTACAAAGTCAATTTGAAGAAAGAATGCCCTTTTTGGGCGGACGACAGCCGATGTGCCATGAAATACTGTCATATTAAAACTTGTACAAAAGAGAGTGTACCTGGATATGAGAATGGGTATGAAAATGAGATCTTGGACGAAACGCCTGCTACCAAGTACTCGAAAGAGGCTCAATCTAATTGTAATTCTGATCACGATCCAGACTTGGGTTACTTGAATATGACCATAAGTGCTGCTAGCCAATATGAAATTGCGAAGTGGAAGGCTCATGATGATGCCCTTGAAAACTTCTGTGAATGTGACGACAGAGACGCTGAGGCAGAGTATGTGGACTTGTCTCTGAACCCAGAAAGATACACAGGTTACAAAGGCCCTTCAGCTCACAGAATATGGAGAAGTATTTACCAGGAAAATTGCTTCCGTCCTAAGGTCAACCCATATGAGTCTTTTCCGTATGTTTTGAGTTCTGACTTGAGCAATATGTGCTTAGAGAAGAGGGTGTTTTACAGAGCTGTTTCAGGCATGCATAGTAGCATTAATATCCATCTGTGCTCAAAGTATCTGCTATCTGAAAAAGCTGTTGGTTTTGTTAGCTCTCCAGATGGTGAGTGGGGACCGAACCTTGAAGAATTCCAACGTCGGTTTGACCCCTCACAGACACTAGGAGAAAGCCCGAATTGGTTGAAAAATCTTTATTTCGTTTATTTATTAGAAATGAGAGCTTTAGCCAAAGCAGGCCCATATTTAGAAAGAGAGGAATACTATACCGGAAATCCAACGGAAGATGAGGAGACTCGAGAGGCTATTAGAAACATGCTCGGTGTCATCTACAGCTTCCCCGACCATTTCAACGAGTCATCAATGTTCAATGGAGGTAGCCAAGCTGCTAAACTGAAAGTTGAATTCCGTGAACACTTCCGTAACATATCAAGGATAATGGATTGCGTTGGTTGTGACAAATGTAAGCTGTGGGGAAAGCTACAGACGCAAGGGCTTGGAACAGCCTTAAAGATCCTGTTTTCCGGAAAATGGGATGGTCCAGAGGATGACCCAGAACAGGGGAAATTGCCATTGAGGCACAAGGCTCATGAGCGTCTGCAGAGGACGGAGATTGTGGCACTGTTCAATGCATTTGCTAGACTTTCTAACAGTATTAGAGAACTGGAGAACTTCCGGAGTATGCTCAGGTGAGATTATATTTTCCAGTGTTAGTTTAATTAAAGCCTCAAAGCCCATTATTTCTACTTTGTACCAAGCTCAGAGCTTGGCCACCAAAAAGTGATGGGCCCTATTATTAAATGTAGATTGACTGGTTTAAAAAGTGACCTGTAATTATGAGTAATTATGGTGCAGTTAGTCGCTGTAGCTAGTCATTTTAAATTTAAAACAGATTTGCTCAAATGATATTAATAAATATTTTGCTATATAAATTAAAAAAATGAATATACATTCATGAATGAATAGGTTTTATAGGTTAATGGTGTGAGTCTTGTGTGTGTGTGTTTGCTATAGCAATTAAAAAGGACTTTTGACATCTTCACATTACATCTGAATTTAAATATTGAATTTGATCAGATTAACTAAAACAGCACATGAACCGTGATTATGATTATATTACTATCTCTAATCCATACTAATGAAATGAATACCGGATATCTGTAATATGGATAAGACAATATCCATAGGACAGTTTCACATAGGTAAAACCTATGTCATACATTTCAGTTATGAATGTTATTATGAAACTAGCTGTTGCCCGCGACTTCATCCGCGTCTTCGCTCCTATTGGTCGCAGCATGATGTTATATACTCTAAAGCCTTCCTCGATAGATAGACTATCCAACACTAAAAGAAATTCTCAATCCGAACCAGTGGTTCCTGAGATTAGCGCGTTCAAACAAACAAACAAACTCTTCAGCTTTATAATACTAGTATAGATAACATAGGTACAACGATTTCTCTTTAGTTTTGCCGAAAGTGATTTGTTTACGTGAAGTTGTCAATTGTCTGTGTGTTCCGTGTAGTTAGCATCACTTAGCTTGGCTCCTATTGATGAGTAAATATTGCGACATACCTGCCGCTTATTAAGAGTCCGCAGGAAGCTGGGTTCTCCATACAAACGTAGTTTCACTCACATTTTAAAACGGCATGCTGGAATAACATGAAACTTTGTATACACAATGGGATCCGCCATATCTAGGCAAGAAATTGGTGTCTGTTGCTAGAAATTGTAATAGAAAAAAATACAGTAAATTTTTGAGTTTATTAGGTCTTGTATGGGAATCTTAAAAATCGCTGTATTTTTTCTCTATTATAATTTCAAGCAACAGAAACTAATATCCGGCCTAGATATGCCTGATCCCATTGTGTATACAAAGTTTCATGTTATTCCAGCTCGCTGTTTTAAAATGGGAGCAAATTTACGTTTGTATGGAGAACCGAGCTTCCTGCGGACTCTTAATAGACATACATTGTTATGTATTGGTATTAGGTGGCGGTGTTTGCTAGCAAAATAGTTATTAGTTTAGTCCTATCTTGCTCGATTCCAACATGATCGGATAGTAACGGGTCTATCTTCAAAAGGCGCCAAGCTAGTTTCACGCTCACGTCATTCCGTCCGTAATTCGTATAAAATGATTCAGAACTAAAGGTATATACATAGCCAAAACTTTTTTATATATAACTTTTTAAGTATAAATATGTATGGGGGTTTATGATACGATAAAAAGCTATCAAAACATTTTAACCAAAAGTTTAACCTAAGATTTTTCTTTACAATGCTTGCATTTAATCTTAGATGAACTTGAATGTAGTACATTAGCCTCAGATACATCAGCCAAGGCAAGGATTTAATACGGATTGATGTGTGACCTTGAGCGTGACTTTGAAAGGTTGCAGGTTGCTTGAATCTTGGACTGTGTTTGGTGGAGGATATCTATCTGTTACAACTTGCACAAGTTGTTTCGTAGTCAAGTAAAGGTCGCTCAGTGTCCGATGTCAATAAGGTTGATTTCTGATTTCGTCGTTAACGAAATGTCGCTTTTGACTCCGCTCTTTTGTTTGATAATTAATAACATGTTTATGATGGGCAGATGGGCTGGTCCTATCCTAGGTCTGAGATTCTTTACGAGATTTTACAGGATGTGACCTTGGCATGACGTGCCGTCATATCGATTGGACTGATTAATTTATAGTTGGGGAGCCCAGAATGCTAAATGTCGATTTACTTGAGCGTCGTTGGCTTTTGAAGATTGGACGGTAGAAAGAAAAATATGTTATATGATTTCACCCCTCCGCTGATGGGGGAGCGCCTAGAGATAAAAAACAGTTACACGAGCGCGTCAGATATTAATAGTGTATAAATACGTCCCACGTGCCTCTGATGACGGTAGTATGTGAATCTGCCGGTTTGGATGGTGGCGGTGGCCATACGGAAGATTAAAACTAGTGGTATGGGGGGGAGGATTAATTATTATCTTCGCGTTACATGCTATCTCTTTAATACGAGGGTGAATCAAAAAGTTCTAGAATGATGTTTGATGTAGTTATGAAACCTCTTTGCTGGAGGTTTTTTTTTATTCTGTGCTGGCACTATGACGCCATTTTTGACAGTTGTTTTTTTTTTTCAATTGTTTCCGCCATTCCGTCGTTCGTTCGTTTTCGAGAAAGAAGCTGACTAAAACGTTCAATAATGGAAAAAAATGAGCTACGTGCCGTGAACAAGTACTTGTGTATGAAAAAAATGTCTACCAAGGAAATATTTTTGGATATCCAGCAGACGGTGGGCTCAGAGGGCCTACTCCGAACTTCGAAAATCGAACTTCGTGTCGTGCCATCCCTTTCACTCTCGTATATGACCTAATACACTATATGACGGAAAGGGACGGCACGATACGAAGTTCGATTTTCGAAGTTCGGAGTAGGCCCTCTGATTCTATACCCTATTCCACCGTTGCTCACTGGGTAGCCGAGTTTAGAAGAGGTAGATCAAGCTGTGAAGATGACCCCCGCTCCGGTCGACCGTCTACCTCAGTTAACGCACAAACCGTTGAAAAAAATTGAAAAAATGGTTTTAGAAGACGGGAGAATCACTATCAAATTTCTAGCAGAGACTAAAGATTTCGTTTGGTAGTGTACAGTCCGTTTTAACCGATGTTTTGGGTTTTAAAAAAGTGTCCGCAAGATGGGTTCCACGAATGTTAACCCAGTCAAACAAAGATTTACGTGTGGAAGTTGCAAAGCGAAATCTTGTAATGATCATGCGTGACCCGGACACTTTTTATCGCCGTTTCGTTACTATGGACGAAACATGGGTTCACCATTTCGATCCCGAAACGAAAAAACAAAGTATGTCTTGAAAACGCCCATCTTCTCCACCAATGAAAAAATGTCGCGTTATTCCGACGGCAGGTAGAGTATGGCCTCGGTTTTCTGGGATGCGGAAGGAATCCTTTTTATTGATTATCTGCCTAAAGGTAAAACTATCACTGGTGTTTATTACATAGAATTGATCCCGAAAGTGCGGCAAGCAATAAAAGAAAATGGCCGAGGAAAATTGCGTGCTGGCGTGCTTTTCCACCACGACAACGCTCCGGCTCATCGGTCACAGAAGGCTCTCACTGCTATCCGCCAGGCTGGTTTTGAGATCTTTGATCATCCGCCCTTCTCGCCAGACTTAGCTCCAAGTGATTTCCATTTGTTTCCAAAATTAAAGGAGTACATTCGCAGAACTAAATTTGTCGACGACAACGCGGTCATGCGTGCGGTTGAGGAGTTTTTCGAGGCCCAAGAAAAACATTTTTTTTTTCTTTTTCGAAGGAATAAAAACAATTGAAAAACATTATAGTAAATGTCTAGAACAACAGGTAAATTATGTAGAAAAATAAAAGAAAAAAACCCTATATTCGTTTATTTTTGACACTATTTCTAAGAAGTTTTCGAATCGCCCTCGTATATCATATACTTCACTCTCATATAAAAGCGGATTTTCCCACGTTATCGTAGCCTATTGTTACAGCCTATTCTAGAAAGTATTATAATATGTCCAATAAGTCAAACTTGAGGTTTAAAGGGGCTCCACACAATCCACACAAACTTCCATCTCCTAATTTAAAGGGTGGGGGTGTAGTATTTAAAAATCCTTAAATATGCATTTTATTATAACAAGAAGTCCACATATCGATTTTCTGACCTCTACCTCTAACATCAAAATTTGCGGAAGTCTCATACAAACTTCCGTCGCCTATCGGGGCTTCCACGTTTTAGATTTTTGTTGTTGTTTGTGTACTAATACTAGCTTAAATACCAAATTTCAGCTTTCTAGAACTTCAAGAAGTGCCCTAAGATAAGAATTTAGATGATCATCAGTGCCAAAATAGTTTTGTTTGATATCAAGAAAATTGTGAGGATGACGGACGCCAGCTATGGTATCGCACATCTAAGCGTCTAGTGGCACATATCTTCAGTCATCACGTTTGTAATTCTAGTTAATACATTCCACACGGAAAGTTAAAAAAGCGGACCTCTTCCTCAACTGAAGTCGCCTACGAAATATAGTTAACATTATTACCCACCCCACGAGACATCAACTATACAAATCACGTGATATGCCGCACGCTTAGCCGGCAAGTCATATATTTTGAACAGTAGGTAATCGGAGCCTTACAAATTCGTACGTTGCAGTAATCACGTAGTAACTGAGTCATGTACTCTCTCACAGGTGGCTGCCAATCGCGAGGAATTCGGTCCGGCATACTGAGGTTATAAACTAGTGTATAAAAAGTATCAAAATAAAGAAAAAGTCACTGTCATCGTCGTTATTATGTGCCCATATAAACAATGAATTTCAACAACCCGACAGATTTTAACCATCGCTTCTAAATCTTAAATGGAGTAAAAAAGTGGTATGACTTATAGTCCAAAACGGCTTAACTGACACCCTAAGGACGTGACGTAGCTAGATCCACCTGTCATTTGTGACCAGTGTTAAGTTTTCTCTTTCACTCCTTTGACTAAGAATTTGCTCGTAAGAAAGTATAGTACCGTTACTTGATTTTTTTGCTCCAGAATTTAATTAAGTTAATATGACAGTATTTCACCTATGTTGACATAACATTATTTGTCGGCTCTTGAGAGGAGAGTCAGATTGCTCCGACTTGTTCTCTAGAACATGTCTGTTTGTTCCTGACAAGTATCTTCGCGGCCGCAGCCATCACCTCTTGGCGAAGGAGGTGGCTCGCACGGTGGCGCATGAGCACACCAATTGTCAACGCGCAAGGGCTACTTAACAAAGTAACCTTAAATGCACCAGATTGCGATCTGTTTGCCTGCAAGTGGAGCAAACTTCTACTTATCTTTAAGCTTTACTTATATTTCGCTGTTTTGTATTGTTTCCTTAGATTGTTAGATTTAGATATTAGATTAGATTTTTGATTCAAGTTTATCAGCGCCTTGGCAGTATGCTGTAATGCTGTAAAATTTTATTTTTAAATAAATAAATAAATAATTTACTCGTATCGGATAAGAAATTCGTGGTTAAAATCTGTCGGGTTACTGAAATTCACCGTGTATAATTATGTAGCCTCACTGCTGGCTGCTGGGCACATCGTTTTTTCTGCTTGTTATAATATAACAGATTTTCTATTTTTGTTATTATTAGGTAATCTTTTTGTAATGTTGGGTTTTTGTAGTTGGTTTGTTAATGTTGCTAATTTATATAACTATAATTAACTTTATTGCGGACTACAAAGTGAAAATAATATAAATAAATAAAAACGTGAGACTTGTAATCATTTACGTTCTGAATTAAAAAAAAAAAATTGTGCTCGGAGTTGTTCCGGTAGTTAGTTCCTTAGTTGGCTAGAGTGATTGGCCGCGCATGCCATGATGTCGCAGGTTCGAATCCTACTCAGAACACAATTTTTTTTCAATTTTTTTTTCCTGTTAATCTGATAGGTATTAATAGTTTTTGTTAGCATGCGTTACTGTTTCATACAACATTAACCATTACGTACAAGCCAAGAGGCGGCTTGGATTATTTATTTGGCTTATTGAATAAATCATAGATTATCTACTTGAACAAATTCGTAAAATCTGCTTTACGTGGGAGAGTTATGACAGGTTTGCCAAACGAACGAACACGCGTTCTGACGTGAAATTGAACTGTCAATTTGTTTTAGCGAGCATTCAACCGTAAATCTATGCAAATAATAAGTGTTTTAAGCCGACATATGCCCTGGTTCATTTGTATTTTTTTCTTATCCATTCACTATCGAACTTTATTCTTTCGTGTAACCATTTAGTAGTTTTACTAGTTGAAGTTCGAAACTATCACAAATAAACATAGATAAGTATCAAAGTGAATTTTGCAAACTGCAATGCATTAAGGTGACAATGTTTCAGGGTTAGTAGTTTCCTTTACTGCGAACCACAGACCACTAACGAACGGCCATGTTTGGTGAGGGTAATATAATTTTAATTAGGTACCACTTTTAGTAAAAAATAGGCAACGTAAAGATAAGGTTTCCTAATAGGTAGGTTTCATCAGCCCATTTAGCGTGTACAGCGTCACGTCGCATCTTCAAACAATTGTCGAACTCGACTATTGATAGATTAGCGAGAGCTCGCAATGCCATGTGTATTAACTGTGTGGAGGAATTGGCATGAAAATACAAAACAAGTAGTTATTGTTCACTAGCTGTGTTTGTGGCTTGGACAGTCCTAGAACAAACTTCCCCCCTTAGCCTCAAATTATCTTCTTGGTACGAAATTTCGGCTTAATTGGTTCAGCTGTTAAAGCAATAAGCATGGCAAGTTAAACAACGGAGACAGTTGTTTTCGTATTTAAAACGAAACATTGTGATTTTTTCCCATTCAGGACTGTCTATTCCTTGGTTTTTTACTTTGCGAATAGGTAAATTATGTGCCTCAGAATATTTGTTCTGTTGTAAGAAATTTTACTACAGTTTTAGTTAACGGTCGACGGTGAGATTAAAAGTTTACTCTTACAAAATATTCCAATGTAACTGTTTTGATAACCGATACCGATTCCCAACTTTCCATATATAGTTGTAGCATCATATTGAGTAGATTTACAATCTTATACATGTTTTAGTATCAATACGTGGGCTGTTCCGAAAGTTTTTAGCTGCTCTCACTCTATTCATGCCATATATGTTTTAATGATACCATTATGCGGGTAATTTCAATACATATGTGTTGAGGTGAAACTGTTGATGAAAGTCGCTTGGGTTTTTTTTTATTGTATTTTAAGTACGACGTGTCAACAGCCCTATCTAATATGCGATGAACGGGTCACAATACCAATATTGTGTTGCGGGTCAATTTTGATTAATACGTCACCACAACTAAACGAAATTGTATACACCGCAAACTATGAATCTTCCCTGTCTCTACCCACGTAATCTGTTTCGATTTCATGAAAATTAGCGACAATGACAGGTGTGTCGAATATTAGTCTAGGTTGCGAGACTAGGGACTGGTCATCATCACAAAAAAACTTAAATTAAATAAAATCATTTACTGATTTTACATTAAAATCAGCAAAACTAAGTTAGGAAGTCATCCCGGGCAGTTTCCACTACAGCTGTTAGGGATTTCGTTGCCAAAACTATTTTTAGGTATCAAAAATAGGACTATTTCCGCAATTTTTTAAAAGCCCATACAAAAGGCCTTTTGGTAAAAGAAATGTTGTGAAAAAAATACTTGCTACTTACCAACGATTTTATCTCAGCTCATAACTATTGAAATTACCCACATAATGGTGTAAATAAAAAATATACCGCATGAATAGAGTGAGATCAGCTAAAAACTTTCGGAACAGCCCACGTATATGAATCTAGCATCATTTTAGTAGATGCTTCTAGACGTACCTAGAGTGAGAGCAGCTAAAAACTTTCGGAACAGCCCACGTATATGAATCTAGCATCATTTTAGTAAATGCTTCTAGACGTACCTAAACGTTACGTATCTTTGGATTCAAATTTACGAGTAGATGATCAATTGATCATAGACTATATAGTACTATTTCTGGATTGCGGGATGTTGTGTAACCGTTGACACGTATCCATATTTAAAATAACAACCGCAGGTCATACTACCTCATTTTTGGCAAAGCGATGTCTTTTTCAATGTTGTATGAATTATTTCTGTATCCACCGGAAAAATAATGAATGGCGCAGTTTTTCCGCTGGATGCAAAGTTCATTGCTCAGAACCAGGTTGACAAGGTAGGAACGCCGCCCAGGTCACGTAGGTGTGACTCAAACCTTTGTTGACCTGATGTAATGTCACACAGTGTTCCAAAAACGCTTGGGATCGGACATTTTGTTATAATTCTGGTAATCGATGTAGTTCAATATAGTAAATAAAAGTGTAGAAGTGACCCCCAGTCAAATCTTTATAGATTCGGAGAAAAAAAATGATAAAGTTGGCCATTTCCGGTAGGTACTAAAATGGAAAAATTGCTATTTCTTTTTTTTGTGAATTTATGGAATAGCAGTAATTTGTCATGTGATAATGCATATAATTGCGCGTTCTTTGAGCTATTAAACGTGTATTATTAGTAGATAGAGTGAAAGAAATTGACGAAAAACCAGTTTTTCGATTTTATTTATTTATTTTTTATTGGTGATGTGGTCGCACTCAATTATTATTGCGTCTGATAGTTACTATTTGTGTCTATCGCCATTAATAATTACAGTTCCGAATCTCGTGGAGACTCTGAGAAATTGAATTTTAAGTATCCGTCAAAAGCGCCTATGAGTTCCTTTATAGCAAAAATATCGTAAGCACTATTTCATATTTTGTAGGCACTTATTTAAAACGAAGTATGGGTAAAAAACTTAAGAAAAGGACCTGTTGAATGTAGTTGTGACGTGTTCGAATAGACATTACATATTTAGAATGAGTAACATGAACAAAAAAAATTTCTATTCAAACACATCACAACTACATATAACAGTTCCTTTTCTTGAGGTTTTTACCTTTAACGGTTTACTTTGATATATATATATATATATAGATATATATATATATATATATATATATATATATATATATAGGTATATATTATATATATAATTTTGTTATTTGTATTGACACAAAATAATTCTTCCAACAGTGACAATACCCACGACACAATCATTTTAACCAGGGAAATAGATATTTTAGATGTGGATACTCCTATCCTTTAATTTATTCTTGTTCATCATCAATATTATCATCTAAAATATCTATTTCCGTGGCTAAAATGACTGTGTGTGGGTATTGTGCAACAGTGGTTGGAAGAATCATTTTCTGTCAGTACAAATAACAAATCCTCACCGTCATCTTCATTGGTCAAACTATTTTCTTCGAAGGGTTCAAGCAAAGATCTTACGTTATTAGATTTTTACGGTATAGCATTTTGACGGTCTTCGGCTCGAGAGCACAGTGAAACAGATCCAACATGGAGAAATGTCGGACTGATTTTCTAGTATGGTGCTCGCGGTCATTGCGCCATATTTTGTTTCGGCAGTCTGCTCAGAGAGGAACCCAACCGGTAAAATTGATTTTTCTGTTATATCTTTTTCTATTATATTCTATTACATCGTTCTCCTTACCCAGTGTGGGATGGTGGTTAGGTGGCATAGTAATAAAGTGACCCATGGCCGCATATCCTCTTGAGCATACATACTCGTACTATTTTATAAGAACGAATAGGTACGAGTATGTAGAACTTCTAAAAGTAACTTGTGAACTCAAGTAATTTTAGTATTTCTAAATAGCGAAATACAACAAAAATTCAGACAACAAGAGTAAAGTTCAAAGTGCCTACAAAATATGAAATAGTGCTTACGATATTTTTGCTATAAAGGAACTCATAGGCGCTTTTGACGGATACTTAAAATTCAATTTCTCAGAGTCTCCATGAGATTCGGAACTGTAATTATTAATAGCGATAGACACAAATAGTAACTATCAGACGCAATAATAATTGAGTGCGACCACATCACCAATAAAAAATAAATAAATAAAATCGAAAAACTGGTTTTTCGTCAATTTCTTTCACTCTATCTACTAATAATACACGTTTAATAGCTCAAAGAACGCGCAATTATATGCATTATCACATGACAAATTACTGCTATTCCATAAATTCACAAAAAAAAGAAATAGCAATTTTTCCATTTTAGTACCTACCGGAAATGGCCAACATTATCATTTTTTTTCTCCGAATCTATAAAGATTTGACTGGGGGTCACTTCTACACTTTTATTTACCATATTGAACTACATCGATTACCAGAGTTATAACAAAATGTCCGATCCCAAGCGTTTTTGGAACACTGTGTGTCATCAGCATCACTGACGTGGCCTAAACGAACTGTTGTTATTACGTCATTATCAACAAACTGGGAAACGATACTCGTAATTACCCTTATCATCTAAGATATAAAATTGTTATCGAATGTGGTTTAGCATTTATTTATAACATCAATTTCTCTAGGCCGCAAATATGCTAAATTATCTTTTTTTAATTGTCAACGCAGCTCACAAAAAGAGGCTCCGAAGCGAAATATATTTGGCAGCGCGCGAGACCCAAGTGACAATGCCAAAGTCAAGGAGCACTGTGCGTCGAGTGGGGCCAAGCCGCAAATTTGGAGCTGAAATGTCAATTCATAGTGTACCTACATAAATCATGAATTTATTATAATGTTGGCGTAAAAAGAAAGTTATGATACAAGTACAGGAGTTAATGAAGTTTAGGATTATACGATCTAGATTTCTTCATGGTTTAGAAGCGTTAGGTTAATAACTTTGAAGTACAAGATATGTTTAATTATTATTAGTTAAGAGATTATTATTAGTCTTATTAACTACGCCATAGTCTCTCAAAAAACCGTATCTATAATAATATTTGCTTGTATTTGCCGTCTCGGAAAAAACCCACACGTCAATAAATAAAGTACCTATTTAATTACTCTTATCACGGCAACAACAAGCTAGGCTGTGTAGATATCGATAGCAGCGGCAACTTGCATTTAATTGCATATAAGTTATCGCTGTAACAAATCTGAGACATTGAACAATTTTCACTACGCGTGTTCAAAATCATACTCTATTCTTCAGCTACAGGGCTTTGATTTAACCTGCGAAGCGAAAATTTAAAATTCCTGTGCGCTTTAGATTGTTTAATTTCGTAACGCGTTTACTGTACGTAATTTTCTTTTTACGCCGGTATTATGCGGATCATCACAAGACTAATTTATTTATATCCAGTGACGTGTATTGAGCTTATTTATAATGCGAGGTAAAGCAGAATATACAGTTTGTTACAATAATTGTTAAAACACTTAAACGAGTCAAATGTGACGATGGATGGTATACGTACAAAGAAAAGCGTGCACGAGAATAATAAATTCCCCAGAGAGTAAGAATCCCGGGGATACCATAAAAACAGCAAACACCATTCTGACGAGTGTTTATTTTAAATTTAAATTAGTTTTATTTAAATTAGATTATAATTCAGCACTGAATTTGTGCGTATAAAGAAACAATAGGAATAAAGAAAAATATAACTAACCTAACTTTAAACTAAAATAAAACAGAACTAAATTGTTACAAATAAAAAACCGGCACCAGGTCTGTGCCGTGTGGCAAGGTGCCCAGAAGGCTGGCGGCGTTGCCACGCTGGGTGGCAATAGAGATCCGTTGGGCGAGATAGGCGCCAGCCATCTGGTCACCAGTTGCCTCCACGAGCTGCTTTGCGAGCTCCCTAAAAAAAGTATGTGCTCCGGGCTCCCACGGTACAAGCGATGCAACTCCAAACGGCTCAAACATGGAGCCAGTATTGATCCTGGCTGCATATTTGAGCCGTTTGGGGTTTTCCGCTGTGTTAGCAGCAGCCCCAGCCCTATTTAAAGTCTCTGAAAGATGGGACGGTGCAGGGGTATCCACATGTGGCATCCCATACTAGGGGTCGTCCTAACTTCCAGTGAACGAGGGTATTTGTGTGTTGAAGTTTGTTAAGGCGTAATATGTCACGCCTCTGGATAATACTGCGGACGAATATATCAAATGTTATCTTAAACGAGTATGAAGTATATGCTTGGGTTGTTGTGTAACACATATCTATACTATATGTTACATACGAGTATATATGTGCTCTTTTAGGTTACACAAATAACATTACAGCCAGCACAATACTAATTGCTGTTATTGTTGCGCTCCCCTACTGATACAGTTTTCAATGTATCTACCGAGAGTCATATTATAACTCGTATAAGCTAAGATTTGTGGGTGAATTTTACATATTTGAGAGGACTTTCAACTCGTACTTTAGTTTCAAGTTCGAAGAGGGAATTATCGCAGCCCTTTCGTTCCACAAACAAAATCTTGAAGTGATAGGGACCCTATTTCAAAGGCAGTCAGAACTTTCAATGTCTGAGTGTTTCTAATCTTGTATACCTAATTTATCTGTATATTAAGCTTTTCCTCGCCGTTAATCTTGTACTAAGTAGTTTTAAGATTCATCAATTAAAATGGAGTGATGCATGAAATCTTTATTCCCGAAACGATTCGTTTAAATATTCGCGTTATAACTAATTTTATTGTATAGTTTAATCATTGGACCAAATTTATGTACCACATTCTTTAGATTAAGAATTAGCTTACTATTGCAATCATGTTGGACTCTAAATTATACCAGTTTATGTAATACCTTATCAACCATGACCAGAAAATGTATTGACGAATAGTTGACTCTTAGGTTCTATATGGTCAACTATACAAACGCGGTTAAATATTTTATTTACTTGTTATCTGGGTTCACACTTTGTTAAGCCGGCATACACTGTCGTCAGCTGTATTTTAATATTTTAACTTTCAAAAATGACTCTGTCTAGTCACAATAACACATACCATACATGCCGGTAAATTCTAAAGAATCATGAACTTATTTTTCTTTAGACTTTCTCGGTAGTATCTATAGTTAGAAGCAAGTAAATTCCTTAAGAGGCTCTTCATTTAGAGAACCTCGATTTTAATAGTTCATAAAAAAAGACAACCTCCTCTTTATGTATATTTCTGAAGTATTTTATATTTTTTGTTTTATTTTTATCTAGTTTTATAATGCATAAATAGTTTTTTATCTTAAGAGTTGAAACTGTTTTGTCAACCTTGATCTTGATTCTACCGTTTTGGCTTCAGTTCAAAATAATTTTAATGATCTCACTCAAATGACTACTCAAATAGTCATTTGGCACTGGCTCATAGTCGTTTCTATAGAGGGAACTTAAACCACCATTTGTAAAATCAGTTAGGTGTAATTTGCGCTATAATAGTTTTGTTTATGCGGGCATTAGTACTGATGGCAGAAATAAGAGACAACAACAAAACTAAGTATATAAAAGATTTGCCTCAAACATTCTAATATTAAAAAATCCTGCTGCTAATCTTGCGCAATGTAACGAAACGGAAGTAACCACCTGATCAATGCGGGGCCTACATAGCGGGAAATAGTAATCTTTTAGTTTTTTTACTCAAAGATTACGTATTTGCCAGTGTTCATTTTAACTTATATTCATGAATGAATCATGATTGACGTACCTACAATGATGTAAAGTATAGTAAATTATTTCTACAGTTGCGAAATGAAAAAATAATTATTGTAACTTTTGAACATTGATAAAATGGAAAAGTGGCGAACTTATCATTCCTCAGTTATACTTAGCGCGTGGTAGTCTCTAAAGATGCCCAATTGAAATCGTCACTTTCAACACCGTTTTGGAAAAGTCAAAAGGTTCCCTATATAAGAAAATTGAAATTGTGTTGCATGTCTTCCTGTTAAATTCATATTCACACCTGTCCGTTTCTGTACTTAATATGTAATTATAGTTTCTTGTTCCTTTTTTCGTCACAAAATCCTATTTGGTTACAAAATAAGTATTACTTAGTATAAATAGTCATATTAAGTACATGAAGTACATCGCACCTTAATAGTTATACATTGTGAATCAGTTCTATGAATATATCTAGCAATTAACTTAAATATTGTTGCTTCGGGCCGTAACTTATTTTGTTGTTAAATGTATGAATGTATATTGTCTCAAGTTTTAAAAGTTTTACATTGAAAATTGCGATTTTTAACTTTGTTTTGCATCATGCCCCTGAGTTTATATAGTTCCTAAAAAATATACAGGTAGTATTAAACAAATCAAATATCAATGTTTTTAATGTATATTTACGTCATTTTGTCAAAATGTAAAATAATGTAAAACAGCTCAACAATTCGTAACCTTTGTAATTCATATGCAGAGGTTGCGTGGTCTGTGATTTTTAAGGTCTAATGCGTCATGACAAATTTATTTATTTTATATTATAATAAATGTTTTTTTGAAGTACCTTGTCTTGTTATTTTTTTACCTATCCAGTGCTCCTATAATCGCATAATTTGTAACATTTAAACCAACTAATATGATGTGTGTGTTGCTTCATGCAGTGTTTGGTTGACTAAACTGAATTAACTCGCCGCCGCTAACAAAGAGAAGGCACGTATTTTCCTATTTTTCGTATTTTACACAATTAATAATTTAGTTATTCACGATAGTTTTGCTCATTTCAGGTCGTATCAAGAACCACCCGCTTTTCTGACATGCACTAAAGGGAAAGGTGTATGAAGAACTTTGTACAGTTGTGCTGACGAGAACATTTAATCTTATCTTTTTTACATTAATTCAATTAAGAGTTATTTATTATGGGACATGTACTTCAGTTCTAAATACTTAAGGTCGGAACTAAGGAATGCAATCTCGATCTCGTCAGATCTCGACCGATTTTTAGAGATTCTATCTCGTCATCAGAAAATCTCGATTTTTGAAATCTCGGTCGTGATCTTGCCCAAAATTTTCGAGATCTCGAACGAGATTACAAGTTCTTGCCGTGCAGGAAGTAATTGAGCCGATTCATGTTGGGCGGTGCTGCCGTGTGTAGGTGGCTTTATAATCGATGATTATAGCACACTGGCAAAAGGAGATGAACCTTTTATGATGATTACTGCGGCGGAGAGAAAGGGGCGTTCTCAGCTGCTGGTCTTTTAGCAAGTAACATTAGGTGCCGCATGACCGACAACACCTTGAGCACTTTGGTTTCTTCGAAATAATTTTCAAAATGACGGGATGATAATAATGTACCTACCTACATATAGTATTATTTTGTCAAAGTAAAATTAAATAGACGTTATGTTGATTTTCCGCGTTATTACAAAACTTACCACATAAACGTACACAGATTGCTACCTGCGGTATATTTTTCTTTGAGGAAACCTTATTCAAAATTAAGGTAATATTCATCAAAATACTGCATTTTTATTTATTATGTCAAATCTCGATCTCGTCGAGATTAATCTCGACATTGGATATCTCGCACGAGATCTCGAATTGCCAATCTCCGCTCGAGATTGCATTCCCTAGTCGGAACGAACACAGCAAGCGCGGCGCGGAGGCGGTTTTGCATTTTTGATCTTTCCGATACTATCGACTGAAAAAAAAAAAAACTTTCATATGTCACACACGCCACCTCCGCTCTACCGTGCTACCGTATACTGAGCCTATTTTATGGTCCGACGCACGTCCGACGTCCCCCGGACCGCGTTTGGTCAACCAAAAAACCGCCTCCGCCACGCAACGACGCTGCGCCGCGCTCTGTACGTTTCAAGCTTTAATCTCACGCCTGTGTGGCTAGGCATGGGCTAGGCAGAGCACCTGCAATTTAATTTCAGTGCAAGTAAATGTGTTCGCAATACTTGTGTGTACTTTAGTTTATATTTTAGCGTTTCATCTTTATACTTCATTTTTTTCTGTGGTTCCGTTAAGTATTGTTGATGCAGGGCACCGCTATAGGCGTCAAGTGTCAGTGGGCGCCAAAAACATGGGAAGAGTCGCTCCTACTCCTAGATACCACATTGAGGCGCCTTTTGAATCGCGCAAAATGTATGCCCTGATCAGCCTAGTTAGCTCGATAGTTTATATCGTCACGTTTTATGCGACGTTTTAGCACATTTCGGCCATATAACGTGACGGTATAAGCTATACACGGTGCTGCCTGTAATAGGAGCAATAAATTTAAAGGATGCTTCCTTATGCTTTTGTTGCTGCATCTGCAGCAACTCTTGTGTCCAAAAAAAAATCTTTTTTCAATTGGGAGAAATTTTGATCTAAAATTATGACCTCCAAGTAATGGATCTTGGCACCCAGAGATTATAGCGCGGCAGTCAATGCTGATTTTGAAGTTGCTTCAAGTTATGACTCATAATCGTTGTCGCATTTTTGGTTTAAAAGTATGTTTGTGGGATTTTTTAATTTTTTTTTTTATAATTTTTTTGTCTTATTTGTATAAATAGTTATTAATAATACTCCAGTAGTGTAAAAAAGTACATAAAAGCAACAGTTGCAAAAAAAAAGTTGAAAAAAAACCATTTGGAAATAATTGCTGGAGAGCTCAATAGTGTACCGTTTAATTTATTACAGGCAACACCTTGTATATAGAGCCGGCGCTGTGTTGTTGCAAACTGCCTTTAGCGTGAATACTATCAATCGCTAAATAATGTTTGTATTGGAAACTACCGGTGTTAATGATACGACTACGCAACTTACCACACACCTACGAGGTTATCTGGCGGCTACACACGTGTGGACGCCAGCCGTGAAGATAAATGTCTCGTGTACCTGAAGGCTAGACTTACCTACCTTTAAAAGGCTTATCAGCGTCCAAAAAACAGTTGACTGTCAAAGGTATTCATTAGTATAGGTTCGTGAATAGTCTTTCTTATGGACATAACGAATGTTAAGGGGTATAAAATGAATTTTATGGCTTCACGCCGAAAAAACGCTATAATGAATTTATGCTACATGAAAAAATTGTTTATGGTATAGACATCAGCATAAGTAGATGATCAATTGATCATCTAAGTACCTTGTCACTTTCACTACTTTGACACATCCCAACTGTCGCAGTATTGTTACGTTAGTGCGACAAAGTACTAAAATGATTATCTACATTTGCTGTTGACTGTACATCCTCTACGCGTAAAGCGGGGTTGCAATTTTTTAACCGACTTCAAAAAAAGGAGGAGGATCTCAATTCGGTTTTTTTTTCTTCATTTTTTATGTATGTTCACCGATTGCTCGGAGACTAGTGGACCGATTTCAAAAATTCTTTTTTTTGTTTGAAAGTGTATGTTTTCTAGTTGGTCCCATTGTCACCAAGTCTGGATCTGATGACGGGATCTTGGAAAAATTGAGGGAACTCAAATTATATAGCAAGAGAATAAGGGGGTAAGGCTAAATCGAAGGAACTCCTGAAATTATATACCAAGAGAGGATGGGGTAAGTAAGGCAAATCAAAGGAACCTTCAAATTATATAGCAGGAGGATGGGGTCTAGCAAAGTTTGGAGTCGGTGTTTTTTGTTAAAAATTTACTAGTTTGCTTGCAAAATTCTGTTGTCTTTGAATAGCTCGTTCAAAATTAACGTGGGTTTACTTTAACCATTTATTGACTCAGGAATCCGTTTGCGTGATATTAAGCTTTTAAATGCTAATTTCTTTTGGAGTGAAATGTCACCCCCTCTGCCAGCTAAACGGTTACTGCTGGGCATGTGAAAAAAATAATGGTAAGGAAAACTATCACAGCTTATAATAGTTATTCAGGAATAGCCGAACTTAAGAAATATATAACACTTTAAACTCTAGCGCTTTGTACACATTCTTAAAATATTCGTATCCCGTATACGAATATTATATACTGATAAGAAGAAGAAAAGTCTGCCGCGACCATGGCCAGTGCAACCCGTGTCGAAACGTCGGCAATTAAGGTAAATAAATCAGTGGGGAATGTCTGAAATTATTAAAAGTCCTTGATTATTTTTCTAATGGGAGGAATAACCGTCGCCATTAACAGAAAAAAGTTTCAGATTTTTCGGTTGCGCCATATATTTTATAAAAATACAAACATTTTATATCACCTCGCGTCTGCCCCGTATCGGACTACTAAGACATTTCTAAGTCCGTCGAATATTAAAAAAAAAAAACACCTGCTTGGATCTGTGGTACGCAATGACATTGACAGTTCATCATAGGTTGGTCGTATGACTTGAACCGTCAATGTCATTGCGTACCACAGATCCAAGCAGGCGTTTTCTTTTTTAATATTCGACGGACTTAGAAATGTCGTAGTAGTCTGATACGGGGCAGACGCGAGGTGAAATAAAATGTTTATATTTAAAAAAAAAATATGGCGCTACCGAAAATTCTGAAACATTTTTCTTTTCATGGCGAGGGTTATTCCTACCATTAGAAAAATAATCAAGGACTTTTAAAATTTTCAGACATTCCCCATTTCGCGTTAGACCCGTAGGTACTTGGGAAAACAATAAAATAGATAGGGTAAATCGTCAATAACTGGCCACTTCAAAAAATGCAATACAGTTACTAGCTACCAATTTTGTTTGCAGACACCTTTAACTAAATACATTAAGTCGCTCTAGTAGTTAGTTCTGCATCTAGTTATTTTAATTGTACAAATTGCAAAAATAAAATTTATAAATAGCTATAATTATTCTCTGCTTTGTGTATATTTTTGCGAAGTGGCCATATATGGTGGTTAGTAAATAGTTATTTGTTCAACAAGAGAGCAAAGTAGATTTTTGCTGTGAGTGTTGATGTTGAGTCCCGAGCAAGAGAAATACTGTAATTAGAATCTTAAGCGCAGCGAGGGGCTCAAAGACACGAGATGCAAATATCTTTGCTCTCGTCTCGTGTGATACATACAACTTTTTACCTCAGCGGCGAGAACATACAACGCAAAGGAATAGTGATAGAGATGATGAAGTTACTTAAACAAATCTACGATATGAATAATTAAAATGTAAGTTTTTTTCACGCTCGCAGTAAAATTGCATTTTGCTCACTGGTTTCAAGCAGGAAAATCGTTTTCACGCTCGCAGCAAAATTGCATTTTGCT
The DNA here is from genome assembly GCA_905163555.1 of Notocelia uddmanniana. Lineage (NCBI taxonomy): Eukaryota > Metazoa > Arthropoda > Insecta > Lepidoptera > Tortricidae > Notocelia > Notocelia uddmanniana. The sequence goes on along the minus strand of LR991060.1, from coordinate 5,271,585 downwards.
CACTGAGCTGAAAAGGTAATTTGCATCGGCAAATGACAGATGACGAGAATGATGATGAGATGATGTAGTTAGACATTCCGTACCGTACGGCTTCAAAAATGTTGTTATGACAAATACAGGTAAGCAAAAATAGTTTGCTTATCGCTAACCCAATAAAAATAACGTACCGTATATTATTGTAATAACTTGGTCAAATTGGTTTCGTATGGAATGCCATTGCCATGAGACTTAATGACCGGTACGAATGTGACCTTCCACAGATCCGATACCAAACTCCATAGTAGGGATGTCACGAATATCATTTCCATCACATTCGCGAATGCGAATGCGAATATTTAGGATGCGAATGTGCGAATGCGAAATCGAATGCGAATGTTAACGAAGTACACTACAAAAATCAACGTATTGAATAAAGTAAGATTTTCTAATAACAAACCGCCTTAAGAAACTGAAAAGCAGAAAAAAACTGTGATTATATGACAAACATACTTCAATTTTTAATTAAACGATGATTTAACAAGTGGTTTCTGTTTCTGTAAGCTGTAGACCTCGCGTTAAATTTCCATTTTTTTTCTAGAATTGACTAAAAATATTCTGTATAATTATCAAACCTACTCACAAATTTTCACGAGAATCGGTTAAGAAAATGCGACCTGTATATGAGAACAGCCGGAAATCTGGACATACGAAAGCATTTTTGCCGAAGCTCGGAGGGAGACCTTCGTATTACTAGGTTAGTCAACAATTTATTTAAAAAAATATCATCTTTTGGATCAGGTGCTGCTGGTAACATAACATCAGGACCATTTTAATTGACTTTGTCAAAGTCGCCCATGAAACTCTTGGGAGTTATGGAGGACCATCCGTGGTTTTCTTCATCAGTTCCAGTTCACCAAATGCCGCTTTCTGAATAAAATTGCTTGGTTTGTTAACGAAAATACTAAAATCGCTATAAATAAATAAATCGCTAATAATCGCTTAAATTTTTGAGCAGTTCCCTCAATTCATGTTGGTAACAACGCGAACCAGATGGTTAAAAAAAGAAATATTCTTACTTGGTTGGAGTTCAGAGGTAAAACACATAAAAAAAGAAAAAAAAAGAACATACAACCGAGTTAAGACACTCCTCCTTTTCTGTTGAAAACTGCTCTCTATTGGCCAAAATAAATCACGTGACACTGGTTCGCACGTTCTACGCAGGCGCTAGTCGGCTTCCTTTTAGACACGCGGCCGGCGCGTGCGAAACACGCCACGACTTGCACACATTCGCATTCGCAAAATATTCGTATCGTTTGATGAGAATGCGAATGTTGATGCGAATCATTCGCATATGCGAATGCGAATATTCGTGACATCCCTACTCCATAGTGGCAACGTACCCCCACTACAATCGACGTCACAGATATGTTTACAATTTGAACCTTGCTCCTAAGTCGACTTACCTATGTAATACTTCTCACCGATATTTAACATATGCGTGTAAAACTACAAGCCGGCAGTTAGTAGGTTGAAAAATCATCATTCTCTTGCCCTTTTCCCATTTATTTGGGGTCGGCGCAGCATGTCTTTTTCTTCCATATATCTCTGTCACGCGTCATCTCTTCATTCACATCTTTCCTATTCATATCATCTCTCACATAATCCATCCACCTAAAAGTATTGGATATGAATGTGGATGGATGCAAGAAACGAGGTAGGCCAGAGAAAGGCCTACCTCGTTTCTTGCATCCATCCACATTCATATCCAATACTTTTCCGGTTACATAGCTTTCATCCCTCCTCATTACATGCCCATACCACGCCAGGCGATTGGCTCTTAGTTTTTCGGCAATGGGCGTTACTTTCAGGCTTTCCCTTATATACTCATTCCGCATCCGGTCCATTCTCGTCACACCACACATCCATCTCAGCATTCGCATCTCTGTAACATGCAGTCTCGTTTTATCCATCACCTTCGAGGCCCAACATTCTGATCCATACAGGTTGAAAATATAAAAAAATTGTAATAAGTAAATCTATAATTATAAGAATGAAAAATATATGCACAAAAGTACGTAGGTAGGTATTCGACACAAATCTGGGCTAGTTATGAAACAAAATCATGTAAGTAATCAAGGAAACAGTGACAACCCTAGCCAAGCATGTATGTTGCAAGAATCACTTTACAACATTCCTCTCATCATTCTAGCCGTAAATCAATATATTTACAGGAAAAAACAAGTAAAAGAACCAAAACAGCACTATTACTTACTCTGTGAGCACTCCCAGGTAGCTATATTTTATATTTTCAGAATAATCACGAAAGTTTTGAAGAAACATCGACAACCACAGCAAAAAGTATAAGTGTTGCCACAAAAAATAAATTGAAAACGGGTTGCCAGATAAATGACGGAGAAATGTTTTCCCAATATCATACGCAAAAAACTACATTTCGGTTTGTTAGAAAATAGCAGTTTTTTTAAATAGGCATTATTGTAGACGGTTGGCAAAGCTGCAGCAGTTGACGGTACTTTTAATTCGCTGTCTTGTAGTCTCTGCTAGTTTTTGTAGGTCAACAAACTACAGTTTAGCACCTTGTGGTTTGTTGGTTGCAACAAATGACGGTCAAACGCTTAGGTTAGGTCCTAACCTAACCTTTACAGACTTATATTCATATTTTGACTACCTATACAGTCACAGTCAAAATGTTAAACATATTGCATTAATACTTTCATAAATATTGTCCGAAACCTTAATTCTATGACATACCTACCCAAAGGTCATGGAGCATATTTATATTGGAATCAGTTGTTTTTCACGCATATTCTCCCACTTCGCTATACGACCAACGTGTAAGTATACAAAGTGATAAGAATCTAAAGCTAATTAAAACTGTTTACCTTTTGTAGCCAAATACAGGTAGTAGAGTAAACGGCATGGATCCATTCACATACATACAATTAATTTCCGTGCCACTTTTAGCAATTGTAGGTTTATAGATGGAGGAAATGTGATATTGCAGTGACAGGTTGCTAGCCCATCGCCCATAACACACCCAAGGGAAGAAAGGAAGGGGGGATCCATATCCAATCAAAGAAATTAATTAAAACCTTGACCACATAGGGCGTTAATATTCAAAATATTAACTAGCCGGTAAAAGAATACAAAAGATATTCCGCTTTTAGGGTGAATATCCTCTAGAAATTTAGAAAGACGTGTGTGACTGTGATGTGCAGGTACGCAGGTACACATTTGACACCTAATAGTTAGCTGTCAAGCATGCGTGATGTGAAATAAGTCTGAACACGCCGTAGACAAAGTATTAGGAGGGTTTCACATCGGTGTCTCGAAAGCGCATGTCGCGAAAGAGTCACGTGTGGCTGAGCCTGTTAATTCTGGTCTGCGCGGTTGGCCACACCGAGCAAGGCGCAGTACGAGTATGTGTTTCGCCTGCATTACACCGCGACGACGGCTGATGACATCGTGGAGTTATGTTCGCCAGCAGACTTGCTGAGGGTGTTCCCAGTCCAGCTGCGTTCGCGCCACTACGTGCACTTGAGCTCGTTTGTTGTGCGCGTGCCGCGGCCGCTGCAGGAGACCATCGCGTGTGCTGACTTCTGGCCGAAGGGTGTTGTCGTGTTTTGTATGTACGAGTATGTTACCTTAAGAGTCCGTAGGAAGCTCAGTTCTCCACACAAGCGTAGTTTTGCTCTCATTTTAAAACGGCATGCTGGAATAACATGAAACTTTGTATATACAATGGGATCTGGCATATCTAGGCCGGAAATCAGTTTTAATTGCTTGAAATTATTGTGGAGAAAAAATACAGCGGTTATTAAGGTTTTCAACACGAACTAAAAAACTTTAAATCTCGCTGTTTTTTTTTTCTATTGAACCTATGAAGAATCAATTTATCTATGGTCCTTTGTTGTTTGAGAATAAATGATTTGTGTTATTATATTATTAATAATAAATAATCATGATAAACCTCCACGGAAATGTAAACCCACATAGCAATAAAAACATTTGGTTAGGTTTCGAGAAAACAAAGGTTTATTAGCATAAGAATAACACCTTTATAAAGCAGTAAAGGCTGGGTAAACAACTTATTCAGCAGCTCGTACCTACGGTACGCTACGGAAAACAGAAACGTCAAGGATTACGCTGGTAAATGTATTGTTTCATTAAAACGGTTCATTTTGTAACATTACGAATAAATTACCCACAAAAGAGAACCGTAGCGAAATAAGCGAATCTACCAATTTGTCACTGAACCTGGCCGCTTCACCACGACGAGTCTAACAACCTAGAGACGCAACTATAAGACGAAAAGACACAGTAATAATTAATTCATTCACTTTCAAGGCGGTAGGTGCGACAAATTGGACAAATCTCGTCGAGTATCCCGCAGTGTCAAGACGAAAGTCTTCCAACAGTGGAATTCTCTGCCAGCGTTTGTATTTCCGAGCTCATATAACCTAAACCTTTTTAAGGCACGAGTGAATAGGCATCTTCTGGGTGAGCTCGCTTTATCGTCGGCCTCATCTTTGCCTCCTGGCTAGATGCTGGCCAAGAGCAATCCCATTTCTAATAAAAAAAAGTGTGCAGTGATGTGATGACATACGACTCTGAAACGTGGTCGCTCACTATGGCCCTTATAAGGAGGCTCATTGAAAGAGCGACGGGGAGGGATATGCTTGGAGTTACTCTGAGAGATCGAATCAGAAATGACGACGCCCGCAGAAGGTACAAGGTAACCGACATGTCCGATATATGCCCAGCAGTGTAAGTCTTGATGGTGATGATGATGAGGTGCGACAATTTGGTAGGTTTGTAGAATGTTTAAGAATTGTTCTCTGCTGCTGCAGATCCATGCCAATTTGCGGTATCGTCGAGTCGGATGCTGGAACAGATTCAATAGGTATTGACGTGGCGTCTTTATTGACTGTTTAATTCATGGTTAATAATTTTTCAGGCATAATTTGTTATCCATCATATGCTGCCTATACAGGTGATTTCTGGGTCGTGGAGCAAGAGAGCAAGACATCATACAGAATTCAAAGATGAGCCTAATGGTGTTGTTAATTATTGTTTATCATCAATAATGTTGATTATTTTTAAGATGACAAATATAATAAAACATTTTTGAATACAGTTTCGTCACCCTACTCAATGTGACGTCTTGTCGCTTTCCATACAGCGTATGTCAAAAGTCATAGGGTGACCATGATTCCTTACCTAGTATAAGATTAATTTTACGTGAAAAATAAGAAAAAATAAACGAATTATCTTTTAATCAAATACTACTACTACATGATAATGAGGATCATTTACAGAGTCACAAAAAGTGGTTTTGGATCACGACCCAGAAATCATCCTGTATAAATGTAGTAATGTACCTATATAAATCTCTCTAATCAGAGTAGGTTTTGGACAGTGGGTTTGGATGTTTGACATTATATATTTATGTATTGTCGTTTTTCAACTGCACAAGACAAGGCTTTATTAGTCAGTTAATGACCTAGAGAGGATTGCTAGCAATGGTTGAAAGGGGAAAGTTCAGAATCGAATGTTAAGTCCTACATCAATGGAGGCCTACGTTCAGCAGTGGACGGACTATGACTGGCTGATGACATCTGATGATGAGCTAGTTAATGAGTCGCTACGACAGTTCCGTTATGAATAGAACTTTCGAATCTCATTGTCCCAGGCCAGCTATCGTGATAAATTTGACCAAAGTATAGGTACTTACTGGCTAGGTATTTGACTAAGGTAGGTAGGTGTAATTCAAACAATGTATTAATTGGGAACGGAATCGTTTATTGAACCCATCTGCCCAGCTAATACGATAGCTTTACCGTCACCTTTTATGTGACGTTTTGGTATATGTCGACCATACAACGTGTTTTTATAAGCTATCGTGCTAGCTAGGCGGTTATAGTTAAATTATACTCTACACTTTTGTACTGTTCAAAGTACCTACCTATCTCAAGTATTCTATTTCTTAGGTTAGAATGTACGAACAAATGCACCGATTGAAAAGGAATAGGTATTTATAATTTTATATTAATTTACTTCGAATTGTGCTCCAAAATTTTGTGGTAGTTACCAATCACAGTACCTCTTGGATCCTACGATTATTTATAATGAATATAATGATTATAATGAAATAAATATGCCAATTCATTTTAACTATGTATGTACTTTACATATCAATTAACAACTATGGATAGGAATGGAAATAGGAGAATTAGGTACATCTGGATCTGGATGAAAGCGAAAGGGATCCCAATTAGATAAAACCTTTTAAATTTAGCCTCTAAAATTCAAATTCAATATGCAATTATGTTTGGGATCCGTTTCACTCGACTACTCATTTATCCTTGATAACTGATAACAATTGTTGTAACATTATTTCAACATTATTTTCAGTCAATAATTTTACAAAACCAAACGGGAAGTTTTTAAAATTTTGTGTTGGTAATCATTGAAAACGCTTCTATATAATTTCCGGAAAGAATCACATAGATTTTATCAAACTTTCCATTGTTCATTAGTATTATATTATGGTAATTTAAAATACGGGGTCAACACGCCTGATAAGGACGGTAATTAAAAACAAAACAAATTACTGATAATATTTTAATGATTTGGTTTTCTACAAAAACTTCTCGTTTGTATATAGTAACCATTAAATACCTATTATTAGTAAATACCCAAAAGTATAGACAAACGTTTCGGCAACTCCGCATTTACAGAATACCAAATACATAGTATCAATAATATAGGTAACCTATACTAATAAGTTAATATTTTAGATATCGATCGTTTCGCTTCGTTTATATTTATCAATAATTAATAATAGGTATAAATCTTCCTTTATTGTCTTCAATATTAACCATTAAACAAGGCTGGGGTAATTTAACCAGGGTTCCGACATGTAAGTCTACTAACGAAGTCATGGAAAAATAACGTCAATTAGCAATATCGAGAGGAGTGCTCGTACTATGCGACGAGGAGAGTTTTAAATTCGTTTTAGAACTTTAAGTGGGCCCTGAACAGAAACTGTGTGTGCTTAACGAGTGGAGTTCGTGGGGAATTTATATGTAACGCTAAAAACCTAGTAGGTACCTAATTGACAGAACTCGCAGGAAAGCAATCGGCTAAGACAATGCTTCGTAGCTTGTATTCCACTTTGCTAAAGTGAACTTCGGTGAGTAACTACCTTAGGCCGGTCCCAATCACATTAAGTGGTCCAACAAATTACCTTATGCAAAGTGAAATAGAGGCCCTTTGTAATCAGATCGGACAAGATTCCTCTTAATAGGGCATCTGATTTAGAATAAGTCTATGATAAAATGACCCGTTTCTTTAACAACATGTATAGTTGGGGTGACCATTTGTGCATAATTCTTACTACATATTAGAGTGCTAGTAATATATGTTACATTCAGCATTCCCAATACTAGCAATCGAATGGCATAGGTATTACTTATTCTGGTACGTAATCGCCACGTTGTTGTGTTTATTTCAGCGTGCGTAGGAAATCGAACCATTAAAAAACAAAGACTATTTCGATGATATCCTGTCTATTTGCTTGAAAATTACGTTTTGGTGCAAATACCTAAATTTAGGCCAATAAAATGGATTCAGTTAGAAAAAAGTAATGGAAACTTTTTGGCTGTTTTATTTTCCCTCAGGATCCAATTTCCACATTTGCATTATATATAATTTGGATCCGATTTACTAAACCATGTTCCTAATTTAAATAGCGGAAGGGCGATTCGTCATTTTAATTTAGACACATAATAACAATAATAGGCAAAGGTTTACAACCGTAAGCAAAGTATAGGTATCAATTACGAAGTACACAACACAACAGACGATGTAGCTTGACTTGATATTTATGTGCAGTGAACTAGAAAACGATATGCTTTACATCTTAAAACGAGCCGATATAAATTTGAAAGTTATGCGGACAGTGTTGTCATAAGCAAAGGAAACATGTTCAATTCAAGGTCTTGTTTTAACAATAGGGTGAGGTTAGATTTTAGAAAGAAAATAGTATCCCTTAAATCCAACTTTCTTCCCCCAGTTTTTTTGTCAGATTTTTACATTGCAGCGGCAAAACCAGCAATAGGCATTGCAATAATAGGGCAAGATTTTCCATTCATTTCCCTTTTGTATCTAAATCTAAATAGGTCTTACATGAGTTAAATACTTGTTATTCTTGTTTGATGAACATTGACATACCCCGACAAGGAGGAGGTCGTCGGTCAACACTTTAAATTAATCTATTTTATTTGGTAGGTAAAAAAATAACATCGTTTTCTAGTTGACTGTACAAACAACGATGTGGGAAGTTAACTATTTAGATCAGTATAGAATAGAAAAAAATAGCAATATTTGTTTAACCGTTGTTTAGAGCGTCATTATCGAACATATCATTGCGAACAATAAGTTTCGAAAGTTTATCGACAGATGGCGCTCTGTTACTTTAACGTTTGTTTAACAAATCTAGCTCCTTTGAGATTCTTGTTACATTTGAGGTAGTATCAGTTTAATAAAACTAGTTATTCCAACCCAAATCGTAGCCTTCACAGTTTCCAAGCCAAGCATCGCCAAAATCACGCCAATTTAAATATAATAAACGAGAAATTCATGATATGTACCTAAGTATACCACAAACGACCGAAGACCAGCAAATGATACAAATCAATAAATAGCATCAATGACAAGTAATATTATATACACTTAACATACTTTAGTACCCTTCGATTTTAATGGATTTTGTAAGGTTAATCGACAGTTACACTATAATATAGATGACTATTCTTTATAATTAATAGGTGTAGTTACTATAGCTCGTTACGCGAATTAATCGTCATCAGTATTTACATAAGTACCTAATAGTTAATTTACGTGGCGATGGTTGGGCGACACAAAGTCAATATTTTATAGACAATATTTAATTTTTAAATCTATAGTTTGCATTGAAAACAGCGCCACCTTTTAGTACATCGGTACAACTTGAAGCCTGCATCGTGCAACTACCGCCACGCACGACACTACACGAAAACACATTATTTTCACCCTAGAACCAACAGCTGAATAGGCTTCGTTCGGTTACAAATGAATCCATTTAAATGTATACGAAAATAAGTGGGACTTACAGTATATACAAAAATATCACATTACTTCGAGGCCGCAGCTTTCCATTTTCTTAGTCATTACATTAGTTCGTCTTCTTACCTAAGTCGTTCGAAGCGTAAGCAAGACATCGCTGGGAGTAATCAACCGTTCGTATTGCTATTGTAATAGAAGCTATTATCGCTCGCACAAGCTGTGTTGCAAGACGCAGATAAAACAATCAACCACAGTAATCATGCAAAACAGGATTGTGAATTTCATTCAATGCGGTACAATTTTGTTACACCAACAAACAAACAATAGTTTTACCAATTTGTACATTAAACACATCTTCATAACTCGGACGTTCTTTCTACCTTAATTAGTAAAACGAGGAAGATTTAAATACTAGGTGCTTCGTCGTAGTTTCGAGTTAACGTTACAAGAGTGAAATTGCTACACCTAAAAGTGTTTTTATCCATTCTGATTTTGCCTGGGTAAAGTTTAAGTAGTTCAAAATTCTATAGAAGTGTTCAGTCATCACGTAGATCGTCCCAAACGAGATGCTTACAAACATTTAAACACGACCTTGATGGTTATGGTGTACACGCATTCTCAGATATTTCAAGCACCGTCGCACGTCACGGTGTTTGTGATAGTTTCACGTGGCAAAATCAATATGGAGTCACAAATATGTAGTAAAACCGTCTAAGAAGCTGCAGCCATACGGACGTGTGCAGCATTCAACAACGCTACACTAGAAAACTATTCGGCTCCACAATTTACAAACGCGGAAGCGGACAAACACTACACGTCAGTCAACACTGTATCACATAGAAAAATATAGTATTTGGGACACGTTTATTGCTAGATTTAGATTACACAGTCTTTGGTGTCCTCCTCGTCGAGGAAATCGAAGGCGGCGACGGCCGTCCGCTCCCGTTCGCCGTAGCGGACGAAGAAGCCCTCCCGGCCGAGGATGGAGGGGCGGCGCCCGCGCGGGAAGCGCAGCACGCCGAGCCCGCGGCTGCGCAGCGCGGCCGCTGCAACCATCGCACGTTACGGCGCGCCTGAGGACGGGCGACGGTCAGACGCGTCCCGTCTCTCACGACACGCACTACCACTACCACCGTGCACCGAGGGGCCGCTGACGTCGAATACCTTTCGGCAAATATTTGCCTACCATTTTAGTTGTATTTGTAAGGTCTGACATTAAAACTGAATGATAGAAACGCTAGGAGGATGATCTAGTTCCTCGTTTTATACCTAAATTCCAAAGAGTGTTTTTGCTTCCATCTTCTGCTGCCGTCGATCGACACATTTTTTCTGCCTGATATTTTATTCATGAAAACCATAAAGGGCATTTTCAAAGTTTTTCGACGTCAGTAGCCACTCTTCTGTTTCTTGGACGAGATCAAGGTAATCCGTCAAAGAACAGCGTCTAGCCTTCCCTAATCTAATATGGCACAAGTCTACTTGAATGTTCGCTATTGCTTATCATAAAACAACCATGTAGCTTTCAAGTGAACTAGTCTCATATTGCTACTGATATAGTTTTGACCTCCGGCTTTGCAAATGAAAACTATAAAACTTATATAATGTTCAGGTAAATTATCACCAAAATAAGAACTCGCCATAAAAGCACAGTTCGTGGTCATTCAAAATTCCCTTTGAGGTCAAGAAATCCTTCATATATCGACAGGAGTCCTGGATACTTATATTTCTCCTTTTGTGTCTGTTTTTCAAAATCATTACAGACCAAGAAACTTATGACAATCATCGTGGCCCAGGAATTCTTACTGTATTTTTCTTGAAATAATTGCTAAGCCGTAGGCATGCCAACGATTCGTATGACGTCTACTCGAGATGAGGCGACAGAGTGAGGTGCGTGTGAGTGAGAGCGGAAACGTGACGTAGCTGGACGTGACAAGAATAATATGACACGCGACGTCCTCTGCCGACAACGCGGCAAAAGACGTCGCTACATGACAACACATGACTTGACACAGATAACAATATTGAACACGTGAATTTTTGAAACATTTAGAAAACAGTCTGATTGGTCCTTTGGTTGATTTTCGTTCACAGTTCAACAGAAGGTGTTATATGACGACTAGATTGATCAATATAATCGCTGTAAGGATAGAAGGAATTGTTTCAAGAATTCACGTAAATAAAAACCGTAATAAAGCATAACTAAAATGAAAATGAACTTAAACTACCTACAAAGAAAATCTTCACCATGAAACATGAATAACTGGAAATGGAGAACCCTTTATCCCATGAGTGTCAAATGCATGTTTTACGGTGCCAGGAGACTAAATAACAAAAAGTTAAACACAGATGTCCACACAAAATAATTACATTCAGCCACTTAAGATACTATTAGGCTGGGTTGCACCAAACCGTCTGTAATCGTAAGCGGTGTTCGTTAAAATTTGAATGTATGGAAAGTTTGACAAGTTTCTATGGGATGACAGTTGCCGGCGCCATATTTAACGTTGATCAGTCTGTGATCGTAAGTCGGTGCAACCCAGCCTTAGCCACTAACACCATTAACACGATAAACAATAAGGCCCCTCATAATCGTTTATTGTTTATGTGGGGCCTAACAAAGATTAGATACAAAAAGATATCCTTTAGCTTAATATATTTTAATCAGTCTGTAAGTTTGATACATAGTGCAGCTTTTCAATCAAGGAATGTTGTATTAAGAATTATGTGGTAAATTATTGCCAAAGAGCGAAACTTTGGTGCCGGTGACAGACGTATGACGTCAAGCTACATACAGAGTGTTTTTATCTAGATTGTTGAAGATTTTGATGATGCTAGTTTGACTCACAATAATATTTGTTCTAGTTGCATTTACAGGCATTATGATCAGTACAACGACAAATTTTATAACCGGTGGGAGATGCGAGAGTTACATTGTTCAGTATGTACTAGGTATGTATGTATTTAAAATAAGAAGATAAAATATTATTTTTGAATTTTAAGCGTTCTGCATATTTTTGACAACCCACGAAATTTTAATTTGTTGTTTTACATTTATCCGCGGTGTTAATATATTTCTTACAATTACTTACTCAGTAAAATATGTTTTTCTTATTGTCTGTGTAATTATTTTAATATTTACATTGTTTTCAATATAAATAAATAGACATTTTATAAACTATAAAATTTTCATTACCATTATTGCATTACAATAAATAAAATAAAATCGTTTATATAAAATCACCTATATGTCAATTTGTGTCATAATGATGTCACCGGCACCAAAGTTTCGCTCCCTGATTATCACATAGGTACTATTGATTATTTATTGAAACGACGTGTCATTAGGAGTATTAGGGACATTCAAACTTTCAATAACATGGAGTTTCTTAAGCTCATTTGTGAACACATGTGGCGCAGACGCAAAATATACAATTTACAATAAGTCAATTTACATATGGCAATTTACTACAGTGTTATGCGACGCAAAATTCCCCGTGTGTCCATAAATGAGGCCTAAAGTTTTCAGACCCAGAGACAGAGAATGTATTCTCTTTGTCCCCTGTTTTAGCTAACTACGATCTTTTATTTTTGATTGACACCGAGTGCAAGAACGGTACACCGCTTCATTCTTTAATTGATTAAAAAAAATATCGATCACACACACACATACATCCACCTAGTTTCCTTCCACATTAGATTGGTATGTGTTAAATTGCGGTTTGATTCTGAATCATGTATATTATGAAACAGCATTCACATACCCGGAAGCGGTTAGTTTGAAATTCACTTAATACCCTTTGGCCTTGCAGTGCAATTTTAAATAACCACTGGTAAATCTTATTTATAGTGACATAAGGTGCACAAATACGTAATGTGGCCTTACATAAGAATGAAGCTTTTCTTATAATACTTCTGAAAGCATTTTTAGGTTTGTCGGTTTTTCATGGTTTGACTTAAAGATTGACAGGATATTCCCAAATTTAAGGTAGCTGGCCTGCAGTGCACAAGCGTTACTAAAGCGACATTCTCGTGGAATGTCCCTGAGTGTTGGTAGTGTAAGTATTTAGTTACCGGTCTTCTGTCTCCGGGAGCGGTGCAGGCGGTGCAGGCGTGAGTACGGCGGCGGCGGCTCGGCGGGCGACGACCCGCAAGAGGAGGGAGACGAGTCACTGGAAGCCAGCATCACGTCCAGCAAGTTGGCTCGCGCCTGAAATGACCATTGGAGAGATGGTTACTAAAATATTTCGGTAATGATACGTATAGGTGTACGTACACAGTTATACAAAACTTAAACTCTCGCGCTTTACACACATGCCTACTTAAAAGATCTTCGGATCTGTGCGCGGATACTGTGAGCATAATGCACGGGTAGAAAACTTTTTCGGGTCTACCTTTTACATTATTATGAACTTTTGTGGGTAGTTAAATGTTGTGCAATCATATCTCCGTTGACAACTTGCTGAGACGCCAGTTTCTGCCGCGAATATGACCGGTGCAATGCGTGTCGAAATGTCGGTAATAAAGGTGAATAAATAAATATAGCGTTAGACCCGGAAACAAATATTTTAAGTACATACTTAAGGTAGACAAAGTAGCGCTAGTAGTTTGTAAAAAAAAGATAAAGAGCCTTTAAGACCATTTGAATTAAGATGGTACATGTTAGTTTTCATTGACTCTTTTGTGGGTTGCTGTAGCCACTAAAAAACTGACTTATTAAGAGCAGATTGAATTCGAATCGACTAGTTCAGGAGAGCCCACTATCCAGTAATGTGTGTGTGTGTGTGTGTGTGTGTGTGTGTGTGTGTGTGTGTGTGTGTGTGTGTGTGTGTGTGTGTGTGTGTGTGTGTGTGTGTGTGTGGGTGTGTGTGTGTGTGTGTGTGTGTGTGTGTGTGTGTGTGTGGGTGTGTGTGTGTGTGTGAGTACAAAAGGTGTAAATGTGTAAAATAGAGCGTTCTTAATCCGAACCCGTCTCAGGATGTTAACGTGTACTTACATGTAAATGATGTAGGTATTGTCTAGAATGTTTTATTTTCCATGCAGGCGAATTGGCGGTAAGCCCGGTAAGTATGCCTTAGTCTAATAGCCACTTTACATGGTTAATTATTAAAATGAACAACACAATAAATTGCATTTAAAAAAATCAATTAAAAAGCTTTGAAATATACCACAGAATAATTAATACACAACAAATACTCTTTATTGAACATCTCAATAAAAATACGAAACAGTATATACGTAAAAGTAAAACATTTTTATCAACTACAGTCCGTTAACTTGTAGTGACGAATGCTATTATTCGATGATGCCAGTAAGTTTTTATCAATCAACATAGATAATCAAGACGATAATGAACGCATTATACCTACCTACCCGCCTTACGATTATGATGTAGGTACGATAAATAACAATAAATATTGGTATGATGAAGATATGAGAACCTTATAGGCAGCTGAGCTGACAAGAGAACGAATCCTCAAGTCAGTAAAGAGTCGTCAATGCGCTTAAGATTCTTCTGTACCTCTAGTATATTTTTTACCAAACATAAAACGCAAAGGAACGTGTTTCCATTTAATTTGTATGGCAACCAATAGTCACCACCAAAGGCCGCCAGAGGCGCTGTTCGCGTTGCCATACAGATTGAGACTCAATGCAAACGCACAAAAATATACCAAAGGTACTGGAGTCACAGTAGCGCTTGTTTGCCACTGTCGTTATACAGGGCGTCCCACGGCTATGCCACATGGAGGGAAAGTACCTTGTATATTGTAGATAGAACATTTTAATGAAAGAAGACATCATTTTAATTTAAAAACAATTTAAATTGCATTCATAGATTTTTAATAATCACATGGTTGAACCGGGAATCGAACCCGCTACACGAGAAATAAAATTACCATGTAGCTTAATTAATTTTGTACTAAAGCAGTAACGCTGCTAACGAAAATTTCAAATTAAAGGGAAAATTTGAAAAATTTAATGCTCCGAGCAGGATTCGAACCTGCGACATCTGGCATACGCGGCCAATTGCTCTAGCCTCTGAGCTATCGCCCCCTGCTACCCTCTACCGCCCCTACCCTACCCTGTAACCCTGGCTACCCTGTAGCTTTATCATGCCGATCGAAAGGCTTCATCATAAGGATTATTTTTTGCTAAATAACATATTGTCAGAAATAAAAGGAGGCCACTATGTAAAGTATTAGGTATTTATGTACCTTTTGAATACATCAAACTAGTTTTTACGTTGCTGGATTCGTCGATCTGTGAGTTCAAAAATAAAACGGCGGTTTTCTTTGGACGTATAGATCGACTTTTTTCAATATCTATCGTTAAATTTAAATAATCACAATTATTTACTAGTGGCGCCAGTGGACCCGTTACATTTTAGTAAAGTGCCCTTCATTTAGTCAGGCATTTTTTCACTGAGTCCACAGAGTGGCGTCTGCTGGTCCCTCACTCTCAACACAGCGCATCCCCAACTCATTAAAGGGTCGGCAACGCACTTGTGATTCCTTTGGAGTCGCAATTGTCCATAGGCTACGGTGTCTGCTTACCATCAGGTAGGCCGTAAGCTTGTTTGCCACCGTCGTAGTATACAAAAAATGGCATGCCGGACGATGGAGGCTAAAATATACCGTGTTCCAAGGCATCCTAACTTGGTGGACAATTGGTTGGTTACAAGGATTAACGTCGTGCTAAGTTACCTTAGGGTCGCTGAAGTCGATATCCTTCTCGACGTGTACCCAGCCGGTGGGCGCCCACAGTGCGCCGTCTTTCTGCGCTTGTGTTCGCTCTTCACTCTTCACTTCAGCGCCCTCGCTCTGTCGTATCATCCTGGAAATTGTCAGTTAAATATTCAACTACAAATATGTCAATGCCATGACGATGATTGTTCTTACAATAACCGAAAATTGAAAGCATTTTAGACCAAGTCTAGTTTCGGCTTGTATAAAAATAAATGCCAATTAACTTTTAGACGAGATGAAGAGCATGAAGATGAAGGAAGTAAAAGATGGGACAGAATGGTGTGGAAGAAAACGATAAGCTTCACCGACCCCGAAGTAAATTGCTTAAAGGTAAGCACATGATGATTGAGGATGATTTACTTTTATGTTAAGATTAGCGAGGAAGGATTAGTTAGCAGCACAAGAAGCTAATCAGAATAATACGCTCAAAATGATCTGCACAATCTTTATTCTCTTGACACTCGAGTTGTGTGTACAGTCGGGGTAAGAAAAGGTTCGTCACCTTAAAGTCAACATTTGCTTGCATCACAGACCTGCACCAAGGCAATTATCAGTCCTGCCGACATTTCATTTCAAACGAAACAGAAATATCGCATTGACGTTTGCAATAATAGGCTAATCGACTGATAGTGACAGGTCAACTAATAAAACATATTTCGCATATAGTTGATTGGAACTCTTACGAAGTTGTTTATTTGACTAGGTCATTAAAAAGGTTGGATGTTGATATGAAACTACATATAGTTCAGAGGTGTATACTATTTTGACCCTTTTTATCATATTAAGTCAGCATAATTTTATATGCACTTGTCTACTTAGTTCTTTAGTTTCAAAATGTACTAAGACTTTATAAAGGAATGAAGTTAATAACTGACGAAGTTTTTCGTTCCCTGACTGTACATAATTTTGAGCTCTAGTTGCACGAGCTGACTACATGATATAATTCAAAATAAAACTCACCTGTTCAGCTCCTCAATGACGTCCTTAGAAGTGGCCGCCTCGTGGAAGCTCAACGTGTGCTCCTGCTCAACAATGATCGGCTCCGGAGGCGGCGCTATACCGGACTTTCTCTCCACGATGGGAATCTTTGATCGCCGCGGAGATGACGGTGGCCTCTTCCCCCCGAGCAACATCGGTATACGACTCTTCTCTTTAGGCCTCTCTTTCTCCTTATTACTTACTATCACAGTTTCGGCAGTGGAAGTGCTAGTCGTATTCGACTCTGTCATCTGAGGCGAGCTCGTTTCGGGAGAGGAGTTCTCTTCTTCTTCTGGAACGGTGACCAGGGCTCCCGTACTTCGCCTGCAAGCGCTCAGCACTTCCTCGACTAAGGACTCAGTCTCTCCGTTGGCGAAGGGGAAGCTCGACGATTTTATTAGACAAGTATCTAGTTCCGGCCTC
The DNA here is from genome assembly GCA_905163555.1 of Notocelia uddmanniana. NCBI lineage: Eukaryota > Metazoa > Arthropoda > Insecta > Lepidoptera > Tortricidae > Notocelia > Notocelia uddmanniana. The sequence goes on along the minus strand of LR991060.1, from coordinate 5,254,336 downwards.
TCGTGATTCAAACCTTGTTTCAACAATATTTTTACAGTAGTCTCTTTGAAAGTTTCGTCCGGGTTCCGACTAGAATCGATATCACTTGACCTCTCCTCGAGCTTTTCGGGCACGTCTAAATCGGTGACTTTACTAAGGTCGATAGTTCTGTTGATTTCGTTTTTCCTTTGGACTTTTAATAGGTGATGCTCATCTAATTCGTTTTCATCGTTGTCAGTTCGTGCAAATTCATCGTAGTAGTCCTCTGATTCTGCGTAGGGGCCCTCGCGCTCGATGAAGCGCGGCGTTGACCTTGGCTCGGATACGGTATCACAAAATTGAATTCTTGGCCTGTCGGGAAGGACGTCGCAAGAATCGTTCTCTGAGAAGCTGCCAAAAGAGTCTGGTCGTGGTCTATCTTCTGAAACCTCGCTACGTGGCCCGATTGATTCATCGTCGAAGTCGGCAGCCGCATATGGAGGTGGCAGTTCTCGTATTTCAGACACGGGTCTTGATGGCATGGAATCAGATTCTTCTCTATCGCGGCAGTACTTTTGCTGCTCTGCGATAAAGTTAAGTACATTCTGCAGCGCTTGCTCACGATCCTGCAGTGCCATCGCTTGAACATCATGAAACCTTAAATGGTTGCTAGCGTCAGCAGTTGGTAGACCTCTTGAGGAATTTGATGCTAAGCTTTTTGTGCTCTCATATTTAACTAGCCGATAAAAATCTCGAGTGAAATCGAGGCCTACGTTAGCGCAGTCGCCATCTTCACTCAAGGCTGTGCTTGATCGTTTATCTGGAGCATCTGATGCACTGGACCATGAGCCTCCAGGTGAATGAGTTCTGGAACATTCCCACCGTTTTTCTGATGTCTCTAAGTCGTCTCCTATTCTACACTCGTCAATTTCAATGGTCGCAAAACCGCAGTCGTTCCAAAGACAATCACCAACGTCTTCCTCTAGTTCTAAAGCATCATCTTCCCTTATGCTTGGCAGTGTTGATAATGAGATTTGTCCTGGAGTTGTTATTTCAGCGAATGGAGATTGTCTGTCTCTGAGATCTTCACAAGATAATGATAGACTCCAATCTTCTAATTCCGCCCTATCGTATTCCAGTTCAGCTATATCCCGATGTCGCTGTTGCAAGGCTGACCGGGCATCGTCTAACTCTAGCCAATGTTGGACATAATCAGCATCGTACTGTGAACCATCAGCGCGCTCATCTGCCGTGCTACCCCAGGAGACTCTTTCAGAACTCGTCGTGGAAATAATGGCTGCTCGCCTTAGCGGTCTCTCAGGCCCTGGGTTTAAGTCTAAAACTAGCATGCCCGAGCTAGGCGTTGGACTATCGAGACAACTCGTTGGACACGTTGTGCCAGCAAGTAGCTTAAGACAGAGATGAGAATCGGAGAAGCTTCTCACAACGTGTTGAAAAGGTAGGACTGGTCGTGAGGGAGGGTAGCTGCCTCGAACTCCAGCGAATGCTACTCCAATTGGAAAATAAATGTAGTCCGCATCGGTTCCTAGCAGCCGCGCGTGACGGCGAGATTCTCTAGGGTTTATTGACACTATTGTTTGATTGTCCGTCTCATCTGACGCTTCGTTAAGGTCTGGTAAAGCTCTATCAGCCGCGTGATCGCTCTGTCTTGACGCATCTGCTTGAACATCGCTCGACATTGTGGAATAACCCTCATCTTTGGCGCCGCTTTCGGGAGACTCTGCGCCTACTTCACCAGTATCGCAGTTTTCTTCTTCTGTCACCTTGTCTCCTGCTGCATCTGAAAATTATGGCCACACTGTGAATACCTATTATTAACGTAGTCTTTCTGAATACTGTTTTTTTTGTTGAAATGGATATTTAACTACCAGACACACTCAAATAATCGTATCATATGAAATGTAAACCATGTGTGTGTATGTGTGTGAGTTGGCGTGCTAGATAAAGATATAAAACTAATAATTACCTCTAACAGGATCTGAACACGCTTGAGGCATATTGAGGCTTAATGTGGCGGGCCGAGGAGGTGCTGCCCAGAGCGTAGGGTCCACTGCGGACAATGCTCGGGCGAGGTTTGCGGGAGTCACTTCCAGGCCCTAAAAATTATCAAAGCTGATCAGTGGATGAAAAATTACTTTAACGCAATTACCATAATAATATTACAAAAAGGTAAAGTTAGTCTTCGAAATTGTACGTTTTTATGATGGGAGTTAATGTGTAAAACTACCTTATCTATGTCAAAAACTCTTTAATTTGTAGAAGCGATCTTCCAGAAGCACAAGCTATTTATACATTGCAGAATCTCTTGCGTTTTTGTATGACACGGGTGGAGTCGTGGGGACAGCTAGTAAGTAATATAAAGGTAAAAGAGAAGATCAACTCGTCTTAGTCGATTAATTTGACGTCTCATGGATGCGGGTTACCTTAAGTTCAGTCCAGATGTCCGCCAGTATTTGATGCCGTCGCTTGTCGTCGTGGCAAAGCGCGTGAGGTGCGGGGCCAGGCGGCGCGGGCGGCGGCGAATCCCGGAACGAGATCAGAGAGCCGCAGGAACCCACGTCAACCAGGTGCACTGCAAGTATAGAGAGATTGGTGTCCAAAAGTAGTCTAATAAGAAGTTATAAAACCGGGAAGAGAAGCTCTCTTGCTATGCTGTTCTAGCCAACCTTGTCTCGTTACCTCTACGTTTCAACTCAGAAGCATTATTGACCAGTCGCAAATTTGCAGGTAAGTTTGACAGCTGCTCTTTTTAGTAGTAGCTGCTGCAGCATGAGTAACCTGCTGATCATTAATTCTACAACCCTCACCTTGCAGGTCTCTCGCGGGCGTGAGCGGGGTGTGCGGGGTGGCGGGCGAGGGCCGTGGCTGCGGGCGCAGCTGACGGACCAAGAGCGCGCTTAGCGCGCGGTTCTGAGCTTCCAGCTCGCGTACTCGTGCGCGTGCGCATCCCAGCTCTTCGCGTACGCTCTGGAAATTAAGGAAATACCTGGTTTATTATACTGATAATTAAATAGTTGCTAGCGTGCTCAGCGAACATAATCACAGAATAATATTACATATATAATCATATTGGTAACGGTTATTAATAAAGACTTGGCCTTCTGGCAAACCACGTTACATAGAACGAGGTTTGCCAGAAGGGCGGTGCGTATATTTTGCGATTATTATGACACCTTTCAATGTTGTCGGAACAATTGAGTCGTTCAATCAAATTCTGAAATATGTTTGACCCTCACGCAAGTCTGGTCAATAAATACTTAATAGTGTGCATGGTCTAAGTCGCTAAGTGTTAATCAATAATCATATACTTGTAGGTCAAACGGTTAATACACTAAAATGAACACAACTGTTTCTTGAGTTAGTTCCCATACTACGAAATTAGTCTGGATTTTTTATAAACCGTTGTTACTTTGACTTTCAAATAAATATTCATATCACGCCATGCTTACTATCTAAAAACTGTTATTTCTAAAGGCAGTTTTAACATATTTTCGTTTGTAAATAAAATAAAAAGGTCCGTATTTACCGTCAAAATGGGTTTTACCTTTACACCAAGATAATTATTATTCAAATCTGCCATTGTTGCCTTAAACCATTTAATCGACTCATCAGCGCAGAAACCATAACCAATCTCTTCGCCTAAATTTAAATAATAATAATATTTGCCCAACTTAAATAGGCTATTTCGTGAATTTATACAAAGCCTTAATCAGAATTTTGCACTGAACGATATCAATTACGGGATCATTTCGCCCCCACTCTCGGGAATCGTCAGACGTCTTCAAAATAAACGCGTATATTTTAATTACGCTTCATTAGTTAAATTAAATTCAAGTAGAAGTAATTGACAAGCGGTAATTAGGGGGGAGATGAAGATGCGAGATGGCAGCAAGACATTGCTCTCAGTGTTGCCAACTTGGAATTGAAAAACAACATGGCCACGACAGGGGTTTGGCAAAGATTTACAAACTTTGTTAGAGTTATAACGTTAATTAAAGGCGTATGAGCTTAATTAAGATGGTAGAAATATAATATTTTTGGAAGCCAACGAATGCGGGAGATAATTATAATTGCAAGTCCCCGAATTTGGGCGGCTTCGCGTCATTACCAGGAGTTTGTGAGAAGCGAACCATATTAAGTAGGTATCATAATTTAATATTTTAGATGCAGAATGAAATTTAATTAAAAATTAATATATGTTGCAATTTTGCATCTAGCGTGATCTAGCATTCACAGCCGGATAGTGATAATGATAATCGTTTACTATCTATTAGTCGTGTAGCCGGCGTTGTTGCTGTCAGTGTCACACAAAACCTTAATTAGACGAAAGAGTACATATGCGGTAAGGGTGCCTTTCCATCAGAGATGTGCTATGCGGCTATGCTGCGAGGGTGTGAAAGCTACGCTACGAAGACCCGTTTCCACCAGTGCTATGCTATGTGGACCAATGAATATGATTGGTGGATTCAAACACATCCATAGTAACGTAGCAATCGCTGGTGGGAAGGCACCCTAAAGCGGAAAGGCATGCCTTGAGTTTCCTAGTCTGCATTGGAATAATTTGGCATTTGGCAACAATGCCATAACAGTCACAAATGTATAGATGACATGGGCCCTAAGCCTGGGCTAGGGGGCATGGGCTTGACGGGCACGCTAAGCCTCAGCATAGAATACTATGCTGAGACTTAGCGTGGACGGACTCTAGATGTCAACCATTGGTTTTAAAAAAGAGAACCCTGTAAATATAAGTTTTTTTTTATACCACGCCGGTGGCAAATAAGCTTACAGCTCACCTGATGGTAAGTGGTCACCGTCGCCTATTTACTATATTTACTCTGTCCTATTAGGTCAAACAAGAAGCAAACCCACCTGTGAAATATCGATAAGCAAAGACGATGATTAACTATCTCATTTCCTCACATCACAACATTATTCCTTCATTTGGATAATATTATGATATATCTCGAAAGTAATTAACGTCACCAAGCTTATGATTTGATTGATCATCCCCTGACGAGTTTATTGATAATATAATGGGTTTGATATGCAGATGTTAGGGTGCCATGTGTGAGGAGCATCTTGAGGAATTATCTTAAGTAATAATTAAGGGGTGGCGAGATGAAAGCCTCCACGTTATTGGGTTTCAGCGAAATTAGGTGGAAATTGACATCATAATGTTGTTGATTACAGGCAGGAATTCGCTCTTGGAAGTTAGTCAATGAGAATAAAAATAAAAAGCGTGAGACAAGAACCATTAATACCAGCTCAATCTCAATGTAAAAGTTACTTCACAAAGTTAAACGTTCCCGCAGCGAACACCTGTTAAACTTTGAAAAACAATCAATTGAACGCAGCCGTTCTGTGCACGCGGCGCCATCTTTGTGAAGTTCGCGCCAAAACTAAAACAACATGGCGGCCATTCACAAACTGGATTTAAACGCAAACACTCGCATTATCGGCCAGATTACGTTCAGATTACAGCGGGCCAGGCTTGGAAATTATTACGGTGCCAGCTAAAACCGGGGTGTCCCATTTCGGGCGATTTATGTGCGAATGTAGCCACGTAATCCGCCGCGGCAAAACAGGTCGACAATAATTATGAGAAAACAATTTCTGGGATGCATCTTAATGCTTTTACTGGATTAAGAGACACAGAAATTGTGTCGAATGGTGTGAAATATTTGGGTGCGATTAGGCGGGTCTGTTTTTGGTGAATTAATTTAAGGCTGTTTTGGGTAAACGACGCTTTTCATGCGATATATTGCGGTTAAGCAAGCTTTGGCTTTGACTAACCTTCATTAAAACACGACGTTTTTGTGAGTAAGCACGACTGCGATGCAAATCCCGTATTACGTTGTATACTCGTATACACACCTGGCATACTAGTAGGTAGGTAGTAGTCCGACAACTGCATGTGTTAGTCGACAGCAGCGCTCACACGACCTTTTGCGCGACATCGTCGAGCCGGCGCTCGTTCTCTGCCGTTAGCAACAGCTGGATCTGGTATTGTCCCACTCTAGTCCCACAGTACCTTCTAGTCAGCGCTCGTGCTCCCCGCCCGCGGCAGCTGCCCGTACTCTGCCACTAACGATAGCTGGCTCTGTTACTGCCCCACCTGTACACTAGTCCCACAGTACCTTCTGTGACAGCAGCGCTCGCACGACCTGTTGCGCGACATCGTCGAGCCGGCGCTCGTTCTCTGCCGTCAGGGACAGCTGACTCTGGTACTGCCCCACCTGCACTCTAGTCCCACAGTACCTTCTGCGACAGCAGCACTCACACGACCTGTTGCGCGACATCATCGAGCCGGCGCTCGTTCTCTGCCGTCAGGGACAGCTGACTCTGGTACTGCCCCACAGTACCTTCTGCGACAGCACGACCTGTTGCACGACATCGCCCAGCCGGCGCTCGTTCTCTGCCGTCAGGGACAGCTGGCTCTGGTACTGCCCCTCCTGCACTCTACTCCTACAGTACCTTCTGCGACAGCAGCGCTCGCACGACTTGTTGCGCGACATCGTCCAGCCGGCGCTCGTGCTCACCGCCCGCTGCGAGCTGCGCGCGCAGGCGCTCGTTCTCAGCTGTCAGCGCCGACAGCTGGCTCTGGTAGTGCGCCGCCGATGCCTGCAATGATGCCATGCTAAAGCCATGATTGACCCCGGGTTCATTTGACGGGTACTATGCACTATTGATTTGCGATATGGCCAATGGGCACGCTAAAGCCATGATAATTGGGCCCTGAAACACTTTGAGCTAGTACGTTTACACGTCTGTTTCCGAAATAAGACCTCTCGTTTTGGCAGGCACTAATGGCCAAATAAAATAATAATTAACGCTCGAGTTCAACGAGTGCTCCAAAAACATTGAATGCGTTTAACACTAGCCAAAAGAAATACCTGCGTCTCTCTAAAATTAAACATGAAAAGTAGAAGGAAGGCAGCTTAATATTACTAATATTGATAACTAGCTTTTGCCTGCGACATCGTCCGCGTATAATACGTTCTCGCCTTAGAATGAATTGTTTTCCCATACAATCTTTCTCAAGCTCGGGTGGACACCAGGTACTTAGGGGTGACATGTTGGAGAAGGAAAGCCACGAATAAATCGGACTGGAGATATTTGCTTGACCAGGCTAGCCTAGGGCCCACCCGTGGCTATAACGCCTCAGATAATGATGATACAATCTATCACCCTTCTTTACACCCCCTTAAGAAATGATTTCGGTCAATATGACATTCCCTAGAAATCCTATTGTCAAAACGAATCATTAAGTGCTTATTTCGGAATATCAAATGTACCGATTCTAGACGAATGAATCCCGTAAAAAACATTTCATGTACATTGTACAATGATAAAAGTCTCGCTACGCAGTTCTGCCGTAAAACGTTATCCCAACAGAGCGAGTTCTTCATGTAAGTATGATGACCGAAGGCCGAAAGCAGAGCGGCAAGGCATGCGAGAATAATCACACAGAGCGGGCTTCTCATGTATAAGGATGAGGGCCGAAGGCATGAAGCGGAGAGGAGAGACGAGCGAGGCTGAAGGCCGAGCCTCCCAACAGAGTAGATTCTTCATGTAAGGTTGATGACTGGAAATCCGAAGGAGAGTGGCAAGGCATGCGAGGCCGAAGGCCGAGCTATGTCGTCGCCGGAGATCCAGTTGCCATATTAATGAGGGTAAATTGTACTCCATTCGTTCGTTTTCACGTGATGCCTAGACATATAAACAGACAGACAAACAGACACAAATTCTTAATACTGTTGAAACGATTTCTGTTATCGATTCTAGTAATATAAGTAAGTATCAACAGCCAACTTTTTTTCGAATATCTTCCATGTACAGACTTTCGACCCTCTTCTAAGTGTACATCTAAGATGCTCCAACTGTCTATGCTCGTCAGCATAGCATTGGGCTGCCCAGCTCTAGTGATCTCTTATATCAGTTTTTATTGTGTGAAGGGTCAACAATTACGTAAAAAATAACGCACAATAAAACTAAATGGTACACCGACGATACAAAGTGTGCATTGAAACAGCTGTTTTGTATTTAAGCATATGAATAAAAACAATGCCAAAGTATCGCAAATGCATTTTGATGTACACGCAAAGTAGAACTTATTGCGAAAAGGTTGTGCTCAAAAATAGCGTCAACAATCAGAAGGAATTATGATACTTCGGTTTTGACATAATGAATCGTCAACTTGTTTACAATTCTGCTATGCTTTAAGTTAAATTTCTTGACACGCTGTTATACTCCCAATTGGCTGAAACTTAAATCGTAGAATGGCGTATGAGGATTAAACCACCCCGTTTCATAGACCTTACTTGCATCCCCAATCCCACTCGAGAACCTTTCCTCCCCAACGGCCAACGGTTCTACGTGCAATATGCCCCGCCCACTGCCACTTAAGTTTAGCGGTTTGGAGGGCTATGTCGGTTACTTTGGTTCTACTGCGGATGGCCTCATTTCTGATACGATCACGCAAAGATACTCGCAGCATAGCCATCTCCATTGCTCTTTGGGTGACTTTGAGCCTTCTTATGAGGCCCATAGTAAGCGACCACGTTTCAGTGCCATATGTCATCACTGGCAACACACACTGGTCAAAGACCCTCGTCTTGAGACACCGCGGAATATTGGACGAAAAGATGTGCCGTAGCTTCCCGAACGCTGCCCAGCCGAGTTGGATTCGACGATTAACCCCTTTCTCGAAGTTGGACCTACCTAACTGGACAGTCTGTCCTAGGTATAATATATAATCATCTACAACTTCAATTAAAAGTGTCCGATTGTAACGGGAGTTGGTGCTACGTGCTCGTGCTTTCAAAACGAATGATTAAGCTTATTTCAGAATATCAAATGTACCGATTTTAGACGAATAAAGCCCGTAAAGTATTACATGTACAATGATAAAAGTCTTGCTACGCAGTTCTTCCGTAAAACGTCCTAACAGAGCGGGCTCTTCATGTAAGTATGAGGGCCGAAAGGAGGAAGCAGAGTGGCAAAACATGCAAGGTGGAAGGCCGAGAATTCACACAGAGCGGGCTTCTTATGTAAGGTTGAGGGCCGAAGACTTGAAACAGGGAGGCGAGACACGCGAGGCCGATGGCCGAGCTTCCCAACAGAGTAGATTCTTCATGTAAAGTTGATGACTAACGGGCCGAAACGGAGCGGCAAGGCATGCGAGGCCGAAGGCCGAGCATTCAAATAGAGCGGGATCCTTATATAAGGCTGAAGGCCTGGAGCCGTGTGATACGCACGCGAGGCCCAAGGCCGAGCGTCCCAACAGAGCGGGCTCCTTATGTAGGGCCGAAGGCCTGAAGCAGAGTGGCAATGCAAGCGAGGCCGAAGGCCGAGAGTCCCAACAGAACGGGCTCCTTATGTAGGGCCGAAGGCCTGATGCAGAGCTGATTATTCACACATAGTGGCAATATAGCTAACAGAGCGGGCCCCTCATGTAAGGCTGAGGGCCGAAGGCCCGAAGCGGCAATGCGCGTGAGTCTGAAGGCCAAGAGTCACACTGCTTAGACATATAAACCGATAGACAAACAGACACGAATTCTTAAAACTGTTGAAATAAGTTCTGTTTCGATGCCAAGGGCCCTCCAATCGCTCCATTGATTTATTCAATATCTTCAATGTACAGATTTTCGACCCTCTACAGCTGTATTATATGTATACGGATAAGCATAGATCCAGGGGCCTTTCAACGCGAAGTACGAATTTTTCTATGGAAATGTTATTTTAACTTGTTTGTACCAGATGTCACTTGGTGCTATCTCTATCGCACTTGCATATTGAAGTGACAGGGATGCAGCGGTCGTGCGGTTAGTTCTTACTAAATACACAACGGCGCTACGATCTATGAGAAGTATTTCACTGGTATATCCATCTCAGTATATATATTGTACTTTGTGCATAGATCTAAGGTGCTTCAACCGTCAATGTTGACGATTGGGCTGCCCAGCCCAAGTGATCTCTTATATCAAACAGTTATTATAGTCTGAAGGGTCACCAATTACGTAAAAAATAATATACGACAAAATTAAATTGTACACCGACGATACAAAGACTGCATTGAAGCAGCTGTTTTTGTATTTAAGCATATGAAGACAAACAATTCCAAAGTATCGCAAATACACGCAATAATAGACCTAATTGCTAAAAGGTTATGCTCAATAATAGCGTCATCAATCAGAAGGAATTATGATATTTCGGCTTTGACATGTCGAAACGTCAGCTTGTCTACAATACGTCAAATTCTGCTATGGCTTAAGTTAAATTTATTGACACGCCGTTATACTTCCAATGGGCTGAAATTTAAAGCTTAGAATGGCGTATGAGGATTTAAATCACCAGTTTCATAGACCAAATTTGCACCCCCGATTCCATCCCTTTGATTGGTGATTATCGGGACAAAAAGTATACTATAAGTGAATCCAGATTATATACTGTTCAGTAATAGATCAATACAAGAAAAACCATTTTAGGTACTTGTTTGGAAGCAAGGCACAAGACCAGATGAAAAGTTGGTATACTTAATCTATCAGAAAACTATTATTATTTCTTACACTTGAGTTTCAAACAAAAGTAAGATTCTATGAGTATCTAATCAGCCACGCCAGTTACGTCAGTTAACTCCCGCAAAGCAATTACAGCGACATCGTCCACAAATGAAGCCGCAGTTTCATATTTAGGCGTTGTCACTCGTCGAGCCATTATCATTTAAAAAACACCCCGAAAGGGGCATCATTCGCACTCTTAATTAAGCGGACGCCCACAGTTACCAAAATAAACAAACCAGTGTAAACTGAGCTCCCGTGTAGCCATTAACTAACGATTCGACCTTAGGAATGCGAATCCTCATTCATACTCGGAGCTCTCTTACCGTTTGACACAAATCGAAAATTGCCAATTTAATATCGCGCTTTAATTGACTAATTCAGACCTTGCTCCGTCGAGATAGGGTTGTGGTGGACAGCATTGTTTACATTGGTATATGTCTTTCATTAGTCGTGAACCGAGGGCGAGACACAAAGGTCTGTTTGTCTGTTTGTCCGCCCGTCTGTCTGAAACAACACGCGGTTGATACGGTAAGGGGAAGGTTTGAAGCGGGTGCTAATTTGGATTTTTATTTCAGATCTCTGTTTGGTTTCTAAATGGTTGTTTTCGAGGAAGGATATAGTACGACCCTCTGTCTATTTAATAGTCAAAAACAATGGATATCAATTTAGATTCGGGTGCCTTCTGTTATTTTAACTCCGTAGGCATTTTGCAGGTTGTTTGAGGCGATGACAGAAAACTTTACTTTGAAGAAGAATAAACAAAAAACTTTGAAGTATTTACCGGAATTGTTGTCAACATAACACCAAGACACAATTAATGAATATGCACTATTGTATAATATCTGTCACAATTTTTCGAGAAATGAAATTAATTTAGTTTTAGGATTGTCTGTTTAGTTTGACATTGCTGTCATATTGCATATTTTTAAGAACCATTCAAAGAGCACGTTCTGTCAGAAAGGTTTGTAAAAAGCGGTGAAATAAGTGAAGGATCATAGATGGATATACAATTACACTTGCGGATAAAAATAACGACCGCGAACTCATTAATCGCATTTTAAATTAACGCCGCCATTTTGCCGTTGCAGTGAATTTATAAAATTTAATTTATATTTGGAATCCGTGACCGCAGCTGTAGCAACTAATTAAACTGGATCCCTGTACTGTAATTACTTTTCCATCAATGACAAAATAAAAATTACGCTCAGAAAGTACCTTTAGAGAAATAAAGCAAGACGAGTAAATTGACGTTAAAACACCTCTGCAATTCCGTTTTTGATCCGTAACGCTTCAGTTTATATTAAATTTAAGTTTAGGTATTTATTTGCGATAGCCAATCCGAATGCCAAGCGTGGCAATTATAGCATATACTATGAAATTGGGGGTGTGCCTGTCCAGCAGTGGACGTCCTTTGGCTGATATGGTGGTGATATTTATTTGACTCAATATGATAAAGGGTTTACAAAGCATTTGGTGAGGTATGATTCTACAACGAAAGAGGTAAAAATAAAATGAAAAGTTATTTTACGCTTCATAATCATAGTTGTAGGGTAAACAAGTAAAACTTTAGTAAGCAATGACTGTTTTAATGAAACGCTGAATAAACATAAAAGAACAGAATTAAAGGTCGCAATATGCTGAGTAGTAAATAAATATTTGTGAAAACCTTTACGGATATGAGGGATCGAAGCAATTAAAGTAAAAGCTTCGATACTGGACGTTTTTGCATATTTGTATAACTTTCGAGGTTTAAACTTAAAGTATATTCAACTGACAATTTAAAGAAAGTGCATTCACTAACCGTAACAATATTTTAAAGTATTTTTGATAGGACTTAGGTAAACCTTAAAAAAAATATTATTTTTCAATCAAAAATCTACAATTAGATGGACTATGTTTTACGTTAATTAAAGGAATAGAATGTAAAACGTGGTTTACAAGCATTAATATAACTAATTGCAAGCGTTACATGAATATATCCTACACCTGCTGGCAGTAATAACTGGCTTATTAAATCCCGAACCAGTAATGTACATGACCATTCCGAATAAATGCATTACCTGTCATTAGTTTCACGCCAGCACTGCCTAGTGACACAGTTCATTAATATCAAACGGTTCGTTAACTGTCGTTTCATTTCTAAATAAAGGTCTGGTGCCCTTACCAACGTGAAATCGTGTTAAGACACTCGCAAAACTGACTGAGGATAGATACAGCGCGTAAGTGCGTGCCACGACATCGGAGCGTCAGAACCGAACATTCATTTACATACATACTTATGTCAATTTTTTTTAATTCCACAGTTTCGTCGGAGTCCTGCGGTGCTTAATATTTCTGGAATTTTGAGTTTCTGGCTTTTTGTAACTATTGTAAACAAATGCGTGTAAACCACTGTATAAGATGTGATGACCATGTTAGTACTCTGTTTAGTTATCACAGTGCATTAGATTTAACTCTGTGGTAGTGTGTAAATATATTTGAAGTTAAATAAATAAATCTATGCCTAACATAATTTTAGACACTGATTTGACACATATAATTAAAGAACGTCGATTTTTAATCTCCATTCATTCTGCTCAGCATCCCCTCACAGTGGACTGATTGGACATGTAGACACCATAACCATGTATAACCTATAGTATGCTTACTGCATATTTGAAGTGAGTGTACTGCTTTTGACAATTGTGAGTCAGTCCTAACATTACTTGACCTAGGGGTGACCGTGTCGATTTATCAAATGTTGTTCTTTTGTCGTTACCGGGGCATGGCATGAGAGTTTGCATTTTTATTCAAGCTGTTAATAAATGTGAATAGGAAATGAAATGACATTGAGTAAAAAGTTCTCAGTGACGCTCGTTGGGTAAAATGTATGTTTGTATTCACGCTCACTTGAGATTCGTTTGGAGACAGCATTGTTTCGTGTTTTCTTTGTTATTTCCGGGTTTATGGTTGACATACCTAAAAATACTACTTCATACTTCGGCATACGCCGTTTTATATGCAATTATTTGACAGACAAGTTTTAATCTTTTCACAGCTCTCAACGTAAGCTAATATATCAATAAGCGTTCAAACTAGGTAGTTATGTTTTTTTTTAAATAATACAAAAATATGACAAGAAAGAAGAAAGAAAGAAAGAAAATACATTTATTAACTTCTTCACACAACATTATTACAAAATATTTATGAAGAAACAATAACCGACGCTGCAACGACCTGCTGCTGCTGGATGTGCACGCAGGTAGCTCGGAGCCAATAAAAGCAGGCGATAAATAGCGCAAGACCGAGCTAACTGGCATGCTCTTGTGTTAGAGGCTAAGACACATTCTGGGTCGTCGTGCTAGCCCCAGTTAGCTTGTTAGTTTATATGATAAAAAAAATAAATGTAATAGTTACAAATATTCTAGGCATACTGAAACACACGTCTCCCCATACTGACAATCCAAGTTTGATATCCGCTGCAATAATTTATCCCCTCACATAATTGAATCACTGACGCCAATTTCCTAACATGACACTGACGTTGCGAAATCCCATCAAATCAACACAAATGGCGTAAGTCAAGATTAATCCGAAAATAGTTTACAAAAGCCCTTTCAACGCGGGTGGCGCCGCTGCGGCAATAACTGGAATTAAACTGCACCATTAATCATGGCCTGCAGTGTACACACTAGCAAACATATCTTGCATACTGGTAACGTCTTATCACGTTGAATTAAGGTCTAATTTTGCTTGATTGACGGCGTATATAAACTGGTAAACCTAGACATCATTAGCTTTGTTCGACGACACATAGAGTAGAAAGCTTTGATGAACGCATTTCATTCATTGGATTGACTGTTTGCGAGTTTGGTTAGGTTGATAGAAATTTGGCTCTTAAAATATTCACAGTATCAAAAACCCGCTTAAACCCGCTTTGGCGCCTTATGCCAACAACGCGTTGTTACATATTTCGGCCACACAGTGCGCAAAGGCGAAAAATTATGAAAATTTAGAGAAGCTAATTGTGGTTGGGAACGCCGTTATCAAAATATCGCGCGATCGTTCACCAACAAGATAAACCGATCAAGTGAAACACTCGTCATCCTCCAAATTCTACACGGTTGTAAGAGACGCGCTGGACAGAAACTAGTGGAGACAGATCATCCGCTCCAGATTCAAGCCTGATGCTGACCGCGATCCTCACACATACGGGACGGACCCAGAGAGAGAGAGAGAGATCGAAAACTATAGAAAATTTTAGTATGAAGTTCTCAATGGTTTTCTAGTTTTTCTATTTTATCTGTAATTTCTAATATAATGTCTGTAATGCCATTTCAGTGTCAATTTGCTAAATTGTTAAATTTACATATTAGCTGAAGTAAATATCTGAGAAATCCACATAATTTAATGATATTCAAGTAGGAAAGGAGTTACATGGATCAGTTAATAGGTAGCGTCCAATTACATCAAATTATCTCATCCGATTCCGATCGAAGAGGTTTCGGAATTTAGACGAAAGTAACAAGGTATAAGAATAAAGCGGATTCTCTTCACATTTCATATTTAAATGGAAGCCTCTTATCGGGTTACCCAAAGTAACCAATATAGCCCTCCGAATCGCTAAACTTAAGGCGAAGGGTAGGGCAAGGCATTCTCCATACAAACATTGTGCTAGTTTTATTCGTTAGTTTTGGCACTACATCATTTAATTTTATATTTTGCGTGTACGTATTGGATATACGCAGAACTATACAAAAAATATAAAACGTAATTAGAATTAAAAGAAAAAAACACCAAGTCATACCTAACAGAAAAATAAGTATATTGACCAAAAATAATAACTGTAGCGCAAACACAAACGAAGAAAAACGTGCACAAAGTTTGTATGGAAAGAGCTTGCCCTTCGCAGTGGGCGGAGCACATAGCACGTGGAACAGATGGCCGTTGGGGCGGAAAAGTTCTCGAGTGACCACCATGCACCGGAAGGCGCAGCGTGGGAAGACCCCACACAAGGTGGACTGGTAAAGGTCGCGGGAGTCTGGCTGGTAGCGGGTGGCGCAGGACCGGTTATTGTGGCACTTTTTGGGGGAGACCTTATGTCTAGCAGAGGACGTCCTTCGGCAGATATGATGAGGTAATTGCATGGAGGGAATGGACGATGGAAGAGTGGCTCAATCCTGACTAGGTGTACGTGTAGTGGCCACGAAATACAATGTCATTTATGTTATTGTAGGTTCCATCAGGGCGGTTGGCTAACTGGTGAAAAGTGTGGCCAAGATAAGAAGGGTCCTGAGGATTGAAAACCCGATATTAACGAGTTGGTAATAATTATGTTCAAAATACCAAGTATTAAGGCAGATTTACACTTGCAAGAACATACATGCAAATTTCATTACATTGCGGGGCTGCGGCCTATCGAGGTAAGACGAATACGATCAAAGCCAGCAATGTACCTATAGTGAAAATTGCACGCAAGTTCTTGGAAATGTAAACCAGCCTTTGCAATAGTCATTCGCCTGTTCATACAATTTCATTTCAGTTACCAATAGGAATAAATTTAGAAATAAACATTCAGGGTGGACCATACTATCCTAATATTATAAATGCGAAAGTGTGTTTGCCTGTCTGTTGTCTCTTCATTCTTGTACCGCTGAACCGATTTAGATGAAATTTGCTATATAGATAGTTCGAGTCCCGGGAAAGGACATAGGATAGTTTTTATCCCTTAAAGGGATGAAAAGGGGAGTTAAGTTATAAACGAATTCCAAGCTGACGAAATCGCGGGCAAAAGCTTGTATTATAAATGCGAAAGTAACTGTTGTCTGCCTGCCTGTCTGTTACCTCTTCACGCTTAAACCGCTAAACAGGTTTAGATGAAATTTGGCATGGAGATAGTTTGAGACCCTGGAAAGGAATTATGATAGTTTTTTTCCCGGAAATCATTCCTGAATGGGGTGAAAAGGGTGGTGGAAGTTTGTATGGAAGAGCGTTAATTAAGCCTCCACCTAAACAATTTAATCAAACATTTCTATAACGCGATTACGAGTTCTACGCGGACGAAGGCTACGCTACAATTCCGTCAATATCAAAAGGAAAGGAATTTTGGAGGAATGCGGGGGAAAACGTGATGGCGGCGTGTACCAAATAAATCGCTTATCTTATGATCTCATACCAAACAACAACCGCACTGGCAAAATTACCCGAATAACCGAACTAGTGAAGTTTCCAGGCAGGGCAGATCATAAAGGGCCCCACCCTATGTGAGGGCCATTAGTGAATAACACAACTTTATAACAGGTATTTCGTTACAAATGATTAAAGAGAAAAACAAGGGGCATCCATTCTTTAGATCTTATTATATGGACAACAATCTATTATTTTCTTAAGGCATTGACTACCTTATGCTCATTGGAATGAAAGATAGAGATGATATTTAGACGTTATCCTTAATACCTATAATAGAAATTTCATTGAGATCTGTTTTTTTTTCAGTTAATCTATTACATGTTATAATGTAATTAAATTAAATTAGTAAGTGTGTCGCTGTAATAGGAACAAAAATTAAGGTATTTTATTGTGCTCTCCAGACGTTATTGTAAATAGCTTTAATTGAAAAAAAAAATACAAGTATAGCTTACGTGTATTTTTGTAGTTTTTACTCTGGGTATTGCAGTAATACTAATAAGTTTTTATTCAAAAAAAATGGTAAACAAAATTTTAAAAATCTCAAATATATCCATTAGAACAAAAAATGCAACAACTACTTAAATTAATGCTACCTCACACAAATCATAAGCAATATAATTGACAACATTTAATTTTTTTAAGCAGGCTTTTTCCGATGGAATCAAATAGAGGATAAAAAGTTAAGTAAAACCACATTTTAAAATTCTCGAAATTATCCCCATTTCATATAAATAAATCAATTTCAAAAGTTGCTCATTCCAAAAGAGAGTAAGTGACAAGGAAGGCGTCACAGCGTAACAAATCATACAGAAGCACTGTTACTAAGCCAAATTTTCTAAAGAAAGTGAGCTGCTGTTCTTTTTGTGCGCTGTGACTGTCACAATTTCATAGTAATGACGTCATTACTACGATATCGGCTTTCTTAACATTTTCGTGAATATTTAGAAAACTAATGGCTATAAAAAAATAAAAAAAACATTTTGAGGTTTCCTGTTCCCAAATTAACGAAATGAGTTAAGATTTCATACTAGGTACTTAAAATTTTGAAATGTTGTCAATTGTGTAAAGCTAGCGAAAATCTTCGGAAAATTTCTCAACCCAAAACAAGAACATACTCGTACATAACCACTACCTAATATTATCATCAAAACAATCTTACATTCCAAAATGTATCGCGCCTTACGCGGCCAGTTAATTGGTTTCGTTAGCCAACTATGCCGGCGGTTCGTAGTATTTGTACCACTCCCATCCCGCAGTCGTCCCGCCTCGCTTGGGACAGGGTAATGCAATAACGAACTACCCGCAGATAGCGTAATGGATAACTTGCCTTGTTCGCAGTTTAAAATGCGAGTCCGAAGTGTTTTGAGCGGTTATTTCATCTTTCGAGCGGCTTTTGTTTTGTTTATTGAGACGGTTACGACAGATGTTTACATATTACATTATGTAAAATGTTTTTGTATCTTATGAATTATGAAGTAGATGGATTATTATTCTTATGGTAGTATAGTAGTTAGATTTATTCGTACTAGTTAAAGCAAAACAATAAATTGTCGCAGGGCCCATCGGGAATTGGTCAGTTCACTTCGGCTTTTCCGTTGCAGTAAGTGAAATATTTTTATAAGTTACAATTAGAATAATAAACCCAAGCAAGTCGGGAAACGATTTAAGTATGAAATCAAATGATACGCTGCAATTTGCACGGCAATAACTCAATATGTACCGTTAAAATACCTGAATTCAATTAATTATATATCGACCAATCTGGCACCGACACTAATTATGTTTTTAAATTTGAATAAGGACTTAAAAATATCGGTTTGCACACAGCATAACCGAGTAGCTGGCAACACAATTAGTGCGCGGGTGTAAATGTGAGGGGCGGTGCACCCTTCTAGGGAGGTGCAGACTTAGGTCGTCATTTCACCTAGCCTATATCTTTTTGGGGACTGTATAGAAATAGATGAATTCCCCAAAATTTCTTTTCTCCAGTATTTTTAGTTCCATTCGCGTTTTTCCCCATTCATGAATTTACCCACACATATTATTTCTTCTATTTTTATTTCCTTTCGCAGATTTCCCCATTAGGGAATTTTCCTAGATACAAGGTCTCAGTTAGGTACGACGATGAGCGATATTAGATTATTAACCCAATATTGTTTTTTAACCAAAAGGAATTAGCACTAGGAGCCCTTTTTTCATTTTTGCGGAATTCATCTATACAGTCGTTACTAATACGTATGATTTTGATAAAGTTTGCAGAAACAGCAGACAGTACAAGCCATCTTACGGCAACATAAAACTTTATTACTATCGAATCTAATCTACCTGTGTTTTGCGGTCCAAACAGAATGTAATAATTCCATTTAAATCTAGAATTAGTCCCAATCATCGAACAACTCCAACCCTAGAGCCCCTAACTGCGCCCTTGCACTTCGGAAGGGTGAAGCTGAATTATTGTTTAGCGGGGGACCTTTTAAACCGGGAAACCCCGGCATTGTGCATAGCCGATTTCCCTTCCGCCATTTTAATGTCCGAGTGTAACGTGGTGCGAGGTGGGAGAAGAAGCGGATTAGACAGCAACCCCGACTAATACATACAGTTTCTAACTTTTATACATGTTGGAATTATTTTCACGCAATTAGTTTTGATACGTTTGCTGGCAAACACATCCAGTCATCCACTGAGTGCTGGCCTGTGCTCTATTTCGCGCCTCGTACATGCATACATAGACTGATAAACTCACGCCTATATTTCCTTTAATGTGTAAAATTAATTTTCAGTGCCACTTTTAGCAATTGTAGGTTTTTATGATGGCGATGGAGAAAATGTGATATTGCAGTGACAGGTCCCATCGCCCACAACACACTTCAACCTGGTTCCCATAGTCGATTCTTATGACACCCAAGGGAAGAAAGGGGGTGTTGGTAATTTAATCCGGCACCACACGGCGCGCATCGTTTACACGGAGAAGCTAGTTCTATGACATTAGATTTACTGAAAAATTTCGCATGCTACGAAATTAGATCAATGTTAACATTAATTCATGCCAGATTTGCAATAATCCTATAAAGTTTAAACCAGCCATGTGCGAGTCGGACTCGCGCATCGAGAGTTCCGTAAAGATATTATTATTATATGTTGTAACTAAAAAGTTACGGTTTTCGTAATTTTTACTTTATCTGTACTATAAGACGTTGCTTCGTATCAAATTTCAAGATTCTGAGTTCACGGGAAGTACCCTGTAGGTTTTGATTCCCTTACGAGTGTTGAAAATTTGCGGAAATATGCGGCATAAACCGGCTGTATCTTTTGATTACGTTGGCTTAGAAGTTTAATTTTTTCACAGCTCCAAGGGACAGTAAACCTGAGTATTTGATATAAATTCCAGCTTGATACCTCCACGCGTTTCTGAGAAAAAGGGTCTTGACAGACAGATAGACGGACGGACAACAAAGGTATACGGAACCCTAAAAAGATGTATTAGGTCTAATGAAAAATTAGGTCTAATGAAGCACTTAGGGCTAAAGTAGTTAGGTCTAACAATGGAGAACCACTTCAAAGAGACCCAGCTAGGTTTGACTAGAATGCGCCATGCGCCTTCGTTGGTCTCGATTTTCCCATGACTTGCGCCACATTGAAAACTTGTCTGTATTGTCATTTGTACAAATGTTGCGTGTGTGCGTTTATTACAGTTCCGAGAATTTTTCCCTGCTGAGTACCTGAGTCCGGGGGCGGTGAGTGCGCTTTTGTGGAATAGCTACGTTTAGTATAGTTGAAATTATTAGACGAATGCAATGTTTACTCATATATCGCCCTTACGGTCTAAACGAGAAGGTTCAGATTTTGATTGTTTAATTCCTTCATTCAAATATTGCTACAACACTCGACACGTGTATCGTGTTTGCTACGATATAGGTTTCAAGTGATTAATAAAACATTCTTGAGGACTGGAAAAATAGGTCCTGATGCATTGTTCTAAATACCTGTTACATTTGTATGCACTTTCAAGGTTGGGGTGGTATGCCGTAACCACCATTACCTATAGTGCTCGGTAGCTTTAGGTAACTCTAACTAGTATTTTACAAATTATAAACTTAATGCGAACTGGGAGATGGTATATAATTTAAAATAATAATAAGAATGATAATATTGGGGGACAATCCCGGGTTCGAATCCCGGCCAGGGCATTTATTTGTGCATTTTTCACGGATATTTGTTCTTGGGTCTTGGATGTTTTCTATGTATTTAAGTATGTATTTATCTATATAAGTATGTATATCGTCGTTTAGTACCCATAGTACAAGCTGTGCTTAGTTTGGGACTAGTCGATTTGTGTAAGATTGTCCCCCAATATTATTATTATTATTATTATTAATCTTACACAAATCGACCTAGTCCCAAACTAAGCAAAGCGTACTATGGGTACTAGACGACGATATACATACTTATATAGATAAATACATACTTAAATACATAGAAAACATCCAAGACCCAAGAACAAATATCCGTGAAAAATGCACAAATAAATGCCCTGGCCGGGATTCGAACCCGGGACCTCTAGCTTCGGAGGCAGAGTCACTACCAACTAGGCTAAACAGGTCGTATCGATTTACTAATCATTCTTTTGAAATAAGCATTTCAGGGGTAGTAGTCATCAGCAGACATTATATCAATGCGAGGGAATGAGATTTAGATGTGAGTGGCAATACACTGGACGGGCGTTCAGTTCAAGATTAAAATAAAATAAATAAACATTGGGGGACAATCTTACACAAATCGACCTAGTCCCAAACTAAACGAAGCGTGTACTATGGGTACTATACACGACGATATGCATACTTATACATAGGAAACATCCGAGACCCAGGAACAATATTAGTGATAAATGCACAAACAATGCCCCACCGGGATTCGAACCCGGGACTTCCGGCTTCGTAGGCAGAGTCACTACCAACTAAGCCAAAGTGGTCGTCAAAATACACGTGCCATTGGTTTTAATCTATATATGCTGATCTTGCAAGTTAAAGGTTTCAACCTCTACTTTACTTGAGCGTTAAGTGTCTTAAGCCCCCTAAGGTCTCCTAATTAGATAATACTACATCTGGTCAACTGTTGCGATATACCTACACTTTTTTAAACTCCCAAATAACTACACACACAAACTGTAAATAACCTGAAAAACTTCAATAGCCATTAACCGTCACTGTCCGCCATTCCATTACAACTAATCTGAGCTCAGAGTGAGATGGCCCGTATCAAACTATCGTCACCCGTCACTCGCCATTACGCCGCCATCTTGGTCTTAAGTATTTCTAATGTTGCGTCTTAGGATATGTGTTGGTCCCCTTGATATTATAAATGTTGGGTTAATCTGTTAGGGGTTGCTGGTATGTCAAGACGACGGGTAGG
This sequence comes from Notocelia uddmanniana, assembly GCA_905163555.1. Classification (NCBI taxonomy): domain Eukaryota; kingdom Metazoa; phylum Arthropoda; class Insecta; order Lepidoptera; family Tortricidae; genus Notocelia; species Notocelia uddmanniana. The sequence goes on along the minus strand of LR991060.1, from coordinate 5,232,218 downwards.
TACACTATAGGTATATAGATTATTAAAATACGACAGCTGATTTGTGGACATCTCTTCTTCTTGATCGAAATGCCCAAATACAATGATCAATTGTATTCAGGGACCTTGTTATTTACTGTTTTAGATTATGTGAAAATGAGAAAACTAATTTGCACTTTGAGAGCAAATCTCCCGGCTGCGCTGGCTCGGCCACGTTGAGAGGATGGGAGAGGAGAGGAACGTGCCTCCAAAAGAGCGTACGCGTAGAGTGTTTTTCAAATGGTCGACGCCCGATCGGCCGCCCAAGGTATCGCTGGAAAGACGAAGTCCAAAATGACCTCTGCCAGCTTCAAATAGCCGACTCTGATTGGCGACAAGCTGCCCAACACAAAGCACAGTGGTGTCTCTTAGTGTCGGAGGTAAAGTTCCACTTTGGGTTGCTGAGCCAGCGTAGTAAGTAAGTAATTATCACTTGCACTGATTGCACTTAAGTGTATATGCTCATTATTTAGAAGCGATGGATGAAGATAACTTCAGACAGACCATTTCACGAGAAAATGAATATCAAAATGCATTAAGTAAGTCAGTTTGAGTAGTCATGAAATGATATTTATTTATTTATTTATACACACAAATATACATTCCGTTCATATTTAGGTTTGGTACTACCATATTGATAGCACAAGTATATTACATACATATATGTAAGCACTTACATCATTTTTACCTAGATGAATGCTAATTAGAACATTCTCTCCAAAGGGAATTTAGCGTCAATGACGATTTTTGACCCATTCAAAAACAAAACAACACAATGACATTATGACATGTGACGTATACGATACATCATGAATGCAAACTCAGGGGTAACCCGATGCATCATCGACTCATGAGTCATTGCAGTCCACTTCGCACCCTCCGTATCTGCAATATCGCGTATATTTTTATTAATTTGGTTTTAGTCTACTGCGATAATCGAGAAGAACATTTAAGAGAAGTACACAAAAATAGTGAAAGTACCTAAACAGAGATACAATTAGTAAATAGGTAACTTACATAAGCAACGAGATTTATAGTACAGCTTCTACGCCAAATTTTTAGAATGTAGATTGATACTAGGTACACTTATTAAAAAAGTGAATGAAAGTCTCGTCAGATTTTCAAGGATACTTTCTGTTTATTTCATAGAGCTGTGAAATTCGTATATAGTTCAAATACTCGCAAAAATGGTGTACCAGAAGTACCTACAGGGTAGTATAATTAACTATATTTTATACTTCCTGGAAGATTTACAGATCAATTTATGTGATGAATTTAAACTCCTTTTAAGACCGATCAGAAGTCACATAAAATTGTTATTTCAGAAAATTCGCACGATTTTTCAGACCTAAAGATGATAATATTATTGGCCAGTACTGATGTACATAATTCATTCTATATTTACAAATTCGGATCCAATTTAAGTTAGTACAAAAAGTACTCGGTCCGGTCTGTTCCTAATTTGTCCGGTCGTTTAGCGACATTAAAGCGCATTTATCGAGGAGGGGGACAGGCGATCATTTTCGGATTACTGCCCCTGCAGATGCGAATTAATTCTCGAAAATTCTGCTAACCACCAATCTAGGTTGACCCCTGTCACTTTTATAAATAGACGTACCTTGCTATTGTTTATGAGTGAGGGGTAGATTAGGTTACGCTGGTTGGTCATAACTGGACGCTCTTTGAGGGATTATGAGTGTTTTTGAAAGGACTATGTTTTTGCGTCATTAGTGGGCTTTCTTTCGATAAGTGCTTGGATGCATGCGCTGTGGCGTCATAAATTAATTTGCTTATGCTAATTTCCGTTTTAACACAAGCTGCTTGAAAGGTACTTATTTATATTTTTTCTTGCTGCCAAGAAACGAATTGCCAAATAAGGTATATTTCCTATAAACGGCAGGAAAATGGCGAGAATATAAGAAACACGGATATCGAGACACCCAAGCTGACAACGCAAAAAGTTAAGGGCCGATATTAAAAAATAGGGGTTCGCACAATAGGAAACTCAGGTAGCAGGCATTGAAAGCACGGGAAATGGAAAAATCAAAATTCGCGTCCGCCATTCAAATTCACAGATAACGATGACGTTGACGGGAGGGGAACAACAATGACCAAAAGCGTAACGGGAACCGACAAATCTGTTAAAATCGCATTTTACTTTTGGTTTGATTTTGGAAATTCGATCTTACCCGTTTTAAAATGGTTCCAATTTGAAATTATTATGGAAAAGTGATACGAGGTTGGGTGAGTTATGTATCATATTTTCTATTGTGATTTTGGAAGCTTTGATGTGTCAGATTTGATTGTATCTTGGGTACTGATACGAAGTTTATTTGTCGAAATATCGAACTTTTTGACGTTTTGCAAGAAAATGTTAAACTAATCATGTAGACTTTAGAATAACCAAAATAGCCATACCATTTTAATAAAAGCAAAATCGGAGAAATTCCACATCGTAATAGAAAATAGAATTTCGCTATCATACGACGTACGTCCAACAAATGTTTTGCATATTTCCCATTACACTTGAAAAGGCCATCACCATCGTATATCCAACCCATATTGCAATAAGCATAGCTGACTATCGCAAACTCGTAACTTATGCAGTCGAATTATTAAAATTGCATCCATATTTCAAACTATCAAAGTTCAATTTTGTGTAAAAAATATAGCAGTGTACGAGATAAGGAAAATTATGAATTGTTAGAAAAATGTAAGGTCTTTTTATATTGGTCTTTGTAGGAACGTTTCATGCAAGCATTCTTACTGAATTTTTAATATGACAAGTTGGGGAATTCGGGCAATTTACGATCAAAAGGGATCAATGCCAAGTTTTTACATGAATATCGTGAAAAACGTCGTTAGTTGTATTGTGAATAATTTATTAATAGGGGCGAAACGGCATGATATTTTTAGCTTTAGGAAGCAGCTGTTGATCTTTTGAAAAATAGACCACATGTGGGATTTTCGAAAGTTATTTGAAAATATGATGTTATTTTTACAAAAGGTATACTTATTTTTTTTAGTTTTATACTGTCGAGAGTTACAGTAATAAGTACTAGTGTGGACGACGCCCTCCCACAGCACCGTACCCTTGGATAGCTCGAGGAGCGTAAGGTTCCTGCCCACCCGTCTCAGCGGGTCGCGGTGCGTCACAGGTTCTGCGAGCGCGTGAGGAATAGCGGGCAACGCTCCTTGTGCGGCGATTACGCGGTTCACTATTTCGCCTAACGTTCGAAATGAAAACAACTCGGATCACGACACTTATTTATTTACACCACTAAGCACTAAACTAAGCGTTACAACTAAGCCTACACGTACACTGAGCACTACTGGTCACCACTGCACTGTTCACTTCTCTTCTCTTCCCTTTTCCGGATTTAGGACTCGGATACTGAACTCAATACACACACACACACACTCTCGCTGCAAACCAGGCCTGTTTTTATGCCACAATCTGGGCCCGCAATTAGTGGGGATGTCTTCACGAGAATAGGCGTGGTTTAGAACGAGACAGACTGAAAATATCCCTTTCACACCCTTCTAGAAAGTTCTTGAAAAATCCCTCTTTCCTGATTGGTGGATTTACTTGGGCGACAAACTTTGCCAACTTCCCTGCTTCTACATTACTCGCTGTCCGCGACTCTCGCGGGCTCCGGTTTTAATTTATTTCTCTAAAACTTGCGTTCGAGTTTGAGTTACTAGTTTTCCCTTTTCGACAGACCTTATCGTGGTCCGATTTACGCCGGGGTTCCTCGGCTTAGCTGTCGACAAAGATTTTGCGCGTACGCAAAATAAAAGTTGGTCGCCCATTACAACTAAACCCTACGGTCTGGATATTCATTTTCTTTACAAAAGTTAGATATTACCAAGTCTCAATTTTCAATATACTTTTTAACATTCCAGGTGTGTCCGTTTCGAGCGCAGAGCTGAAAATGCGCCGTTTCCGGCACCCTCGATACGTCTTCTGTCTCTTTCTAACAGAGCTTGTAAATATGACTGGCGCGCTGTAGCGTCAGCTCATTATGTTCTCGGCGCTCGTTCCGGACACTCTTCTCCGACTTATGCTGCTTATCCGATGTACAAAACGATCACTTTACATTATCATACGTTCCTTATAGCTAATTAGCACATTAAGATTAACACTACAGCGTCTCTGTCGCAACTTCTAACGCGTCCATTCTCGCACACAATTTATTCACTTAGCACTATTTGGAAGATTTCCGTGGCTGTCCGTAACACTCTCCCCCTCTGACTCGGTCGAGTCGCTCCGTTGCACCGGTAGGACAGCCAGTCGCGTTACAGGTCGCCGGAAAATGCCACCTCTCGTCTCGACGTCTGCTGAACGTATGTTGCCATCGGGCCCCGGGAATACTCTTCTCACTATGCCTCGTGGCCATGTGTTGCGAGGCAAGTTCGGGTCGACAATTACCACACAGTCGTTTGGTTGGAGCGGTCGGGTTCGGTTCGTTGACGACTGGCGGGGCGCAAGCGTAGGTAGGTACTCGCGCACCCATCGGCTCCAAAAATGATTAGCGAGCGCCTGACTTGCTCGCCATGTGCGTCGGTCGGCTTCGTCACATGGGCCCGTAGGTGGTAGGCCCGTGGATCCCCCCAGGAGAAAATGAGCCGGCGTAATAGCTTCTTCGTCGCGACTGTCCACGGAGACGTGAGTGAGAGGCCGTGCGTTTATGGTGTTCTCGGCTTCAGCAAGTAGCGTTTGCAACACTTCTTCTCGCGGTGCCTTTGTGTGTAGTGTTGCGGCAAGCGCGGTCTTCACTGAGCGTACTAAACGCTCCCATGCTCCCCCCTGGTTCGGAGCCCCCGGTGGAATGAAGCGCCACTGCATGTTGTGTCGCACCCCGTATTCCTGCAGCGCCGGCAGCCACTCGGCGTACGCGCTGCGCAGTTCCACGTCGGCGCCCCGGAAGTTTGTTGCGTTATCGGAGTACATCACAGCTGGCCAGCCGCGTCTTGCTGCCAGCCTCCGAAGAGCCATTATTGCTGAGTCTGTGGACAGAGAGTTTACAATTTCTAAATGTACTGCCCTTGTCGTTAGACATGTAAATAGAGCCACCCATCGTTTCTCATGTCGCCGCCCTATCGTTACTGTTATTGGACCGAATAGGTCCACCGCCGTATTCGTAAACGCCCTCTTATATGGTTCGATTCTTGCGAGAGGCAAATCGCCCATTATCGGTACCTGTGGCATGGCTCGTCTAATCTTACACAGCTGACAGTTGTGTGCCACATTTCGCACCGTGGGTCTAAGATGCAAGATCCAATACCTTTGCCTTAAGTTGTTAATTACCATCTCGTTGTTCGCATGTGCCGCCTTTCGGTGGGCTTGTAAAACTAACAACCTCACCAAACTGTTATGCCCGTCTAGAATGACAGGTCGTTTCTCCAGTCCTTGTACGGGAGCCGCGTTGATCCGGCCGCGCATCCTCAGCAACCCATCGGTGTCTAATACCGGGTCCAGTCCAAAGATCTTGCTCTTCTTGTGGATGGGTTCTCCGCGGCTCAGGCTCAGCAACTCGTTCGCGAAGTCGGTACGCTGTGCCCACTGGAACCATATATGTTCTGCGGCCGATCTGTGTTTCACCTGGAATTCGACATATTTTCTGCTTTTAATACGGTCTATAAATTGGAATACTCTTCCCGTCGCATTTATTAACCTCTCGTAACTGGAAAATCGGCTTATGTCTGGCAACGGTGCCGTATTTACTTTCACCTCCATGTCTATTGCGCAAGATTGTTCCTCTAATTCCGCTGGTTGCTCTTCGTTAGGCATGCGTTCCACAGGCCATTCTGTGTCTGGTTTTCTTAAAAATTGCGGACCTACATACCATGCTCTGTCGTAAGCGATTTCTCGGCTTAAGTCGGGTCGTGTAGCTTGATCTGCGGGGTTTAACTTTGTGGGTATCCATTTCCAATCTTCTACTCTCGTCAACTCCGAAATCTCCCCCAGTCGATGTGCTACGTACGTGCTGTACCTTTTCGCATTATTTCTTACCCAATGCAAAACCGTACGACTGTCAGTCCATAAAACTACCTTTCTTACTTTGTATCGATGTTGCTTCAATATCTCGTGCATCAGTCGGGCTCCTATCAGCGCTGATTGCAGTTCTAGCCTCGGGACGCTCAGCTGTTTTACTGGTGCTACCTTTGCCTTAGCAGCGATTAGTGATGTATCTATGTTACCTTCACACTCCACTCGCCAGTATGCAACACATGCATATGCTTTTAGACTCGAGTCTACGAAAACGTGTAGTTGTCTCTCCGGTTCTGATCCCGTCGCGCTGCATGCGTACGGTCGCGGGATCCGCAGTTTCGCTACACCTTCCAACGCTTTCAACCATTGATCAAACTTCTTCTTTTCTTCATCTGGTAGAGGCGTGTCCCAGTCCAATTTCAGGCTCCAAATTCTCTGCAATTGTAGTTTCGCTGTTATAGTATAGTGTGATAACAAGCCTAACGGGTCATATATACTCATTACTGCGGATAACATCTCCCTTTTGGTCGGTGCTCTTTTAAGGTCTTTAACATCCTGCGGGACCCTTATCATTCTCGTATTGAACCCTAGTGTGTCGTCTACCGGGTTCCATATAAGCCCAAGTATCTTACTCTCTTTATTTCCTAGCTGAGCTGGCGTGTTTGCTCGTAGCTCATTAGGGATACGTTGCATTAACCTCTCACTATTTGACGTCCATCCACGAAGTTGAAATCCCCCATTTCTATGCGACGCGGCTACCTGGAAGGCTACGTCTATTAACATATTTTCATTATCAAAACTTGATACAAAATCATCCATATAGTGATTTCTTGTTATTTCCTCTACTGCGGCCGGGTACCGTTCCGCATTATCTCTCGCGTTTTTATCTCTTACGCTATGTGCAAGAAATGGCGAAGAGGAGGCCCCAAATAGAATGCTACTCATTTTGTAGATCTGTGGTGGCCCTTCCCTGTCTGTTCCTCGCCATAAGAAGAGCTGTGAGGGCTGGTCATCTGCTCTAAGTTTTATTTGTAGGAACATTTCTTTTAAATCGGCTACTACGGCGAACTTGCCTTCTCTAAATCTAAAAAGTATTCCCATCAATGATTGTAGTAGATCCGGTCCCTCCAAAATGAAATCATTCAGGCTCACGCCTTGACAGGTGCAAGCCGCGTCAAACACAAGTCGAACTTTCCCTGGTTTATTCGCATTGGTTACCGGAAAATGGGGTAAAAACCACGTCTTATCGCTAGCAGGTAATTCTGTCACTCTCTCAGCGTATCCCATATTTAATAAATTGTCTACCTGGGCTGTATAACTCTCTGCGAACTCCGGATCTCGGTCCATTTTCCGCTCGATGCCCCTAAGCCTCGTTAATGCGGTTCCGTAACTCGGCGGCAGCTTCGGGTCGTCGTCTCGCCACATTTGCCCCACCTCGTACCTAGGTCCATTCATATTTACCTTTTTCACGGTGTCTTCGAATATTCTCACTGCCCTTTCGTCCTCTGGTTTTCTCTTCTCCACATGTCGCACGCCCAGCGAGTCTATAGCAAAATATTCTTTCAGCATACCGTTTATGTCCTCTTTGAGGTGACAATGAAGCGCGACCTCGCTACCTCTCCACGCGCTCGTACTCAGCGCGGTCCCGAACACCACCCAGCCCAGCTGGGTCTTGACGGCTGCCGGCTCGCTCTTCTTGCCCATTCTTGTCTCGAGGGGCATCATGAGGTGCCAGTTGTCTGCTCCGATGAGTATTCTTGGCACCGCTTTTTCATAACAGGCATCCTGTAAGTCAGATAGGTGCGTGTATTTAGTTATGTCGTTTAGGTACTGGCCGCGCAGTCCCAACGCGCGTACCGTCCTTACTGACATTCGTTGTGGGGTCTCGTTATTTTTACCCTTTATCATTATCTGCACTCGTTGGCTCTTGTCGTTCGCAGTTGCCATTGACCCCACTCCCTGAATTCGTAGGGGCTCCTTCACCCCCACGGCTCCGATCTCCCTTATAAGATCCTCGTCGGCGAGTGATACGGTAGAACCCTCATCCATAAGGGCGTAAGTGCTCACCGTTCGATTCGGGCCCGTTATTACGACCGGAATAACCTTTAACAAAATCGTCATACCTACTTGCTCCGTATATACATCTGACGCGCAGCTTTGCTCCGCCCTAGGTTCGGGATCTTGTCGGTTCTGGCGGGGCGACTCGGTTCGGGTCGATGAAGTCTGCGCTTGGGCGCTCATTTGCGCTTTAAAGTCGTGCAGCAGCTTATGGTGACCATGCGGGCACCCCTGTATGCCGCACCCCCTTGCTCTGCACTGATCTCTCCTGTGTTTCCTGCTCAAACATTTAAAACATACTCTATTGTTTCTCGCCCAATCCCAACGGGCACCCAGATTCATCCCTACTATCCTTCTACACTCGGTTGTCCTGTGGCTGCCCCCGCAGCATAGGCATTGATCCTGCTTTTCTAACGTATAAGTTCTATAAACCGGTGGCTTCCCTCTGGCAGGCACGTTCGGTTTATATTCAGGGCGTGATGGACCGCTATTACCCACATACCTTTTAGCCGGTGCCTTCGCATGTGAATATTCCAACTCGGCTTCACTTTCCTCTAGTAGGAAGTTCGCTAGCAACATCAGTTCCCCGGCCCCCTGACTGCCCATCTGTTCTCTAGCAAACTGACACCACTTACTCCTCAAGTGTGGGCTCAGTCTCTCCGTAATTTCTCTAATCAAAAGGGGATTATCACCATAATTTTTGCTATCTAAATCGACAAGAGTACCTACTATATTTACAACTCTAGTGCTAAACGAATTTAAATCTACTGTGCTTGGCCCCACATGCGGCAGTTTCTTTAATTCATCCAACGCCTTATCTATCAAAAGATCTGTCCTACCAAAGTTCTTCTTTAACAGTCTAATTATTAACTCTGGTTGCTTTGATGTCGCGAGCAAGTGTTGTACACATTGTTTTGCGTCTCCCTTAAGGCAGTTCCTAAGACGAGCCATGTTTTCATATGAGCTAAAACCATACCTCGCTGTGGTCTCTTTATATGCATTATAAAAGAGTAACCACTCATTCGGATCCCCGCTGTAATACGGCAGCTCGTAGACTTGTTTCGGCGGCTTAGGTCGCATCGTCTCCTTCAACTGCTCGGCAAGACGGTTGAAAGCGGTGGCGGCATCACTGGGCGGCTCTACCGATGACCTTACACCCTTTCTCAGCGGCGTTGACTCAAATCGGCCGATCGGTGACCCGGCTCGTGGCTCTTCGGGTGACGGTTCGCGGTACCCGCGCGGCGATCGGGTACGTTCGACGCGTTCACGACGCTCAGGCAACGGTGCCTTACTCTGTACACGCGGCCCTTGTGGCGGTGATAGGGCGCGCTCTGCTCGCAACGGTGCGAGAGGCGTCTTTTCCGCGCCTCTTTGTCGACTTCTGACGTCGGGTCGGCGAGCCGCGGCTTCTTCCAGCTCCTCCCGTTCTGGCTCGATGCGTGAGAACCATTCATCAACCTTATCCGTAAGGTCAACAAACGTTACCGGCGGAGTAGGCGCTCGTGATGATGGCAGTGATTCTTCCTCGTCGATCATTTTCAATTCAATCGCCAGCCTCTTCTTGATCAGCTCCCTTTCGATTGCTGCCAGCTCCTCTACTGCGCGTAACTCCGCTTCCCTTTTCCTTGCTGCTGTGCTGCTGGCACGCGATCGGAACGACGGTACTGGCCTTCCCGGATCGCGCTACTCGGGTCGTCTCTCAGACCTGTTTGGGTCCGGGGAAGCTTTGCGTGGCTTAGCCACTTTCAGCGGGTTCCGTCGCCGTCCGCAACTACGGACGGGTGGCTAGGGTGAGCAGAGCTCGTAGAGTCCGGTAATGGGGTCATCTGCTTCTTCCGTCGGCGAGGTCAAGCCCTGCCGGGTGAGTCCCCGTTAGGGGAGGCCCAGCGAGCGACACTTGAGCCGACGGAGCAGGAACGTCCAGGTCTTCTTCAGGGTGGTGAGGCGGGTTGGTCCATGTGAATCAGGTCCCGCGGTAGGGCCCTCTTGTCGGGCGGTCTTCTGTGGTATGGGGCTATGTTTTGAAGGTGTGTCTGGTGCGAGCCGTCCGCACGCTTAAACATAGCCCTGGCCAGTCCGGTGATGAAGTCGTCCAGGTGTTGGACGTCTAGGTCCTTGTGCAGCACCGCGTTGCTCACGTAGAAGTGTGCGCCGGTGGCAGTGCGCAGTGAGAGCGACTGTTGTGCGCGTAGTCGTCGTCTTCCACTCTCTGCCACCAGCGCATACCACGCAGGTGCTGCATAGGTCAGGCGTGGCCTTATGTATAGCTTGTATATGCCAATCTTGGCTTTGAGTGGCAGGTTGGACTTCATCACCGGGTTAAGAAGGGCTCGCGCCGCTCGTGTTTGCGCGATGACATGATTCACATGGGGGCCCATCGTCAGCCGTCGGTCTATGGTGACGCCAAGATACTTCACCGACCGTTTCCATGGGATGTGTTGACCCATCATGGTTAGTTCTGGTGGCTGGTTGATTTTCGGGCTGAGAGTAATGGCTTGAGTCTTGGCTACATTAGCTCTCAGTCTCCAGTCTTCCAGCCATCTTGGTAGTATGTCGAGCGTCCGCTGGATTTTTAAAGCTGCATGGTGCAGCTTTATGGAGGTTGCGATGTACGCGGCGTCGTCGGCGTAGAGGGCGAGTGTGGCCCCTTCGCCCACTGGAATGTCGTCTGTGTATCGCGCATATAGCACAGGCGACAGGCAGCTTCCTTGTGGGACTCCGGCTGCGATGTGTCTCCTCGAAGATGTGGCAGCTTCCACCGCCACTTGGAAGGTGCGATCTCCGAGGAAACTGGCCACTGTGTGGACGACTCTTCTGGGTGTGGAGGACGTGGTGAGCTTCTTGACCAGGCCTGCGTGCCAGACCCGGTCAAAGGCCTTCTCCATATCGAGGAGCACAGCCACTGCGTGCTCCTTCTTGTTCCTCGCCGCAGCCGCGATGTGTAGTAGCCTGGCGATTTGGAGGGGCGTCGAGTGTTCGGCCCGGAATCCGAATTGCTCGTCTCGCGGTGTGATGTGTGGTACCAGGTGTCGCATAAGGAGCCTCTCGAAAACCTTGGACACTGTCGGCAACAAGGTGATGGGGCGGTAGCTTTCTGCGCGGAGGATATTCTTCCCCGGCTTGGGCAACATGATGACTCTCCCCAGCTTCCAGCAGTTGGGGAAGTGGCACGATCTGACGATCCCATTGAATAGCCGCGTCAGCGTCGCGATGGCTCGCGGAGGAAGGTGACGCAGCGCTTCGTTTGGGATCGTGTCTGGTCCTGGGGCTTTGCGGAGCTGGGTACGTCGTAAAGCCCGCTGGATCTGGCCGGGGGAGAATACGATTGGATCCTCGTCCGGTGGTGGTGGTGCGCTCAGGTAATCGCCGACTTCTTGTTCCACCTGTGCAGTGTGGGCGGCATTGGTGGAAGGGTTTGGCCGGAACTGCTCCTCCAAGTGGTCGGCGAAGATTTCTGCGCGGTCCTCCGCGCGGTATCTAGGGGTACCATCCGGGGCTAGGAGTGGGCGCGTGGGTGGTGGCTTCCTTGTGAAGCGGCGGCACAGACGGTGTATACCGTTCCATCCTTCGTCGGCTGCGGCGTTTACGCCCTCAAGCCAAGAGTAGCGGGAGTTCGCCGCGAGGCTAGTCCCGATCTTCTCGGCGAGGGCGTTTAGCCGGGTTTTGAGAATGGGACATCTGGTGTTATTGTACAGCCGCCGCATCTTCCTCTTTTCCTCAATTAGTGTGAGGATATGCGCCGGGGGTCTCCCTCTGGGGTTTCCTCGATCGGGTCCTGTGGTTGTTGTGGTGGCTGCTCTGATGGCGGCTTGGGTATGTTGGCTGAACAGCTCGGCTAGTTGGTCAACTTCCTCGGCGGTGCTAACCGGGAAGGACTCCGAGTGTTCAGCCATGTGGGCCGCAAACTTCCGCCAGTCCGTCCTCTTCCTTGTTCTTGAGCTCTGGACTGTGGTTGCGCCGGTCTGCAGTTCCAGTACCACTGGTTGATGGTCGGACAGCATGTGATCATCAAGGACCTCCAACTCCGGCCAGTAAGGAAGGTTCCTGATGGCCACCAGGTCGATCACATCAGGCATGTAAGCGGTGGTGAATGGGTAGTGTGTTGGGACCTCCGGGCCCAACACTTCATAGTTGTGGCGCTCAGCGTGGTCCAGCAGCAGTCGTCCTGTTGGGCAGGTCCTGGACGAGTTCCATGCCGGGTGTTTAGCGTTAAAATCGCCGGCGATGATGGTGGGAGCACTCGAGTCCAGGATCTGCTCCATATCGGTTTCGGCGAAGGCGTGTCCGGGTGGGCGGTAGAAGGCAAAGATGCGCATGTCTTTGCCTCCGGCGTGGACCTCCACTCCAAGGGCGTAGGCTGCCACTAGATCCGTCAGGGGCGGCAGGGGCTGGTGCACCACTCGTCTGCCGACGAGCACTGCCAGTCCCCGGTAGGCGTACCCCTGAGGAGAGGTTTCATCCTGTCGGTAGGTGACGTAGCCTGATATTTCCAAGCGGTCCGTGGTTTTCAGGTGGGTCTCTGAGATCAGGGCTACGTCTATCCGCTCTCTTTTCACGACGGCGGCAAGCAGTACCCTCCTGGTCCGATCCAGGCCCCCTGCGTTCCAGTGCATTATCCTCAGCGTACTAGCCATCTTGGTAGAGGTCGGCTAGTCCCCTGAGAATAATGGGGACGGGATTCTTTCCTGAATGAATGGCGCTCAGGACGTTCTGGAGGATGGCGATACACTCACCGATCACTCGATCCCTGATGCCTTGCTCACTTTGATCGCCTTGCCCTCGGTTTAATCGAGTGGGGCGAGGGGGTTGCGCTTCACTGCCTCTCTCCGTTGCAGGTGGCTGGTGTGTGTTCTCTGCTGGAGCCGGTGGCGGCGGCTGCGGCAGGTCAGCAGGTGTCTCCTTCCTCCTTCGGTTCCCCCTTCCCCTCTGGCGGCGGCGGCTGGGCGCCGCGTCATTCGCTCTCGCCATCAGGGAGTTGGCGGCGTTCTCCGAGTCCCCTACCACGTTTGGCTGGGCGACGGTTTGCCCGCGGCGTGACGTGAGGGGTGCTGTACCGGCCTTCTTGTTGCGAGCTTCTCGTCGGTACACGGGGCACGCAACGTCGTTCGCTGTATGGGGGCCTTGGCAGTTTGCGCAGGTCCCCGGCTGGTCTCTGGGGCGGTCGCACTGGCCCGCGAAGTGCGGTCCTGCGCAGCGGACGCACTTTATTGGGCGGTGGCAGCCGGTTGATGCATGGCGGAACCCTTGGCAGCGGTGGCACTGCGCCGGCCCTTTCTTGCCGCGCCATGCCTCCACGACTACTCCTGTCATGCCCAGCAGCTCGCTCACCTGATAGATGGCTGGTATCGTATCAGGGGTTCTCTTTAGCTGCGTGTAGAATATGCAGCCTGGACGTCCGGCGCATGCATCTACATGCCGCGTATAGAGCGGCTCGAAGCCCATTGCCCTTAGCTCCTCTGTGATGAGTTCGGGCTCCGTGTTTGTTGGGAGGCCCCTGACACACACCTTCAGGGGGATCTCCTCTGGGAGAGAGTAGGCATGCCAGGAGAGTGACTCCCCCTGGGCTGCTAGCTCCTCTTGAAGGGTTGTGAGGTAATTCTGCACAGCCCGGTATTCCTCGTTGTCTACGGGAAGGAATCGGATTCCATTCCCGTAGGGCCGTGAATTTGGGTAGCGCCCCAGCTTTTCCCTCATCCGCTGGTAGTGGTGCGTCCAATTTGGGAAATGATCCACGGTGAGTGGTCGCGGGCGTTTTTCTCGCCGCTGCGACTGGGCCTGGGCTGAGGTGCCGGATTGCGGTGCCGCTTCCGACACTTCTTCGATGTGTTCATCCTCCTCTTCGTGTGTGAGGTGTTCTGTTTCGTCCTCCTCTTCCGCCTGCGCCATATCCATTGGGGATAGGTCTAGGCGCGGAAGGCTTTGGGCCTGGGGCCTCTCCGGCGGTGACGTTGTCCTGCGCTTTCCCCATAGTGGTGGCGGCGCGGCACTGGTAGAGGCCGCTTGTAGAGGAGTTTGTACAAGCGGCGGCGATATGGGTGTAGTCGAGTGGATGGCAAACGGCGGGGTCTTCGTGAGTTTGGGCCGAATGGGTTGTGGTTGGGCGGCGCTTCCTAGAGGCGCTCTTGTTGTGAGTGTCGGCGCCGCTGCGCGCGGCGCAGCGCCGTCCGCGGACCCGGGCGCCTTTCGGGGCGCGGCGGAGGCCTGGCCCGCTCCGAGGGCGGGTGGCGGTCGCGGCGCGGTGGTTTTGGCCGCTTTCGGGCGCTGCGCTACGGGCGCGCGCTGCGGCAATGGCGCGGGGGCCTTGGGCGGGCCGCTCGCGACTTTGGCATAATTTGCCTCGGGGCCTGTTTTAGCCGCGAGGCGGGGGCCGGAGGCGGTGCGGACGCGGCCTTCCACGGCGGTGGCGGAGCGCGCGGCGGCGGCGGCGCGCGCGGCGGCGGCGGACTCGGCGGCGGTGGGCGCGACGGGGTCGACGCGCGCGGCGACGGGCGCGGGCGTGTCGCGCGCGGCGGCGGGCGCGGGCGCGGGCGTGTCGCGCGCGGCGGAAGGCGCGGGCGCGGGCGTGTCGCGCGCGGCGGCGGGCGCGGGCGCGGAGGCGGCGCGCGGGGCGGGGGCGGGCGCGCCCGGTGCAGAGGGCATCGCCCGCGGGGCGGTAGCGCGTCCATCAGCAGTGACGGTGCGGCCGTCGGTGAGCGCAGCGGGGGCGCGGGGGCCGGCGGTGGGGTCGGCAATCCGTTGGGCGGCTGGGACTAGTTGCCCCAGTATTTGGTTGATGAGGTCAGCTGGTTTCGGGAATAGCGCCTCACCAGCTCCTTCGCTGGTGGGCGTTCCCGAGGTGCTCGGGGTGGTGGACGTCGGTGGGCGGAGCGCCGCCACTGATGCGCGCAGCACGTTGCGAAACGCGTTTTGGACGCGCGGGTCGCGGGCGGCGCTGGCCGCATCTCCGAGTCCTCGGCTGCGACGGAATGTCCTGGGCCGTGATGGGGCCCGAGCCGTGGGGTCCTTGGAGGACGACGGGTGTGGTGGCGGCATGTTTGCCGCGGTTGGAAACCCGGGGGTAGATCCTCCCCGGGGTTTCTTACTCTACCCCCACCTTTGATTTCTCAAAGGCGGGGGGAGCGGGGTGTTGGAGTGCCGATTTTGAAGTCGGTGCGGTATTTTGGTACAGCTGGTGGTGTACTGATGCGGTTTCTGCGCGATCGCAACAGCGCCACCTTCCCTGCCCGTTTTCGCCGTAGACTTCGCCCGGTGAGACCCGCTTGTGGGAGGCCGGGCTCAGCAACAGCTAGACGGTTCGGGAACGGCGGTGCGGAAGTGTAAAAGTGCGATCCGGGCGCGTGTAGAGTTGTTAGGCGATGTGATTACCTAGGCAGCGGGTGGCATACATTCGGCATCTAACAATCAGCATCAACGAAACAGCGGCGAATCCCCGGATCGCGCGCGCCCGAGTTCGCACCCGTATCGACTCGCGGCGCGTCATCTAGCGCGGGCGTCCGGCCGGTCGCACGTGTGGCCGCGCCCCCCGCGGGCGCGTTAGCGTTGCCAGTGCCCGCCGCGCGCTCCTCAGTAGGCTTCGGTTGTTTGTCGCGGTCGGACGGCTGTTCCTCTGTTTCGGTTCGCTGCCCCTCCCCCTCCGGTCGTTGCTCCGCCATTTCGGTTCGCGGCCTTGGTCGCCTGTCCGCATCTTCTTCGGACGGGGAGGCAGGCTGGCCGTAAGTGAGGACTCGTGTTCGATTCGCAATTAAATGCGGTGCTGCTGCTGTCCCGGCGGTTTTGTGACGGATGGTAGTGGCGTCCTTCTCAACCACTCTACCATCACCGGAGTTCTTTGGAATCGCACCAGTTCTGCGATCGTCGACAACACGCGATTCTGTACCGTACGTCCACGCAACGCCTTTGGACGTAGTCTTCGCCTGGGACAGCGCCTGCTCATTCATCTGTTGGCGTTCTTGATCGTCGGCTTTGTTCGTTTTGCTGCGGGTAAACATCGCGCACTAAGTCACTTCACTGTTACTTTAAACACGGACAAGTCAATCACTCACTGTTTCAGACGTCAGTTATCACAGAGTCAATCGCTCAGTGTACTCACAGTACAGTTAAACAGTCTCACACGGTTATAACATAGCCTCCACGCGCACGCGGAGGTTCACAGTCCCGTCGGGGGTTCTGGATCACCTTATTCGAAGCACTCACACAATAGCCAGTCGAACTGTGATCCTAGTCTAAATCCGGTTCGAAGGACCAACGAACTGTGGACGACGCCCTCCCACAGCACCGTACCCTTGGATAGCTCGAGGAGCGTAAGGTTCCTGCCCACCCGTCTCAGCGGGTCGCGGTGCGTCACAGGTTCTGCGAGCGCGTGAGGAATAGCGGGCAACGCTCCTTGTGCGGCGATTACGCGGTTCACTATTTCGCCTAACGTTCGAAATGAAAACAACTCGGATCACGACACTTATTTATTTACACCACTAAGCACTAAACTAAGCGTTACAACTAAGCCTACACGTACACTGAGCACTACTGGTCACCACTGCACTGTTCACTTCTCTTCTCTTCCCTTTTCCGGATTTAGGACTCGGATACTGAACTCAATACACACACACACACACTCTCGCTGCAAACCAGGCCTGTTTTTATGCCACAATCTGGGCCCGCAATTAGTGGGGATGTCTTCACGAGAATAGGCGTGGTTTAGAACGAGACAGACTGAAAATATCCCTTTCACACCCTTCTAGAAAGTTCTTGAAAAATCCCTCTTTCCTGATTGGTGGATTTACTTGGGCGACAAACTTTGCCAACTTCCCTGCTTCTACATTACTCGCTGTCCGCGACTCTCGCGGGCTCCGGTTTTAATTTATTTCTCTAAAACTTGCGTTCGAGTTTGAGTTACTAGTTTTCCCTTTTCGACAGACCTTATCGTGGTCCGATTTACGCCGGGGTTCCTCGGCTTAGCTGTCGACAAAGATTTTGCGCGTACGCAAAATAAAAGTTGGTCGCCCATTACAACTAAACCCTACGGTCTGGATATTCATTTTCTTTACAAAAGTTAGATATTACCAAGTCTCAATTTTCAATATACTTTTTAACATTCCAGGTGTGTCCGTTTCGAGCGCAGAGCTGAAAATGCGCCGTTTCCGGCACCCTCGATACGTCTTCTGTCTCTTTCTAACAGAGCTTGTAAATATGACTGGCGCGCTGTAGCGTCAGCTCATTATGTTCTCGGCGCTCGTTCCGGACACTCTTCTCCGACTTATGCTGCTTATCCGATGTACAAAACGATCACTTTACATTATCATACGTTCCTTATAGCTAATTAGCACATTAAGATTAACACTACAGCGTCTCTGTCGCAACTTCTAACGCGTCCATTCTCGCACACAATTTATTCACTTAGCACTATTTGGAAGATTTCCGTGGCTGTCCGTAACAACTAGTATGACAGAAAGCATGCGGTACAAGTACAAAAAACATCCTATTTGTATTTTTTTGTACGTAACGTATTGTATTTATTACTTAGCCGTAAATTGTGTGTCAATTAAAATATTTCATATGATACTCAGATATAGAAAATGTGCGATTTCTCTATTTGCATGATCGTAAAGAGGATAAGCATAAAATATTTACATGTACCTATAAGTTTTTCTACCGGTGAAGTTCGGATGTTCGTTGATCTTACCTCCAGAGCGGAAGACAGAGAAGCCTTCTCTTGCTTCAGAGTTTCCACGCGGCCCTTGTATTGCAACAGCGATCGCACCGTCTCCTCCATCCTGGAACAAGAGAAAAGTAACCTTAATAAAATAACACTAAAGGTGGTTCTACTTTGTTTTGTCCTTTTTCCTGGTTTTACTTTGTTTTTAAACGGCCAATAGTGTGTGAGGTCGACCATAATTGGACTATAACTTTAATTGCTAAATGGAGTGGAAATGGCCTAATGATCAACTATTCCTTTTTTGCATTTCGCTCTTAGGCTTATATTATAATTTAAGAATTCATGAAAAAGATTTATTCTAGTCTGAACGTGGAGTAATCAGTCCAATCTAGGTTGGTTAGGTATGTCAGAACGGTTTTAGGTATTCAATTCATCATATGGATTTAAACACTTTTTCCTGCCTAAGCGTCAATTTTCTTACCAACCCAATCATCCTTTTTCAATTCCACCAGCAAAAACCATAGGGTGAAAGTAATGCCAACATTACTAACAAAATTTCCGTACTTATACGCTATGAACCCCATCAGTTCCAAGTCTGTCAAATTAAGCGCGTGCCGCGCATAGACAATTCTGAAAGATTCACTTCGTAATTTAGTGCTTTCACACACTTAGCCAGGGTAAGGAAAACTTGCCACTTTGTGTTCTTTTGAAGATTTTCTCTGAACTTCAAAGATTGACCGTAGCTAGGGTTGTTTTTTGAGTTTTAGTTAGGATAGGTACAGGCAAAATTGTTATTACACACATACATAAACTCACGCCTATATTTCCAAAAGGGGTAGGCAGAGCACATGAAAAATAATTTTCAGTGCCACTTTTAGCAATTGCAGGTTTATAACTGGAGAAAATGTGATATTCCAGTGATAGGTTGCTAGCCCATCGCCAGCAACTTTTCAACCTGGTTCCCATATTACATGGTCGACTCTTACGACACCCAATGGAAGAAAGGTGAAAATTGTTATTATTCGAATATATTAACCTTAAAATGTGAAAAAAACGATGCACCATATGATTTAAATACATTCAACAGTTTTTCCATAATATACATGAAGACTGGCATCTTATTACGGGAAGATATTTCAATAAAGCTCCTATTCTTCGCCACACTTTTCATTTACCATGAGAACGGAGCACTGTGTCATTTCACAGAGAGCCTCGAAAAAAGGCAACAAAAGCCGGAACGATCTTCCTCAACGTACTTCATTACGTAGATGGATCAAACTCGCCAACTGAGCATAATCTCTAGACGCGAGGATTTGCATATTCTACGTGAGAAGGAGACAACAGATCTCCGTGTCACGCGCGTGAAAGAGACAGTAGGGAAGTGCACTCGACGTCGTCGGCACTTCATTAGCGGGTGGCTTCCGTTCGCGACGCTGTCAAATGACGCGTTCGAATTGTGAATTGTTTTCGTTTGTTTAAGATTTTAGATTTGGAACAAACGAGCGTTTTTAAAATAGAGCTGTTGTTGATTTGTGTTGTGTTTCGTTTCTGCTTTGCACCTTTTTATTTTACGAGGGTTTTTGTTCAAATCCCATTGTGGGTGGTCCTTTTCATATTGCGACCGATTTGCCCCTTCCAGCTTTGTACTTAAGTGTATTAAAAAGGTACTAGGCAGTAAAACTATGGTGCTTAATCTCGTCTAGAAATGATGTATTTGAATTTATCAAACGATTTTGTATTTATAAACAGTTGACCTCAATATTAATTTAAACCGAAATACGACCTTAAAAAACCTTTTAATTCTCGAGAGCCGAACCAAACAGGGGGCCCAAATCGGCTTACAGATAAATTCTTTAAAACAAAACCCCCGACCGGGAATAATCGTTCCGCCCTATTTTAATTATTAATACACCACTGAGAGCAGATTACGGTATTAAGAAAAACGTAATGGAGTTGGAGTAGATTTATATTGGATCTGTGACGTAAAAGAATGGTTTGGATTAATATTGATGTGCATTTTTGATAAATTGTAATGCCTTCTCCAATAAACTTTTTGAGTGGAACTTGTGACTTGATCAAATTTTTCATAAAAGTGTCCAATTAGGTTATTAAGACGCGGCACTTTAACGGGCTATATCCTCATAATTCTTTTGTTTAATTGAAAAATTACGTGTTTAATATTTTTTGATAATCTAACGAAGGGACTAAGTTCATTATTTAAGGACACAAGTCTATTGTTCGGGAGGTAGTCATAATATTACGAAAACAAATTAGAAATAGTAACATTACTCGAAAAAATATACATCACCTACCATTTGTAGCGAATAAAAATGTAACAAAATTACATTTGGCAGGTTCTTATATACCTAAGCCATTATAATAAAATACTTTCACAAAGACTGAATTGAGTAAGAAATTCAAATATTTTTAAAAGGATAAGGTGAATAACCTTTCAATAAAACGAGAAGTTGGCAACATGGCACACAGCGGTCTTCTTTTCTTTTTCATTGTACCCAGCCAGATTTTTGATTACAATAGAACGCAACGCAACCGTTTCCAATATTCTAAATTCAAATTCGAAGTATTTGAAATTCCGAGCCGGCTCGGACTGCGGCGCTATGAAGAGAATTTAATAGGTGGTTTTATAGATATTCCGTATCATAGCATCAATTTCCATAGTGGGGGCAATAATATATTACTTAGTAAAATACAGCCTGCCGACTAAATAGGATACCTACCTCGTATGTTCATAAGTTTTGAGACGACTAAATATTCGAATAAATTTTAATTATTGAAGTATTTTATTATGCTTACCTACAATAAATTTGTTGATTTTACTTGACAACAGTTTGTTTAATTATCAAATACAAATGTTTCTTTTCCAGTGGCTCATTTATGAGAAACCATTTATAAGTGGAATTGTGGAGATTTTTAGCGCTGATTGTGCGTTCATAAAAGGTAATTTTGGCCTTATACATAAAGTAATCAGGAGTACTTAAGAGCTAGACTCGAAGAAAACTACTACTTTGAACTGATTAAAAGAGATATTTTTTTCCTTTAGCAGGTTTCGTACGAATTTTAATTTTGTGCCGGCTATCTTTAAAATCTTGTCAAAAGACCCGTTATTTTGACAAATAAACATGCCAAATAAACTTTGACAAGTGATTCCAATTGTTCATTTGATAAATGGATAATTTAGTGCTTTATTTAAGCATCTAGTGGTCAAGACTGAAGGAAAAGGCTACCTCATACGCAATACCCGACCACATTGTGAACCTCGCTTGGTGATCCGGTTGCGGTACATTCTATGCAATAGCCGAAACAGCTATCGACATTTTGGTGTCCAATTTGTCCTTGTCAGTGAACAAGGCCTTTTTCGTTTCGTGCCGGCACCTGTGACGGACCATCGCATTTATAGGCTTAAAACTAAAATATAGAAGGAAATTTTAAATGATCTACATTTACTTTTGTCAACTACAGTTTACTGGTTAAGTAAAAATAATAAGCTTGACGGAAATAATTTCAATAATTGATTTATCTAAAACAATATTGGTCTCAAAATTTATGACCATACGAGGAAAGCTCTAATAGAACCTTTGTGGTGATTAGAGCTGAAGGTAAGATAAGTATCAAGAAACTATTAACAATTGATGACAATAATAAGACGAACAATCACTAATTAACATAGAAAATTCGATAACTTACTTACTAACTTACTTTACTTATGTCGGTACACCATAAATGAGGGCGGTGGCGAAATTCATCCTTCACAAACCCTTTAATGTAATTAAAAAACGAAGCGATGCGACCATAAACAATTTACTTTTTCGCGAATTTCCCATGTGGAAAATCTAGGGTACTCCGCGCGGTCGATCACCCTGGCTGTTTGGGCTTCGGGCCTTCGGCTTATTACGGTATAATTTAATGTTTTGTTTTTTCCTACGTTGTTTTTTTTTACGGCGGGCAGTCACGGCAGTATCGACCAGCCAGGGTGGTTTTCTATTTCTAGAGCGTGTAGTTGGGCTATTTTTAGTTTTGTAAGCAATGGAATGTGCGTTTAGAGATGTTACATGATTAAGTAAAAGCGTTATGATCACTAACAAAACGTATACGTAGTTGCCATACCTAGACTTAGTGTGTTGATGAATCGAAGCTCAAAATGTTCCTCTCTGTGTGTTATTATTATCACCCGATACACTCATATCACGATCCGTATCACGTAATGTTTAATGAATACTGACGCAAAATTCAAACTATTTTGAAAACCGCGATAATATTGACACTCCAGTATTGTGATAATATTAAGCGTGTAACAGACCCCAATGATCGTTCCATTATAAGGTGAAGTTGTGTGAAGTCCTATGGTAAACATTTTCCGGCATGTGTCGATTCTGTCATTCACGATAAAGTAAATCGTCGTCATGAGGCCTGTATGAATTATTCAGCTCGCTAATATGTATACATAGGTATTTTGCTTTAATGAGATTGCCCACGTGAATACTTCAATGATCACAAATAAAATTAATAATCCAATGACCATTATAATTTATAACAAGTGTCAATAACTTGTTTCTACCCTTAAATTCGACGACCTGTTTAGCCTAGTTGGTAGTGACCCTGCCTCCGAAGCTAGAGGTCCCGGGTTCGAATCCCGGCCAGGGCATTTATTTGTGCATTTTTCACGGTTATTTGTTCTTGGGTCTTGGATGTTTTCAATGTATTTAAGATTGTATTTATCTATATAAGTATGTATATCGTCGTTTAGTACCCATAGTACAAGCTTTGCTTAGTTTGGGACTAAGTCGATTTGTGTAAGATTGTCCCCCAATATTATTATATTATTATTATAAAATTATTCCCACCCTCGCGTTATTAACTGTAAATTAAATATTTTTTAACGATGCGTTTATAGAACATCGCGTCGTGCGTTTTGTACCGCGATATTCGCGCTGTGTGGCCGGTCGCCGGTGGGGCCCCTCGCGACAAATTACCGCGTCCAACCCTTGACCAGATGAGTGCTGTCGTAAATCTTATCTATTAAACCCGCCCGAGCGTTAGTGTGGCCCAAGTTACTAATATTTGTTCACTATATTAATAACTGCTCACGATGCATATGTGTAGGAGCGCTACGGGAAATTTTAGCTTAACCTATTTAGTGCCCAAGATGACAGCTATGCGTCATCGTCATGCCTCTACGTGCGATTACCGTTAAAAGACGTTCTTGGGCCTCGAAATATTCAGAGTCCTTGCTCTGAGTTGTAGTATCCAAGGCTATGAAAAAAAAGTGAAGGAAGTTGGCTTGGCTCGGGTTGCATAGGGCGGTTTCACAACACTTCAAGAGTTCAAATAACGCGTGTCATCCGGCTGCCTCTTGGATACTGCAACTATGCGTAATTGCTTAAAACCCATCCAAACCCTGCCCTTCCCTTACGTTCCATAATACACTTTCTGCCTATCCTAACTTAAAACTACATCATCTAATTATAAGAAAAACTGCTTTTTGAGACGCGCAAGTCATGGTTTGAATCGGTTATCCAAGAATATTGATTTTGAATGATTGAGTCTGCGTATTTTCGCTGAAACACACTTTTATGTTTATTTCTTAAAACACATTATTTAGGCGATGTAACAGCGTGACTCTGTATAATCTATTGCGTCGTCATCTCCTACCTATACGGCACAGATACGCATCCAATACACCTCTTTGTAACTGCACAAATATTTGTAATTTCCCTATAAACCCCGTACTGACAGAGCGTTTTTGACGTGATTCTATCAGTCAACAACTCTACATAGTTCGCTGACCGCTATCACTTGTTCCAACCTTCCCCTGCCCTGTATCAATGTCCCCTAATTGTATATCCAGGGATTGTATCCGTGCACCTGACGATGGCGCACAGACAGACCGTGCAGACTGCCAGTAAAAAGGTAGGATTTGATTTACAAAAAAATCGTTTATCATACTCGCACACTGAGTAGAACACACTTATTTTTCGAGTAAATATTTTTATACTATGACGGTGGTAAACAAGCATACGGCCGGCCTGATGGTAAGCAGACTTCTATACCTCTGGTCGCTTGTGACTGCAGAACAAACACAAACGCCCTGCCGGCCATTTCTTGATATGAGCATTAAAAAAATGAAAAATGTTTATTTTGGTTAACAATAGGTTTTCAGATCACATAGGTTGCTATCTCCTAGTAAGTATTGAAATACCTGTGACAGGAGATCCCGCTTTTCCTTAATTGAGGTTAGTTACAAAAATAAAATCACGAATTACATATTCTTAACTCATCTGAAAACTAAACTAAACAAGCATTTGTTGTATTAACAGCTTAAGACAGATGTAAGTCCCTTACTTTTAACACTAAATGCTTGGTTAAGATCCACGAAACTGGTTAAGTCAGTTTATAACCTCCAGGCGATATTTTTAAACAGTCCAGTTACATTCTTAGTTCTTAGATTACCGCGGTTTTATCCATTGAAAAAAAAAACACATTTAAACGGATTTAATTATGTATCATGTATTATTTTATTCATTTTAGTCCAGTTACTCACATAAACCTAGTATTTATAACGTATTCGCTCTAGGTTTGAAAATCAGACGGTTTCGGCCGTCGTTTCCGCCATTACTGATACTTAAACCGATTCTTGCCTATAATGAGATAAACATCAAACTAAAATGTTACTTAAGTAACTTATGGATTTGTATGATGTATTGTCTGTTGGTGATCCTAAATAAGTAAATAAAAAATTCTTGGAATCAGGTTGCCCCAACCTGAAATGAGCTCCTTTAGGTTGGGACGCAAAAATGAGAAAAACATCATGTACGAGTACCTATTTGCTCAGTCAAATTTCACTCTAATGCTTACGAAACACGAAGCATGAAGTAACTTACGATCACCGGCTAAACAACACATAATCTATGCAGGTAAACAGCAAGCTCCATAAACCGTCTCGGTAAACGTCAAAATTTCAAATTTGGAACGCGCCGTAATTTAGGCGCGTTCACAGATACGGCTTAGTTACACGAACGTGTACATTTTTAATATATTAGCGAAGTGGGTCAGGTGCACACCTGCCACGTGCGCGTCGTTTGGGAGTTGTTGTCTACCCACCTTTATCTGCCGTTTGTTTTGAGAATGTAGATCATTTGTGGATGGCGTAATTTGTCATTTTGAGGAGCGTATTTGACAAAATTCGCTGTGGTGTGTGCGGCGATTTTGTTAGGCAGCTGCTGTGTTTTGAGGGCGATAAAACTCTTTGTTCATTATTATATTGTCTATACCATGATAGTGAATAATATGAGTTCTAAAGAGTTGGTATTGGCACGAACTCCTCCATTGAATTTGCATAGCCTAGGAAAAATACACAACTTAGATCATGGTCTCTATTGTATAGTAAAAATACTTGGTATAAGAATATATAATAATATATTAGTATAAATTTTCTCAAAAACCTTATTTTTCATCAGTACTGCCATCCACCGTAGGTATTTAATCCTTGAAACTCCGTTAACCCAACCTGCACTAACGCGCGCTCGTCAGGGCCTATTTGCGACCTCTCGTTATCGGCAGGTGCCAACCCTGCCCTAATTGGGTTCGAACTTCTTGGAGTTCTGATAGTCTGGTACAATGTTCACCTTAACGTTGCTATGTCGATACAAAATGCACCGACCGTCATATTCATCGTAAGTACACAAGGTTTTCACTAGTGTCCGACCAAAGTGACGGTTTCGGCCAACTTATTTGGTTTTGGTTTCGACTGCAATTGAAGCAAAAGGCGAAATCCGGTTTTGATTTTGACTGAAAATCATGTTCTCGTCGGGCACCAGTCTTCATAAACATCTGAAGATGATCTTTCATTTTGAGCATGTTGGATGTCAGATCTCGTCAGGGATTAGCGAGTTGCGACCTCTCGTTGTCGGCAGGCACCAACCCTGTCCTTATTGGGTCTGGTTAACGTCAAGCTTCTTGATATTCTGATAGCCTGGTACAGTAGCTATCTGATATATCGAAGCGAACAAGGTGTTCTATAGATCTGAATACGAAATTATTGTGGATCCAATCTTTAAAAGTATGCATGGTTCTGAAAAAATCTGTCTTCCAGTAAATTTTACAGATTTCTATATTTTCACGCCTACATATATTATTATCTTTAGTTATAAGCTTACAGATGTTTTGAAAATATATATTGTTGGACAGTTCCCCATTTTTTAAGGGTAGGTAGGGCTTTCACTTTAAACTTGGTCTACTGGATATTGTTCAATAATTATTTATTATTTATTATAAAACAATTATTATGATTATGCTCTGCGCGTATACTCCGTTTTCGTTTAGCTTACTGATTTGTAAAACTTGCGTCTTTGTTTTGATAATTTATAAAATGATAATTAATGTATAACCATTTTTCTGACTCACGAGGTACCTACTCTTTTATTCAAACAAGCCAGCTATAAGGATATAAATCCTGGTGACTACCAAATTGATCTGGAAAGAAGCCAGGAGCAACTTTTACCCGCAATTGCCATAATTAAGCAATTGGAAAGGATCTTGGCATCGAATCTTCTAGATTTCTGCGCAAAATTAGGATAAACTACTTATAGATGGATGCATAATGAAATCAAATAAAAACCTTAATTCTTCACCATCATGAAGGCCAGTTTTTGTGATTATCAAAGGTTCTTAATTCAGTTTGAGTTGTACTATGTGTAGGTACGGGTGCTTTTACCCGGAAAATTGTGGGTGTAAAAGTAGATATACACGTATGACCAAATAACCTTAAGTTAGACACATTTTAACCATGTATTTATTTTGTATTATAAAGAGTAAAATAAGTTATACCAACATGTTAGGTACAGTTAAGCAAAAAAGGAATTTGTGGCAGTAACGTGTTTAGAACATGCGATATTTTCACTTTGCACAATGAACACATTACCTAAAACAAACTATCAATTTTTTTTGACTACCGTTGAGTTTAGTATCGAGAGTGGTATGTGTTACTTTAATAGCTGTTGAGCCTTGGTTAAAGTCATTAGGTTAGGTAGTAGCAATAATACAATAGATAATTGCTTTTTTAATGAGTTAAGATATAAAAATCCTTTGCATATAATTAATAATTTCTCTGAAATTAGCCCGAGTCGAGGCTAACTTCGTGTGACATTTAGATTACGACAAATATATTATTTAAAACTTGTCGGATGATTCCGGTCCTCGGGATACAACATTTTAGAAATCGATTTTCAGAACGAATTCACTAATGAAGAATGACGGCCATATGACATATGTTATTGTTTAATGTCTGATGCATGTTAACCAGATACGTGCCATTACAGTACATTGTTTCTCATACTTTAATATTAATTGTGTTTGCCTTTCGTTTATTTCTATGCAGCGAGTAATTGTAGTGTGAACAAAAATGGCCTCACTATTTCGTAATTCGGCCTTGCTACGGCATTAAACTTTCAGCTTTCAGCCTTCAGCTACATTATTAATCACGCTTAACGTCTTTCCGATTTACAAGGGAAATGCTTGCTTTGCTAAGCGTGTTTTTTGAGACGATTAACTTACCATTAAAGTTTTTGTATACCAATTTACGAGTATTTTTTGCGACTTATGTTCATCCTCAGAATTTTACTAATTAATATTTTAATTTTTTTGTGATATTGTGATAGTCCGATACACACATAGCTGAAATGACACCAAGTCTTAAATTTTAAGATGTGGAATGTAATTGAGTGTAAAAAAAGTCGCTTGACATATAATTTTAAGTCTAAAATTTTATAAAATAGCCTAACATGAACAAAAGCTTAAATAAGACTCAATAAAACGGAAAATGGATTGTTTTGCGGCCTGCATTTGATGTCGCCACATTAGTACATTACTACAGAGGCCGGGACGAAAGGGGTTGCCGGCCGAAGACATATAGACGGCCGAGCGAAGCGAGGTCGGATAGGTCTCAGGCGGGCAACCCCATATTTCCCGCCGAGGTATGTATAGTGCTTTTCTCAAACATGCAATGAAATAAACAACAAAAAAATCAAGGTTTTATTTTTAATACGCATAGTGGCAGAATGTCATGATACCTGTGCCACAAATTTATGTGGAATGGAAATTAAAAAAGAGGACTTTGCCGGCCTAGGCCTGCAACATTTGTATGAAATTGCATTAACAACCTCTTGTCCTAGCCGCACCTGAAACGTCATACTTCGCAGCCTATTATAAGGAACATAACATCAATATTTCATTGCATGTTTGAGAAAATTAAATTTTTATTGCACATTCGAAACGTTTGAACGAGGTAAAAGTAACGCTATCGTACAGGTTGACATGTACAAAAACATAGCCATATTTATTAACATCACAGGAAATTGGACTTTTTATATACTCTCATCTAGAGTCTCGGCTTGATTTATGCGATTTTGAATTTTATTTATAACACTTGCACATAAGAAAACTATTCCAAAAACAAAAGTTATTGACAGTTGTGGTTGTGATGGTTGGTGTGGCCTAAATGTAAGACATTAACTTGTGCTTAGCACATTAGCGCCCTCTGTTAGGAGCCTTTTAAATATATAAATACCTAATAATACCGGGATTCGTACGGAACCACCAGCGTCGAAGACAGGGTCGCTACCAACTATGCAAAAGTGATCGTCAAAAGTCGGTGTCGGTGTCGGTGTAACGTGGTTCCCCAGGTTTGATAGTAAACAGATGACTTTTCCTAAAATCTACTAGAAAACATTATCCCTCGCCCAAGAAATGTTTACATTTATCGCTACACGAGTATATTGTGTACCCTCTTCTATTACGAATATCAGAGCATTAAGGTAGTGGGGAAAGTTTTATTTTTCCGCCCACTTAGGCGTTTAGTTTATGGCGCCCGTTTCCTTATGCTATTTTGGCTCGAAATGGCAAAGGTTAACTTTACTCACTTGAACTCGGTATGTTGACGGCGTGTAGAAATTAAGGCTATTTTTCACTTGCCATGCTTTGTTTGCGCCACACAAGACTTCATCACAAATTTAAGACTAAACAATTTTTGACTCTTGACGGTGTACCTCCCTGCATCTGACTCATATCTATTAATTAGAATAGGGCTGCCTCTTTGATTTCCTTATACGACATGACGGCTAATTTGTCTTTTGTTTGTTTATCCTTGGTACTTCCCTTCCTTGCTTGCCCTTAATCTTGCCTTCTATTATGTTATTTTCTCAAACATGCAATGAAATATTGATGTTATGTTCCTTATAACAGGCTGCGAAGTATGACGTTTCAGGTGCAGCTAGGACAAGAGGACGTTAATGGAATTTCATACAAATCTTGCAGGCCTAGGCCGGCAAAGTCCTCTTTTTTAATTTCCATTCCACATATATTGTGGCACAGGCACCATGACATTCTGCCACTAAAAAATAAAACTTTTTTATTTTTTTGTTGTTTATTTCATTGCATGTTTGAGAAAAGCACTATACATACCTCGGCGGGAAATACGGGGTTGCCCGCCTCAGACCTATCCGACCTCGCTTCGCTCGGCCGTCTATATGTCTTCGGCCGGCAACCCCTTACGTCCCGGCCTCTGTAGTAATGTACTATTATAAAAGCGTCATGTCGTATAAGACGACCAATATTTTTTTCTTTTCTATTTTATATTAATTTTAACAATTTCCTTCTCTCTCCTACTCTCCTCAGCACTTAAACAAACGTATTTTAAATAATTTGACTCTATATAGCTTAGCCATGGTGCACTCCATCTCAACTCAAAAGCATTTCTCTAGAGCAGACGTCGTCAACCTTTTAGCGGCCAAGGGCGATATTGTAGCTAAATAAATTAACACGGGCCGCACTTTATTAATTTGTGACTTTATCAGACAAAAGGTATTAAAATTTTCGTTGTATTTAACGAATATTGCATGTTCTGAACAGGTTACTACCACAAATTCAATTTTTTTTGCTTAACTGTACCTAACAGGTTGGTATAACTTATTTTACTCTTTATACTGCCAGGAGGCTTGCTGGCCACCAGTAGCCGACCGCTGCTCTTGAGTAAAACCAATCTTAAAATGAGGTTCTTTCTTCTACTAGTATTTAATTTTAGTATTTCTGTGTATTCCGCCTATATCCTTACGTCAGAGTGCGCGGTGACACCGAAGGGGCACGCATTATTGGTTTTCTTCTATACTCTTTGGTGTATTTTTAAAGAGTTGTCACGCCCAAGCTAGTCGTTTTGATATTTTTAGTGCCGGTTTCTAAAATTGGATGATGAACTAAATACTAAAACAAAAAATCGTGTGTATTCGACACGGAGAAATGACACGGCATATTCAAAATGTAAGAACTAATCGCACGAACGCTGCATCTCTGTCACTTCAATATGCAAGCGCGATACAGATAGCACCCAGTGACATCTGGTACAAACAAGTTAAACTAATATTTCCATAGAAAAAATCGTACTTCGAGCTGAAAGGCCCCTGGCCATATTTTCTTCTCAACAGCGGAGCAATAATGTCACCATATTACATTCAAAAAATTGCCAAGCTCAAATAATGCAGGTTACTTCAAGGATGCCAGAATGTGGCAAATTAACAACAGCCACGAGGCAACAATACGGCCAAAACATGAAAATATCTTTTCAAAGAACTACAATATAAGTTGTGAATTCGGGACACAAACATGCCACTAACATTGTGCAGAGCTTGGCATTGCTGAGCTGGTATTCACAAAGTTAACTTACAGTTCTCTTTCAAACCATTTTAGTTCGGTCTTTCAACGTGTTTCGGGTAGACCAGGGCGACTTGCCGCTTCAGATCGACACGCGCTGCGGTATAAGTTGGATTTAGGGACGGACATGCGGAGGGCTTGCAGCTTTTATTTAGTCTGTATTTTAATGGGCGATATGATTGATATACCTCGGACTCTGGTGCCATTCGGTCTTTAAACGCATTTCGGGTAGACCAGGGCCTCTTACCGCTTCAGATCGACACGCGCTGCAGTATCAGTTGGATTTGGGAACGGACAGGCAGCGGGCTTGCAGCTTTGATTTAGTCTGTACTCTCATGGGCGTTATGATTGATATTTGTACCTCGTGCTTTGGTGCCATTAAATATAGTACGTTCGCGTTAAGAAAATAGTGAGTCATCACATCAGTGCAACGGTAGGACAATGGCGCATTCATAGTGCGTCAAAAATGTAAATGATGTTTTTTACCACTTTTGTTTTTACGAATAGGTGAGATGTCCTATTTATATAGGGGGCGTGGCTAGGCTAAAGGACAGTGATGACGCGCTATTTTCTTAATGCGAACGAACTAAAGTCCAAGGGTCAAGTTGTGCTAGATACAGGTGCTGAGTTGTGCTGAAATAGGATGTGAATCGCATAGTTGACTCGGGCACAATGGGAACCTGCATGCCGGACGCATTGCATTCGGCTTTTAGGGTTCTTTATGCACGAGCTAAGGAAACCATGTATATTGTGTACAGAGTTTTGGTGACTGTACGTTATTACAGTTGCATTTGAGTTTTTGTTTTTTTTTTGCTAGTAAATATATGTTACGTTAAAAATAATTGAGACACCAGACTTTTGACTATCACTTTTGTATAGTTGGTTGCGACCCTGTCTTCGACGCTGGTGGTTCCGTACGAATCACGGTCTTATTAGGTATTTATATAGTTTGTAGTTCACAGTGACTTAGTTTCGAACTGTAATACTGTGTAATTATTTTGAATAAATAATAAATAAATAAATATTTAAAAGGCTCCTAACAGATGGCGTTAAAGTGCTAAGCACAAACTAATGTGTTGAGGACATGGGAGGGGATCGTGCTGCCAAAAGAGTATACTTAGGACGTAAAAATGGTCGACGCCCGATCGGCTGACCAAGGTATCGTTGGATAGACGAAGTCCAAAAAGACCTCTGCCAGCTTCAAACAGCTGACTGATTGGCGACAACCTGCCCAGGACAGAGCACAGTGGCGTGTCTTAGTGTCGAAGGCCAAGATTCACTTTGGGTCGCTGAGCCAGCGTAGTAAGTAGTACGAGTAATGTGCTAAACAGAGGTCTAAATTTCATAAGAAATTAATGGAACAGAGACCACTCCATAGTGAAACTAGCTGCAGCAGATTTTTTATTTTAAAGGTACGCCACAGTGTATGTGTATAACATTGGCAGTCTATATAATTTACTAAGTCTCCGGTATTACATAACCAGTTTGTGGGTTACGGTAGGGAAGGCACTAGAACAAAACAATGAAGTACAATGGAACAATAAGTGGCGAGTGGAGGGGCTTTTAGCGCGTTCGCGAGGCGAGATCGTGGTATGGGTAAGGCTGTGGATTGAGTTTATAACGCTAGCGCAGACGCTCCTACAATTTTTCAAATATTGTGAACTCAAACATTGTCACAATTATTAATATTTACAATAAACTGATTAAAGGATACGATATTTTTTGCTTTAAATTGTATGTAAGTAGTAGAATTTTAACAAAAATCAGTGTATTGCTTGTAATTCGTCGTTTTGGAGTGTTATTTGAAACGGTACGTCTTAGATAAAAAAAAACAATAGTACATGTAAAATCAATAATATCAGGCCGCAACAGCAAGCAGTACTAGATTTTTTCTATTCACACTGAAGAATATCCAAAATATATGATTAAGGCCTCAGTTTGTCTTGGCAAAATATACGCAATAAAATGATGGAACAACATAGAAGCAACTAATTAATGAAACGAGGAAATCTAAGATATCTATCATCCAAAAACGCAGTAAAATACGTGGTTTTGATGGCTTACGCTTAAGAATTCGATCTTGCTTTCTTCAAAGCCGCCACCATTCCAAAATATAGACTTGGTAAAATCGCTTCCGCTCATGGTCCCGCTAACGCCCACACTAACCAATCGGGAAGCGTCTCTTCACACGGCTGACAAAGCGCGGAAACCTCTGAAAGGCGATATATTGCTGTATATTGGTTTATATTGGCTCCTTGAACGGGGGTCACGTTTGAGCTACATATAATGGTCTCGTTTATCGAATGTGAGACGTCAAGAAATGCGTTTCAAATGTTTCAATTATTATTATTATATTGACCTCACTTCTTTCGCTGTTCGTCTCGATCTTGTACAAGTTCCCATCTATCATTACCAAATGCTTCCAGGTCCTCCGTCTCTTTTTTCATCAGCCTAGATTACCATCTTGCTGCAAGGTAAGTTAAGAACCAAGTTCAACGTCTTTAAATACAATCTGGGTCTCTTCAAGACAAGAGTTAATAGGCCATTACTGAACCTGTGAGCAACATCTTAGGTCTGCTCATCGCTTTTCATCAGGTGAGACTAAGGCCAATCGCTGGTAAGTCTATCATTAAAAAAAATGCTTACAATTACGTCAGAACTAAGCGTATCCGCTTTTAGTGCCTAATACCCGTTTGAAACGCTATAATCCAATTTTTCACATTTCCCTGCCAGCCTCGTCAGCTCGCGTGAAATAACCTACGGTTTTATCTCTTCTACCCAGAAATCCGATCAGACAGAATGTCCACCTTAACTAGACCCACGACAGTCTATACACCGCCAGTTTACTTAGCAATCCTCTTTAAGTTTCAAGATAAGACGGGTCTACTTACTCTGGTCGTTTCTTTAAGGATTAACTAAGATGTAACAATGAGTATGGATTGGTTGAAGGTATGAAAGGGCCTAAATTCTTTAAAGGCGTTTAGAATATTAACAGGAATCTATTGACTTTGAGGTTAAGACGCGAATGGAGATTGGTTTCAATGTAGAATAATACTCTGGCTGTTGGGAATATGGCCGGGTTAGTTCCCTAGTTATGGGATTTTTTATATAGAAAACTCCCGCGAGTTTCATGCATATTGAATCTTATCATAGTGTGTTGTCGAGCGATATCCGACCTTAAAGATCGTGATACCGTGTGATCCATTTCATCACATTTTAATATGTGGGAAAGTACAATTGTGGTTAATACTATATTCATACTCATTTATTTGCAACGATTTTATACATTACACGTCAAAATAATTTCAAAATAATACATTAAATCACACTATTTTCAAAAATATAGTTAAAGGTCTAAAAATTTTACCGATATATTCTTTACTTATTACAAGTCGTATAAAATATGGTATACAGATTAATTTGTTAGTGTCCAGGAATATTAAATATATAATACAATTGAGGAGTGTCTTTTCAAAAGGGCTTATTTTTATCTTAGCGGTACTTCTAAAGAGAACCTTGCCTAACAAAACTTAAGGTCCAAATTAGAAGTAGAGTTACAGAAAAAATAAACCCTTTTGAAAAGACACTCCTCAATTTAAGCCACGCGCGAGCGTGGTCAAGCTGATAAGGTATTGATAATTGAGGTGAGTCAACGTATTAATTCTCGTTGAGTAGTTCTTCTTCATGAGAATCATGAGTGGCTTTATGTTTGGATTTGTAAAACAATGCTTTGTTTTTTTACCTCTTGGACCTAGAACGCCCTAACCCATACATCTATCCTGTGTCCTGCCTCTATAAAAAGATAATTTTTCAGTTGCTTATATTTTATACATCGGGCAAATAACACTCATTTTCATCACATTCACCGTCAGTGGGCATTGGAATGGCCATTAAGACTGTTATTACTGCTAATCGGAACGTTACTCATTATTGGGCGCAGTTGGCGCTAATGTTGCGGCTACCTCCATTGATGGGGGAATTTTGCGATTGTTTGGTCAAACTAAGGGCTTAGGCCAAACAAAGTAACATGTTTCCTGGCATGTTCTGCTAATTTTTCTTAGCAAAGAGGCCATAACTAAGGTACCTTATAAGTTTGGTCTAAATTAGGATTTGGAGTCTCGAGACTGCTAGGTTCGTATTTAAAATAGTCCAATACCTACGAGTACATATGAGTATACAAAAATAGTTGTAAGAAAACAAATGAAGACCCTTCAATGTCTTTATCTACCTTATTGTGGTTGCAAAGATGCTTATTAAAAACTTCACATGAGTGATACACTGAGTGATTGCATGACTGTGTTTTGTCGGCCTGTTTAGCCTAGTTGGTATTGACACTGCCTACGAAACTGGAGGTCCCGGGTTCGAATCCCGGTAAGGGCATTTGTTGATGTAGTGAGACTAGTGAGCAAGAACAATTTTGATCCCGAAACTTGGATGTTTTATACATAAGCATTTATCTATTAACTATATCGGCGTCTCGTGCTTATAACGGTCATAATCCTAAGTCATAACACAAGCCTTATTAAGCTTACTATGGGACTAGTTCGATTTGAGTAAAAAAACCTTCCTCTAATATTTATTTATTTATGTTATATTTAACTGTATTAATTCGTACGGAACACTAATACTATCCTTGGTACCTAATCAAATTCACTATTTGAGACATAAAACTGTCGATGTGCTGTACGTTGATGAAGGTTTAAATAACCAAGCCGTCCAAATATGACGGCTCGAAACTGAAATTCATAATAAGCCGATAATTAAAACGTTCGGGTAGAAATTCAATTTTGTTCCACATGAATTTATCACAAATTCGTTGTTTTACACATGTAAATTTTACGTACCTACGTAAATCTATTGCACTTCTTTGTACTCCAGCATTATAATCTCTCAATTAAGGCTGGGTTGCACCGACTTACGATCACAGATTGATCAACGTTAAATATGGCGCTGGCAGTTGACATCCTATAGAAACTTGTCAAACTTTCCATACATTAAAATTTTACCGAACACAGCTTACGATTACAGACTGTTTGGTGCAACCCAGCCTAAATGACTGACAGCTATATTAAAACAATAAGAATTATACAAATGCAAGTCTACTATAGACAAGTCATTACATGAGTGGTGGGAGAATCAAAATAGATTTCCATACATTATTATAAAACTTTTTTTATTAAAGAGGCACATGTTAATTTAAATTCATATATTTTGCTCTAGTAGAAAAAATATTGTGTGTAAAGTTACATAATTAGGTCTCAAAATTCTCGAGTTTTGATAACAAAACTCGCTACGCTCGTCTTGTTACATCGACTCTCGAATTTTAAGAACCCTTGGTAGGTAATTGTTGCATAAAGTACTATTCCATGCGCTTGCGGCCATTTTTGCATCCAATCAATGTGCAATGGCGAACCGTTTGATCCGTCAAACAATAACATGCTGCGGGCGATCTGCCCTTTGTACTACGTGTCAAATTACATACGACATGCTGTCTGAACGTGTTGTGAACTGAGAACTTCGCGTATGTTAAACACGTTATGACGTTGTTACAAAGTCTATTGTTGCTTGGCTTAGCGGTAATAATGCAGTTTTGTTCTGTAGAGTAATTAAAATGATATCGTTACGGAGGTGGCGCCCGCATTGCGTTTGCGCAAGTAGAGCAACGGCGGCTGATAATGGTCTGCAGATGTGTGGCCGTTTTGTGCGGTTATTGTATGACAGCAATGGTTAAAGCTGGCATTCAGATTTATCTGTTATGACAGAGCTATCTTATTCTTCTTCAAACTTGAGCTACCCAATGCTGGTTAAAGGCTATCCTCATGCAATTCTTCCCATGCACTCGTACTTAATCGTCAGTCCATCTCGCGGGTTCTCTTCCTACATTTCTGCGCCCCGTTCGCGGTCTCCATACCAGCAACTTTTTTCCCAATATTCCATCGCACCTACGG
Source organism: Notocelia uddmanniana (assembly GCA_905163555.1). Taxonomy (NCBI): domain Eukaryota; kingdom Metazoa; phylum Arthropoda; class Insecta; order Lepidoptera; family Tortricidae; genus Notocelia; species Notocelia uddmanniana. Next base: position 5,195,833 of record LR991060.1, on the reverse strand, counting down.
CATATGACCCGCCCACTTACAGTTTCTATAGTGGCTATGGTTTTTGGTATATCGTTTACTTTTGTTCTCCTACAAAACGCTATTAACTACTGCACTAAAATTGCAACATGCTTGTTAGGCCGCGAACAGAAAGAAAATGAAAATAATTTTTTTTGCGTAACAATTGGTTTTAATCACAAAGGTTGGGATCTCCTAGTCAGTATTGAAATATCTGCGATAGGAATACCGCTTTTTCGTAACTAGAGGTTAATTAACAAAAATAAAAAGAACATGAATTATAATATTTTTAAGTCAACTAAACTAAAATCACTTTGTGAGGTGTACAACTCGCGAGTAGATAATGATGTAAATGGATATTAAAAAAATGAAAATTTGATTCAATAAAATGTGTGTAAAATCACAATTATGAAATAACTACGCAATCATTAAACAATTACACATTGTACTACGCTTTGAAACACGCACGTACATAAACGAAATATCTCAAACTTCTCGTATTATTAAAATCAAGCGTACTTAAACACAAGCGTTCGCAAATCTCCAGCTATTCACAACTTACCTCGCTACCTATAGCTAGCATAACTTGGTCCCAAAATTCGTAACACCAGAGGTAAATCTTAGACTGGTTTCATTGGTCGCGTTTCATTGGTAAGCGTTGTGAATACGGCCTCAGGTAACATTCGTCCTAATTGTTCAACTGAACTTTGATCATTACGAGACTTCTCTTTTTGTCTCGCTGTAACAGGATTACGTTCCATTTCGCGCTCGGCTCAGTTCCACTTATTAAATTCAGAAACGTTCCTTTCCAAGAATAATATGTTTAATGTCGAGATTCTGCGCGGGAATAAAAAGACGAGTTTTCCTTATTGAGTGAAATGGATATGTATTTTAAGTGTGATGAGAGTATTTGTGGAAAATTGTTCTTTGTATTGCCTGGGTGGATGGAGATGTGAGGATTTTAAGACTGTATTCCGGGAGGCTCCACAATGAAATTGTTATAAATTCTCCTAGAACGCTGTAGTCACGCCATAGTATTTTATTTTAATTAATTATTATATAATATTTGTTTTAACCAACACAGTAGACTGTATAAAACAACAAAGGAAACTAATGGAAGTAAAAAAGGTTTAAATTTGATAATGTTATTAAAATATTTTATGAATTAGTATACCGTGTGGGCCTGAACGAGGGACTTTCCTGGAGACTGTGAATTGGTTAGCCTTAGTGCTATACTTTTGTCAAGTGAACTGTGTGTCGTAATAATAATATAAATAGCTTCTTAAACAGCATGTTTCAAACTTATTATTTTAGAGGAAGAAAGCTAGTTATAGCAAGACCCAAGTAATAAGGCGCGCGGATTAAGCAATAATGGCCTCTCGGTCAACTACTGAAGAGCTTTGACGCGCGCCATAATTAATTGGGTTTTCCTATACTTATGTGTCACTTCAAAATTAAATAGTATTGTAGAAAGCGATAGGGTTGTTACTAATATTAAAAGCTATTATTTCAATAATTATCTTATCTTTTTAACACAAGCGTCTAATGATAACAAGTAGATTGTACATCATTTAAATGACAACATACTTTCAGGAAAGTCCGTGAGTAATATCGTTCCTCCCTACAGACGTATTTGGTTCGAAGATTCAGAGTTACAACCACAATCTACTATTTATAACACGACACATGTTATTACGTATTTTAACATATTTCCATTGTGTTAGATAACATCAAACTAACAGTTAGTACGTCGTAAGCCAAGCCGATTTTATTACACAATTCTCGACGAAATTGAAGCAATGAAAATAAAATTCCCATATGTTCGCTTTATGGCTCACACGGTGAGTTACCTGCTGATATTAATTTCTTTCATTTGGCCTTTTTCGAGTATAAATCGCAATAACTGGCAATTGTTGAAAAATTCCATTTAAGCAAACAAATGCAGAAATTTAGCGCTGTAACACATGCGATAAATCCCAACCTCTATATTGAACTTTACTGGTATTCATTTAGGGTTGAAAATCAACTGCGGTAAGGATTGGTGCGTTCATTAAGCCGAAAGGTATGACGTTGAATTCTTGGCATTAGTCAAAGTTGCTAAAGCGAGAGTTAAGGTAATGGTGAGGGACTTTGAAGTTAAAAGACAGTTAAAACAATGTTTTAACTAGAGTTACGGTGATGGCGGACGTGTTTCGAGTACAGTCGATGATAGAATATGGAGTTGAGTTAAAATATTTAATATTATTTTATACACACCTTAGAACCTAAAAGGTCGCGTGCGGTACGGTTTCAGAGGAATTTTCTCCCTCAGACGCTCCGGTTGTGGAATGAGCTCCGGGATGCCAAGGTGTTCTTCAAGAAAGGAGTGTATAAGTTTTTCAAGGGTCGGCAATGGCATGTGACACCTTTGGAGTTGCAGGCATTCATAGGCTGCGGTGAACGCTTGCCATCAAGCGGGCCGTACGCTTGTTTGCCACCGACGTGGTACCAAAAAATGCGGGAATATGATGCTTATTTTTTAGATTAGCTATTTAATGGAGGATATTAAGAACGTCATGAGCTTTAGGTCATTAGGCTGATGATAATTAGGGTATAACACCTAACATTTTATTGCCAACTTATTTATCTGTATTGATTGTAGGAAAGGAAGTGCTGTGTTGAAATTCACGCATTTGTTTATAGCTGTTAACACTACAAATTATCAAATCAAAACAGAATCGGGACTCGTAAGAGTCCATTGACAACGGTGTTTGCCGCCAGGGAGTCCAACAGAAACTTAATAAAAATGTACCATTGTGAACTTATGTTTACACCGACTTTTATTTTGGTCGACGACTATTGAATGGGACTCGCTATTGAAATGTTTGGCTTATATTCAGGAGATTTATAAGTTCAGCTTTCATATAAATACGAATAGAAACTTCCTGACCGCCTGAAGTCAAGGCCAAGCGTTCTCGGCGCCATTGTGTCGGCGCCTACTTTCAGTGACCACCGGGCTCATCTTTTATGAGGCTTGTTATTGATTATCCTGTATAAGCCGTATAGCCCACAGCTGGACGAAAATCCTTAGAGTGGAAAAAAATTTGATGTATTTTACCCATGCAAAATTTAATTTAGGTAATACTAGCTCGTGCCTGCGATTTCGTCTGCGCAGGATTAGTATTTGGACAATTCACACAATATCTTTATAAATTGTTGCCTATATGTTATTCTGATGTATAAACTATATTATTGTTAAGTTTCACTAAAATGCATTCAGTAGTTTTTACGTGAAAGAGTAACAAACATCCATCCATACTTACAAACTTTCGCGTTTATAATATTAGTAGAATTTTTATGTATTCACTTAAATAATAATAAGATTTATTTCTGTATTTACGAAAGGTATCTTGTGCATTTGCAAAAAAAAAAGAATAACAATGCAGTGTCAATGCAAGAACTAGAGAATTTTATTAATTATTATTCAGTTTTTAAAACATTGGTTAAAAACAAAAACACATCGGCTATGCATGTAGCGTAAGTAAATCGTTTTGTAGAGGTAGCTACGAATTTACCTCTACGAATAATTCGTAGCGGTCTAGCGAGCGGCGTAGCAATGGTTATCAATCGGCGCGCGCGCCGATCAGTGGCTACGTGCCGTAGCGCTACGAACAGTGATGGCATTGACACAATTATCGTAATCATATGAAAGGTCCACGAAAATGCTATATTTAGTTACTTTATTTTTTAAGTTTACGATGTTTAAAGTTAATTCAAAGTTTAGAATATCTTTAAAATACGACTTGTTTATTTAAAGAGATATTTTTGATAGTTTAGATACGTTTTTTGATAGTTTTTTTCCCGTTATATTCACATAATATGAGATTGTATTTATGTATTTAAGCAATTTATTCTACTAAATAACAGGTTAAAACAATATACATATCACATAAGTTTAAAGTACAAAGGCGAACTATAATATCCTATAAGACTGTCTCTTTTCATCCGATGATTGTTGGGCCAATGATGCCATTTAGTATTATCTATTTTCATGACGCGTAATGTTGCCATTATATAAGTAAATATGTGTATTCATTATAGGTATACGGACTTGAAACTACTATGACTACTACTACTTGACTTGCGGTCTACTATACTACGAGTAAATATTTATATCTTAAATATTATTTATATAACCTAGCCTAATAGTCCAAGTATTTGGTCTATGTGCAATAATGTCACAAATGACGCAAATATCCGCGTCATGATCTATCACGTGAATGATTCCCGTGTTATTGGCGGGCGTTTGTCCTGTGTGACGTCACAGGTGTCATTACCTGTCATCACTCAGCCTCCCCTCGGGGCCATATGTCATTTATATCCAATAACGGGAAATGTACACGTTTCATGCGTGTATCAGCGAAAGTTGTTGAGTGTAGGTGAAGTTTTATGAGTAAAAATACTTTTTCAAGTTTAATATGATTTCATTTCCATCCATGCATAAAATTATTCACATTCATTACCTAACTAATGTTTTGTATCGCATATTATTAAGTTACTAACTAAAGTAATGTCACACTCTTTAACTGTTTTATTAGTTTTATTTTAACTCACCACTTTCATTTTTTAATATGGTTTTAAAAATGTAATTGGCTAGTTCCCTGAGGGGGCAAGTTAGTTACTCTATTAAATATATGCTATTTCTTTTAGATATTTATTAATTAAAAGTATCATCACCATCATAATCATCATCTTCGGTTCGCAATCGTCCACTGATGTGCTGGACATAGGCCTTCCCTCATTAGCGCCACGGCACCGATATAACATCCACACAGATCCATACAGATTCAAGATAAACTATTGACTTTTGACATACAGAACCATAAATTAATGAATCGTGGATTATGCTATAGATTTTTTTTTATGACATAGGTGGCAAACGAGCAGACGAATCGCCTGATGGTAAGCGATTAGCGCCGCCCATGGACACTCGCAACACCAGAGGGGTTGTAAGTGCGTTGCCGGCCTTTAAGATGGGAGTGCGCTCTTTTCTTGAAGGTTTGAAGGTCGAATCGGTCCGGAAATACCGCAGGCGACAGTTCATTCCACAGTTTAGCTGTGCGAGGCAAGAAATTTCTGGAGAAACGCACAGTTGAGGACTGCCAACCATCTAAGTGGTGAGGATGGAAATTTTGTCGCGTTGGGCGATGGCGGAAGGAAGCGGCAGGGATTAATCCGAACAATTCCTCGGAGCACTCCCCGTAATACATGCGGTAGAAAATGCAGAGCGAGGCTACATTTCTACGCAGCGCCAAGGAGTCAAGCCGTTCCGAAACCCGCTGGCAGCCGACAGATGACCTGCCCAAAGATGAGAACAGTATTCCATATGTGGGCGGACCTGTGCCTTATAAAGCTGTAGGCGATAGGCCGGCGTGAAATACTGTCTCGATCTGTTTAGCACACCGAGCTTTTTCGAGGCTAATTTGGCCTTACCCTCTAAATGACCGCGGAATTGGACTTCACTCGAGATGTCGACGCCAAGGATCTCGATATTGGCTGTGGCAGTTAGGGGAGTGCTCTCAAAACGAGGTGATGCGACAAACGCAAGCTTTTTCGCAGTAAACGCGCAAACCTCATGTGTTCCTTGTATTTAATTAAGTTTGTAGTACTTATTAATTATAGAAGAGTTAAAGAAATAGATCTGCTATAAATAATTCATGTCTTTTTGAGGTATTATTTATATTCAAGGAGTAACTATGTAGTTCCTTACTAGAGTGTACAGAAATCAAGCATTTTCTACACAACATACCGATACAAACAATCACTTCGCCTTAAGTGACTAACTTGTAAAGATAAAACACCCACACGAAACGTGTCAAAAACAAGACTCACATATTTACTCCTGTCACTACGAGGCATATTTGAAGACTATCCTCCATACCGACTTATAACCCTTCACTGTACCTCCAAATTCCACCTTAATACTTTCTATATAGGGTTCAATTTAGGAAAATTGGAGTTTTTCACAACTCTACTCACAATTTAGACCGTACTGCTTGTAACATAAGGTTTATATTTGGAAAACCTGGTGGTTTGTAACTAGGGAAACTTTTGACAGGTTACATGTTATGGTTGCTGTAATAATGCATTAAGTTGGTAAACTTTTAAGAATAGTCAAGTCATTGAGGTGTGGGTATGAGAATGTATTCGTGTACAAATAGATACTGTTTTTAAAAGGGTGTCTTTTTGGCTGTTTTTGTGAGCAAAGATAGTAAAATAAAGGCGGGAGAATCATTATCATCATCAGTCTACGTAAAACGTTCAATTGCTGGGTACAGGACCTTCTTTCATATATGAAAATAATATACGGCCTGTTGACGGCCTGTTTAGCTTAGTTGGTAGTGACTCTGCCTCCGAAGCTAGAGGTCCCGGGTTCGAATCCCGGCCAGGGCATTTATTTGTGCGTTTATCACGGATATTTGTTCTTGGGTCTTGGATGTTTTCTATGTATTTAAGTATGTATTTATCTATATAAGTATGTATATCGTCGTCTAGTACCCATAGTACAAGCTTTGCTTAGTTTGGGACTAGGCCGATTTGTGTAAGAATGTCCCCCAATATTTATTATTATTATTATTATACATGGAGTAGTAGGAAAATTAACAAAATATTACTGTATTAATTAGTTAAGTTTCAAATATGCAAATGACATTTTGACAAAAACGTGTTTACACGTTACGTACGAAGCTAAAGCTTTTGTGTGGATCATTTTTCTCTTCTTTTGACAAAAATACCTGACCTTTGAAAAAAAAGAAATGGAAATTTGTCGTGCTGCCGTCCATCGGAGTCAGTAAATCCTTACTACACAGTACCTACTTTTCAAAATGTTTGAATAACGAATGAAAGAATAGTTTATTCAGGCAATTCAAATAACACTTCAACGTGTCGGGGGAAAATGCCTATAAAGCGGCCATTATGAAGCGATAACTCGAAAACCATACCGACTCGCTGAAATAAAGCGTCACGTAAAAACCAACCAAACCTTCCCATAAAACATACCGCTGGAACACATACATAATTCGCACACACAATATATATTCACCACCCAACATACCTATACAACTCCTCAACTCTTAACTGAGTCTTAACGAAAAGGAACAAGGCTCAAACTTAAGTAGCTTTTAGTTTTAGGACGGTAAATTAAATGCTGTATTTCACTTTCGTGAGCGAAATACGAGAAACCCGGCGTCACAGGTTTAAACGCTTTGATGACGTCATAAAAACGGAGCCGTTATCAACCTGCCCTATATAAATCAGTATAATACATCTGCAAGCGAATTTAACCTTTAAATTAAGACGCTTAAAATTGAGTTAAGATTGGAGAGTGTATTTTAAAAATAAGCTCATTGAAATGCCAGTGAGAATTACGTTTTCCGCTCGAATCACACCTTATGCGGAGTATTAAGCAACATATGCAAATTTATAACACATTGAGGATCTTAAAACTCGTAAATGTAAGGCCGTCTTAATAAAAACAGTTGTAATAATACTAAAATTGTACTTTAGGGCCGTAAGGGTGGATTGGAAGAGGTTTACATCGTAGGAAAAAGTCTGTGTTTATGGTATGCAATTTTCTTGTGCATCGTTTTCATTTTATATATATTCGATGGTTTTGGTGTACAAAATCATGCTAATAAAAAAAATATTTTTTTAATAACGTAAAATAGATGACGTCGAGTTGCGGAAACCCGCGTAAACCTATAAAAAAATATAATTATGCTCAACGACGCTCAGCCCAAGATAAAAGATAGACGGAGCATTACGAACAGCCTAGTTATGCCAGTTCTAAACCATGCCTAATAAGAGTAATAAGTAAGCATCACGCTCACGCATACTGATACAAACTAAACCATGCACAAAACTCCAAAAGGTGTGAATTTGATTTTTTTCTCGGCCTCAGATTGTACTTTGCATGTTGGCAATAAAAGCGTGGTGTAAGTGTGCTGTGGGGCAGTGCGCTTTCGTACCGAGCGCTAACGCTATCTATCGAGTAAGATTTCATGAAATTGATAATTATTCAATCGTGTAAGGCCTCTAAACTTTCTTATAATCTTCGAACAAGGACGCCTACACAGAGCAAGCGGTATAATGAGATAACCATTTATGTATAATATCCCTGTTTAGAAACAATAAAGATAATAGGGTAGTTCTAGTTTCCTCATGTTAAAATTTATAACATATTGCTGTTATATGGATAGTGTACCATGAAATTAACACGATAAAATGAAAATTACTAAATAAAATCGATGAAAAGAATAATAATAAAAAACGCAGTATTTAACAATTAAAGTAGCAATTTTATTGTTTTTCCTAACAACGTTAGTACGGGGCTCGTGCGTTGTGACGTCGTAATTTTCTGCCAATTAAATAGTTGGAGCGTTTTGGTGTCCGGGAACAATATCCACCTTTGATCCTCATTAGCGGCTTTTGTTGTGCTTTAATCGTAGTTGGTCCCATACAAACACTTAATCCCCTTTAAAAACTGGTTCGAAAGGCATCCTTAATATCCTCCAAGCGTGTCCAGCAATTCATAGGGATAATTATTTCACGTGTCTGTCTTTCAAAATCGAAATGACAGGAATATGAAACGAAAGTGATATCCTAGGCATGTCTTCTGTATAATTATGATGGAATGGAATTGCGGCCCTAGTCAATAAATACTAGTGTTTATTAAACAAACACAGTTACCGCAGGTCTTGGGTGTTGGATCAATCTTATAAAGATGACGACACATGGGCGTTTCGCCTATAAATATTTTAAATTATTGTGATTACTTATTGCCAACGATACTTAAACTATAGTGCAATAGTTCGACAAGCGATATCATAATTCACGACGGCTATTTACGTCACGGGCGAGAGCGGTGCCTTCTATGCTTTATGCGGATATAAATCCGCATCGTTCTCGTGCGGCCGATATTGGAGGCGGAGCCAGTTATAGCGGAAAATATTTGTTGGTTGAACATGAACAAGTGTAGTGATAAAAACTTTTTGCAGGAAAATGTACCTATTTTAATTTATCAGTAAAGACAGGTCATAAAATGAGATATGGTTACGTGGCACGCGGCGTGCTGGGGCGGCGCCTATTGCTGTGTCGTGTCCGCTATGTTTTGACGTCTCCTGTCCTGTGTGTCCGAGTTGACTGGCGAGAACTCAAGGAAAGGAATTACATTTTTCATTGTATAAGTATCTTCCTATTTTATCGATTTATCCATTTAGCCGTTATGACTATGACACATTTAATTCTGACAGAGGTACAGTTTATTTGACCTATATATTTAATTCGTACTTTCTTCAATTTATTAATACTATTTGTCTATTTGTTATCATATGCGTCGGTATGCGCGTCACCATCAAATATATAGAAGCAAACGTGGTGCTATCATATATCTGAACACGACTAAGGCTTGACAGGGCGTGAGAGCGCATGTTCAAATAATTCTGAACATCCTGAGGAATTTATAGTTACATATATATATTTGATGTCAATTGACCGATGACAACCGGGGTTGTTACATGTTTCAGGAATTTTACATGACGTCCAGTTAGTGAGTATTATTATTTATCTTTATTGCCTTAGGAATAAACCGGATCATGTATAGGATGTACGTAATATGTAGTGACTTGAAAATACAACCCACTGCCCTATCGCGCGCGAGCGTGTCACGCATGCCGAAGAGGTGAATAAACTGAATCGTAAAGTTTTCCGCTCCTCTTATGAACTCGCTCTCACTGGCACCCCCAAAGGCATTATACTGAACACTTTACGAGTCAATCCGTGCGTTCCTTTTGATGTTATTATGCGTTTCATTTTATGTCGCCTTCATACACGGCACGGAATCGACGTGGCATTGAATTTTACGATAAATAACTTATTACATACACCTTCCTAACCTTCCAAACGACGTAAGTAACGTCTATTTCGTATTAAGTTATGACCTTTTGTAAGTAAGACATTTTAAGGGATGTCTGGCGTTATATCGGCATCGTAATGTTTAAAGGTACGTAAGTCAGTGTTCAATATGTTTTGTGTCAGGATCGCGTGGTGAGGTATAATGCAATAAGACATGTTTTATCTTTTTGAATTAAGCGGTGAGGTAGGAATAAATCTGGAACATTAAAGCGTAATATAGTTAATTTATTTGAGGTTATGGAGCATATATTGATATTAAGAGAGGGTGTTTAAAGGAAAATATAGGTGCTTTGTACGTATTACCAATGTAAGCTTAGTCTGTCTGGTGCTATGAAATGTCAGCAATTGCTAAAACTGGCACTGAAATTAAATTAGATTTCAAGTGTTCTGCCTACCCTTTTTGGGGATATTTTTGTGAGTTTATGTATGAATGTTTTAATTGGGTGCTATATCACCTTCACTGCGGGCTCTTCAGACATTTCACGTTGTTTCACCCAATAATAATATGATATTCCTCAAGTCAGCCTTGCAAGCTTTAGGAAGATTCCAGTCTTACAAAATTTACCGTAGAGCCAATTGGTCGTAAGAGTCAAACAAACATGTTGTACATTCGCCCTTCTGGCATTCACGTCTACTCCTACATCTTAGACAAGTCTAAGCGACCACAACCGCATTTCACTAGACACCCAACTTGCAAGGCAAGTGGCAAGTCAGCAACTTGAGCCAGTACTTGCACTCGCTTTATATTCTGTCATAAACGACTGTCGCGCTCAGCTTAAATCTGTTACTAAATTGCTTAATGGCATACTTGGTTTCAACTGTTTAAATAACTGAAACCGAACAAACTTTATTATTCTGTGTATGAAAAGTGGTCATGTTTGCAAAAAAATAGGTGGCAGGTTTCGAGTAGGAAGCAGTCGAGAGCCGGACCTCGACTTTATTCTTTTTTTTCTGGGGAGCGTTAGACTTAGAGCAAGAATTAATTACCTACATATTACGACTTTCGCGGTTAAAATAAGTATGCTTATTTATTTAATCGTATGGCATTTATTTACAAACCGTGAGATCTTCGAGAAAATAAGTAAGGTTGCCAGTTTTTGTTGCACTTTTAGTACCACCCCTGGGTCACGAGTAGGGTAAGGGTAACTTGACTGTTAGAAGTTATCAAGCCGCCCGAAGGCCTCTAACTTGGCTTAACGACTGCTGTCGTAGACAGCAGCCGGGATCAACGGCTTAACGTGCCTTCCAAAGCACGAGAGCGCTCAGTTAGTAACCACTCAAAGCGGTCACCCATCCAAGAACTGACCGGCGGGTGCCGCTGGGCCACGAGCGCTCTAATAAGTATGCTTTAACATGTACTGAATTAAGCATCCATTTTCACGAACGAAATTCATTATACATACTAGAATCGCGTTTTCAGACTTAGGATTTTGATATACTTAAATATTGTGTCTTTGATAATTTATTTAATCACTATGCTAAATTACCCGCTATGTACGTACAGTACCCGGAGATAAATATTGCATACGGGTCTTACGAAAGAGACAATTGGCTGTTTACGACGATTCCCGAAAACTGACGACCGTCCATCAATCATCGTATTTATTAAGTGTTCATTACAAACAAATATTATACTACACCTTTTGGACTTGATTATAGTTTACAACAAATCTATGACGTCTAAACTTTGGATATCTATAGAGATCTTTTTCAGTTACCGGAAAATGGATAGAAATCGGTTACAAATATTTATAAAAATTGTAACTAACTTGACGAGACTGACCTCCTAAAATTTCCCTCTTTTTCTTAAATATGCTCTATTGCACCTGTACACCGATTGACAAACGTCACAAAGTGTGCGATCGCTCTTCGAAGCAGAAATTAGCCGAGCCTCTTTCCAAAACTTGACGTGCAATATCTGCAGAGATTAAATTATTACCCAGGTAATTACCCATAAACAAAATAAGGATAATGAAGAAAATCACCAAAACAATACCCAACCGTAATCACGTACCAACCCTAGCATGCCGTGATCGAAGCAATAAATATTCCCCATTCGTCAAACTTCAAAGCTAGTGATTAACTCATAAAACCTCCTTGTGATACCGCCTCTACGGATTCCATTTAGCTTAGGGCTGGCGGTCACGATATCGTGTCTATGGAGATATGTAGATGTTAAGATTCATTGATTTATGTGGCGGCTTTGATGTAAGAATTAAGTTACCTAATGTGGCTCATTTTATAAAATAATCTGCATTTGCATAGATACTGTCGGTCTGTTTAGCCTAGTTGGTAGTGACACTGCCTCCGAATCTAGAGGTCCCGGGTTCGAATCCCGGCCAGGGCATTATTTGTGCATTTAGCACGGATTTTGTTCTTGGGTCTTGGATGTTTTCTATGTATTTAAGTATGTATTTATCTATATAAGTATGTATATTGTCGTCTAGTACCCACAGTACAAGCTTTGCTTAGTTTGGGACTAGGTCGATTTGTGTAAGATTGTCCCCCAATATTTATTTATTTATAATTGTTTTTTATTTGTTTTTTTTTTTTTTTTGTGTTGCCATCATCTCGCTGGAAGGGTTCCAATGAATCCAACCACGACGAGTGTATCATGTGTAGTTTAGTAGTTGCTATGGCCACCTTCTGCCGTCACCGAATTTACATAAGTATGCCAAATATTAGCTCAATTGGGCACTGGAAAGTGGGTCAAAAACTTGCAAAAACCGACAATAAATTAATTATTTGGAAACTAAATTAGTATATTATGTAGCAACACCAAATAATCTGCGCGCTATAGTGTTACTTACTGACTGATTGCCAAGTGCCCGGCATTAAAACTAATTTTACTCATTACACTGCAGGTCTTTGTCTTTTGATTAGAATAACTAACTCAATATAGCGTATTTTCCAGTTCAAACCGGTTAAGTTAATTTTCCTAAGCAGATAAGCTGCGAAAAATGTCCTCGCAGATTAATTAATGTAATTAGTCACGTTAGGAACTCCGGGTAAGTTGGCGAGATTAGTCTGAGGGCGCTTATAGGTACTTTGTCTAGGTTGCGAAGCTAATCTGTTTAAGGCTCTGTTAGCCTTATGTTGAAGAGGTTTGGAAAATGTTATGCTGTGGATTATTTTACGCGCAATCATATGGTACTGTAGTGACAGTATAATTTAGTTTTCTTTTTTTAGGGTTCCGTACCCAAAGGGTAATAACGGGACCCTATTACTAAGACTTCGCTGTCAGTCCGTCCGTCCGTCTGTCACCAGGCTGTATCTCAAGAAACTTAATAGCCGCTATAACAACAAATACCAAAAACAAAATAATAATAATAATTAAGGGCCCCCCTTAATTTACTGTTATTGTCTTGAATTAATATTAACCGTGAAAATTATATTGTATTGTTAGAAAACAAATGATGTGTTTTATCAACCGAGTGAAACGAAGGTCTCCAGTTCAGCTTCGAAAAAAAAATCGTATATCGGGATGTCCTGATGTCCAGATGTCCGGATTGCCGGTTGTTTTCCTCTACAGGTCGCATTTCTCAACCGATTCCCATGAAATTTTGTGAACGGGTTCGATAATAATATAGTTATTTTATATCGAGTCAGTATTTGAAAATTTTTAAATTTATAAAGATTTTTTTTGCGATGTCTATAGCCCACAGAGCCCTTAGTATAAAAATGTATTATTTGGTCTGGCTTTTGTAGTCCTGTTTAGCCTATTTGGTAGTGACACTGCCTACGAAGCTGGAGGTCCCGGGTTCGGGTATAAGGTAAGGACATTAGTTCATGTGGTGAGCTAAAAAAATTGTTCCTGAGACTTGGATGTTTTCTATGTATTTAATATATAGTTAAATACATCGTCGTCTAGTACCCATAACACAAGCCTTATTGGGCTTACTAAGGGACTAGTTCGATTTGTGTAAAAAATTGTCCTCTAATATTTATTATTATTTTATTATCACGTAGTTGGTGGTGGATTTTAACTGTTCACTCATAGATCACCCCTTAATAAATATATGTATAACAATACTCATAACACAATAATTTCAATTACGGACCCTCCACAAAAATCCAAATTGAATTTAAAAATCGGGATTAATTTAATATCTTCGCCTGAATAGTCACCGAGGGGGTATAAAAGGGGTAAAAAAGGCAGATTGGTGGGCTTAATAAACAAGAAGACCGCCTTGGGTGAAATATTGAGCTTCCTATGAATTATTATTGAGAGACTGCGGGAAAAGCGACAGCGTTTTATGAAAAATGAAGTTTAGGTGTGTTTAGATTCGACAAGTTTTAATTTTATTTAATTATCTTGGAACGAACGAGTTGTAAACACACAACCACATCACAATGACGGATAACTGTTAGGGATGAAATTCCTTTATTAGGCTTACGAAGTAAACAAGGAACTCTTATAGTTTCGCCATGTCCGTCCGTCCATTTGTCCGCGGCTTAGCTCAGTAACTGTTACATCTAGAAAGCTGTATTTTGGCAGCAGTATACATATCAATCACGCCGACAAAACACTATACGAAATCTTCATACATGCATTGCATGTTCACATACAAGGGCATACTGTCAGATTATATTTAGCCCTATTTGTAAACGATGTAAACGACATTAAATAAAAGAAAATACTTGTAAATATAATCTACTCATCATCATCATATCAGCCGAAAGACGTCCACCGCTGGACAAAGACCTCCCCCAAATGATCTCCACAATGACCGGTCCTCTCATCTTAACCAGATCGTCGGTCCACTTTGTTGGAGGCCTTCTCACGCTGCGTCTTCCGGTACGTGGTCGCCACTCAAGCTAATAATTTACTCATAAGTTGTTAATTACATTATTTTATTTATTCTTAGGATTATTCTTTCTTTTTTACGCAAACTGCTTGTATAGTCTATAGTACGCTTAAAGTCCATTGATGATACCATAGCGTTGGCATGCCCATGAGTTTATTGAACTTCGAACATGTTAGTCCATCGGTTTCCTCTCGCCACACGCTCAAACTTACACCCCGGGTCCTTAAATCTTACCTACACTAAACCCTTCTACTTGAGCCGGTAGGACCGGCCGCAGTGTTAGTCCCGGTAATGAAATATCTCAACTGATTAACTACGCAAAGGACAGAACAAAGTTGAGGGTGGGAATATTTTTAATTCCAGAGGGCTGGTAGTGACGTTTCGTATGGATCATTATGCGTTTTATTGAGATATTTTTTCTAATTTCAAACGTTTTGGTTGTTTTGAGTAAAACGGCAGGGGGTAATTGCCGGCTTATTGCATGTTTTTGGTAAATATTCATATTTGACAGTCTAATTTCGAAAGAAATATTGATAGAATGGTCGATTTCACAATAAGTGCGGTTAAAAATATAATTAGTAGGTTAGGTAGGCTCGTTATTCTGAAGTAGAAAAAAAACTTGTCTACGTATAGAGACGTTAAAAGTTTTCTTCGTTTAAAATAATCATTAACCGACTTAAAAATTTCAAAAGAGGAGGTTATCAATTTGGTTGTATGTTTTTTTTTTTTTTTTTTTAATGTTTGTTACTCCATAACTCCGTCATTTCTTAACCGATTTGGAAAATTCTTTTTTTGATTGTAAATTTATATATCCAAGTTGGTCCCGTTTATGTCAAAACGCAGTTCTGATGATGGGATCCACGAGGAATTGAGGGAACTCCTCAAATCTTTAAGGCAAACATATAGTGATTTTTGTGTTTTTATCAACAAGTCAAGCATTTGCATCCAAAAATGTGACATTGGATGAAGTGGAACTGCTGATGATGATCAGAACAGAACTCTTCAACGACGAAAAGTTCACGTTTGGCGATTTTTCCTCCTAGCTGTGTTTGTTAAGCAAGTTTTATTTTCACGATTAATTTTTGTCATGCTTGATTTCTGATGATGGGATCCATGAGGAATTGAGGGAACCCTCAAATTTTAAAGGCAAAAATATAGTGATGTTTGTGTTTTTATCAACAAATCGAGCATTATCATACAAAAATGTGACATTTGATGAAGTGGAACTGCTGATGATGATCAGAACAGAACTTTCAACGACGAAAAGTTCACGTTTGGCAATTTGTCCTTCTAGCTGTGTTTGTTAAGCAAGTTCTATTTTCACGATTGAGTTTTGTCATGCTCGAGTTCTGATGATGGGATCCATTAAGAATCGAGGGAACTCCTCAAATGTGAAAGGCACACAAATAGTGATTTTAGTATTTTCATGAACTAATCAAGCATTTTCATTCATAAAAGTGATATTTGATGAAGTGGAACTGCTGATGATGATCAGAACGGAACTCTTCAACGACGCGTAGTTCACGTTTGGCGATTTGTTCTCTTCGTTTTGTTTGTCAAGCAAGCAAGGTTTTTCAATGATTCCATGAGGAATTGAGGGTACTTAGTCTTCTACCGTTATAAACATACTTATAGCCATTTTTATTTTATTGTATGGAATCTAAGAGTGCACCGTCTAAGTATAATAATCTTTCACTGGCCCCCATTAAAGTCGGTTTTTTTTTTCTTAAAAATTATTTCAAAATATTATAGACTTTGTATTGCTGATTTTTTTTCAATACGACACAATGCAGATTTTAATTTATCTTGAGTCAGCGCTTTTCTTCCCAGTTCATGTCGTTAAATGGAAACTAAAAGACAGCACAAAACACCTTCAACGTTTCCACTTCAAGTTCCATGAAGACTAAATCTCTTAATCCTTTACAATCCTTAAAAGAACTCGTTAACAACTTCGAAAAACTTCCATCGCACTTCAATGCCCGTCACAGTAAACAAGTTATTCCAAAAAACTCCAAACGCTTCCATCCTCTGCTCGTCAAGGCTATTAGAGAAAATAAAAGTGAAGTTTCGCAGCTATGCGATTCAATTCTACTTAAGGTTAGGCCACGACTTAGAGCGGAAGCGGTAGCGGCAGCGGTTTGCGATACGTACGTGGGAGCGGCAGGTTAGCGCGATACATTAATCTCGTGATGCCTTTTTAGCCAATTTTTAACCCGCCTCCCCCTGGTGATACGTAGTGAGGTGTTTAACTTAAATTTTACATCACGTGTATTTATTTGGCATGCAATTAATCGAAGATGATCATTGCCTTGCAACGCACCACGCACCTATGGCGCACCGCTGCCACTGTCGCTGTCACCTGAAATCGTGGCCCGGCTTTTAGACGCAAGCATTCTAAAGCAGGATATAATGCTTGTACAAAACAACGAGAATTCTTGAAAACGCCTCTTCAAGTTTAATTGCACGACTTCTAGGATAAATGTGGAGGAAGGGTAGATAATTTTCTTACTGCTTTGACTTTTAGGGGAAAAGGGCCCCTGGCTTTGATGGAAGTATTCACTTAGTTGATAAGATTTAATTCACAGCATGACAAAGAATATTAAACATTAGTAGGGCGATGTTTTGGATTAATTTATGCCGCAGATCACTGGCTTCAAAGACGGTTAACATTTAAGAAAAAAAAAACATTCTCTGTATGGCGCCTACATGCTCGCGTCAGATGTGTGGTGGGGTGTTATTTAAAAAATGGTTTAAACTAAAGCGTGGACACGAAAAAAACTGGTCATGTATGATATGGTAAATCTTGTCAATGAATGTGGATTTTCAAGCAGCACTTTTTTTTAATAATTTGTGCTTATCAAACTACATAATAAAAATACAATCATAATATAAAGTTAAGTTGTCTGTGACTTTTTAGCATTGAATTGAACTGTAATTTTATATTTAACTATAAGTACAATGTATATTGTTTTGAAAAAATGACACCTCGCCGAGTTTCTTACGCGTTCTTCTCGTGGCAGAGGTTTATTTTTCCGAACCGGTGGTAGTTCATTGACGTTCATAGGTGCAAAACTACTTTTACTTTTACTTTACTGAATCTTGTAATTTTATATCCATTTATTTATTAAATATGTCGTCGTCGTCTAGTACTCATAACACAACTTTTACTGAGCTTACTATGGGTCTAGTTCAGTTCATGTAAAATTATCCCCTAATCATCATCATAATCATCCTAGCGTTATCCCAGTACACCCTGAAGGATGCCCGGGGTCCGCTAACTAATCCCATGAATTGGAGTAGGCTCTAGTAAAAAAAAAAACAATTTTTTTACTACTTTTTACGGAAGCGACTGCCATCTGTCCTCAGGGAGCGCTCAGTTAGTAACCGCTCAACGCTTTGGAACCGCTGTTCCCCATCTAAGAGTTGACCCCGGTATACGTTGCTTAAACTCGGATACCGCACGCAGTACGCGGGTGCCGCTGGACCACGAGTGCTTCTAAAATTGTCCCCTAATATTTAATTCTTCACCATCATCATCATCATGTCAGCCGAAGGACGTCCACTGCTGGACATAGGCCTCCCCCAAAGACTTCCACAATGAAGTCTCCTGCGCTACCCGCATCCAGCGGACACCCGCAACCCTTACCAAGTCATAAGTCCACCGTGTGGGGGGGTCCACGCTACGCCTTCCGGTACGCGGTCTCCACCTTTCCGCCCCAACGGCCATCGGTTCTACGTGCTATGTGCCCCAGCTGCCACTTAAGTGCTAATACTCGTATTTAATTATATTATTATTATTTAATCTTTATTTAAATATAAACGGAGTTTTTAATTATATTATGTAAAAAAAAAGTAAAAGTAGTTTATTCTTCAAATTAGGCATATTACATGCACGTAGCAATGCACCGAGGAGAAGTTTCATAAGTTGCGAAACTACTATGGAGAATATTCTCTGGAACTTAAATTTAATAAACAATCTTATCGTGTCAGGACCGACGTAGACACACGCCATTTTAAATATTATGCCTGCCTGGTTTACTAATATGTGGCGTGTAATATTATATACTACACAAAATGTTAAAGTTCTCATGGGAATATTCTCACAGAGAACTTTCTAAGTTGCTTTCATGTAATTTCTCGGAAATTTCCGAGAACATTTCTGCAATTTGCACATTGCTACATGCACCTATGAACGTCAATAGACTACCACCGATGTATTTATTTCTAACGTACCGTATAAATACTATGGTTAAAATTATTCAAATTAGTCATTACTTCTGTTTCCAAAAGGATTTCGCTTACCAAAAGCAATCCAACCTCTGCTTTTCATTCCGAATTTCCAATTCCCGAGCACATACCTGAAACAAGAAATCGCCAAATGATTATTCAGTTACAGGAGCTTTACAAAAAAACTTTCGAAAGCTTTCATTTGATTTCGGCGTTAACTTTCGAATGAGCTTATGGAAAATTTAATTTCCTGTCCGCTTTGTTGAAGTTCTGGAAGTCCAGGAAATTATGGAAAATACTGATTATATCGGGTTAAGCAATCAATGGGTGTCTGAGCTTTAATGTTGCTGTTATGCAACTTGTCAAAATTACCTTAGATGTACTGTCGTTATTTTATACAATTTATTATATGAATGGTGGGAGAATCATAATGGATTTCCATACATTATTATACACCTGTATTTTTTATTTTTAAAAGAGGCACGCGTTAATAATGCCAGTATCAAAATATTCTACTGTCGTAGAAAAATTATTGCATGCAACGTTACATAATTAGGTCTTAAAATTCGAGAGTCTCTGTTACAAAACGAACGTAGCGAGATCGTCCACAACACACTTTCATCCGGTTTCTAAAGTTAACTCTTACGGCATAAAACTACTAATTCTCGCTAGGCTACTTAGGTTGGTAGGTACTATATTACTTCAGCAAAGCATACTACGCGAAAAGTATGAATGGTAAGTATTTCTTATCCTACGCAACCTACGCCAACATTCGACCCCAACAAAGCAACAGCAAACGTATTTATAATCCAAAAGCTTTTCCCTAAAGTATGTTTTAACGAACCATTTCATCCATTTAAAGTATCGGAAAGCAACCTTATTAAATTATAAAAAAATGCATGCAAAGAGCAGATACGAGGGTTTACGCCCAAATTGCTGGCTTTTACTTAAGGATGTCTCATGGGGAGCCCAAGTTTGAACGTCTTAAAATTCAGTTTATATTCCCATTAAGGCATTTGACGAGGTATACATTTTAAATTTTGCCTAAATATTTACTCTTGTCGGCTTTAAGGCTTGATTTACGTAGAGGTTCGTGGTATGAGCGATTGGCGTAAACGCTTGTATTTATGACTAAAGACAGCTTTTCAATAATTATTATTTTTATTGATAGTTTACCGAAATTTAAGGATAGCATTACAATATTTAAAAACATGCAATAATGTCTCATAAATTAACTACGATAGGTTCTTATTACTGTTAGGTTAACCGATATACATAACCACATTTGTCTTTATTTTTACCTGTGTTTTGTGTACGTATACAATAAAGTATTTACATACAAAACCTTATATAAAAAATGATAAATATAATGCAAGATCTACCTGTTTCAATTCTATACCTAAGTCTCTATCATATTTTTGTAGCTATTTGTACTCCTTAAACTAAAATATATAAAGTAAATAAATAATTGATAAAGGCGATGTTTATAGTGTTGTGTAAACATAAATAAGTTTCTGACAAAAAAAAAATTATACAAGCTTTTATTACAGTATTTTTTTCCACAAACATCAACTACCCGTTGACCGGTTCGAATGAGCCCAAACACGATGGGTTTATCTTTCTGGAGTTGCTATGGCCACCTTCTGTCTCCATTATCAGATCAGCTCGGTTGTACGATAATATATTGTATTCTCACCGAACTTACATAAGTATGCCAAATTTCAGCTCAATCGGATACCAGCAAGTGGCTGAAAAAAGCAACTTACTCGTACATACTTACTTACATACGAACAGTGCGACTTAAATAAAAGCTTCTAAAAAGTAAGTACATATTTACACCGCACTCGCCGCAGACTAATTTCCCCAAGAGATTAGCGGACTATTCCTTCAATATTCATACTTCTACAAGAGAGGGGTAGAGTGCAGAGGGGGAGAGTTGATACAAGTTCCCACCCAAGATGGATTTATTTAGATTGTTTCGAAGTATGCCAGTGGATTATAAAGTATAAAAAGTTTTCTATAAATTGAAGGCTTCCGATGAGATATCCAGTGTAACATTAGCATTTTGTAGAGAAGCTTTGAAAAACATTAAAGTAATAATGGCTCTAAATAAATATAACTGTTATTACTTAGGTAAGTCATACATTACTACTTTTACTTAAATTGCTTAAAACTTCAGTAGTTAACAATTTTTGTAAGGCGAAAGAGCTGGTATGGTGTACTTATTATTTATTTATTTCTTCAAAAAAAGGGACTTAAGATGTAAGTTACATTCATTTTCGCCAAACTGCTCAGCAGTTTTTGGCGAATAGGGCGCACCTTTCACAATTCCAGTGATATACTTACTTATACGAATGTGACTTAAGCTAAAACAGTACTAGTTATCATTACGTAATAAACTTCCCACCAAGACTACGTAACAGCATCAAATTCATCTAAAAGTACAGTTTATAATATTTTTTAAACACCTGCTTATTGCTGCATTGTGTCAGAGTTGGACTTATTTGGTTTTAAAAACTTAGGGATCATGTATTTACGAGCTCGTTCACCATAGTAGTTATTTACAGTGTATCCTACATATATTTTCTTCGTATTATCTCGATCGAAGGTAAGTATATCAATTATAGAAAATTACAAAAGGCAAGCAATTTTTTTCTGGGTGTATAGCTGCAATCATCTCTTAACACATCTCTTTAACCCAGCAAATACCAAACAAAAATGAGAAAGGGAAGACAGGTTTTTACGACAGTAAAATGAATGATTAGACACATTAATTCCGCAAGCCAAGGGAAAAACCCACGAGCATTAATATAATTACAATGAATGACGTTTAGAACGCGATTAGCGCAACCCTTTCTGTCTGTCTGTCTGTCACAATTACGCTACGTATGACGTCGCTAATTCATTAACAACGTGATTTGTTTTGTTAAAGAATGGGTATATGTGTAATTAAAGGGTATCCTGCGCGTGCTCTGGTAAAAAGGTATTTTTGAGGCCATTAGGCTCTGAAACTAGGCGACTCAAATTATGAAAATATGACTAAAAATTTGGCCGCCCCAACGGCCATCGGCTCTACGTGCTATATGCCCCGCCCACTGCCACTAATTAAATACTTAGTCGGCTCATAAGTTCTGTCATATACATAGTATCAAATAAAAACAAAAGTTTAAGTTTACTCCGTATAATTTGTACAGCGTTTGAAAGCTTATAAACTAGAGAATCTAAAAGTATAACATTTATTCAAAATGACCGCCATAATTATCTACACAGGCTTGAAGTCTGCGTGGCCAGTCGTCAATGGATTCACGCACCACTTTCATGTCGATATTGGCCACTGCCGTAGCAATGCATTTTTTCAGCGAGTCTAGATTTGCATGAGGTTTTGAGCACACCTTTTCCTCTAAATACTGCCATATTTTATAGTCTAACGGATTAAGATCTGGGCTAGAGGAGGGCCAATCTTCATGCCGTATAAAGTCGATTTTATTGGAGGCGAGCCAGGCTTGTGTAGACTTTGCCTTATGGGCTGGAGCAGAGTCCTGCTGGAAAACCCAATGCTGGTTTAGAAACATCGTATGGGATAGTGGTTTCACAATATTAGTCAACACCGTGTCTTGGTACACTTTGGCACTAGTTTTTACTCCTTTCTCACAAAAATGCATACTAGTGACGCCCGCATAAGAAACTCCCAGCCAAACCATCACAGATGAAGGGTGATGACCTCTTTGAATACGGAGAATGCTATTAGACGCTTCTTTACTATTGCGAGCGTACACTCTATCATTTTGTTTATTACAGTTTTCTTCTATGTCAAAAATTTTCTCGTCCGAAAACAGTATACAACGATGCTTATTTTTAGCGTACTTCTTCAATAAAGCTTTAGATCTTTTAAGCCTTAAAGCTTTAAGCCGACCATTGAGAAGATGGCCAGTTTTTCGTTTATAAGCACGAAGTCTCAGGTCTGGATTAAGCACTCTTTTCACCGTGTTTCTGCTCAAACCCATCTGGAGGGCCATAACTTTTTGTTTCCTAGCGGGATTTCTGGCAATGCGTGCCCTAATTGCTTGTACAACCGCTGGAGTCCTAGCTATACGCGGACGACCGCTTCTTTTCTTGTCATTTAAACTAGAGACCTCACTGTATCTTTCTATGGTACGATACACAAATCTTAGAGAGAATTTTAAATTTTCAAGTAGCTTAAAAATTTTAGTCGGCGAGTGTCCACAACGATATAGTGAAATTATTGCGGTACGGCTATCTTTAAGCGTCCACTCCATGTTAAAGAAAACAGAAAATTGCAAAATTATACTACTCAAATATTAAAAAAAGATTCGAAATTCACATGCACAACGGTTTTTGTTTTAGGAGTTCCAAATTTAAATTTTAAAGGCCAGTGACAGAACTTATGAGCCGACTAAGTAAACACACACATACACACACTAATAAATTTGGTAATTAATTAATATTCTTAGTCTTTACATTTTTTAGAACATCAAAAACTTTATCGTAAAATAAATATTTTAAGTGATACGCGACGGTGCACTGACACGTTCGGGTAGATTCGCATCTAGCGCGCGACTTAATATTCGCTATCACTTCTAAACTATACGTGATAAAAATACCGTTGGTTCTCTCGCGAAAATGATCAAAATATGTTGATCTAAAATTTTATTGTTCTCTTTTTGTAAGTATTGATCCGTTATAACAAAAACCTATATTCAAGCCTAGGCAGAAAAGTAATGATGACATAGATATAACAAAATTCTCTTCTCTCATTCAGTGCCAAGATAAAAATGCATCTATCTTCGACTAGTGTTGATTGCATCGATTCATCTGCGCATCTGTGGCCCGTAACTAGTTTAACTCGCATTGAAGTGCATTGTAACCCTTGGGTATTTAAAGTTACACGGAGAATTAGAAATGCGAGCATGAGGACATTTTAATTTTTAGTTTGCATCTGTCTTACTAATCGACTTACGAGTAAACCAGTACTGGAATGGAGTGTTTCATGTAGAAATTAATGTCTTATATTAAACTATTTGCATTGAAGAAATCGTATATGTTATTTATATCAGTCAAAACGGATACACTGGCATTATGACACGTTTCTTAAAATACGTAAACGCAGCTGTTGATCAAAATTGATGTAACTACAAGATAACCTAAACTAAATTAAAAATCTATAAAAATCCTGTACATAACAAGGAGTCAAGCATTATGTAAGAACTATCTCAACAGACAGCTCAAATTGTTTCACCCGTTTGGGAGGTAGGATGCCATAGACACAAAGGGTATGTTAAACTAATAAAACCCCTAGTTTGCGTGGGGGCAAACAAATACTCGAAATAAGTAGTAAATACTCGTATAATAAATCAATCAAAGGTTGCCTATAAGCCTAAAACCAGACACAATATTGATTTTAATTAATTAAAATCGCTCTTCAATGGACAAACAGCAAATATTTATTCGCAAATACGTGTAGCGAGTGAAAACGACTCCAGTGCGTGTTTACTTTGAGAACTGATCGCTTCTCGACCGATGGGCACGGCAAACAAACTCTTTGGCCTTTTTACATTGTCCAACTGCCTTTATTAAAAAAGGAAGCTTGTTTGTCTGGTCCGCAAAATGTATTGCATTAATTAAAAATTGTTAAATTCAATGTTTAATCAAAATTCTGAATAAAGTCGTCTGACTGAAAAAATAAGTACGGCAAATGAATAAAAGTTCGTACATTAAATCTAATAAACCTATTGAATGGATGCATTTAAAAATCTAATTAGCTGTAGAATCGACCCTCAAAAGGAGAATATCTAAGCGTACAAATATGAAGTAAATTAGGGCCCAGCACACTCCCTTGGGGGAGACACTTTGCAGATTAGTGTATGGCATTCGCAATTTGAACTTCCGCTTTTTCTGTTTAAATTTAATATTCGTACCTGTTGGCTGGTGCAGGGAAACTTTGGGCTTTGAATAGGCAGAATTTTTGCTGGTTTTTGAGTTTTAATGTAACGAGAATATACGTTAAACTCGTTACAGGACATTGATTGTTGGAAGTGAAGTAACTAGTAGGTAAATGCTAATTATATGCAAGAAGGCACACGTTAAGTTTAAAAGTTTGATGTCAAATAAGTACCTACTTGAGCGTGAACGTAAACGTATTCTTGGAGTCTAAGGAGAACGGTAAAATATTTTGAAGTTAGTAGGTATTATTGTATGTGTTGTTATTGACTTCAGGCAGGCAGGAATATTTCGGTTTGCCACCAACTTAAATAGATGTATTTGTTGCATTATCTCCGCTACCTAAAAGTTTTCTGGAAGATATCGCTTCTGTACGTAAGTAGGTATTATTATTTATTCTGTACTTCAATTGATAAATATCCTATATACGAGTATATGCTCTCGGGCCTGATTGATGAGGCGCTCGCAGCGACATCAGATACTTAAACTCATACTGAGCATTACCGGCCGCCCACGACCACGAGCGGCAGCGATTTTCTTAATACATTGCGTGTGATCCCAACTAACCGCAAAGCGTTGCGCGTCTCCACCGCGCAATGAATAGATAAATGGATTACCGCGCCACAAATCGCCCAAAATCATGGCTGGGCTTTTAATGTATCCTCAATCGTCTATGGGCGTAACGAAATTTACATACCCTATAAAATACATTCAATAAAATTACATCTTAGCAAATAAAACGTCGTATCCCTTTGGATGGTCCTAAGCACACACCGGCCATTTAATTGGGTTCGCATGTTTGTTTGTCTGCTCCTGGGTTATTATCCTCCGGGATATTTGCGAGACCCTTGTATCCAGGGTTCTTGGTCTATAAATTCAATTTGTATGAAGATCAGATTATTACGATACGGGTCGAGGTGCGTCTTTGTAAAGATTTTGACCATTGATATTGATGCTTTGTTAAAACGGTTACAAAGGACGGTCAGAATTTCAATTTTAGGATTATCAATATTTGGTCTGTCATTCGTGGTCGAAGGGTTTATTAATTCCCAAAGGACCATCATATGGGGTGACACAATGCGGTTTCTTTTGTTGTATATCTATAAAACACAGATGCTCTGAATTTAGTGTATATATTTTTAATAGTAAGCGAACGGCCCGATTGATGCTAAGCGGTCACAGCAGCTTATGGACGTCTGTACCTCCAGGGGTATCAAATGATCGTTGTCTAACCGCGTAGCCTATGACGCCTGCAACTT
Source organism: Notocelia uddmanniana (assembly GCA_905163555.1). Lineage (NCBI taxonomy): Eukaryota > Metazoa > Arthropoda > Insecta > Lepidoptera > Tortricidae > Notocelia > Notocelia uddmanniana. The sequence goes on along the minus strand of LR991060.1, from coordinate 5,169,633 downwards.
CAGGGTTGCTACATGCTTGTAGCTGAGCCTAAGTATCGTATAATGTGAAAGAAAAAAATACAGAAAAAAAAAGTTATTCTAGCAGATATTTTTTTGTCTGTCAATTTTATCTAATTATCATTTTGCCTCATTTAAACTTTTTAATAAATATAGACATGTGCAGATCACTCTCTACTCAGGATATCCTCGGGAGCTCTGGTACTCACGGCCAGGAACACAACATACCTACAGAGTTAGCAGTGGTGTATCAATAATTACGGCTGCGGTCTTCTGTAAGGCGGCAGTACTTCCCCAGTTGGTCTGCTCCAAATAAGAACGAGGTGACATAGCGCTGTGTTCTACCTCTCTCTGTCAATCTTATTCAACCAGCTGTATGTCTTATGCCTATAGACATTAAAACAAATAAATTTCACGGTTAATTACGTATCGGCGGCTGATCGCCCGAGGGCGGCAATATCCTGGCCTGAGCAAACAGTCGTGCTCGCACGAAAACACTGGACGGGAGAGGATTAGAAACAGTGAAATCTAGAGCAGCTGCAATTTACATGAAGTAATTTTATTAGAGCTCCTGCTAAAAATATATATGAACTAAGCATTCTAAATTAACGTACTTACTATAAATTTTCCTGATTTGTTACGAATTTTTTGTCTAATACAACGTTTTGTGTTTCTTTAGATAAAAAGAAGGTATAAGTATACCAGAATTTTGTTTATAAATAAGTTATAAAGTTTATAAAAAACATACATACTTTTTGAATGCTTAAACACTGAAATGCATTTTTGACAAGAGCTGGATGTAGCTTGTTTGCCACCGTCATAGTATAAAAAAAAGCTGAATCCTAAACGTAGGTAACCACTGGTTAACATTCGTAAAGTTATCATTCCAATGTTTTATTAGTAAAGGAATAATAATAACTGGCACCATTGTGCATTGCCAACTTTGTGTTTGGCAGGGGCCATCGCCACATGCATCTGCAGATTTCTCGGAACCAATCAAAATCTGTGCCTCCCTCAGTGACCAAGCCGACCTATATGTGGCAATCAAATCGTATGAGCTCACACCGGACGACTCTTTGAGACTCCTTTGATCTGTCGGGCGAGAACGTACTGCGGTTTATGAGTTGTTTTAATTGCAATGGTGCTTATACATATACAGTTGTGTAAATGTGGTTAGTCAGCATTAATCTTTGTTTATATTGCTGATCTTTTTTATTGTAAATGGGATTGCGTTTGACCCTGGTCTAGCCTGCTGGACAGTTACGGATGCAAGGTCTAAGACGGAATACGCCCACTTAGAAGGTCTAATTAGTAACATTGTATATGACCAGAATAAAGGTGGAAAATATTATCTAAACTATCAAGGATGACTTCTGCTTATCGCTTATTCGAATAGGTAGGTACTTAGGTACCTAATTTAAATACAAGGCAACTTCTAAAATAAAATAAAATCTTTGTGTTTTTAGACACAAGGAAATGGAAAAAATTAAGCGGCGATGTCTACAGCGGGCATATTCACAATTTTTGAAAATAAATTTAAATATTTAGGACCGCGCAAATAGAGATCTCGGATCGTAAAATGAGTTTTTAAGTAATAAAAAACCTTTACCAACTTGATTCCTTCGAAACAAATTAAGGCGGGAATTGCGTTGACGGCAGACGAACGCAATATATTTTTTAATTTTCCTAAACAACTTCACGAGGCATGCTATTAGATTATACTGCCGTCTTCGAATAATTTAATTTGTAGGCTGGGGTCCCGAATTCTTTCGCGAAAATTGATAACGACCCTTTAAACGATACGCTATGGTTTAGTGTGGACTTGTGGAGTAAATATCTGGGGACTTGTTCTTACTCATATTATAATATTGTTCAAGTGAGAATTTACGAGTATAATATTGTTCGTTACTGCTTTTCTGACAAACGCTGCATGTGTTTTCTTCTTTTACTTGTAATTTTTCAGTCATTATATGGTGAAAATAATATATAGAATAAAGTCTATTATTATGTCTGCTTAATGTAATCTATTGATGAATCTGCTATAGATGTTAATAAACGATCTAAAATATTGAGTTTTGTAGCCTAGAAAATCCTGTAGGTATTCATCGAAAATCATAAACGAGAAACACACTCAAATAACTCAAGAGCACAAAGAACAGTGAGACAAATCGTTACCGTAGGTAGATTCGAACCTAACAAGGTTAACTTTATCCGTCCGTCAAAAAAACTTTTTAATGACGCGAAAGTCCACAGACAAAAGTAACGGTTAAACCTATAGAACAGATACAATGGGCATCCTACAACGGACATTAATAAGAATTTCTTTCCCCGAAATTCTTTTAATTTTTACCCCAGTTTCCCTCGACTTTATGAAATAAGTTTCTCTAACAAGATTACGTTTTATGATGAAGAAATTGTTGGATAACGAATTTAGAAGTGTATGGTGTCGTCGCTTTGATGAAATTCATTTTTTTCTAAGGGAATTGTCTCGGTTGCTCAGGGTAAGCTACTTAGCCCCATATTTGTTTTGAGGAAGATATTAAAATTAGGATTTTTGACGAGGGGCCGCGTTATCCGTCGTAGCATATTTGACGTATTACGTTGTGTGTTTTATGAACGGCGGGAGTAATATCTTGTATTTTTGTTGTTTTATAAGTTACTTCATAAAAGCGCTTGCACGATATTAATAAAGGTAAAAGGCAAATTTTCGTACAGCTTCGGTGCCCGGGAGCAGAATATTGTTAAAAAGGAAAATTTTGGATTCGGAAAAGCATTATTGCGTAATTAACAAATGGTTCTCGATATTCTCCATCACGTGTACTATATTTGATTGAGACAACCTATTCTTAACTTGTCTGATAATACCTAAGTAAGTACTTGAATTAATTCCACTACAATTCAATAATAATAAGTTCGCAACCCAGAGCTATGAATCCGTCAACGGCTCCGTAGGATTATCATAAACATGAATATTTGATAGGCGCTGATTCAATTAGTGAGAGATGTGGCCCGTCGGGAGTTAACGCGGTAATGAAAATCAAGGGGGAACTAGTCAAGTCAAAGGTTACTCCGTCTACGGCGACGCCTGTCAGGCCTTTCACCAACTCAACAATTTTTACCTGATAGTGACGGTTTGATGTGTATTGCCGGGTTGCCAAGTATCTAGACGGTACAAGTATCAAACAAAGGTATGTCCCTTAAAATGCTCTCCTTCGGTTTGCGTCTTTTCTTTGGCAATCTAGAGTTAAGGGCTAGAAAGATCAGTTTTTAGGTTGACTCATAATCTGCATAAACGGAGTCCCTATAAATCTATGTCATAAAAGCATAACTTAATAACTTACATGCACATGAGCCGTTACATGCGCATGAGGTGGAGAAATCTCGCAAAAGCTGCAATTAAGACGGAAGAAGGCAACCCATAACCACGGACCGACTGAGAGGAGACATCAGCCGTTAACTGTTAAGAGGAGATTTTTGTTGTTCAACTGTGTAATTGTCAGATAACAGCTGTCAAGTTGGTGAAAAAGGGGCTTTCATATACTTTAGCACATCTGTATCTTTTTGTATATCGGGTTTTATTAGTACTTACGTTTCTACATATGGCGGATTCATTTATTTCTTTATACAGTCCTTAGCAATGCAACGGATGCCTTTAAAGAGTGAGTTTTTTCAATCCATGGTTATATATTTGATGAAATCAGGCATTATTTTGAGAATTCCATAATAATTCTAACCATAAGTTTCTAGAACAATATAATATTGTTCTAGAAACTTATGGTGATTGATGCTACCCCGGATAATTAGTAACTAGCTATCTAGAGATACGACTACCCGTTCCCTGTCATCTTCTATGAGAGGAAGTCTGTGCCCAGCAAAGAGACGTTTATAGGCTTATGATGACGATGATGATCTAGAGTCAAATGAATTGGATGTAGGGAACGGTCATTAACTAAGTACATACATGTACAAAACTAAACATGGTTACAGGTATTGTTTCATTTTGTACTAAGACAATAAAATGTGCTAATGTGTATAAATTCAGTTTACAAAAGAAAAAACTTGGTATTCGTTAATCTTGATATTCCTTAACAGATTTTTCTTCTTACATTTATTTATTTTGTACTTATATGTACAGTCCGAACAGTAAACAAAAGAATACTCGAACTTATTTCTACGGAGATAATACTTGCCGTACCGCCCGTAAATCAGCTGTTTCCGTCTTATTATGTTTATTCATGAAATAGCTCATCTAACGAAGGGTCTACCCGTGGAGGTTTGTTTTAGCCAGTCAATGGAATTACTGTGGTTAGGTGTAGGTAACAACTGAAACGCCGCGTCGTACTGTTGCTATTAAGAGAAGTATATACTGCTTAATTCAAGGTTTGGATTCTGTATGTCTTACACAATTCTGTTTGTCTACATCAAGAAGTACGAAATTTACTTGGTCATGACATCAACAATGTAACTTACAGCAAGTTAACTTAATTTTTTTGATACAAGTTATATTTCCCTCAATATATATAAATATATATATATATTAGGAATAATCGTGTTGAGGGAAATAATAAGATTTATAAAAAGATTGTTTTTAAGTTAACGCTAATTCATACATGACAACTTCAATAAATCACTGAAGAACTACGTAAAAAACTCAATATTATCCTGTCGATGCCCAATTGTGTAGCATTTTGTTTCTGTGGCTTGGATGTTTTATATGTATTTATATTTAATTCCTGGACCCGGGTATGTACTAAAACTACGACCAAGACCACCAAGGGATGGGAAGCAGCATCTCTGGAGTGCGCTGGAGATACTGCAATCGCCAACCCGCATGCCAAGCGTGGCGATTATGGCATATACCCTTCGTAAATTTGGGGGAGGCCTATGTCCAACAGTGGACGTCCTTTGGCTGATATAGTGGTGGCGGATATTTAATAAATATACCGTCGTCTAGACCTATAACAGACTTGTACTGAACTTACTATGGATCTAGTTCAATTTGTATAAGATTGTTCCACTAATATTTATTTATTCTATTTAGTTACACAAATCAAGATCAATGTACCTATGAGTATCAAGTAAAAAAATGTAGTAGTCAAGTAATTTTGCCAGGTGTAGGTGCTAGATATAAGAGGTTTTATACAAAGAACATATCCTTATCCGTGCCCTATTTCTAAGTAATAACTACTATTTAGTTGGTTAAAACTATATGTCTACAGGTATTTACCTACAGGCATTTAAGTTGCAGAAGATTCGGTAGATACACAGCCGTACCGTGCCGAATCTTGAGTGCTGACAAATGGCGAAAGCGCTTTCAACATCAAAGAAGGAATTGGATTCGCTCGATTTAGACACATCTAGGCCAGTATCTCGTTTAAAGCAAAGAAAATGCGAGGCTTTTCGAAGTAGCACTCAAAGACTTTGCGGCTACCAGATTTTACTTAACCTACTTGCAGAGCGCGAGTCGGTCGTTGTAGTGAAAAATGCGCGTTTTGAATCCGGTGAGGAACGGTTATGCTAAGTGTTATTATTATTTTTTTGAGAAGGCGCAGCGGATGCGAGTGGGAGGAATTGTTGTGTGCGTTGGGTTTGAGTTTCAGCGATCAGAATAAGAATTAAAATAATCACAAGTTCGGTAATCAAAAGTAATTACTGTGGAACATTCGTGGTCCAGCGGTGCCCGCGTACCGCGTGCGGTATGCGAGGTTAAGCAATGTCGGGTGAGGTCAGTTCTTGGATGGGTGACCGCTTTGAGTGGTTACTAACTGAGCGCTCCCGTGCTTTGGAAGGCACGTTAAGACGTTGATCCTGGTTGCTGTCTATGATAGCAGTCGTTAAGCCAAGTTAGAGGCCTCCGGGCGGCTTGAGAACTTCTAACAGTCAAGTTGCCCACTCACTTGACAAGCCTAATCCCAATAAGGTCTAGTTTCCCCCTCGGGTTGGAAGGTCAGATGGCAATCGCTTCCGTATAAAACTAGTGCCTACGCCAATTCTTGGGATTAGGTAGCGGACCCCAGGCATCCTTCAGGATGCAACTGTACTGGGAATAACGCTAGGAGGATGATGATGACGGTGGCAAAAAAGTTTACAGCCTGCCTGATGGTAATCAGATACCGTAGCTTATGGACGTTTGCGACCCCATCAGAATCACAAGCACGTTAAGGTGGTTTTTAGGTTAAAACAGTGTTTGCTTCGGCTCGTGACGAGACTTTGAAAATAATAATTAGATATATATTGATTTGGCTTAAGTTTTAAGTCAAACATGGAATCTTTATACCAAGAAAAACAATGCGCAGAAAGCTCTCTTATTAGAACAGCGAAATCTATCGGATTTTTTTAAATGAATACTCACTCGCATAATTTGTTTCCGATAGGAACTAGTAAACTTTCATAAAATCCACCAGCCATACAAAATTCCGCTAGTAATCGGCTGAGCCTTATCCGGAAGTGCGTCGGCATTACGGGCCCCAGCGGAAATGGGTCAGGCCAGGATTTGGCGGCACAGCCTGATTTAAATATAAGAGATGGAAGGATGCGGAGTGATTCGCTGGATGCGAGTTCAACGGCCTATTCAGATCATCCTGTATATATGTATGTTTTTTTCCTGAGTAGTGTCGTAGTACATACCGATCAACGTTAAATATGGCGCCGGAAGCTGTCATCCCATACAAACTTGTCAAACTTTTCATAAAATCAGATTTTACTGAACATTGTCAACGATTACTGACAAACTTACAGATAATTTATCTGTTTACGTTCTATGACATTGACATGTCATTTTTACTCCACTGCGATGAACCCCAAAAGGAGGGTTATGTGTTTGACCTGTATTGTATGGATTTTTTTATCAAGACTGTAGTGGGGTATCATATAAAAAGAGAGTCAAAGATATATTCAATCTATACGGTTGAAAACAGTGTGAATTGATATTTTATACTTAGTATGGGAGTGACAATATCTTTTATATAATATGGGTGGTGGTTTATTGGTACGGAAACCTATAAAGCAGTCGGGTCTAAAAAAATCTTAAATTCACTTCGTACCTTCCAAAAATGACAGCTGATTGTATGTCCTAACGCTCGTTAGAAAAGTTACGTAACTGTCCTACATGACTCTTCCTTTTGCCATTTGCTTCCAAGTCCCATGGAACTATTAATATTGTATGTGTGTGTTATGTGTATGTGTGTGTATGTGTATGTAGTTTGGGTCAGATATAATATTAAGACACCATTAAATTTGGATTTTCTGGTAATATTTGTTTACTTGTCAAAAAATAAGATATATAAATGCCCTTATCCATTTGCCGATTTATTTCAAAAATTAATAGAGCAGAAATGAAAGCAAAATTCATTAAAACCGTTTTGTAGTACCTATGTGTAACAGATAATTTTATGTAACGTTAAACTCACTTCAACAAAATTTAAATTATAATCAAAACACCGCAACGAAATCCCATTTAAATATCACAATATGCGCGCCTAAAATTAACAATTAATGAAACAATCATGAAATATAATTAATAACGTGCTCATTGTATCACTTTACCCTTTCAACGAATGAATATTCAAATATTCGTCGAATTGTTTTGAATATTGTTTTTCGTTGGCGAAAACAGGCGAAATCTTAATGTTCCCGAGTATTGTTTGTGGGCGTATTGTTGTGGAATAATAACGAAAGGAAAGTTGTGGTTTAATTTGCGCAAGAGGAGAAAGTCCAATAATTGTGGGATGATGAATATATTTACGCACTTTTCTTAATTTTTCTGTGGGTTGGATAGTAGTAGATTTCCTGAAATTAGTGTGATAGTGCCTCCGCCAAAACACAGAATTAGGCGTCAATGTGGTGTGGTGTGCTGGGAGTATCTCTGCGCGATCGTATCAGAAATGAGGCCATCCGCAGTAGAACCAAAGTAACCGACATAGCCATCCGAATCGCTAAGCTTAAGTGGCAGTGGGCAGGGCACATTGCACGTAGAACCGATGGCCGTTGGGGTGGGAAGGTTCTCGAGTGGCGACCACGTACCGGAAGGCCCAGCGTGGGTCCCCCACAAGGTGGACTGATGACCTGGTAAGGGTCGCAGAAATCCGGCTGGATGCCGGTGGCGCAGGACCGGTCATTGTGGCACTCTTTAGTGGATGCCTATGATGATGATGATGATGATGCGCCAATGTGGACCCTGGATTCCTTTAGAAGACAACCGGGAAAAATCTAGGAATATGATTTAGATTATGATGTTATTACTTTTTTTTTCGGATGTGTGAGTGAAGCGGTGTAGTTGTGTACACTGTACAGATTAACTATTTAAAAATGTGAATATATTTTTTGTTTTTTTACTCCGGTTTTTGCGTTTGACCACAAATCACCTGATGGTAAGCGATATTGTGGTCTAGGATGGAGCGCGCTTACCTAGTAAAACCCGGTTCACTCTCGTCTTTAAGACCGTAAGGTTATAGTTTTCAGGGAACAAGGATTCCGGATACCCATGTACAGTCGCTATCACATAAATCGCAGCAAACAAGGTGCTCACAATAAACTTAGCACGGCCTTATTTGACAATAGGCGTTAAATGGTGCTTAGATATTTTGTTAATATCCTTCCATGTTACAATGTAGTTCTGTATGTGAAGGCGACTGTACGTATACATTGTCAGTTGTTAATTTAACGACAACACAAAACAAGAAATAGTCGTTTTTTAGGTTCTCTTTCTCGTCTTCTTGGCTCCACGGCTATCATTAAACCGCCATTCAGCGCACAAATCAATCGCGATCAAATCCTCGAGGCAATCAAAGGAATGGGCTGAGACGATAGCCCTCTTGGTCCTTTTTGTCTCCTCTTTGCTTCTAGGGTTCCCCGTAGATACTCGTTAAAACTATTAAAAGAAGTTCTTTATTTGGTTCCTTAAAAACTATGGCGAAATCATTGACCTATTTATGAAGATGTGAGAGAGCATTACATACTTTAGTATTTCGTAAGGCAGCACCCATTTTCCATACTTTTTCACTTTTGTCTCAGATACAGAGTAACGTCCTTTATAGACAACCTGAAATTTGACTAGTGGTACTAGGAAGCGTGTGATGGTTGCCATTTTATCACTTATCGTCGTGGATAAAACACCCGTCACTCTCGCACTCGCATACTTGTTAGAAAGTGACGAATGTCTTATCCACGACGATAAGTGATAAAATAGCAACCAGCATACACCCGCAGGGCGACACGGACGACCTGTAAGTATATAAATATGACACCTAACGCTGTTGACTGGCTAAGCAATCTGGATGTTGACTTATGATCTTGTTAATAGTTGTAATCTCCTACAATTTGTATATGTCATATGATTAAAAAATAAAATTTGACTGTTCAGAGTGATATTATACCTCTAAACGCGATTGCAAATAGTAGCTACTATGTTATCTACATATTTCAATTTATTTCAATTTCAATTTATTCAACATTGTAAGTCAAGTGCATTACAGAAGATGTCAAGTATAGGTAGGTGGTAGGTACATGACACCCTGATAGGGCACATAATGTTTACTATGTCCATGCTTACATAGTTCACTAGAAAAATAACAGAATTAAATATGAGTACATGCATACGAAAAATATTTAAATTTTAATTACCATTATGATCGTTTACGAGTAATTCTGGTCGTGTAAGAGTTTTTCTTGTTGCTCTCAATAGATGGCTCTCTAGAACTCTTAAAACACTCAACGATCAAAAAAACGAGCAAGTGTGAGGTTTTTTCAAGAGCTGTTGATGTGCAGTGGAACTACTTTACGCTGGTCGCTGCTGCGGTGAAGTCTCGCACGTTTTCTCATTTAATTATATTGCTGCAAAACTTCCTACGGAACCTCCGAACTCGCAGTCAACTCTCCACAGTTCCATTTGAAACTGCGGCGACAATTTACGATGAGACCCGACCGCGCCCGAACTCACCCGAGTCCTAATACCGCCTCTCATTACTGGATGCATTCACTTAGTCCTTTTTGCCCCAATTCACTCTTATTTACGATTCTTTTGTGCCTAGTTACGAGAGTTTTGGCGATGATGTTTTGAAAGAATTTATTGGGGTATTGGATGTGAATAAATTGAGGGACGAATGTTTGTTGCGTGTTTTATGGCATAGTGGCAGTTGAATTAATTCTGTTGTTTATCGTAGTTTGTAATTTTGTATAAGAATGCTGTATTAATGCAAATCCTACTGAGCTACAAGTATCATTGTGTTGGTCGTAATAGTAATACTAGAAAGTTCGGTGACAATCACGTAATTTTGCAGGAAAATAAACCATTTCTCTCTCAAAAATTAAAGCCAAGCTCAAGTCAATATTCGCATCTCCGTGATTTTATATTCCAAACCACACGTGTTAGTCAAAATTTAACGTCACTCAACAAATTGAGATTCAAACATCATATTAGACGAATAAACCAGACATAACTTGTCTAAATTTACTCCTTCAATAATTTATATCCCAGTCATAAATCAAAAGCAAAATTAAAATATGCGCGTTTTATTGACAAAACAGCTGTATCCTTTAATACCTCGCTTTACACACGGTGCAATAACGCACCAGTCCATAAACTTTACACTCATGATCATCCAGCAGATAAATTCCTAAATTAAATTAACATATCTCCAAATCAATCTCAACCTCAACGCAGTAAGAATAAGATTCGAAATCCTTTGAAAACGCGAGTGTGAATTTCGGGCGTGCCTTAAAATAATGCCGGGTGTACACTGAGGTCGTTGAGCTAAGAAGTAGGTCAGATAGTGGCGACATTTTCTGGGCCGTGGATTTTTTCCTTACAAATGAGTAATGCCTTCCTTGCTGGCTCTGTTGGCCTAATTGGCAGTTTGGATAATTGGTACAGGAAATGGGAACGAATGTAACATTTGGTATGGGATTGGGAGCTTTGCTGTTTGGCTGCTCTGGGCAGTTTTATGAATTCGCCTTAAATAATTGCTTTTGTTGTACCTATCTGATTCTCATTGTCGCTACGATACTAATATCTTTGCTTAAATTTGGTTGCTTTATTTATTTATTAGGCAAGGTAACAAAATGTAAATTATTTCAAACAATGATAACAGTATTAGTAGAACTTAATACATCACAATAACGGTTGTTATTCTTGTACACAAAATACTAAAGACAAATTAAAATGGAAAAAATGAACGATAGTTCACATTTCTTAAATAATTAATCACATGAAATACATGAAATTGCATAATTTTATCCAATTTTCGAATTTTATTTTTACTCTCGAAATGCTACATTCTATATCAATGTATGAGTTTCTTTATATTGCCAAGCATATAACACGTAGAACCGATGGCCGTTGGGGCGGAAAGGTTCTCGAGTGGCGACCACGTGCCGGAAGGCGTAGCGTGGGGAAGCCGCACAAGGTAGACTGATGACCTGGTAAGGGTTGCGGGTATCCGCTGGATGCGGGTGGCGCAACATTGTGAAACTCCTTGGGGAAGGTCCAGCAGTGGACGTCCTTCGGCTGACATGATGTCATGATGATGAGTTTACATTTCTTAAATAATTAATGAGATCGCATTAAATAGATAAAATTGAACATTATTATCCAATTTTTGATTTTTATTTTTACTTTTGGAATGCTACACTCTATTTCAGTGTATGATTTTCTATATATTACCAGGCCTGCTCCTATCACTACTTCAGCTGAAATCGGCTGTCAATACCACCAGGGTGTTTATTTATCCGAACACGACTGACACCGCCAGACAGTGACAGCATCGGTCAACTTGGTTGTGTATACAGGTTACTAGGTGACCGGGTTGACACGCAAACGAGACAACCCTAATTAGACAATAGAGCACGTGCTTTGCGGTAAACCGGGATAGCATGATTCGGTATTATCTGCTGTTACACATCGGTTTTGTTCCATAGAAAACATTTTGTACGTAAGTACAATCGAGAGCAAAAGAAAGTTAACACTTTTTCACCTTATTACAATGGAATATGATTCAAAAGTGTTAACTTACTTTTACTCTTTACTGTACCATTAATTATAGTGTGCGCCAATATTATAGTTACGTCAGATATGAGCGGAAATACAATGGAGGGGTCTTTTGTATAAAAATAGAAATAGAAAAACTCACACAAAATAAGTCAAAATAAGTAATAACTAAGAGAAAAAAACTGTACGACATAGATCGTGACTCACTCACCAATGGTCCATTGTAATTTTATCATTATCACGAATAAATCAATTCTATTTCTAAGAAAACATCAACAAAAAACAGAAAAAAATCACTTAATGGTTGGGACCAAGCATCGCAATGGTTTTACTCCATAGAATCCATGATAGCCGATCTCCGGTAGGAGATGACACTTGAAGAGAAGAAAAGTAAGTTACAAGATTCAGACCCCCTATATGTGATGGTTGGGTAGTAAAAATATACAAGACTAAACCAACATAATATCGTTATGTAGGACAAACATCGAACGGCGGACTACGCCAAAGTTCGGCGACACGAACTTTGAGATTAAATGAATGCCTGGGATAAGCTAATTGGAGGGAAAATACAATTAAACTAGAGGATATTTTAGTTCACGGGTTACCTAACTGATTTAAATGCCAAGGTTTTATAGTATTATTTGAGTTAGCTGACTGAACAAACAATAACCAAAAAGCTAGAAAAAGTTTAAAAGCCCCTGATATTTTCATTTCAAAGTTCAATATGTCAAAAACGGCTGAACCAATTTTGATAAAACATATCTAAAAACCAATGATGTAAAACCAGCTTTCAAATAATAAAACGCATATTTTTTTATTATTATTAAAAATGGGATTGCTTTTGGCCAGCATCTAGCCAGGGGGCAAAGTTGGGGCCGACGATAAAGCAAGCTCACCCACAAGATACCTATTCACTCCTACCTATTCACTCGTGCCTTACAAAGGTCCAGGTCATATGAACTCGGTAATACAAACGCCCGCAGAGAATCCAAACCTCACCCGTGATTCACCCGTTTAAGAGCTACCATACCACAGACAGACACACATACACGGATACACAATGTCAAACTTATTATAACACCCCTCTTTTGCGTTCCACGTCAGGGGTAAAAAATAATGACGAGTATCTTTGGAATGATTGTAGAAAAAAAGAAAACTTTAAATGACGTTTATTAAACAACTAAAATATTAAGTGAAGATAATAAGTTCAAAAATAGAATACTTTTGTTTCCTACTTAAACACTTCAGACTGTAAATATCACTTACCATTTTGAAAGCCACCATAAAAGTTTCAACACCATATCTTTCACAAACTGAAAGTCCAAGCCACAAAACATCCTAGTTATAGTTAGTTGACTGCGTCAGTAAAGTATTAAAACTTTAGCACCACAAAAGCACTTGAGACCTTCTTCTATTAAAAACAAACCTCAAAAGGCAGTGAAGTTGAAATGACGATTCGTAGATAAAGTTCGAACACTGAAAGGCTATTTCCGCGAGAAGGATCACTATTCATAAAACCCCGGTCCTGTTCTGCAGATGGACTACCATAATTCAGGTCTTCACGTACTCTTAATTTCTACGAACGTAGAGGTCAGATTATCCTGGATGGGAGCTCGCGACGGCTGTATTGGTGAGTGAATTGAACAGAAAAGCGAGGGAAAATATCACTGGCGTTATTTGAGACCGTTTGCAACGGTGGAAAGTGCTCTGAAGCGATTCTTGTGATTTTAAGCTTTGAAGATTTAATGTTAGATTGGTTAGGTGTTGCTGTTTGTGCTGTGTAAGGTTATGTATTGCACTATCTTTCAATCGACTTTGATGAAAGATAGTGAGTCATCTGATTCTATGTTAAATTGTATTTCTCTCTAAATATCTGCATCCCTTTACCTTTGCAATGCGAGACTGCACAGTCTAGAATATCGCCGCAAAGTTGCTGGTCTTTCGGTTTTCTATCGGTTACATTTCGGGGAGTGTGCTGAGGACGAACGAGCAGGTATACAGCGAGGCGACATTAAACTACAACCTTCTCTCGTCAACTCGTCTTCAAGACGAGAGTGAACCTGTTTACTAGTTAGTAAGCGCGCTCCACCTTAGACCACAACATCGCTTACCATCAGGTGATTTGTGGTCAAGCGCAAACCTATCCAGAGTAAAAAAATACGAGTTAATAACTTACAGAACTTAGTTACAACTTACTTAAGAAGACCGCAGCCATAATATCACTACTACTTGCTCCGTATGTGGTGTTGTGTTCCTGGTGGAGAGTAAGGTCGCCAGAGCTCCCGGGGATGCGCTTTTTTTGAGAGTGAGGGACCTGCATATGTCTCTAGCAGTGAACACACCGAATCCTCAAGTTAATAAAGGGTCGGCAACGCGCTTGTTATTCTCCTCGAGTCGCAAGCGTTCATAGGTGACGTGACGGTATCTGCTTACCATCAGGCAGGCCGTAAGCTTGTTTGCCAGCGTCGTTGTATTTAAAAAAAAAACTAATTATTCATTCTCAATAATTAATTAATTAATTTATTTATTTATTATTATAAACATGAAAAAAAAAGTAACATTACAGGAAATATCCTAAAGTCATTACATTTCTTTATCTAGCCTCGAAGAGCTTACATCAATTATCAATACATTAGCAACAAATTATATACTATATTATTAACTAAGAACCTCACACAATTTCAAGCACACTCTTTCAACAACCGGCCAGCCATCCGCAAACAAATCACAGGAGAGTTGCACAGCGTCGAGCTTATCGAGCGCAAAAATTAAATAATAATAATATTTTTTACTACATATAAATAGTTTCTCATTGAATATCAGAAAATGTAGTAAAACTACGAGACGACTCGCTATCGTAAAAAGAAAAGCTAGGAATGGAAATAGTACATTGTTTAACGAGGGGCGTAAGCGGCGAATTGCGAACAGAATCTATCGTTTATTGATCAAAATCAAATCAATACGAGTATATGTAGTTGTTTGATTGATGACTCGAGTTCGCAATATTCTAACGCCCGAGTTAATCACAGTGTTTTTTATCTCTCTTGCGAGGAAATAAATAACTCCAGCGACAATACAAATTGAAGAAATCGACAACTTCACCTTCAGTATCATCAGTGCACGATCGCTGGGGTGTCCTTGCGAGAAGAGCGTGCAGCTTCAATATTTTAACATTTTCAACAAATCACAAGGCAATATTCTTGCGGCGCGCGGCGAACTAGATATTTAGCTTCAGTAATTGATTGATTTTTTTTAAACCAATCAAATCACACAGGAACTCATAACTCTCGTGGGAGGTAAATCGGCTATAACTACTCAAGCAAGTGTGATGAAAATGAAGTGATACGGTTAGTAAGAAGCTACAATACGCTTGTAGCCATGTTATATTTATGTATATTACTCAGCAATATTTAAAGAAATAACAAAGGAAAGGGCAATTCATTAAAAACAATATTGCGTCGAACAGGATTAGAATTTATTCGAATCGAGTCAAACCTATATGTTTTTATCACTGCTTAAAAATGATATAAAAGTAAAAACAAAATCCGATATAAAAAGCCTAAGGAGCCTAAAGATTACGCGATCCAAATCGCAGACTCCATTGCAGAAGTTGAGACAAATTTATGTGCATATCGTACCGCTATTAAGGAACTTGGCGGCGGCCCTATTGAATTTTATCCTTCGGCATTGTTCTCATGACTTTTTCCTCGCTAACTCGATAATAGACGATTCTTGCTATAGATTTCTTGTCTTTATTGACTTTGGCTCTGAGACTGTGAATGTATCCGCGATAATTTATTATGCAGAACACCAAATAATCAACTAAGATTATATTGCGGCATGTGCCGTACCTTACAAGGCGTAAGAAATGAAAGTACCGAATTAATTTAATACCGAGGATGCCGCTCAGCATAAATGACATGAAAATGACGCTGATTTGCAGGGTATTATAGAAGTTTCAATGCTTTTTTATATCTCTTACTTTTACAGAGTAACCGCCGGGTTAGGTTACACACTGTACCTCTACTGGTTTAATATTGTCACATTGAAACAGAAAATATTTTATGCCATTTGAGATTTAATAGACTGCTGTGCAATATTCGACATTATTACGGCCATTTTGTCACCAAACAACCCTTCTACTGCTAATTTTTAATCGGCCCATTCAAACCTGAATGCTCTTATTGGTAACACACGCTATTTCCGGTCCAGTCCGTCCCTCACGCGCGTCCGTTTCCGGAAGACAATGTCCGGCCTGCCTACGTCCGATCACCGATTTCCGGTCTATTTCAAACCGTCGCGCCAACCGACCGTCTCCAATTCCATGTTTGAATTTCGATTCGAAACGTTCGAATTATGATCTTGTTTTGAATTTTCCTTGATTTTTTTGGCCGTTGGAGCGTTATTCGTTTGTTTGATTACGTTATCCTTATTTGGGTAGGCGTCTATTAAAAAAACTGTAGGTACCTTAAGTCCGAGGGCGGATTGCAAAAAAAAAATACATAGTTAAGGCTAAATTACATCTACATTTTAATTAATACCATTGTGTTACGAAAGTTACCCATATACATTGTATGACAAATTTTCGTCACACAATGGAATCAATTAAATCTACATTTATATCTACATTTTTTGCAATTCATCCCCAAGGTATATAGAGCGAGCAATTAATTAAAAAGTAACAATTTTTGACTTAGGTACAAAAATAAAGATTAAATAAACTTCCCTCTTGAATGCTTACACTCACGTAAACTTGGTATTTTTATTATAATGCTACTCGTATTTACCTATAACGAAAATGTAAGGATAAATACATTCATTACCTATTAATTTTTCTTGGTTGATAAGTAGTTAAAGTAATTCATCGCTTTCATACTACATTAAGTAGAAAGGGACATACGTAAACGTATTGTTGGCTCGTAGTTAGGTCACTAATTTGTACTAGCCATAAACAGGGAATTCAACATTTCTGTATTCAATAACTAACAGATACTTATGCTAACCTACCCATTGAAACTTCTAAACAGTGAAGTTTAAATTATTATGCCTAATGGTAAGCCATTGTCTAGATCCAGAATACTCTAAACTCAACCAAAGACATTCCAGTGCACAATACAGCAATACAAAAGGTTGTAAGCGCCTAGTATTTCTTATACAGATACTACTGTTTTTAAGCAAGGCACTATGAGATTTCGGGAACTTGGAGTAGATTTCGAGTTGGATTTGGAATTAGTGATTGCGGTAACCAAGTGGTAGTATTAAACGAAACTAGATTGTAGTTGTGGCTATAGCTTTCTCCTTCAGACGATCCTATATAAATAAGACGGCGTGATATATAAAAGTTTAGTCAAAGAAGATATATGTATACCCCTTGGTTACTGGCGTTAAAATACTAACACTACTGCTCGCGTGGGGTCATAACTGACCCCAATTTTCAGTAATCAGTAGTTCGCAAAATGAGACTTTTAATAAGGAAACATTATGCATCAGCTTTAACAAATATTACTATTTTTCTTTAAAATAATCATCATATTCGAAAAATCACTTTTTTAATTTAGGCACTGTTTTGAGCACGACAATTCTGGCATATAACATTTTGATGCTTCGAACTTTTTCATGTTAAAACACTTTAATTGTATCAATAAAATCTGGAAACGTTCGCAAGAAAAATAAAAAAGTAAAAGTCCAGCGATTAAAACGCAGTAACATTTAAATTTGGAATGCAAATCGCGTACTGCATTTAACAGCTGTTTTACAGCCCTGGCGGATAGCGTCCCTGTCATTCTTCAAATAAGTGAGCGCGAGGCACAATCGTCTCACTAGCGCATCAAACTCAGTATAATTACTCACAGAATAGAGAGATACAGAAGATACTCTTTGATAAATAAAATTGCGTAGTGAATAGCTAAAGCAAACCCATTTAACGCCGATGACCTTACAGAAGTCGTATGGCGTATGGTATGGTATGGCGTTCTATTCGAGCGCCTTTCGCTATATATACCTATATGGATGGAGTTTACCCGGCTACAGGCTACGGCGTAGCACACGTAGCATCGCGTAGCAACCTCGTAAGTATACATAAGTATAATAAAATTTCAGTTGAACGATACCGAAATGGCTGTACAGTGAGCTCTTCAAACTCGGGGGTTTTCGGGTTAGGTTTTCTCTCACTTGTTAAGAACAAGTGTTACGTTCTTAAGTCAGAATATACAACTTCACCCGAAACTGAAGACAGTTAAAGCTGGCTGTAAGATATTATTTGTATAGTATTTGGCTACAAGTTTGTTCGGGTGTAGTTCGTTAATCACACTATACCTACCGTAATGACATCAAATAATTCTTCCAATGAATACACCGTAATTCCACAATGCAAAGGAACTTTCTGCCGATAACTATGTTGTGTAATTAGGGTTGCAACTTGTGCTATAAAATACTTTCTTCATCAAGTTAATGGGCCGTCTTGATGCGAGCGTTACTGGCTGTTTTTACGCACAGTCATCCGGGCTGGTATTAACAACGCATATCACAATTTGTCTCAGGCCAAACCAGTATAAATCTGGCCGATCATGCGTAGTTGTTACTGATATCAGGGTCAAGATATAATGGACGTTAGGTGAGTTGAAGTGAAATTGATTGACAATTGCGTGGCCGGCTTTTGTTTTTGGGTGTTGTTTCTTGAACGATGAACGATGAGTTTGAATTTAGAATGTTATAAGGACGGTTGGAGATTGTTTATGGGGAATAAAAAGATATTGCGTTTAACAGCTAAGTTTAAAGAGGGTTAGAATTATATTCGGAGCTTAGTACAGTACATCAGAACGTTTATTTTTTTATATACGGTTGTTCCACTGCTGGGCAAACGCCACGTCTAATTTTTTTTCATTACTCCCGTATCGGCTGTTCTTGTACAAGCTGATTCCGTAAAATATTACCTTACTTAATAAGTTAGTCACAGCTTAATCGCTGCTTAGGGTAAGTTACACTAAACCATCTGTAATCGTAAGCAGTCTTCGTTAAAATCTCATTGACAAGTTTGACAAGTGTTTATGGGATGATAGCTGCTGTCGCATTATATAAAATTTACCGGTCTGTAATCGTAAGATAGTGTAAACGACCCCTAACTGTTGGTAATATACGACTAGACTAATGTTATTTTTTCCAGCAACAGTCAGACGCGGCTAGGGTTGCCAGGTCCTTAACTTCGAAAGCCGGACATGGCGTTTACAAAAACCGGACATAATGGCCAAAAAACTGTTGACTGTTGCTGGAAAAAATGACGACCTGTTAAGCCTAGGTTGGTAGTGGCACTGCCTCCGAAGCTAGAGGTCCCGGATCCCAGCCAGGGCATTTTTGTGCATTTAGCACGGGTTTTGTTCTTGGGTCTTTGATGTTCTTTTGTCTATATAAGTATGTAAATCGTCGTCTAGTACCCATAGTACAAGCTTTACTTAGTTTGGGACTAAGTCGATTTGTGTAAGATTTTCCTCCAATATTTAAAAAAAAAAGCCGGGCACTCAATTTTTACCAGGAGAAATTTCAAAAGCCGACCTTGACGTTATTTTCGTTATTGTTTTGTTGTTTGTATTGCAGACATTTTTTGTCGATGGTTAACTGTGCAAAAGCCGGACAGGCCGGACACATAAAAAATTTGCCAGACGGTTGCCAGATGTTCAGCTTTTCACGGTCCTGACCGTGAAAAGCTGAACATCTGGCAACCCTAGACGCCGCACGAGCCAATGTATGAGGAATAAATAAATAAATATTATAGGACAATTTTTTACACAATTCGACTAGTCGCACAGTAAGCTCAATAAGGCTTGTGTTATGGGTACTAGACGACGATAACTTCAATACATAGAAAACATCCAAGACTCAGGAACAAATGTTTCTGCTCACCACAGACACAAATGATTCCGAGATTCGAACTCAGGACCTCTAGCTTCGGAGGCAGTGTCACTACCATCAAGGCTAAACAGGCCGCCAATAACCGATCTCTAGCCGACATTCATGTCAGGCACGGTGTCACATGAGAAGCTTGAAGGCATTAAGGCAGCGAGGCATGTAACCAATAGCCTCTCGAGCAGCTATTATTTGCAGGCCAAGCTAACACCATTTTCTTTCGATAGTGAGAAGCAGTAACTTCTGTTTAACCCCCAAAGCAACCCAAAAGAGGGGTGTTATAGGTTTAACATTGTATCTGTGTATATGTGTCTGTCTCTGGCACCGTAGCTCTTAAACAGATGAACCGAATTGAGTGCTGTTTTTTTATTTGATACAAGGTTTTTTAGCTCTTAGACATGTTTGATCAACTGCAACTCCGGGGGTTTACCTCATAATGTTTATTAACGGCGTCTCATTTCTATAAATACATACATTCACAATTTTACGTTGACAAATACGCACCAAAAGAACGATACACTCTCTTTAGTATATCCTACTGTATGAATTTTTATTAGTATCGATGTGACGTGGTCGTGTTTCTTACTTTTGAAATTGATTTTGTTATATGAAATTTGGATATATTAGAGAATTTAAAAATGTTGTTATACTTAATTTTTCATCCTCTACGAGGGGCGTTCAATATATAATGAGAATGACAAGGACGCAAATAACTTTTGACATATTTTACTTTATTTTTCAATATAGTCACCTTTCAAGAGTTTACACTTATTATACCTCTTTTCTAACATTAATATTCCCTTTTTAAAAAAATCTTCTTCTTGACCCCTTAAAAAATCCTGTACCGCGGCGACCACGGCATCATCATCATCAAATTTCTGACCTCTGAGGTGCTCTTTTAACCGCGGAAATAAATAGAAATCACTAGGAGCGAGGTCTGGTGAATATGGCGGATGCTCCATCAATTCAAAGCCAGCATCTTCGATGGCAGCCATGGCAACTCGTGACTTATGTGCGGGAGCGTTGTCCTGGTGAAACAAAACACCTTTGGAAAGTTTCCCTCGGCGTTCCTCGCGTATAACATTACGTAGTTTTTTCATTTGTTCCGCATATAAATTGCCTGTGATCGTAGCTCCATGATCGAGATATTCAATCATAACAACCCCGTGGCTATCCCAGAAAAGGGAGCCCATGACTTTACCGGCGGATGGAATTGCCTTAAATTTCTTCGGAGTTGGAGATGATGGCCTCTTCCAAGTCATAGATTGTTGCTTGGTTTCTGGGTCATAATGGTGAAGCCACGTTTCGTCCATTGTTAGAAAACGAGCCAAAAATCGTTCAGGATCTTGCTGTAACAGGTCCAAAAATCTCTTTGAAACCCGCAGTCTGGTTTGTTTCTGAGTGTCCGTAAGCATTCTTGGTACCCAGCGTGCAGATACCTTTTTCATGCCCAAGTGGTCATGTATTATATTATGAACACTCCCTACAGAAATTTTGACTTCTTCTGTTATAAAACGAACAGTAACACGACAATCCGTTAAAATTATTTTATCAACTTTTTTATCATTTGTTCGGTCACTGTAGTGTTCGGCCGCCCTGAGCGTGGTTCGTCATTGATGTTCGATCTTCCTCTTTTAAACTCGGCACACCACCGTGCAACCGTGGAATAAGGAGGAGCGTGAACCCCTATTGTTTCTTGCAAATTTAAACTTGCTCAGTAGTAAAATTTTTCAAGCTAAGGTATTTAATCACCGCACGAACTTCCATTTTCACCATTTGGTTCCAAAACAACGAAATGAATGTACTCTATTTAAAAAAAAACAAACGACTGTCAAGTTATTTTTTTTATTTTTCATGATAGTTAAATGGGCTATGCCTGCCAGTACTTTTTTATTACTTTGCCAAAGAGTTTATATGTCATTATCATTATTTATTGAACACCCCTCTTACACAAACCGACCTAGTTTCAAACTAAGCAAAGCTTGTACTACGGGTACTAGACGACTCGTATTTGATTTCATCAGAAAGCCCGCTTAAAAAAATGAAATATTGTCAATTAGTAGGATTAGTAGGATACTAATTTAGTGAGCAAGTTTTCGATCTTTTGGGTGAATTAGTAAACAGGAAGGATATTTTTAGATTTTTAAAGGAATCCAATTCAATAAATACTTAAAATGCTTACGATTCATTTCTTTTTTTCTAGACAAATCATGGGATTCATGGGGGTGGTCGCAAAAAACCATATTTTTACGTTGAGATGATTTCAGCCTTTGAGTATTTCATTTTTAACTCCCGACACAAAAACGGGGTGTTATAAGTTTTATGTGTCTGTCTGTGTATCTGTCTGTGGTATCGTAGCTCCCAAACGGATGAACCGATTTTCGTTTAGTTTTTTTTGTGTCGTAGATAATTTTATCCCGAGTGTAGTTAGCCATGTTTTA
Organism: Notocelia uddmanniana; assembly: GCA_905163555.1. Lineage (NCBI taxonomy): Eukaryota > Metazoa > Arthropoda > Insecta > Lepidoptera > Tortricidae > Notocelia > Notocelia uddmanniana. The sequence continues at coordinate 5,147,313 of LR991060.1, read as the reverse complement.
TGAAAATCTGTTCAGCCGTTTTTGAGATATTGAGCATTGAAATGAAAATATCGGGGGTTTATCAACTTTTCTAAGTTGTAGTTATTAAAGACAATTTTTGTTGCAACAATACACACGGTAGCTTACAAAGCTAACAATATTACTCCAGTAACTTTCCAACATTTCTCAAAGCAACATACACGAACATGACAGACACGACAAAAACACGCGCTCTAGGCAAAACTGAATTAATTTGTAATTGTGGCCGAACTGAAATGTCACTCGCGGGACGACTAATGTTGCCATAATTATTGCCTACGAATATGGCTACAGGTGAGTTTGAGGTGGAAATGTTGTGGTTGAATATGCGATCGACTAGACTTTAGTTACGCATTTCAATTTTATATCGATGTTTAGGCACGTTTAGGTATGATCTAACAGAATAAATACCTGTGGCCGTTTAAGGAAGCTTAACTTACACAAGTATAATCTGGCCTGGCAACACTAGTCAAATAGCCTGGCGTTAAGAGGCACTAGTCTATACTCTAGCATTGATTCCGAACCTGGGGGCAATAACCCCAGTGAGGCACAACACCCATTATTTAAGGGTAACAAAGTTAGTATCTAACATGGATGAATTTATAGGGATATAAATGTTTATTTAAAATTGGGGGTAAAATTATGTAGTTTCTCAATATGTTATGGGGCTAACAATATTAAAAATATTAGGGACCACTGCTAGATTCTAGAGTCTGAGTGTTGCTAGTTTAGACTTGGCTTGGGGTCGAGTTTAAAATCTCAGAATAACGTGAAATTTACTTCTTTTCTGTTAAGAGTCCCACATTAGTAACAAGAATTTTGACCGAAGGGAGTCAAATTCCGATGTTTTAACGATCGGTCACGTGATATTACTCGTAAAAAGTCGTGTAACACATATCACAGTCATAGTGTTTTCATTAGTATTTTTATATTGATCAAGTATGTGTGTAAGGTTGTTACAGTAACCTTGCCGCCTAATTAAATTAATAAGTTAACTAAGGCCGTGCATTCTACAGACAACATTTAAAATATTACCTATAAGTAAGCACTTGGCGAAAAAATAATCATTCCTTTCTTGTCTTACTAATGACTAGGGCTTAAGAGACATTTATTATTGTCACTTTGGAAGCTATTTTTATGACTTTGACTGTACTATGAAATTGGAATTGGAAACATAAATGTCGGGTCGATCCCCATGTTAGCTTATCTTCTTTTATAGTCGTGTTTTGTGAAATTAGTTGTCCGTTTTGGGAATGAAGGCGCGGTCGCACTGAATTAAAAAATTAAATGGATTGTAAATGGTTAATTATATACATTAACAACCATTTCGCTAGGTACAGTCAGCCGCAGAACTCGCTAAGAACTATAACAGGTTCACAATTATCTACACAAAGCTTTATTCTCTTGACATTAGAGTATGTGTAGCTAATTTTGAGCATTACGCCCGCGTAGCTACTTCTCCTGTCTGTACAATTTTCCAACCACGATATACATGTCCATCTTGCAGGCTTGGTCGTTTACAATACAATACAAATACTTATTATTGATACCTCGCACAAACAAAACTGACACAATAATAAACAAACCAATACCTAACATGAAGATACAAGCAGACAACAGGCGGTCTTATCGTTCAAAAGTGCTATCTTCCAATTAATTTAATTTGTTATTTTTATTTATTTCTTAATAACTCATCAAATATTACATCATCAACTGTGCTGCCAAACTGCGTAGTTTCATTAATTTATTATTTTTATAATCATAATATCACTATATAGATTTTTGTTTTCTTTTCGATTAACATAATTTGCCCTAGATCCATATTAGCAAATTAATTAATCGCTAGTGACATGACTTTTACAAAAAGTTGCTATGTCGCCATATAACGAGCTGCCATTGTAACATGCGGAATAGAACCCTTGAGCAAATTTAATGTGCCTCTAAAAACAAAACCGGCAGTATTCTTATCATACGCGCTTCATAATTCAACATGTGGCATAGGCATGGGCAATAAAGACATCGCATCAGTGGCGCCGCCAAGCGGAATGTTGATAACAAATGCGGGCTTCGTTAACTGCCCTCTCAGTCCCAGATTTGATTTGGCGATTTTGAACTTGGAACCTTAGTTAATTCCATCAGAGTTCGCAACTCGATTTGAATTTGTTGTTTGTACAACTAAGGTTCTAAATTCAAAATCGCCAAATTTGGTAATACGCGGGGACATTTACGATGTTACGCCTTTTGTAAATCATACTATTAATTATACTTACAATTATAGAAGTTGGCCGAGGTAGCACTAAAAATCCGTTTAAAAATCAACTATATCCTTCGAGATAGAACATTTCAACCAGTAAAAAGAAATCCAACTTTCTTGTGTGTTCTGCTTTCTTTTCGACCGCTCTTGATGAATGATTACTTCTAATTGGCATGAGATATTTCTTACCAATATAGAAGTTTTTTTTTTGGCTATTATAGAGTACCTGAAACAAAATAAATATAAATTAAAAGTACAAGTTTATACAGCCAAAGAAGTCTTATATTCCGGCATTTAATCACAATGAAATATATGTGTCAGTTTTAACATTTGAGTATTATATTTGTGTGTATAAGTATGATAATACCATTTTTATTTCATAAAAAAACCCAATTTGGTTCAATTACATACGTTTCAACCACGAAATACTGTTTCTTAAAAAGGCTTTCATTACAGACCCTCAGATTTCACTACCCGATGTTTTCACATATAACAACTTATCACATTATATCGTCGAAGGCTATAAGCAACAACTTTTCCCTCGATCTACCAATTTTTATTACATTTCCACTGTAAATAAAAACGTAACAAGCAAACACCTCAGGCGCTCCAAAAAAACAAGTAAAAAACAGGAAAAAATAAGTTCCCCCAAATGCCTTCAAGCAAAAATGTTACAATATTACAGTTATCTAATTCCCATAATATGCGTTACATGTCAAACTTCTCAGATAGGACGTTTATGGCAGTGTTGCCAGTATTTTTCGATGGTTGGCGAAAAGAGTGTGCCCGGGGGCCGCGTAGTGGGAGTTGTGATAAAAAAGAACGCGCTCACGTCCTGCGGTGTTCTTGGCTGCCATTTTGTATATAATGAGATTAGTTATAAAAAAGTTGTGGACGGGATAACATTTACTATACATATACGATAGATATAAAAGAATAAGCAGGTCTTGGATGAGTTGGTGACCTTAAAGCATATAAATAAATATTAGGGGATATTTTTTACACAAATCGAACTAGTCGCATAGTAAGCTCAATAAGGCTCGTGTTATGGGTACTAGACGACGATATATTTAATAGACATAATATATGTATAAATATATACTTAAACACATAGAAAACATCTGTTACACATACACACAAAACACAACTTACGTACAACACACATATACACCACACACATAATATTCTAGTTTTTAATGGATGGGGGATGGATTCAATAGCCTCAAAACCTGGAGAAATGTTAATACTTTTAATTGAAAAACCGTCCTTTAGGCGATCCCAACCTGCGAGATAGGAGGTTAAAGTAACATTGAATAAACGAAATTGTTAAGTGTTGTGTTATAATAAAATACTATCTTCAAGATGTCTTTGAAAACTTCGCATCATGGTTGAAATGTGACTATCGTTAGGTACCTAATAGTACATTACTACAGCGGCCGGGACGAAAGGGGTTGCCGGCCGAAGACATATAGACGGCCGAGCGAAGCGAGGTCGGATAGGTCTCAGGCGGGCAACCCCATATTTCCCGCCGAGGTATGTATAGTGATTATCTCAAACATGCAATGAAATAAACAACAAAAAAATCAAAGTTTTATTTTTAATACGCATAGTGGCAGAATGTCATGATGCCTGTGCCACAAATTTATGTGGAATGGAAATTAAAAAAGAGGACTTTGCCGGCCTAGATCTGCAACATTTGTATGAATTTGCATTAACGACCTCTTGTCTTAGCCGCGCCTGAAACGTCATACTTCTCAGCCTATTATAAGGAACATAACATCAATATTTCATTGCATGTTTGAGAAAATTATTTATAAAATTGTTCTCCACTTGTTCTTTTCGTTTAGAGAATATTACTATTCCGATATGAAATAAGAAAACCTGTTTTAGTAGGTAAAGCACTCCGTCTCAAGTACAAAGAAATGCGAAAAATGCGAAACCTAATAGGTATGTACGTAAGATACGAATTCATGTTTCGTTGCATCTGCCAAGATTCAGACATGGAAAAACTCCCTCATACTTTACAAATCAAATGGCAGATATATTAAAAAATAGACTTTATTTCTATATAAAAACGCTTTCCAAAATGCACAGTTAAGTCGGCAGCTGTGCCGAAGATTTTGAATTTCGAATGTTTTTTTTTGCATTACGGGGCGCGGGGCTTAGTTTAGGTAGACTCTTCTTCAAACGCACAATTATATTGAAAGTCCATAACCGTCCCAAAAATTATAATCACCTAAGTTAATATAAAATAGACTTTATGCATCTGTAATACGTGCTTTCGCTATCGCGCTTTTAAGTTGGGAGTGGAGCGTTCTGAAGCATGCTGAATAATTTTTAAAAGTAAATTCTTTGAGAACTCGCGAGACATTGTCTTATAAAATAACTCAGAAAACAATGTTTGATATCGTCTCGACGGAAGGGGCGCTTTATTATTAAAAAAGGAGAACTTCTGGGGTTTTCTATCGTGTTTTTACTGAGTGCTGAATGCCTTTGGTATAAAGGCGTCCATTTTTGATTGGTAGTCGGTGTGGAAGTCGGGGTCTTCTTATATAGTGGACTGAAGTTTTCATTTAAAAGAATCATATATTTTCAGCAAACACACACATATTAACATAATGCAGTTTCAATTAATTATCAGACGTCATTTTATTTATTAATAATATGTATTATACGTTCGTACGGTGGATCGGTTATTAGCAGAGAGAATTAACAGATAATAAAAAACTATGTAAGTTTCGAATTGTTGCCTATACTATATGGAGTTAAAGGATGCCAACTTAACGCTATTTATGTTGTAATATTGGCAATGGTGCCAACAATCGGCTTTTGTTTCGAATGTTGCTTTGTAAAAAATAGTTTGAAGCGCCATCTGTATTTTTATAGGCAAATATGTTTTATCTCATGTTGTCAGGAAAGTTTATCATCTCAGATCTCGGTGTCACAGAAACTTTGTGCAAGTATCTTCCCACACAACTATTATTACTCCGCTTCCTTAGAATATCAACAACATATTGTATAGGAATCATTTAATGTTATATTTACTCACTTGATTTCTGTGCCAAAATGAAGACTGTAAAATTAGGATACTTTAACTAACGAAATTGACTGATTAATGCCAATTTACGATTAACATTACCAAGGGTGTGTTGCACAAAACCCACTGTAATCGTAAGCAGTGTTCGTTTTAGTTTGATAAGTTTCTATAAAGTTCTCGAAAGTTTGATATGTTTGTATAGGATGACAGATTCCGGCGCGATATTTAGGGCCGGTTGCACCAACCTACGATTACAGGCCGGTCAACGTCAAATATGGCGCTGACGTAAATTATTTTGGTGGAAGTGCGTTTCTTAAGTGGCAACCCGATTAACAATTACAATCCGTGATTTTGAAGATGGTGCAACCCAACGGATTTAACGGTCGTTAAAATCCGCATGTGATCGTCAGATTTTGACGAAGACCGCTTACAATTACAGACGGTTTGGTGCAACCGGCCCTTAGTGTTGATCAGTCTGTAGTTTTTTTTTTTTTTTTTAATTTATTTCTTGGCCATGGATACAAAGTCCTTCAGCCGTCAGTCTGTAGTTGTAAGTGGGTGTTACCAGCCGTTAATAATTTAACATACCTACTCTTAAAAATTGGCTAATACGCTAGTTTGAGACGCGACTGGTAGAAAAGAATACAAAAAGTCTCAGTTCGCTCGGTGGCCTCTGAAATGCCCCGGCCATTAACTTTGCCGCCTTCTCATTTGTCTCTGGGTTTCCAGTTCCGGGCTAATATAGAAGTACTTGTCTATTTAGGTACCAAATTAGCCGTAGCCTTATTGTTCTTTTAGTTTCGCTAACGTATCATTTGAAGTAGTAATGTTGAACATACTGTTCACTTTCGGTATAATCGCCCGTATTATTTCCACTTAGAATTTGCGATAAAGTGGCTATGTCACGACTCGTCTTCATAACGTGCTGAACTCTCTTTATGCCCAATATGCAAGAAAATCATTTTTAACCACACCTTGCCAAAAAGTGCGTTTTTTCGCACGCTTCGCGTCCGGAAGAACCCACTTTTTGGGCAAGTGGTGACGTAAAATTGTGTACAAAACACGGGTCGTAAATAGCTATTATGATTTATGATTGATATCAACGATTGGTATTAAATGATACCAATTATTAAAGCGCGCTTGGCTATACGGTACCTCAAGAAAGAACGTTGCGTCCAAGAAGATTAATGTAAATCAAAAACGCTTTCCAGAATTAGGTCTCTGTTCAATTTATATGAGTTCCTGATCCTTTTATAATTCTGTATCTATTTTCAGGTAGCTTTTAATCCCAAATCGTATTACCGATCTCCGCTTTTGAGTTGCGACCGTACCCATATTAAGAGAAAATTGAAGATCCCTCAATCTTCTGCTCATTGAGTATCGGAAGATAACCGTTTGATTAGGGTACGAGTACGGACAAGGGGTTGACTTCACTAAACGTGTTGAATTGGAATTGGTTTGATATATTTTGAATTAGATTATGTTTGGGTTTTTTGTTGTGTGCGGTCTTCCTGGCTCATTCGGTTTGGCGCGCGATGAAGCAAGACCGCGTAACAAATACAAACCAAATTAATTTAAATGTGCTTGATCAAATATATACTAACTTGCGTGCGAAAGAGAAGAGTAAGCAACAAATTAATGACTTCATACAAGATAATCTGAAGTTACAAATTATAAATAGTATGTTAAAATTACCATTTTACTGCATATTCAAAAGACCATGACAAACAACAGACTTTTTTTAAAATATTCTCTACCTTTGAGTCCCCGTTGACTTTAATCCCCCAAGCTAGCAGACAACTAAATCACATCAGCTCGCTCACAAGATTTAATTTGCAAGCATTGTTACACGACACATCCTCCATATTGCTTCCTAAAACTCGTATCATACCGGCAGCGACATTACAAAAAGCAACATTATCCGAAGATAACAAGGTTCATTATCAAAGAAACACACACTAAAGTAGGATTTTGAAAAACGAACCTCACTTCCTTCGTACAGAATAAAAGAACCCAAGTGATATAATTACTCAGTTTAATTTAGTGTTTTAATGTGGGCATATAAAGTTGAAATTGGAATGCCGTTGGGAGGACTTAGTATGTTTTGGCTGTGAATGTGTGGTATGTTCGCAAAAAGGTTAATCCTGTGGAGTTTTATTTCGCGATGAATAGGGTTAATTTATTCGTGTTGGTTTGTTGTCGTTTTTAAACATAGGACTGCGGGATTTTTATTTCATAGTTTTTTCAATAGCGGCAATACATTTATGCCAGCATTTTAATTTTAATGTCAGACGAGTTTTGTCTACGTTTGTTTGTTTCATTTACAATCATGTAACTTTGGTACAATACTTTTTATGAAAAGTAAATGTACAATTTTTTTATGTCTCTGTCATTCTGATTTTAATAAACGGACATGAAAAGTGGTGATATCACCCTGGTAGTTAGTGTTTTCAGTCTGATTAATAGGAGATTTACTGTGTGATTTTTTTTTAATGCTAATCTTAAGCTAATGCTCTCCTTAGTTTCTTCATTTCGAGGATTTTTTTTCAATTTATTTTTATATAATACATATTTTCCCTCGACCACTCCAAACTACCCCTAGTTCAGGCATCACTTCAGAACATGCATCTGACAAAACAAACAATTTCCTACAACCATCGGACATTTGGCAACGTAATGGCCCCTGACTTAAGCCTTAAGTGCGTCTTAAGACCCGTCCAGATCATCCGACTCATCCGACATAGCTCAAAATGGACTTAAGTCCATATGATTTCAATGACGTGTAAGTCGTTTACGACCGACGCACTTAAGGGAAGTAATTCACGGTTTTTGGACAGGGAAGAGGCGGGGTTGAGGGGGGGAAAATGCTTTTTATTTGGTACATAATGCATACTTGTTAAGGATTTATGTGTGGGTTGTACAGTTTATGAGTGGTGAGGAAAGTGTTTGTTGTTCTTAATGACAATAAAGCGGCCACAGACAATGAAAATATTTTTTTTTATATCACAAACATGACTTGTGGAAGTGATTTTCTGATTTAAGACAAATCAATTTATTTTCTGTGTTTCATTGATACACTTACGTTGCACATTTTACTTTAGAAGTATTGATTATGTTATGTCCAAGTTAACTTATCATGAGAATTATAATTGTTCCGTAGGTACATCTTTTTAGGGTTCCGTAGTCAACTAGGAACCCTTATAGTTTCGCCATGTCTGTCCGTCCGTTTGTCCGTCCGTCCGCGGATAATCTCAGTGACCGTTAGCACTAGAAAGCTGAAATTTGGTACTAATATGTATATCAATTACGCCGACAAAGTGGTAAAATAAAAAGTGGAAAAAAATATTTTATTAGGGTACCTCCCCTATACGTAAAGTGGGGAGTGATTTTTTTTTTCATTTGAACCCTAACGTGTGATATATTGTTAGATAGGTATTTAAAAATAAATAGGGGTTTACTAAAATCATTTTTTGATAATGTTAATATTTTCGGAAATAATCGCTCCAGAAGTGAAAAAAAAAATGTGTCCCCCCCCTCTAACTTTTGAACCATAAGTTTTAAAAATATGAAAAAAATCTCAAAAGTAGAACTTTATAAAAACTTTGTAGGAAAATTATTTTGAACTTGATAGGTTGAATAGTTTTTGAAAAAATTACAAAAACTACGGAACCCTACACTGAGCGTGGCCCGACACGCTCTTGGCCGGTTTTTCTGTTAAGTAATCCGGCACTTTATAATAGATTAGATGACAACAAACATGAAAAAATAAATAAATCAAAACAATAATAATAATAATAGCAGCACAATGTCAAGAAATGTAAATTAATAATAGAAATAATAGAAAACAATAAAACTAAATATATCTCCCACAGGGGATCGTCATTCAACTTAAATATATATATGTCCATTCAAAAAATATCTTTTTTAATTTAATTTCAATTTAACTTACTCAACAATTATAAATGTATGATCTGGTAATTCATTATATATTATGCTTAGAGCATTTGTTGTAGAAATGTGCCGCTTGTCCAATGGATGATTTCCCGAGCTTTGGCAATTCGTAAGCGACGCACAGCATGTTTATCCTTGTTTCTGGTAATACGGGTGTGTATATCATTGTTTTTCGGAAGATGTTTGTAATTGTAGGCCTTACCCTTGACACTATACCGACTCAGTTTAGCCAAAAACGTCAGGTGATCATGAGCACTTAAACAGCTGTAGATATCTACAGGAATATTTGGAAGGAAATTGATAAATGAGTTTGCGATATCCAAATTTTTGTTACCTAGTTGGTTACTAAGTTCTGTTACTCGATTTGCAAACTCTTTTCTTGCGTTAAAACATAGTCAAGACAGTGACGGAATTAGATATGACAACCGTGCGTGCCGCTATTGATGACTGGCCTCGTCGTCTGAAGGCCTGTGTTCAGGCCCAAGGAGGCCATTTTGAATGAAATTGACAAATGTAAATCCTGATTGTGTGTACTTCATTTTAATATATAATTTATTTAACTTTCGTTAGTATATTTTATGTAGATAAGGTTTATTACAGTAACATAACTTAGTAACCAACTAGGTAAGTGTCGCATCATTAATTACTAATTATTCCAACACTGCTTCGAAGTTGTCTAAGTTACCTGTAGGTGGTTTATTTATGCAAATAATATAACAACGCCTTATCTCCACGCACGATAATTTAATTTCTCGTTCTACTGAAGGATACGGCTGGGAATAACGCTAGGAGGATGATGATGATGTTCTACTGAAAGGGCACAAATATCTAATACACTACAAATACTTTTTATTGCACAGCATAATATATAAAACAAACACCTAACAAGAATAAGATTTATAAGTAGAGGCCAACAACAGGCTGATTGCTTGGAAGCCATGTTAAAATAAACTATGTCTGTGACAGAGGATAGACGATACACACACAGTACATACTCGTAAAGGATCGTGCAAAAGTGCGGAACACATGTCCACGAAAAATCGCAGACTTAAGGCGTAGGGTAAGGCAAGCTCTTTCGAGTTTGCGCTACAGTTGTTATTTTTGGTAAATATGCTTATTTTTCTCTTAGCTATGACTTAATGTGTTTTTTTTTAATTTTAATTATTTTTTGTATTTATTTAAGCAAAATTTTAATTTTAAGTTCTACTATATCGAATATGTACAAGCAAAAATAAAATTAAATGCTGTAGTGCCAAAACTAACGAATAAAACTTGCACAACGTTTGTATGGAGAATGCCTTGCCCTACCCTTTGCCTTAAGCAAAACGGCAACCAACAAACGTTTCGTATTTTTCACAACTGGTACACTAAGGTATAGAACAAAGAAATATAACGTTAGTTATTGAATGTAATTTCATTTAAATTCGAATTAAAGAATACTTAGTTTTTATAGGATACGGGTAATAATTCATTCTACAGCATTATAACCCCAAAAGGTGCACGTATACCAGTGCAAAGTAATTACTTTTATACGAACCACCCTGTATACTTCACCGGAACATAAGTGAAGTGAACACTCTTAAGACGCCGAGAGGCGGTTGAGACGCATCCTTTCTTGAAAGCCCTCATCACTGGCCAGCTAAGATAGACCCCACTTAACACGACCCCATGCCCTGGACGCTATCTAAATTAACTAATGAAGAGGGGCGGGGGAGTTCAATGTAAAATGGTCGGTATGGAAGACATGACCACTTCAGGAGGCCTTATTTGAAGCTCAAGTGCGGCCATTCGTGAAAGACACTCGCTTTTCTTCTGTTTCGAATGCTAGGAAATTCCTTGACATAATGGGCGGTGGAACTCTTATGTCCAATAACTTATGAGCTCTGCTTTCGTTCTGTTTGTTTGGAGACGGAGGTCTTGTTAATTGGTTGCGTGTAATAGATTACCGTCAATAAATAAGCAGCATTAGCATTACGTCTGAATGATGGTGGGGCTCATTTGAGCCGATTTTGGCCGGATTGTGGTTTTGCGAAATGCGTTTTGGGTAAAGGGTTATTAAATAATCATTGTGTTACCGGTATATTGTGTTAATTAATTTAATTGAATGTATCTGATAATATTAAAAACTGCCTTTAAAAGATACTTTATAGAGACTAGTGGATCTCTGAGCTGTAGACCTCGTGAGTGATTTTTTTACGTTTTCAATCCCCATAACTCAGCCAGGCATTTAAAATAAATCTAAAGACTGAATCGATATAAAAGCTAATAATTATTGAACCTGCAGAAAATACGAAACCTTTTTTTTTTCAAACTGAAACCGAGATGTTTCGTGTGCATATTAACATTATTGTATTTTTGGATTTGTAATACAGCATCTATTGAAATGTCTACCAAAAATATTCCATGCTAAACATAGACAAGTTGAGATTATGGAAACCATTTACAATCAAGTAATAAATAAATATTATGGGACAAGTTTTTTACACAGATCGAACTAGTCCCATAGTAAGCTCAAGGCTTGTGTTATGGGTACTAGACGACGATATATTTAATAATAATAATAAACCGTTTATTCGTGACCACAATAATATCATAACATTATAGTACAACTGACATGTATTGTCACGAAACGGTCCCATCTCAGCAAAATGCGGGCATTGCTGCCAGCGCTGGTCTTCCGATGGGACCGTCGAGTGAAATCACGGTGGGCAACAGGTTGGTCTTGCACCAAAAAAAAGAAGAAAAATATATAATAATAATAACATAAAAACATTTAATAGATATATGCTTAAAGACATAGAAAAAATCCAAGTCTCAGGAACAAAATAAATGTTTCTGCTCACCACAGAAACAAATGCTCTTACCGGGATTTGAACTCAGGACCTCTAGCTTCGGAAGCAGTGTCACTACCAACTAGGCTAAGCAGGTCACTACCAACTAGGCTAAGCAGGTCACTACCAACTAGGCTAAGCAGGTCGACAAGTAATATATTTATTTGCCTATTTATTGATATAAAAACGCGTATGTACATAGTAGATGCACTCGACCATCAAGGAGACGACGTTTTAAGCAAGAATTTGTGACTTCTGGATCATGTTATCAAAGAGTCAACCCATGGCCGATTTAAGGAAAATATCATTACGGTTCTTGAGACATAGCGTGAACGCAAAATATTCCCTAGACTCAAAAACTCCGATGACATAGCCCAACTTTTACAACTCAACTTTGTACTCCATGAAAAAACGTCGCAACAGACATGGACTTCCAACAATAATACGCTCTGTCGTATCAACAATGCAATAGTCAGTTGCGACCCAGTTACAATCGCAATAATATCCAGCAACAACTTCCAAAAACTCCTATTGCGAATTCGGGTCTGGCTGAAATTAAACCTTTAAACAGCAGGAGTAAAGTTTATTTTCCTGTAAACAGTATGTTGAGATGTAGTGCTTGGAAACTTATTCGTCGATATGAATATCGGTGAGCCAATAAAAAGTTGTGCAGTAAACGGTCCGCACTTTTTATAGGCATTTCAGCTTATAAAGTTGCTTAACCTTATAAAGTAGCATGAACTCGTAAAATTGCTTCGGCTTACGAGTACAAAGTTTGTTGGTGTCTTTAGAGTTATGGGACTATGGTAATCGAACCAAGTGAATAATGGTAGTGGAAATGTTAAACAATTCCGATGCGTCAATTAAAAAACAAACATAATTTCAGATTACATTATCGATTATATCTTTTGAAACAAGAAAAATAGATATACGTATATTTTCGCTTAAACTCCCATGCTTCTTACTGATTTAATTCAATTTATATTTATAAAGCCCATTTTTTTAATCGTATTAGTCTGCCTGCTTTCATAGGTTTCTTTTATCCAGGTATCAGGATGTGGGCACCACCGAATAATAATGAAGTTATTGCTCTTTATATACGAACAGCCCCTCACCTACACTCACAGTTCCAAACACACACCGCACCCACATACACTAGTATAGTAAGTATAGTAATAAGAAGTAAAAATAAAATAAAAATTAGAACTTTTGTCTTAAGTTGCATGCCTCATTTTGGTATAATCTTATATAATTTTTAGTGCTTCATTTTTGTCACCTATGTGTAACCATGTATGTTGTGGGAACGAATAAAGTCTTTATCTATCTATCTAATTGATATCCTAGTTCGAAACACTTATATATTAATGTAATAACTTACTGTATTATTTAATAATATGGCCAGTGGCCGTTAGAGACAAATGGAGGCTTGTTGTAACACTTGTAACTATAAGCTACCAACATCTATAATGACGACCCCGACCATTCGTAAGAATGAAAACAACGAAGAAACTGGAATAACGGTTGGTATTCGGAATGTTTATTATATCGTATCATTACCAATTATGTAGGTAATTTAACTCGTCTGTCTTTTACCTCATACCGCTCGCTCATACCGCCTTCCCCCTTCTTCCATCGGACATCCAGACGTACGGCTGGCTACCATCCTTACCTGGTCGAAATTCCTCTAATTCGAACCAAGCCTTTGCATCTTCTTTTACATATAATGCGCACTTCTAAGGTTTGGAATTCTCTGCCGGCGTCTGTATTTCCGAGTTCATATAACCTGGACCTTTTTAAGGCACGAGTGATTAGGCATCTTCTGGGTGAGCTCGCTTCATCGTCGGCCTCATCTTTGCCCCCTGGCTAGATGCTGGCCAAGAGCAATTCCATTTTTAATAATAAAAAAAAACCTTTTCACCAATTCTGATGAACTTTTGGTATTCAATAAAATTAAAATGATTTGATATCCGGAAGGTCAAAAATTCCTTTCAGAAAATTTAACGACGCCATAAGCCTAGTTTGGACTACGGTAGTAATAGTAACTTAGTCCAGTTGACAGTATACTGTCAAGTATTACAGTTACTAAAATCGATCAACTGATCAAAAAGTTTTCGCACTCCAGTGGAGTGTGGGTTACAAGAAAGTGTTTTAAAATAAAGATAATAAGTCGGTATGCTACAAATTGAATACGCTGATAAAAAAAATGCAAGGTGAACGAAGTCTGAGGCTAAAGCTAGTATCTTCATAAAACTATGATATGACAAAGTTAAATACAAATCGAAGATAGTGGCATAATACAAAGATTTCTGAGCACTGATTAATATTATAATATACATTATAATATTAATTAAAACGCAACTAAAAGTAAAAAGAAAAAAACATATTTTTACAATTATAAATGCAGCCGAAACACTTATTTAAATGAAAATCGCCAAACTACAAATGAAACACCTAATACAAGTAATAAAACCCCCACACACGTAAGTCGCATCACACCCGCGTAATAAATCTCGGCGGGCGAATTAATTCATTTCCTCGTACGTGACGTCGGACAGCGAACAGCCGGCTTTAGGGGCACGTTTCATTGTCCCAGGAAAGAGGATAGAAATTGATAATAATTTAAGGATACCACTCTTTGTCGTTTTCCTCGGTTTGGTTATACGATTCGCCAAGTTCACCAAAGGTAATGTTTTTATCTTGGCTTTCGTTATTTATTTATTTATCGTATGGCATTTTATTTTCGAACCGTGAGATCTTCGCAAAGACAGTACGGTAGCTATCGTTGAGTTTAAAATAAGAAATCAGAAGAATTAAGTACGATAAAATTGATGGAACACCGCAGATGAAAATTTGCTGTAAGTATACCTTTTGTTTGTTTACGTCTGTTATTTTCCCCAATAAATAAAATAAAATGCAATATTCATGAATCTCGTATGAAAGACTGTAAGATAGTATAAAAGTATCTAAACCCAATTAAACTTTTACATATTTAGCAGTAACAGACTAACAGTATTATCATTGATGTATAGTTGCATTTTCTATTAAACAATCAGTCATAAATTTATTGTTTTAAAAATAAATAAGCTGCGGCTAAGGTATCGGTCGAGCCTATGCTGCCCGTTCACCCCACATCGGCAAGGTATAAGCGTGCCCAACATGCGCGTATGCATAGAACGCATCCCCAGCGAGCAAACAGCTTAACACTAAATACACTAATTAGTGGAGTTTACTAATTGCGGAAGAAATAGTTATGCGGATGACAGCGTAAACGAATATGCAGTTTGTTTGATGTGGCGGTGATGTAGGTAATTCAAGAGCCACTTTATTTGTAGACTAATTATGTATGTTAATTATACTCGTAATTTCACGTACTCTTGCAGGATAGCCATGACAATATGTAGTTGCATTATATGCAAAAAATAGAAGATTTCTTAATCGTTAACAAAGTGAGACCTACGGTTCAAATTCAACTTGGGTGTGTATTTTGTTTTAAACAAAAAATGTAAGCTATTATGAGAGGAAAAAAAGACGGAGAACGTTACATTTGTTAATTTATTTTTATTTTATTTTCTGTACAAGGTGCCATACTAACACTAGATTTAAGATAATTGTACTAACACATTACTATTATTATGTCATTAATTATTATCTTGTTTTTTTGTATGGATCCATGTGATCCGCAATTTATTATTATTATTATTTATGATAGCATACCCAATCCAACAGCCTAGAATATTAGATTAATTTCTGTATCTTTAAATAAATCCGTCATATTACATATTTTCAAAAAAGTGCAAGTTATCTTATTGTTCTAACAACAAAGCCCAAAGATAGAATCGAAATGTCACAGTAAAAACGTAAATTAAAATTAGTTTGCAAATTCAATTACTGTTGCATGTACAAGTAAATAGCTCGCCTCCGTGTTTACAAGTTAGTTGGGAACTGCGCGATTGCAATCATAAACTTGTGCTGTATTTAATGCGTTATCCTATTAATATTATGGACGGAAAATTCAGATTACATTTGGAAATTTTCAGCGTTAAATTACATTTGCAAAGTACTCGTACGTATGTTACTGTGTGTTTTGTTATGTAATAACCCTGTTCTGTCATTTATATTTAGTCAATATGCTATTGATTCCCTTGAGTGTAAAAAGAGTGTTTTTTTTATGTTGAATTACTGTACTTATATATTCCGCATTATTTCTTATTTAATTTTTTTTTTGTGTTGCCAAAATAAAATAATATTAATGGCTTCTGATTGGTCAATTTTCATTATAGTTCGCTAAAGTGTTGTCTTATGAGTTCCATGGAGATAAAGTATATGATTATAGTTTGGTATACGAAGTCTTAATTCAAACATTAAAGTCGACGAATAGAAATAAATGTATTACGAGTATATTGAAGCAACGTATTTTCTGTGAAAAATGTTTAAGTGGAAGTTTGCGCCATTGTTTACTACATTTGATGAGCTTGTAGTCTCTCTTTTTGTTTCCATAAGTCAACTTATCGCCCTAGTAGCTCTAGAACTATTTCAGCTTATGATTAATTAAGACAGGCAACTACTCGTAATGCTGATCTAAATTACAAGTGATGTCTATATTAACGTAGCACAGTTCTGTTTATGAACTGGTTAACGCTGTCAGCGTTCGCACTACCCGTTGAAAGCGGGATTTACATAGCAAAAAGAAATCCACTTTTCCCGAATCCGCGCTCTGCTCCCAGCTTAGCACAGGATTCTATATATTCAAGTTAAATAATACGTCAATTTTAGATAAACGCAGCTGGATAACTGGATGCAGTCTGTAGGAAATTGCGACGTCTGGGAGACGAGACGTACAGTCGGCACGAAATTGTGAAAACGTACAAAAAGATTTTAATGCAATAACGTGATTTTTCCGACGGTTGGTAAAACACCAACCTTGGTTGTTAAGTGTCGGTCGAAGTAGGTGTTTCAATGAGTAATTGAGTGTTTTTAGAGTGTTTTTAATGTTTATCTAGTC
Source organism: Notocelia uddmanniana (assembly GCA_905163555.1). NCBI lineage: Eukaryota > Metazoa > Arthropoda > Insecta > Lepidoptera > Tortricidae > Notocelia > Notocelia uddmanniana. The sequence goes on along the minus strand of LR991060.1, from coordinate 5,130,220 downwards.
AATATGAATTTAATTGAATTATTAATCAGTATATTTTTTAATCATGATTTTTAAGTAAGGATGTCAGTTTTTTATATACATACATACATACATACATACTTATACATATAATCACGCCTGTTTCCCAGAGGGGTAGGCAGAGATCACGGATTTCCACTTGCTACGATCCTGACATACAACTTTCGCTTCATGAACTTTCATAACATTCTTCATGCATGCGCGCCGATTTAGGGTACTCCTGTCAGTCTTTTAAATTGTATAATTCACGCTTTGACATGTAAAAGTGCCCTTGTGACCTATTTGCAGAATAAATATTTGATTTTGATATTGATTATGGTGATTAAAAGTCAGTAGGTATCTAATACTTTACATATACTTATATAACATCGTAAATTGAACAAATTGATTCTTTGCTCATTTTTATTGAGTATTAACCGTGGTATTTACATATTAAAATTGAATTAGTTTCTTACCTATTCCCTTATAATAATTTGACCTATTCATAATTGTCGGCCTCTTTAGCCTAGTTGGTAGTGTCATTGCCTCCGAAGCTAGAGGTCCCGGGTTCGATTCTCGGTAAGGGCATTTGTTTCTGTGGTGAGCAGAGACATTTGTTCCTGAGACTTGGATTTTTTCTATGTATTTAAGTATATATCTATTAAATATATCGTCGTCTAGTACCCATAACACAAGCCTTATTGAGCTTACTGTGGGACTAGTTCGATTTGTGTAATAAATAAATGTCTCGTAATATTTATTATTATTATTATTTATATAATCGTCGACTGACAACCAAAACTCACTAAGTAACAAATACCTACTTAAAGTAAAACTCGTATCTCAATATCGATGTAGTATTGAGATAAGAGGTTTTGAGGAGCAGTGACAGATATTTTAGTGACTTTTGTTTGTCACCCGACGAATATACTGTACCTACTTCTAACGTGGACTGTACTTTATTTGACATTAAAATAACTTACAAGTTGTGTCGTCGTTAATACAGATGTATAGATGAGATAACGATTCATTTTTTTTATTTCAACTAATTTAGATATATTTGAATTAAATTGTTCACAAGGACCCGGGTATGTCCTAAAACTACGACAAAGACCACCGGGGAATGGGTAGCAGCATTCCTAGAGTGCGGTGGAGATACTGCGATCGCCAACCCGCATGCCAAGCGTGGCGATTATGGCATTTACCCCCCATGAAAGTGGGGGAGGCCTATGTCCAGCAGTGGACGACCTAGGGCTGATATGGTGGTTCACAAGGGCGGTTTTAACGTTCATGTTGAAAATTGGTATAATAATATCACAAAAATATACAGAATTGTTCTGTTTTTTTCTCTTTTAGGGTTCCGTACCGAAAGGGTAAAAACGGGACCCTATTACTAAGACTTCGCTGTCTGTCCGTTCGTCTATCCGTCCGTCTGTCTCTCACCAGGCTGTATTTCAAGAACCGGAATAGTTAGACAGTTGGAATTTTCACAGATGATGTATTTCTGTTGCCGGTATAACAACAAATATTGAAAACCGGCCAAGTGCGAGTTGGAATCTTTGCCGTTTTTATAGATAATGGTACGGGACCCTTAGTGCGCGAGTCCGACTCGCACCTGGCTAGTTTTTCTTTGCATCTTTTCTCGACGTTCTCGTCGTCTTTGAGCTCATGCCGATATCGACGTGGTCAGCTGCTTGGATTGTCCGGCGCATATGTTACTCGAGATTTGTAGATATTATGCTGTGCTCGTATAAGGAGTCGCTCGCGTAATACGTGTAATACTATCTTATTTTATCTGTTTTGCTACCATTACATCACTTATCAAAAGGTTGCTGGTTTCCATAACTCCCCAACGAAATGAGGTGTGAACTTTCCATTATTTCCCTCCGCAATTGTAAGCCCGCAGCGATTTGCGCCTCAAATCCAACGGGAATGGTTTTTGAAACATTTTTGAGTGTCAGATGAATTTGTTTCATAAAATTGAAACATGCATTTGTACAGGGTGAACAGGTTTCCATTAAAATGGATTGGACGCGTCAGTTTTTTTTCAGCACGCTTGGATGGTCAGTGTGGTTGGTTTATCATTGAAAAAAGGTTTTGAAAATACAAAACTAGAACTAGAATACATAACTAGAATGAAACTACGCATAGATGACTAGTGATCATTAGGGGTTATCATTTTACTCATGTATAAAAATCATAGAACGAAGTATATATATATATAATCGACATTCCAGCACTCGCGCATACGAGTACCCTTTAGGTATTAATAACTAGCTACATCTACAAAAACTAGTTGCAATTCAATTCTGAAATGTATAACCAATGACGAGTCACGCGACGCAACTTCATAAATCTCCATCAAATCATTTTAGGTAAGTTAAAATTCGTTTGTATTTTGTTTATCTGCCACTCTGACATTTTTTTTTTGAGAAAGAGATATAGTTTATACTAACGTAATACTTAGTTATTAAACGATTTTTACGTGTTATGAATAAGGAGGCAACTCCTATTAAAATATAATGAAACGGGTCACTCACGTCTTTAAGGTCTACTTCCGCTCGACATATTTCGGATCGGTACGTGCTCCTTAATTATGAGCGCTGGTCCCGGCGGTCCGTTCAGCACTCTTACGTACTGAACCATTAGAACATTTCATCCTGTCCGGCCTTACTCTGCATTGCATTGTCTCCAATCTTGTGCAATTTGTCAAAGTGCAAATGAGCCTGACGTGTCGTTAGCCTGGCTGTACGAGTAGCCCGCGATAATGTGCTCAGCTCGTTCGATTCAATTCCCATACCATTAGTGTTTAAAATATGTTGGCACTGATCTGATTTTAATATAGTAGTAAGAAGGAACTTATTTTTAGCCGAAAAATTCAAACAAACCATTGATTTAGATTTTTCCAGATTGTAAGTTTTATAGTTGTGTCTCAAGACGAAAGTCTTTGACCAGTGTGTGTTGCCAGTGATGACATATGGCACTGAAAAGTGGTCGCTTACTATGGGCCTCATAAGACGGCTCAAAGTCACCCAAAGAGCAATGGAGAGAGCTATGTTAGGAGTTTCTCTGCGTGATCGCATCAGAAATGAGGCCATCCGCAGCAGAACCAAAGTGACCGATATAGCCCTCCAAATCACTAAACTTAAGTGGCAGTGGGCGGGGCACATTGCACGTAGAACCGATGGCCGTTGGGGCGGAAAGGTTCTCGAGTGGCGACCACGTACCGGAAGGCGTTGCGAGGGCAGGCCCCCCACACGGTGGACCGATGACCTGGTAAAGGTCGCCGGTGTCCGCTGGATGCGGGTGGCGCAGGACCGGTCATTGTGGAAGTCTTTGGGGGAGGCCTATGTCCAGCAGTCTTCATTTTTTTTATAAAACCGTTCATGGAATGGTTGAATGCACTGGGAAGGCTTTTTGGGTTAATCACCACATTCGTGCTTTTACGGCTGAGTAAGATCTTTGATTACTTCTAGGAAGAAGAATAGGAAGAAGGAGCAAACACAATCTCGAATGCCAAAATCTCTCGTACTATGCCAATTCTCAGCCAAACAGAGTTTACGCAACTAATCTACCAAAAAATAACAGATTCACATTTTGATCTCAAACATACAGATTAATATTTCAAATCTCCATCAGCTCCCCTTGTTTTGTTGCAAAATAAAGCCTTACCAATTCAACCAATTCTTAACCACACAGATTCCGCGCTCGACTAATCTATCAAGAAACAGCCTCTGCTCGGTCTATAGTTACGCTATTCACAACTGTTTCACCTCACCTCACCGAAAACTTCTAGCATATCTTGACGCCGGGATTCCTAATAGTAACAATGCGTAATAGGAGGTCTAGCTTAGGCTGGTTCGTATGAGAACTTTGTGAATAACCGCTAAGATCCGGGTAAGCGATACTGTATAAGGCGCGATCGAGCGGAACCCCCTAGGGCCCCTAATCGGCCCCCGGGCCTGAAACCCCTGGCATCTATCGTTAACTGAACACTGGCAAATTAGACGGGAATTGTAATCGGAAATCATATTTGTTTCAGCAGAAATTGAATAAAGGTGAATAATTTTTGGATGATCGCTCAACGTTGGCCGTAATCATTTCACAGGTCCGTTGTTTTATCATAGAGATTGAACTCGTATTTCTGACAGTTTTATAATCACACGGAAGCCCTAAAATAGGCACTATTTTTTGAAGTCATCGACTTATAAATTGGTACTGGTTAGCCGGTAGCAATCGAGCTTATTGATTTTAATAATTAAGTACTGTTTTGGTGCTATCGTAGCACTAGACTTCAGCTCACTAGGCAAATGTGTGTGATAGGTGGTGAGCGCCACTAGATATAATGTAGCATGCATTGTTAAACAAACATCCGACCTACCAATAATTTCTAACGGTGGAAGCGTTCACAACTCTTGTAATCTTTATTAGACTATTAGAATAAATTTAGTTTCAGTTTACTTTGAGTTTACCCGAAATTTTCTAGAATTTTCCACCTAATAATACGCACAGGACATTCCGTTTCATATCGTCCGTATAAAAGTGGCGTTTATCAGCGATCCCGAAAGTTACGAGGTCAGGGTGTCCCGCAGGGTTGTAAATCGCGTCCGCCATTTCTCTCGTCCACGTATCGCCGTCGATAACGGACGAAAGTAGCGATATGGTGACAGTGTAGGGACGTGCAGTGTGCATTTATCGTTTTAACCCTCTTTTGATCAGGAACATTGGTTATTTTAGTCTTAGTTTTAGTATGAGGAATATTGTGCTTAAAACATTAACTGTTTTCAGGGGCTCGCTTCACCAACTTGGGCATTTGACCAGTGTTGCCAGTTTAGACTTGTATAGTATGCATGGATTGTTGAAATTTTATTGTGGTAAACTATGTACTGTGTACGCCATGTGTAGTAGGAGCAAGCTGAACATCGATAGTATATAATATGATCTATCATGTAAATAAATTAATCTTACTCAACCGACGCATTCACTACCTCACTGATGGGTAGATTATATAATCTGTTTTAAATAATACAAACGATCAAATTTTTCCAGAGTATACGTTCAACAATTCCAGTGAATATATCTGTTAGTTGTAAACGTCATAGGGACATCTTAATTTCCAATAGTTGGCACTTATTGTTCTGAAAGTGTCATATTTAGAGCCAGTGTCAAAACACTGGATGTTTACCTTATCTGTAAAAAAAATATAAGCTGAAAACACATAACTATTTATCTTAAATAACAGACGATTTTTCATGTTAAGGAGTTGCTAAACTTTTCTAATAATACATTATTATTTTGATTTGTTTATTTTAACTAAGTAAATTATCTATCTGCATAATTTCACACAGTGTAAGGAGTTAGCCAGTTATCGTAGAAGCAGATGCTAATAATTTACACCCCTGGGTAGCCACCGCAACATTGTATGCCTGTTTGCTTGCATGAACCGCATTGCCTCGATGGGTAACATTGTATGTACATTTATTGCGTGGTGTATCAATAGAAGAACTGTCATATGTTGCAAAATTAATTACAATTGCTAATTGGTGACCGCCAACCGTAATATTTTGTCGGTTGTCGATGATGAATTCAAATTAGTTCATTTGGCAGCATATCAGTAATATCCTCAATTTTAATGCTAAAATGATCACAATATTTAGGATACAGCTGTTTATCATTTTGTAGTTGACTGTACCTATTTTAGAAGAGTATTTTCAAGACAAAAAACCGGCCAAGTGCGAGTCGGACTCGCGGAGCATACAACGATCGTGTACCCGTCCCGACCCCATTAATTCAGAATAAATTGAACGCCATGGGTACAGCGCCATCTATCGGAGCATTATACAATCTTAATTTAGAAATGTTTTTTTGATGGAAAAAAAATCTATATAGACATATTTATAATTATTTTTTTCTTGTAATCTTTACTTTGATATTTCAGTGAGTCAGAGTGTAGTCATCTCATATTTGTTTCTTGGTAAACTGTTATAGGAGGGGTAGTTTTCCATCATAAAACGAAATTTATCCACAGTAAAAAAAGGAAAATCTGTTTTGCAAGCCCTTTCATGTGGGATGTCCCCACTTGAAATTGCCACTAGACTTTGAACTTTTGGTCCCTATTTGTATCAGTAAATTATTACAGAAAAAAAAATGTAAAAGATATTCAGTAAGGATGATTTCTAGTTGGGTTGTTACAGAAATGGACCCGGGTATGTCCTTAAACTACGACCAAGACCACCGGGGAATGGGCAGCAGCATTCCTAGAGTGCGGTGGAGATACTGCAATCGCCAACCCGCATGCCAAGCGTGGCGATTATGGCATTTACCCCCCATGAAATTGGGGGAGGCCTATGTCCAGCTGTGGACGTCCTAGGGCTGATATGGTCGTGGTGGTGGTGGTGGTGTTACAGAAATAGCGCCCTATTGACTCCACAGAAAGGTACCATTTGCCTGAGATCTACACATATACAGTGTATGTTTATATCATGTGTAACGCCTCCGGTTGTGGGTACATGGAGTATTTGCACGTGTGTACACGCTTGAGTTATGTGTGCATGCCGTTGTGGTTGCAGGTCTCGCCATGCTCGCAGTCTGCAGAATTTGAGGGTTTCTCGGACTGTTGTGTTGTGCGTTGACTATATAAAGTATTTATTTTCTTTCTTTTGAGTAAAAAAACTTTACGTGTAATCAAAAGTTACTCTAACAATTTTTGTATTCATAAACCTGTAGCCCGATCACCACCACTTTGGCTTTGACGACCACTTTGGCGTAGTTGGTAGTGACCCTGCCTACGAAGCCTGAGGTCCCGGGTCGAATCCCGGTCAGGGCATTATTTGTGCATTTATCACGAATATTCTCTGCTGGCGTCTGTATTTCCGAGTTCATATAACCTGGACCTTTTTAAGGCACGAGTGAATAGCATCTTCTGGGTGAGCTCGCTTCATCGTCGGCCTCATCTTTGCCCCCTGGCTAGATGCTGGCCAAGAGCAATCCCATTTTTAATAAAAATAAAAAATATATATTGTTCCTGGGTCTTGGATGTTTCCTATGTATTTATCTATATAATTATGTATATCGTCGTCTATATTACCCATAGTACAAGCTTTGCTTAGTTTGGGACTAGGTAGGTTAGTGTGAAATTTGTCCCCCAATATTATTTATTTATGTACTAGTGGCTCTAAATGGAGGCGGTGGAGATACTGCGATCGCCAACCCGCATGCCAAGCGTGGCGATTATGGCATTTACCCCCCATGTAATTGGGGGAGGCCTATGTCCAGCAGTGAACGTCCTAGGGCTGATATGGTGGTGGTGGTGGCTCTAAATTATTTCAATAAAAAACTTAGTAAATTCCTTCTTGGTTGAAGGTTGTTTAACGTTTTAATGTCATGACCTACGAAAGTATAATAAATATTTCATCATAGTAGAAAAACTAACAGAAAGTTGAACTGCCGTCGCTAATATTAGCACGGCACCGCGTGTGTGGGTTGTTTACTGAGCGGCACGTCTGTGAGATGCGATGGCGGTTTGTGGGGTTAATGGTTCCTCGGACTGCTGAGTCAACTTGCTAGGGTGTTAGAATATTTCTCTCAGATTATTCAATGACAAAGGGCTACAGTGACCGGTTAAAATATGAATGCAAAAGTGTCATGGCAGCATTTTGACAACCTCAGAAATTCAGTAAAATCTTGTTGTTACTACCTTATGTACTGATTATGTATTGTATAGTGTTATATATTATTTCTCACCGATACATTAAAGGGGGTCTTGCCTTTCGTTGAGATTTGGAGATGGAATCATACCTGAAAGCAAACAAAAGATACATTTAACCACTTAAGCCTTACTAAGATAGTACACATTTTTAAACTATAATTTAAATACCGCCTGTTGTTTTACCTCTCCTTGTATACTTATATATGTCTCTCTCATTCTTATTGTATATGATGATTTATTATGTGCGGTGTGCAATAAAGACTATTTTTATTGAATAACGTGTTATTTTTTATAGTAAAGAAATCTTTCATACTATTACACATTTAAAAAAAAATATGTTGATACCTAAACCACTTTTGCCACCAGTTTTTCACAGTAGATACGAGTATAGATAGACAATTCATAATTTGACACATTAACAGATTGACAGATTGAGATAATCGGGCCATTCAATGTGGGCGAAACAACCGTTTGTACCAATCAAAATCCCGTGTGTGTACATATAATCAGCTGCAGATGTTAATCCATCAATATTTACCTAAAGCTCAGACAAATACTCATCGATGAAGATATTATGCACCCACACTACACATTAATTACTGCTCTAAACGCTACCCAGTCCTCCACGACCTCTTTACCTTTCGTCCAGCCATGCCAATCCAGGCCTGAAGGTTTTGGTCTCGAAAACCCTACCAGTTTAGAAAGACTCCTTAATTGCAAAGATCTCTGTGCGATTGTGGCGCATGTGCGTTGGTTAGTAACGAGCGTTTAGGTTATCAGATTGCAGTGTTTTGTTTGACCAGTCTGGACGTGTCAAAGCATGTGTAGTTACAATTTAGAATTTAGAGATTTTGAAGCGCAAGGGCGGACGTAGAGGGTGTTTTAGGGGGCTAGGATTATTATGATTATGATTTACGGTGCCAGTGATTATATGATTGGCACTATGCGATTAATGAACTGCTGCTTTTTAGGTACTTGTAAAAGTGCGTTTCTAGCCTATTTGCAAAATAAATGTCTTCACCAACTGGGGGGGGGGGGGGGGGTTGGAGATTAAGAGTGGTTTTACTCTAAACTACTCTACTCTTTCAAACTACTATCTAACTTAGATTCTGCATCCGCCACTGAACGCGATCTTACTGTTGGGGAAAATATGAAACAAATGAGTATAGGCCTAAATCGCTATTCCTTTATTTCAATAAGCTCGCCTATCAACACAGTCAACGAAAACTGTTACCAGACACTTTCCGTCAATTAGAAAAAGGCGTAAATGCTTATAATATGACCTTTTATATACGGTACTCTGACCACACTATACAGCTTAGATGGCGATCGATCCAGAACTTTCTGTCTAGGTTTGTTCCCAGAAGAATATAAAGTCGTTCAGGCTCAAAGGATGCGGGTAAACAGTGGCGTGGATTTGCGGCCGGATTTTCAGATACGTTTATGAAGTTAACAGTGTGTAAAGTATGTGTATATTTCCGTGTTTCTGGAATAGAAGTCTGCATATTGAAATGGGTGCGATACGCCAGAAATTAAAAGGGTTGGTGATGGTGGCACCAACTTACGATTACAGACCGATTAACATTAAATATGGCGCCGGTAGCTGTCATCTCATAGAAACATGTTAAAATTGTCATACAATCAGATTTTAACGAACACCTCTTACGATTACAGATGATTTGATGTAACCCACCCTGAATTGTATTATTAGTACAAGATTTTTGCCAACAGGTATTTATATCAAAAAAATCACACCTAATAAATTCACAGAAAAAATAAATAGTCACGATATATTCACTGTAGCATTTAAATATGAATGTAGTCAATTAAAATGTCCACGTACATTGGTTTTTGTAATTTATATTCACCTCATATCTATTTAACAATTTAAAATATAAATTTCAACCGAAAAGGTTTCAGCATTGAAATGTTTTAAAAATGAGACCCGCCGGAGATTGAACGCGCCTCCGACGGAACTGCGAAACAAATTGAGGCTTTACCGGATTTCAGCACAGTGGATAAAGAATTATACTTTCATACAGTTTGAATGGTATTTATGACTTACGTATTTGTAGGTTAAATATAAGTTAACACATCTCTAAATATAGGTAACATTAGAAGAAGCTAGTATAATCTTCTTTATGGCGGATATTCAGCATTCCATTTGTCGGTTTTTAGCAAATATGTGAGTGCTTGGTTTTTAAAGCTATTAATCCATCCGATTATTTCATATATCATACTAGTACAAACCACTGACGAGAAAGGCTTTCGTTTCTTTCACCTTGTATCGTGGTGTCGGTAGTACGAGTACTTTAAAAACAAAGCACAATACAATTGCCGCTTGTTTCCGAATTTCCCGTAACTTGAATTCGTACTGGCTGTAAATAAAACGAGTTAAAAAGTATCGAGCCTCAAAGACTGTATAATATGTAAAAGAAAAACGAAATCCATTACCGTTTTATTCATCGACACCGGAGGCGTGGACAATAAAATTGGAATCATCGAATTACTGGGGCCGAGGACGATAAGCCGAATCGTAAATTCGGCGTTCGGCGTTCGGCTCCCGGCGTTTGGCCGACGGTTCATTGCTCGTACATTGTTCGAAATGTCAGCGTTCACGCTTCGGAGGAGGTATTGTTTTTCTAAATGACGCCTCTCATTGTTCGAAATGTGAATGATTTATTCATTGGGTCCGTGTGAAAATTGAAAGGACAGTGCAATAGCCTGTTGTTTACATTGGTTTATAGAAGGAATCCCTTTCAATTAAGTTTTTCAATTAACAATGAAAAGAAGTAATTAAGGTAATATTTTTGAATTACTAACACATCGAGATTACTGAGCAGATGATTATTTTAGTATGTTTATTGTCAGAAAAGTCTGATCTTAGTACATTCTTTCCCAAATTGCTTACAGTCGCAAAAAATATCCCAGCATCTCCACTAATTCTAACACGAACTCAAAAATTAAATATTGCTATATAAATAGAAACATTAACCACATTGGAATGAATAGTTTCAAATTAGAGGTCAGTAGCTATAGATTAAAATAGCCCATCAATAGCAATCATTTAGTTTCAGCACGATGCACTAATCCCGATGAGCACAAACGCATATGATAGCCTCGCCACAGAATATTAAATGCGATTGGCAATGTAATTACTGTATGGGCATTATAGTGTCAGGCGCACTATTTATTACATGGTTCAATTCAGCTTGAAGTGTTTATACTAAATACGAGTATGTAGAAAATATTGTATGATATGAGTGAGGATAGCTCATATAGGGTGTAGCAAAAATGCCGATGATCCGTTAATTGGTATCGCATTCTAAATAGAAATAAGTAGGTAAAAATTAATTGAGTTCAAACATTTTTTGGTTTTGTTTGGGGACCGTCGTAAAAATTTGCCTATTTACATAACCCAAAACAGCTTTTGAAGACTGTATGTACTTATTTGGCGCTCAGGTCACGTCTTGCAACAACAGTAAGTACAGTGCAATAATGTGACACGTTATTTTAGAAAACTTTCTGATATTTTCAGACAGTAAAGGTGTTAGCCGATGCTATACTTGCTTAGGTATCTACGAATTCCCGTAAAGATGGTCCATTCCATCGCAACTCAGGCCCGTTTAGCTTTACACGCCATATTAATGAATATTCTAGAATAACTAACTACCTACCCAGATTTTGAAGGATTTCACAATACATATGACGGGTGGATGACCGGAGAGAGAGGCGATATGCCTGGATCGTCTTCGGCATCCATCTTGACAAAACAATCTTAAAGTTACAAAATAAACACGTGGTTGTATTGCGCAATAGTTGTTTAATCGTTTACTTTAATCAAATGTATGAAATATTGTAACAATCAAAGGATGGAAACGGATTAGCTATGAAACACGGAGAGTTCTGTGCTTGCGTCCGTTCGCCATGCCGACCCGAGCCAGAATGTCCTCGCCACTCAATGACGTTCTCAATGTCAAACTGACGTTTACCAATTACCCAACCGGACCAAGCACAGACCACCCCCAAGCGATGTTATGACAGCTGTCATCGCTTGACGTTTCGAATAATGTTGTTAACGTAAATCAGAGCGTTGCCTCGCCGACACATATATGAAATGTATTTAAGTGATAAACAGCCAAATTGTTTCAAGTGAAGAACAAACGCTAATATAATTAGTTTAACATTGCCAGTGCCTTACAATTTGTCAAAATCAGCATTTTATTAATCATGAAAATGATCTCGACGTTAATAGCACTATAAACGTCACATAAAAGCATCTCATCAGCACTCTGCGTTTATTCGACCACTATAACACCACAATGCCACGCCTGGGGATGGCAGGTGTTGAAAGCGATGCGTAATGACATAATACGTCAATAAATACTGAACGCGATCAATTCAACTGAGGTTATTATTTATACGATACCGCGGTCGACGGGTTTGTCCCCTCCTCATTAATTTATAAGTAATTGTTGACCTGAAACGTTTGTTATGATATTTAAGGTTGTTTACATTGAGTTGATAAATGAATAACAAGTTTCTACTGTAAATTACAGGGCGTGTTTAGTGGAGAACTTTTGATGTGGTATCATTTACAAAAGGTGTTAGTAGATATAGATTCATTATTTATTGTATTTTTTATTAATCGTATATTGTTTAAAAAATAGAACGTGTAAAATAATATGATTGTCGTCTGCGTCTTGCATCATTATATACTATTATAGTTATTATTTTTAAGTGCAATTTTGACATTAACAACAGTATTCCAAATTATGTTAACCAAATTGTTAAACCAATAACTATCACTAAATAAAATAGGTAATAATTAAGTGATAGTTCTTGGTTAATTTATGAAATCCTTACTTGTCAACAGCGTAGAAATGGTATTACTATCACTAATCACAACGTAAATATAATCAATTACAATGTAATCGCCATTACCCTCATGTTTGATTGAAATCATTATAATATTTGTAATGTTTACAGGAACGTGTAGAAAATATATATGCTCAACACAATTTAATGGCTATAAAATTGCTTGTAAACAAAACACTATCAACACGCAACGCCGCAGAACCTTTTATTAATTATGAAGAAAAACCCAAGCTAAAGCATCTAAAAACTCTGTAAATTTGCAAAGTGCGAAACTCGGCATAATTCCGCTTCTCAACGACAGTTAAACGACTTGAGTGTCGCCACTCGCCTCATTCCGTTTTTTTTCCTTTCTTTATTGAATACCGGTTTTTAGAAATATTTTTTTAATATTTTGCGGAAGCGTGATTCGTGCCAAGCAAAAATTACCGGTATACGCTAAATAAAATTTAGAGCGAGTGTACCTAAGGATTCGATGGTTGTTTACTCACCAATTGAATTTTGGTTGCAATGAAACTAAATGTATAAAAATCATGCTTAGTAGGTGTACTCGGCATCAAATCGATTGTAGCCAGCTACACTCGTCATATATATGGTACATACCATGATTAACACGGATATATATATTTGGCTACTTAGTCTGCTATTATATATTTGATGCTGATAGTATCTAAGGGAATAGGAAACAGGTGCAATTAAAAAAAAATGATTTGAGAAGCCTTTATAAACATTGTTGCATAACTCAAGAGAGTTCTGTTTAAAGAAATCTAGATTAGCCAACATCAAAGTCAAATGTTACAATGCTGTATAAAGGTTCCGTAAGTTCATGAATAGCAAGCCGACAAAACTACATTTAACTTTCCACTGAGGTATGAAGCATAAAAACTGCAGTATATAATGCACTATTTTATCGCTGTAAGGTCACAACGAATAACTCGAGTGGCAGACTTCAGCAAAATTATTCCTTTTTCCGTCCCGCTCGTTCTCGTTTGAGGTTTGAATGTGCCGTCTTGTTCTCGCTTAGGGTGAGTGAGCAGAAATTGTGTTTATGGTTATTGGATGGAGAAAAATTGCTTATGTTGTGATAGAACGTTTTTTATGCTAAGCCAGCCGCTGGAGAGTTGGTATTGATAGTTGTTTCTGCTGATATTTTTTGTTGGTTTTTATCTGCTGATGTGAAATGTGGGGAGGGATGAGCATGAAACTAGCGGTTTTTATAAGATATACTTACTTCTGTTTGAGATGATATTTTCTAATCTAGAAGTTTATTCAAAAACCAGATTACCATAAGTTCCACACCCTTTTTTGGCAAAAAGCTGATAATAAAATGTATAATGGCTCGTGTCCGCTTTTATAAAACAAGATCTTTTAAGTTTACCTGGTATTAAAAAAAACGTTAATCACACAATAATGACGTGTAATAGTAGGTTTGATCGTTTTTATTGCTGGCAAGCCCGCAAATTTTTACAGCCAAAAGATCCTTTTCTAGCTTCTTGGCAAGTAAATTATTTGGTAATGTCAGACCGACGCGACGTTATTAATCTGTACACTTAATAACTGCAGACGAATTAGGATATTATGTTGCATTAATTACAGCATTTAGTTTAATTAAAGCCAATGCAGCCATAGAACACGCTTGCTGTCACGTTTTAATAAGCTTGCTCGTAATCTAAAAATGTAGGCTAAGTTTCCATATAGGGCTTTAACAGTAAGTATTACATTAACACTCTCAAAAGAAGAGTTCTTAATTTAAATTATAATTTTAAATGACGAACGCGATAAAACACGTCAATCCACATATACAACAAAGGGATGACAGCATTTTGAATAACCAGCCAGTATGTTTTGTGAAAAATTAATGCGTAAACACGCAACAAACGGATAAACAAGAAAAGATTGTATGTACCCACAACGTTTAGATAGCAATTCCAACGTAATTTTATGAAATAAAGTTCAAAATAGATTGCGTTGTTACAATCGAAGTTGTGAACAACGGATTGTTCGTATTCAAATGAGTTACTCTTTAAGGTTTTCGCTGAGTCAATAGCTCTCATTAGCGCCATGAAATTGTAAAAACTCCGAACTGGGTTTCCGTGTTTGTTATGACTTTTGTTTTTAACTGGAACAATGAGTTTTTGGGTGCTGTTGAATTGTTTGCGTGCTTAAAATCCGGTTAGAATTACCTATATATCAAAATATAACCAGCACATAAATTCTTAATACTTCAACACAACATAAAATTTAATTGCGGCTACCGTTGAAATCTTTGTAATTAATGAAGAGTATTTATCACAATCCGATTTAAAACAGGAATGAGGTATCTACAGTTGTGTGCGAAATAAAAGCAATCTAAGAGAAATGTTTGTTGCTAGATTAAAAATCGAAAGTCAACGTCAAAAGTATTTATTTGCCAGAATATGGTACAGGAAGGTCTTGCATAATTGAAAATGACAGTGTATTCAGCCTGCATGCAAGCGTGCAAATATTTTACTGAGAGGCGATGAATTTTGTAAAAATACAAATTATTAATTACAAAATTAATAATGTATATTACATAAACAAATTTAAAATAATATTACCAATTTATGTCACTTTAATCTATTAAAATATAATATTCTTCAGTATCTGTCAACACTGCTGCGAAATTAACTGTAAAGGTAATTTAAATAGTTTAGTTTACAACCAAAAATAAGCATGAAAAC